>CM028130.1:1585596000-1586990000 GCA_016271365.2 Neoceratodus forsteri
CCCCCTCTGGACTTTCTCCTTCCACTACTGTATCTATAGAAAGCCTTGTCAACTTCTTTTACTGTTCGTGCTAGTGTTTCCTCAGTTTGGGACTTTGCCTGCCTTACTGCCTTCCCTGCTTCCCTTAGGGCAGTTTGGTATGCCTCCCTATCTTAGGTACCTGTCCTAACATCTTGGTCTGCCACCCCCCCCATTTAAGCCAGCCTGCATTTCTTTTTAGTTCCATGAGCAGCCCTACCCCCTCTGACTTTCTTATTTGATTCTCCTCTGCCTTCTCCTTTCAGGCAGTCTGAGAGCCACAGCTGCAGTTCTCTGTCGAACCTGACCTGCCAGACTGCCACCCGAAGTCCAGGTCTGAAGCCACCAGCACCCTCACAGAAATGCAGGTACGGACTTGACCTCAGGGACTGATTACCTCCAGGAAGGGAGCCCTAGCTGCAAATTTTTGCTTTCTTTACATGAGGACAGTTGTCTCTGGGTTTATATCCAGAGTCTTTTACTGCTGCAGCCCAATGGCTGCAGTCAGCCCCAGGAGCACTCTAACTGGCTCCATATAGCTCTGCACTGTTAATGTTTGATTATATTGTGCTAGATTATGTTTTCTGATAAAACTATCTTGTTTGCATTTTATAGCTGAAGTTTTCTGATTTAATGTAAATGCCTGTAATGTGTTCCTCATAAGACCAGTAGCGATCTCAGAGCAGACCATTGAAATTCCCCTTCACCTTTTTCCGCTAGTATTGAGTTTTAAATAGCCCTGTTATTGCTCAGTCAGACTTGAAAGCACCTTGCCTAACATCTTGGCATGCAACACCCACCCCGTTTAAGCCAGTCTGCATTGCTTTTTAGCTCCATGAGCAGCACCACCATCTCTCACTTTCTTATTTAATTCTCCTCTGGCTTCTCCTTCCAGGTAGTCTGAGAGCCACAGCCATGGTTCTCTGACAAACCCGACCTGCCAGACTGCCAACCTCAGTAGAGGTCTGAAGCCACCTGTCCCTCACAGAAATGCAGGTACAGACTTGCCCTCAGGGACTGATTACCTCCAGGAAGGGAGCCGTAGCTACCAATTTTTGCTTTCTTTACATGAGGACAGTTGTCTCTGGGTTTAAATCCTGAGTCTTTTGCTGCTGCTGCCCACTGGCTGCAGTCAACACCAGGAGCAGTCCAATTGGCTCCATATAGCTCTGCTCTGTTAATGTTTGAATAAAATGTGATTGATTATGTTTTCTGTTTAAACTTTCTCATTTGTATTGTATAGCTGAAGTTTTCTGATTTAATGTAAATGCCTGTATTGTGTTCATCATCAAACCAGTTACGATCTCAGCTCAGGCCTTTGGAACCCCCCCTTTACCTTTTTACGTTAGTATTGTGTTTTAAATAGCCCTGTTATTGCTCACTCAGACTTGGAGGCACCTTGCCTAACATTTGGGTGTTCAACACACTCCCCCGTTTAAGCCATTCTGCATTTCTTTTTAGCTCCACGAGCAGCCCCACCCCTCTGACTTTCTGATGTAATTCTCCTCTGCCTTCTTCTTCCCAGTAGTCTGAGAGCTACAGCCATGGATCTCTGTCGAAACCGACCTGCCAGACTGCCACCCGCAGTCCAGAGCTGAAGCCACCAGCCGCTCTGAGAAATGCAGGTACAGACTTGCCCTCAGGGACTGATTACCTCCAGGAAGGGAGACCTAGCAGCCAATTTTTGCTTTCTTTACATGACAACAGTTGTCTCTGGGTTTAATTCCAGAGTCTTTTACTGCTGTGGCCTGCTGGCTGCAGTCAGCCCCAGGGGCACTTCAATTGGCTCCATATAGCTCAGCATTGTTAATGTTTGATTATATTGTGCTAGATTATGTTTTCTGTCAAAACTGTCTTGTTTGTATTTTTATAGCTGAAGTTTTCTGATTTAATGGAAATGCCTGTATTGTGTTCCTCATAAGACCAGTAGGGATCTCAGCTCAGGCCTTTGAAACCCCCTTCACCTTTTTACGCTAGTATTGTGTTTTAAATAGCACTGTTATTGCTCACTCAGACTTGAAACATAAAAACATAGAAGTTGACAGCAGATAAGGACCACAATGCCCATCCAGTCTGCCCATTTCATTTTCTACCTTATAAATGTGCCATTCTCCTTTCCTCTGTCAGAGGCCTATCTATTCATACTCATCTGTATTGCTCCCTTATGCCTAACCCATGCCTGTTTGAAGCCCTGCACTGTATTTATAGCCACCACATCCTGAGGTAGACCGTTTCATGCATCCACCACCCTTTCTGTGAAAAATAATTTCCTCACATTCCCCCTTAATCGGCCTCCCTCTAATCCCATTCTGTGTCTTCTTGTCCTGATATTTTTCTTATATTTAAACATGTTAGACTCTTTCACCTTGTTAATGCCCTTAAGGTGTTTGAATGTTTCGATCATATCACCTCTCTCCCTCCTTTGCTCAGGGGTATACATGTAACCCCTCACCCCTGCCTTTTTAGCAAAATGACAGGTGGCATGCTGTTGAAGCTGACAGCAGTACTTGTTGGGGACTGGGTTCGGGGAGGATGAGGTTACTCAGCACAGGGGACCTAGGTTTTGCTACTCTGCACAGGGGAACCCAAGTAAATCCGAACACAGGAAGCAATACCTGTAATGTCCAGAACCAGGAATGGGATTCTTCAGTGTGGCTTTTATTCATATCCAAGCTGAACAAAACAAAGCATAGATGGACCCCCACGGGGCTACATTCCTAGTAATGCAGATTAGAGACAACAGAACACTTTATCACTATTTCCAGCCCTCAGGCTCTAAACCCACCAGGCACACAGCCCAGACTTGCACGTAGCTTTGGGTACACAGCCCGACTTGTACATTACTTGGGTTTTCCCCACTGGCCCAGCTCCCCCACCGGCCACTTGATCCTTGGTTCATTTGAGGAATGAACCAATTATCCTGTTGTGACTCTACACTAGAGCCTTCGACTACTAGAGAGAATTTTCCTTACAGTCCCACATCTGGGTACTTCCCTCATCTCTGGCCAAGTGCCTGAGGTAAAGTAGAAATCCACAGAAGAAATCCGTAGAGGTGGACCTGGTCACTAAAGATGGGGGACCACCCACCTCCAGCTCCCACAGCCCATACCCAGCCATTTCTCTGGAAACTGAACAATTCCTTTACTGAACTTTCATATGTAGATTTTGGGTAGACATCTGTCACATCTCCTCTACATATCAGTTGCATCCCAACAAGCTCTGGACTTGAACCTACTTTTAGTTTGCTTAGCCCATTACTCTAGGCTTCCCAATATTTTAGTAGTTCAATCCCCACATTGTCACACAAGTCCCAGGGTGAAAAACAGAGGCCCTTTTAGCAAGAGTAGTCACTCACCCTCACATTGCAGGTGCTCCACAGGCGACTCACAAATCTTCTTGTTCTCCTAAACAAACACTGGAACACATAGGCAGCTTTTCCTTCACAAGCAGAACTAGGGGGTTGCCCCAGAAACCTGCAGGGAACCATTTCCTGCCCCCCCAAAGGGAGGGGGCCCCTGAGACCCTGAAATAGCGGTCTCCACCACTTCAGTAATCTTCTGGGTTTCTCTTTAAGGTGGAGAGACACACACCCTTTTTAACCTAAAAGTAGCCCTCTTTCAGGGCTGAGGCTCCTAGAGCCTTCACTGAACTGCTTTCTCAGCAAGCTCCCAACTTCACACTCACTCACTGAAAACTGGCTGAAGACTGACTTCAAAACCTCCCAATGTTCTAACCAACTCCCTCACTGCAGATTCCAATGTGGCTCATGCAGCTGCGATAGTTCTATTGGTGATGTCATCCCTCAGTCTCAGCTGAGACTGAGAACAGAGTGAGACAGGGTGAAACCCATTTAACTGGAGTTTCACAAGTTGCCTTCCCTGCCTACCATTGGGTCTTACTGGGATTCTAGTAACCCCAGGTAACAAGGGAGTTACATACATATTGAGCTCCGTTAATCTGTCCTCATATGTCTTCTGATGCAGTCCCTGCACCATTTTGGTTGCCCTTCTCTGGACTGCCTCAATTTGGTTAATATCCTTGTGAAGGTGTGGCCTCCAGTACTGCATACAGTACTCCAGATGGGGCCTAATCAATGTCTTGTAAAGAGGGATTACTACCTCCCACTTACGACTTGTGATACCCCTACTAATACTCCTAACATCCCTCTAGCCTTATCTACTGCTTTAGAGGTCTGCTTGGATGATTTCAGGTCATCGGTGATGATGATGCCCAAGTCTCTTTCTTCCTTTGTGACTGCCAGCAATTCCCCTCCAAGCCTATAGGTGGCTTCAGGGCTTCTCTTCCCTATGTGCATGATCTTGAACTTGTTTGCATTAAATCCCAGTTGCCACTCTTCTGACCATTTTGCTAATTTATCCAGCTCTCTTCTCATTCTGCCCACCCCATCTGGATCATCTGCTCTGTTGCAGATTTTAGTGTCATCTGCAAACAGACAAGCCTTACACTCTAGTCTATCTGCAATGTCAATAATGAAGATATTGAAGAGGACTGGCCCCAGGACTGATCCCTGAGGTACCCCACTTGTTACTTGCATCTCTTCTGACTGTATACCATTTACCACCACTCTCTGTTTTCTGCCCATCAACCAGTTTGCCACCAAGTTGACCAACTTCTGACCCACCCCGAGTCTCCATAGTTTATTTATCAATCTTCTATGTGGAACAGTGTCAAAAGCTTTGCTGAAGTCAAGGTAGGCAACATTAACTACTCCCCCTTGGTCCACCACTCTGGTTACCCAGTCAAAGAAATCTATGAGATTAGTTTGACAGGATCTTCCTTTTGTAAACCCATGCTGTCTTGGATCCTGTGCCACTATGGATTCCAGGTGTTGCACTATCCTTTCCTTAAGGAGTGCCTCCATAATCTTGCCCACTACTGAGGTAAGACTGACTGGTCGGTAGTTACCTGCCTCCTCCTTGCTACCACTCTTGTGGAACGGGATCACATGAGCCCTTATCCAGTCTTTTCCTGTGCTCAGAGACTTCACTAAACAGTTCTGCTAATGGCTTTGCGAGTTCCACCCTTAGCTCCTTAAGTACCCTGGGATGTATGCCATCAGGTCCCATTGCCTTGTCCACTCTGAGCTTAGCGAGATTTTGTAGGACCCTTTCTTTTGTGAATGGTGTAGTGCTCAACTCCCTCCCCCCTGTGTCCATGGTGTTGAGCTGTGGCCCTGCCCTACCTTCTCTACAGTAAATACTGACCAAAAGTATTTATTTATGATAGATGCTTTTACAGGGTCCTCCTCTTCACATACCCCCTTTTCTCCTTCGAGCTTAGCGATACCCCCTCTGGACTTTCTCCTTTCACTAATGTATCTATAGAACATCTTGTCAACTTCTTTTACTGTCCGTGCCAGTGTTTCCTCAGTTGGGACTTTGCCTGCCTTACTGCCTTCCCTGCTTCCCTTAGGGCAGTTTGTAATGCCTCCCTATCTTAGGCACCTTGCCAAACATCTTGGTCTGCAACACCCACCCCCCTGTTTAAGCCAGTCTGCATTTATTTTTAGTTCCATGAGCAGCACCACCCCCCCTCTGACTTTCTTTTTAAATTCTCCTCTGCCTTCTCCTTCCAGGTAGTCTGAGAGCCACAGCCATGGTTCTCTGATGAACCCCACCTGCCAGACTGCCACCTGAAGTCCAGGTCTAAAGACACCAGCCCCTCACAGAAAACGCAGCTATGGACTTGACCTCAGGGAGTGATTACCTCCAGGAAGGCAGCCCTAGCTGCCAATTTTTGCTTTCTTTACATGAGAACAGTTGTCTCTGGGTTTAAATCCAGAGGGTGGGATATTCAAACTGCACCCAAAAAGTGCGCAACAGCAGGAGCAAGCGCAAGTCACTTGCGCACATGCGCAATTGTCGTGATATTCAAACATGGAGCAAGGCTAATTGCGCAAGCAGCCAACATCTGAATATCACACAAACTGCGCCATAGCACAACCAGGAAGGGGAAGCTGAGCAGAAATGATGCGCCATAGCGTAAGACGAGACTGCCCAGCTGAGCAGTCCAGAGGCACCATAGCACAAGAAGAGACCCCGCGAGCATAGCAATGGAAGTGCACAACCAGGAGGTAGGCAGGGGCACACCACCCATGCCACAGATGGGCACAGGGACACGCTGCTGAACCAACAATGTACCCCACACCCCAAGCACAGTATAACTCTAGGGAGGATGGAGCAGCCACTGGGCCATGGGGACAAGCAAACAAGCACATCCTAGTCAGCATTCTGCAGCACCCACTGTCAACCTGAGACTGGCACACAAAGGGGCGGAGCACTTCTGTGTCCCAGAGTCCCCTTACTGCACTCCCAGCACTGTGACCCTGCAGACACCACCCATGTGCAGTGACCAGCACTGCAGGAACTCAGGGCCTCTGGAACACTGCAACCTCGTGAACCAGAGAACCACACAAGCCAAACTACCATGACCACCCAGCGGTGGGTGGCAGCACAGTGCAATACTGACTGGAAGCCTCTCACGCACCAGAGACACGGCCCCATATTAATACTCCACACACATACCAGTGACCATACCACACCTGATGCCATGCCATTCACTGCAACTGAGCACCTATAGTCAGCTGAAAATCAGAGACTGGCCATGTATTCATATCAAATATATATGAATAAAGATGCATAACAAGAATAGCAAACAGTACCATATGTGTTGAAGCAGGGTGGGGGTATGTGTTGAGGTAGGGGTGGTGTAAGGGGCAGGTGAACAACTGGGAGGGAAGGTGGGGGATCACAACATCTGGCTACCGCCTGGTGCCTGCCCTCCTCCTGCCTCGGCGCTGTGCCTGTGGCTCCTCCGCTCGCATGCCATGCGCTGCTGTAGGTTGAGGAGGATGTTATGCAGTCCATGGCCACTTGAGTCAGCCCTCTCGTGACGCCCTGCTCCAACATGCAGGATCCCGGATACCTGTGGACGTGAGGATCAGAGTCAATGGCTGTGACTGTCCACATCCTGAATGCCACCCATCATGCGCATGGCATGGCCAAGTGCCTGTTCCTGTGATGGACTGCACCCACCTACAGTGACCGTGGCACAAGACATGCCCAACCAGCCAGCAACGGCCATGTGTACCACTGCACACACTTCCCTGCCTATGTCCAGCACAGCGCAACCAAGGCTGCCCAGTGATGTGGCTACATGGTGGGATGCTAGTGCTACAGCCATGTGCCCAGCTATGCATGACCACCAGTGATGCACACACACACATGTAGTGCCACTGGACAGTGATGACTGTCAGATGTTGCGTGCATGGTAGTGTCATCCTGTGGAAGGTGTCCATGCCCCTCAGCATGCATTAGCATCCATGATGTAATGACACTCACCTCATCAAGGCTTTCACTGCAGGTGCTGCTGTGGCTGCGGCTGCTGCTGGCTGTGGCACACCTCATCACCAGCCACCCTGGCACCGGCCATTGCAGGCCCCGGCCGCGTCCGCCTGCTCCTCCACGCCTGTGGGAGACAAATGAAGAGAAACACATCAGTGAGATCCCCAAGCAGACAGCCCTTTGCCCCATTGAGTGTGCTCGTCACAGATAACCAGACCCAAACAGTTCACACCTGTAAACACTTCACAGCAAACCATAGCCCAATCCACCCATGTGCAGATTACATTACACAGTCACCCATGCGGACAATGCAGTTGCATACACAGCACACCCACGGCCTGGGCACAATGCCCCTCCTGGCACATGACCTGAGTGCACTCAAGCAGGCGCACGATCCCTCCTCCGTCGGGTTGCTGTAGCGGTGCCTGCACTGCTCAGGGGTCCTCCTCCACCCAGTGGCCTGCCTCCAGGGCAGTGGCAACCTGTTGCCACACATGGGTGCGTGGCACTCAGTGGCAGCTCCTCAAACAGTGAACCATGGTGAGGCTCCTACCACAGCCCACCAGGTTTGCCAATTCAAGGCCCCCATTGTGGTGCTCTCCGCATGCCATTTCAAAATGTACAGTGGCAATATAGGCTCGCATGCGCGTGGCAACCCCACGTGGAAATGTTTGCGTAATACAACCCATCACTGCCTATCACGCTGTTCGGACAGCACCGCTGGTCCACATTGTGGCGTCTGTCACCAAACAGCGTGATAGAGCCGTAGACATGCCAGACGTACAGCGCCAGGGGGCAAAGGTCGGCCACAAGGTCATGGGTCAGTGGCGCAAGGTCACGCACAGCGCCATTGGATGTCCACTCGTCCTGCGTGATCGGTCACCTGCATGCCAGTGCCACAGTGGACTATTGCGCAGTACTGCCACAGCACCATATGGTGACCAGCGCTGCAGCACCACTGGCACAATGGTGGCCGTGTCCTGAATTGCTGATCGCGCACAGCATGTCATCAGCATGGCAGGTGCCTGCGTAAGCTACCTGGGCATGCGGCAGTGCAGTGTACCACACAGTCACAGAAATGCGCCATTGGCTCAGCCGGCTCCAACCTGTTGTGCATGTTCTATATGGTGCCGATATTCAGTCGACACATGCAAATCATCTGATCAGCTATCTGAAGGCGTGAGTGGCGATTAGCATGTCATTGAAGATGTGCCACTCCTAATTTGCATGCATTGCGCTATAAATACACTTTACCTGCCGCGCTACTGGCCAGATTGGTTACTGCAGGTGAGAGGTGAGCTGTATGCTGTGTGATGTGACTGGCCAATGGTCATGGGATAGCGCTGTAGACTGCACAGTGACAGGTGTCCACTTTCACCATACAGACCGACATGACCGAGCAGAGCCAAGGTAAGGTGGAGGATAGGCGAAGGAGGAGGCCCAACTTCACCATGGCGGAGACAGAGGCCCTCCAGACTCCATCTGGGAGAGGAGCCACTACTGAGTGGACGGAGGGCACTCTCAGGCCCATGCAGCTGCATGGGAGGGTAGTTGGTAGGAACCTGCATGGAAGCCACCAGCGCTCCATGCAGGAATGCAAAAGAAGATGGGGAAAGACCATGAGAAGGGTGAAGGGAAGGTGGCAGCCTCAGGGTGGCACATGCTGGCACAGGCGGGGCCAGCTAGGGTGGCGGAGCTGACCCGGGCTGAGGACCGACTGGCTGCATCAATGCAGCAGAGTGCTGTGAGGCGTGCCAGGAGGTGGACTCCAGACAGGTGAGCCCATCACTGCACGGTATAACATTGGTGGTGGTGTTGGGGGGAGGTTGATCACATGCACTAACATGTCCTCACTTTCTGTTACAGATCCTGCTCATCTGCAGGGACGGTGGTGGTGGGACCATGGAGGAGGAAGACCTGCCAGAGGTGGAGGAGTGTTCATCCACCTCTGCCACCAGCCAGCATGCACTGCATTCAGTATGCACACCTGGCTGCCACCTCTGTTTCTTGTGAGTCAGGTGGGGGTGCACAGCCTGTGTCTCAGCAGTCTGGCATGCAAGCATGCCAGCACGCTGTGACTGTGTTGTAGCATGTACCTGCACCATTGATGATGCAAGGACTGCTATGGGCAGTGATGTGTGTGTCCCATGACTTACAGGACAGCAGGGGCCAGCACGTGCCCCTGACCCAGCTGGTCCCAACGCGTGCAAGCATGTCAGCACAGTCCCAGGCTGTGCCTGTGTCAGCACCGTGGGCAGCGTGTGCGTGCAGGTGTCTGGCAGCCTCTTTCGTGCCAGCAGTGAACTAGTGGTCCCTGGAGTACAGCATTCAGAGGGGCAGCAGCAACAGTCACCACCAGGTCTGGGGTACAGGGTCCAGCAGTGGCACATGCACACTGCCCATTGATATGCCCATACTCTGGTCCTGGTGAACAGTGCCCACCCCTAAGGGTGTTGAGCATCAGGACCTTCCATACCCTGGGGACAGGATGTCTGGTGGCAGAGGACGCATTTGTCGAGCACCCGCCTGCTGTGGGAATCAGTACGGCAGCAGAGGTGGGTTGTAACGTGCGTGTGGAGTGCACTGTGCGTGGCTGTGGAGCGCCAGGCAGGGACAGTGCTCTGATCCTGCAGAGATGGTCCAATTCTGGATGGATGTGTGCCCGCCATCATTGACAGCAGACCCAGGCATTGGTCGCTGTCGTGGGTTGCTACTGGCGAGACAGTCAGGTGGCCCTGTACCGCTGCACCCCACACAGTACGCCTCACTCCCAGTTCCTGGCGTTGTGCGACACCCGGCCTGTTGATGCCGGGTTCTGCTGTGGACATCCTGAGCACCCCTGGTGCAGGTATGTTTGGCATGCTGCAGACCCCTGTGTGGACAAGGTCACAATCACGCAATGGGACCCCTGGTGGTCCATCCTTGTCACCCCATGTGGCCCCTGCTCAGCCTGCCAGTGCTGTTGGGTCACGGCGGGGCTGCCCACACATCCGCGGTGGCCGTGGAACAGTGCAACATGACTGACCTGTCTCCCAGTGCAGGCCCTGTCTGGTGCTGCCCTGTGTGCAATGTGTGTCATGGTTGGGAGTGCACTGGTGGTTGCCCTGCCCCTCATCGGCTCGACACGGCTGGACTCCACCTTGCACACCCACTCGACTGCTGTCCACAGGTGGCATGTGCATGATGATGCCTGTATTGTACTGTACATTTAGTGTGCAAGGGCCTCAGCATCTGACACATGTACTTGGACAGTACAGATGGTGGGGTGGTCTGTGGATCTGGGTGTTTGCCATGTCTGTTCCTTGCTCTGCTGTGCACCTGCTCATGTGACGCTTTATGCCTGGTGTGTGTGTGTGTGTGTCCATATGACTGTTCACCCTCCTGATGGTGTGTCTGTGTGCCTGACCCTCCTCGCCCTTGCCATCATGCACCCCTGGTGTGCTACTCTGTGTGCCTGTGGGTTCTGCCTGACAGTGTGTTGGTTGCACATGGCCCTTGACTTACCTGTGTCGTGTATAATGCTCCTCTGTGATGGTGTCCCAGTGCAGCTGGGCTTCTGCCGGATCAGTCAGGGGTCCCATCGTCCAAGGGGCTGCTCATCACCATCATCACCGGCGCCGCTGGTGTCCCCATCGCTGTCCCTCTCCTCGACCTGTATGGCTATCCCACAGTCTTTGGCCATGTTGTGCAGGATACAACAGGCCTTTGAGGGGCTGTACTGTAGGGCACCACCGGTGTTGTATAGGCATTGGAAACATGCCTTAAGCATCCCAAACACCCATTCGATGATGTTGCATGTGGTGGCATGTGCCTCATAATAGTGTTGCTGGGATGGGGTCATGGGGTGCCTGCAGTGTGAGCAGCCAGGGAGGGGTATCCACTGTCACCTGTGTGTATGTGGAGATAAGTATCATGTTCAGGTCCTGTGCCATATCCTGTGCCACTACCGTGGGTCCTGTAGCTTGCACCCTTGCCCCAGTTTGCAATTTCTACATGCATACTCACCACTAGATGGCCTGTGGGATGTCCCACTCTCAATCGATGGCACAGTCGGACTGATACCATAAGCATCATGTGTCCGCCAGGTGTGCAGACGTGATTATGTGTGATGTCACACCACCTGGAAGTTGACACTGGAAAAGCCCTTCCTGTTCCTGTATGCGGCCCCATCAGCCAGTGGCTGCTATAGCCACATGGGTGTAGTTCATGGCCCCAGCACGGCAGGCACGTGCTGCCTGTGGAACCCTGCGTGTTTGCGCTCTGCTGCGTGTTGGGAAATGGATGTACTCTGCAGCATGTGGCGGCATTGCCCTTAATTGGTGAGGATGTGGCGGGCGGCTGTGTTACCTGTGGTGTCCCCTGGCCTCTGAAGGTACGTGTGAGCAGGCATGCAGGCTGTTACCTTTTGCTCCACAGAGTGACTCCGTGGATTGAGTTTCTTGCATCACTTCTGCACAGCTCTGGGCCGCCTCAGTTTGCCCTGTCTGGTGGTAACGGCCCACCCTATGTCTGAGTACAGCTCAAAGTTGATGCGGCACGGTGTTGCCTGTTAGTATACCGACGGCCCTCCATGGCCACGCCCCTGCAGCATGTCATCCCTCATTATAGCCCATGTGGAAGCTGGTCGTCCATCCCTGGCTTGTGTCCTCTGCTGTTGTTGATCTGTTACCCCGCTGTCCTGCTCTACTCACTGCCGGTACACCTATTGGCCTCTGCGGTCTTTGGCCTGCACACCTCCTTGTCCTCTCCCTGTGCGCTCCCAGGCCTGCACTGCCTCTCTCCCTGCCTGTGTGGCTTCTCTGTATTCTTGCCTCTTCCTGAGCCTTTTATTTGGCTGGTTCCGCTTTGTGGCCTTCCTCTCATCTGTTGTTGCGCATTGCGCATCTTTGAATATCGCATTGCTCTTTTTATGTATGTTCCACCCCTCGTTGCACATGCCTTCATTTGCTGTGCGCTGTTGCTCAGCCTGTTTTCAGTGGCACAACTGCCTCCTGCTGAATATCGGAATGGTGCAATTTGGACTTGTGCGCTAGTTCTGTTGCGCATGGCGCTGCCCTAATATCCACCCGCTTTTGCTGTGGCCCACTGACCGCAATCAGCCCGGGCTCTCCTGATTGGCTCAATATAGCTCTGCACTGTAAATGTTTGATTATATTGTTATGTTTTCGTTAAAACTGTCTTGTTTGTATTTATAGCTGAGTCAGTTTAATGTAAATACCTGTATTGTGTTCCTCATAAGACCATGTGATCTCAGCCTGGGCCTTTGAAACCCACCTTCAACTTTTTGTGCTGGTATTTGTTTTAAATGGCCTGTTATTGCTCACCAGGCTTGCAGACACCTTAAACATCTGATCTGCAACACCCACCCTTTTAAAGCCAGTCTGCATTTCTTTTAGTTCCATGAGAAGCCCATGCCTTCTGACTTTCTAGTTAATTCTCTCAATTCTCCTTCAGGTAGTTTTGGTTCTCTGCCTAGTTTAAATCTGCCAGACTGGCACCACGAGTCCGGTCTGAAGACACAGAACTCATAGAAATGCAGGTACGACTTGCCCTCATTAACTGATTACCACCAGGAGGAGCCCTAGCTGCCAATTTTCTTTCTTTATATGAGACAGTTGTCCTGGGTTTTAAATCCTGGGTCTTTACTGCTGTGTCATTGGCTGTAGTCAGCCCAGGACAATCTGATTGGCTTCATATAGCTCACTGTTAATGTTTGATTATATTGTGTTAATTCTATTTCTGTTAAACTGTCTTGTCTGTATTTTATAGCCAGTTTTCTGATTCAGTGTAAATGTTGCGTATGTTCTATAAGACCAGAAGGATCTCAGCTCAGGCCTTTGAAACCTCTCACCTTTTTGCACTAGTATTGTGTTTTAAATAGCCTGTTATTGCTCACTCAGACTTGGGCACCTTGCCTAACATCTTTGGCTACAGCCCCCCCCATTTGCCAGTTTGCATTTCTTTTAGCTCCTGAGCAGCCCCACCCCACTGACTTTCTTATTTATCTCCTGTGCCTCTCCTTGAGTCTGTTCGAGAGCCACAGCCGTGGTTCTCTGACAAGCCTTTCCTGCCAGACTGCATCCTGCAGTCCATATCTTAAACCACCAGCCCGGTCACAAGCAGAGTATGGACTTTCCTCAGGGACTGATTCTCCAGAAGGAGTCTTTCTGGCTCATTTGGTTTCTTTACATGAGGACAGTTGTCTCTGGGTTTAAATCTGAAAGTCTTTACAGTTGTGGGCACTGTGGAGTCAGCCAGAGCACTCCATTGGCTCATATAGCTCTACTGTTAATGTTTGATTATATTGTTAATTTTGTTTCTGTTAAAACTGTCTTGTTTGTATTTGTAGCTGACATTTCTGTTCAATGTAAATGCCTGTGTTGTGTTCAACATAGGTCCAACGAGCTCAGCTCGCGTTGAAACCCCATTCACCCTTTTTAGAGTATTTTGTTGTAAATAGCTGTTTTGCTCCTCAGACTTGAGGCACTTTGCTAACATCTTGGTCTGTAAGCCTCCCCATTTAAGCCAGTCCTTCTTTTCAGCTCATGACCAGCCCCACCTACTTTGATTCTTATTAATTCTCCTCTGCTTCTCTTTCTGGTAGTCTGGGGCCATGACTGTTCTCGATGAACCGAGCCTGCTGACTGCCACCCACAGTCCAGGTCTGAAGCCACAGCCCTCACAAGAAATAGGTATGGACTTTCTCAGGAATGATTTCTCCAGGAAGGGGCACTAGCAGTCATTTTTGCTTTCACAAGGACAGTTGTCTCGGTTTTGATCCTGAGTCTTTAGTGCTGTGCCCCATTGGCTGCAGTCGCTGAGTGCACTGATTGGCCCGGTAATTTCTCCACTGTTGTTTTGATTATATTGCATTGATTATGTTTTCAGTTAAACAGTGTTGTGTTTGTATCTGAAGTTTTCTGATTCAGTATGATGCCTGTATTGTGTTCCTTTAAGACCAGTAGCGAACTCATCTCAGGACTTGAAACTATACCTTTGAAGTTAGTATTGTGTTTTAAATGGTTCTGCTATTTCACTCAGACTTGGAGGTCTTTGCCTAACATCTTGGTCTGCAACCCCTCCCTGTTAGCCAGTCTGGATCTTTTAGTCCATGAGCAGCCCCACTCCACTGACTTCTTTTTAATTTCCTCCCCTTTCAGGTTGCCTAAGCCACAGCCGTGGTTCTCTGACTGTTCGACCTCCAGACTGCCACCCACAGTCCAGATCGAGCTACTCCTGTCATAAACATAGCTACTGTTTTCCCTCAGGCTGATTCCTCAGTGAGGCCTAGCTGCCAATTTGCTTTCTTACATGGACAGTTGTCCTGGGTTTAAATCCAGTCCTTACTGTTGTGGCCCGCTACTGAGTAGCCGGAGTACTTCTTGGTTCTATAGGCTCTGTTCTGTTGTTTGATTATATTGTGTTAGATTTTGTTTTCGTTAAACTGTCTTGTTTCTGTTTTGTGGCTGAAGTTTGATTCAGTGTAAATGCTGTATTGTGTTCCCAATAGTCAGAAGCGATCTCAGCTCAGGTCTTGAAACCCGTCATTCACTTTTACTAGTGTTGTGTTTAAATGTCCTGTTATTGCTCACTGAGACTTGGGCTGCTAACATCTTGGTCTGGTGTTTCACCATTTAAGTAAGTCTGCATTTCTTTAACCCATGAGTTGGCCCACCTACTCTGACTTTCTTATTTGTTCTCTCTGCCTTCCTTTCAGGTAGTCTGAGGGCTACAGCCGTTGTTCTCCTGATGAACCCGACGTCCGGACGCAACCCACAGTCAGGTCTGACCACCAGCCCTCACAGAAATGCAGGCGACTACCTCAGGGACTGATTATTTTCAGAAGGGAGCCTAGCTCCCAATTTTGCTTCTTGATGTGAGGACAGTTGTCTCTAAGTTTAATACAGAGTCTTTACTGCTGTGGTCCACTGGCTGCAGTCATACTAGGAGCCTGGCTCCATAGCTCTGCACTAATGTTTGATTATATTGTGTTAGATTGTGTTTTCTGTTAAAACTGCTTGTTTTACTTTTTAGCTGAAGTTTTCTAATTTAATGTAAGTGCCTATATTGTTCCTTATAAGATAATATTACAATCTCAGCTAGGCTGAAACCCCTTCATCTTTTATGCTGGTGTGTATTTTAAATATCCTGTTATTACTCACTCACTTGGACGACCTTGCTAAATCTTGGCCTGCAACACCTCCCTTTTGCCAGTCTGCATTTCTTTAGCTTCACGAGCAGCCCCACCTACAGCTTTCTTATTTAATTCTCCTGCTGTGTCCTTCCTGTAGTCTGGACCTACAGCCATGGTTCTGTAATGGATCCGACTATCCAGACTGCCCCTGCTGTCCAGGTCTGTGTCACAGCCCCTCAAACTTCAGGTGCGGACTTGCCTCGGGACTGATTACTTCAGGAAGGAGTCTTGATGCCAATTTTGCTTTCTTTACATGAGGACAGTTGTCTCTGGTTTAATCAAAGTCTTTTACTGTTGTGGTTGACTGCATCAGCCCAGAAGCATTCCAATATGCTCCATATGCCTGCACTGTTAATGTTTGATTATGTTGTGCTAGATATTAAACTGTCTGTTTGTACCATGCTTTCTTATTTAATGCCTTGTATCCTCATAAGACAGAATTAAACTCACTTAGGCCTTTAGAGCCTATTCATTTTAATGGTAGTATTGTGTTTTGAATAAGCTCTGTTATTTCTCACCAGACTTGGCACCATGCTTATCATCTTGGTCTGCAACACCACCCCTTTTAA
The DNA here is from genome assembly GCA_016271365.2 of Neoceratodus forsteri. Taxonomy (NCBI): domain Eukaryota; kingdom Metazoa; phylum Chordata; order Ceratodontiformes; family Ceratodontidae; genus Neoceratodus; species Neoceratodus forsteri. The sequence goes on from CM028130.1 coordinate 1,585,612,146, forward strand.
GCCAGTCTGCATTTCTTTTAGCTCATGAGCACCCCACCCTCTGACTTTCTTATTAAATTCTCCTCTGCCTCCTTGAAGGTTGTTTGTCAGTCATAGCCATGGTTCTCGACAAACCTACTGCCACTGCAACCTGCAGTCCAGGTCTGAAGCCAGTCCCTCTCAATGCGGGTATGCACTTTCACTATGGACCGATTCCTCCAGGAAGAGTTCTATCTTTAAATTGGTTTCTTTATATGAGGACGGTTCGTGGGTTTAAATCCAGTGTTTTACTGCTGTAGGCCACTAGTGAGTCAGTAGCAGCCTCTTATTGTTCCACAGTTCGCTCTGTTGTTAATGTTTTGATTGTATTGTGCTAGATTATGTTTTCTGTTAAACTGTTTGTTTGTATTTTGTAGCCAAGTTTTCTGTTTAATGTAAATACTGTATTATGTTCCATGGGCCAGTATGATCTCGCTCATTTTGAAACCCACCTGCAAGTTTTACACTGGTATTGGGTTTTAGCTAACCCTGTTATTTCCACTGGACTTGGAACACCTTGCCTAACATCTTGGTCTGAAACATCCCTGTTTCTGCTTTCATTTCTTTTTAGCCCATAGCAGCCCACCCCACTGACTTTCTTATTTAATTCTCCTTGCCTTTTCCTTCCAGGTTTGATACTTTAGCCGTTGGTTCTCTGACTGGCCAGCCTGCCAACTGCCACCCCGGTCAGGTCTGAAGCCACCAGCCTCACAGGAAATGCAGGTACGGACTTGCCTAAGGGACTGGTTACCTCAGGAATAGAGCTAGCTGCCAATTTTTTCTTTACATGAGACAGTTATCTCTGGGTTTAACCATAGTCTTTTCTGCTGTTACTTGTTGCCCTGTATCTTCAGAAGCACTCCTGTTATTCTCTAAAGCCTGTCCTTTTAATGTTTGATTATCTTTTGTTGTTTTCTGTTAAACTGTCTTGTTGTATTTTTAGCTGAAGTTTTCTGGTTTAATTTAAATGTCTGTATTATGTTCCCTTAAGACTAGTAGCAATCTCAGCTCCTGCCTTGAAAACCCACTCTTCACTTTTTGCTGGTATTGTGTTTTTAGTACTTTTTTTTTCACCAGACATGGCTGCTTGCCTAACATCTTGGTCTTAACACCTCTCTGTTAAGCCAGTCAGCATTTCTTTTATCTCCATGAGCAGCCCACTCACGACTTTCTTGTTTAATTCTCCTCTGCCTTCTCCTTCAGGTAGTCTGAGTGCCACGGCCATGGTTCTAGCAAACCAAAGTGCCACACTGCAACCTGGTCAGGTCTGAATCACCAGCCCTCACAGAATGCAGGTGGACTTTCCCTCAGGGCTTATTACCTGGGGGGTGGTCCTAGCTGCCAAATTTTGGTTTCTTTACATGAGACTGTTGTCCGGGATGTAAATCAGTGTCTTTTTCTGCGTGGGCCCCTGCTGCAGTCAGCCCAGGAGCACTTATTGCTCCATCTACACTGTTAATGTTGATTTATTGTGCTAGATTATTTGTTTAAACTGTTTTTTTGTATTTTGTAGCTGAAGTTTTCTGTTTAATGCAATGCTGTATTGTGTTCCTCATAAGACCAGTAATGATTTCTGCTCAGGCCTTTTGATCCCACCATTCAAATATTTACTACTATTGGGTTTTAAGTCTTGTTGTTGCTCACTCTGACTTGGAGGCACCTGCCAACATCTTGGTCTGAAACATCCCATTTTAGCCAGTCTGCATTTCTTTAGCTCTATGAGCAGCCCATTCTACTCGATTCTTTCTGCTTTACTTTCTCCTTCCAGGTTGTGGAGCCATACTGTAGTATTGGTGCATATTGAGTGACAAAATGATTGATGGGCTTAGTGACCCCACCAGGATATGATGTAGCCCACCCATGTCACATCCACTTGTGGTGGTGGGTGTGATGTGGCTCACCTCAATGCCATATCCACTTGGTGGCACAGAATATGAGTACCCTGTGAGCGATGATGGTTCCATGTGCCAGATGTTTCGTGAGTTTTCCCACCGTTATAATGCACTTTCTTTTTCTGTCTCGGTGTTGTTGCACTTATGGGTTGGGCAACTTGGGCTTGTTCAGGCTTGTCAGGGTCATGTCAGAGGTCAAGCAGACTTGATGTTGGTAAGCCTACACCATTGAGTATCATAGTCTGCCTGTGCCATGTTTTGCCATGTATGTGTAGAGTTCCTGAGGAGAACAGCAATGAGGATAGCAGTGATTCAGTATGGTTGTGCTATGATGATAGGCTAGCCGATGTTATCCTACATCTTCTGCTAGTGTCACACCTGAGGCTCAATTTGGTGGACTTGTATGTAATTTTATAGAACAATTCAATCTCCATTTGAAAGATACTCATGGGCTTGTTAATATATGAGCAGTAGGGAGAACTAGATGTTTGACACTGAGAAATGCTCTGACAAAGCTCGTGACTGGGCTGCAGTTATGCATCACCTGAAAAGTCTATCATGTTGGGCCGACAGGTTTTAATACAACTACTGCAAGACTTGATGGCTCAGGACTTGAATATAGTGTGAGGGCTGCAATTGACCACCCATCAGCTGTATATTGGGACTTGAGAGGTACTGGGCTTGTTTCCTGAACCTGTGATGTTGCACCTCAACAGATCAAGCTACTAGGAATTCATAGCATGGAAGTTTGGGTGCCTGTCATCTCTTTTTTATATATGCTAGCTGTTAATGATGCATTGACAGAATTTAAACTGTTGCCTAGTATTGCTAAAGGCCGATGAACTGTGACCAGTTAGTGTAGCACTACAGGTTGAATGAGCTGTTTCAGGAAGGTAAAAAACATTTTAATCCTCTGCAAAGAGCCCTGTGCCATGTGTATGCTTGTATGATGTGGAAGTTCTGATGAGAACCCATGGCTATGGTGAGAGCTATTAAGATGGGTAACCTGAGGAAACTTTGAAAAGCAGAAAAATGAAAATATTTTATAGACATTGATAACTATACAAATTCCAGACTATGCTACTCACCACCAATTCAGCTCTATAAATGGTGATAAGCTGTTTATCAGATTTTATGAATGACATTAAAAAGACTTACGTTGGTGGAGCAATGAAATGACTGTGTGTATAAACAATAATGTTTTTAGAAACTGTTCAAATGTGCCACTAATATTTGAAAGACAGAGTCTGTTTCTAGGGTCGTGGTTAGTAGGTATTGTTGGAGCTTGAGATCTGTTGTTCTATTTAAAATGTCAAGACAGCAAGATGTTAGATGTGATTGAATTTACATCAGATTTTCTTGTATTCAGCAAAACAAGGCCTGCCTTTCTGTTGTGGTGTTTTATACTATCATATAGTGTATTTTTGCTTAGCTGCTGTTGCATGTTTTGTGTTGTTATATGATGTGCTTTCATAATAGTGAATAAGATTGGAAAAAATGCCTGTGTCTTATTTGTGCTGTTTAAGAAAATCGTGGTAAAAGTCCTGAAAAATTACTATGATCCCATTTTGCCTGGTAGCCAGGAGGCATTCAAAGACTACATGATGCTGCAAACAGAGAAAAGGCTTATTTCTTTTACTGTATCACAATGGTTGTCATTACAAGATGCTACACTATGCACAAGCCTGCGAAATGATTCTTGGAACAGGGTAGTTGTTAACAACATTGATGCAAAAATGGCTTGATTTGGTGGAGATGAGTGGCCTTTCAAGAAAATGGCGGTTCGGTTTATTCTGCAGTTATTGATGTCTGTCAAAATATGCGGACTAAAGTGTAAAAAATAAATGGGACAGAGGTGACGAGGCTTTCAAATTATACTACGAGGGCCTAAGCCTGAAAATTACAAACAATGAAGGGCTGAATTTCAATGCTAATTCAATTATTTTTAAATCAGAAAGCATACACCATTTACAATTGATGTTAAGGCATATGTAGAAAGATTTAACCGCATATTGAAAACAAAATGTGGAGATATTTTTCAGCATTTAATATATATATTTTATAGATGTCCTACAATCTTAACAAGGTCTCATAATTATAGTTATCACGGTCCGTAAAGTGAGGCTGTTGATGTAACAAATGACAATTCTTTAATTATCTGAAAAATATATAAAGATCTTGCGCCAAAAGTGAAAAGACCTTTCATCATGGGTGATCACGCGTGTTTCTGGAGTTAAGAAAACGTTTGAAAAGGTTATGAACAAACTTCACGAGTGAGATATTCATTGTTTCAGAATGTATACTAAGCTTCCACCTGTGCAAATTAAAGATTATGATGGTGATGAAGTCGGTACATTTATAACCAAGAATTGGTAAAGTTGCAGACAACAAACCATGTATACAGGGTGAGAAATAGTCTTTAGAGAACACAAGGGAAAACAATTTGTTTTAGTGAATGCTTCGGTGGCCTTAAAATTTAACAGTTGGATAGAATCCAAACAGCTGAGAGATTTAAAATTATAAAGTGCATTTATGTTTTGTATGATGACAGTTCTTGTTGACGTTAGTGGTAAAACACTGTCTGAGAATGTTTTTATGTTACATTGCCCAGCAATGCCTTTTTGAAATGTTTCCCAACAAAACAATATTGGATATACTGTTAAACTAGCAAAACTTATCAATTTAGTGGGTTTATGGGAAGTTGGCCTGTCCAAATACAGTACCCAAGACATGGACAATATTACATCACACGATGGAAATTTTATGCTGGTGAAACTTCTAGGCCTATATTAACATTATCAATCCCCAGAGGTTATTGTCAAATGTTTGTGATGTCATGTTGTTTTCTTTTTGTTAAACTGTCTTGTCTGTATTTCTGCTGAAGTTTTCTGATTCTGTGTAATGTTTGTATTGTGTTCTTATAAGACCGAAGCGATCTCAGTTTGGCCTTGAAACCCCCTTCACCTTTTTTTTACACTAGGGGTATTGTGTTTTAAATAGTTCTGTTATTGCTCACTCAGACTTGGAGGCACCTGCCTAACATCTTGTCAGCAACACTTCCATTTAAGCCAGTTTGCATTTCTTTAGCTCCATGAGCAGCCCCACCTCCACGCTTTCTTATGATCTCCTGTGCTCCTTCGAGTCTGTCTGAGAGCCACAGTGTGGGTTCTCTGACAAGCCTGACCTGCCAGACTGCACCTGTGTCCATATCTTAAACCACCAGTCGTTACAGAAACGCAGGTATGGACTTTCCCAGGGACTGATTCTCCAGGAAGGGAGTCTTTTGCTGACAAATTTTGGTTTTACATGAGGACAGTTGTCTTGGGTTTAAATCCAAAGTCTTTTCTGTTGTGGCTCATTGGCTGCAGTCAGCCCCAGGAGCACTATTGGCCCTATAGCTTACTGTTAATGTTTGATTATATTGTGGTAGATTTGTTTTCGTTAAAACTGTCTTGTTTGTATTTTTAGCTGACATTTTCGATTCGTAAATGCCTGTATTGCATTCAACATAGGTCCAGAAGGTGCCTGCCATGCTTGAAACCCCATTCACCCTTTTTAGTGAGTATTTGTTAAATAGCCCTGTTATTGCTCACTCAGACTTGAGGCACTTGTTTAACATCTTGGTCTGCAAGCTTCCCCATTTAAGCCAGTCTGCATTTCAGCTCCATGACCAGCCCCACCCACTTGACTTTCTTATTTAATTCTCCTCTCTTTGGTAGTCTGGGGCTAGTCATTGTTCTCAGATGAACTCCAACCTGCCAGACTGCTGCCCACAGTCCAGGTCTGGCCACCAGCCTCACAGAATGGAGGTATGGACTTTGCCTCAGGAATGATTTTCTCTGGTGAAGGGGCACTAAAGTAGCCAATTTTGCTTTCTTTACAAGAGGACAGTTGTTCCGGGTTTAAATCCTGAGTTTATGTTGTGCCCCATTGCGTAGTCTGCCCAGGTGCACTTCTGATTTGCCCGACATAGCTTCACTGTTAATGTTTGATTATATTGCATTAGATTATGTTTTCAGTTAAAACAGTGTTGTTTTATTTTGTATCTGAAGTTTTCTGATTCAGTGTAATTGCCTGTATTGTGTTCCTCATAAGACCAGTAGCGAACTCATCTCAGGACTTTGAAACCCCCACTTCACCTTTGAATGTTAGTATTGTGTTTTAAATAGTTCTGCTATTACTCAGACTTGAGTCTTTGTTTAACATCTTGTCTGCAACCCTCCTGCTTGGGTTAGTCTGCATTTCTTTAGTTCCATGAGCAGCCCCACTTTCACTGGACTTTATTTAATTTCCTCCTCTCTGCCATCTCCTTTCCAGGTTGTCTGGTTACAGCAGGGTTCTCGATTGTTTTACTTGCCAGACTGCCACCCACAGTCCAGATCTAGCTACCCAGCCTGTCACATAAAACACGCTACTGATTTTCCTAGGGACTGATTCTCCAAAGGGAGCCCGCTGCTACTTCTGCTTCCTTATGAGGACAGTTGTCTGCTTGGGAATCCAGTCCTTACTGGGGCCCACTGGCTGTAGTCAGCCCAGGAGCACTTAATTATTCCATAGAGCTCTGGTTTGTTATTGTTTGATTATATTGTGTTAGATTTGTTTTCTGTTAAACTGTCTGTTTCTGTTTTGTAGCTGAAGTTTTCTGATTCAATGTAAATGCCTGTATTGTGTTCCCAAATAGGTCCAGAAGCGATCTCAGCTCAGGTCTTTGAAACCCGTCATTCACCTTTTTACGCTAGTGTTGTGTTTTAAATAGCCCTGTTATTGCTCACTGAGACTTGGAGGCACCTTGCCTAACATCTTGGTCTGCAAGCCACTTCATTTATGCAGTCTACTTTTTAACTCCATGAGCAGCCCCACCTACCTGGACTTTCTTATTTATTCTCCTCTGCCTTTCCAGGTAGTCTGAGGCTGGGCCGTTGTTTCGATGAACCTGACGTGCAGACTGCGCAACCCACAGTCCAGGTCTGAAGCCACCAGTTCTCTCACAGAAATGCAGGTAAGGATTACCTCAGGGACTGATTACTCCAGAAGGAGCCCTAGCTCCCACTTCTTGCTTTCTGATGTGAGGACAGTTGTTCTGGTTTAAATACAGAGTCTTTTACTGCTGGTCCACTGGCTGCAGTCAGTACTAGGAGCACTGTGATGGTTCTATATAGCCCTGCACTAATGTTTGATTATATTGTGTTAGATTATGTTTTCTGTTAAAACTGTCTTGTTTGTACTTTTTAGCTGAAGTTTTCTAATTTAATGTAAATGCCTATATTGTGTTCCTCATAAGACCAATAGCAATCTCAGCTAAGGCCTTTGAAAACCCCTTCATCTTTTTATGCTGGTATTGTATTTTAAATAGCCCTGTTATTACTCACTCATACTTGGACGACTTGCCTAAAATCTTGGCCTGCAACACCCTCCCTTTTGTAAGCCAGTCTGCATTTCTTTAGCTTCATTTAGCAGCCCCACCCTACTATGACTTTCTTATTTAATTCTCTCTGCTGTGTCTCCTTCCAGGTAGTCTGAGACCTACAGCTATGGTTCTCCTAATGGATCCATTATCCAGACTGCCACCTGCTGTCCAGGTCTGAAGCCAACAGCCCCTCACAGAACTTCAGGTACGGACTTGCCCTCAGGGACTGATTACCTCCAGGAAGGGAGTCCTTGATGCCAATTTTTGCTTTCTTTACATGAGGACAGTTGTCTCTGGGTTTAAATCCAAAGTCTTTTACTGCTGTGGTTGACTGGCTGCACTCAGCCCCAGAAGCATTCCAATATGCTCCATATAGCTCTGCACTGTTAATGTTTGATTATATTGTGCTAGATTATGTTTTTTGTTAAAACTGTCTTGTTTGTATCCTATAGCTGAAGTTTTCTGATTTAATGTAAATGCCTCTTTTGTGTTCCTCATAAGACCAGAATTAAACTCATCTTAGGCCTTTGAAACCCCCATTCACATTTTAATGGTAGTACTGTGTTTTAAATAGCTCTGTTATTTCTCACTCAGACTTGGAGGCACCATGCTTATCATCTTGGTCTGCAACACCCACCCCTTTTAAGCCAGTCTGCATTTCTTTTTAGCTCCATGAGCACCCCACCCCCTCTGACTTTCTTATTAAATTCTCCTCTGCCTTCTCCTTGAAGGTTGTTTGTCAGTCATAGCCATGGTTCTCTGACAAAGCCTACCTGCCACACTGCAACCTGCAGTCCAGGTCTGAAGCCACCAGTCCCTCTCAGAAATGCAGGTATGCACTTTCACTCATGGACCGATTCCCTCCAGGAAAGGAGTTCTAGCTGCTAAATTTTGGTTTCTTTACATGAGGACAGTTGTCTGTGGCTTTAAATCCAGAGTCTTTTATTGCTGTGCACTAACAAGGTGAGTCTTTCAGAAGCACTCTTATTAGTTCCCACTTAGCTCTGCACTGTTAATGTTTTGATTATATTGTGCTAGATTATGTTTTCTGTTAAAACTGTTTTGTTTGTATTTTGTAGCCAAAGTTTTCTTGACGAATGTAACACTCTGTATTATGTTCCTCATAAGACCAGTAGTGATCTCGGCTCAGGCCTTTGAAACCCACCCTGCAAGTTTTTACACTAGTATTGGGTTTTAAATAACCCTGTTATTGCTCACTCGGACTTGGAGACACCTTGCCTAACATCTTGGTCTGAAACATCCCCCTGTTTAAGCCAGTCTGCATTTCTTTTTAGCTCCATGAGCAGCCCCACCCCCACTGACTTTCTTATTTAATTCTCCCGGACCTTTTCCTTCCAGGCTGTCTGATAGCCACAGCCGTGGTTCTCTGACTAAGCCAGCCTGCCAGACTGCCACCCGCAGTCCAGGTCTGAAGCCACCAGCCCCTCACAGAAATGCAGGTACGGACTTGCCCTAAGGGACTGGTTATTTGTGGTCAGAGCCCATGCCAATTTGCTTTCTTTACATGAGGACAGTTATCTCTGGGTTTAAATCCTCAGTCTTTTACTGCTGTGGCCCACTTGTTGCAGTCAGCCCCAGAAGCACTCCGATATTCTCTATAAAGCTCTGCACTCTTAATGTTTGATTATATTGTGCTAGATTGTTTTCTGTTAAAACTGTCTTATTTGTATTTTGTAGCTGAAGTTTTCTGGTTTAATTTAAATGTCTGTATTATGTTCCTCATAAGACCAGTAGCAATCTCAGCTCCTGCCCTTGAAAACCCACTCTTCACCTTTTTATGCTAGTATTGTGTTTTAAATAGCCTATTTTTGCTCACTCAGACATGAAGGCACCTTGCCTAACATCTTGGTCTGCAACACCTCTCTGTTTAAGCCAGTCAGCATTTCTTTTTATCTCCATGAGCAGCCCCACTCCCACTGACTTTCTTATTTAATTCTCCTCTGCCTTCTCCTTCCAGGTAGTCTGAGTGCCACAGCCATGGTTCTCTAGCAAACCAGAAATGCCACACTGCAACCCACAGTCCAGGTCTGAATCCACGAGCCCCTCACAGAAATGCAGGTACGGACTTTCCCTCAGGGGCTTATTACCTCCAGGAAGGGAGTCCTAGCTGCCAAATTTTGGTTTCTTTACATGAGGACTGTTGTCCGTGGATGTAAATCCAGTGTCTTTTTCTGCTGTGGCCCCCTGCCTGCAGTCAGCCCCAGGAGCACTTTTATTGGCTCCATACAGCTCTACACTGTTAATGTTTGATTTTATTGTGCTAGATTATGTTTTCTGTTAAACTGTTTTGTTTGTATTTTGTAGCTGAAGTTTTCTGATTTAATGCAAATGCCTGTATTGTGTTCCTCATAAGACCAGTAATGATCTCTGCTCAGGCCTTTGAATCCCACCATTCAAATATTTACGCTACTATTGGGTTTTAAGTAGCCCTGTTATTGCTCACTCTGACTTGGAGGCACCTTGCCTAACATCTTGGTCTGAAACATCCCCCCATTTTAGCCAGTCTGCATTTCTTTTTAGCTCTATGAGCAGCCCCACCCCCACTGACTTTCTGATTTAATTCCTCCTCTGCCTTCCTCCTTCCAGGCGTTCAAGCCAGCAGGCATGGTACATTGAGGACAAAATGATTGATGGCTTTAATGACCCCACCAGGATATGATGTAGCCCCCACCCCATGTCACATCCACTTCTGGTGGTGTAGGATATGATGTAGCTCCACCCTCAATGCCACATCCACTTCTGGTGGCACAGGAAATGATGTAGTGCCACCCTGTGAGCGAATGATGCAGTTCCAATTGTGCCAGATGTTACGTAGTGTTCCCACCCCGGATATAATGCACCCCCTTTTCTGTCATGGGTCTATGTTGCACTTATGGGTTGGGCAAACTTGGGCTTGTTCAGGCTTGTCAGGGCATGTCAGAGGGTCCAAGCCAGACTTGATGTTGGTAAAGCCCCACACCATTGAGTATCCATAGTCTGCCTGTGCCATGTTTTGCCTATGTATGTGTGAGTTCTCGAGGAGTAACTATGAATGAGGATAACAGTGATTCAGCCACTGGTTGTGCTTATGATGGATGAGCTCGTCATGTTATCCTACACCTTCTGCTAGTGTCATACCTGAGGAGCTCAGTTTGGTGACTCTGGTATGCCTGACTTTATAGAACAATTCATGAACTCATTTGGAAGATACTCATGGCTTGTTAATATAGATGAGCAGTAGGGGAGAACCAGATGTGCTGGACACTGAGAATGCTCTGACAAAAGTCTGCTGTGATTGGGGCTCTTGAGTTATGCATCACCTGAAGAGTCTATCATGTTGGGCCCTGGTTAAGGGCATTTTTAATAACTACTGCAAGACTTGATGGCTCAGGACTTGAATATAAAGTGTGAGGGCTGTGCAATTGACCATCCTAGCTGTATATACGGACCTGGGAGAGGTACTGGGAGCTTGTTTTTTGAACCTGTGACAGATTTCCCCAACAGATCAAGCTACTAGTGAAATTCTACAGCATGGAAGCTTGGGTGCACGGCATCCTATTTTTTATATAATACTAGCTGTTAATGATGCATTGACAGAATTTAAACTGTTCATGGGTATTGCTAAGGCCTTGATGAACTGTATGACCAGTTGAGTATAGTACTACAGAAAGTTTTTGAAGGAGCTGTTTCTTCGAGGAAGCTGTAAAAACATTTTAAATCACTCTGCAAAAGGAAGTTCTGTGCCATGTACATGTACTTGTATGATATTGAAGTTCTGGTGAGGAACCCATGTTTATGTGGTGAGAGCCATTAGATGGGTAACCTGTAGGGAAACTTTGAAAAGCAGAAAAATGAAAAATATTTTACAGACATTGATAACCATACAAATTCCAGACTATGCTACTCACCACCAATTCAGCTCCATAAATGGTGATAAACTTCGGTTTATCCAGATTTTGATGAATGACATTAAAAAAGACTCACGTTGGTGTGAAATAATGAAAATGACTGTGTGTATAAACAATAATGTTTTAGAAACTGTTCAAAATGTGCTGCCACTAATATTTGAAAGACAGGAGTCTGTTTCTCAGGGTCGTGTATTGGTAGCTATGGCCTACAGCGTTGAGATCTGCTGTTCTATTTTAAAATGTCAAAGACAGCAAGATGTTAGGATGTGATTGAATTTACATCAGATTTTCTTGTAACGCAGCAAAACAAGGCCTGCCTTTTCCTGTTGTGGTGTTTTATACTATCATATAGTGTAATTTTAGCACAGCTGCTGTTGCATGTTTTGTGTTGTTATATAATGTATGTGCTTTCATAATAAAGATATTAAGATTGGAAAAAAATGCCTGTGTCTTATTTGTGCTGTTTAAGAAAAATCATGGCTAAGAAATCCTTGAAAAAAAATTACTATGATCCCATTTTGCCTGGTAGCTTAGGAGGCATTCAAAGACTACATGATGCTGCAAAACAAGAGAAAAGGCTTACTGTTTCAAAGTATCACAAATGGTTGTCATTAAAGATGCCATACTATGCACAAAGCCTGCAAGGAAATGATTTCTTAGAAACAGGTAGTTGTTAACAACATTGATGCAAATGGTGTCGACGGTGGAGATGAGTAGCCTTTCCAAAGAAAATGGCGGATTCCGGTTTATTCTGACAGTTATTGATGTTCTGTCAAAATATGCATGGACTAAAGTGTAAAAAAAATAAATCGGGAACAGAGGTGACAGAGGCTTTCAAAATTATACTACGAGAGGGCCGCAAGCCTGAAAAATTACAAACAGATGAAGGGACTGAATTTCTTAATGCTAAATTTCAATTATTTTTAAAATCAGAAAGCATACACCATTTTACAACATCAATTGATGTTAAGGCATGCATTGTAGAAAGATTTAACCGCACATTGAAAACAAAAATGTGGAGATATTTTACAGCATTTAATACATATAGGTACATAGATGTCCTACAATCTTTAACAAGGTCCTACAATTATAGTTATCACCGGTCCATCAAAGTAAGGCCTGTTGATGTAACAAATGACAATTCTTTAATTATCTGGAAAAATCTATATAAAGATCTTGCACCAAAAGTGAAAGACTTCAAATTTGTATGGGTGATCACGTATGTGTTTCTAGAGTTAAGAAAACATTTGAAAAAGGTTATGAACAAAACTTACGAAAGGAGATATTCATTATTTCAGAATGTATACCTAAGCCTATACCTGTGTACAAATTAAAAGATTATGATGGTGATGAAATAAGAGGTACATTTATAACCAAGAATTGGTAAAAGTTGCAGACACAACAAACCATGTATACAGGGTGGAGAAAATAGTCTTACAGAAAACACAAGGGAAGAAACAATTTGTTTTAGTGAAATGGCTTGGCTGGCCATCAAAATTTAACAGTTGGATAGAATCCAAACAGCTGAGAGATTTAAAATTATAAAGATGCATTTATGTTTTACATGATGACAGTTGCGTGATGACGTTAGTGGTAAAACAATGTCTGAGAATGTTTTTTATGTTACATTGCCCAGCAATGCCTCTTTTGAAATGTTTCCCAACAAAACAATATTGGATTATACTGTTAAACTAGCAAAACCTATCAATTTAGTGGGTTTATGGGAAGTTGGCCTGTCAGAAATACAGTACCCAAGGACATGGGACAATATTACATCACACGATGGGAAATTTTATGCTGGTGAAACTCTAGGCCTTATATTAACATTATCAATCCCCAGAGGTTATTGTCAAAATGTTGAAGATGTCACAGCAGCCATCAATGAGACACTGGAAAGCACAAAGCTAGAATTGTGGCTAGAATATGACAGTCAGGACCGGAAAATAAAATTCCACAACATTAGTGGTAGACCTTTCATAGCTCGCAATAATCCACCTGGCATCCCACAGGTGCAGTCAAGCTTTGTACCGTACTATGCAGACATCAATGGTGGCTTTTATACACTGTTTTTATATTCAGATATTGTTGAGCACCAAAGAGCCAACCATGTCCCCCTACTTCGTTCTGTGGAAATATCTGGTAAGAATAATGACATCATAAACATCCGCTATGATAAGCCAGATTATATACCAATCAGAAAACATCAGTTTGACACTATAACTACTGTAATAAAGAATGATCAAGACAAAAATGTGTTATTCTTGTTTGGCAAAGTGATCGTGAAGCTTCATTTTCACCCTGTTAAAGGAGCCTTGTGAATGCTTACAATGTCACAGAGGTTGTACAGTGACTCTAGCCTTTATGTGGCCTATTACAAAGCACAGGCTGGTCATGGCTTGTCTGGTTTTCGTGAACCCCTGTTATGTATGGTGTGGGCATAGGTGGTATATTTAGAGGCTTATTTAGAAAAGCTGTTCCACTATTACAAAAAGGTTTCCAGATAGTGAAACCCCACCTTAAATCAGCAGCTAAAATATTGTAAAAGATGTAGTGGGAATGTTGTGAGTTCCTTTACAACACATGATCCAGAGAAACCACAAAGATGGGGCAGGAATGGTTGCTTACAAGAGAACCAATAAGAAAAGAGAATAGCCCTCCCAGGATCCGGTGGAAAGCACTATTAAAAGGCTGCGTGTTCAAAAGAAAAGAACGGTTGTGAAACGTAAGTGCCAAGAGAAAAAACAGCGTAAAAGCAACAGACAAAGGGACTTATTTTAAATCATGTCTCTGGTACATTGCATGTCTCAAGAATGTGGAAAATCACAACTAGACCTCTTCATGTTATCACTGACCCAAACCAGTATAGAGAAAAACCTTTATGTCGAAATCCCACCCTTGTCAGCCTTAAGTGAAAGCGCCCCTCTGGAGTTTTGTGTGGCGGGTAATGGTGAAGACTACGTTGACCTAAACAACACCTTGTTATACCTTTTGTGCAAGATCACTAAGGCTGATGGTAGTGACATTGATGATCAGGCTAGAGTGAGTTTAATTAACTACCCTTTAGCAAAAATCTTTATCCAGGTGGATATAGTGGTGGGTGATCGTCTAATTGGCCAAACTAATAACAGTTACCCCTACAGAGCAATTATTGAATCACTGCTCAATTACAGCGAAGACATCCTGTCTACAGAATTTTCATCTGGATTATTTTATAAAGATACACCAGGGCAGCATGAAAATACAGCTCTTAATGGGCCCAATGAGGGTTTTAAAAATTGAGCAGCTTTTACAGCAGGCAGTCGCATGGTAGAACTGGCTGGACCGATTCACACAGACCTTTTTTTCCAGGAAAAATTGCTCTTGAATGGAGTGGATGTTAAAATTAAACTTGTTCGTAACAAGAATTAATTTTGTTTAATAAGCAGTGATGCAAATGAAGAATATAAATTACAAATAAAGGCAGCATCTCTAAGTGTAAAAAGGGTAAAAATTTCACCAGCTGTACACATTGGCCATGCTCAGGCTTTACAGTCTGCTAATGCAAAGTACCCTATTGATCATGTTTTAACATGAAAGTGTTCAGTATAGCAGGTGGGAGCCGTGTATGTAACCAAGATAATCTGTTTCTGGGTCAGATACCTAAATTATCGGTTATGGGTTTTGTAGATAATTATGCTTTCAGTGGTGTGTATAATAAAAATCCAAATATAATTTTAAGCATTTTAACATTAACTTTATAGCCCTCTATGTGGATGGTGAACAAGTCCCTGCTAAACAACTGCAGCCTAACTTTACAAGTGGTAATGCTGTCAGAGAATATATCAATCTGATCCACGTGAGTGGAAATCATATGAAAGACAGCCCTCTGCTGATAGACCATGTAGGATTTTGTCAGGGGTACACATTTTTTGCTTTTGACCTAAGCCCTGACCAAGATTGTAGTGACCATTATTCGCTAATCCACTCAGGCAACCTGAGAGCTGAAATACGGTTTGCTGACCCACTGCCAGCTACAGTGAATATGGTGGTGTATGCTGTTTTTGATAATGATGTGGAGATTAATCAAAGACAAAACATTGTATTTGACTTTAATTAAACATGAATACTCAAGAACTGGACACATTTCTCCACAACTCTTCTACCAGAAATAGCTTTTTGGGGGTCTTTGCAAGTGATAACTACCTTCAGAGAGACTTACATACATGCCATCCCCTTTAGTTGTGAATACACAGCCCCGGTCTATGTCTGGTGAACATTGGTTAGTTATTTGTTTACCTGACCATACCACTGGGGAATTTTTTGACTCTTATGGATTTCCTCCGGACTTTACATTTTTCTACCATCAGTTGTTAGGTTTTTCAGGAAAAATGTGAGAGAAACACTGTTTAACTCTAAACAGGTTCAAGATGTAACATCTATGACCTGTGAACACCACTGTATATTTTTCTTACATCATGGATGCAAAGGTGTATCCTTTAATGATGTGATTAGTCTGTATTCTGATAATTTAATAATGAATGATCAGAAAGTTTATAAATTTGTCCAGCAATGTAGAATTGTTAGAAGGCTGAAGCCTTCTTTTTCTTTAAGCTCGCAGACAGTAATTTCATGTTATGATTATAACCAGCGATATTACTGTTGATAGATCCACGAGCAATGCATGCTGTATTTTCTAGACAACATTGTAGTTTGCTTTTATAGTGTATAATTAATAAAGGTTCTGTTGTGAAGAGACAATAAACATAACCATTTGTGAATTGAATCAGAGTGTTTGTTTATTTTTACAATATGATAAAATAAAAGACAGCATATAGTTTAATTAATAAAATGTACAAAAACACACAATTAGGTGAACTCTGTAGGACATAGCATAGGTGTTAAAACATTAACCATTGTGGTTTCTTAAAAGGGTTTTTTCTTATCCTTGTCACCGGTGATGCTGTGTGGTATTCAGATGCTGGCATTGCAGAAGTATCTGTCAGAACCTCTGACAGCTGTTTTTTAAAACTCTGAATCAAATATCTGTTTTGTATGTTGGGTACCACAGATTCAGGAGCATTAATTTCTACTAAAGCATTGATTTATCCCACCTCCTAGGTTTTTTAGCATCAGTTGTATATCTTTGCGAAGTAGCAGCTCTGATTAAATCATATATGTGAGACCCTTTAATGGGCACGCCATGATATATAAATTCATCATGATCATTCCAACCTGTAACACCAGCAGACCTTTTCAGTTTGTTTAACAACATTTCAGTGTTTTTTATGGCATGCACAGAAACATCTTGTAATATGTCACTGTATATGTCATCAGTGCCAGGTAGCAGTGTGTTGTCATCTTGTGACTACATTAGCGCATGTGGTGTCAAAGATAATGACAAGTTTGCAACATCTTTTTCACCCTGGCGTACAACTGTGAGATAGCGTTGTAGCACATTCCCATATGCTTTAGCCTTCTCATAGTCAGAGAGGTCTGTCCTTTGAAGAGCAGCCTGCATCTCAGCATCCAGCTGGCATTCCACACTCTTTCTTGGTAGTTCTACAGGAGGTGGATGACCTCTTAGCATGTCCAGCTGATGTTTAGGTGCCAAATACATGTTTTGTGCATAAGCCATGCCTGTCTCATCTGCTTGATAGAAGGCTGGTTAAAAAATGGTATAGCCACACTGAGCAAGGTGCCTATAAAACCCCCAGACTGTGTTACAAGATGCTTCTTATGTTTAACAGACAGCTTTTTATTACTTAATTTTTTTAACAATGTTGCGTCTCCTCTTTAGCTTCCTAATCTGATGAGTTGTGAGTGGTATAATCCCTTTAATAACGCTGAGTGCCACATCTGCAATTGCTGCTATTAAATCATCAGAGGCTGAACAGATAATAGGTTTTCACTGTCGTGGTGGCCCCTTCACCAGCAGCTTAAGCACTGCAAGGTTTCTTTTCAGATGTGCTGACATGTCTCAGGGCTGTGACTATCTGGCTACAATGAACAACTGAGGCAGTTCTTATTTTTGTGGTGCATTCTGTTTCATGATGTATGTAACAGGTAAAGCAGGTGGAAACAAACCAGACCTTAAGCAGTATGAGTCCAGTGTAGAGGGTTTTAAATCCACCAGAAGATAACCATAGACCATAGTGATTTTCAGTGTATACCTATTGTACCGAGGCTGTATAATCACTGATGAAATACAGACTAGATACATGGTAGTGTTCTGTGAAAAGGTACTGAAAGAATTCTTCAGCATCCTTGACAACAGCTGTGTTCATCACCAGAAGATAACCATAGACATCGCATCTTCAAAGACCTCTTCAAAAAATGTGGTCTTTCCAGGATACATCTAGTGTGCCAGTGTACTGACCTGTAGCTTATCTCTGGGATTTTTAAATAAAACTATATAATTAGCATTTAAATTTATGGTCCTGCTTTTTTTTACCCTGGACAAACAAATTTTGTGTGACATACAGGATACTAACATTTCTGTGGTGGCAGTACTATGTGAAATATTTCTGAATTTTACAGTTTTCAGATGCTGTTTCCATTAAGTCATCTACAATTAAAATATTTACTTTTTGAGGTGGTAATAGTTCATCATCTTGTAGAGTGCTAGGAATACCTTCTATAAATTTCAGCTGAGGAAATTTACTACATAATTGTGTATACAAAGGGTGCCAACAGCTATAACACCAGATATTTTTTTCTGGAAATCTTGTTAAAGCACTGAGACCAGCTTCCAACATGCTTTTAATAAAATAACTTTTCCCACAGTTTGATGGTCCAGCCAAAATACAGGAAAAAGGGTGCTGCAAATGTATATCCATACCCATACCCATATCAGAAGCTATAAGGCAATGTTTTAAACCCCTCAGTCAAAACCCTTTTGTTGTAGACAATCCTGAAGGTTTTCTTTTCTGGCCTGTTTTCAATAGTGAGGCTCTTTTTGTTTCTCACAATTTTTTTCAGTCCAATAGTAACTGATTGTACCCCAACACCTTCATCCGCACCACTGTCCTTGGCAAAATGCTGTACTAGTGATTCGAGACACCTTTTCACTATTAGCCAAGTTTAGTGTTACGCCTTTTGCCTTCATGCAAATTTTACCATTGGTCAGTTTGTAGCCATAGATTTTAGGACCACCAGACACAAACTCCACAATGTGTTCACCATGCGGTAATTCACTGGTCAGATCACCCAAATAGTCACCCAGTGGTGGATCCCAGTCACCTGTTCTGCTGACAAAAATGACCGAGTCTGTATCATGGTATAAACAGCGGTCCTGCAGACTTTCGAGTAAACTGTACAATTTAAGTAGAGTATAAACTGTGGTAAAGGCAGCAATAACAACATTAATGTTGGTAGCGTTTGCGTATTGATTTTCAGTGTATTCCTATTGTATTGAGGCTGTATCATCACTGACAAAATACAGACTAGATACATGGTAGCGATCTGTGAAAAGGTACTGAAAGAATTTTTCAGCATCCTTGACGACAGCTGTGTTCATCAAGTTAGGTCGCTGGCCAAATTTTCCCCACAAATAATTCAGAAACAGCTTTGAAATCTGTCTTTATGCTGGGTTATTTGCTATATTTTCTGCTTCTAAAACAACACCTTCCTTAACATAGTACTGCCTGATGTATGCTTTACATTGTACATCAGATGTACACCAGTTTAGATACCCTGAAGCTTCCTGTTTCCCCTTTAGGTGTAATTTAATATAGTATGTAAAAAGACTGTCTGACCTGCTTTGGTAGTGCCAGACTTCATACACCTTGACCACCTTATAACCTTCTCTAAAGCCAGCTTTAGCTCTTCAGTACACCATGTGTCCTCCAGAGATCATTGTTCATCTGAATGGATACATGGTTGTGACTGCTGAACTGTCTCAGCACATGTGCGACACAGTGTGAACACTAACTTTCCACCTATCCTGCTGGTCAGAACAGGCAAAAAGAGACCATGGGGCAGATACACTTTAGCTTTTATAATCCCAAAATATTGTCTGATATCCTTGAAATTGTCATATATAACCACTGAGTGCCCTATGAGGTATGTCTTGGTATTGTTCACATAGGGATACAAACTGGTAAAATCATAATAATGAATTTTCTCACCAGGCTGTGCACTGTAATATAAATGCAGAGCATTTGTTCGCCCTCCATAAAGTGATTCACAGGGATCCATGGGCTCAGGAAAATCAGCTACTTTCAAAAAGGCCTGCAACTGAGAATTCTCACACACCAGCTGTTTCCATTCATGCTCCCACATAACCCTTACATTCATACCCTTTTCATGCCTGTGGAAGTTTAATTTCTTGATAGTCATGTAATATAGGTGTTTGTAGGTTGTGCCAAGCATTGGGTTAAACAAATCTTCAAAGAAATACTCCCTGAAGCCATGATAAAAGCAGCCTAAAAACTCAAATGCTGTAGGGACACCGTCTATTACAACATAACCATCAAGAAAGTAATTACCCACCTGCACTTTCCCATAATTCAAAGCATGCTGTATGGAAATATTTTCTTTACTTATGTACATAAGCCACTGTATGGCAGGTGTGGAGTAACCCTTGCACTGGCGGTGATAGTTGTCAGAGGGTATAATCCCTATGGTGTCTGGCTCTAAAAATTTAAATCAATACTTGGCCATGCATACTGATGCTATAGTGATGTACTGAAAGGGGTCAATTTGCCCCCTCCTCTGCAATGTCTTGAAATATTTCCTCTACACCATCTTGAAACATTTCACATGCCTGTTTTAGAATCTCTACATCTGACTACAGTAGCGGTGTAATTCCTGTCTAAAATAAAATATATCTTTTTTATGCAATTCATGTCACTCCAAAAACTGTTTTTTTCATCTGCCATCATGTAATCTATACCATAATCATTGGGGTCAGGGATAGGCCCTACATAATTTTGATTTTCTGGTTTGTTAAAAAAGTGCAGAAAGAACCCCTTTACTCCATCAAAGCCCATCGCATGTGGCATAGCAGCTAGTCACATAGGAAGGAAATTTAAGCTGTCAAAATGGATTTTTAACTACGTTACAGTTACAGACATCAGTTTACTTCCCTGAGTCAATACCTCCACCTCCATTTTCTCTTTTACAAGCTGGTTTAAGATAAAGTGACTGTCATACCCCTTTGCATTATGAGCTATAAAAGTGTACCCCTTAAACCCTTTTTGAATAAACTTTTTTACAAACTGTGCAACACAGTCAGTGCCTTCAAATTCCCACCTGTGACCTCTTTCAATGGCGTAGATATAATTAGGAATATGTCTAGAGTCACCAGCACTGACATCTTGCATGCATTCAAAATCATAAAATATATAGCTGCTTGAACATGGCGGGTTCTTTTAATGGTTGAATATAGCATAAGTGGGGTTCAAAAGGGTGTACATCTGTAAGAAAGTTATGACACTTTGGCTGAAAACAAATATGCACATCTTCCTTAGGTTTTCCACATGATTTGCATACTTTAGTTAAATGACAATTGGGGAATGTCAATGTATGCTGCCTGTAACAGTCTGTGGAGTTACAGTGTTTATTGCAATCAGGGCACTGTACCACCTCACTTTGCACTTCACTGCAGCCAAAAGATCTGCAAAAAAAATGTTGGGGCATGTGTGTGAACGTTTGTGTGCAAAAAAGGCGTGACAAAGCTCATATACATGTCTGGCCCCCCAAAAAAGCCTTTAAGATTTTTAATACCATAATAATGGTTTTCCTGTAAAAGCATAAAAACAGTATTAGGCCATTTATTAGGAGAACTCACAAACTTCTGCCATGCACCAGCTTTGTTCATAAAGTAAACAAAGATGGTCACATTTAGCTCTGTCTCAAATAGGTGTATGTGACTCAAATCTACAAGTGTGTGTTCCAACAAGCCTACCCTGTTGTGTAAATCTTTAGCTTTTGCTAATACCTGCACATCAACTAATTGCTTGTGTAGAAAAGCAATTAAACTAGCTGCAAAGCATGATGTGTTACTTTAATTTACAATATTAACTAGGTGTCTTGCTTTTTGCTTTACAATGTGGCTAGATAAGATGCTTTTGACATCCCTGGAAACGCCCCCATGCACATTTCGCACAATTGTCACAACCAGCATTAACATCTCATTAGCACACACCTCCATCTTGCTGTTTAATAAATTGGCAACATGTTCTAAAAATTCATCTGCATTTAATTAATTGGGGTTCCGACGTAATGAGTACACAGGGTCATTTAAGCTATCACAACTCAGGTGTAGCTGTACAAAATCATTATTACCCAAAGTGGGCCTTATTCTGTCCAACAACTGTTGCACAGCTGTGTGGATTGCAGAATAGTATCGGTCTATGGATGTTATTTGATGTAGATTAGTGAAGTGAAACTGCTGGCGATATTCAGTACCATTAAAATTATTTCTGGGTACTTCATATTCATTTATTAATTCTAAATACACAGGTTCTGGTACATCATCTTCCCTCTCCTGTGGGATCCCCTGACTACAAATGCCTTCTTCATCTTCTTCATGGTCTGTGGTACCACCGCTCCCTATCCGCATGTGTTCAGGTCTGCTGTTTTGAGAAGGCCCCATACATTCCTCACCAACTGACAGTTTCATAGAAATATCAGAATTATCACTCTGTGCACATTCACAGTTTTCACTCATATAACATGCTGTTTCACAGTCACTATTTTCTTGGCACTCAGGAGACTGCTGGCTTGATAAACACACAAGACAATCATTCAAACAAGCACAAACACAACATGATGTGTAAGACCCAGGTTTCCCATGGTTATGTTGTTGTGGCTTGTGTCTGTGCCAAGGACTCTGCTGTTTTTTCATTCTGCTACAGTCAATCAATATTTTTTAGCCCTTCTAATTCTACTACTAATATACTGGCTTACTATATTATGCCTAGTGTTTCTGATGACCCGCCCTTGTTGAATAATTCTATTAATAATTTTATTACACTCATTTTGAATAGTACACATTTTTACACCTCCTACAGCTAATTTTTGAATTAGTTTCCCAGTACCCACCATTTCTAGTATACCAGTCACAGCTAACAGAATTAATTAAAATTGACTTTATGACTATGATTCTGCAAGGCTAACCACCTTAATTGTGTTATTAGAAATTCCAAATATTAGATTGCAACCAGCGGGTATCTGCACATGTGAAAAGACATTCACAGGTGTACCAAAAGGTTCTAAATTTTTACTATATGTACAGCATACACAAGTGTACCACTAGTTGGGACTTTAACATGTGGTGACACTTTTTCAGGTATCAGTGTTCCAGGTGTAATTATAGGGTCAGCCTTACTTACACACAGCTGATGATTTACTGCATGGCTGCTCTTCAGTTATACTATCAATGGCACAGTCTAATGTAACAGGTGTTTGTGTTCGTATATTATTATGTTTGCAGCACCTCTAACCCCTCATCCCTGTACGACAATGGTGTTCACGTTTTGCACTTTTGTTGGTAGAAGGTGTATGGCCAGCTCGTAAAGACAAGCAAGTGGAGCCTGAAGAAAGTTTCAAAATGTCATTATTCTTTTGGGCTGCTGCCGTGGTTGCAGGCACTGTGTGTGGGGATGGTCCAGCCTTGTTAATAGGGTGCTTTTTCTGTCTGGATAGCCTTGAATATGCGTGATGCCTTCTTGCAGACTTTTGAAATGCAGCTTCTATATGATTAAATTAGGTATCACCTAATAACAAAAAATTAGAGAACATAAATATATCAACACTATACACTGTATGGACTACATCCTGGATACAAACGTACAATATACCAACATATTAAATACTTAGCTACAATGAGCCACACATAATTAAAACTATAAAATCAGAAAAACTATGTGGTTTAAAAATCTAGCCATGCCCAAAACTTCTTAACAAATATTGTACAAACACATGGCATTATATTACAATTTTTGTTACAGGAAAGCATGCTAAATTTACAAAAAAAAGAAAATATTTGCAAATACCACCGCAGCAGCCCCTTATCCATTGCAGCACTGTAAAAATAAGTAATTAGTTTTCAGTTAATGCCCAACACTATTAAAAACTTTAACACATACCCATTGTTTTGTCTTCATTAATTGATGTTGTTTTATTTTCAGATGTGGACTCCGGCTGACCAGTTTCTGTTAAAAAATCAAAGCAGTATATATGTTACCACTAACCAGATAGTGTTTCCCAAGCATACTGTGTGTAGTCAAACAACTATTACTTCTTTACACATTTAAAAACAGTATCTAGCTAGTTTTATACTTTAGCAGATTTTTTCATCTATCTACAAAGTGTAGGTGTCAATAAAACAGTTTGCTAGAGGGTTTAGAACCATGTGTAGACATTAATTGAAACAAATTAGCAAAATGTATATTAACAAACCTTTATATTATTGCTAACCTTGCAGCTGTCAATGAATTAAACTAAGGCTCACAGTGCTGTAAAGTGGCTACAACACTAGCAACTAAATTAATTACTATACAACACACCATAATGTAAGCAACACAGGCAAAAATCCACATATGCGTATGTTCTCATGCAACACAGTTATAACAGGGCAAGGCAGAGGATTATCATGATCTTGTCTGGACTTGTCCACATAATTAAGACATTGGTACATTTAACTGGACATACCACATGATGTAATATGTGTGCCTGCAGAAGAGTTGCTTTGTATACACAGGGCTGGCAAACCTGAATTAGGAAAACTTAGTTATAGTCTTATAAGCATGATTTTAAGCAATCAAAATATTGAAAACAATTAGAAAGAGCACTCACCAACAGCTCCTTGTGGGCCTTCTGATTCTAGAACAAGATCATGAAAGGCAATCTGAGAAAACTGTTTTGCAAAATAATTTGCCATTTTAATGTCAAGATTACAACAGTACTTTACAAGCCACAACTTTGAGAAAGCTTACCAAAGGTTGCTTCAGAGTGGCAGAGACTGGTGCAGTCTAAAGCATCTCCTTTTATATTGTCCAAGGGGCTGTGACACACCTCAAGCATTGTACAGAGTGACAGCCTGTGTAGCAAAGACCCGTGATGACCAAACAAATCACTGATTAATAATCAATACATTTGAATACACAGGGGTAGTGAGAGGGTGTGGTGGGTGTCTTAGCTAATATGATGCTTTCATGTTTAAATGTTATTTTCTATAGATTAGAAACTTTATTTTACATGTCAAATAATAATTTAATTTAATCCTTGCTATATAACAATACACATTCTTAGCTTAGGTTGACTATGACAGATGATTTTCTGGAGCTGCTTAACTAAGTTAGATATGTCTGACACTCATTTTATCAGAGTATTTTGATGGTATTTAACAGGGTGTGTGTGTGTATGTTTAACAATAAAATTCACTACAGCAAGGAACTCATTGTTTACCCCTTTTCATTTTGTTTCAAAGCCAGAAAAATATGACTAGTTTTAAAGGCTTATATTATAACCATAGAAAGCCTTTTTTGTGTTATTGCTCTTTCTGTGTACTTAATAACTTCATAGGGTTTTTAACCACCATAGCCCCTGGCTGCTATAACAGATGTGTGTTATTTAGACTTTTGTATCACTCTTCTTTTTTAAGGGTATGGAGTAAACACTGGGGGCTAGATATTTAAACTGCGCCCAAAAAGTGCGCAACCGCAAGAGCAAGCACAAGTCAATTGCACACATGCACAATACACGCGATATTCAAACATGGAGCAAGACAAATTGCGCAACCAGTCAACGTCTGAATATCGCACAACCTGTGCCATAGCGCAACCAGGAAGGGGAAGCTGAGCAGAGATGATGCGCTATAGCGCAACAAAGGCAGCACAGCTGAGCAGTCCAGAGGTGCCATAGCACAAGCAACGAGACCCCCAGCAGCAGAGCAATGGAACTGCACAACCAGGGAGGTAGGCAGGGGCCCACCACCCATGCCACAGATGGGCACAGGGACACACTGCAGAACCAACAATGTACCCCCACACCCCAAGCACAGCATAACTGGGCGAGGGATGGAACAGCCACTGGACCATGGGGACAAGCAAAGAAAGCACATCTCAGCCGTGTTACTGCAGCACACCCACTGGCAAGCTGAGAGTGCCACACAAAGGGGGCGGACCACCCCAGTGTCCAGCAGCCCCCCATGTGCACAGCACACCCAGCACTGTGACCCCAAGACACCACCCATGTGCAGTGACCAGCACTGCAGGAATCCCCAGCCCCCCGGCACACTGCAACCTTGTGAACCACAGAACTATATAAGCCAAACCCACCATGAGCACCCAGCAGTGGTGGCAGCACACAGCAATACTGACTGGAAGCCACACCCACACCAGAGACACCACCCACATGCCATGCACACCACTGCAACTGAGCACCTATAGCCAGCTGCAAATCAGAGACCACCACAGTATTCATATCAAAATATAAATGTAATGAAGAAGAATAACAAGAACAACAAAGCAACTATGTACATATATACAAAGCAGGGTGGGGTATGGGTATAAGGTAGGGGTGGGTAAGGGCAAGGTGAACAACCGGGAAAGGGAAGGTGGGGTGTGGAGATGGTCAGCTACTGGCCGGCAGCCTGCCCACCTTCTGCCTGGTGCTGTGCCCGGGGCCTCCTCTGGCACCATATCCCATGCTGCTGCATGTCAAGAAGGATGGCGTGGGAATCCATGGCCACCTGTGTGAGCCTCCGCAGTGATCGCTCAATCCGACGCAGGATCTGGATACCTAGGACAAGGGATCAGAGTAAACGGCTGTGACTGTCCACATCCCTGAATCCCACCCATCATGCATGGCATACAGCCAAGTGCCCTGCCCCTGTGATGGACTGCACCCACCCACAGTGACCATGCACAAGACATGCCCAACCAGGCAGCAACAGCCATGTGTACCACTGCACACACACACCGCCCATGTCCAGCATGGCACAACCAAGGCTGCCCAGTGACGAGGCTACGTGGTGGGATGCTAGTGCCACAGCCATGTGCCCAGTGCATGCATGGACCATCAGTGATGCACACACACACACATGCAGTGCCACTGGACAGTGATGACTGTCACATGTTGCGTGCATGGTAGTGTTGTCCATGGATGGTGGCCGTGCCCCCCCAGCATGCAATAGCATCCATGATGTAATGACACTCACCCTCATCAAGCTGCTGCTGCTGGTGCTGCTGCTGCGGCTGCTGCTGCTGTGGCACACCACCTCTGCCAGCCACCCCGGCTCCGCCATCCCATGCCTCAGCCTGGGCCCGCCTCCGCTCCTCCATGCCTGTAGGAGACAAATGAAGAGAAACACATCAGTGAGATCCCAAAGCAGACAGCCCCTTGCCCCATTGAGTGTGCCTGCCCACACAACCAGACCCAAACAGCACACACCTGCAAACACCTTCACAGCAAACCATAGCCCAACCCACCCCATGCAGGTCACATTACACAGTGTCACCCATGCGGACAATACCAGTGCATACACAGCACACCCACCTAGCCTAGGCACAATGCCCCTCCTGGCACGAGCCCTGAGGTGCTCCAGCAGAGCACGCTCCCTCCTTTGCAGGTCACTATAGCAGTGCCTGCACTGCTCAGGAGTCCTCCTCTGCCCAGTGGCCTGCTCTAGGGCAGTTGCCACCTGCTGCCACACATGGGTGCATGCCATCTGCAGGGGCACTCCCCCAAACAGTGTCCCATGGTGAGGCTCCACCACAGCCACCAGGTTTGCCAGCTCCAAGGCCCCCCACTGTGGAGCTCTCCTGTGTGCCATTCTACAGTTGTACAGTGGCAATATGGCACTCCGCAGCGCGGCAACCCCACGGGGAAATGTTGCACAATACAACCCAATGAGTCCCTATCGTGCTGTTCATACAGCACCGTCAGTCCACATCGCACTGTCACCAAACAGCACGGTAGAGCCATACACATGCCAGACGTACAGCACCAGGGGGCAAAGGTCAGGCACAAGGTCATGGGTCAGTGGCGCAAGGCCACGCACAACGCCATCAGATGTCTACACATCCTGCGCTATCGGTCACCTGTGTACCAGTGCCACAGTGGACTATTGCACAGTTGTGACACAGCGCCATTTGGTGACCAGTGCTGTAGCACCACTGGCACAATGGTAGCCATCTCCTGAATTGCTGATCGTGCACAGCACATCATCAGCACAGCAGACACCTGCGTAAGCTACCTGGGCATGCGCAATGTGGTGTACTACGTAGTCACAGAAATGTGTCATTGGCTCAGCCGGCTCAACCGTATTGCACAAAGTGCAATGGCGCGATATTCAGCTGACACATGCAAATCAGCTGATCAGCCATTCAAAGGCGCAGTGGCGTGATTTGCATCTCATTACAGTTGCGCCAGTCCTAATTTGCATGCATTGCGCTATCAATATGTGACAGTGGACAGCGCTGGCCAGATTCGGTTGCTGCAGGTGAGAGGTGAGTTGCATGCTGTGGGATGTGCTGGACAATGGTCATGGGTTAACACTGTAGACTGCACAGTGACAGGTGTCCTCTTCCACCCATACAGACCGACATGACAGAGCAAAGACCAGGTGAGGATGAAGATGGTGGGCGAAAGAGGAGGCCCAACTTCACCAAGTCAGAGACAGAGGCACTCTTCCAGGCCTACCTGGAAGAGGAGCCACTACTGAGTGGACAGCGGGGCACCCCTCAGGCCCGTGCTGCTGCATGGGTGGGGGTAGCCCGTGCTGTAAACCAGCACAGAAGCCACCAGCGCTCCGTGCAGGAATGCAAAAAAAGATGGGGACAGACTGGAGATGGGTCAAAGAGAAGGTGGCAGCCCTCAGGGTGGCACGCGCTGCCACAGGCGGGGGCCAGCCAGAGGTGGCGGAGCTGACCCCGGTGGAGGACCGTCTGGCTGCATCAATGCAGTGTAGTGCTATAGAGGGCGTACCAGGAGGTGGATTCCAGACAGGTGGAAGCCCATCACTGCATGGTATGACATGGTGGTAGTGTTGGGGGGGGAGGTTGATCACATGCACTAACATGTTCTCACTTTCTGTTACAGATCCTGTTCATCTGCAGGGGACGGTGGTGGTGGGACCATGCAGTGTGGAAGGCCTGCCAGAGTTGGTGGAGGGTCTATCCACCTCCGCTGACAGCCGGCATGCACGCCTGGCTGCCACCTCTGTTGTCGGTGAGTCAGGTGTGGGGGGTGCACAGCCTGTGTCCCAGCAGTCTGGCATGCAAGCATGCCAGCACACTGTGACTGTGGCTGTTGCATGAACCTGCACCATTGATGATGCAAGGACTACAATGGGCAGTGACATGTGTGTGTCTCATTACAGACACACAGCAGGCCAGCATGTGCCCCTGGACCTAGCTGGTTTCAACGTGTGTGCCAGCACATCAGCACAGTCCCAGGCTGTGCCTGTCAGCACCGGTGGGGCAGCACCAGTGGCTGTGCAGGTCCCTGGCACTGTTGCGGCCACAGCAGTGGAATGAGTGGTCCCTGGGGCACAGCAGTCAGAGGGGCAGCAGCAGCAGTCACCCACCAGATCTGGGGGTACAGGGTCCAGCAGTGGCACATTCACACCACCTGTTGACTTGCCCACACCTGGTCCTGGTGAACAGCACCCACCCTCAAGGGGTGTTGAGCATCAGGACCTTCCATACCCTGGGGGACAGAATGCCGATGTGGCACAGGACCCATTTGACGAGCACACCCGCCTGCTGCAGGCATCAGTACAGCAGCAGATGCGGGTTGCAACATCCGTGGAGGCACTGTGCATGGCTGTAGAGTGGAACGGCAGGGACAATGCATCAATCCTTGCAGAGATGGTCAAAATGTGGACGGATGTGACCGCCGCCATTGACAGGCTGACCCAGGCAGTGGTCTCTGTCGTGGCCGCATTGGGCACACAGTCAGGTTCCCCTGTACCGCACACCCCACACAGCTCACACTCCACTCCCCATTCCCGGTGTCGTGTGACACCCAGCCTGTCGATGCCAGGTTCTGCTGTGGGCATCCCGAGCACACCTGGTGCAGGTATGTTTGGCATGCTGCACACCCCTGTGCAGACAAGGTCGCGATCACGCAGTGGGACCCCTGGTGGTCCATCGGTGCCACCCCATGTGGCCCATGATCAGCCTGCCAGTGCTGCTGGGTCATGGCGGGGCCGTCCACGCATCCGAGGTGGCCGTGACACAGTGCCACCTGAGTGACCTGTCTCCCAGTGCAGGCCCTGCCTGATGCTGCCCTGTGTGCAATGTGTGTCATGGTGGGCAGTGCACTGGTGGGTGCCCTGCTCAACACGCCGACACATGGACCACCTGCATACCCACCCGACTACTGTCCACAGGTGCGTGTGCATGATGATGCCTGCATTGTACTGTACACCAAGATGCAAGGGTGCCCAGCATCTGACACATGTACCTGGAGAGTACAGGTGGTGGTGGTGGTCCGTTGATCTGTGTGTTTGCCATATCTGTTCCTGCTCTGCTGTGCACCTGCCCATGTACGCTTTGTGCCTGGTGTGTGTGTGTGTTTGTGTCCATATGACTATTCACCCCTCCCTGATGGTGTGTTTGTGTGCCTGGACCCTTCCACTCCCCTTGCCGTCATGCACCCCTGGTGTGTTTCCCTGTGTGCCTGTGGGTTGCGCCTAGACAGTGTTGGTTGCACATGGCCCCTTGACTTACATGTGTCATGCAAAATGCTTCTCCAGGATGGTGTCCCGGTGCAGCTGGGCCTGCCGGATCAGTTGGGGGTCCTGCCATCTAAGGGGGGGCTGCTCATCCCCATCATCACCAGCGTCCCCATCACTGTCCCCCTCCTTGACCTGTACGGCTATCCCACAGTCCTTGGCCATGTTGTGCAGGATACAACAGGCCAGGAATATCCCACAGGCCTTTGAGGGGCCGTACTGTAGGGCACCGCCGGAGGTGTCTAGGCATCGGAAGCATGCCTTAAGCATCCCAAACACCCGCTCAATGATGTTGCGTGTGGCGGCATGTGCCTCATTATAGCATTGCTGCGATGGGGTCATGGGGTGTCGGTAGGGTGTGAGCAGCCAGGGACGGAGTGGGTATCTGCTGTCACCTGTGTGGAGATAGTGGGGATGAGTATCATGGTCAGGTCCATATTGCCGATATCCCTGTGTGCCACTACCATGGCACCTGTGGCTTTCCCACCCTTGCCCCAACTTTGCCATTCCTACATGCATACTCACCCACTAGATGTCCTGTGGGGATGTCCCCACTCTCAAATCAATGGCACAGTGCAGATTGGTACCATATGAAGACATCATGTGCTCCACCAGGGTGTGTGGCACAGACATTGATGATGCACCCACTGGCATCACACACCACCTGGCAGTTGACACTGGAGAATCCCTTCCAGTTTTGGTATGCGGCCCCATCAGGGCCAGGTGGCATGCAAATAGCCATATGGGTGCAGTCTATCGCCCCTAGTACACCAGGCATATGTGCTACCCTGTGGTACTCCTGCATGTTTGCTGTACGCTCTGCCGCGGTGCTGGGGAAATGGATGTACTCTGCAGCATGTGGCAGCAGTGCGCTGAGGAATTGGGTGAGGATGCGTGATGTGGCTGACTGTGTTATGCCTGTGGTGTCCCCTGTTGGCCTCTGGAAGGTACCCATGGTGAGCAGGCACATGCAGGCTGTTACCTTTGTCTCCACTGACAGAGCGTGACTCTGTCATGAGGGTGCCTGCATCACATCACTGCACAGCTCACAGAGCCACCTCAGTATTGCCCTGTTCAGGTGGTACCGGCCCACAATATCTACATCTGTGTACAGCTCAAAGCTGATGCGGGCATGGTACTGCCTGTTGGGGGCATACCGCTGACGGGCCCTTCCATGGCCACGTCCCCCTGCAGCATGCCTTCTCACCCCCCTCATTACAGCTTCCATGAGGAAGCTGGCACTTTCCATGTCCCTGGCTTGTGTTCCCCCCCTGGCTGTTGTTGCTCTGTTACCCCCACTGTCCTGACTGCTACCTCCACTGCACCGGGTACACCTACTGGCCTCTGCAGTCTATGGCCCCACATACCCTCCCTTGTCCCTCTTCTCTCCTGTGTACTCCCTGGCCTGCACTGTTTGCCACTGTCACCTTGTCTGTCTTCCTGCCTCATGTGGCTTCCCTGTAGCGTTCTTGCACCTCTTCCTTGAGCCTTTTTATTTTGGCTCATTTCTGCCGTGGCGCACCTTCCAGCTGATCCGCTGTTGTGCATTGTGCAAACCTTTAAATATCGCATTGCGCTCTTTATGCATGGATCCACCCCCTTCGGTTGCGCATGCCTTCATTTGCATTACGCTGTTGCTTAGCATGTTTGCGGTGGCGCAACTGCTTCCCGCTGAATGTGGCAGAATGGTGCATTTTCGGACCTGCGCATGAGCAACCCTATCGCGCATGGCACAACCCTTTTGAATATCCGGCCCTGTGGGTCTCACACAAATGGGCCTAAATCATTAGCTAACATTATGTATTACAGAGTACATCTCTGTTGAGCTGGAAAACATTGCATTTTCTTAAAACTTTCCCAGGCGTATCAATCAGCTAACATTTTAAGGTTAGAAATGGCCTTTTGTTTTTTTGGGGGGCCATCTGTGATTTTCCATTTTAAAAACATTGGTATCAAGCAAAAGTAAAAAAATAGGTATCCAACTATTGAGCTGTAAATAAATAGCCTATTTCAGACACTTTCCCAGGTGTATCAATCAGCTATAGCATTTTAAGGTTAAAAAGGTCTTTTGTTTTTGGGGTGGTACCTTCTGTGACTGCCCATTTTAGAAGAATGGTAAAGGAAAAAAGTTAAAAAATTAGGTAACTAGCTATTGAGCTGTAAGTAAATAGCATTTTCTTAAACGTTCCCAAGCTTGTCGACCATCATCTTTTAAGGTCAAACTCAGGCCACTGTGGCCATTGCACAGAAACTGCGCATATACCATCAACATGAATTTCTGCTTGGAGTCTGAAACACACACATTTGCAAACCTGCTTCCAGCCCAGCAGCTTCTGTTCATTTCAGGTAACACTAAAAACATTTTGTAGAGTTTTAGATAACATTAAGCTTTTAGAAACATATACAAAACAATATTTGATACAGGGATATGACTTTTGATAATATATAATATGTAATATTTGCAGCAGGCCAGACTTTTTGTAAACCGGATTCAAGGGTATGACAACAGAAACAAAATAAGTTGTTTTTATGATGCAGTTGACGAAAGTTTTAAAAGTATTGTGTATGTGGGGAGAGAATTCTTATTTGCAGAAAGAAGCACTGCTCCATTTACAAAATCAAACTAAAAGTATATGGTACAATTGAAACACTAAACCCCATTTTAGACTGACAAAAAGAAAAAGAAAATTATAAAACCAGTGAGGAAAAACCAACTGCTTAATTTGACTGTTACTATACTCACTCCCAAAATGTGAAAAACAATATTTTAAAAATACATGCATTTACTACACAGTCTTTTTTAATTAAATGTGGTAGTTTCACACAGTCGGTGTTTTTGCTTTTTTATTTATTTATCCAGTCAGAGAAAATATACATCAGCTCTGGCTTGGACCCCGTGACATGCCCTGACAAGCCTGAGCAAGCCCAAATTTGCCCAACCCATAAGCGCGTCACAGCCTCATGCCAGAAAAGGGGCTGCATTATATCCGGGGTGGGAACACTACATAATATCCAGCGCAGTTGGAACTGTGTCATTGGCACATGGGGTGGTGCTACATCATTTCCTGTGCCACTGGAAGTGGATGTGGCGTAGGGGCTGGGGCTATGTCATATCCTGTGATGCCAGAAGTGGACGTGACGTGGGGTGGGGGATACATCATATCCTGGGGGGGTCATTAAAAGCCCTTCAATCATCTTGTCACTTAGTATGCACCAATACTACACACAGCTGTGATTCTCTGACTAAGTCGACCTGCCAGACTGCTACCTGCAGTCCAGACCTGAAGCCACCAGCCCTCACAGAAACACAGTTACGTACTTGCCCTCAGGGACTGATTACTCCAGGAAGGGAGACCTAGCTGTCAATTTTTGCTTTCTTTTCATGAGGAGAGTTGTCTCTGGGTTTAAATCCAGAGTCTTTTACTGCTGTGGCCCACTAGCTGTAGTCAGCCGCAGGAGCACTCCGACTGACTATATATAGCTCTGTACTGTTAATGTTTGATTACATAGTGCAAGATTATGTTTTCTGTTAAAACTGTCTTGTCTGCATTTTATAGCTGAAGTTTTCTGATTTAATGTAAATGCCTGTATTGTGTTCCTCATAAGACCAGTAGCGAGCTCAGCTCAGACCTTTGAAACCCCCTCTTCACCATTTTACGCTAGTATTGTGTTTTAAATAGCCCTGTTATTAATCACTCAGACTTGGAGGCCTCTTGCCTAACATCTTCATCTGCAACACCTCCCCTGTTTAAGCCAAGCTGCATTTGTTTTTAGCTCCATGAGCAGCCCCACCCCCTCTGACTTTCTTATTCAATTCTCCTCTGCCTTCTCCTTCCAGTTAATCTGAGAGCCACAGCCATGGTTCACTGATGAATCCGACCAGCCAGACTGCCACCCCAAGTCCAGGTCTGAAGCCACCAGCCCCTCTCAGAAAAGTTGGTACAGACTTGCCCTCAGGGACTGATTACTCCAGGAAGGGAGACCTAGCTGCCAATTTTTGCTTTCTTTACATGAGGATAGGTGTCTCTGGGTTTAAATCCTGAGTCTTTTACTGCTGTGGGCCACTGGCTGCAGTCAGCCCCAGGAGCACTCCGATTGACTGCATATAGCTCTGCACACTTAATGTTTGATTATATTGTCCTAGATTATGTTTTTTGTTTAAACTGCCTTGTTTGTATTTTATAGCTGAAGTTTTCTGATTTAATGCAAATGCCTGTATTGTGTTTTTCATAAGACCAGTAACGAACTCATCTCAGGCCTTTGAAACCCCCCTTCAACTTTTAACGCTAGTATTCTGTTTTAAATGGCTCTGTTATTTCTCACTCAGACGTGGAGGCACCTTGCCTAACATCTTGGTCTGCAACACCCCCCCATTTAAGCCAGTCTGCATTTCTTTTTAGCTCAATGAGCAGCCCCACCCCCGTTGTCTTTCTTATTTAATTCTCCTCTGCCTTCTCATTCCAGGTTGTCTGAGAGCCACAGCCATGGTTCTCTGACAAAGCTGACCTGCCACACTGCCACCTGCATTCCAGGTGTGAAGCCACCAGCCCCTCACAGAAATGCAGGTACGGACTTGCCCACAAGGACTGATTACCTCCAGGAAGGGAGCCCTAGCTGCCAATTTTTGCTTTCTTTACTTGAGGACAGTTGTCTCTGGGTTTAAATCCAGAGTATTCTACTGCTGTGGCCCACTGGCTGCAGTCAGCCCAGGAACACTCTGATTGGCTCCATATAACACTGCTCTGTTAATGTTTGATTATATTGTGTTAGATTATGTTGTCTATTAAAACTGTCTTGTTTGTATTTTGGAGCTGAAGTTTTCTGATTCAAAGTAAATGCCTGTATTGTGTTCCTCTTAAGACCAGAAGCAATCTCAGCTCAGGCCTTTGAAACCCCCCCTTCACATTGTTATGCTAGTATTGTGTTTTAAATAGCCCTGTTATTGCTCATTCTGACCTGGAGGCACCTTGCCTACCATCTTGGTCTGTAACACCCCCCCCCGCATTTAAGCCAGTCTGCATTTCTTTTTGGCTCCACAGACAGCCCCACCCACTCTGACTTTCTTATTTAATTCTCCTCTGCCTTCTCCTTCCAGTTAGTCTGAGAGCCACAGCTGTGGTTCTCTGATGATCCCGACCTGCCAGACTGCCACCCACAGTCCAGGTCTGAAGCCACCAGCCCCTCATAGAAATGCAGGTATGGACTTGCCCTCAGGGACTGATTACTCCAGGAAGGGAGACATAGCTGTCAATTTTTGCTTTCTTTACATGAGTACAGTTGTCTCTGGGTTTAAATCCAGAGTATTTCACTGCTGTGGCCCACTGGCTGCAGTCAGCCCAGGAACACTCCGATTGGCTCCATATACCTCTGCTCTGTTAATGTTTGATTATATTGTGTTAGATTATGTTTTCTTTTAAAACTGCCTTGTTTGTATTTTGTAGCTGAAGTTTTCTAATTCAATGTAAATGGCTGTATTGTGCTCCTCAGAAGACCAGAAGCGATCTCAGCTCAGGCCTTTGAACCCCCCCCTTCACGTTGTTATGCTAGTATTGTGTTTTAAATAGCCCTGTTATTGTTCACTCTGACTTGGAGGCACTGTGGTGGTGGATCCCCCCCGGTATACCGTATAAGTAACACTAAGAATCTGATGTGCAAACCTTCTCTCTCTTCTCTGTTACTCTCTTTTCCTCTAATTTCTTCTAAGTCTGTTGCGCAACAACATTTTTCTGTTTTCTCTGTTTAGTTCACGTTGTGAATTGTTGGCCACTTGTTATAATGGGAACTCTTAGCTGTCCCTGGTTTCCTGCTTCTGCTACCTCTAGAAACTTGGTGTGCTTAAGTCTAAAAACTGATATGCCTAAAATACAAGCAATACTGGCAGAGGGATTCATCTGATTATCCCCTTATCTGTAAGACACATGACTGCTTGGGTTATTACAACCCTGATGCCTCACTTTCATTGGGTTTCTCAAGTGAAATAAACTATAGTTTACATTCCCTGCTTTAATGTTAGAATTTTTCTTATATGGTCTTAAGAAGCTGATTATGTAACCTCTTTTTGTTAAAAGACAAAGAACCTAGGTAGAGCCAGCTCTTTGGGGTATTTGGCTGTAGCCAAGTTACAAGAAATACAAAATCACACATGCCCCCACAATGCAAAGCATCATGGGCTGCATATGCAAATCACCACAGAATGTTATGCTGGTCCAACTTTAAGCAGAATTGCATGGTGCCAAAAGGCCTCTCACACAGTTTGCAAAGGGTGCTAACCATTGTGGGGGCATGTGTGATTTTGTATTTTCTTGTAACTTGGCTTTCCAGCCAAATGCCCTTTGGGGTAACCCTTGCCTCAGTGTTTGCGCTCAGAGGTTCTTTGTCTTTTAAATAGTTTTTTATTTTAATGGGTTCACCACAATATATCCAAGGCACACTGCCTTAAGGATAGCTGGTCCATTCCACTGGGGTGTCAAACAAATGAGGCATACTGATGAGTCCTGGTAGGACGAAACACGTGTCTATGTCTTCTGTTAGCACCCTTTGCAAACTGTGTGAGAGGCCTTTTGGCACCATGCAATTCTGCTTAAAGTTGGACCAGCATAACATTCTGTGGTGATTTGCATATGCAGCCCATGATGCTTTGCATTGTGGGGGCATGTGTGATTTTGTATTCTCTTTTTGTTAAAGATAAGTATATAAACAAAATATGGGACAGAATCCCTGAATGTATAGATTTAGAAGCAATTACCTTGTCTCTCTGGAACATGCTTCCAAACAACAAGTTTTGCTTGTTTGCAGGCTGTACACAGACACACCAATCTTAGTAGGTGTATTTCCTTTAGGGAATGAGTAGCATGATGTGAGCTAACTTTATACTGTTAGCAAATCTCCTATTACTACAAAATAAGTGGAGTTTAGCCTAATGCAGCCCATATTCCTGAAATTAAGGGATATTGTTTTTATGCATCAAGATACAAAAGGAATGTTATGCCATACTTTGATTATTTGTACAACCGAATAAAGAATGCTGTGAAGTATTTAGAAAGACCTGAATCTAAGGATAAAAGAAATGTATAAGAGATAATTATTGGGAGGGGTTTCCACTTGTGGGAGGGGTTTGAGACCTATAATAGGCTCAAGCTGAAACACTGTGGTAGATGTTCGTGGGGAGAGGCCCTGTGTGGTTCTGTCTGGGAGAGCTCTGGGAAAGGTCAGGCACAGATAGATGTTGGCAAGATAGCTCTCTATTTTCTAGCCAAGCTGTACTTTATGATTTTCTTTTGATTTATTTACTCTGTTTGAACAAAAAGTCATTTGTTTGTATTTTTCTTGATTTGTTTTTTTTTTTTAAATAAAAATCATACCTGTAAGATATGTTGTACCCAATTTGCTGTTTCTGGTAAAAGTCATTTCTACACCCCACGACAAAATTGGTACCAGAAGTGGGGTACTGGTGATCCAAACTAAGAAGAGATCCCAGAATAGATACTGCACTTTAGTATCTGTGACTTTTGAGGAAACAGTAGGTACATGGCTCATAAGATGGAGGAGCCCTATGGAACTACAACAAGAAGCCAGACTGCCATCACTGGGGAACGCTTACTGTCTGGACTGCCTCCTGTAACCAGGCCTAAGATGAGGACTGGTATGGCTACTGGGGACATAGAAGAAATTACAAATCGGATGCAGGCTGTAAACATGGAGGAGCCAGACGAACAATCTGCAGATGTACCCCCAGAGGACTTCAAAGATCTATTGCAGTGGCTAGCATTGAGACAGGTAGAACAGGACATACAACAGGAAAGAGAGTACCTAGAAAGGGAAATAGAATGTCAGGGACAGGACCAGACATGGGCAGACACTGTACATATGTTTCAGACACTAGGGACAGGACAAGGTGTACAAACCACAGAGGACATTAAGTTAACAAAAATGACACTTACTGATGATATTGAATCATACCTAACAACATTTGAGTGGGTAGCCCAAGCCTGTAATTGGCCCCAGACTCAATGGGTGGTTTGCCTTGCCACTTATTTAATGGGTAAAGCTCAACTGGAATACACTAATATGGACAGTGCATCCATTAATGATTATACAACAGTAATAAAAGAGATTTTGAAATGGTTTGAGATCAATTCAGAAAAATATAGACAGAGATTTAGGACTTTAAAACATGCCCCTCACATACCACCAAGAGAAACCTACACCCGATTACAAGACTTATATAATAAATGGATCCAACCAGAAGGGAAAACTGTTAAGGCCATTATGGACATGTTTATTTTGGAACAATTTATACAGATTTTGTCTCCCAAAGTGCAGCTGTGAATTCAGGAACATAATCCAGACAATGCAGATCTTGCTATTACTTTGGGCTGAGGACTTTTTGGCAGCTCGACAACCCTTACGGAAAGGATATCGGAGAACTGATGGCTTCCCTGCTAGTAATCCTGCAACTACCACAACCCCACTAAGACCATCTTTTCCATCTAATCAAAGTACTGTGGGTGTTAAGAAGGAGGGATTACCTACTCCTACCAAAGTAACAAATACAACAGTGGAATGTCATTACTGTTATGGTATGGGACATATTGCTAGATTCTGCCCTTAGAAAAAGAAAGAACCAGTTTATCTTGTTTCTTTAAACCTGGGTAACTTCACTATTCCAATCTGTGTTAATGGACATATTGTTGATGGACTTGTGGACTCTGGCAGCAAGCAGAGCCTTATTCGGGCAGACTTGGTTCCCCTGTTACCTCCAAACTCTACAACAGGAGTGATATGCATACACAGAGGCATCCATCAATATACAACTACTACAGTGACTGTTAATATTTATGGACATGAGGACAAAGTGGTTATTGGGGTGGTTTCTACTCTACCTGTTCCTTTTATATTGGGACAGGACTACCAATGTTTTTCCCAAATTGTATCTTCTTGTCAGGATGTTAGTTTTAATAAATTAGTGGCTGTTTCTACTAGATCTCAGTTGTCTACAGTAAATGACCAAACTAACTTACCTTTTACCTTTCAGGATGAGATATTTGGGGAGGTGGGGAAAGCAAGAAAATCTAAAGCAGAAAAGAGGAATGCACAAAAACAATGGAAAAAAGTTAAGGGACACGTAGATAAAAAGCCCATATTACAGATGTACAACATTTCACAAGAACAGAAGGAGGATGCTACCCTTGTTCCTATGTTTTCTCAGATAGGGTTAGATGGTACTATTAGAAACCTTATCATTTTGAAACACACTATTCTATACAGAATCTGTACACATCCTACCACACAAGAAAAGGTTGAACAATTAGTGGTCCCCCTGAAGTACAGAGCAGATTTGTTATATCTTGCTCATGATATTCCCAGTGCAGGACATGCTGGGAGGGAGAGAACTTTGGCCAGACTCTTACAACAATTTTTCTGGCCGGGTATTCATGAATCGGTTGCTGATTACTGTAAGGGGTGTTATGAATGCCAGAAAGTTAGTCAGATAACCAAAAAAGAACAAGTCCCTCTTAAACCTTTACCACTAGTTTCCCAACCTTTTGAACATATCGCAATGGACATTGTTGGGCCCTAAGTAAAAGTACTGAAGGGAACAGATTTATTCTGGTTATTTATGGTTACGCAACCACATATCCAGAAGCCTACCCACTGAGAACAATTTCAACTACAAAAATAGCAGAAAAGATTTTGGACTACTGTAGTAGGTTGGGGATCCCTAAGGTGATTCTCACTGATGGAGGTGCCAATTTTTGTGCCATGCTGCTCAGAGAACTCTATAAACTGTTGGGTGTTACTGCAATCAGAACAACCCCATATCATCCATAGACAGATGGCCTCGTGGAGAGGTTCAATCAAACCTTGAAATGTATGTTGTGCAAGTTTGTAAATGATGAGGGAAAGTACTGGGATCACTACCTACCTTTATCCTTATTTGCTTACAGAGAAGTTCCCCAAGCTTCTACGGGATTGT
The DNA here is from genome assembly GCA_016271365.2 of Neoceratodus forsteri. Taxonomy (NCBI): domain Eukaryota; kingdom Metazoa; phylum Chordata; order Ceratodontiformes; family Ceratodontidae; genus Neoceratodus; species Neoceratodus forsteri. The sequence continues at coordinate 1,585,652,014 of CM028130.1, forward strand.
CACCATTTCAGTTACTGTATGGTCGGAATCCCCGTGGATCCTTGGATGTAGTGAATGAAGCCTGGGAGGGTGATCTCCATATTAAACATGTGAACATTTTAGAGTACATGAAAGAATTAAGGAAGAGATTGCTTTTATACACCCAACAGGCTCATAAAAATACTGTGGAAGCCCAGGCAAAACAGAAAGAATTTTATGACATCAAAACACAGGAAAAGGTGCACACTCTGGTTGACAAAGTTTTGTTTTTTTTACCATCATTAGACAACAAGTTACTGATGAAGTGGCAAGGCCCCTATAATATTGTAGAACAGACTGGACCTGTCACATACAGAATAGAAACCCCAGAAAAACTCTCATTGAGTAAAGTCTACCATGTCAGCCTGTTAAAAAAATGGCATGAACGTATGGAGACAAAACCTTTTTGCTATGTTTACTCTGGACAGGATACAGGGTTAGATACAGCATACCATAGATTGGAAAACACAGAAAACCTTCAGGATGTGGTTATTAATTCACAAGTAGATGAACAACAAAAAACTGAGATTGACCAACTCCTAGAACAATTTTCCGCTGTATTTACTACTAAACCAGGACAAGCTAGTAATGTGTCACATCAGATTAGAACCACAGCTAATCCTATATGACAGAAGGCATATAGATTACCTGGAAAAACTACGTACAGAGGTCAAGGAAGAAATAAATAAGCTGTTAGCACTAGGAATTACAGAACCATCTGTAAGTCCATGGTCATCTCCAATGGTAATAGTTCCAAAGAAGGAAGGGGGTATCTGACTCTGTTTAGATTTTCGAAAGCTGAATTTGCTATCAGAATTTGATAGCTACCCCATACCCAGAGTCAATGACATCATTGACCAAATAGGCCAGGCTTGTTATATTACCACCTTAGACCTGACAAAAGGCTGCTGGCAGATTTCCTTAATGGCTGATTCTAAAAACAAGACTGCTTTCAGTATGCCCTTTAGTTTCTTCCAATTCGTGTATATGCCTTTTGGCTTACATGGGGCCCCTGCAACATTTCAAAGGTACATGGACCAGCTGTTAGCTCCACACGTACAGTACTGTTCTGCCTACTTGGACGATGTGGTAAAATACAGCAAAAACTGGTCCTCGCACCTTGATCATTTGAATAAAGTCATCCAGACCATCCAATCAGCAGAGTTCACTATTAATCCCTCAAAATGCCGCATAGCCATGCAGGAGACAAGATATTTAGGGTTCATTCTTGGTAATGGGAGTTTGCGACCTGAAGTCAGTAAAGTGACAGCAGTAGCAAACTGTCCTGTTTCTAAGACAAAGACAGAGTAAGATCTTTTCTAGGGCTTGTAGGATATTACAGGCATTTCATTCCTGACTTTGCTACCTTAGTTATACCACTGACGGAACTAACAAAAAAATCATTCCCCAATATTGTTCCTTGGTCTGATGAGTGTGAAACAGCATTTCAAGCTATTAAAGCTGCTTGTGTTCATCACCAGTACTGAAATCTCCTGACTTTACCCAACCTTTTGAGATTTGTGGACATGGCCTACCTAGACTTTAGCAAGGCATTTGACACAGTTCCACACAAAAAATTAATAGTCAAACTAACCAGCCTGGGAGTGGGACCCAGGATGGTAGCCTGGGTAAAACATTGGCTGGACAACAGGACACAGAAGGTAATTGTAAATGGAGTCCACTCTGAAGAAAGGGGGGTTACTAGTGGGGTACCGCAGGGTTCAGTATTGGGTCCAGTCCTTTTTAATGTCTTCATCAGTGACATTGCAGAGGGACTGGAAGGAAAAGTATGCCTTTTGCAGATGACACAAAGATCTGCAACAGGGTTGATACAAGAAGGTGTGGAAAGGATGAAAAGGGCTTGGCAAGGTTGGAGGAATGGTCAGAAGTATGGCAGCTAGGATTCAATGCAAAGAAGTGCAAAATAATGCACCTGGGAAACAAGAACCCAGGGGAAGAATACACAATGGGTGGGGAGGTAGTAACAACAACAAAAAAGGAAAGGGACCTGGGGGTAATCATATCAGATGACCTTAAGGTTAGCAAGCAATGTGAGAAGGCAGTAGGGAGGGCTGGGGTATACTGGGATGTATAGGGAGAGGCATCATCAGCAGAAAACAGGAAGCTGTTATCCCTCTGTACAGACAGTTGGTGAGACCCCATCTGGAGTACTGTGTCCAGTTCTGGAGACCCCATCTCCGCAGGACATAGACATGATAGAGGCAGTCCAGAGGAGGGCAACTAAAATGGTGCAGGGTCTACAAGAGAAGCCATATGAGGAGAGACTAAAGGAGCTTAATATGTATACCCTTGAGGAAAGAAGGGAGAGGGGGCATGATAGAAACTTTTAGTACCCCAGTGGAATCAACAAAGTCCAAGAGGGTAGCATCTTTCAGAAAAGAGACTTGCAAGAACAAGGGGACACAATTTAAAAGATAGAAGGAGGGCGTTCAGGGCAATGTGAGGAAGTATTATTTCACAGAGAGGGTAGTGGATGCATGGAACTGCCTTCCTGAGGAGGTTGTGGGGTCTAAAACTGTGGGAGAATTCAAGAATGCATGGGACAGACATAAGGCAATTCTTGTGGGGGGTAGGAAGAAATAGGCTGTTGGTTAACTAGGATCTGCGGCCTATCCTGTAGGTAGGGAAATGGGCAGACTAGATGGGCCTAGCGGTCCTTATCTGCTGTCAAAGTCTATGCTTCTATGTTTCTATTCATACCGAAGCCTCAGATACTGGGTTAGGAGCTGTATTGTCACAGAACATCGAAGGAGAAGAGCATCCTATCCTTTATATCAGCCGGAAATTATTTCCAAGAGAACATGCAACAATTGAGAAGGAGTGTTTGGCAGTCAAATGGGCCATTGAATCTCTGAAATTTTATTTGTGGGGCAACAAGTTTACTGATCATAACCCTCTCTGCTGGCTGCAACAAATGACGGATAAAAATGCTTGTATGCTCCGATGGTATCTGGCATTACAATCATATACTTTTGAAATCAAACATCGACCTGGTGCCAGACATAAAAATGTTGATTTCTTATCTCGGTATGGTGCAGGTTAAATATTTACTAAACCCCAGGGCAAATGTATTTATGTAGAAGAAATTAGATATTTATGTAGAATATGCAATCTACATAAATCTTGTATTGTTAAGGGTGCCCTGGGGTGGGATTTCTGTGAGGGTGGGTGGAAACCCCATCCCATTCCTACTGGAATGTAGATATTTTGATCTCTATACAAACCAGTAGAGATTGGTTTGTTTTTGAATAGGGGGTGTATGTGGTGGTGGAACCCCCCCCATATACCATATAAGTAACACCAAGAATCTGAGGTGCAAGGCTTCTCTCTCTTCTCTATTACTCTCTTTTACTCTAATTTCTTCTAAGAGTGTTGTGCAACATCATTTTTCTGTTTTCTCTGTTTAGTTAAAGTTGTGACTTGTTGGCCACTTGTTATAACGGGAACTCTTAGCTGTCCCCAGTTTCCTGCTTCTGCTACCTCTAGAAACTTGGTATGCTTAAGTCTAAAAACTGATATGCCTAAAATACAAGCAATACTGGCAGAAGGATTCATCTGAATACCACCCCGATCTGTAAGACACTTGCCTGCTTGGGTTATTACAACCCTGATGCCTCACTTTCATTGGGTTTTTCAAGTAAAATAGACAATAGTTTACATTCCCTGCTTTAATGTTAGAATTTGGTCTTATATGGTCTTAAGAAGCTGATTATGTATCCTCTTTTTGTTAAAGATAAGTATGTAAACAAAATATGGGACAGAATCCCTGAATATATAGATTTAGAAGCAATTACCTTGTCTCTCTGGAACATGCTTCCAAACAACAAGCTTTGCTTGTTTGCAAGCTGTGCACGGACACACCAAGCTTAGTAGGCGTGGTTCCTTTAGGGAGTGAGTAGCAGGATGTGAGCTAACTTTATACTGTTAGCAAACTTCCTCCTACTACAAAATAAGTGGAGTTTAGCCTAATGCAGCCCATATTCCTGAAATTAAGGGATATTGTTTTTATGCATCAAGATACAAAAAGAATGCTATGCCATACTTTGATTATTTGTACAACTGAATAAAGAATGCTGTGAAATATTTAGAAAGATCTGAATCTAAGGATAAAAGAAATGTATAAGAGATAATTATTGGGAGGGGTTTCCGCTTGTGGGAGGGGTCTGAGACCTATTATAGACTCAAGCTGAAACACTGTGGTAGATGTTCGTGGGGAGAGGCCCTGTGTGGTTCTGTCTGGCAGAGCTCTGTGAGAGGTCAGGCACAGATAGATGTTGACAAGATAGCTCTCTATTTTCTAGCCAAGCTGTGCTTTATGATTTTCTTTTGATTTATTTACTCTGTTTGAACAAAAAGTCATTTGTTTGTATTTTTCTTGATTAATTTTTTTTTAAATAAAAATCATACCTGTAAGGTATGTTGTACCCAATTTTCTGTTTCTGGTAAAAGTAATTTCTACACCCCATGACAGGCACCATTCCTAACATCTTGGTCTGCAACCCCCCCTAAAGCCAGTCTGCATTTCTTTTTAGCTCCACGTGCTGTCCCACTCCCTCTGAATTTCTTATTCAGTTCTCCTTTGCCATCTCCTTCCAGCAAGTCTGAGAGCCACAGCCGTGGTTGTCATGAACCCGACCTGCAGGACTGCTTCCCGCAGTCCAGGTCTGAAGCCACCAGCCCCTCACAGAAACACAGGTATGGACTTGCCCTCAGGGACTAATTACCTCAAGGAAGGGAGCCCTAGATGCCAAGTTTTGTTTTCTTTACATGAGGACAGTTGTCTCTGGGTTTAAATCCAGGGTCCAGATATTCAAAGGGTTGTGCATGGTGCAAGAGTGTTGCACCATGCACAACTCACTGATCTAGTCACGATGTTAAAAGGGAAAGTGCGCCTGCACAAATCCCGATGCGCGGGGTGCATCAGTAATGTCTGAGCACAGGTGGGCGTGCCCGTGCGCCGCTGCACAGCCGATATTCAGCCCAGGCCGTTGCAGTTATGCAGGCGCAACCCCTACCTGTGCCTGCACAACATTAAGCTGAAAAAAAAAGAAACAAGTCTAGGGCCACCCACAGGTGAGCTGCCGCATTGCAGGGCACAACACAGCTGCTGCCACCTGTGGGCGGCCCTCCACTTGTTCCCGCCAGACCTGGCGGCACCCCCCCATGCCCTGATCATGGGCTGAAGTGTCCCCCCCAGTAGCCCGATCGTGGGCATAATAAAACTTCCCTCCCAGTAGCCCGATCACGGCGCACAGTATTCTTCCCCCAGCAGCCCGATCAAGGGCATGGCTCAGTAGTCTCACCCTCCAGCAGCCCAATCGCATGCATAACGGTCTCCTACCCCCATTAGCCTGATCGCGGGCATAAATGAAATGCCCCCACCCCCGAGTAGCCCGGTCGCGGGCATCAGACCCAAAGTCCAATATCTCTGGTGGTCAGTGGACAGAGATTAGCCCCATCACGGGTGGCATCCCCTTACCCCAAGTGATGATATCCCTGGTGATCAGTGGCTCACCACCCCACCGCCCATGGAGCCCCACCACCTCCCCCATCAGCCAGCGGGCGGCAGCACCCCACCTGCCTGCCGCCCTGCCGCTTGCCGACTGACAGTTCAGAGCTGCACGCCCATTGCCTCAGAGCATGAGCCAATGGACGTGCAGCCCATACCGTACAAGTCAGTCCAGATATGTGAATGAATTATGAATGATTATATTGTGCTAAATTATGTTTTCAGTTAAACATGTCTTGTTTGTATTTTATAGCTGAAGTTTTCTGATTTAATATAAATGCCTGTATTGCGTTTCTCATAAGACCAGTAGCGAACTCATCTCAGGCCTTTGAAACCCCCCTTCACCTTTTAACGCTAGAACTGTGTTTTAAATAGCCCTGTTATTGCTCACTCAGACTTCAAGTCACCTTGCCTAACATTTTGGTCTGCACCACCCACCTCCCTGCTTAAGCCAGTCTGCAGATCTTTTTAGCTCTACGAGCAGCCCCACCCACTCTGACTTCCTTATTTAGTTCTCCTCTGCCTTCTCCTTCCAGGTAGTCAGAGAGCCAGGGCTGTGGTTCTCTGATGAACCTGACCTGCCAGACTGCCACCCACAGTCCAGGTCTGAAACCACAAGCCCCTCACAGAAACGCAGGTACGGACTTGCCCTCAGGGACTCATTACCTCCAGGAAGGGAGATCTAGCTAAGCAGTTTTGCTTTCTTTACATGAGGACAGTTGTCTCTGGGTTTTAATCTAGAATCCTTTACTGCTGTGGCCCACTGGCTGCAGTCAGCCCCAGGAGCACTCCGATTGGTTTCATAGAGCTCTGCACTGTTAATGTTTGATTACATTGTGCTAGATTATGTTTTCTGTTTTTTTCATAGACTCATAGAAGTGTGACGGCAGAAAAGGACTGAACTAGGCCCACTAAGTCTGCCCATTTGCCCAGCTATCTGCTTGGACCTGTGCCTCCCCCCTTTAACACTCCCATGTGGTTGTCACATGCCCTTTTGAATCCCTCCACTGTTTCCTCTTCAACGACTGCTTCTGGGAGTCTGTTCCACTTTTCTATGACTCTCTCTGAGTAATAGTATTTTCTAATGTTACCACTGAACTGTCCTCCCTCCACCTGCAGACCATGCCCTCTTGTCCTCTGACTTCCTTTCATCTTGAAGATGCTCCCCCCGGCACCCTGTTTATACCCTTAAGGTACTTGAAGGCCTCGATCATGTCCCCCCTCTCCCTCCTCTGCTCCAGGGAGTACATGTTCAAATCTCTCAACCTTTCTTCATAGGATAGGATAGGTGGCTTAACCCTTTTAACATTTTTGTCCCTCTCCTCTGAACCCCCTCTATCATCCCCACATCCTTCCTGAGGTATGGCCTTCAGAACTGGACTCCATACTCCAAGTGTGGTCTAACCAAATGGGTGTACAAGAGTACTATGACCTCCCTATTCCTACTGGTGATCCAACTTCCAATGCATCCCAGCAATCCACTCCCCCTGGCCACTGTTCTCCCACACTTCCCTTCCATCTTCAGGTCCCCGGATATAATGATGCCCAGGTCCTTTTCTTGCTCCATCTCCTCCAGCTCTCTGCCCCCCCATACGGTATCCTGCCTTCTGATTTCTGTAGCCCAGATGCATGATTTTACAGTTTTCTGCATTGAATTCAAGATGCCACCTTTTTGACCAGGCCTCAAGTCTCCCCAAATCTCTCTCTGCATTTGTTCCACCCCTTCCTCCATGTCCACCCTATTGTACATTTTGATATCATCCACAAACATACTCACACCCCCCCTCAAGGCCCTCCATGATGTTTCCTATGAATATGTTGAACAGTAGGGCCCCAGCACTGATCCCTGGGGGACCCCACTCATGACCTTGCCTTCCCCGGATGCCACCCCATTTATTATGACGCTCTGCCTCCTTTTTTCAGCCAGTTTTCCACCCATTTGACTGCCCCCTGCCCCATACCCAGTCCTGCCATTTTACACAGCAGCCCCCCATGAGGCACTGAGTCAAACGCCTTTCTGAAATCCAAATAAGCTATATCTACCACTCTACCTTGATCTAGTTTCTTGGTGACCCTGTCAAAAAACTCTATCAGATTTGTTTGACAGGATCTGCCCCTAGTAAAGCCATGTTGTCTTGGATTCATCAGGCCATTTGTCTCCAGGTAGCTGGTGATCCTGACTTTTACTAGCTTCTTCATGAGCTTGCCTACCACTGATGTCAAACTCACGGGCCTCTAACTTTCCACTTCCTCCTCCTCCTCCCTCCCCTTATGCAGAGGGACCACATTTGCCTGCCTCCATTCTTCTGGCATCACCCCCATTTTCAGGACCTGATTGAAGAGTGCAGTCAAAGGTCCTGCCAATACCTCCTTTTGCTCCCTTAACTCCCTGAGGTGCACCCCGTCTGGCCCCATTGCCCTGTCCTCCTTCATGCAGCCCAGTTCTTCCAATATTTCCTCTCCGAGAAACAGCCTCATCTCCACCCCCCCTTCCCCAGCCATTTCATTACCTGCTCTGCTGCCTTTTTCTCCTTCTTCCTCCCTCTTGAACACTGAGCAAAATTAGGTGTTTAGTAGGTCTGCCTTTTCTCTGTCTCCTCATAGCGCCAACCCCTCTTTTGTTCTTAACTGGAGAATCCCCTGCCTAGTCTTTCTTTTTTCATTCACATACGGAAAGAAAGTCTTATCCCCTATTTTGACCCCTCTTGCTATTCGCTCCTCTGTCTCTGCCTTTACCTTCCTTACCTCTACCCCTGTTCTTTCTGGCTCACCTGGTATTTTACCCAGTTTGCTTCCGCCTGAGTTGTCTTGAACCTCTTAAAGGCTTTCCTCTTTTGTCCTTACCTTTTTTGCTACTACCCTCGTATACCACAGCGGTTTTCTCCTCCTCTTATTTTTACTCTTTCTCTCTTGGCACATATGTCAGTGGCCCCTATGATAGCGTCCTTGAACTTCCTCCACTTTGCCTCCACCTCCATCAACTCCCCCACTCCTTGCAGTGTCCTCTCCTCTATTTCCCCCCATTCTCCTGAAGTCCATCCTCCTGATATCCAGGACCTTTAACCTAGACTGGTGAAGCTCTGCAGTGTTTCTCATTTTAAACCTGACCTTGTTGTGGTCACTTGTACAGAGGTGTTCCCCACCGATACCTCTTCCAACCATCCCCCATTCATCAGGACCAGATCAAGAGTAGCTCCTGCCCTGGTTGGCTCCCTGACCAGTTGATTTAGGAGGGCCAACTGCAGGGTGTCCAGCATTTTCCTACTGCTGGTTGAATCAGCCGAAAGGGTGTTCCAGTCCATGTGCGGTAGATTTAGGTCCCCCATCAGCATCACCTCCCCCCTTGCCATCATTCTAATGAACTCATCAGCCGTACTTCTATCCACAGATTCATGCTGTGCTGGGGGTCTATACACCACCCCCATATGCACTGATTCCCCATTCCCCACTGCCAACAAGACCCAGAATCCTTCTGCCTCTCAACACTTACCCTGCAATACTGATGCCCTGATGCCTTCCTTTACATAGAGTGCAACCCCCCTCTCTTTCCCTCCCTGTCCTTCCTGAACAATTTGTACCCTGGTATCTCCATTTCCCATCCTTGCTCCTGGTGGCACCATGTTTCTGTCACCCCCACTGTGTCAAGATCCTCCTCTGCCATTATTGCCATTAGATCAAGGATCTTTCTACCCAGACTTCTGACATTCATGCACATAACCATCAATGCCCCTCTCTCTCCTTCTTCCCTTTATGCTTGTCTCCTTTACCCTTTTTGCTGTGTGTGTAGGGCTTTTTGCTCCCCCCCCTGCATCCTGCCTCAACAGTCGGGCTTTTCTCTGCCCCCCCCATTTAGTTTAAATGGTAGCTTCTGTCCACATAATCATCCAGTTTGCATTTGAGCACTGCTTCCCCTCCCCATTTAGGTGCAGTCTATCTGGGGCATATAGGCTTGTGTCACTCCGTGTTGACCCCCAATCTCTTATCACACCATACCCCATCTGGGCACACCAACCTACAAGCCAATAATTGAATTCCTCAATATTTTGCCTTGCACCCATGCTGGCCATTGGTACAGGTAGCACCTCCGAGAAGGACAGGGATTTGAAGTCTGGATTGCTGCAGAACCTGGCCAGTGCCTTAAACATGGCCTGCACTTACATTGCACTGCTCTTTGCTAGGTCATTTGTGCCTACATGGAGGATCAGATGTGTTTTCTTATCCATTTTCCTCCCCCTCGAGAGGATCCTCTGGATAACTCTGGCAGCCGTCATACCTGGCAGGCACTCCACCCATATTTTTTTCCCCTCTCTTCCCTTATTCCCCATGTAACTCCTTTTATAATAGAATCCCCCACTATTAAGACTCTATCTGTTTTTTCCTCCTGGACACCCTTCCCTACTGCCATTCTCCTCCTTTTCTCAGATTTCTTCTCCTCCATCCCCTTGCTTTCTCCCCCTCAAATCTACCTGAGCCTTTCTCCCCTTATCCCCTATCTGTACCCTTCCCTGGGCCCCTTCCTGGATTTCTGGTTTCTTCATGCCGCCCTTACCCTCCTCTGAAGCTTTTCGATCCTCTCTTTCTCCAACCTGCTCTTCTCCCTCACCCAACTCTTAGTTTTCTGGCACTTCTATTTCACTTCCCTTCCTTGTGCATTGCTCCTTTTGATCTCCTCCCTTCCATGCTTTCTCTCTTTTCCTTGTACCCCAACCTTTATTGCCTAGCACTGCTCCACTTCCCTTCCTGCCAAGCCCCCCTTTCCCAATTCCTGCCTGGTTTTATTCTGCCCCACTTCCTCCTTTCCCTTTCTTATCTGTTCATGCTCCTCACTCCCCAGTACCCTTACTACTAATCCTGGGTCCCCACTCTCCCTGCTACCCTCTGCCCCCTTTCCGTATTGCCTCTCTCTCTCTCTGGTCTCCTGTGACCCCCCCTTCCCCTTGCCTGGTGTTATGGGCACTCTTGCATCCAACTGTCTTGTTTGTATTTTATAGCTGAAGTTTTCTGATTTAATGTAAATGCCTGTATTGTGTTCCTCATAAGACCAGTAGCGATCTCAGCTCAGGCCTTTGAAACCCCCTTCACCTTTTTACACTAATGTTGTGTTTTAAATAGCCCTGTTATTGCTCACTCAGACTTGGAGGCACCATGCCTAACATCTTGGTCTGCAACCCCCGCGTAAGCCAGTCTGCATTTCTTTTTAGCTCTATGAGCAGCCTCATCCTCTCTGACTTTCTTATTAACTCTCCTCTGCCGTCTCCTTCCAGGTAGTCTGAGAGCCACAGCTGTGGTTCTCTGATGAACCTGACCTGCCAGGCTACTACCCACTCTCCTGGCTGAAGCCACAAGCCCCTTACAGAATCACAAGTATGGACTTGCCTTCTGGGAGTGATTACCTCCAGGAAGGGAGCCCTAGCTGCCAATTTTTGCTTTCTTTACATGAGGACAGTTGTCTCTGGGTTTAAATCCAGAGTATTTTACTGCTGTGGCCCACTGGCTGCAGTCAGCCCCAGGAGCACTGTTGGCTCCATAGAGCTCTGCACTGTTAATGTTTGATTACATTATGCTAAATTATGTTTTCTTTTTTTTTCATAGATTCATAGAAGTGTGACGGCAGAAAAGGACCGAACTAGGCTCACCAAGTCTGCCCATTTTCCCAGCTCTCTGTTTGGACCTGTGCCTCCCCCCTTTAACACTCCCATGTTGTTGTCCCTTGCCCTTTTGAATCCCTCCACTGTTTCTTCTCCATTGACTGCTTCTGGAAGTCTGTTCCACTTTTCTACGACTCTAAGTAATAGTATTTTCTCATGCTACCCCTGCACTGTTCCCCCTCCACCTGCAGACCATGACCTCTCATCCTCTGACTTCCTTTCATCTTGAAGATGCTCCCCCCGGCACCCTGTTTATACCCTTAAGGTACTTGAAGGCCTCGATCATGTCCCCGCTCTCCCTCCTCTGCTCCAGGGAGTACATGTTCAAATCTCTCAACCTTTCTTCATAGGATAGGTGGCTTAACCCTTTTATCATTTTTGTCACTCTCCTCTGAACACTCTCTATCCTCCCCACATCCTTCCTGAGGTATGGCCTCCAGAACTGGACTCCATACTCCAAGTGTGGTCTAACCAAATGGGTGTACAAGGGTACTATGACCTCCCTATTCCTACTGGTGATCCCCCTTCCTATGCGTCCCAGCATTCCAATGCCCCTGGCCCTTGCCCTCCCGCACCGCCCATCCACCTTCAGGTCCCCGGATATAATGATGCCCAGGTCCCTTTCTTGCTCTGTATCCTCCAGCTCTCTGCCCCCCATACAGTATCCTGCCTTCTGATTTCTGTAGCCCCGATGCATGATTTTACTTTTTTCTGTACTGAATTCAAGCTGCCACCTTTTTGATCAGGCCTCAAGTCTCCCCAAATCTTCTGCATTTGTTCCACCCCTTCTTCCATGTCCACCCTATTGTACATTTTGATATCATCTGCAAACATACTGCATACCCCCCAAGGCTGTCCACGATGTCTCTTACGAATATATTGAGCAGTAGGGGTCCCAGAACTGATCGCTGGGGAACCCCGCTTTTGAATTTACCTTCCTTGGATGCCACCCCATTTATAATTACCCTCTGCCTCCTTTTCTTCAGCCAGTTTTCCACCCATTTGACTGCTCTCTGCCCCATCCCCAGTCCTGCCATTTTACAAAGCAGACCCCCATGAGGCACTGAGTCAAATGCCTTTCTGAAATCCAAATAAGTTATATCTAGCACTCTACCTTGATCTAGTTTCTTGGTGACCCCATCAAAAAACTCTATCAGATTTGTTTGACAGGATCTGCCCCTAGTAAAACCATGTTGTCTTGGATTCATCAGGTCGTTTGCCTCCAGGTAGCTGGTGATTCTGCCTTTTACTATCTTCTTCATGAGCTTGCCTACCACTGATGTCAAACTCACGGGCCTCTAACTTTCCACTTCCTCCCTCCTCCCTCCCTCCCCTTATGCAGAGTCACCACATTTGCCTGCCTCCATTCTTCTGGCATCACCCCCATTTTCAGGAACCGATTGAAGAGTGCAGTCAAAGGTCCTGCCAATACCTCCTTTTGCTCCCTTAACACCCTGGGGTGCACCCCGTCTGGCCCCATTGCCCTGTCCTCCTTCATGCAGCCCAGTTCTTCCAATATTTCCTCTATGAGAAACGGCCTCATCTCCACCCCCCCTTCCCCAGCCATTTCATTACCTGCTCTGCTGCCTTTTTCTCCTTCTTCCTCCCTCTTGAACACTGAGCAAAATTAGGTGTTTAGTAGGTCTGCCTTTTCTCTGTCTCCTCGTAGCACCACCCCTCTTTTATTCTTAACTGAAGAATCCCCTGCCTAGTCTTCCTTGTTTTATTCACATATCAAAAGAAAGTCTTATCCCCTTTTTTGACCCCTCTTGCTATTCGCTCCTCTGTCTGTGCCTTTGCCCTCCTTACCTCTACCCCTGCTTCTTTCTGACTCACCTGGTATTTTACCCAGTTCGCTTCCATCTGAGTTGTCTTGAATCTCATAAAGGCTTTCCTTTTTGTCCTTACCTTTTTTGCTACTACCCTCGTATACCGCAGTGGTTTTCTCCTGCTCTTAACTTTTACTCTCTCTCTTGACACATACATCAGTGGCCCCTACGATAGCTTCCTTGATCTTCCCCCACTTTGCCTCCACCTCCATCAACATCCCCACTCCTTGCAGTGCCCTCTCCACTATTTCCCCCAATTCTCCTGAAGTCCATCCTCCTGAAATCCAGGACCTTTAACCTAGACTGGTGAACCTCTGCAGTGTTTCTAATTTTAAACCTGACCATGTTGTGGTCACTTGTACAGAGATGTTCCCCCACCGATACCTCTTCCAACCGTCCCCCATTCTTAATGACCAGATCAAGATTAGCTCCTGCCCTGGTTGGCTCCCTGACCAATTGATTTAGGAGGGCCAACTGCAGGGAGTCCAGCATTTCCCTGCTGCTGGTCGAAGCAGCCGAAAGGGTGTTCCAATCCATGTCCGGTAGATTTAGGTCCCCCATCAGCACCACATGCCCCTTTGCTGTCATTCTCACGAGCTCATCAGTCATGCTGCTATCCACAGATTCATGCTGTGCTGAGGGTCTATACACCACCCCCATATGCACTGACTCCCCTTTCGGCACTGCCGAGACCCAGAATCCTTCTGCCTCTCCCCACTAACCCTGCAATACTGATGCCTTCCATTACATAGAGTGCAACCCCCTTTCCCTCCCTGTTCTTCCTGAACAATTTGTACCCTTGTATCTCCATTTCCCATCCCTGTTACTGGTGGCACCACGTTTCTGTTACCCCCACTATGTCAAGGCCCTCCTCTCCCATTATTGCCATTAGATCAGGGATCTTTCTACCCAGACTTCTGGCATTCGTGCACATTACCCTCCATGCTCATCTCTCCTCCTTCCCTATACAGTATGCGTGTCTTCTTTACCCTTTTGCTGTATGTGTAGAGCTTTTTGTTCCCCCCCTGCCTCCTGCCTCAACAGTCGGGCTTTTTCTTGCCTTCCCCCCATTTAGTTTAAATGGTAGCTTCTGTCCATATAATCATTCAGTTTGCATTTAAGCACTGCTTTCCCTTCCCCGTTTAGGTGCAGCCTATCTGGGCATATAGACTTGTGTCACTCCATGTTGACCCCCTATCTCCTATCACACCATATTCTATCTGGGCACACCAACCTACAAGCCAGTCATTGAATTCCTCAATATTTTGCCTTGCATCCATGCTGGCCTTTGGTACAGGTAGCACCTCCGAGAAGGACAGGGATTTGAAGTCTGGATTGCTGCAGAACCTGGCCAGTGCCATAAACCTGACCTACACCTACGTCGCGCTGCTCTTTGCTAGGTCGTTTGTGCCTAGGTGGAAGATCAGATGCATTTTCTTATCCATTTCCTTCTGCCTCGTAGGGATCCACTGGATAACTCTGGCAGCCATCATACCTGGCAGGCACTCCTCCTATATTTTTTCCCTCTCTCTTCCCTTCTCCCCATGTAACTCCTTTTATAATAGAGTCCCCCACTAATAAGACTCTATCCCCTTTTTCCTCCTGGACACCTCTTTCTGTAGCCATTCTCCTCCCTTTCTCAAATTTCTTCTCCTCCATCCCCTTGCTTTCTCCCCCTCGAATCTACCTGAACCTTTCTCCCCTTATCCCCCATCTGTACCCTTCCCTGGGCCCCTTTCTGGATTTCTGGTTTCTTCGTGCCACCCTTACTCTCCTTTGAAGCTCTTTTATCCTCTCTTTATCCAACCCGCTCTTCTCCCTCACCCAACTCTTGGTTTTCTGGCACTTCTATTTCACTTCCCTTCTTTGTGCATTGCTCCCTTTGATCCCCCCCCCCCATGCTTTTCTCTCTTTTCCTTGTACCCCGACCTTTATTGCCTGGCAGTGCTGCACTTCCCTTCCTGCTGAACCCCCCTTTCCCAATTCCTGCCTGGTTTTATTCTACCCCACTTCCTCCTTTCCCTTTCTTATCTGTTCACACTCCTCACTCCCTGGTACCCTTACTGCTAATTCTGGGTCCCCACTCCCCCTGCTACCCTCTGCCCCCTTTCTGTACTACCCCTCTCTCTGGTCTCTTGTGACCCTCCTCCCCCTGCCTGGTGTTATGGGTACTCTCACATCCAACTGTCTTGTTTGTATTTTATACCTGAAGTTTTCTGATTTAATTTAAATGCCTGTATTGTGTTCCTCATAAGACCAGTAATGATCTCAGTGGTTTTCTCCTCCTCTTATTTTTACTCTCTCTCTCTCTTGGAACATATGTCAGTGGCCCCTACAATAGCTTCCTTGATCTTCCTCCACTTTGCCTCCATCTCCTTCAACTCCCCCACTCCTTGCAGTGCCCGCTCCACTATTTCCCCCCATTCTCCTGAAGTCTGTCCTCCTGAAATCCAGGACCTTTAACCTAGGCTGGTGAAGCTCTGCAGTGTTTCTCATTTTAAACCTGAACGTGTTGTGGTCTCTTGTACAGAGATGTTCCCCCACCGATACTTCTGACCAGATCAAGAGTAGCTCCTGCCCTGGTTGGCTCCCTGACCAGTTGATTTAGGAGGACCAACTGCAGGGTGTCCAGCATTTCCCTGTTGCTGGTTGAAGCTGCCGAAAGGGTGTTCCAGTCCACGTCTGGGAGATTTAGATCCCCCATCAGCACCACCTCCCCCCTTGCCGTCATTCTCATGAACTCGTCAGCCATACTTCTATCCACAGATTCATGCTGTGCTGGGAGTCTATACACCACCCCCATACGCACTGATTCCCCATTCCCCACTGCCAATGAGACCCAGAATCCTTCTGCCTCTCAACACTTTCCCTGCAATACTGATGCCCTGATGCCTTCCTTTACATAGAATGCAACCCCCCTCTCTTCCCTCCCTGTCCTTCCTGAACAATTTGTACCCTGGTATCTCCATTTCCCATCCCTGCTCCTGGTGGCACCACATTTCTGTTACCCCCACTATGTCAAGGCTCTCCACTGCCATTATTGCCATTAGATCAAGAATCTTTCTACTCAGACTTCTGGCATTCATGCACATAACCATCAATGCCCCTCTCTCCTCCTTCCCTATATGCATGTCTCCTTTACCCTTTTGCTGTGTGTGTAGGGCTTTTTGTCTCCCCCCCCGCCTCCTGCCTCAACAGTCGGGCTTTTCCCTGCCCTCCCCCAATTTAGTTTAAATGGTAGCTTCTGTACACATAATCATCCAGGTTGCATTTGAGCACTGCTTCCCTTCCCCATTTAGGTGCAGCCTATCGGGGGCATATAGGCTTGTGTCACTCCGTGTTGACCCCCAATCTTCTTTCACACCATACCCCATCTGGGCACACCAACCTACAAGTCAATCATTGAATTCCTCAATATTTTGCCTTGCATCCATGCTGGCCATTGGCACAGGTAGCACCTCCAAGAAGGACAGGGATTTGAAGTCCGAATTGCTGCAGAACCTGGCCAGTGCCATAAACATGGCCTGCACCTACATCGCGCTGGTTTTTGTTAGGTCGTTTGTGCCTACGTGGAGGATCAGCTGTGTTTTCTTATCCATGTCTCTCCCCCTCGAGGGGATCAAGTGGATAACTCAGGCAGCCAGCATACTCCACCTATATTTTTTCCCTCTCTCTTCCCTTCTCCCCCATGTAACTCCTTTTGTAATAGAGTCCCCCACTACTAAGACTCCATCTGCTTTTTCCTCCTGGACACCCCTCCCTGCTGCCATTCTCCTCCTTTTCTCAAATTTCTTCACCTCCATCCCCTTGCTTTCTCCCCCCCGAATCTACCTGAGCCTTTCTCCCCTTATCCTCCATCTGTACCCTCCCCTGGGCCCCTTCCTGGATTTATAGTTTCTTCATGCTGCCCTTACCCTCCTCTGAAGCTCTTTGATCCTCTCTTTCTCCAACCTGCTCTTCTCCCTCACCCAACTCTTGGTTTTCTGGCACTTCTATTTCACTTCCCTTCCTTGTTCATTGCTCCCTTTGATCTCCCCCCCCACATGCTTTTCTCTCTTTTCCTTGTACCCCGACCTTTATTGCCTGGCACTGCTGCACTTCCCTTCCTGCCAAACCCCCCCCTTTCCCAATTCCTGCCTAGTTTTATTCTGCCCCACTTCCTCCTTTCCCTTTCTTATCTGCTCATGCTCCTCACTCCCCGGTATCCTTACTACTAATCCTGGCTCCCCACTCTCCCCTGCTACCCTCTGCCCCCTTTCTGTACTACCCCTCGCTCTCTGGTCTCCTGTGACCCCCTTCCCCCTGCCTGGTGTTACGGGCACTCTCGCATCCAACTGTCTTGTTTGTATTTTATAGGTGAAGTTTTCTGATTTAATGTAAATGCCTGTATTGTGTTCCTCATAAGACCAGTAACAATCTCAGCTCAGGCCTTTGAACCCCTCTTCACCTTTTTACACTAGTATTGTGTTTTAAATAGCCCTGTTATTACTCACTCAGGCGTGGAGGCACCATGCCTAACATCTTGGTCTGCAACACCCCACCGGGTAAGCCAGTCTGCATTTCTTTTTAGCTCCATGAGCAGCCCCACCCCCTCTGACTTTCTTGTTAATTCTCCTCTGCTTCTTCCAGGTAGTCTGAGAGCCACAGCCATGGTTCTCTGATGAACCCGACCTGCCAGGCTACCACCCGCACTCCAGGTCTGAAGCCACAAGCCCCTTACAGAAACACAGGTATGGACGCCCTCAGGGAGTGATTACCTCCAGGAAGGGAGCTCAAGCTGCCAATTTTTGCTTTCTTTACATGAGGACAGTTGTCTCTGTGTTTAAATCCAGAGTCTTTTACTGCTGTGGCCCACTGGCTGCAGTCAGTCCCAGGAGCACTCTTATTGACTCCATCTAGCTTTGCACTGTTAATGTTTGATTATATTGTGCTAGATTATACTTTCTGTTAAAACTGTCTTGTTTATATTTTATAGCTGAAGTTTTCTGATTTAATGTAAATGCCTGTATTGTGTTCCTCATAAGACCAGTAGTGATCTCAGCTCAGGCCTTTGAAACCCCCTTCACCTTTTTACGCTAGTATTATGTTTTAAATAGCCCTGTTATTGCTCATTCAGACTTGGAGGCACCTTGCCTAACATCTTGGTCTGCAACACCCGCCCCTGTTTAAGCCAGTCTGCATTTCTTTTTAGCTCCACGAGCAGCCCCATCCCCTCTGACTTTCTTATTTAATTCTCCTCTGCCTTCTCCTTTCAGGTAGTCTGACAGCCACAGCCATGGTTTTCTGATGTGCCCGACCTGCCAGACTGCCACCCACAGTCCAGGTCTGAAGCTACCAGCCCCTCACAGAAACACAGGTACAAACTTGCCCTCAGGGACTGATTACCTCCCGGAAGGGAGCCCTATCTGCCAATTTTTGCTTTCTTGACATGAGGACCATTGCCTCTTGGTTTAAATCCAAAGTCTTTTACTGCTGCAACCCACTGGCTGCAGTCAGACCCAGGAGCACTCCGATTGGCTCCATATAGCTCTGCACTTTTAATGTTTGATTATATTGTGTTAGATTATGTTTTCTGTTAAAACTGTCTTGTTTGTATTTCATAGCTGAAGTTTTCTTATTTAATGTAAATGCCTGTATTGTGTTCCTCATAAGACCAGTAGCAATCTCAGCTTAGGTCTTTGAATCCCCCCTTCACCTTTTTACACTAGTATTGTGTTTTAAATAGCCCTGTTATTGCTCACTCAGACTTGGAGGCACCTTGCCTAACATCTTGGTCTGCATCACTCCCCCGTTTAAGCCAGTCTGCATTCTTTTTAGCTCCATGAGCAGCCCCACCCCCTCTGACTTTCTTATTTAATTCTCCTCTGCCTTCTCCTTACAGGTAGTCTGAGAGCCACAACCATGGTTCTCTGATGAACCCGACCTGCCAGACTGCCACCCGCAGTCCAGGTCTGAAGCCACCAGCCCCTCATAGAAACGCAGGTATGGACTTGCCCTCAGGGACTGATTACCTCCAGGAAGGGAGCCCTAGCTGCTAATTTTTTGCCCACCCACCCCTCCGGTCCCAATTAAATACACATAAACCCCCTCCCTGGCTTTCTAGCTCACTCCTCTCCAGCTCCTCCCCATCCTTATTCCACTATGTGTGTCAAATCGTGGACCCTGTTCTGGTCCTTCTTCTATCTCATATCGCATGCCCAGTATATGCCACCTCAAGCCTTTATTACTGTGGATTCTAATCTGATCTGCTCTTTAACTAGTTCCTGTCCCTATGTGGATATATGCATTTTCAACTCCCAAATTCTTCAACACTATTTTGATATTACCTTTAACGCTGGTATACAAAATTAATTACCACCTCAGCTTATGGCTTCCGCTAACAGAATACAGGCGTCACCTCTACAGATAACAGTCAGAGTACTCCTCTCTGCCACCCTTAGATTTAAGGGCCAAAAAATGTTGGGGCACGCCCCCCATGTCGATGGCCCACAACGATGTAAAGGGGTTACCAGTATGAAGCCTACTATTGCAACTCTAAGAAAAACTTTTACTTCTTCTCCTGTGCTCTGGAAATGTGGCGCTCAATTCAGGGCCACCAGTTGCAATCACATTGCCCTCTGACCTTGCCATACTGAAAGGCATGAGTTTCCTCCACATTAATGTATGCAGTCTGTTAAAAAAAGTTCTCCATGATCCAGGCCTGGGTCCTCCATACTTGACCATTCATGCTAGTGCTTTCAGAAACCTGGTTTAGACCAGCCACCTCCAACGGGGAAGTTAATATCCCTAATTATTTACTATTTAGAGCAGACAGACTTTCCAGGGGTGGAGAGGTTGCCATCTATGTCAAAGATAGGTATACAGCATCCTGTCTGTGTGCTTTATCTGTTGCAAATGCTTATGGATGTCTGTTTCTTCAAGTCACCATCTTGCACACTTCAACATTATGTATCATGGGGTGCTATAGACCTCCTTCTTTTGATCTACAATTGTTACCTCATCTGAGTATATCATCGAACAACAATCCTCAAAAATAATTATTCTTTGGGATCTTAATTTAGACCAGCTATCTAAAACCGCCGCTCCTCTCATAGCTTTCTGTGACACCCATGGATTATCGCAACTCATTGTCGAATCAACACGAGTAAATAAAAAGAACGTGGATAACGGCTCCCTGCTAGATGTTATCCTAGTGAATAAACCACATCTCTTCACCTTTGCTGGCACCTTCTTCAGTGATATCAGTGATCACTCATTTATTGCTTGCATAAGATCAAGCAACAAACCTACTACTTCGCCAAAGTTTGCTGCCAAGAGATCTAGATAGAACTTTGATCTCACTGCCTACACAAACGAACTGAAACACTCTTGTATTGGCAAGAGTTCTATTTGGCAAAAAACACTCAATCAGCATTCAACATATTCAGCAAAATTATCCTAGACACCCTAAATAAATGTGCCCCTATAGTTAAGGTATGAATAGCAAAAAATGGCTGTAGATGGTTCACACCATTATTAAAATCCGCATTGACTGAAAGAGATAACCTATGGAAAAAAGCACACAAAACCCAGTCTGCTGCAGACTGGTACAAGTTCAAAAGGGCACAAAACTCATGTACTAGAATGGTTAGAGATACAAAAGCTGCATACTATCATTCTGAATTTCTCTCTGCCTCCAAAAATCCTACAAAATTTTGGAAAATTGTCAAGGTCTTGTCTGGTCTTACGTCCGGTGGCTCACTACCTGATGAAATCTCCTTAAGCAATAACACCATTAGTGACAGACTGGAAGTTCTGGATGCCTTCAATAAACACTTTGTGACTGCAGGCTTAGCCTTCAACAATTCCCCTGTGAATCTGATACGCTGTCAGGTGGATAATCAAGGTGCAGATTCTAGCGTCACTGATCCAGTCTTCTCCTTGCATCCTACTACTCTGAAAGAAGTTGAAGAACTATTGCTAAAACTGGATGTAAAAAAAAAGTGCTGGTGTGGAAACCCTCGACCAATATTTCTTGAAGGTGGCCATCCATGTGTTAGCCGTGCCCAGAACCCATTTATTTAACCTAGCATTAACTCAAGGATCCATTCCTTCAATATGGAAAACAGCGCACATCATACCCCTGTTCAAGTCCGGAAATCCCTGTGATCTAAATAATTACAAACCAATTTCAATTCTCCCGGTCTTGTCAAAATTACTTGAAAAAATCGTAAGTAACCCACTGAGGCAGTATCTAGCAGCTAATAACCTGCTTAATCCAGTCCAATCAGGATTTAGAGCTAAACACAGCACCATTGCAGCACTTGCCAAAGTGACTAATGACTGGCAAAGAGAGCTAGACAATAGGAATTACACCTGGGCCGAATTACACCTGCGCTGTATTCTTGGACCTGAGCAAGGTCTTCAGCACTGTCGGCCATTCTCTGCTACTCTCTTCCCTGACCTCACTAGGTGCTGACCCATTATCTTTACAGTGGTTCAACAACTACCTCTCCGATCGTTTCCAGCAGGTGAAAGTGGAAGAAGATCTCTCAACTCTCAAACCTCTCCTAAGAGGTGTTCCCGAGGGTTCTATCTTAGGACCGATCTTATTTGCAATATACATCAACAATATTGATGAAAGCATAACTAAGGCCAAGATTCATCCATTTGCAGATGACACAGTTCTTTACATAAGCCGCCCGTCATTACAATCTGCATTTAATGAACTTCAATCTGAGTTCAACCTGCTGCAACACCAACTCCTAAACAAACAAGCATTTGTCAGTGCCGAATGTTTGCTTGCTGGCATTGCCATTGGTAATGTAGAAGTTACAGAGCTGCATAATAGGAATGGCAGTGAGAAGTATTGAACTGAAGCCAACCCCACCACCACCCTGCAGAGACTGACAGGCATTGGGGTGTGCCTTTGGGTCATCAGGCATAACGGCCATGCCATTTCACCACACCTTACCCTGCAGACACTGACAAGTGTCACAGTGTGCCTTGGGGTCTTTGGCCCTTATGCGCACCCCATTCCATCAGGAAATACAGTGAGATGGGTGTGGTATAGGAGAATGGGGTGAACTTTGGGGCCAAAGAGTCCAAAGCATACCTCAATGCCTCTCACTGGCTGCAGGGTGTGGAAAGGTATGAGCATTACAGGCAAGAATTCCAAGTCACACCCCTGATGCTTGTCATTCTCTATAGGGTGAGGCGTTATGGTTGGAAACCCTAACACCTCAGGCATTCACTGGTATTTTCACTCCAAATTTTCAACATGTTTTTTTTTGTGACCCCCCACCTCATGAACAGTGGCAATATTAGTTTGTTAGCGGAAAGCTGCTTATGCACAGCAACTACGGCATTTAGCATCACAGGTGCAAAAACACATTCCGAACAGGATGTGAAAAATGACAGCTGTACTGTTCATGTGGAGGTGTAAAAAATGGCAATGTTGCAAATCTGCAGTACAAATATTGAAAAAACTGGTGAGGTTACAAGCGTGCATAGAAACTGTGCAAAGCACACCCGTAATGTAATTAGTTTGGGGATTTTTTACAGCAGATTGTCAACACAGGCATTTCGGGACCTCCGATCATGAACAGTGTCACTGTGATTTTCTTTATCTGTCCCTAACAATAATTTCCCATAGCGACCACACATCTCTGCGCTGAAAGTGTGAAAACACAATTTGGCCATGTTGTGAAAAATGACAGCTCTACTGTTCACAAGGAAGTGTGGTAAAATGCCACTGGTGAAAATCTGGACTGAAAATATTACAAAGTTATGAACTTACGAGGGTGCATGAAACAGCTCAATGCTGTCTCATAACACAGTCATTTTATGGACTTTTGTCACCAAATTTCAACATAGCCATTTTAAGACCTCTGATCATGAACAGTGCAACTGTGATTTTCTTTTTTTTGCAATTCACTGTACTTTTTACCCGAGGCTGCCTGCTGCCCTCAATCAGCTCGGACCACTGACTCGCCGGCTTCTGCTTCCCAAATCAGCCCACCCCCCGATACCCCATTGGCTTACCCCCCATGGCGGGGGCCGCGGCACAGGGCCAGATGCCATGGGCAAAGCGGTCTGGAGTCGGGGTCTTGGCCTGGGGGCACATCAAAGCCACGCGGCGGCTTCATCCATGGTGGCGGCAGCTCCGCTTTTTCCCCAGTTTTCCCACCCCTGAGGCGGAGGCGATGCAATAGCGCCAGCATCCATCCGCCCCTCCGCCCCCTTAAGTAAGCATGGCAGCAGCATGGGTGTCTACCAGCCTCCGGCTAGAGCCCCCATCGCTCCGATTGCTAGCCAAACCTCCCCAGAGAAGGAGAGCAGTCCGTTGGACGCTCAATCCTTCTCCCCGCCCGACCCTGGGGCGACCGGGTCTGTTCCCGAACCGGGTCACCCGGCGTTACTGGCGGAAATCCACTGCTGCACCAGCGGGCGGCAACTGTGATTTTCTTAATCTGTCCCAAACATTGCTTTCGCACACCGACTGCACCATTGTGCACTACATGTGTGAAAACACATTTTGGGCGACGTGAAAAATGCCAGCTGTACTGTTCATAAGGAAGTGTAATAAAATGGCAATGTTGAAAATCTGGTGTGAAAATACTGAAAATTCACAAACTTACGAGCGTGCGTAAGAACTGCGCAACACACGCACGTAAAACAGTCATTTTTAGGAATTTTTTCACCAAATTTTCAACATAGCCATTTTACAACCTCTGCTCATGAACAGTGTTACTGTGATTTTCTTAATGTGTCCCATACATTGATTTAGCACACCGACCGCACCATTATGCGCTATATGGGCGGAAACACGTTTTGGGCAAGATGTGAAAAATGACAGCTGTACTGCTCATAAGGAAGTGTAATAAATGGCAATGTTGAAAATCTGGAGTGAAATTATCAAGCATATCCATTGTGGGGCCCTCCATAACAACAGACAGTATTGATATGGACTAGTGAAAAATAAAAGGATCATGCCACAAGAGTAGCTCTTGAATACATTGATATTGTTTATAGACCAAGGAATGTTTCACTATCATATAACTTGTATTGATTATATTGTATCCATGGTGATTTGTAATAGACTCTGATGGGGGGGGGACTTGGCAGCACTCTTTATAGCAGCTAAGTATCACCCATTTTAAATATGACAAGGCAAACAGATTTGTCAATAGTTAATGTAGTGTGTGCTAATATATGCACTGAGTGCTCCCAGACTAGTCGGCAATCTTGTTTCACACCATTGCAAACCCTGGCCTGTTATACTACGTCTATTTTTCCATTATTATGTAAAAGGTATGGTTTGTTAGCAAAAAAGTGACTATGGGCCACACGTCTTTAAATCCTGACTTTAATGTCCTTTTTTTGGGGGGGAGGGGGGCTTTGTCCACAAATTCTAACTTTATTTTAACCTATTTTATAGAATAAGTATGTACAATCAGAGACACAATGCATCAGGATCATTTTGATACTGTTTTAAGTCTTCACATGACAGTTTTTACAAGTCTAGATCTCTGCAGCTTTTGTCTAAAGATCCCTCAAGACAAAACTGAAGAAATGTCTTCTGAAAACTCATCAGTACCACAAGGGGTTCCATCTCATTTAGTTTGTTTGGTAACTAGGAGGGCACAAGAACAGTACTGTTTTCAAGGGCGACCCGGACAAAAAACATATATAAGCATAAAAACAGACCAATTAGTTAAGACAAAGAATACCTATCAATCTCTCAGCATATAAATGTACAGCACTGAGAGAGTCATAGAAAAGTGGAACAGACTCCCAGAAGCAGTCGTTGGAGAGGAAACAATGGAGGGATTCAAAAGGGCGTGGGACAACCACATGGGAGTGTTAAAGGGGGGAGGCACAGGTCCAAGCAGATAGCTGGGCAAATGGGCAGACTTGGTGGGCCTAGTTTGGTCCTTTTCTGCCTTCACACTTCTATGAATCTATGAATCTATGAAGCACTGATCTTTAAAATGCAGAGCATATGCCCTAAATGTATAGCACTTTTTTCTTTGTTTTGTTTAAAGAACAGCACATTTAAGAACATTGGGCCCCCATATGTTAAATGTTAAGAAATGTTTATATCAAGTAATTTTTAATAGTTTGTTCAGAAATAGCTTTAACCTATATGTTGAATGCCCACATATATTTGTGGAGCAAAGCTAAATCTGAATGTAAAATACACAGCCTTATGGGAAATGCACAGCAGTTGAGAGGTACAAAGACAATTGCAAAAGGATAAAGAAACCATAATGGATTTAAGCATGTTTTAAAAAATTGATGTCAGAGTTAATGTTACATGAGTTCATTTGAAATGTGGTTCACTGGTCCATGCTTAGATACAGATAGTTATTTGGAATGTCCTAGCATGGAGTCTTCTCAATCTTTCTTATGACAGCATTTGTCTAAGAGAAAACATCATGGGCTTGGTAAATAAATAGATAAATAGGTAATTAGGTAGGTGGCAAGGCATTTTTTTAATGTATTAGGTGCTGTTCACAAAGGATCAAAGCCTCCTAACAAAGTAATATAATGAAAACCACTGACAATAAACATTATAGATTACTAAAATAAAAACAAAAAAGTAACCCCCAAAATATATAATAATAGTCTGCCAAGCAAATTATATGAAATGAAAAAGTGGCTTTAAGGCGAACAGTGGGGCTGATTATTGTCTCTGGATTCTCTTAAAGGAGAATACATATATTGTCTTGCACTTTAGCATCTTTTTTTTCACATTGCTGTGGCATCTTCAGCTGAATTTTTAGCTTTTAGCCTACTCACCACCCTCCCCCCCCCACACACACACACTCACATAGTATGCTGTTGCTATTTAGGGTAGCCCCAATGGGTGTCATTTTGTGTCAGCAGCAGATAATGTACCCCTTCTAATGTACTATGTCAGATACATAAGAAATGCAATGGAACCTATATTTGGCAAACTTGGAAACAGAAGCAAGGTTCAAATCCCACCAAAGTCATTAACTGGCCATGTGACCCTGAGCAAGTCGAATAGCCTCCCCTGCGTCAACTCACCCAGCAATGAAACTGAGAGGAATGTAGGATCCTACTGGAAATGAGCTATTATGTCTCAGTCCGGCTACCCCGAGAAAATAACATAAAAAATCTAAACTAGCAAGGAAGCATTGTTTCATGCCAAAGCACCCGCAAAGCTCTGGGATACAAAATCTGATTAGAAAATAATTCAGATGTCTTTCTTATATAGGAAAACTACCCCCAAAAAAAAAAATGATCCACAACTGCATGCTTGGGTGACCATTACAGAAACTCCATGGCACTCAGTGCTCCTGAGGTCTGGCGACCTGTTTGGCCAGTTTACTGTAGTGAGAACAAGAGGGATTTGCAGTCATAGTACAGTATGGTAAAGCACATACAGATTGTTTATGTCTGTAATGCATACCATCCCCCCTGCTGAGAAAGCTGCAATCAACAAAATGCAGAGCCTCCTATACCTCAGCTTTGCCCAAATTAGTACCTCAAGTGTTCATTTTTAACTTTTTTTTGCCTGCTGTCCTAACCAGGACCTCCTTGTACAGGAGACTTGCTGGCTGGAGCCTTCTTTTGCTACTGTAAATAATAATAATCATAACACAAAAAAAAGGAACAAGATACAAGACCAACAGAGGGTGATTTACAAGAGCTAGTATGATTTAATGTATACTTTCATCTTAAACAAATGAATCATGGGATTAGCTCATTAATAGAGACCTCAATTAGTTGTGCTCCCTTGTTGCCGTAGGGGAAAAAAAGTAACCAGATGCAATCACTAAGAGTTGATAACCATCAATTCCCATTTATTCCCAACAAATTATCTAATCCAGACGTTGCACATTTAATGTAAACACTGGGCTCACTAAGATCATTAAATAAATAAGCATGGGTGGTTTAGGATTTCAAATAGTATCTCACCTACTCTGGAGCCTTTGTAGCCCTCATTTTACAAAACATACAAAATGTAAATATGGTAAAATTTATCACGTGTTGTCAGGTGGATCAGTTTTCAACTTGCCTTCCCAGAAGGGAACACACAGGTGGACACTCACACACACACGTCACTCTATCGTCCTCTCCTAGGATACCCTTTATGAAGCTTACATTAATCTTATCTTATTCTAAATGGTTAGATTCTAACTTAGTTGCTATTATTTAAAACAGGGTTCATAATATGAACGTCTGAAATTTGGAAGCTATATATTTGCAAGGTCAAATTCTACAATACTTGTTTAGATAAATGTTACTTTCCACATTGCTAGGAAAGATGTAATGAGAGGTTTTAATTGTTTATAGTTATGTAATGTGTTAATTATAGCATAACACTGAGATCATAGCTATGGTAATGTGTTAATTAAAGCACCTCACTGAGACAGATAAGGTTGGATGGGACTTTAGGTCCAGCAGGTCTGTCCACTGCTTCATAGGCAGGAGAATAAGTAAAAGGTGCAAACATGAACTAATTTGAAGGTAAGCGATAGAGAGACAGATGGATTAGAATGCAGGTGTTTCCATGATTCCACAAGGAGATGGGGAATACTGCACTGTATCTGGTCCCATTACAGTAGGTGGACACCTATGTATTATCCTTGTGAATTCATACATGCAGTGTAATGCATTTTCAGTTTATTTTTCCTAACTTATCGCGTCTGTTTATCAAGTAAGGTTTATATTTGTGCATGATTTAACCCACATTTTTGAAGACCCCCTCCCAAAAACCTTCTGTGACTCTGGTGTTTGCCTGGATGTGTATATATGTATCAATGCTAGCGACTTGTTTTGATATAACCATCTCTTTATAGACTTTCAGGCTATGTAAGTATTTGCAGACAATTTGCTGTGCTCTAATAAATCGAATTCCCCCCTATTTATCAACAGGCCACATGGCAATCATTTCTCCAAATTAATGGGGTGCAGATGCGGCTACATCAGCAGTCAAAGATTATAGAAATGTACACGCAGCTGTCTTTCAGACTAGCCCATTTTACATAGATACATAGACAGTGTCGGCAGATAAGTGCCTATGGCCCACCCAGTCTGCCCATTTGAGCTTGTAAGTTTAGTTTGTTTTCCTAGAAGTCTGTTTCCCATTACCCCTGACCTCTAGAATTCCTTTATGTTTATGCCATGCATTCTTAAATCCCGTGATTGTTTCAGCCCCCACCACTTCCTCTGGCAGGGTGTTCCACTTGTCCGCCACCCGTTCTGTGAAGAAATTCTTTCTCATGTTTCCTCTGAATCGTCCTCCCTCCAACTTCATCCCATGCCCTCTAGTCCTGGAACATCTTTTTCGCTTAAAATAGTGTTTTCCTGCACCCTGTTCCCTCCCTGTAAGATACTTGTATGTCTCTATCATATCCCTCTCTCCCTCCTCTCCTCCAGGAGTACATGTTCAGTTCCTTCAACCTGTCTTCATAGGACTTGTGATGCAATCCATGCACCATCTTTGTTGCCCTCCTCTGAACCTTCTCTACCCTGTCTATGTCCTTACGTGAGGTATGGTCTCCAGAACTGTACACTGTACTCCAGGTGGGGCCTCACTAGTGTCTTGTATAGCAGAATTATGACCTCCCTTTTCCTGCTGGTGATGCCCTGCCTATACATCCCAGCATCCTATTTGCTTTACCTGCTGCCTTGTCACACTGTTTCCTACCTTGAGGTCATCAGAGATGACAACCCCAAGATCCCTTTCCTGCTTGGTGCATGCTATATCCTCACCCCCAACTGATATATTGTGCCAGGGTTTTGTGCCATATGCATTATCTTGCACTTCTTTGCATTGAATTTCAACTGCCAAACCCCTGACCATTCTTCAAGTTTCTGCAGGTCACTTCTCATTCTGTCTACACCCTCTGGTGTGTCTACTCTGTTACAGAGCTTTGTGTCATCAGCGAACAGTGAAATTTTGCCTTCTAGATCCTGCGCAATGTCACTGATGAAGATGTTGAATAGGACTGGTCCCAGCACTGATCCCTGTGGTACCCCACTGGTCACTCTTCCCTCTGTGGAGTGACAGCCATTTACCACCACCCTCTATGTCCTGCCACCCAGCCAGTTACCTACCCACCACACTACTGTCCTGCCCACACCCATATTCCCCAGTTTGTGTAATAGTCTTCTATGTGGCACAGTGTCAAAGGCCTTGCTGAAGTCCAGATAGGCCATGTCCACTGCCCTCCCCTGATCCACCTCCCTAGTCACCCAGTCAAAAAATTCAACAAGGTTGGTCTGACATGACCTCCCCCTGGTGAAACCATGCTGCCTTGGGTCCTGTAGTCCATTGACAACCAGATGTTCCACCAATCTCTCCTTCAGTAGTGCTTCCATGATCTTCCCCACTACCGAGGTGAGGCTGACTGGTCTGTAGTTCCCTGCTTCCTCTTTGTTCCCACTTTTGTATAAGGGGACTACATCTGCTGTCCTCCAGTCTTTTGGTACCTCCCCTGTTTCCAATGATCGGCTAAACAGGATAGCCAGAGGTTCAGCCACCACCTCTCTTAGTTCTTTAAGGACCCTGGGGTGCACCCCATCTGGCCTCATTGCTTTATCAACTCTTATTACTTCCAGTTCCTTCAGGACCCTTTCTCGTGTAAAGGGACTTGTGTCCATTTCTGCACCATTCTCACCCCTTGTACTCCCTTCAGACCCATTACCCTCCCTCTTCCTCAGTAAAGACTGAGCAGAAATACCTGTTCAATATGTCAGCTTTACTGTTGTCATCCTCCACGTGGCTCCATCCTCCCCTTCAGTCTCACTATCCCTCCCTTTGTCTTTGTTTTTCACTTATGTACCTGTAAAGGTTTTGTCCCCTTACCCACTGATTTTGCAATGTGTTCTTCTGTCTGAGCTTTGGCTTCCTTACTGACTTCCCTGCCTCCCTTTGCTTCTCCTGGTACTTCTCCCTATCCCCTTCTGCCTGTGTCTTTTATATTGCCTGAATGCAATCTTTTTGGCTTTCACTTTCTTTACTGCCTTTGGAAAACTATAATGGTCTCCTCTTCCTTTTCCTCTTGCTAACCTGCTTAATGCATAATTCTGTTGTTCTTATAATCCCCATTTTAAATACTGCCCACTGTTCCTCAACCCCTGATTCCTGTCCCATTCCCTTAATGCCTCTTTCAAGTATCTCCCATTTTCCCAAAGTCTGCCCCTAAAACCCAGGATACGTGTTTTGTTGGTTTGGTTCTGCTCTTTCTGTGATTTCAAACCACAATGACTGGTGGTCACTGTTACCCAGGTGCTCCCCACTGTTACCCCATCACACTGTCCCTGTTTGTGAGCACAAGGTTCAGTATTGCCTTCTGCCGAGTTGGTTCCATGACCAGTTGCTTGAGGAAGGCACCCTGAAGGAGTCCAGGATAAATCTGCTCCTAGTTGATGCTGCTGCTGGGATGCTCCAGTCCACGTCTGGAATATTGAAGTCTCTAACCAGTACTACTCTCACCTTGTCTGCCATCCTTTGATGGCTAGCAGCATCTCTCTATCTGTTTCTTCCTCCTGGGCTGGTGGTCTATAGACCACACCTGTGCGGATGGCTGTCCCCATTTTCCTTTCCAGCTTAACCCACAGTATCTCTCCCCCATTTTGTTCCTCCTGGATCTCTGTGGCCCTTATGTCATTTTTCACATACAGTGCCACTCCTCCTCCCTTCCTGCCTGCTCTGTCTCTTCTGAATATGTTGTAGCCAGGTATGGCCATCTCCCAGTCATGGTTATCATTACACCAGGTTTCAGTGATGGCCACAATGTCCAGTTCTGACTGTACCATGACAGCCTCCAGATCTTCCATCTTGTTGCTAAGGCTCCTGGCATTTGCACATGACTTTCCATGATTTGACCTCCCTAGACTGCTTCACTGTTCTACTCAGCCCCTTCCTTGGTTGTCATTTATCCCTGGTTCTCCTTGCTGTCTGCCCTTCTGCTGAATTTTGCCCCTTTCTGCTTATCCACCTCTTGGGCACTAATCTCCATCTTTTGCACACTGCTTGCAGAGATAGCCACTCCTCTGGTTCACTGGTTCCACCCTAGCTGTGGGGGTGAGCAAGTAGGTACCCTCCTTGCTGGCCTGCCACCCCTTTGCTAGTTTAAATGCTTGTCAATGTAGCATTTAAACTTATCATTGAGTGCTTGGATTCCTCTCCAGGATGGATGCAGGCCGTCAGGCTTGAACAAACCTCCATCCCTCCAGGTGGGTCCCCAGTCACCAATGAATCCAAACCCTTCCTCACAGCACCAGTTCTTCAACCATGAGTTAAAGTTCCTGGTGCATGCACTCCTATGTTCTCCCTTGCCTCTCGCAGGTAGTACTTCTGAGAAAGTGACAGAAGTAGCTACTTGCTTGAGACCCTCCCAGTTTCCTAAACTCTTCCTGAACTTCCTTTGGCTCCCCATTTGCCAAGTCATTAGTACCTAGGTGGATAATGACATCCAGCTCACCCTCCCATCTTGCCTTCCCAGTGATCCCCAGTATCTTCCTTCCATCCCTCCATGCTGTGGCACCTGGTAGGCACCTCACCTCCTGTCTCCCCTCCTGTGTTCCTAGCTGGATCCCTCTTACGATGGAGTCCCCACCAGGTTTGCTTCCTCCTCCTCCTCTGGGGTCCACTGCTTTCCCCACTGAGGTCACCTCCTTGGCTAACCTCCACATCCTTTCCTTCCACTTCTCTGGGTACCTCTATTTGGTTGTCCTCGTTTGCCAGTGTGGCATAGGAGTTCTTGAGTGGAATAGGATCTGGGATGTGTCTCTGCCTGACTGCTCTAACCCTCCCTGAGCCCACTGACATCCAAGTGCTCCTCATTCTCAGCATCCTTTGAGGCAGCTGCATTGGACTGGGTGGTCCCTGGATAGGGGTGATAGTACTCCTGACCCAGTTTACTTCTGCTCTGAGTCTCTCTACCTCATCCCACAGTCCAGAGAGATGCATGCAGATAGGGCAGCACCTCAGTGTCCAGAAGGTCTGCCTGAATATGGCTGCCCCACAGCCACTGCCATTGCACCACTCCCCACATTATACTGCAGTTCCACTCTTGTCTGCTACTGAAGCTGTCATAGTTTTTTTTATTAATTTACTGTACTAAAAATCCTGTCACTGATCCTCAGATAATTTTTTTTAAGGAAAAATAACCAATAAATAAATAAATGAGTCAAAACACTTGTCGTGCTGAGGGTGGGCTTCTTCCCCTTATGTCCCTCCTCTACTCACACCCTTCACTATACCCTGTGTTTAGCTCCTGTCAATCAGATTTATCAGGGCATATAATTAAGTGTTGGGGGAGGAGGGGCGAAAATTTGCAGCAATTAAAGACAGCACAGAATTACACCACCACTATGTTTTAAATTTTCAACAGCCCAAAAACAATTATAAGTAAAGACAACAAAGAAAGTATAGTGTCACTACAAGCCCACAATCTAAGTTTAAAAGAAAAATAGCAATTACCAGTTACTCTAAAGCACTGAATTGAATATGTTTCCTTCCTTCCCCTTCTGGCTTCTTCTGAGAAAATAAACTTCTGCTTGCTACTTTAACTCTGACTAAGCCCCACCTCCAGTTATCACGTAGCTGAGGTCAGAGGCCAGACAATTAACACCCTTCACCCAACTGCAGGACAGTCAGACAAGCCAAGATAAATTTGCAGCAATTAAAGACAGCACAGAATTACACCACCACTATGTTTTAAATTTTCAACAGCCCAAAAACAATTATAAGTAAAGACAACAAAGAAAGTATAGTGTCACTACAAGCCCACGATCTAAGTTTAAAAGAAAAATAGCAATTACCAGTTACTCTAAAGCACTAAATTGAATATGTTTCCTTCCTCCCCTTCTGGCTTCTTCTGAGAAAATAAACCTCTGCTTGCTACTTTAACTCTGACTAAGCCCCACCTCCAGTTATCATGTAGCTGAGGTCAGAGGCCAGACAATTAACACCCTTCACCCAACTAGAGGACAGTCAGACAAGCCAAGATAAAATTTGCAGCAATTAAAGACAGCACAGAATTACACCACCACTATGTTTTAAATTTTCAGCAGCCCAAAAACAATTATAAGTAAAGACAACAAAGAAAGTATAGTGTCACTACAAGCCCACGATCTAAGTTTAAAAGAAAAATAGCAATTACCAGTTACTCTAAAACACTGAATTGAATATGTTTCCTTCCTTCCCCTTCTGGCTTCTTCTGAGAAAATAAACCTCTGCTTGCTACTTTAAGTCTGACTAAGTCCCACCTCCAGTTATCACGTAGCTGAGGTCAGAGGCCAGACAATTAACACCCTTCACCCAACTACAGGACGGTCAGACAAGCCATGATAAAATTTGCAGCAATTAAAGACAGCACAGAATTACACCACCACCACTATGTTTTAAATTTTCAACAGCCCAAAAACAATTATAAGTAAAGACAACAAAGAAAGTATAGTGTCACTACAAGCCCACAATCTAAGTTTAAAAGAAAAATAGCAATTACCAGTTACTCTAAAGCACTGAATTGAATATGTTTCCTTCCTTCCCCTTCTGGCTTCTTCTGAGAAAATAAACCTCTGCTTGCTACTTTAACTCTGACTAAGCCCACCTCAGTTATCATGTAGCTGAGGTCAGAGGCCAGACAATTAACACCTTCACCCAACTAGAGGACAGTCAGACAAGCCAAGATAAAATTTGCAGCAATTAAAGACAGCACAGAATTACACCACCACTATGTTTTAAATTTTCAGCAGCCCAAAACAATTATAAGTAAGACAACAAAGAAAGTATAGTGTCACTACAAGCCCACAATCTAAGTTTAAAAGAAAATAGCAATTACCAGTTACTCTAAAACACTGAATTGAATATGTTTCCTTCCTTCCCCTTCTGGCTTCTTCTGAGAAAAATAAACCTCTGCTTGCTACTTTAAGTCTGACTAAGTCCACCTCAGTTATCCGTAGCTGAGGTCAGAGGCCAGACAATTAACACCCTTCACCCAACTACAGGACGGTCAGACAAGCCATGATAAAATTTGCAGCAATTAAAGACAGCACAGAATTACACCACCACCACTATGTTTTAAATTTTCAACAGCCCAAAAACAATTATAAGTAAAGACAACAAAGAAAGTATAGTGTCACTACAAGCCCACAATCTAAGTTTAAAAGAAAAATAGCAATTACCAGTTACTCTAAAGCACTGAATTGAATATGTTTCCTTCCTTCCCCTTCTGGCTTCTTCTGAGAAAATAAACCTCTGCTTGCTACTTCTAACTCTGACTAAGCCCCACCTCCAGTTATCACGTAGCTGAGGTCAGAGGCCAGACAATTAACACCCTTCACCCAACTACAGGACAGTCAGAACAAGCCAAGATAAAATTTGCAGCAATTAAAGACAGCACAGAATTACACCACCACTATGTTTTAAATTTTCAACAGCCCAAAAACAATTATAAGTAAAGACAACAAAGAAAGTATAGTGTCACTACAAGCCCACAATCTAAGTTTAAAAGAAAAATAGCAATTACCAGTTACTCTAAAACACTGAATTGAATATGTTTCCTTCCTTCCCCTTCTGGCTTCTTCTGAGAAAATAAACCTCTGCTTGCTACTTTAAGTCTGACTAAGTCCCACCTCCAGTTATCACGTAGCTGAGGTCAGAGGCCAGACAATTAACACCCTTCACCCAACTACAGGACGGTCAGACAAGCCATGATAAAATTTGCAGCAATTAAAGACAGCACAGAATTACACCACCACCACTATGTTTTAAATTTTCAACAGCCCAAAAACAATTATAAGTAAAGACAACAAAGAAAGTATAGTGTCACTACAAGCCCACAATCTAAGTTTAAAAGAAAAATAGCAATTACCAGTTACTCTAAAGCACTGAATTGAATATGTTTCCTTCCTTCCCTTCTGGCTTCTTCTGAGAAAATAAACCTCTGCTTGCTACTTTAACTCTGACTAGCCCACACTCCAGTTATCACGTAGCTGAGGTCAGAGGCCAGACAATTAACACCCTTCACCCAACTACAGGACAGTCAGACAAGCCAAGATAAAATTTGCAGCAATTAAAGACAGCACAGAATTACACCACCACTATGTTTTAAATTTTCAGCAGCCCAAAAACAATTATAAGTAAAGACAACAAAGAAAGTATAGTGTCACTACAAGCCCACAATCTAAGTTTAAAAGAAAAATAGCAATTACCAGTTACTCTAAAGCACTGAATTGAATATGTTTCCTTCCTTCCTTCCCTTCTGGCTTCTTCTGAGAAAATAAACCTCTGCTTGCTACTTTAACTCTGACTAAGCCCCACCTCCAGTTATCACGTAGCTGAGGTCAGAGGCCAGACAATTAACACCCTTCACCCAACTACAGGACAGTCAGACAAGCCAAGATAAAATTTGCAGCAATTAAAGACAGCACAGAATTACACCACCACTATGTTTTAAATTTTCAGCAGCCCAAAACAATTATAAGTAAAGACAACAAAGAAAGTATAGTGTCACTACAAGCCCACAATCTAAGTTTAAAAGAAAAATAGAATTACCAGTTACTCTAAAGCACTGAATTGAATATGTTTCCTTCCTTCCCTTCTGGCTTCTTCTGAGAAAATAAACCTCTGCTTGCTACTTTAACTCTGACTAAGCCCCACCTCCAGTTATCACGTAGCTGAGGTCAGAGGCCAGACAATTAACACCCTTCACCCAACTACAGGACAGTCAGACAAGCCAAGATAAAATTTGCAGCAATTAAAGACAGCACAGAATTACACCACCACTATGTTTTAAATTTTCAACAGCCCAAAAACAATTATAAGTAAAGACAACAAAGAAAGTATAGTGTCACTACAAGCCCACGATCTAAGTTTAAAAGAAAAATAGCAATTACCAGTTACTCTAAAGCACTAAATTGAATATGTTTCCTTCCTTCCCCTTCTGGCTTCTTCTGAGAAAATAAACCTTCGCTTGCTACTTTAACTCTGACTAAGCCCCACCTCCAGTTATCATGTAGCTGAGGTCAGAGGCCAGACAATTAACACCCTTCACCCAACTACAGGACAGTCAGACAAGCCAAGATAAAATTTGCAGCAATTAAAGACAGCACAGAATTACACCACCACTATGTTTTAAATTTTCAACAGCCCAAAAACAATTATAAGTAAACAAAAAGAAAGTATAGTGTCACTACAAGCCCACAATCTAAGTTTAAAAGAAAAATAGCAATTACCAGTTGCTCTAAAGCACTGAATTGAATATGTTTCCTTCCTTCCCTTCTGGCTTCTTCTGAGAAAATAAACCTCTGCTTGCTACTTTAACTCTGACTAAGCCCCACCTCCAGTTATCACGTAGCTGAGGTCAGAGGCCAGACAATTAACACCCTTCACCCAACTACAGGACAGTCAGACAAGCCAAGATAAAATTTGCAGCAATTAAAGACAGCACAGAATTACACCACCACTATGTTTTAAATTTTCAACAGCCCAAAAACAATTATAAGTAAAGACAACAAAGAAAGTATAGTGTCACTACAAGCCCACAATCTAAGTTTAAAAGAAAAATAGCAATTACCAGTTGCTCTAAAGCACTGAATTGAATATGTTTCCTTCCTTCCCCTTCTGGCTTCTTCTGAGAAAATAAACCTCTGCTTGCTACTTTAACTCTGACTAAGCCCCACCTCCAGTTATCACGTAGCTGAGGTCAGAGGCCAGACAATTAACACCCTTCACCCAACTACAGGACGGTCAGACAAGCCATGATAAAATTTGCAGCAATTAAAGACAGCACAGAATTACACCACCACTATGTTTTAAATTTTCAGCAGCCCAAAAACAATTATAAGTAAAGACAACAAAGAAAGTATAGTGTCACTACAAGCCCACAATCTAAGTTTAAAAGAAAAATAGCAATTACCAGTTACTATAAAGCACTGAATTGAATATGTTTCCTTCCTTCCCCTTCTGGCTTCTTCTGAGAAAATAAACCTCTGCTTGCTACTTTAACTCTGACTAAGCCCCACCTCCAGTTATCACGTAACTGAGGTCAGAGGCCAGACAATTAACACCCTTCACCCAACTACAGGACAGTCAGACAAGCCAAGATAAAATTTGCAGCAATTAAAGACAGCACAGAATTACACCACCACTATGTTTTAAATTTTCAACAGCCCAAAAACAATTATAAGTAAAGACAACAAAGAAAGTATAGTGTCACTACAAGCCCATAATCTAAGTTTAAAACAAAATTAGCAATTACCAGTTACTCTAAAGCACTGAATTGAATATGTTTCCTTCCTTCCCCTTCTGGCTTCTTTGTGCAGGATACACTTAAAAATCGCACTGTGTTTAAAGATGTGTTTTATTATCTATACAAAAAGAAATATATACTTAAGAATGACTCTGTTATTCCCAAAAGAAGAGACTCATTAATGCAACCAGTACCCATGTAATGTTGAGGGGAAAACGATACAGAATAATCACATAGAAGTAACAAAACAAAACACACACACAGGTACACAAAAAAGGATGGCATTTAGTATTTCATTTTCTCTGCCAAAAAAAGGTATAATGCATCCAGGCAGCGTTGTGTACCTTTAAAACGAAGATACTGACCAAGTCTTAAACAGTACATTAGTGACCATTCAAATAAAAAAGGACTTCAGTTTCAGTCTTTGCACTGAAGAACATAGTACCCCATGTACTACACTGCACTGTATCTGATCCTTTGTGGGGGTGAGGTAGATGGATTTGAATTTTTTTTATCGTAAAGGTTTTTTATTGAAATTTTTCACATTGGATGCACATATGTACACATCAAAATACAAAGATTTTGAGGGACGGTACATGCACAATAAACATAATGATCTAATTAGATCATAATGCACAGTTGTGGCAATAGTGCAAAATCCTATCCCTCTGATTTTACCAACGAATTACCAAAGTCTTAATCCAGGAGGAAAGTAAATTCAAACATTTTCAGGGAAGATGCATACATAAAAAACATAGTCTAAATAGGTCCTGATGTACAGTTGTAAGTCTGTGTAGTGATAGTATAATATGTTGATTATTGTCACTCCATTTTGTATGCTATTTCATGTAATGTATGTCATTTTATACTCCATTTTGTATTGTGTGACTCCATTTTACATGCTGCTTCATTTAATTGGTGTTTTGCTCTTTAGATAGCCTCATTATTATGTTTTGCTTCAGACAGTGTATTTGCTGACTTGAAGGTGCATATTATCAGGCAACCTGTTTTGTAGTTTTGTTTAAACTTCTGCTTAGCTCATAGTGTTCTAGGCACCCGGCCAGTGTTTGGAGCACAGTGACCTAGCAGGTGTGGGGAATTCTGAGCAGTCCTTATCATGTGAATTTGCAACATCCTGGGAGCCCGGCCAGCTTCTAGAATGTGGTAAAATAACACAATGAAGGCTGCACGGTTATTTTTAGCATAGAATAAGATATAAATGTAGCTTTCTCAATGCCTGGTTGGAAGCCTCATCTGCAGGGTGGACGCATCACTGTGGAACTTTCTCCCGGTTCAAAACTCCTGGCCAGGCTGTGAGATGATTTAGGGGCTTCCCCAGCTACTGGGAAAAGGCTTGGATGATGCTTTATTGAATCGGTGATGTATCATGTTTTGCTTAATTGAAGTATATATTAATGCTGATAGTAATATTGCTAATGAATGAATGCTAAAGTGTAATCATTAATGCTGATAGTGATATTGCTGCTAAATGAAGTGTAATTATCTTTTGCTTGCAATAAATTGTGCTGATGTGTGAATGCCAAGTGTGATTATTCCTTTGTGACTCTTCGATTAGGCAAGACAGTCTGCCTTTTGATTTCACATGAGCATCAGATATTGTCACAGAATAATTTGCTTGTCACAGTTGGGAACTAATTCCCTAAACATTAAGCAGCAGGATGATTTTTTTGTAAAACAGATACTAGGACCCTAGTTGAAACAAATAAGTCTAACCCTCCCTCTGAAGCGTGTGTGTATGTGTGTGTGTGTGTGTGCCCCTACATATATAGTATGCATGTATGTGTATTTACACATACATATACTGTACACAGACACATGTGTGGTGCTTTTTCCCCTTCAGGTTCATGTCCTTCAGTGGGTTTATTTCCTAGTATGCAACGCTTAGTCATCATTGTCTGTCTGTCTGTCTATCTCTTAGGCTAGGCATCTATAAACATACAGTCATGAGCCGTATGATTTGGCACAGTGTCCAGACTTCTGGAGGCCCTGAAATCTTAATTTTTTTTTTGTTATTTGCACTGTGGTGTTAAATATCAACCTGCCCTTTTTTTTCAATTTTCATACAATTTTCTAGAAAGTCTCTCCCCTGGCTGTCTGTTAGAAGTCACAAGCTGACACGTCAAACACCTGAATTCTATCCACAGTTTCATTATTTGGACCCCTGGAGCACCTGAAATTATTTTCTGTAGCTACAGTAGTGCTGTTAATCAAAAGGAATGAGTTTGGTGTTCAACTGCAGCCTGCACTTCATCTTATACAGTCCCTCCCATTTTATATTTGAATTTTGGTTTATTTCCTGCCTATTTAAACTTATATGCTATTCAGCCCAGATAAGATGCTGAGTCTCCGACAAATATGTCTTTTTTTCTCTCTCTCTCTCTCTTGGCCACTGCTGGAATCACTGAAATGGTGCAGACCCCCCGTGTACCAGCTTCCCACTGAATGTCTGCTGAGCGCATGATGTGACATTTCGGAGTCCCACTCACTGCTCATCCCCATGCAGGCAGTTCTAACTGTCCACTGTCCTCGTGATTTTCGGCAATCCTCTGAGACATCCTCGCGCCTTTTACCTTCCTCACTCCTACCACTGAGTAGCAGGGCTGTGTAAAGTTGACACATCTTCTGTTGCAGCTGTTCACCAAACCCCACACTCAGCACTGAGTAGTGCAATTGTGCAAACTGAAGACATCTCCACTTCCCCCAGCTTAGCAGACAGTGGGCATGTACCAATCAGACTGTAATTTAAGGAAAAAGAAAGAAAAATAAAAATGTGCACACACACTTCTGGGTGGGCATGGGAGGAGGAGTCATATTATTTAGCCAGGATTGCCTTTCTCAGAGTAGTACATGTGTGTCAAAATGATCTGAAATGACAAGTCCGTCAGACTTAAAAAGGACATCAGTTTCAAGTTCTGCAAGTGTGCAGGTGGGTCCTGGACCTCGGACTTAAGGGATTTTTTTTAATCCCCTGACAGTTTTACTTTCAAGGTAGAGTCTGATGAGTATTTGGTTGTTGTCTGAGCAGTACTGCATTTTGAAAAGACTATGGCTGCCTTAATTCTTTTGATAATTGGCACAATATTTCTGACTGAAACTGATAAAGGGAAATTGGTTCACAGCCCTAATGACAGTGCAGCGGCATTCTAAATGGTTGTGCTGCAGTAACAGCATCCTCAGTGCAGCCATGCAAAGTTGTGACATCACTACTGCAGCACAACAATCATATTCCAGGCATGAAATTCCATGCGTAGTGGGGTTCCACCATACACTGTAGAGCCTTTGTGATACAGCAACTCACAGGACTTGGCTTTGGTTTTGGAACAGGCTGCTTGCCCACGCTTCTCACCGTTGCAGTAAGTTGCATACGGTCTGAGTTCAGACAGCATTTCAGGGAGGGGGAGGGGTCTGCCTGTGAGCTCAGTTTGCATTGGACGATGGATGCTGATGATTAAAACACATTTTACCCAAATTTTCAAATACTGTGGAGGCAATGGGTTGTCTATATAATGAGGATTTGTCCTGATTTTGTGCCTAAGAGTAGACAGCGGAGACTTCAGCCCAAAGAAAAGACTTGGATATATGAGCAAAACATTTTCTTTCAGTTTATATTGTAAGATGAACATGATCTTATCTGTTAATACTGCATTAGATAGTGAAGCATGTGTTGTGATAGTTGTGTATTATGTCTTAAAATATTAATAAACATAAAGTAGCAAAGTCCACACTTAATATGTATGCCCTTGAGTAAAGGAGGGAGAGGGAGGACATGATAGAAATGTTTAAGTACCTCAGTGGAATCAACAAAGTCCAAGAGGGTAGCATCTTTCAGAAAAAGAGATGTGCAAGAACAAGGGGACACAATTTGAAGATAGAGGGGGGATGGCTCAGGGGCAATGTGAGGAAGTATTTTTTCACAGACAGGGTGGTGTACACATGGAACAGCCTTCCTGAGGAGGTTGTGGGGTCTAAAACTGTGGAAGAATTCAAGAATGCATGGGACACACATTAGGCAATTTTAGTGGGGGGTAGGAAGAAATAGGCTGTTGGTTAAATATGATCTGCAGCTTATCCTCTAGGTAGGGAAATGGGCAGACAAGGTGGGCCAAGCGGTCCTTATCTGCCATCAAAGTCTATGTTTCTATGTGAAACATTATCTGTAACATATTTTTAAGTAAGTTTTGGGAAAGTGTAGCCCAGTTTATTATGGAAGATTTCATTAACAACTATATGCCCAGTTCTTGTTTCTGTCTACAATACCCTCCAATTGTAAACTCATGTACAGCCCTCCCCCCAATGGTGTAGTGTATGTTACAGAAATATTTTCTGTAGTGTTTACAATGTGATTTTTCTGTTTTTGGCTTAAGGGACACGCGTTTGATTTAATATAGCAGTGCATGACATGTCTTATTATATGTGCCAACACATTTCTGTGCAGGGTATATTTGTTGCAATTAGTTTGAATGAAAAACACAGTCATTATATTATTTCAAGCTGATGAAAATGTCTTGTTCCTTTTTCATTCACAGCCCTCTTAATGTCAATTTTGGTTTGACAGTGACATAATTTCCCCACATAAACATAACCCCATAGTTTGCAGGTTCAGCTCTCGTGTTTATATATAATTCTTAAAAGACACACGTACATTTCCATTCTGACTAGAAATGTGATATCTGAAGTTTTTGTGCGGTGCACATCAAAGAAATGTTGTTTTTTCCCTAAATTATTTTGTCAAGAAAAAAAAATCTGTATATAAACCTGGTAAATATTACCTTGTCATTATCTTTACAGTACACAGTGTGGCCAGAGTTATGCATATGTGTAGCATAAAGGAAATGTATGATCTATTTATACAGCTGTCAAAGCACAAGAAAGTGTTCCTGAACATTTCAGCCCAGCAAGCACATGGAATACTGCCACCAGCTTTTCCTTCAAACCGGTTTCCACATAATTGTGTATATACACTGTATATGCATGCCTCACTTCATACAGTTTATTACTGTATATACATGATTAACTTCATCTAGATGCAAGTCACAAGATAATCCATTTTCCGTCTGTGGCCCGGTTTTGCGGGTGTATGCACTGAATTCAAAACTTTTCGATTCTAAGAAGGTTCGACAGTTCAGCAGATATTGGAATGGAGAAATAATAAATTTAACAAAAAGAGGAGCACAGCTTCTTCAGCAGAGCGGGCTGAGCCTTGCATAATCCGAAAGAACTTAACTCCATGTGCCATGAAACATGTAACATTCCATAGCTGTAAATTAAAACTATACACGTTAGTTCTTAGATTGCATACACACGAGAGCATGCCTTGCGCTCTTTTTGCAAACACTGCATTGTATACGGTATTTAAGCAGAAACTACTGTAAAAAATGTCCAGCCTCAATACCCATTTATTACATAAGTAGTCTTTTTATCTGTTTCATTTGTACGTAAGATCAGTCTTTTAATTAGTTTTTTAGGCTGCAATATATCAGACTAAACATAATGCTTGGTGCTGGTGTATCACGGAATATTCGTCAGTCTCCAATTCCCAAACCGAATCCTAAAGTATAAAAGGAAACGTCTATAAATCTGTCTGTCGTCTGTCTGTCTACTCTGCCAAACACTGGTTTAGCATTTTTCTATCCTAATTATTTATGTACTTTTCCACACCGCAGTTATTCTCCATTTGCAGTTGAAACATTTACATTTGAATATACAGTACTGTATTATCCCCACACAGTTACCTAATAGGATATGACCCCCCATCACCAAGCTAACTGTTCTCTTCACTTATTTTAAATCTCGAGCAGTAATCCTCTTTCATACAATCCACGTCTGCAAAGCCTGACTAAATAATATGCTTTGGATGTGACTGTGTATGTTGCCCATTGGCTTTGCTGTAAATACAGACCACCATCCATCACCAGTCTCTGGGTGGCTATAACAGAGATGTAATTTGTTTCAGATGCCCTGCTTTCTGAGCTATTCACCAACTCCATTGACC
Source organism: Neoceratodus forsteri (assembly GCA_016271365.2). NCBI lineage: Eukaryota > Metazoa > Chordata > Ceratodontiformes > Ceratodontidae > Neoceratodus > Neoceratodus forsteri. Next base: position 1,585,695,273 of record CM028130.1, read on the forward strand.
TGCTGGGGAGACCAAAAGCTCCAGGAGAATGACTGACATGGAAAACTGTGAGACCCTTATCTGCTTAGGCTGATAATGTTTTTCTAAGTGAGAGATAAGCCATAACCACTCTTTCCCCCCTTGTTTTCTTCTCCCTTGCAGTGGTTGTGTAGCTTTTAAGGGATTTGAAAGACACAAGACAAGAATTAGCAAGCTATGACAAAGTAGTGGACCCCCCTCTCTTTTTATTTTTACAAGACATGCTCGAAGCCCTTCTGTTCCCTAGGAATTTTATGAATGCCTGAAACAAGCCAAAATAAACTCATAAAGAACGTTTCGGGAGAGGTCACAGACCCATCCCAGCAAGTGTTAAACAATATTAAAAAAATGAGCACGCAGTATGCCTGCCTCTGTGTGTGTGTGTGTGTGTGTGTGTGTGTGTGTGTATAGGGGGAGCAGGCATGAGCAGGCGATATCTTATCGCTGCTCATTGAAGCGTAGCTCCCCCTTTCAACTGTACTCCACTGCATTTTCGACTGCTGTCATAGACAGCTCCAGCAGCCATTGGAGAACTGCAAACACACTGACTGAATTGGAATAGGGCTGCCACACCTCTGAAAACTCAGATGATGGCACTATGTTTCTTGCATATGCGTGCAAGCAAACATAAAAACTATTACTTAAAGCCAAGAAAACAAAAGCAATGCTCTTTCCTCCCTCCCTCTGCCCAAATGGTAAATTCAGCCCTATCAGATCCTGTGCCGCAGATTACTACAATTCTTCGTGAGAAGTTGGAATTTGTCCCTAAATTCAAATACCTGGGAGTATGGCTGGACCATAGGCTCTCCTTTATAGAGCACATTGAAGAATTACTCAAAAAATTACGACAGAGATTTGGCCTGTTCTTTAGGATAGCCCGCTTCTTAAAGCTGCACTGTCAGTCTTTCTCCGTTTTTTTTTTACCCCAACCATAGATAGTTATTTGTGTATCCTTCTGACAATGTTGTTATGCTGTTACATCTTTCATTGTCTTTCTTATCCTTCCTACTCTTGTTTTCTTAATTTCAGCACCTTTTGTATTTCCCTTGGGTCCGAAAATAATCTCTCCAGACTATGGCTCAACCCCTTGCGTACTCATGTCATTCTCACACTGTTAGTGTGCACCTGCCCGCAGACACCTTCCACCTTTGCCTGTGCTTGCGCATTTCCATCTCTCTTACTCTTCTGATGCTGAAGCACTCACTGCACACCTTGTGTTCCTGCTGTCGGGCAGCATCTAAAATCAACCTTTGCCTCAAGCAGCCAAACCTATGGCTTTCAAATATCCTGCCGGCTAGTCCCTGCCTGTCTTCTCTCTCTCTTCTACAGCTGCTTCCTCTCTGAGCTCCTCGACTAACAAAACATCCATCCGAATGGAGCGGTGGGTGGGTCAGAGGGTTTCTTTTCCCCCTTGGATCCCATGACCCACTCCCCTTTTAGCGAACCTAGCGCTGTCCCAGCCGCAGACCTGGTCTCAACCCCCCCCCGTTTGTGTGCCAACGGGGTGCCCAATCCCCATCGACAGAACGGAATCGCCCCCCGACTCTCCTTTTGTTGTTTTCCGACGGGGGTGCCCAATCCCCCGTCGGCTACTGCTGTCCCCCTAGACTCTGGTGGCGCGCTAGGAGCCCACCCCAGCGTACATGTCCCTGTAATGTTTAAAGCATCCCGCGATGTTTTCTCAGTGCCCTTGTACCTGAAAAAGGAAACGGTCCTGCGTGAGTCTCCCGCCCCTCCCACAACCCGCACTCCACCCACGCGCACTCCAGCCTCCCACACCCCTCATCCCATACTTACCTCCGGAGCTCAGCGCCAGGATCTTCGCTGGACCGGGAACACGTCTGCACTCTTCAAAGACGACCGCGAACTGAGGGAATGCCGCTAAGCTGTATAATGCAATTAATAGGTTTTTTTCAACTTTAATGTATATCTCGGGAATTTTTTCGAATTTTTTCACCAAATTTTCAACATGGGGTTTTTGGGACCCCTCCTCATGAATTCTTGAACTGTCATGGCGTTAATCGGCCCCGAAAGGTGGTTTCGTGGTCACTCTGCGGAATCACCCTTCAGGGACGATTAACGAAATTACAGTGCCAGTGTTCATGAGATTGGCTCTCAAAAAGCCTATGTTGCAAATTTGGTGTAAAAAATCCAAAAAACGACTGTTTTACGAGCGTGCATTGCGCAGTTGCTATGCATGCTCGTAACTTCGCAAATTTGCAATATTTTCTTGCCAGATTTGCAACACTGGCATTTTGTTACACCTCCTTGTGAGCTGTACAGCTGTCACTTTTCACATCCTGGCCAAAATGTGTTTTCGCACTTCCGGTGCTGAATAGCGTGGTTGCTGTGGGAAATCACTGTTCGGGACAGATTAAGAAAATGACGATGATAATGATGATAATGGACAGATTAAGATCAACGAGTGAGAGGGGCGAGTGACTGAGCTCAACTGAGCTCTGTCAGAACTGCTGAGGATTTGTTTGTGGGCAGACAAAGGCCCCGACACAAGAGGCCAGTACAAAAGAGCAGCCTGCAGCACTGGGAGAAACACAAGGAGAGAGCGACTGAGGGAGGGGGAGTGAGCAAACTCACCGAAGTGCTGTCAGGACTGCTGTGGATTTCTTTGTGTGCACAAAAAGGTGCCAGTGCAGGCAGGGGCCCAGTACAAAAGGCCAGCCTGCAGCAGTGGGAGAAAACGGTATGAGTGAGTGAGTGAGACAGGGGGACTTAGTGATCTCAACGGAGCTCTATCAGGACTGCTGAAGATTTCTCTATGGGCAGAAAAATGCACCAATGCAGGCAGGAGCACCGAACAAAAGGGCAGCTTGCAGCGCCAGGACAAACAGAATGAACGCATGAGAGAGAGGGAGACTGAGCGACCTCAACGGGGCTCTGTCGAGAGAGCTGCGGATTTCTTTGTGGACAGACAAAGGTGCCAATCCAGCCAGGAGCCCCATACAAAAGTGCAGTCTGCATTGCCAAGAGAAACCGAATGAGAGAGTGACAGAGTGGTAGTGAGCGAGTACAATGGAGCTCTGTTGTGACTGCTGCAGATTTCTTTGTGGGCAGAAAAAGGTGCCAACAGATGCAGCAGCCTAGTACAAAAGAGCAGCCTACAGCGCTGGGAGAACCAGAAGGAGCAAGTGAGACAGGGGGAGTGAGCAACCTCGACGGAGTTGTGTCGGGACTGCTGTGGATTTCTTTGTGGGCAGAAAAATCCACCAACACAGGCAGGAGCCCAGTACAAAAGGGCAGCCTGCAGCGCCAGGAGAAGCGGAATGAGCGACTGAGACAGGGGGAGTGAGCTACCTTAATGGAGCTCTGTTGGGACAGCTGCAGATTTCGTTGTGGGCAGAAAAAGGTGCCAACACAGGCAGGAGCCCAATACAAAAGGGCAGTCTGCAGCACCAGAAGAAACACAATGCAGAAATGGAATGCATGAGTGACAGAGGGGGATTGAGCGAGCTCAATGGAGCTGTGTCGGGACTCCTTCAGATTTCTTTCTGGCCAGAAAAAGGCATAAATGCAGGCAGTAGCCCAGTACAAAAGGGCAGAATGCAGTGCCAGGAGACACAGAACGAGCGACTGAGGAAGGGGGAATCAGTGAACTCAACGGAGCTCTGTTGGGACTGCTGCAGATTTGTTTGCGGGCAGAAGAAGGCATTAATGCACCCAGGGGCACAGTACAAAAGGGCACCCTGCAGTGGCATGAAAACCAGAATGAGCGAGTGAGGAGTTCATAATCTCTATTGTGTAACTGCTGTGCTCTCTTTGTGGCACTGAAGGCAGCAACACAGGCAGGAGCCTGCAGACAAGGGCAGCCTGCAGCACCGGAATAAACTGAATGAGGAGTGAAAGAGAAGGGAGGAGTGAGCTCAACAGAGCTTTGTCGGGACTGCTGCAGATTTCTTTGTGGGCAGAAAAAGGCGGCAACAGAGGCAGTAGCTTAGTACAAAAGGGCAGCCTGCAGCATTGAGAGAACAAGGAGTGAGTGAGACAGGGGTGAGTGAGCGACCACAGGGAGCTATGTCGGGACAGCTGTGGATTTCTTTGTGGGCAGAAAAAGCCACCAACACAGGCAGAGCACAGTACAAAAGGGCAGCCTGCAGCGCCAGGAAAAACAGAATGAGCGAGTGAGACAGGGGGAGTGATCTACCTTAACTGAGCTCTGTCGGGACAGCTGCAGATTTCTTTGTGGGCAGAAAAAGGTGCCAACACAGGCAGGAACCCAGTACAAAAGGGCAGCCTGCAACTCCAGGAGAAACACAATGAGTGAGTGAGGCGGGGGAGTGAGTGAGCTCAATGGAGCTCTATCATGACTGCTGCAGATTTATTTCTGGGCAGAAAAAGGCAGCAATACAGGCAGGAGCCCAGTACTAAAGGCCAGACTGCAGCACTCGCAGAAACGGAACAAGTGAGGAGAGAGCAGGAGGGAGCAAGCTCAACGGACTCTGTGTCAGGACTGCTGCAGATTTCTTTGTGGGCAGAAAAGGCACCAACCAGAGGCAGCAGCCTAGTACAAAAGAGCCGCTTCAAGGCTGGGAGAACCAGAAGGAGTGAGTGAGACAGGGGAGAAGCACCTTGATGGAGCTGTGTCGGACAAGCGCGGATTTATTTCAGGGCAGAAAAAGCCACCAACAGAGGCAGGAGCCCAGTACAAAAGGCCAGCCTGCAGCACTGGCAGAAACGGAATGAGGGAGGAGAGAGGGGAGTGAGCAAGCTCAACCGGACCCCATGTCAGGACTGCTGCAGATTTGTTGCTGCGGGCAGAAAACTCAGTAATGCACGAGGGTCACAGTACAAAAGGGCATCCTGTAGTGGCAGGAAAACCAGAATGAGCGAGTGAGCGAGTGCAGTGGAGCTGTATTGTAACTGCTGCAAGTTTCTTTTTGGCCATAAGAAGGCAGCAACGCAGGCAGGAGCCCAGTAGACAAGGGAAGCCACAGTGCCGGAAGAAACGGAATGAGTGAGTGAAAGAGAAGGGGAATGAGCGAGCTGAATGGGGCTTTGTTGGGACTGCTGCTGATTTCTTTGTGGGCAGAAAAAGGCGCCAACAGAGGCAGCAGCCTAGTACAAAAGAGCAGCCTACAGTGCTGAGAGAACCAGAAGGAGTGAGTCAGACAGGGGGAGTGAGCGACCTCGACGGAGCTATGTCAGGACAGCTGTGGATTTCTTTGTGGGCAGAAAAAGCCACCAACACAGGCAGGAGCCCAGTACAAAAGTGTAGCCTGCACCACCAGAAGAAACAGAATGAGTGAGTGAGACAGGGGGAGCGAGCTACCTTAACGGAGCTCTGTCGGGAGAGCTGCGGATTTCTTTGCGGGCAGATAAAGATGCCAACACAGGCAGGAGCCCAGTACAAAAGGGCAGCCTGCAACACCAGGAGAAATACAATGAGTGAGTGAGAGAGGGGAAGTGAGTGAGCTCAACGGAGCTCTATCATGACAGCAGCAGATTTTTGTGGGCAGAAAAAGGCAGCAACACAGGCAGGATCCCAGTACAAAAGACCAGCCTGCAGCTCCGGCAGAAACAGAACAAGTGAATGAGAGAGAAGGGGAGTGAGCAAACTCCACGGACCTGTGTCAGGACTGCTGCAGATTTCTTTGTGGGCAGAAGAGGCCACCAACAGAGGCAGGAGCCCAGTACAGAAGGGAAGCCTGCAGCGCCAGGAGACACAGAACGAGAGACTGAGGGAGGGGGAGTCAGTGAACTTAACGGAGCTCGGTTGGTACTGCTGAAGATTTGTTTGTGGGCATAAAAAGGCAGTAATGCATGCAGGGTCACAGTACAAAAGGGCATCCTGTAGTGGCAGGAAAACCAGAATGAGCGAGTGAGCGAGTGCAGTGGAGCTGTATTGTAACTGCTGCAAGTTTCTTTATGGCCATAAGAAGGCAGCAACGCAGGCAGGAGCCCAGTAGACAAGGGAAGCCACAGCGCCGGAAGAAACGGAATGAGTGAGTGAAAGAGAAGGGGAATGAGCGAGCTGAATGGAGCTTTGTTGGGACTGCTGCTGATTTCTTTGTGGGCAGAAAAAGGTGCCAACAGAGGCAGCAGCCTAGTACAAAAGAGCAGCCTACAGTGCTGAGAGAACCAGAAGGAGTGAGTCAGACAGGGGGAGTGAGCGACCTCGACGGAGCTATGTCAGGACAGCTGTGGATTTCTTTGTGGACAGAAAAAGCCACCAACACAGGCAGGAGCCCAGTACAAAAGTGTAGCCTGCACCGCCAGGAGAAACAGAATGAGTGAATGAGACAGGGGGAGCAAGCTACCTTAACGGAGCTCTGTCGGGACAACTGTGGATTTCTTTGCGGGCAGATAAAGATGCCAACACAGGCAGGAGCCCAGTACAAAAGGGCAGCCTGCAACACCAGGAGAAATACAATGAGTGAGTGAGAGGGGGGAAGTGAGTGAGCTCAATAGAGCTCTATCGTGACAGCAGCAGATTTTTGTGGGCAGAAAAGCAGCAACACAGGCAGGATCCCAGTCACAAAAGACCAGCTGCAGCGCCTGCCCAGAAACGGAACAAGTGAATGAGAGAAGGGGAGTGAGCAACTCCACGGACCTGTGTCAGGACTGCTGCAGATTTCTTTGTGGGCAGAAGAGGCACACAACAGAGGCAGGAGCCCAGTACAGAAGGGAAGCCTGCAGCGCCAGGAGACACAGAACGAGAGACTGAGGGAGGGGGAGTCAATGAACTTAACGGAGCTCGGTTGGTACTGCTGAAGATTTGTTTGTGGGCATAAAAAGGCAGTAATGCATGCAGGGTCACAGTACAAAAGGGCATCCTGTAGTGGCAGGAAAACCAGAATGAGCGAGTGAGCGAGCGCAGTGGAGCTGTATTGTAACTGCTGCAAGTTTCTTTATGGCCATAAGAAGGCAGCAACGCAGGCAGGAGCCCAGTAGACAAGGGAAGCCACAGCGCCGGAAGAAACGGAATGAGTGAGTGAAAGAGAAGGGGAATGAGCAAGCTGAATGGAGCTTTGTTGGGACTGCTGCTGATTTCTTTGTGGGCAGAAAAAGGTGCCAACAGAGGCAGCAGCCTGGTACAAAAGAGCAGCCTACAGTGCTGAGAGAACCAGAAGGAGTGAGTCAGACAGGGGGAGTGAGCGACCTCGACGGAGCTATGTCAGGACAGCTGTGGATTTCTTTGTGGGCAGAAAAAGCCACCAACACAGGCAGGAGCCCAGTACAAAAATGTAGTCTGCACTGCCAGGAGAAACAGAATGAGTGAGTGAGACAGGGAGAGCGAGCTACCTTAAAGGAGCTCTGTCGGGACAGCTGCGGATTTCTTTACGGGCAGATAAAGATGCCAACACAGGCAGGAGCCCAGTACAAAAGGGCAGCCTGCAACACCAGGAGAAATACAATGAGTGAGTGAGAGGGGGGAAGTGAGTGAGCTCAACGGAGCTCTATCGTGACAGCAGCAGATTTTTGTGGGCAGAAAAAGGCAGCAACACAGGCAGGATCCCAGTACAAAAGACCAGCCTGCAGCGCCGGCAGAAACAGAACAAGTGAATGAGAGAGAAGGGGAGTGAGCAAACTCCACGGACCTGTGTCAGGACTGCTGCAGATTTCTTTGTGGGCAGAAGAGGCCACCAACAGAGGCAGGAGCCCAGTACAGAAGGGAAGCCTGCAGCGCCAGGAGACACAGAACGAGAGACTGAGGGAGGGGGAGTCAGTGAACTTAACGGAGCTCGGTTGGTACTGCTGAAGATTTGTTTGTGGGCATAAAAAGGCAGTAATGCATGCAGGGTCACAGTACAAAAGGGCACCCTGCAGTGGCAGGAAAACCAGAATGAGCGAGTGAGTGAGCTCCGTGAATCTGTATTGTAATTGCTCCAAGTTTCTTTGTGGGCATAAGAAGGCAGCAACGCCGATGCTACCCTCTTGGACTTTGTTGATTCCCTTGAGGTACTGGACAGTTTCTATCATGTGCCCCCTCTCCCTCCTTTCCTCAAGGCTAAACATATTAAGCTCCTTAAGTCTCTTTTCATATGTCTTCCAGTGCAGACCCTGCACCATTTCAGTTACCCTCCTCTGGGACTGCCTCCTTCCTGTTTGTCTTTGCTGAGATTGGGTCTCCAGAACTGCATGCAGTACTCTAGATGGCTTCTCACCAGCTGTCTATGCAGAAGGATAACAACTTCTTGTTTTCTACTGGTGGTGCCACTCCCTATACATCCCAATATCCCCCCAGCTCTCCTTACTGCCATCTCACATTGCTTGCACACATTTAAGTCATCTGGTATGACTACCCCCAGGTCCCTTTTCATTTTTGTTGTTGTTAGTGTCTCACCCCCCCCACTGTGTACTTTTCCCCTGGGTTTCCATTTCCCAATTTAGATGCTCGTGGCAGTGCCACATTCGTGAGCCATTTCCAAAACACATTTCATGTCTAACTAGTGACCTGATTACCATATTTAATTTTCATCCTGGGCATTAGCCTCTACTCGGGGAACCTTGGCGCCCTTACTGGACCAGTTATCCCTGCCTTGTAGACTCCAGATGGTGTTCCTCCCACCCTTTGCCCCAACCGACAGTCTGCCATTCCTTCAGGGTTACACCAAAAGATGCCTTCAGTCCCCACTGAATTGCCAAAGACTCCAAACTTTTCTTCAGATTAACACACTTAGGTGAACAGTGGTCCTGGCTGGTGTGATCTAGCCTTATCTTGGCAGCACACACCCCAGACAACCACCTAAATTCGAGAACTTGTCTCCCATTCTGTACTCACAGACTAGTTGTGCCTTCCTTTAGGCATAGAAACAACCCATAAAGCACCCTTTTTCCACGGTAGCTTGTCAGCATTTATCACACAATGTCCTTCTCAAAGGCAGCTGTACACATACTAGGACCTTCAAAGGATTGCCCCTTTGATCCACTGAAGTGGCAGTCCTTCTTACTCCCCCCTGGAGTGCAAATCAAGGAATCCTGCTGGAGAAAGGTCTCCACCACTTCACTGGCAACTGGAGATGTAATCCAAACTAGACTGAGAAACACAGGGTCCTCTGTGACAGAGCCCCAACTGGCAGACCTCCTACCACTCTGACTTCCAAATTCAGACTAACTGAATGTTCTAAAACTTCCCCTGAGTGGCTTACTCAAAAATGTATATGCTTGCTAGAGAGTTCTAAATGATATAATCATCCTCACTCAGGCTAGCTGAGTACACAATGATGTCATTTTGTAAGTAGACCCTAAATTAGCTCCTTACTAGCTGCTTTTTCTACCTGCCTAACACTAGTACTAATGGGATTCTAATAACCCCAGGGGACTGGATGGTTACATAGGGCAGCCTGCACCAAATGTCTGTTGCAAGCTCTGTAAAAACAGCCCCTGGGAATGCTGCAAGCTAGACCAGTAAAAGTTGGTCTAACTCGCGGCACCTGGTGCACGGGTTGAAACTCCCGATTGCTGGGCAGGGAGAATGGCACAATCCCCATGCACCATATCTTTGGCACACCCAGGGCTTGTGGACATCAGGGGCTTTGAAAATCAAGCCCATGGACTCCAGGGGCCGCCATAGCTGCCAACACTCATAAAATGTAGTTCCAACCCAGTGTAAAACCTATCCTACTTATTGCTTGCTACCGAGCCACCTGCCCCGCCCCCTCATGTGAACTGGCAAAGCATAACTTGCTGCTCGATTGTCTTTATACAGCACATATGTTTCCAGCCATGAACTTCTCATAATGAGTGAAGTCAGTCTAAACTGGCTCACACTAGACAGCTCCTACTGCCTGCATAGTGTAGTCTCTAACCTTAGTCTGATACAGTTAATCGAGGAACCTACAAGAATCAATATGTATAACATAACTTCCACCTCAGTGCTGAATCTAATTTTTACCTTCAGACCTGATCAAATTGCTCACTGTGGTGTCCTCCCCCACATGAGGGATCTCAAGTGGTCTTTGGATCAGGGGAAGGTGAAACAACACGGTCATGCAAAAACTACATAATTAAGATCCTGTAAAAAGTCTGGCTATGCAAGGTTCAAACTACTCAATGGGGAAGGTTTCACTTAACTCCAAATATAAATGATACCTGGCCATTCTTTAAACAGCAATTCCTAGAATTATGCAACAAACATGCACTTCCATGATACAAGAAAGGTAGGAAATGCACACTGGAACACTTTCACCTTAAATAAACTACAGAAAGAGAAAAACAATGCTTAGTTTAAAGCAAAACGTCCAACAATTAAAAGGTTTAAGCACCTGAGGAACTCCTGTACCGTGGAGGTAAAAAGGCTAAGTCACATTTCCTTTCTGGGAAGTTTGTACATAGCACTGTAACCCAAGAGACTTCTGGAAACAAATGAAAAGACTGCCAGAGCCAGCTGGCTCTGATCTGCCCAACTACTTCCCCTTCAAAATGTGCAGCTACTGACCCAGACGTTAGCTAAGGACTACTTACCTACATGTGTGGTTCCTCTATGCAGGCACCCGCAGTGGAGACCAAGGAGGATGCTGGGAACCTCCACAAAGGAGACCCACAGGAGGGTGGAAGGGTCCCCGGAGGGGAAGGAAACAACTCCTGGTGGGGGACACCATTGTTAGGAAGGTAGAACTGGGGGAGGAAGGGGAGAGGTAGGTAAGGTGCCTGCCTGGTGCCATGGCTTGGCGGGACATGGAGCGAATCCTCAGGATTGCCTGAGCAGCTGCACATGGGAGGGAGCTGGATGTCATTGTCCACCTAGGGACAAATGACCTGGCTAAGAAAGGGATTACAGAAGTGCAGAAAGAGTTTGTGGAATTGAGAAGGGGCCTCAGACAAGTAGCATGCGCGGTAACCTCGGAGGTGCTGCCCATCTATGGCGTAGGAGAGGCTAGGGTGTTCTACACCATGGGATTCAATCAGTGGTTGAAAAACTGGTGTGGAGCTCAGGAATTTGGCTTCATTGGTGACTGGGGATTCACCTGGAGTGATGCAAGCCTATACTGGTATGATGGGCTGCATCTGTCCAGGAGGGGAACCAGGATCCTAGATGATAGGTTTAAATGCTTAAACTAGCCAAGGGGGGAGGCACTGGAAAGGAGCAGGGAAATCCTAGCCCCCCCAAACAATCATGGTAGTAAGTGCAGCAAACACCAACATAGAAGTGTTGATAGGGAGAAGGGCGAGGGTAAATGGAGAAAGTGACAAAGGCAAGAAGGACAGGGATGGGGCAAAAAGGAGTAAGGCCATCAGGAAATGGAGGCTAATGAGTACCAATGCCCGTAGTCTGGGCAACACGCTCCTTGAGCTGGTGGCCTTGATGGAAGAGGGATGCCTGGATATCGTAGCAGTCACAGAAACATGGTACACAGAGAACCATGACTGTGATGTTAAAATACCAGGGTACATAACCTACAGGAGAGACAGGCAGGGGAGAAGAGGGGGTGGAGGAATAGCTCTCTATGTAAAGGAAGGGATAAAAGCAACTGAACAAAAGAGTAAACAGGGAGGAGAGGAGGCACTGTGGGTCACCTTGGAGACTGGAAAGGGCACCACAATCCGCACAGGGGTTGTGTACAGACCCCCATGTCAGGGAAGGGAATGGACAAGGATATGATAGAAGGCATTCTTAGAATGGCAGAGAAAGGGGAGATACTGTTGATGGGAGACCTGAGTATGCCAGATGTTAACTGGAGCACATTTGCTGCAGCCACATCCAAGAGCAGAGCCATTCTTGATGCCCTACAGGTGGCAGGCCTCAGACAGCTAGTTTTGGAACCCACTCGTGAGGGAGCAATCTTAGACCTCGTACTCTCAAACGGGGGCAGTGAGAGAATCTCAGATCTAGAAGTAGGTTGCCATCTGTGAACAAGTGACCATCTAACAGTGTGGTTCACGTTAAACTCAGCTACAGAGTCAAGCCATACAAAAGTGAGGGTACTGGACTTTAGGAGGGCTGACTTTGGCAAGATGGGAGAGTGCCTCAGAAAAGCACTAGCAAACAGGCTAGAAGGAGGTGTTGAGCAACAATGGGGAATCATCAAAACTGCCATCACAGAGGCAACAAGCCTTTGTGTGAAGCAAATAAACAAATCAAAATGAAAGAAAAGCCACTATGGCTCTCAAAAGAGGTGGCTGTGAAAGTCAGGAAGAAAAAAGATAGCATTCCGGAAGTATAAGAAAACACAGAAGGAGCAGGACAGAGAGCTGTACCAGTTAACCAGGACACTGTTGATAAATGTAAGATGCAAACACAGAGCAAGTATATCAGATTGAAGTGGAATATTGATTTGAGTGTGTCACCCTGGGCCCTCCCCTATTGATTTTCCAGGTGGGCCCTTGTATCTTCTTTCCAGGTGGGCCCTCTCTACCCCAGTCCAACCCTGGATGTATCACCAGAGGGCATGGTTTGAAGTTGGAAGGTGGAAGGGTGAGGTGGGAAAGAGGGGGAGGTTTTTCACTGAGAGGGTGGTGGACCCTTGGAATGCACTGCCTGGCTAGCTGGTTCAGAGATTCACCGTGGAAGGCTTCAAGAGAGGGTGGGACAGACACAGAAAGTGGATGTATCAGATGATGGCCGGGCCCAGGGGGTGGGGATGGATGATAGGGGTTTCTGGAACACAAGGGGGGGCCTCTGCACCCAACTAGGGATCTGAGGTTCGAGCAGACTCGATAGACCGTAAGGCCTAATCTGCTGGCAATTAGTATGTTAGTATAAACTGTGGGTTATAACGGTGAAAAACTCGCTGGGTTTTTCTCACTCTGCACATGTGCCAGTTGCAATCTTCACTTTCTCTGTGCTGGCACCACTCTCAGTGCTGTAGAGTTCACCACGCTGAGTCGGTGGTAAGATCTTTTGTTTATAAAAAAAATTATCGGGGCTAAAAAAAATTGTATACTGGTTGTCCAAAAATTAAAAAATTTAAAAAAAAGGAAACATAGGTTTTATTCACCAGATGCTACAGACCACATTGAAACCTGAATAGTCCTCAGCTCTGTAGGGATGTATCCTTATTTTATATATAATTGCAGTGACGAAGAACTGATCCCCAACTATTATATAAAATAAAGGCTGGGTAGGTGTATAAAACTTGAATTTTACACACCCTTTCGTGTCGGATGCCTTTACAGACCTCTCGAGCTTCGCTCTTGGCGTTTATGTGGCATCCCATACCTTGGGTGTGTGTAAAATTCTCGTTCTGACCACCTACCTTACCATTGACCAATAAGGTTTCTATATTTTCTTGCCATTTTATAAAATATCTTATTCGGTGTAGGCTAGCTGCTCTGTTCTGTCCTCTCTTTTGGGTATCCCAGCACAGGGTCCCCAGTTAACTAGCCTCTTACTGTTACTTCCAGTAGCTTCATATGAAGTCTGAACCAGCCATTGCTTAGCCTGACATAAAATGGATACCCAGGTAAGAATGAGTACCTGTTCTTCATCTGGATTTTTTTTTATGCTCGTCTTCATCCTCACTGCCAGGCTCTTCAGATTCCAATGTCAGCTCCAGTCACCTTATAAACAGTGCTTCATGATTACTTTAAAAAGACTTCAGACATTCACTGCAATATAGTCATGTCTAAGCGACTGCACATTTTCAAGACTCTCTTGTGCCAGTCACTTACAGAAACATGTAACTGCTTCTCCTAACACTTCTTACTGCTAGAACTTTCTGGCTTATCCTCTCTAGCACTGGACTATATTGTAGCAGTCTGCTATCACCCAGCACTTAGTCCCCCTTCCCCTAGTGGTAGCTCTGCCACTGTTCTACCTATGTACCACCCTTTCTCTCTGTTTCCCCACCTGTGCATCCATGGTTTTGAAAACTTATATATTAATGCTTCCTCTTATGTTGTCTTTTTTTTTTACCTTGTTTTTAAAAAATTGACAATTTTTTTTTTTTATGCTGTCTCAATTTGCTTTGGTCTTGTAAAATGCACAGTTTGTTATGATGTCTAGTACTAGTGTGATATGTCCACCCAGGACCACTTTGTAAATGAGTTTGCTCGATGGTGCATTCCAGGTTAAATAAAAATTGAATTCAATTGAACTGAAAAAGCAATCATGCCATACTAGTGCTCTGGTTGCAGTGCTGTGGAGCCCACTACTCCTGACATATTTGGCAACTTTGTAGTAAAACAGCCACTACCATTCAGGCATCACTAATGTCAATGCAGTGAATGCCCAACCAACATTCCAAGATCCATTGGTCAGTCACGTGAAAGGTCACAAGTTCAAGCCTCTTTATTCCAAATGTATTGTCCTCCTATTAATGACAATAGTACCAAGTCGCCGTTACCAAGATCCTCTTTTTCAACCATGCTTGTCATGAAAATTCTCCAGTAACTCATATAGTGACCATTCACATTTTGTGTTCCGTGTGCCACCATTTAAGTCTTGGAATATTTTGGCTTAGTACATTATCTCATAGGTTATGGACACTATAAAAAATCACCATTACTCACTCTCACCTGCTTGCGTAGCAGTCATTCTCTTTTTGTGCGACTTCTTAAGCTTTCAGTTCATGCTGCTTGGCCTAGTCTAAAGAGAATGAGAAAGAGAACTTGGTGGGTTTTAGCATTGTGATGATGGCCTGGATATAGCTGAGATTGGTTCTGATGCCATCTTGGGACATAATGTGACTCACATACTTGACTGTGGTTTTGAAGAACCTATACTTGTCAATGGGCAACTTCAGGCCATACAGTTCCAGTCTGTTAAGTACTTAGCCTGGCTTTGTGTTCCTCCACGGTACTCCACAGCATACCAATGTTGTCCAAGTACACAAAGCATTCCAACAGGTTCATGTCTCCTACTATTCTCTCCATCAGCTGCTGGAATGTGGCTGGTGTCAAGAGATGCCTTGTGATATTTGGAGGACCTCGTAGAATACCAGGAGGCAGTTGAATGCTGCCTTTTCTCTATCTTGCTTGGCCATGGGGATTTGATGGTAGCTGAATCTCAGTTCCATCACATGAACCACTGATTTCTGTTCAGGCAGTCTTGGTCATCTCGGACACATGGCACAGTGTAATGGTCAGGTACAATTCTTTTGTCAGGAGTCTGGTAGTCCACACACATTTTGACAGCTGCACTCTTTTTTCCTAAAATCTACAATTGGTGGTGCACAATGGCTTCTATAGTACTGAGCGATGGCTGCAGCCAGCATGTCCTGCAACTGCTTCCAGACATCTGTAATACTGTCACGCCACATTTTCAACAGTGGCATTTTTTCAACTCCTTATGAACACTACAGATGTCATTTTTCACATCCTGGCTACAATATGTTTTTGCACTCCTGCGGACAATAGCACGGTCACTGTGGGAAATCAGTATTTGGGACAGATTAAGATCGATTGAATGAGAAGGGGGAGTAAACAAGCTCAAATGAGCTCTGTCGGGACTGCTGCAGATTTGTTTGTGGCAGACAAAGGCCTCAACACAAGAGCCCATTACAAAAGGGCAGCCTACAGCACTGAGGGAAACAGAATGAGAGAGTGAGTGAGGGAGAGGTAGTGAGCGAACTCACAGAAGCACTGTCAGGACTGCAGCGGATTTCTTTGTGGGCAGAAAAAGGTGTCGATACAGGCATAGGGGCCCAGTACAAAAGGCCAGCCTGCAGCAGTGGGATAAACAGTACGAGCGAGTGAGACAAGGGGACTTACTGAGCTCAACTGAGCTCTGTCAGGACTGCTGGTATTTCTTTGTGGGCAGAAAAAGGCAAATGCAGGCAGGAGCCCCGTACAAAAGGGCAACTTGCAGCGCCAGGACAACCAGAATGAGTGATGAGAGAGGGAGACTGAGCTACCTCAACAAAGCTCTGTCGGGACAGCTGTGGATTTCTTTGTGGACAGAGAGTTGCCAACACAGCCAGGAGCTCCATGCAAAAGTGCAGTCTGCGGCGCCAAGAGAAACAGAACGAGCGAGTGACAGAGCGGTAGTGAGTGAGCTCAACGGAGCTCTAATGTGACTGCTGCAGATTTCTTTGTGGGAAGAAAATGAGGCACCGCAGGCAGAAGCCCAGTATAAAAGGCCAGCTTGCAGCGCCGGCAGAAACAGAATGTGAGAGTGACAGAGGGGGAGTGAGCAAGCTCAGTGTAGCTGTGTCGGGACTGCTTCAGATTTCCTTCCGGCCAGGAAAAGCAGCCAATGCAGGCAGGAGCCCAGTACAAAAGGGAAGCCTGCACTGTCAGGAGATACAGAACAACCACATGATGGAGGTGAGTCAGTGAGCTCAACGGGGCTTTGTTGGGACTGCTGCAGATTTGTTTGTGGGCAGAAAGGAGCAATGCATGCAGGCACCCAGTACAGAAGGGCAGCCTGCAGTGGCAGGAAAACCAGAATGAGCGAGTGAGTGAGCTCAACAGAGCTCTGTCGGGACTGCTGCCATTGGTTTGTGGGCAGAAAAAGGCACCAACAGAGGCAGGAGCCCAGTACAAAAGAGCAGCCTGCAGCGCCAGGAGAACCTGAATGAGTGAGTGAGACAGGCGGAGTGAGTGACCTCAATGGAGTTCTGTTGGGAGAGCTGTGGATTTCTTCATGGGTAAAAAAAGCCACCAACACAGGCAAGTACAAAAGGGCAGCCTGCAGCGCCAGGAGAAACAGAATGAGCGAGTGAGACGGGGAGTGAGCCACCTCAATGGAGCTCTGTCAAGACAGCTGCATATTTTTTCCTCGGCAGAACAAGGTGCCAACGCACGCAGCAGCCCAGTACAAAAGAGCAGCCTGCAGCTCCAGGACAAACAGACTGAGCCAGTGACAGAGGCCCACTGCTCGAGCTCAGCAGACCAACACAATCAACATTCGGCATTGACAAATGCTTGTTCTTATATTGAAATATGTTAGACTCTTTCACTTTGTTAATGTCCTTAAGGTGTTTGAATGTTTTGATCATATCACCTCTCTCCTTTGCTCTAGGGTATACATATTGAGCTCCATTAATCTGTCCTCATATGTTTTCTGATGCAGTCCCTGCACCATTTTGGTTGTCCTTCTCTGGACTGCCTCAATTTAGTTAATGTCCTTGTGAGGGTGTGGCCTCCAGTACTGCACGCAGTACTCCCAGATGGGGCCTAACCAGTGTCTTGTAAAGAGGGATTATTACTTCCCTCTTTTGACTTGTGATACCCCTACTAATACACCCAACATCCCCCTAGCCTTACATACTACTTTAGTGGTCTGCTAGGATGATTTCAGGTCATCGGTGGTGATGATGATGCCCATCCCTTGTGACTGCCAGCAACTCCCCTTCCAGCCTGTATGTGGTATCAGGGTTTCTCTTTCCTCTGTGCATGATCTTGCACTTCTTTGTGTTAAACCCCAGTTGCCACTCTTCCAACCATTTTGCCAGTTTATCCAGATCTCTTCTCATTCTGCCCACACATTCTGGATCATCTACTCTGTTGCAGGTCTTGGTGTCATCTGCAAACAGACAAACCTTTTTTCCTCCAGCCCATCTGCAATGTCACTGATGAAGATATTGAAGAGGACTGGCCCCAGAACTGATCCCTGAGATACCCCACTTGTGACTTGCATAATTTCTGACTGTATACCGCTTACTACCACCCTCTGTTTTCTGCCTGTCAACCAGTTTGCCACACAGTTGACCAACTTCTGACCCAGCCCGAGTCGACCCAGCCTGTTAATCAATCTTCTGTGTGGAACAGTATTGAAAGCTTTGATGAATCAAGGTAGGCAACATCAACTGCTCCCACTTGGTTCACCACTCTGGTTACCCAGTCAAAGAAATCTGTGATATTAGTTTGACAGGACCTTCCTGCCACCACTCTTTGCTGCTGTCCCTTTAGCCAGTTTTTGATCAATTTCACCCTTTTGGTCCCACCCCCACATATTCCAGCCCCCCCCCCAACCTCCCATGTGGCACTGAATCAAAGGCCTTGCTGAAGTCCAAATACAGGACGTCCTCTGCATGCCCCTTATCCAGTTCCTGTGTCATCGAGTCGTTTGTCTGTCAGGATCTGCCCACTGTAAATCCGTGCTGTGGAGGATCCTGGAGACTGGTTTCCTCCAAGAAGCTCACTAGCATGGAATCACAGAGTCACACAGAATCACAGAAACTTGACGGCAGAAAAGGACCATACTGGCCCATCTAGTCTGCCCTTTTTCCACCTCCACCTCCCCTCCTGTCAGCCCTGCCTCCCTCAGTACTCAGCCCTATATTTTGTACCATGCCTCATGAATTCTTCCACCAATTTAGCCCCTACCACTCTGTCTGGTAGTGTGTCTCAGGCTCCACCACCCACTCCATGAAGAAATGCCTTCTCACATTGCCCCTGTATCTTTTTCCTTGCCTTGCTTTTTAGTATGGTCTCCATGAACTTTCTCAAGATCGATGTGAGGCTCACTGGCCTATAGTTTCCTGGTTCATCTTTTGGGCCACTTTTGTGGATGAGCATCACATGGGCCATTCTCCAGTCCTGTGGAACACATCCCATGTCCAATACAGTATTGAACCAGTCAGCCAGTGGCCCTGCCAGGACTTCTAACAACTCCCTTAGTACCCTATGGTGAATGCCATCAGGTCCAGGTGCTTTGTCCACCCTTAATACCCTCAACGCATCTAGTACCCTGCTCACTGTAATCCCTACATCTGTCATCCCCGTCCCCCACACACCCACCCTTTCCCTGGGGTATCTGTCCCACTTCTCCTGTGTAGATACAGAGCAGAAGTACTCATTCAGTGCCTCTGCCTGCTCCACCTCGTTCTCCACCTACCCCCATCCTTCTTAATCCTCACCAGCTGATCCTTGCTCGTTCTTCTCTCTCTGATGTAGCGGAAGAGGTCTTTTTCTCCACTTTTGATTCCCTGCACCAGTCTCAGCTCCCTGGATGCCTTGTCCACCCTGACCAGTCTGGGAACCTCCCTGGACTTCCCCATGTACATATCCTTATCTTCACTCCTCCCCGATTTCCTGTACTTTTGAAACGCTGCCCTCTTGGCCCGCGCCCCTTCCATAACCTTCTCTGTCAGCCAATTGGGTTTCCTTGCCCTTCCCTTCTTCCTTTTCTTCCTAGTGCAAGACTCTGTTGCCTCCACTAGCCCTTCCTTTATGATGTCCCATTTCTGGCCTGCATCCATGTGTGGTTGCATTCCTGCCAGGTGCCTGCTCAAAATTTCCCCCGTCGTCTTAAAGTCTGATCCCCTAAACTCAATCACCCTTGTACCTGTGCCCCCTGTTTCCCTCCACATGTGGCGCATGAACCACACCGAAAGTTGGTCACTCCCAGCCAGTGGTCCCTCCACTTCCAGATTCCTTAGAGCTTCCTCATTATCCAGTACAAGGTCCAGAGTCCTTTCTAACCAAGTTGGTCCCTGGACCAGCTGTGTCAGAAAGCTGTCTTGAAATGCTTCTAGCAGGACCACTCCCTTGCACTCGTGGTAGATGGGGTGCCCCACCACTACTGTGCTCCTCTTCCGACAGACCATTCTAATTTGTTCAGCTAATTCCATATCCAGGTCAATCCCCTGAGCTGGTGGCCTTTATATCACACCCATCCTCAGTGTCCTATTCTTTGCACCTTGGAACTGCATCCATAGTGCCTCTGTCCTCCCCCCCTCCACTTCCTCCCTATGCACTTTATCACCTCCCTTACATAGATTGCCACCCCCTACTATTTCTCTTAACCCTGTCCTTTCTGAATAACCTGAACCTGTACATTTCAGTCCTCCAGACCGTGGGGGTCCTAATGGAGTATTGGTGGTTACATAATGGCCAATTTGGCCCCCACCAAATTCACAGATACATTCCCTGGGCCAAGTGTCCACTCAAGGTTCTGGGCAGCAGTTTGAATCCACGAGGCCGGTTGACCTCTCCCACAAGCAGCAGCTAGGAGGTCAACATTTCTCACTCTCTTTTCTCTCTCTCTTTCTCACAGCTAGGAAAGCAAAGGATATATCCAGCTCAGTTCAAGTTCAAGTTTATTTAACCAGTAAGACTCCATTGAGCAAGCTCATTAAAAAGGAGGTCCCATACAGACAATTTCAGAACAATATAGTGCAATATACATAAACAGAGCAGGTACAATTTAGAAGACAATAGTGCAATTTAAAAGTGCAATAGTTATATATAGGTACATATTGATAACACATACTGTGATACAAATGCAAAACAATTAACTTATAATAATGATATAATCTAAGCAGATTGTTGAACTCAGGTGAAAAAAAGAATAGGGGTCAAGGGATGGAGCATGGGAGGAAAGGAAGGGACATATGTATAGGGATATTTGAAGGATTGGAGGGAGAATAAAGAAGAGCTACATGACAGGTGCAGAAGGAGAATGAGAGAGAGATCACAGACTAAAGGTTTAAGCTGAGAAACAGTGTCAAACGTCATATGTATAGTTTGCGACAAGGCTTTTAAACATGATTAATGGTAATAAAATGGATAATTTGAGCAATGATTTATTTATTTATTTGCTTTTGTTTACCGGGTAAGTCACACTAGACATCCAAGTGCCTATTTTCAGGTGCGACCCGGGAGAGTTACAAACTTGAGTTTTATAGGTACAGTAGCTAATACAGCTTTTACATACAGTGAGGTGACTAATACGACTATTGCATGCAGTGAAATATCAGAATACATAGAGTGGAGACATTCAGTAAAAAACACATGAGCCCAGGGGTAGTTACAGATGACCCGGGAGAGATAAGAGATATGGCCAACATAGGCAGATGGCGAGTTAAGTGTGCCTGCAAGGGGGGAGCAGACGACACCAGTAAGAGTGCTCTAGTATGTCGTAGTTGCAGGATGGTAAGTGTGGTGGGCCCGAAGGGCACAGGGCCCCCCCTTGTCAGCGTAGAGTAGGGGCAAGGCTACGAGGTGCAGGGGCAGGTGGAGGGGCCCTTCAGGAAAGTGCCAGAGAGAGGTTTTAAATCCAGTATGAGAGGAGGTGGCCCGTGTTAGGGATGGGAATGAGTTCCACAGTTTTGGGGTGTAGTGGGTGAAGGCCCGATTCCCCCGCAAGGGTACGAGTTCTAGGGACTGGACGGTTGAGTGCAGTTCTAGACCCAAGATGGTAGGTAGAGGGGTCGAGGTTGAGAGGAAGGGCAAGGGCAGCAGGGGTGGCTGACCTGACGATGTTGTCGATGAAGTTACCTACTACGAAGATGCGGTCCTTCTCGGGGAGGAGCCATTCGAGACAAGTGTAGATGTCGCAGTGGTGGGTAAGAGGAGGGGCAGAAAGCGCGAAGCTGCAGATGCTGTTATAGGCCGTATCCCTTTTCGAGAGTGTGGATTTAGGTATGGGGCCAAAGGTCACGAGTCCATAGCAGAGGGAGATTGCAGCTTGTTCCATGCAAAGGGGGATAGCATGGCTAACTGCAGCTTTGCTGCAATTAGTATGGAATGCAGGTACTTCGAACGTAGTATACAAAGTTTTCCTAAGGACGAAGGTGTACAAGGTATGGCAAAACAGGCTAGAGATATTGGGTGGTAACTTACAAAGCAAGGTTTTGTATGCCCAGGCATAAGTATTTAATAATCTTCATGTGGTAAGGATGTCCACACAGTTGCAACATAGAGGCTCATGGTGTGTTTTGAATGGTACATTACTGATGATGGTATAAGACATCTAAATCGTGTAAGCTAGTAGACAAGAAATGGCCATATAGGATGTCCACATAGTCCAGCAGAGGAAGAAATTTTGTTTGGACCAGTCTTGTCCTGGCCTCTTTGGAGAGTAAGGTTTATTCTCTGCACCGGAAGACATATGAAGAGAGACTTAAGGAGCTGAATATGTAAGCCTCGAGGAAAGGGGAGAGGGGGACATGATAGAAACTTTCAAGTACCTCAAGAGAATCAACAAAGTCAAGGGTGGCATCTTTCAAAAAAAAGAGGTGTGCAAGAACAAGGGGGCACAATTTGAAGATAGAAGGGGTGGAGGCTCCAGAGGTAATTTAAGGAAGTATTTTTTTCACAGAGAGGGTTGTGGATGCATGGAACTGCCTTCCGGAGGAGGTTGTGGAGTCAGACAGTGGTGGAATTCAAGCATGCATGGGACAGTCATAAGGCAATTCTAGGGGGTGGGGGTAGGAAGAAGTAGGCTGCTGGTTAACTAGGATATGCAGCTTATCCATTAGGTAGGGAAATGGGCAGACTGGGTGGGCCAAGCGGTCCTTATCTGCTGTCAAAATCTATGTTTCTATGTTTCTATTCCTATAGAGGAAACCAATCCTCAGCTTTAGTTTTTTCGCGAGAGCTTCAATATGTGATGAGAAGGAGAGGTTATGGTTCAGTCGGAAACCAAGACATTTAAAATTATCCACAACATCTAGGGTATCATCTAGCAGGGTTATAATAAGCAAGAGGGGATTGGGGTTTTTAGACACAGTATAATGATTATTGGATTGAAATAACATGACTTTTTTTTTTTTGGCATTTCAAAATAGTTTAGAGTGAGGAAAATTGTTACAATACATTAAATTTGGCTTGTAGTCCCAGGCAGACATCTGTCATATACAGGTTAGCCAGCCTGGGAGTGGGTCCCAAGATGATAGCCTGGGTAAAGAATTGGCTGGAGAATAGGACACAGAGGGTAATAGTAAATGGAGTCCACTCTGCAGAAAGGGGGTGTTACTAGTGGGGTACTGCATGGTTCAGTATTAGGACCAGTCCTCTTCAATGCCTTTTAAAGTGATGTTGCAGAAGGACTGGAAGAAAAAGTATGTCTCTTTGCAGATGACACAAAGATCTGCAACAGAGTTGATGCACAAGGTGGAGTGGAAAGGATGATGAAGGGACTTGTAGGGTTAGAGAATGGTCAAATGTATGGCAGTTAGATTCTATGCAAGAAGTGCAAGGTAATGCACCTGGGAAACAAAAACCAGGGAAGAGTATATAGTGGGTGTGTGAGATACTAACAACAACAAAAATGGAAAAGGACCTGGGGTAGTCATATCAGATGGCTGAAAGGTGGGCAAGCAATGTGAGAGGGCAGTAAGGAGGGCTGAAGGGATACTGGGATGCATAGGGAGAGGCATCACCAGTAGAAAACAGGAAGCTGTTATCCCTTGGTACAGACAGCTGGTGAGACCCCATCTGGAGTACTGTGTGCAGTTCTGAAGACCCAGTCTCTGAAAGGAGATAGACAGGATGGAAGCTGTCCAGAGGAAGGCAACTAAAGTGGTGCAGGGTCTGCACTGGAAGATGTATGAAGAGAGACTAACATGTATAGCCTCGAGGAAAGGAGGGAGAGGGGTACGATAGAAACTTTCAATACCTCAAGGGAATCAACAAAGTCAAGAGGGTCGCATCTTAAAAAAGAGGTGCAAGAACAAGGGGCAATACCAGCTGGGAGAGGGGCGGCTCAGGAGGTAATGTAAGGAAGTATATTTTCACAGAGAGGTTTGTGACGGCTGGAACGGCCTTCTGGGGAGGATGTGAGACAAAAACAGTGGTTGAATTCAAGCATGTGGGACAGTCATAAGGCAATTTCTGGGTGGGGGTAGAAAGAAGTAGGCTGCTGGTAATAGGATCTGCAGCTTATCCATTAGGTAGGAAATGGGCAAGTGGGTCGGGCTGGTGTCTTTATCTGCCATCAAATTCTATGTTTCTATATTTCACTGAAGGATTTGAACAATAGATAGCAGTATCATCAGCAGAGAATAGGAGCTTAACCTTGGATATATTATTGCTTAGAATGTTGATATACGGTGTATCAAGAAAGGAGGGGCCAAGAAATGAATTGATCCTCGGGCAATCTTATATGACAGTGGAAGAAGTGGTGAAAGGGTCCCATCTACTTAATTTGCTGCTGTCAGTCACACAGATAACTGGAGAACCAAGTAAACTATAGGTCCATTCATGCCATGCCCCCTATGTTTATCTAGCCATATTGTGTAGTCTACTGTATTGAAGACTTTTAGTACGGATCTGAGGAAAACTACTCCTGTGGTATGTTTGTGGTTCTAAGGCATAAGTTAGTCATCCGACACTGTTGGTAGGTTACTTGTGGTGCTATGAAAAGGCTGAAAGCCAGATTGTAATGGGTTAATGAAGTTTTGAGTTATCTAGGTAATCCGCTATCTGATTATAGATTAATTTTTTCTAACAACTTTGATAAAATGGATAGAAAGGATATAGGCCTACAGTTATTGAAGTCACCAGGGTCACCATATTTGAAAAGTGGTAATATATGGGCTATTTTCATACAGAAGGGACTTCACTATTTGAAATTGATAAGTTAAAGAAGTACAGTATCAGTGCTGTTCAGTTTTAAAAGCCTCCTTTAGGTTTAGGGATCTATACTCTCTGCTTCTGAACGTTTTTTACATCTTTGACTTGTTTGATGGTACAAGTGAAGAAGTCAAGGAACCTGGGATTGGGACTTGGTGCCTGGGTCTTATTTTAAATATGTGGGCTGTAGGGCTACAGCTGTAGAGGAGTCAAAGGCAAGGCCAGCTTTGGAGAAATGGGTGTTGAATGATTCTAATATTCTATATCAGTAATATGTGTACCATGATAGAAAATGTTAGGGGGAGGGATGGGGAGGAACTTCATTGCTCTACTGATTGTATGATGCCGCCTAACCTAACGTTCTATCATCAGTGAGTCACGCTCTAACTGTTCACCTAGAAACATAGACTTTGAGGGCCGATAAGGACCACTTGGCCCACCCAGTCTGCCCATTTCTTACCTATTGATAAGCTGCAGAGTCTAGTTAACCAACAGCCTAGTTCCTGCAACCCCCACTATAATTGCCTTGTGTGTCCCATGTATGTTTGAATTCCACTGTTTTAGACCCAACGACCTCCTCGAAGGCTTGTTCCATGTATCCACCACTCTCTCCGTGAAAAAAATTCTCACATTACCCCTGAGTCTCTCTCTCCATCTTTAAATTGTGCCTTGTTTTACACATCTTTTCTCTGAAAGATGCTCCCTCCTGGACTTTGTTGATTCTCTTAGGGTACTTGGAACATTTCTATCATGTCCCCATCCCTCTTTTCATTAATTGTATACATATTAAGCTCTCTTAGTCTCTCTTCATATGGTTTCTGCTGCAGACCCTACACCATTTTAGTTGCCTCCTCTGAACTGCATCCATCCTGCCTATGTCCTTGCGTGATGAGGTCTTCAAACTGCACAGTACTTCCAGACGGGGTCTCGCCAATTGTCTGTATAGAAGGATGACTACTTCCCTTTTTCTACTTGTGATGCCCGCTCCTATGCATCCCAGTATCCCCTTGTCTCTACTGACTTTTCACATTGCTTACCCACCTTCGGTCATCTGACTACCCCGTCCCTTTCCATTTTTGTTGTTTTAGTACCTCCTGCTATTGTGTGCTCTTCTCCTGGTTTTTGTTTCCAAGTGCATTCTTTTGCACTTTGCTTTGACTCTAAGTTGCTCCTTGTTCGACCATTCCTCAGGCTCCAACCTTGCCAAGTCCTTCATCTTTTCTATTCCTTCTTGTGTATTATCTCTGTTACAGATCTTTGTGTCATCTGCAAAGAGGCATACCTTTCCTTCTAGATCCTGCAATGTCACCTATGAAGATGTTAGAGGACTGGACCTAGTACTGAGCCCTGAGGTACTCTGCTAGTAACCCCTTTCTTCAGAATTTGTTCCAATTCACTATTCCTTCTGTGTCCTGTTGTGCAGCCAGTTTGTTACTCAGTCACTACCCTGGGACCCACTCCCAGGCTGGCTAACTTGATTATTAATCTTTTGTGCAGGACTGTGTCAATATTTTGCTCAAAGTCTAGGTAGGGCTTGATTCACAGCCCTCCTGGGTCTATTACTTTGGTCACCCAGTCAAAGAAATCAATTAGATTGACTCTAACATGACCGTCCTGGCTGTAAATCCATGCTGCTTTGGGTCCTGTGTCCCGGCTGGCCCTAGGTACTAAACAATTCTTTCTTTCAGAAGTGATTACATCATTGTCCCTACCACTGAGGTCAAACTACAGGTCTCTAGTTTCCTGCTTCTGCCTTTGCTCCCACTTTTGTGAAGGAGACCCATCTGCTCTCCTCCAGTCCTCGGTGACCGCCCCATTCTGCCATGATTTGTTAAAGGGTCAGTGGTGTCAGTAGCTCCTCCCTTAGTTCTTTTAGGATTCTGGAGTGAATCCCATCGGGCCCCATTGCTTTGTCCACCTTAAGTTTTAGGAGTTCTTTCAGGACTCTTTCTTCTGTGAATGGACTGGAGTCAATCTCCCTACCCAGAGTGCTTCTATTGTCTGGTTTAGGTAACTCCTCCTCATCTTGGTACATGGATTGCATCTCAACTCCAATGAGGACAGGTTGAAGGAATTGAATATGTACTGCCTGCAGGAGAGAGGGGGGAGAGGGGCATGATAGACACATATACAGTATATTATAAGGAGGAACAGGCTGTGTAATACCTAATTTTAAGGCAACAATGTTCCAGGACTAGAGGGCGTGGTGAAGTTGAGGAGTACGACAGGTAAATGTGATGAAGATTTTCATCACAGAACAAGTGGTGGATAAGGGAACACCCCACAGAGGAAGTGGTGAATAAACAATCATGGGATTAAAGAATGGATGGAGATAGACACAAAGGAATTCTGGAAGTCAGGGTTAGGTGTTAGTGAGTTTAGGAAAACATAAACTGAAGGTACAAACTCAAATGGGCAGACTAGGTGGCCCATGGGCTCTTGTCTGCTGACACTGTCTATGTATTTATGTATCTGTGTATCAGTCAGGTACATAAATGTGCCGACTCGGTGGGCCAAGTGCTCCTTATCGGCCATCAGATCATATTCTGTGTACATGATGGCAGCACAGGGGCACAGGTTCCCTATTCCACACATTTGTCGGCCATTATCGAATTACACAATGACATTACCCACAATTGCACTTTTGGTTTACAGCAGGATGGAGGTTGGGTAATGTTTGTCATTCATCATGGCGGAAAATGACACTGTACACACCCACATGTCAATGGATATTACATTTCCAAGACCACACAACCTCCCCATGTCTGTGTTGTCAACAGTCTTTGTTTTGCCTGTACCACCATGCTACCTATACAATCCCAAGGCCCAACCACCAGGCTGCCCTCGGTGATTGGGGCATGTTCTTTAGTCAGTGTTCTCCAGTGTTAGTTTGACTAGCCATCTGTGACTGTCAACATCCATATACTTTTCACCTTACAACGGTGCAAGCCTGTGGGTGCAGAAAGTTACTGCTTATAGGTGCTGGGGGACCACCAAGTCATGGAATAGGTACTGGTGCATGGTGCAACTGGCATATCCTTGCGAGCTGTGCCATGCGTTCTGTAATCGTGACCAGTTTTTCTAGTGCCTGTGTATTTTCACGCAGTAGTTGTACAGGTTGTGCCCATTGTTAGATGTGAATATGCTATGCATTTTGATTATGGGAACCCTCATGAAACTCAGCCTCTACTCTGATGCCTTCTGTCTGACTTTATTTGTAGTTATGATCATTTGCATTAGCGTCTCTTAGCAAATATCCACCAACAACCACACCCCATCCCAGCATAAATCAGGACAGAAAGAGTTTGCTTTAGATATATAGGCATAGATGCAGGACAGTTTTTGTATATATAGCCTATGACCCGCCATGTATGCCCATTGTTGCATGCTAGGATCACTTATGTTTTCTATGTGTCTTGCCACTTACCCATGACCTCCTTAATTCCTTTATGTTCATCCCATGCAATGTCATGCATTCTAATACAGTGATTGTTTCAGCATCCACCGCTTCCTCTGGCAAGGTGTTGCACTGGTCCACTAAACGTTCTGTGAGGAAATTCTTTCTCACGCTTCTCTTAATCATCCTCTCTCAAACTTCATCCTATTCCTCTAGTCCAGAAACATCTTTTCACTTACAAGTAGTATTTTGTTGTACCTTGTACCTCTCTATGTGGCTTGTAAGTGTCTCTATTATATCCCTCTTCCTCCCTCTCCTCCAGGGATTACATATTCAATTTGCAACCCCTTTGTTACCCGGGTTACTTAGAATCCCAGCAAGACCTAGGCAGGAAGGCAGCTTTGTGAAACTCCAGCAAATGGGGTTTCACATTGTCTCACTTCTGTTCTCAGTCACAGCTGAGACTTGAGAGATGACATCACCATAGAACTTTGTAGCTGCATGAGCTGTATTGGAATCTGCAGCTCCAGAGTGAGTTTAGACTTCTGAAGTTTTCTAAAGCCAGTCTCTGTTTGTCTTTAAAGCAAGGAGGAAGAGTTGTCTGTTTACCTTCAAAGAGGAAGGAAGTCTTCTGTTTTACTTTTTAAAGTGGTGGATAGCGCCTCTAGGTTCAGTGCCCCTCCTCTGGGAGGGGGAGAAAAAGTCCCTTTTGGGTTCCAGCGCGTCCCTTTTCCCACTATGGAAGAAAGTCGCTGTATTCAGTTCTGTTCTTGTATAACAGTAAAAGAAATAGTACTTCGCCTGTGGACACCTGCAATGAAAGGGTGAGTGTTTGGCTCCATTTGAAGGGGCAAACAAATTGTTTTCTTCAGTTGGGAAATGGATGTGGACTGCTATTTGGGAGGACTATGTTACTAGGACAAACAAATGGAGCAGTCAAAAAGTCTAAAGTTTTATTGGATTTCAAGTGATGTTGTAGAGGGGGTGCTTCAGGTCATCTACCGTTCAATCTACATTTTAAAGTTCTAAGGTTTCTGTTTGTCCAGAGAAATGGCTGGGTATGGGTGTTGGGAGTTGGGTGGAAAAACCCTATCTTTTAGCAACCAGGTCCCACCTCTCTGATTTCTTCTGTGTTTTGCTACTTGCCTTATGCACTCAATAGTGATGAGGTGGGTACCCAGACGGGCTCTGCAACTTGAAAAATCTCTCTTAGGAGTCGCAGACTCTAAGTGGTGGGGAGCCACAGCCTTGGGAGTCTCTTTGTTTGATGGGAGTCTTTCAAGCAAAGTTTGGGTTCATTCTTCAAATGGACCATCAGTCAAGTGGCCGGCAGGGGCTGGCAGTCGGGCTGTGTGTCAAAGTGCGGCACAAAGACCGGGCTGAGTGTCCTGGTGGGTCAGAGCCAGACTCCCACAGTAGTAGTATGTTCATTCTTCAAGTGAACCACTTGATAACTTAATCTGCACATACAGGTGAACGTAGCCCTTTTGGGGACCATCAATGCTTTGTTTATGTTCAGCTAGTTAATGAATAAAGCCACACTGAAAATCCCAATCCTGGTTCAGGACATTACAGTTATTGCTTCCTGTAGTTGGGATTTACTTGGGTGCCCCTGGGTGCAGAGTAGCCAAACCTAGGTCCCTTGTGCCAGGTAACCTCATCCTCCTCGAACCAAGGTCCCTACTAGGTATTAAGGTTAACGCTAACAGCATGCCACCTGTCGTTTTAGTAAAAGGCAGGTGTGGGGTTGCAAATTACTTCAACCTTTCCTCATAGGACTTGTGATGCAATCCAGGTAACATATTTTTTCCTCCTCTGAACCGTCTCTACCTTGTCTTACTTATGTGTAAA
This sequence comes from Neoceratodus forsteri, assembly GCA_016271365.2. Classification (NCBI taxonomy): domain Eukaryota; kingdom Metazoa; phylum Chordata; order Ceratodontiformes; family Ceratodontidae; genus Neoceratodus; species Neoceratodus forsteri. The sequence continues at coordinate 1,585,724,677 of CM028130.1, forward strand.
TAAGGTCTCCAGAACTGTGCACTGCACTCCAAGTGGAGGTCACTAGTATCTTGTACAGTTGAATTATGACCCATTTTGCTGGTAATGTCCTGCTCATTCATCCCAGAATCCTATTTGCTTTGGATGGATTCACAGCTGAAGTTAATGTCATAAAATCTAATGATTTTTGGCAGGGTGACTAAGCAGTAGACTAAGGAGAGGCTATGGACATTGTCTACCCAGACGTTCACTAAATGCATCTGACACAGCCATACACCAAAGATTATTAAACAAATTAGCCAACCTGTTGATGGGTGTAGCGGTGGTAGCCTGGGATAAACACTGGTGGAAAATTAGACACAGCGTAGTAAATGGAGTCCACAGTGAAGAAAGGAGGTTAGTAGAGGGTGCTGCGGGTTCAGTACCGGGGCCAGGCCTTTTAATGTCTTTCTATGACAATGCAGAGGACTGGATGAAAGATGTCCCTTGCAGATGACACAGATCTGCAACCGTCTGTACACAGTGCCAGAAAGGATGAAAACTTGCAATGTAGGAGAATGGTCAAACATGGTGCTGGGCTTCACTGCAAAGCAGTGCAAGGTAATGCACTTGGGGAAAAAACACAAGGGAAAGAGTACGCAGTGGTGTGGTGGGGCCATACTGACAACAAAAATGGAAAGGGACCTGGGGAGCTCATAGCAGACTGCCTAAAGGTGGGCCATAATATGAGAAGCCAGTATGGAGGCTGGGGATCTTGGAGCATAGGCAGAGGCATCAACAGTAGAAAACATGAAGTTTTGCCTCAGTAAGACAGCTGGTAATACACCATCTTGGAGTACTGTGTACAGTTCTAGAGACCTCATTTCTGCAAAGATGTGAGACATGGTGGATGCTGTCCAGAGGAGGCAAACCACAATGAGTGAGGTCTACATCTGAAAACATATGAAGAAAGACTAAAGGAACTAACAATGTGTAGCCTCGAGAAAGAGGAGAGAGGGTACCGATCGAAACTTTCAAATACCTCAAGTGGATCAACAAAGTCCAAGAGGGTAGTTCTTTCTGAAAAGAGATGTGCAAAACAAGGGTGCGAATTTGAAGATAGAGGGGATGGCTTGGAAATATGAGGTAGTATTATCTTCACATAGATGGTTGTGGATACATGGAACATCCTTTCTGAGGAAACTGTAGTCAAAAACAGTTGGAATTCAAGAATGTATGGTACAGACATAAGGCAATCAGTGGAGGGTAGGAGGGCGAGGCTGTTGTCAACCAGATCTGCAGCTTATCTAGTAGGTAGGTATCACAAACTCGTGCCACATGCGGCCTTTATCTGCTGTTAAATTTTGTGTTTCTTTACCTGCTGCCATTATGAATTTTCTGTCGGTCCTTCCCATTCTGTCTACATACTGGTGTGTCGACTTTGTTACAGAGCTTTGTGTCATCAACAAACAGGCAATTGATGCCTTCTAGGTCCTGCACAATGTCACTACTGAAGATGTTAAATCGGACTTGTCCCTGCACTGATCCATGATGTACCCCACAGGTCACTTCTTCCTCTGTGGCATGACAGCCATTTACTACTACTAGTTGGTTAAGGACCTGAATTCACCGCGATCTTTACCTATTGCTTTATCAACTCTTAATACTTCCTGTTGGTGAAGGACCCACTTTCGTTTAAAGGACCTGTGTCTGTTTTCACTGCTGTAACCACATCCCTTGTACTGCCTTCGGACACATTCCTCTCCTCTTCCTCAGTAAAGACTGAGCATAAATACCTGTGAAATATGTCAGCATTACTGTTGCCATCTTCACTTACTGACCTACCTGCCTCTGCTTCCCGAGGTTACTGCCATCACAATGTCCCTGCTTTGTGCGCTAGGTCCATTATTGGCTTCTGATGAGTCGGTTCAATGACCACAGTTGTTGAGGAAGGCAATTCAAAGGAATCACTGAAAAACTGCTCCTAGTTAATGCGCTGATGGGATTTATCATCAACGCCTGTACATCGGAGGTCACCAATTCAGCAGTACCTCACCTTGTTCTGACATCCTTGATGGCTAGCATCTGCTCCCTATCTGTTTCATCGCCTAGGGTGATGGTCTGCAGACCACACTGGTCTATATGATGACACCATTTTCCTTCCCTCAAGCTAACACACAGTATCTCTCCACCACTTTGTTCCGCTCTGGAACGCTGTGGCCCTTATAGAAACATAGAAACATAGACTTTGACAGCAGAGGCGACCACTTGGTCTTTTCAGTCTGCCCATTTCCTACCTACTGGATAAGCTGCAGATTCTAGTTAACCAACAGCCTATTTCCTGCAACCCCCACTATAATTTGGTTTTATGTCTGTCCCATGCATGTTTGAATTCTCCACTGTTTTAGACCCCACAACCTCTCCAGGAAGGCGGTGTCTCATGCGCCCACCATCTCTCAGTGAAAAGAATTCCTCACATTACCCCTGAGCCGCTCCCTCTAACTTTAAATTGTGCCCTCTTGTTCTTACACATCTTTTTTTTTTCTGAAAGATGCTACCCTCCTGGACTTTGTTGATTCCCTTGGAGGTACTTAAAATTTCTATCATGTCCTCTCGTCTCTTTCATCAAGGGTATACATTTATGTTTCTCTTATATGGTTTTGATGTAGACCTTGCACCATTTTAGTTGCCCTCCTCTGGACTGCTTCCATCCTGTCTATGTCCTCGCGTAGATGAGGTCTCCAAACTGCATGCAGTACTCCAGATAGGTCTCACCAACTGTCTGTATAGAGGGATAACCACTTTCCTTTTTCTACTTGTGATGCCCTCCCTATGCATCCCAGTATCCTCTGGCTTCCCTACTGACTTCTCACATTGCATACCCACCTTTAGGTCATCTGATATGACTACACCCAGATCCTTTCCATTATTGTTGTTGTTAGTAATTCCCCTGCTATTGTGTACTCTTCTCCTGATTTTTATTTCCCAGATTACATTTTGCACTTCTTTGCGGTTGAATCTAAGTTGCCATATGTCTGACCATTCCTCCAACCTTGCCAGTCCCTTCTCATCCTTTCTACTCTCCTTGTGTATCAGCTCTGTTACAGATCTTTGTGTCATCCGGTCAAGAGGCATACCTTTCCTTCCAGACCCTGCAATGTCACCTATAAAGACGTTAAAGAGGACTTGACCCAGTACTGAGCCCTGAGGTACCTTACTAGTAACCCTCTTTCTTCTTGAATGTGTTCCTATCTATCATTACCTTCTGTGTCCTGTTGTGCAGCCAGTTTTCACCCGGGTTAACACCCTGGGACCCACTCCCAGGCTGGCTAACTTGATTATTAATTTTGTGCGGGGCACCGTGTTGTCTTGTTAAAGTCTAGGTAGGCCATGTCCACAGCCCCTCCCTGGTCTATTACTTTGTCATTTTATTCATACAGTACCACCACTCATCCTTCCTACCCATCCTGTCTCTTCTGAATATGTTGGTAGCTAGATATGGGCAACACCCAGGCAAATGTTTTTTCTTTGAGAGTCATATTGTTATAGTACATGCAGCAATCATTGTAGGTCAATTACTTCTTCAAAAGTAGTTTCAGATCGTTGCAAAGAGTATAAATCATACATTCACTTGTCTATCCACTGTGCTGCCATCCATACATAGTAACAAAGTTAGAACATTTAGTCATTACTGAACTAAGATGACAGTGGCATACATATCCGTAGACTGGCTGTTGTCATAACTTGATGGCTGGAGAAAGTTTGGTGAAGAGAGTTCATGCTGTCTTCATTTTGGTTATTGTCTTTTTTTCTAATTGCTTGCATCACTAACACATCTGGGAAAGCACCCCATTGTCAGATAATGATTACCCCAGTGACTTTGATGTTAGGTACTGTTATCTATAGGAAGGGGCATTTAGAGTTTTTGAGGCAACATCATCTATCCTCCTTTCTTTGTGAGACAATGTGTGAAGCATTATTATTGAAAGGTGATGGGATTTAGGCCTTGCCTTGATGCTGTGTACCTGTCTGCTGAAATCAAATAACAGTTATTGAGACAACATCATTCTACCTTCTTTTGGTAACTTATGTTCTTAGCTGAAACAAATACAAATCAATCATTTTCATAGGTGCTGGAATGGGGCGGGGTTGGATGGAGCTGTGTTTCTCCACTTTTAATTTTTGTGGTGGCAGAACCTAGCATTGGAAAAATGCCTTTGTACCCTTCATAAGTGGCCTTTTGATTCTCAGCCACCTCAACTTTTACCATCTTCCGCACTCTTGATAATTTTTAATTCAATGCCTCACTCTACATGGACCATTCTTGCCTCCCTTATCCACTTAGCCGAAAACATTTACATGACCTCTCCATGGTGCTGTGACTCCTTACTGCACATTATCATCATCTACAATGCATATGAACTGCATTTTCATATGAACAGGTGTTGTTGTTAGCAGTTTTGGGGCAGTGATGTCACTAATGCCTGCTATAAAGCATGAGTGTTTACACAGTTGTTTGGCAGTCAATAGCATAGATACACAGACGTTGTTGTGAGATAAGGCCTATGGGCCCACCCATCTGCTTTATTTCAGCTTGTGAGTTCAGTTGTTTTTTTGTAGAAGTCTGTAAGCTCTGTGCTGTTGTTGAGTGGAAATAGTTTTTTTTTTATATAGCACATTTCATACAGACTGCATTTGTGAGTGCTTTACAATCCAAAGAGGGAGGGAGGGAGATGGCCTCCCTGATGTGAGGCAGCATGGGTTTGTTTCAGTGAAGTATTGTCAAACTAACCTGATACAACATTATGACTGGATGACAGGTGAGATGGCTAAGGCTTGTGTGTCGGACGTTCTTTACTTGGACTTCAGTAATGCCTTCGATTCTGGGCATCATGGGTGTGATCCTGATAGCAGAAGGATGTCTCGGTCATAGAGGTCATACCCTGGTGACAACAAGGGAGGTTTTGACAGTGGTGGTGGGAGACTGAGGGAGGCATGCTGCAGGGTGGTGGTAAACCCTGGGGGAGAACGAGTCAGGTCTTTTTTGTATAAGAAGGTAGGTTTTGAAGCTGGAGTCTTTGTTGTTGAGTGTTGCGGTGGAGCACAGCAGACACATATAGCGCCTGGGCTTCCAGCAGTAGCCCGTAGCCCTTGTTTATATAGTACAGAGGTTGACGCAGAGAATGACTTTAAGGCACATCCAGTCTACGATTTTTTTCTACTGTATAAATGCCTTCGGCCTGTGGTTTGTCTGTGGCCTATCTATTCATATCATCTGTATTGCTCCTTTATGACTATCCTGCCTGTTTCAAGCACTGCACTGTATCTTACATCCACTCACTCCTGAGGCAGGCTCGCTCCATGCATCCAGTACCACCCTTTCTGTGAAAACGAAATTCCTCGCATTACTCATTAATCGGCCTCCCTGAACTCTCACGCCTGTCCTTTGTCCTCCTATTTTCTTATACTGAAACATGTTAGAGTCTTCATAGAAACATAGACTTTGACAGCAGATATGACAGCTTGGCTTACTTTGTATGCCATCACTACCTAGAGGATAAGCTGTAGATCCTATTTCAACAGCCTATTTCTTCCTACCCCTACAAAATTGGCTTTATGTCTGTCACATGCATTCTTTAATTCTCCCACGTTTTAGACACTTGTGCCACTCCGGAAGGCTGTTCCATGCATCCACCACCTCTCTGTGAAAAATATTATACATTGCCTCTGAGCCTCCCCACTTTCTTGTAATCGTGTCCCTTTGTTCTTGCTTCCTCTTGACTCTGTTGATTCCACTGGTATTTAAGTTTCATCATGTCCTCTCCCTCCTGCCCTAGGGTATACATAGTCGGTTACTTTAGTCTCTGTTGTATGGCTTTTTTGTAGACTCCTGCACTATTTCAGTTGTTCTCCATTGAACTGATTCGCACCCTGTCTGTATTGTGCAGAGAGGGGGTTCCAGAACTACATACTACCCTGATGTGGTCTCACAACTGTCTGTACAGGTGATAACAACTTGTTTTCAGTTGCTGATGCTTCCTATACATCCAAGTATCCACCCAGCCCTCCCCAACACTCTCACATTGTTTTTGCACTTTAAGGAAATCTGATAAGATTACCCATGGTCCTTTCCATTTTGTTGTTGTTACTACTCTCAATTGTGTAATCTTCTCCTGGTTTTTGTTTCTAGGTGTTGTTTTGCACTTTTGTACTGAATTGAAGCAGCCATACTAGACCGTCTCCTCCAACCTTGTCAATCGCCTTTCAGCCCCTCCTTGTATCATCCTGTTGTAGATCTGTGTCATGTGCAAGGAGGCATACTTTTCCTTCAAATCAATCCCCAATGTCACTTATAAAGATGTTAAAAGAAATGGAACCAGTACTGAACCCCAGTACCCCATTAGTAACTTCTTTCTTCAGAGTGGACTCCATTTACATTTACCTTCTGTGTCCCTGTTGGCTACTCTCACGAGTAGGTTACAAACTAGCTGTCTGGAGATAGGCCACCTGAAGGCATCGGCTGGCACTGCTTTTGAAGGTGGCTTGCAGCAAAGATGCCCAATTAACATCTGGCATGTTAAGGTCTCTCATCGGGTCTAGAAATAATTTTGGGAAATGTCCGAGGGATGGTGGAATATATGTCGGTTCGTCCCATAGAATTTATATAGCTGTCCATTTAGTTTGGGGTGTAGCCATGCCATTTCGTACTGAGTGCGCCTCCAACACACACACACAACACACACACACCTGACTGATTAATTGTTCTTAGGTTAACACAACTTGTTTGTATATTAAGTAGATTTGTCTTGTTTCGCTAGGTTGAAGGAGAATATTAGTCTTTTTTTTTTTTTCTTTCTAAGTAAACACCTATTTGTCTGCAGAACTCTGCAATGGTTGCTTGCCTGTTTTCTCCTCATCTTTTTCATTCAAAGAATAGCCTCACAATTGGTTTTAATCACTTATCCTGCCTTGGCCGCTTCCTCTCTATTTTAATAATTTTTTATGTCCCCTTCAAGTCTGTGTTCTCCTCCTCCTCCTTATCTTGCAGCAGGGCTTTTCTTCCTGGCCAAGTAGTTTTTACTGTTACCTATTTTTCATATTTATATCATGCTGAAGAGCGCTTTTAAGTAAAAACAAATTTACCATTCTGAGCCCTACCATTGTCTCCTTTCGATGCTGCCACTTGATCGCGGAGTCGGTTGAGAACTGCGCATTTGCACTTTGGGAACCTAGCCAGTAACATTATGAACAGTCAGCAACGTGTTCTTGCTTGTTGGCCGCCCGCCTGCATCGAAGTTGCCTGATACGACTGCACACCTAGTGACGTTGGAAACAGCCAGCATGTCTACTGTGCATATTATGGGTGGCGCTGATCACAACTTCCTCTGGGTCCTAGTGCCGATTACAGATCACAGGCAGCCTGTCCCAGGACAGTTATTACTGGCAGAATGGCTGTCCAAAAGAAAACGTCTGTCTGAGATGGTGGATAGCTGGTTATTTTTAGCCTGTCCACCATCAATGATGTTTCCCTTTGCGTCCTAAGTATGCCTTATCATTCCTTGTCCATTCCTACCCTGACATTGGGCTGTATATAACCCCTGTGTGGATTGTGGTGCCATTTCCAGTCTCAGGTGACCTACAGTACTCCCTGTTTACTTTTCTATTGAGTCTTTATCCTCCATTACATAGAGAGTACCTTCCACCCCTCTTCTCCCTCCCTGTCCCTCCTGTAGGTAGTGGTATGTTAACATCCCAGTCATGGTTCTCTTGTACCATGTTTCGTGGACTGATAAATATCCAGGCACCCCGCTTCCATCAATTACCAATCAGGGAGCTTGCGCCCAAAAACATGGAGGCGGTACTCATAATCCTACATTTATTGATGAACTTATCTATTTAGCCCTGTCCCTGTCCTTACTGCCTTTTTCCGTATTTACCCTGTCCTGCCCCCATTAACTCTACCATGGCGCTTACCTCTAACTAGTGTGTGTTGGAGGGGCAGGCTGGCTTTGCTAGCTCCTTGTAGTGCTCCACCATTGTGGGTTCAAATGCTTGCTAATGAACCATTGAAACCCATCCCCAGGATGCTGGTTCTACTTGAGACAGATGAAGAACATCATGCCAGTCTAGGCATGCATGCCCAGGTGGACCCCCAGTCCCAAATGAAACAAACCCTGAGCTCTGAAACAATTTTTCAAACTATGTGGATCTCCTTTCCTTCTTCCTCATGGGTATAAGTATATTATTTTCCCTCCCTTTAGTCTCCTCACACGGCCTCTCTTGCAGACCCTGCACCATTTTAGCGTCTCTCCCTCTGACCGCCTGTACTTGTCTATGTCCTTATGAGATGGGGTTCCAGAACTGATGGCATTCAGATGGGTCACACTGTCTTTACACAGGGATAATAACTTCCTGTTTTCTGTTGCTGTTGCCTCCCTGTATCCTAGTATACCCCTGCCCTCCCTACTGCTGTCTCATTGCTTGCTAACCTTAGGTCATCTGATATGATTGGCCCAGGTCTTTTCATTTTGTTGTTGTTATACCTTCCCATTGTGTATTCTTCCCTGGGTTCTGGGAAGTACCAGGTAACTATAGACCCATCAGTTTGACCGTAGGCAAATTCATGGTGAGTATACTAAAGGAATGATTGGGGTGTTTTTTGAGGAGTGGAGGTCTGATAGTCAGTACATGTTTGTGCAGTAGACGTCAAACCAACTTGTGTAGTTCTCCAAATGGTAACATCAGAACTAGACAGGGAAAGCCGTGATATATTATTTTTGACTTCAGCATGCGTTTGACCTGTCTCACAATGTCTGGTGGAGAAACTGACGTTGGGAGTAGCCTTTGATGGTCTAATGATTGAAAACTGGATAGGCAGTCTGCACTCATAGAGTAGTGGCTGTGGGAGCTCGACCCCAGAGTAGTTAGTAGTGGTGGCACAGGCTCGGTCCGCTCCTGTTTAATACATACATTTCGGACATCAGGGAGGGTATCAGTATGAAATGAGTCTTTGCTGATGACTGCAAGATGGGGGCTATTGAGGGGAAGAGGGAGGCTGACCTGCATGGACCTGGACACCAAGGAAAGGTGGTCTCATACATGGAAATTAAATTGCAATATCAACAAGTGCAAGGTGTTACATCTGGTGGGAAACCCCAACACAGTACACCCTGGGAGGGAGGCACTGAGATCTCAACAGGGAAAAAGACCTAGGGTCATGGTGGATGCATGGTGACTAACTCTGAGCAGTGCAGGAGAGCATAGCAAAACAACTGATGTTGGATGCATCGAAGGGGGGATCACCTCTGGGAGCATGGAAGTGATTCTGCCACTGTCCAATGGATTGGTTAGACCACACCTTGAGTACTGTGTACAGTACTGGAGACCACACTTGAAGAGGGACTTACAGCTCCTGGAGAGGGTACAGAGGAGGCCAACTAAGATGAAATGAGGACTAGGGGATTTGACCTATGAGGACAGACTTGAGGAGCTCTGCCTGTTTTCATTGGAGGAGAGGAGAGACAGGGGTGACATAATTGAGGTCTTCAAGTACCGCAAGGAAATAAATAAGTTAAACACGGAGGGGATCTTGAGATTAAAGCAGGGAGGTATCACCAGAGGGCATGGTTTGAGTTAGAAGGTGGAAGGGTGAGGGGAAGAGGGAGGAGATTTTCTGAGAAGGTGGTGAATCTTGGGAACTGCTGCCCAAGGAGCTGTTTCAGAGATTCACAGGAGGGCTTCAAGAGGTGGTGGGACAGACAGAAAGTGATGTACTGGTGATGGCCTGGCCTGGGGTGGGGTGTATGATATGGTTCTGGAACTCCATGGGGGAGGGCCTCTGTACCTAACTAGGATCTGAGGTTTGAGCAGACCTGGATAGACCATAAGGCTGAATCGGTTGGCAATTAGTATGTTGGGTAGGATGGAATTGAAACATGGAATTCAAAAAGAATGAAGTAGAGAACTAGTGACACCACTGACTACCCTTTTAGTCAAACTTCGGAGGATGGTAAATAACTGAGGACTGAGGAAGGCAGATGTGATTCCCCTTCAAAAGTGGTACCAAGACAGAGGCAGGAAACTCAGACCTGCTGGGGTTGACCTTTGTGGTAGGGGAAGTGATGAATCACTTGAAGGACAGAATTGCTGAGTACCTAGGGAACAGGGGCACAGGAACGAAGGCAGCATGGGTTCACAGCGGAAGTTTATTTCAGACAAATCTAATTGATTTATTTCACTGGATGACAAAAGTAGTAGACCAGGGAGTGGCTGTAGACATGGCCTATATATACTTTAGCAAGCTATTTGACACAGTCCCACACAAAAGATCAGTAGTCAGATTCACAAGCCTGGGAGTGGGTCCCAGGGTGGTAGCCTGGGTAAAACATTGGCTGGACAACAGGACACAGAAATTAATTGTAAATCAGAGTCTGCTCTGAAGAAAGGTTATTGGTGGGCACCGTGAGGGTTCAGAACTGGTCCAGTCATTTTAATGTCTTTATAAGTGACATTTGAGGGATTGGAAGGAAAAGTATGCCTCTTTGCAGATGACACAAAGATCTGCAGCAGGATTGATACACAAGGAGGTGGGAAAGATCGAAGTGACTTGGCAAGGTTGGATGAATGGTCAGAAGTATGGCAGCTTGGATTCAATGGAAGAAGTGCAAAATAATGCACACTGGGAAACAACAAATCTAGGGAAGATTACACAATGGGGTTGTAGTAATAAAACAAAAATGGAAAAGAGACCTGGGTGTAATCATATCAGATGACCTTAAGATTGGCAAGCAATGTGAGCAGAGGAGGGCTGTGCATACTGGGATGTATAGGTAATCCCCAGGCTAGGTATTACCCCCGCCTGCCCCTCACAGAGACAGGGTAAGGCCCTGATCCATTGACTGGGTGCCCACCCAGAGGTCGTCAATAGATATAGTCAAGATTGCCTCGTTACAGCCCTTGTCTGCAACCCCGCTCATCTCCACTAGTGGCTCCACTGACACAACAACACTTTTCACCAATACACTCACCCCGGCTAACACCTCTCCACTCTCCAGAGACCCCGTAAACAAGGTACAGTTATATTGCAGTCACCAGGCAATAGTTCGCCAGTAATGTACATTCATAGCCAAGGTGCAGTTGCACAAAACAATCTGATTTATTCAGGGGGAATACTAAGGACAGAGGAAATCGTTGGTAAGCTTCATACTATACGATCTGTTTAGGGCCTGTGCACAGGCCTGAACTCATATTTACTGTCCCTGGGCACCCAAGCCCTAATGGCTAGTCCACCATGGTAGCTGGTTGGGGCCAGACACAGATAGCCTTTAAAACTTGAGCAGGTCAAAATGGAAAGAAAATTCAGTTAGTCCATCAGCAGTGTAATTAAACAACTTGAGACCACTGTTGCAAACTTAGCAGGGAGCTCTCCTGATTTAGCACTCACGAATCCAGCAAGACAGACCTCACACACTTATATGGCAAAACCACAGAGAGGTACCCACACCAGGCAGCTGCTTCCAAGGCTCATACGACCACAGCTGCTGAATGCTGCAACGCCAGCTTCAACTTTTCCTCGGACCGAGCGCGATTCAGCAGATTCTCCAGTCCTCCAAACAGGTTGAGCCTGGTGGGTAGCTGTGCAAGACACAGCCTCCTCCGACCGCCCGCCGATGGATTTAGTCCGAACTTTCCCAAAGCAGAAACAGCCACCTCAGGCCTTCCCGCACTTCCCGTGCGAACACTACTCCAGTGCAGAAGCACAGAGCTTCTTCTCCCAAGCCACAACGCATCTGCCTTTGGCAGCACTGAACACTCCTTTCAGATCGGGCGCTGCCTGTTCTCACTGGCTGGTTGAACATGCCAGTCATTTCCTCCTTTTCTCAGTGGAAGCGTAAAAGCGCCATAGCTCCATAACACCTTTCTCACACAAACAATTCTTCTATTGGTCAGCTGACTCTGTAGTGTCCTTGGTACTGATTGGCCCAATTCAGCAGTTCTGGACCAAATGGAGGAAACAACCAAAACAGTCTGTACTGCAAAGAAAGGCAGGTTAGAACAACAACATTGTCAGTGTTCTTGTACGTTATTTCCAGCAACAATCACATCCCCTAGCACAGCTCCCTCTGCACCACTAGTGGTGCCAGGAAAAAAAAGCTGCTTTCCAGTGGCCCGGGCGGGACTCTGGCATACAACCACACAGCCCCTCTCATGTCAGTTAATTATGGCTACAACAGGCAGCCCTTAAAGAGACAGCATATGGAGGCTTCAAAAGCACTCACTGGGAACACATTTAAGTGGCTTTAACGCCGAACACCAACTAGGCACGGAGCATTCACCCAAGCTCCAGAGAAACCATTAGAAACCCCCATTTGTAGGTGGGTTACACCATCCCTGGCCTGAGAAAGCTGGATGTCCACACAAGTAGTTAGTCACTTTGGAATCACATTTAAGGCCAACAGCTGAGTTAACACTATATCACACTCTGAATTACATACATGATATTATTACATTCACAACATATTATGGTTTATACACATCGACACATAACTCCTGTTCCCTTTAAATCAGGTCCTTAGCTCTGGCTCATAACACCAGGACTAGGGGAAACCCTCCTTTCAGTTATTGGCAGGTCACCTGAAGCAGGAGCACCACACTCAAAGGGGGCAATAGTAACAATCTGGAGTTATCCTCAAGGCTAACTTGAGCAAGGAACTCGGGACAGATACACCCCTTTGTGGACCACATTTAAGGGCAGGTCCACCGGCTGACTCAGGGACTCATAACTCAACTTTATTACTGGCCGTACATCTCGGCTGGAGTGCCTAGGGGTCTCGGAAAACCCAGAAGCAGGCCCTGATTCCAATTCAGTCTCACTGACATTAGTAGCAGAAATTTCCACAGGGGAAAAGGACCTAGGGCTCATAGTACTATTGGGAGCCTGACTCTCTACCCCAGGAACCACCCCACTGGGCTCAGCTGAGGGCTGTCTAGATACTGGTGAGAAACCATCAGGGCATTCAACATATTCTTCTGATTCTGTCACATCACTGGCTTGTTCCCCCATCTCACTCTCTTTGTATGAAAAGTCAGATAATCTGCCTGGGCCAGACAGTTCATCCAGGCTTAAGGACCCCACCCTTGGGCTTGTTTGTTACCCGACTCATCGCCTGGAGGTATCAGCTCCAGGACAAAGCAGAGGGCTCAATCATTCCTGATGGGTTAATCTCATTTCCTGTTAACAAGGGCTGCCCCGAAACAATTGGCTCAGTTCGAAGAGGGATAATATTCAATATCATCTTCATGTCTTCCGACACTGAGTAGTTGATCATCTCTGCAGGAGGGGTTGGACAAGGCTCCTTTGGTGGGCTTGTTTAAGACCCTGTGGGTTTGGTTCTTCCTCGGCAACAGATCTAGTCACCGCCTGGAGGAGCGGTAGTTGAAGGTCTGCTTCAATCAGGATTTGCCCTAATTACAGCAGATGATTTCTGTGTATGTTTTTACATCTTTGAGTTGTTTTCAGGTCGACTTTATATACAGGTAAGCCTGCCAGTTGTCCCACAACAATATGAGGGAGGTGATGCCATCTGTCAGCAATCTTATGTTTGCCAATGCAGTCCCAAGTTCCTCAACAGCACTCTATCCTTTCTCACAGTTCCACTGTTTTCACTTTCATCATATCTCTCCTGTTAGCCAGGTTTAGTTTAGCAGCCATGGTCTGGGCCAGTTGGTAGGCATGGTTCAATTGGGCCTTTTAATTTCTGTACGCATTGTAGATGATTTTCTGCTTGCATCCCATCAGGGAGACCCTAAACACACATCCACTGGCAGTATAGCCTCTCTACATTAGTCTGTATGGGAAAATCCTGTGGTGTCACTTCAGACAGTTGTAAGCGTGAACTAGGGTGCTAATCTGCTGGCTCCATCTCGGTTTGTCTTTTGGTTGCAATGTGCCCAACATGTCAAGCAATGTACGGTTAAACCTTTCAGGCTGAGGATGGTAGGGGGTGGTTCTTGACTTCCGTACCCCCCACAAAGACAACATCTCTTTAATCAAATGGCTCTCGAAGTCCCTTCCCTGGTCTGAATGGATCCACTGCCATGCCCCGTAGTGGACGAAAAAGTTTTCAACAAGTATCTTAGCCACCGTGGTTGCTTTCTGATCCTTAGTCGGGAAGGCCTATGCATGCCAGGTAAAATGATCAGTGACCACCAATATGTTACTGACACTTTTCAGATTGGGTTCTAGACTCAAGAAATCAATACAGAACAATTCCATAGGGGCACTAGTGGTAGTTGACCAGGGGAGCAGCTCCTCTGGGGGTAGAGCTTTCCTTGCAGACAGCCACTGCAGGTCTTGATATATTGCTCTACATCCGTACTCATTTTGGCCAGTAAACCGAGTCCGCACTAAATCAAGTATTCGGCCCATGCTGAGATGCCCATTTGATTATGCAAGGACCTTAGGACCAGTTCTCTAAAAACTGAGGGCAGCACCAGTTGTTGTTTGTTCACCCGGCCTTCCTTATTCTACAGTCTCTGTATAGTATTGGTTAACCAGCTCAATTTGGGTCCTCTTTATACAACAAGGCAGTCCTTAGATCAGTGGAACGTAACTTGACACATCCTCCCGGCCTGCAGAGCCCACAACCACTTTTATCATAGGGTCACAGGATTGAGCCTGTTGGAGACCATCAATGTTGAATTGAGGCAGGGAGCTAGTGTCTAATGCAGAGAAATGACAGTAGGCAGTTTTCGGATGGCCCCAAGCAATCCACCACACAGTCCACCGTGTCAGGAGACACCTGTTCCTCTTTGTCAAATTTCTGGCAGAGAGTTTTGCGTCAGGTTCGGACAACCTGACCTAACCAGCCTGTGGCACAGGCCTCCGAGAGAGCATCCGTGATCTATATTGTTCAGGCCCGCCCTGTACTCCACAGCATAGTCGTGAGGTGGCCAAGGCAGAGAGCCACCTATGGAGTGTGGCATCCAACTTGGCAGAGGTCTGAATAAGTCAGAGGGTTGTTATCAGTCTTACCAATATCCTGGCACCATACAAATAGTCATGAAACTGATCGACAATGGTCTACTCAGAGACAGGAACCCAGTTTGTGCACTGACAATTTTTTTTTCTGAAGGCCAGGCTGCTAGCAAACACTAGAGGTCTCAAACCATTCGAGTGCTCATGGTATAACACATCCCCCAATCCTTGTAGACTGGCATCAGTATGAAGAATGTATGGCTTGGCCGGGTCAGCATAGGCCAGCACTGGGGCATGGGTAAGTTGATATATGATGTCATAGAATGCTTCCTCACACTCAGCAGTCCAACGATCCCCAAACACATCGTTTGGCTGGAAATACTTCTTTTCAGTCTCAGAGCACACAATCTTCTTATACCTTTTGTGTGTAGGCGGATACCCCTAAGTGAGGTTGAGGAGGGGGCGAATCACTCGAGAATAGTCCTTAACAAAACGCCTATAGTATCCACAAAACCCCAGGAATTGTTGCAGCTCTTTCAAATTCCTGGGTTGAGGCCAAGTGGTCAATGCCTCCACCTTACTAGGGTCAGTCTCTATGCCCTCAGTGGACACTATATGGCCGACATATTTTACAGAAGTCTGGAAGAATTGACATTTGTCTACATAGACAACTTGAGGCCAAACTCATCCAATCAAGACCTTGAATAGTCGTTGCTCGTGTTCTTCCAATGATCGCCAAGCACTATAATGTCATCTAAATAGACCAAACTCTCGAGTAGATTCATGTCCCCCACAGCCTGCTCCATCAAGCGCTGAAAAGTGGCTAGGCACCAAATCCTTTGGAGGCATCCGAACAAACTCATAGAAGCCTAGGGGCAAATGAAGACAGTCTTCTCCCGTTGTTCAGCTATCAGGATCTGGTAGTATCCATCATAAGATCCAACACAGAGAACCACTTGCTGCCATTTAAACAATCCAATGCATCTTGTATGCGTGGCATGGTATACTGGTCCGGAATGGTCCGCCTTATTCAGCATTTGATAGTCTACACACATCCGAATTGCCCCATTTTTTTCCTACTACTACTATGGGAGGCATAGGTTCCTGACCTCTGTATTACACCAGCAGCCAACATCTCTGCAGATGTCTCTTACATTATCTATACTAGCTGTAGCTAGCGGGATCTCTCGGAAAGGTCTTTCATCATGCAGTCGAATGTGATGCTCAGCCCCTTGTACGGCACCCCACATCCCACTCAGGCAGCTAAGTGAGGAGAGTGACTAAATGGTGCAGGGTCTGCAAGAGAAGCCAGACGAGGAGAGAATAATAGCTTAATATCTATACCTTGAGGAAAGTTGGGAGAGGGGGGACATGATAGAAACTTAAGTACCTCCTGGAATCAACGAAGTCCAAGAGGGTAGCAACATTCAGAAAAGAGATGTGCAAGAACAAGGGACATAATTAGAATATTGGGGGATGGGTTTAGAGACAGTGTCAGGCCATTGGTTGGTTAATGGCTGGGAGGAATAGACAAAAATACAATGCTGAGGGGCATGGTGAGGAAGTATTTTTCACAGAGAAGGTGGTGGATGCATGGAACAGCCTTCCTGAGGAGGCTGGGGTCTAAAACTGTGGAGAATTCACGAATGCATGGGAGCAGACATAAGGCAATTTTTGTAGGGGTAGGAAGAAATAGGCTGTTGGTTAAATAGGATCTGCAGCTTATCCTCTAGGTAGAGAAATGGGCATTACTGGGTTGGCTAGGCGCTTCTATCTCCCGTCCAAGTTCTTGTTTCTATGTTGAAACATTTAAGAAAATAAATAAATCAGCAATGCTGGGCTGGCACCTAGAAAGCAGAATTACCCACACTCAGTTTTAAGAACCTATGAAAGGCAAACCATTGTAATCAACTACTTCTGGAAGTGCATGGTCCCAGCTTTCTCAGTCTGGTACATGCACTTGTCTATGGCATAATGTCTCAGAATGCCACTTTGCTTCCGCTATCTTGGCATTGCTTCCACACTGCTTCTGAATATGCTGAACCTCCTGTATATGCCTTACTTCCAGAGCATGTGTTTCCTGGTGAACGATGATGTGTGGTTCCCCACCTTCTGATACAGCGATCAATGTGCTGCTTAAAAATTTATCTGCTGTCATGTCAGGCATGCACTCTGCCCAGATGCTGCTTGTTCCACCCCTGTTCACCACTACCATGTGATCCTTTACTATAGAGTTCTCCAGAATTATGACTGATCCTTTATGGGCTCTCCTCTCTCTGTGGCTCTTTTCACTGCCTCAAAACGCCCTTCCCTATCCCCCAGCTATTCCCCTTCTGCCTCCTCCGGTCTGTGTCCTGGACTTCTCCCCTTTGCCAACGATGATGGCTGGAAAGCGCCAGCTTCACTTACTAAACCAACACGGATTGATGGTTAGTGCTAGGTGTGGCATACAGCGCCTAACCAACAGTGACACTGGACAGTGGAACATAGATATATTGACCACTGTGATAAATTGTTAAGTGCTCATTCCCAGCAGAATTGTGTTTCATAGTGCACAAAGAAATAGGCCACTAAGGAACACAGATATGTCTGACAGCGTGACTCAATCTGATGCCAAAGACACTGTTCTAGGGACATGGATATGTTGTTCATCCACACTGTCTGGCAGGTATCCTGCCGCTTAAATCATGCCGGAAGGTCTTCGTTGGCTCCTCCCACCCACACGGTGGTAAACTCTTGGCCCGCCCCATGACACCAGATCTTCCTCACCGCCAGCCCAGGTTCCCTCCCTAACGCTCATGTGATAAGACTGTTCCCACCTTCCGGTTTTGCTAATTAAAAGTTTTTGCACTTCTAGACTCTCGGTTCTATCCCTCAGCGGCCGCGGCGGACAAATCGATTCTCGCTTTTCAGAGATGCCCTTGCGGGCAGAAGATGTCTCGGACAGATCCAAGCTCCATGTGTGTCTACTGTTTAGGCCTTGAGCATGACCTGCAGGCTTGCGACCTATGCTCTTCCTTCTTGGCCTATGTCCTTGAAGACCGTGGTCCGCTTACAACTGGGGCGCCTGAGAAACGCGCTTTCCGTGAAGCTCAAAGAGGCCCGGTCGGCGGTCTCCACGGTGGCGGGTTTCGGTGGATCAGCTAGAGCAGATGATCGCCTCGAAGAGGAGGCGCGCAGGCAAGCATCTTCCTCGACCGCAGAATTTATCCCGGCCTCCCTGGGTTCCTCTTATACAGCTCCTTTAAGGAGTGCCTGTCCCTCTCAACTAAGGGAGAGGGACCAACGCCTGCTGGACCTTCTTCTCGGTCCAAAAGAAAGACAAGGTAAGTCCTCCGCCGACGCCAGGAGCAGGAAAGGTCCTCTCCCCGAAGTTGCTCATCGACTTCGGCTCATCATTTGGCTTCGCCACTGGTCTCACGGTGTCCCCGCCAGGCCAGTTGGACCGAGACTCCCGACGCGGTCAAGATTTTCTCGACCGCTGGTCGGATTGTCGCCAGGTGAAGTCGAAACTTATCTCCCGGTTTCCGGTGGGAGTTGAAGATCCCGTGGGCTTGCCAGTGCTCTGGTTCCGGAGCCCTCGGTGATCCTCTCGCACCCGAGGGGAGAGACGGGTTCCACCTGCCGCCTCCCGCACCGCCTCGGAAAAGCCGCAGGTTCTCGTCTCGACTTTTTCACGGTCCAGCCAATCCCCGCTGTCATAGGCGGTCTCGTCTCGCACCGCGGTGGCGCCACGTCATTCCTCCTCCTCGACGAGGGGAGGCTTCAACATAAGCTACATCGATGGTACGATGACCTCATGTGGCAACAGCCTTTCTGACGGGAACAAGCCGCCGCCCCGACCATTAAGTGGCTGTCACTGAGCGCCAAAAAACCCTCGACTTACCCGAGGAGCCTGTTCTAGGTTGGTTGTTCTGCCAAACCAGTTGCTCCACCGATCTTGGTGGAACCCCCGCCCACAGCCATATTTGGGGTTCACCAAGAATTCTCGGTCGGCTCAGGGACTGCCCCATAGGCTGTCTGTCATCCTCACTCCCGATCGGCCTCGGCAGGTGGAGGGTGGCTCAGGCCCGAGGCAGCTCTTTGCGGACTCTTCGGAGTCCGATGACAATTCCTCCCTTTTCTCCAGGCGAGTAGACTTGGAGTCCTCTGGAGGTCAGTCGATGGACGATAGCCCTTCATCCTTTCTGGGATTGCTTTGGCTCATCTCGGAGTCCACCGGGATGAAGCTCGAACCCGTATTGAAGTGGGCCAGGTATTCCCTCACGGAGATACTGGACCGAGGGGATTCCCCTTCAGAGGCTTTTCCGGTGGCCGAGGCCATAGTGGGCCCGGCCTTGGAGCTCTGGCAGCGCCCTGCTTTCTGTCATGTGCCCCCGGCCAGAATGGCCAAGAAGTATGTGGTCCCTACCGGTTCCTTGTCCGGTTTTTCAGAACACCCCTCAGCAGAAGGGCTAGTTACCAACAGCATTTTCCCGCTCGCGGGAACGCTAGAGACGTGGACAAACCTCCTGACAAGGAGTCCAAGAAATTGGACTATGCTGGGCGCAAAGTCTACACTGCGTCCTCCCTCGGCCTTCGTCAGGCCAGTTCAGCCATACTCATGGCACATTTCTCTCATGCCCTGTTGGACTCCCTGGATGAGGTAGTTCCTCATCTTCCGACAGACCTGCAGACCATGGTTAGGCAAGTGCGGGACCAGGGCAGAGCAGTTGCCAAACAGCAGCTTCAGACTGCTCTGGACATTGGAGACTCATGTGCCAGGTCAGTAGTGGCCACAGTGGCTATACGCCATCGGGCTTGGCTGAGGATATCCACCTTCACTTCGGATACCCAGCACAAGTTGGCGGATGTCCCCTTCCTGGGGACCGACCTCTTCGGCCCTGGGGTGGAAGGTCACCTGCAGAGGATCGAGAAGTCCAATGCTACCTTGGACTCGGTCTCATCTGCACAGAAGGACAAAGGTCACAGACCACAGCCTAAGCTCTTTCGTCCCTCTGCGCCCGCGGCACGTCCGGCCCAGCAACGTCAGGGCCAGCAGGCTCGAGCTTGGCATCCCAAACCCAAGCCCTCAACTTTCTCCTCCAGGAAGCATGGAGGTAAAGGCCCTGGAGGTCCCTCGGCCGGTCCTTCCTCCAAGGCTGCCCAGTGATGGGTTGAGGGGTGTTGCCCCCAACCCCGTCGCCTCACCCCAGGTACCCTCCATGGAGGGATGGCTTCGCCACTTTCTTTCTGCCTGGTCCGTTATCACCACAGACCGGTGGGTGTTGGAGGTGGTGGGAAAGGGCCTGCCTCTGGAGTTCGAGCAGGCCCCACCCTTCAGAGCCGTCACACCTCGGGGGGCCTCGGGGTCTGAAGCCTCGCTGTCGGCTCGCCGAGCTGACATCACTCTCCTCCTCGAGAAGGAGGTGATCAGAGAGGAGGAGGACCCTCCCTCAGACCCGGGGTTCGTGTCCAGGTACTTCCTCGTTCCGAAACGGACGGGGGGCTGGCGCCCCATTCTCGACCTACACGACCTAAACAAGTTCCTAAGGTCTCAAACCTTCAGGATGGTCACTCTGGCTCGGATAATACCATCCCTGGAACACGGCATGTGGTTCTGCTCTCTGGACCTGCAGGATGTGTTCTTTCACATCCCTATCCATCCGTCACATCAGAGGTTCCTTCACTTTCGAGCGGAGGGATCCCTTTTCAAGTTCCAAGACATGCCCTTCGGCTTATCTCCAGCTCCCAGGGTCTTCACCAAATGCATGGCAGTGGTGACAGCATTCCTGCAGCGCCGAGGGGTCCGGGTTTACCCTTACCTGGACGATTGGTTGATAGCAGCCCCATCCAGACAGGAGGTGGAGCGGTCCAGCGATCTGGCCCTCCAGGTTTGCTCTCAGGTCGGCCTCCTCATCAACGAGGCCAAGTTGGAACTGGAGCCGAGGCAGGTGATTCTTTTCATCGGGGCAGAGCTCAACTCTTCAAGCCAGAGCATGGCTCCCAGCGGACAGGGCCGAGGTTCTTTCCTCTTTTGCCCAATAATTTCTGGTTGGGCAACTGCGCCCTGCCCGGGACTTCCTGCACCTCCTGGGTCTCATGGCAGCCTGTACCAGCATGGTCCATTGGGCCCGCTGGAACATGCGTCCCTTCAGTGGGGGCTGGCCAGCCAGTGGTCCCAACGCTGTGATCCATTGGACCAGCTAGTGACGATGACCCAGGAGATGTGGAATGCTCTCCAGTGGTGAACTGTTCCAGTTCATCTGCAGGAGGGCATCCCGTTTGTCTGCCCTGAGCCGATGGTCTCTCTATTGACCGATGCCTCTCTGATGGGTTGGGGTGCCCATCTGGGGAACATCGCAAAGACGGCCTCTGGTCCGCGGAGTCCCGATGCCATCAACCTGCTGGAGCTCCAGCGGTCCACCTAGCTCTCACCGCTTTGCCCGCTTCTTCGGGGTCAAGTGGTCCGGTCCAGACGGACAATACCACTGCACTATGTACTATCTAAACCACCTAGCAGGACGCGCCCATGCTTCTATGCAAGGAAGCTCTCCGCATCTGGTCACTTGTGCGCAGCCTGGAGGCGGATCTCCTAGCCATTCATGTGGCAGGAGCTTCCAACACCCTGGTCAATGCCCTAAGCTGGATAGGGGCTGCGTCCCACAAGTGGTCTCTCCTGCCGGAGGTAGTACAAGATCTATTCTCCCATTGGGGAACACCTCAGGTGGACCTGTTTGTCTCCAGGGAGAATGCGGAGCTGAGGCTGTTCCATGCCCACCCCCCTCAGCAGGGCTCACTGCAAGGGAATGCCTTCTCGAGGCCGTGGACCCCGGGCCCCTTCTACGCCTTTCCCCCATTCCCCTTGATGCACAAGGTGCTGCTCAAAGCAAGGAGGGACAAGGCTCAGGTGATTCTGATAGCCCCAGACTGGCCCCACCAGTACTGGTACCCAGATCTCCTCAGCCTCAGCTCCAGGCTCCCAAGGCAGCTTCCAGCTTGCCTGGACCTGCTCTCAGTCAATCAGGGGACGGTATTCCATCCGGACCTTCAACCCGTGCACCTGACGGCCTGGTTCCTTAGTGGCTAGAGTTACAGGCCTTGGGTCTTTCCGACGAGGTCCTCAACGTAGTTGAGGCGTCCCATAAGGAGTCGACCAGAAAATGCTATGCCTTCAAATGGAAGAGATTTTCCATTTGGTGCCAGGGCAAGGGCCGGGACCCTTTCTCCTGTTCCTTGGTGAGCATATTGAACTACCTTTGGTCCCTTTCTCAGCAACAGCTTAGGTCGACGACCCTTAAGGTGCACCTGGCAGCCATCTCTGCTTACCGGGCTTGGGCCGGGAAGCAGTCGGTGGTGCAGGAGAAGGTGGTCTGGCGCTTTCAAAGGCCTTGATCACATTTCCTGGTGCGCAGGGAACCCCACCTCCGTGGGATCTACTGCTGGTACTGGCAAAGCTCATGGGCAAGCCATTCGAACCAATGCACAGGTGTGAACTCTCTCACCTGTCGTGGAAGACTACCTTCATGGTGGCTATCAAGTCAGCCAGAAGGATGGGAGAGCTCCAGGTGCTCTGCATTGAGTCTCCTTACCTGGTCTTCCACAGGGACAAGGTTGTCCTGCGCCCCCACCAGAAATTACTTCTGAAGGTGGTGTCAGAGTTTCACCTTAACCAGGTGTTGACTCTGCCGGTGTTCTACCCCAATCACACCTCGAGGTCAATATAGGCTCCATACGCTGGACCCTAGAAGAGCGCCACCTACTATAAGGAGCCATCGGCTGGAATTCGGGAGAGGTTCACCAGCTGTTTGTCACCACGCTGAAGCTGCACCTGGCAGACCTGCAGCCAAGCGACGAGCAGTAGGTGGATCACCTCCTGCATAGATCTCATTAGTTGGCGAGATGGAGCCTCCCAGAGGGATAAGAGCTCATTCTACCCGCCATACTGCTGCATCAGTGGCTGCTTCTAGGACGTCCCTATCCAGGAAATCTGCAGGGCTGCTACCTGGAAGTCAGCACACCCTTCATCACCCATTACCACATCGGACCTTGAGTCATGCCGGGATGTTGGTTTTGGGGCCTCGGTTCTCCAGTCTCTTTTCCCTAAGTAGGGGGTGTGCGCCTTGCCTCCCTCCTCCTGGAGAACTGCTAGGAGTCTGCCAGACAGTGTGGATGAACAACATATCCATGTCCCTAGAAATACAGGTTACTCACCTGTAACAGGAGTTCTAGGAATGGTATATGTTGTTCATCAACACGACGCACCCGACCTCCCCGGCTTTGACGCACTACCTGAGCTTCCAGTGGGAAAGATCTGGCATCATGGGGCAGAGCCAAGAGTTCTACCACCCGGGTGGGTGGGAGGAGCCAGCTCGAAGACCTTCCGGCAAGATTTAAAGCGGCAAGGATACCTGCCAGACAGTGTGGATGAACAACATATACCATTCCTAGAACTCCTGTTACAGGTGAGTAACCTGTATTTATGTGCTCAACTCATGGTGTTTTCAGTAAAGCTACAAACTCCTACATTTAGCTTGATGACCCAATTGTCTGTGTGATGGTGCTGTACTCAAACACAAACTGAAGCACATTACCAAGGGTAAGCAGGTGAGAATAGCCCCTGATTGAGACTATGGGAGTCATAATGAGTGCAGTCAACTGCCATCAAGTGATGCATTTATACAATGGGACTGTTGAACTACCAAATGACCCCACCCCACAAACACACACCCAAAGCAGAAGAACAGAAAATAAGTATAATTATGTTGTAGCAAGGTCAATACCAAGGACAGAAAACAAATATCAGTGTCTGTTTTTTTTAAATTTTGGGTGGACAGTAAAAGCACTCAGAGTGGATGCACCACAATGCGTGACGCTGGGTAGATAGCACAAGAGGAAAACTGGAACCAGCACACATGGAATGATGACACAAACAGATATATAGAAAATGGATATTCGTAGGAGACAAAGACTGATATGCCATTCCTGTCTGCCAGCAGGCCCTATACAGGTAAGCATCTGCTCACCCTAAGTGATCCATGGCTGGTCATCACTACGCCAGCCGAGTCTGAGTCATGGATTACAGGTATACATCCTGTTTCAATGAAGTAGCCACTCTTGGTTTACCCCCTCACTGTTCCTCACCTTCCAGCTTCACTGAGAGTCCTCTGGTGGACACTTGCTCACCTGGTGGCTGTTCTGGTGTCTGGGCAGTCAAGGAGTCACCCAAGAGCATCACTCTCACAGCTTCATTATCCCTGTTACCACTCACTATCTGTGTGTCCCCCCATCCCCCTATATTAGCCTGCTTGTCTACTCCACCCTCCCTCTTGCCCAAACCAGGTCCATCACCCATGCTCGAACCCAATATCTCCGTTTGTCCTGACCTGCTTGGTTACAATACATCCTGCAGGATCGCTGTGGACAATGACAGTTTGTACCACCGGGAGCAAGGACCCACCCCCTGTCCCATCTATAGAGCGTCCTCCTCACTGAGCCGCCATACCGGAGTCTCCTTTCTTTTGCCAGTGAGGCTTAGTGGCAACCCAATATCTCCTACTGGAGCATTGGCACCCACCGCCACCAGCTCATTTCCCCTCTATCTTGACCAATGCCACCCCTTTTCTCACTTTACTTGTCTCCTCCAGGTGCCCCCCCCACAAAAAAAATGTACTTTCTTGTTTGGGGGAAATTTCAAAGCTCCATAGAGAAGTTCACCCATGTCTCCCAGATTGTGTGACCTGGAAACATCCTCTGAGGGAGTGTCTGCTTTCATCCTTGCTCCTGCTTGTTCCTCCAATGGTTCCTATCAGTTGCTTTCTTCCCCTGTCAGTGTGATGATGGGTGCATAACTGTTTTCCTGCTGGACACCCAGGCTTGTTCTTCCCATGTTTGTTGTCCCCATTTCTGAATGTAGGCACACAATATCCAGCTTCTTCCTTCTTTTTCCTGAACCTACTGTCTTCCACCACTGCTAAGCTGTATTTGCCTCAATGCCTTCCGATCTCCTTGATGTGTCCCTCTGCTGTGTTACTTCACCCTGCCTGGTTTGTATCTGCACAGCTGTAATAGTTCCCTGTCTTAACATCAATGATATCTCATCATCATCATTTGCATCCTCCCATCCACCGCTCACCTCTTATACCAACGGGTGTAGCGGGTTTACACGACTGAAGAGACTTAGCATGCCAGCCAATTCTCACACCATCCCTACCACCCACTCAAGGCTCCCCCTTGACACCCCTGGTCACTTTGCTAGTGCTGTAGAAATGCCATAGTTGCTCGCCTCCAGTTGGATGAAAGTTGTCCTGGTCTTGCAACAGCAATTCCCGCTTGCACATGACTTCTCCTCCTGTTGTCTCTCATCACCCGCCACAATGGCCACGGTTGTATGCTAAGACTGTTTCTCCCCTCACTGCTGTCTGATTGTGTGTCAACCATTGAAATGGATGCTATTGTGCTACTCAGTAATAGGGGGTATCAGTAGTATAACAGTGTGAACAAAACCATTTCTGATTGACCGGGAACATACAATATTGCATTTATACTTATGGTATTAACTTGAGGTTTTGAAAAAATGAGTTACAACTATAACCTTAGTCATTACTTGCCCATTTGTCAACTTCTTGCAGTCACCCTCCCCCCAAGCAGCCCACACCCCCAAAAAAATATTAACCAGGCATGGCAAAGATGATTCAAACAGCAGCTGATCCACTACTATCAGTGCTTATGTAACCCCAAGGTGGCGCTACTATAAGAGATCTTAGGGCCAGCAGGCTCAGTTCAGGTGGCCAGTGGAGCTGCCAGACCGAACTTGCCCTCAATAGAAATGCTGACAGGGAGCTACCCTGAATTAGTACTCATGACTCCTGTAGAAGGATGCCTATCACACCACTTGCAGGACACAGACCTGTGATCAAAACACTTTTCCACACATTTATATGTAGGAAAGAGGGGGTACCATACCAGGCAGCTGCTTTAAACTCCCTAACATTTTCACTGCACGAACCAGGTAATGCAACGCATCTTCACTTTTGCTGACAGACCAAGCGTGATTGAAGCAGATTCTCCAGTCCTCTACAGGGTGAACCTGGTAGGTAGCTGTCACGTCTACAGCCTCCTCTGCCTGCATGCCACAGCAGATCTTGTCTGGCTCCTTCTGGCAATACTGTTGCCCGACTTCTTGGCCTTCCACATGCGCTTCCCGGGTGAACACTCTACAGTGCAGGAGCCCAGAGCTCCTTCTCTTCTCACAGCCACAATGACTCTGCTCCCTCAGCCGTTAAGCAGGGGGTCCTCTTTCGGGTGCGACATAACGCTATTGGAGGGGCTCCCACAGCCAATCCACTCTACCTCCTTCTATTGGTGCAAAAAAGGAGCCACTGTCTGGACTTCAGTTCCCAGATCACAGGCCATAACTCCCATTGGCAGCCGGCTCCCAAAAGAGTTCCAGCCCTAATTGGCTGCACAATGCTCCATTTTAAGTGCCCCTGAATCCTCATTGGACACCATAGACAGCCCAGGTCCAAAATGAAGGGTTAAAACGCACAAAGTCCCTGCTGCAAGGGAGAACAGTTTAGACAAACTACATTCCTTAATACTTAGTCAACATATAATACATAAATACCACAGCCCAATAAGGGGTCTGCTTTGCCTGCTTAGCAATGGCAAAAATAGAGCACCTACCCCACGGCTCAGGCGGAACTCGAGCAAGAGAACTCAAAGTCCCCTCCCTTCTTAGTAAACTGACTGGGTCAGCAAGCTGGCAGCTATTAAAGAGACCACTAGAGGTATTCTAGTAAACCCCATTTATAAGGGGTTACACTTAGGAAAATGAGAATATGCAGCAAGCATCAGCAATAGTTTCATTTTTAATCTCATTCTCACCATGCTGTCTTGGAGGTGGTAGAACATGTTGAAATGCATTGCCTGTAAACAAAGGAGATAAGTGATGCACACTATTCAGTGCATCTTTACACTGCACGGATAGTTGAATTTAGGTAAGGTTATTCACAAAATGGTATGGAAAATCTTCATGTTCCTGTATCCCCCACCACCCAAAAAAAATATATACGGTAATACAAATTCTCCACACAACAAATTAACGGTGATCTAGTGCAACCACCCTCACACCACCTCACAACACTTACCACAACAGAACCTTGAAGGAGGTGCAGGCTGCATATCATCCTCTTACCACCACCACGAGCTGACGACTGACTGTCAGTGAGTGGGAGTGTACACTCCATTAACCATATAGTGAATTTCAACAGTACACATGCACAGCGCAGTCACCAAACAGAAGGTGATGGCATGGGGTTTCGTGGAAGGTGGTGGGTACATCGTGCATTATAGCAGGTGGTTTAATCAAGTAGACCAACGAGCATGTGCTTTTTTGGGGGGGATATATGGCGCATGAACTGGCAGCCTTGGACATAGGTGATCTCAAAGAAGTAAAAGTCGGCATCATGGAAGGGGAACATAGATTTATTGTAAACATCGGTATCACAAACTTCAGCATGGAGCAAAACACTACAGTGTGGTTGGAGACACCGGACATTGAGGAGAGTGATTGCATATCAATATTAGTAAGCACTAAATCAGGGTGTTGAAATGTGGGATTTATTACATCAAGGAAAAAAATTAAGACTCTGAGGAGGGAGATAGCAGACATACAACAATTATTAAGTGCTGCACTAGTGAACATGATATAGGAGTGCATTACAAAAAGTATAAATGGGCTGTATTACAAGGCAATGTTACAAAAATGTGTGTCTCATCATTAGTGCACTTGTAGACACCTAAAGTTCATGGGTGCTCACTGACACACTGATAACTAATAAATATGATGTGAAAAGTGCAGCAGGCTACAGTACAGCAGAAATAATATATAAATAAAGCTATACATAATAGGTTTCTTTGTGCATTTGATCATTTGTAATTATCAATTTTCTAGCCATTCTGAGGTGAAATTGCAGGACTTCGGGGAAGGTTGTAGGCAGGATGACACTAGCTGTCATGCACAAGGAGAATGGGACAGAAATGGGGAAGAAAATCTAAAAGGACTGTAGGAGGAAGGAAGTAGGATCGAATTACTGATGTTGTCTGCACACCTCCCCCACCTGCTTTAGACATTGTTAGAACTGCAGGCAGAGCCAAGGGCAGGTTCTTATCAAACCAAAGGCGGGGTCTCACACAGCACAGAATGGCAAAGTTGTATTTGGATTTCTTACAAAAGTACAATGAAGAAAAACAAACAAATGGTTGTGTCTTGATGGATGAAATATGGAGCACCACAGAGCCTAAATTCAGAATGGTGAGTGAGATTACAGATTCTTGGAAAAATCTGACAGTGCAGCTTTAACTAGAGATTCCAAACTACAGCTGGTACAATCAACCTTTCTATCCTTGATAGATTATGCTGACATCCGCTACAGTCACTGTCCCATTTCCTACCTCACCAAACTTGACACATTATATTATAGAACTTTGAGGTTCATCATAGGCCTGCCTTATTCCACTCACCACTGCTCCCTATATCAATCAGTGGGGTGGAGTTCTCTTCAATTCAGGTGTGATAAAAATGTAGCCTTATGGATCCTGAGAGCCATCTCCAAAAAACTGCCCCAATACATTACTGACTGTCTTCCTATAAAACCAATAGGCAATTATGCCCTGAGAAGTTGCAAATCTCTCCTACTGATGGTTTCTAAAGTTAACTCTTGATTTGGCATGGCTGCTATAAGCTTTACACTGTCCTCCTTGTGGAATAAATTGAAAAAAAACTGAAACTGAGGTCACCCATCAGCATCTCATCTTTCAAGCTCTTATATGCACATCTCAGAAATGATCATTGCAATTGTTTCCCATGACCATGAATTGTCATCATGCTAACCTGTACCATTTAACCATGAACAAATTACTTCTAGTGCTTGTCTTCTCCTTATCTCTGGTTTGTCATCATGCTTTCATGTAACACCTTGATGCCTCTGTCCTCCCTCTGATACTGGTCTATCTTCCCGCTTTCTCCAGCCTTCTTTTCACAACTCTATACTGTACTCATCCACAATCTACATGCAATCATACTATAAAAGTCCTATCTCCCCTTTCCCTCTCCCTGTAGGCCCCCACCGCCGCATCAGTTCTACCGACCTATCCTTGGGTCTTCACTACTCACAATGTTTATCCTTCGCTTACACATTACATACTCCTCCTTGTACCCCATCTGCCATTAGTTGGTAGTTCTCCAAGCCATTTTCATGGCTAGTACTAGTGACTGCCCCTGGTAAATGAACTAACTGATACTTCTATACAGAGAACATGATTTATATACAGTTGCATGGTTCAATGGTGGACCTTCCCCCTTGTATTTGAATCCTCCTCTGTTATGGCTTGCCTTGTCTTCCTTTTATCATTTGACTCCCCTATTACTGCACCACTGTGTTTGTGTTCATATACTTATTTACATGTATTTATATGCTTTTATGATGGATGTTTCCCGACCCTGTTCTAACCAGGTCCATCTTGTAAAAGAGTTCTGCTCAATGATGTTCGCCTAGATAAATAAAGATTTTGATTGATTGATTGAGCACCGTTGGTCATCAGAAGATGAAAGATAAAAGTAAGACAGCACTCCTCACTCCTCCAAATTCTACACAAAGACATGTTGGTTGTTGGCACCTTGCCACAAAGATCCTCCAAGCTGACTCCAACCACTGCAGGTACGCTCCACAGACTATTAGTTGCTACTAACTAAAAAACAAAAAAATCTAGCTCCTCGCTCTGCCTCACAAAACACCCTAGCTACTCTCCTGATCTTAACTAGCGGCTAACTACAAATATAGCAGTAAAACAACTTAAAATTTGCTAAAATGATAAAAGACATATTCTCGCTTCACACATTCACTCTCTTTTTTAAATTTAATTTTGACCCCAAATTTTCAAAATAGTCATTTTATGACTGCTCTTATAAACATGACATGTTGCATTTATAGTATATTAGATGAAATTGTCAGGTGGGCGACATGGAGTGGAGGGGGGAGAAAGAAGCAGTACTGAGGGTGGGCACCCTGTTTCACTTAAAGGAACACTGCATTGGTTTCAGGGGACCTATGTGCTTGCAGCTAAGAAAAATAGTACCTGATGCTACTACTAGCAGTACTGACAGTTTTAACCCCCTTTTTAGTTTAGAACTATGGACAAAGTGTACTGGCAACATTAATTTCAATTTCACACCACACAGGTAATGACGCGCACCTTGTCCTGCTGTGAAATACACTAATTAAAAACTACAATAAGTTATTAATCCTGACTCATTCATCATTTTCAAAAGCGTGAAACACAGTTTTGTTTATATTTATGTAAATGTCTGAGTGTTAGTCATACAAGTACTGTACAACCTCTCATTCTGAGCTGCGAGCAGCACAGTAAGCACTGCAATGAAGCAAACAAACTGCAAGTGATCTTTCTGAATTCTCTGAATTGCGATCAGTCACAGTAATGTTATATTTTATACTTATACTGTTTAAATCATTGTTTCTATTTACAGTCATAGCATATTAATGCTGGTTCATCAGTTTCAATTTTTGTGACAGTCAGGGTGGTTATGTAATTGAGATTCATGTAATCAGCTCCCAAAGCATGTTCTTCTTCAGATGAATAATGCCAAAATGCAGCATTTTTTTCCTTTTTTGTAGCCATACTCTTATTTCAGTCTGTATGGTCTTCTGCAATAATGTTAGCCTTAATGGATTGTTGATTCTATATAGGAAACATTTGAGATGAGTGCTGGTGTATGACAGTGTGTGTGTGTGTGTGTGTGTGTGTGTGTGTGTGGCAAATTTCTTGTTACTGTATTATGATTGCTGCTGTTACACAGACTGTGCATGTTCAATATTTTCAGCCTGTTATGATATGTTAAATGTCTAGAAATAATTAGCAAAATGAAGATTTATTTTTTAGTGTCCTTATACCAGTCTCTGCTGACCACCTTCTGGATTAATTTCAGTTAAATTTAATTAATTGGATTTTATTTGAGTTCTGAGCATGCTCAGTAGGGTATCAATCATCTATCCAAAAGATACTACTGAGCATGTTCAGACTCAAAATATCAAATCCTTATAACATGGAAACAGATTAAAATTTTTCACCAAATCAATGAAAGGCAACATTCTGGGGCAAGCCCTTTCTACCCTGAAAATTTCAGACCAAAATTCTAAACCATCTGAGCTATAAGCTATGACAAAGAGACAGCCAGAAAACTTTGATTTTTTTCTCAGAAATGCACTATCCAAATCTCGGAATCTGCATATCTGACTAGAATGAAACTTGACAAATCAAGAGACCTAGTCTCCCCCCCGACTACACATGCAAAATGTCATTCAGTTCCACTGAACAGGGGGATGCTATTAAGGTAAAACATTGTGGTCCGGATATTCAGAAGGGTTGTGCATGGTGCAACACTGTTGTGCCATGCGCAACCCACTGATGCACCCCGGTGCAGTATTCAAATGGGGGTTGAATGGATCCATTCACATATCTGGACTGTGCAGTACAGTATGAGCTGGATGCTCATTGGCTCAGGCTGTAGACCAATGGGCGTACGCCCTACTGTATGGTGTCAGTCGGCGGGTGGTGGGGTGGCAGGCGGGTGGGGTACTGCCACCTGCTGCTGACCGATGGAGCGGGCAGTGGGCCCAGTGGGTGGGAGGAGGGGTACTGCTGACCACCAGGATATTGGACCTCTCCTTTTTATTACATATGCCCTTGATCGGGCTGCGAGCGGTCCACTGGACCACCAGGGATAGAGTTAACTGACTTAACATTTATCTATGCCTGCGATGAGGCTGTAAGCAGTCCACTGTACCACCAGGGATATAGGATGTGTACTTTCTTTACACATGCCCGTGATCAGGCATTGGGGCACTTTTCCACGATGTGCAGGGGGAGTTAGTCCCCAATGGCTGCAGCCTGGCAGGGTGCCAGGCGCAAGTCATCGGGGATCAGTGCACCTGCATGTAAATGGGGCCTTAATGACATACAAATGGCCCCATTTGCACCTTGCATGCATTATGGCCCCATTTGCATGAGCACTTTTGAATATTGCGGTTGTTGCGCCTAGCGCAATGGAACTTGCGCTAGTGCATCCCACCACTCTACTCTGGCCACTTGCATTGGTGCAGTACCACTGCACCATGCACACTGCGGGTGGCCAGGGTGCAATATTCAATGCTGCTGTGCCATGGTGCAGCTCCGTTGAATATCACCCTGTCAATGCCCCAGCGTAGCCAAGTTGTGCTATGCCCAGACTGCGCCATAGCCTGGCGCAGTCTGAATATCCAGGCTTAGGTGTTTAACATCAAACAGCCTACTCAGCCTTAACTATAGTGGTGCTACAGCACCACCATTATATTGTATGTCGATACATATACTGTATTTAAATATATTAATAGCTTTGCCTCCATTCAACAAAACTGCACCACATTTTGCATGTATAGTCTGGGGGGCAAGGTGTCTTGATCTGCCAAGTTACATTCCAGTTGGATGTATGGATTCCAAGATGCTGATGAAAAATTGGGAGGGGTTGGGGGTTGTTGTTTTTTTACTCGTCATCTACAGCCCAGATGGTTTGAAATGTTAGTATAAAATTTTCAGGGTAGAAAGGGTTTGCCCCAGAGTGGTGTCTTTTGTTGGTTTGGTGAAAAATATTAATCCATTCCTGAGTTATAAGGATTTGAGACCATGCTTCTGAGCATGCTCAGTAGGTTATCAAAGTCAAGGGGAAAGCGGTTGTGCAAATTAGGACTGATGCGGCAGATTTTTAATCATTTAAAAAAAAAGAAGTTGCAGAGCCAGTGGGGCATTGGGGGACCTTGGATGGTAATGCCAGGACAGCAGCAAAGAACAGTTTTTGCTGCATGTTTTGGTTTTCATTGAAGTGGGGTGCTGCAGCTGCGCTGCTTGTTGTTGGGTAGGAGGCATGGGATTAGGGGGCACAGACAGTTTTCAGCCATAAGGAGCGAACTGCAAGGCCATTCTGGCCGTGGGCGAGTTTGAGCCCGCAAGAATGGTCCAGCGGGGCAGGAAAGTGGTGATTGGGTCAGATGGCACAGCAGGCTAAGCCCTGGATTGGGGCAAGTGCATTTTTTGGCAAGGTTTTAATAAAAAAATAAAAGAGAAAAGCAGGCTGGAGCATTCACATTGGGAGAGCTACCCTCTTGTTTGGGGTTGACGTTCAGTTCAGAAAGGCACTGCAGCTGTGGGAGGCAATGGTTTTGTTGGTGCAAGCATGTGATGACCACATGGCCTGTGGACTAGGCCCCTCTGAATGTGGATGAGTTTCAGCCCATGGGGCGGGCCAGGAGGGCAGGATTACGGCTGCCCAGACCAATGGCATATCATGTTGAAACCTGGATTGGGGAAACATTTTCTAAAAAAAAATATAAAAAGGTGAGGGAGGTGCTGATTACAGCCATGAACCAGGAAAAAGGGAGGTTTTAATATGCAGCTGGCGAAGAAGGGGCCAAAAAAGGAAGGGGCAGCTGAGTGCTTGGAGGCAAACAATGGTCTTTAATGGTTGGGTTGCCATCTGATGATGCTACAATGGGGCACCAGGGCTGGAACAGGAAGTGGCCAAATGGGGGGATAACTCAAGGAGCCAAGCAGGCTCAGAGCTAAGGGGCCTCAGTAGAGGAAGGGCAGGTGCAGGCTGCAGGAGTAGGGCATCGAGGTTGGGTGCCAGCCCAGTGGAAGGAGGAAGAGACAGTTCCCTGATGTCAGCGGGGGGGCACACT
The DNA here is from genome assembly GCA_016271365.2 of Neoceratodus forsteri. Taxonomy (NCBI): domain Eukaryota; kingdom Metazoa; phylum Chordata; order Ceratodontiformes; family Ceratodontidae; genus Neoceratodus; species Neoceratodus forsteri. The sequence goes on from CM028130.1 coordinate 1,585,758,382, forward strand.
GGGGCCACCCCCATCAAGGGACGTAAGGGCAGGATGGCTTATTAAAAATAAAAAAATTAAAAAAAAAGAGGTCAGGCGGGGAGGGCATGAAAACAGTGGTCCTGGTTGGTCTTAATGCCTATAGAGGGTGATTTCAGGACAGTCGGTTGCATTACACCACTGCCAAACGATGCCGTGGAAATGGGCACTAAGAAGCAGTACGGGTCATAGGCCTGGACCCAGGAGGCCTTGGGAATCAGCCCACAGTGGGCACTGAGACAGGGGCAGCCACAAAGGGGCTGAGGTACTCAAGCAAACAAAATAGGAGGAAAGGGTGACCTGGTTGTTGATATGCATGGTTGAACGTTTGTGTTTTTGTTCTCATATTATAGTGAATTAGGAACACTATGGCACCCAAGTGAGCCCAGCTTTCAAGTGAAAGGTTGATGCAGGAGGCATCTAGATTGATGATACAGATGTCAGAACTGGTGGCAGTGGTGAAGCAGAAGGAAGTGGAAGAGGAAGTGCTGAGAAAGCAGAAGGAGTGAGGTAAGTGCCCGGGCAGGGCGAAGGGGGCAAGAGGCCCAGACAGGAAATGCTGCACCCCGCACCTATCCTGGTGCCCCTGCCCACACCAGAGATGGATGATGGGAGCCTAGATGGGGGTAAGAATGACGTGGATCTCTCTGATGAAAATGACCTAAAAGAGTACTTAGAGGTGCTGCTGAGGGACACGGGTGATGCAGGGTTTGAAAAGATGGAACGGGCTGTTCAGGCCTTAAAAAGTAAAGGGGCAGGAGCAGAAAATGGTGGGGGGGCCAAGGTGGCAGCCATAAAATTATATGATGGGCCCCCGGGCTGCTCGGTCGGGAACCACATCCCGGTTTCAATCAAGGAGAAAATTTGGAAGGGGGAGTATATGGACATCTTCGGGCTGGTGGACGAGGACACGGCCACATAGTATGAACAGAAGGAGTCGGTGGGGAAGTCAGAAATGGCATTGGTGTTGGCAGTAGCGGGCCACAAGATGGAGGAAGCTAAGTGTAAAGGGAAGACCATTGAGAACTGGCAAGTGGGCTTCACCATATACAGCACATTGGTGCTGGAGAAGCAGCCTGAACTCGCCATCTCCTTACTGACGTACGTGTCCATTGTCAGGGAAGCGTACAAGGCCAAAGTTGGGTATGGCTGGCTCAGGTATGATGAGGCATTCCAGAAGAGGATGGTGGACAAAGGAGATCTGAGATGGGACTGTACCCACTTGGAGTTGTGGGTAAGGACCCTATCTGGGGAAGTGAGCGGGGCCGAGGGCAAGCAGGTAAAGAAGGCCACAGCTACAGCAGCAGCCAGGACATGTTGGGGCTACAACAAGGCCACATGTACATGGGGCAATTGTAAGTTCTGGCACATTAGTTCAAAGTGCGAGGGGCGCACCCGGTTTCCAACTGCCGACAGAGGGCAGCAGCATGGGGGACAGTACCATGAACAATCCTATTGGGATGCCTGGGGAGGACAGGGCAGGGGCCGGGGGAGTGGGTACAGAGGACAACACTACGTTCCTGGGTGATGGCGTTAACAAGGTACATGGTGAGGGTGATGGGGTTTCACACTGATACACACCCCCATCTCCGTAGTGGTGGTGGAGGAATGGACAGAGGACGACCCACATAGGGAGGCAGCAGAACTGCTCAGGGCTGGTTTCCGGATGGGCTTCCCACTGGGGTTTCAAAGGGGGTGGGCAAAGATGTGGGCCAAGAATCTAGGGTCAGTGAAGGGGAAAGAGGAGATAGCAGGGGCCAAGATAGAGAAGGAAATCAGGGCGGGTAGGGTTGAGGGCCCGTTGGGGGCCCCCTTGTGAGCATTTCTGAGTTTCCCCTTTGGGCATTGTCCCCAAGAGCATGGCAGGGGAATTCCGCTTGATCCATTACTTATCCTACCCCGAGTGCTCATCAGTAAACTAGGGCATACCCGATCACCTTAGGGCAGTGTCATATGCTTCTCTGGAACAGGCAATAGTGCTAATCAGTGCTCTTGAGGGGGGCATGGCTTGTGAAGATGGACATAGAAGAAAAAATTGCTTACCATAGTAATCTTCTTTCTTCCCAGTGATGCTCAGATATTCATAGCTGTATGCAGTAAGCCTGGAGAGTTGGACTGCCTGGAGAGATGGAACACATGTAAATGAGTAGAATTATTTGCAAGTGAGCATCTTTCAAACACTGCCTCTACCAGCTGTAGTGTTCTACCTCTTCAGATTTGAAGAAAGCCTAGAAGTCAGGCATTCAGAAAAATCCTAATAGCTAAAAAATGTGGGTTTACCCCTAATAATAATAATAAACAAAAAACTCCAAGGGAGGAACAATAATAATAACAATAAAATTAACAATGGGGTTCACCAAACAGCTTCAGAAAACTATTAAAGAGAAACAGAAAACTGTTGAACATTTACTCAGTATAGAGAAAATTAACCACGAATGGGACATGGCTAGGTAGCACCAGCAAGCGGAGTGCAGAGGCTGAAGTTCTGGAATGGGAGGAAGGGAGGGAGTTATTTATATCTGAGCATCACTGGGAAGAAAGATTACTATGGTAAGTGATTTTTTCTTCTAACCCCAGTAATGCTCAGGATATTCATAACTTTATGCAGACTTCCAAGCAGTACCACTGGAGGTTGGCACAGAACCTACTTAGGAAACAGACTTTGCAGGACTGCTGTGCCAAACCTGGCATCACTTCTAGATAAAATATCCAGGTTGCAGTGCTTTGTAAAGGTGTGTACTGATTTCCAGGTAGCTGCTTTGCAAATATCCAGTAAAGGAACCTCCCTTGCAGCTGCAAGACTAGCAGCTGTTCCTCTTGTTGAATGTGCCCTCAGCCCTGCTGGGGGCTCTTTACCTGCTTTAGTGTAGCAGAATTTAGCACACTGGACAATCCATCAAGAAATGGATCTTTTTGAAGCTACCTTACGAACATACAAAATTTGCCAGCAGATAAAGGCCTAGAGGTCTATCAAGTCTGCTCAAATGTGCAGCTAGCACCCCTTATCCTGCAGCTGCCCTTCCCTTCCACCCTTCCCCTTCATTAACCTTCCCCCTTGTCCTGTCCCATCCTCATTTGAAGCAGTCCACTGTTCTACTGCATACCACTTCAGCAGGTAATGCATTCCACCAGCCACCACCCTCTCTGTAAAAAAGTGTCTCCTCATCTCCCTCCTGAACCTTCCTCGCTCCAGTCTCATATCATGACCCCTGGTGTCCCTCCCCTCCCTTACTTTGAACAGCCCCTCTGTACCTGTCTTGTTTATTTCTTTCATGTATTTAAAGGTTTCAATCATGTCACCCCTGTCTCTCATCTCCTCCAGTGAGTACATGTTCAACTCCTTCAACCTCCTCTCGTATGATAAGTCCCCCAGCCCCTTGATCATCTTTGTCACTCTGCGCTGCATCCTCTCCAGCAACTTAATGTCCCTCTTCAGATACGGACGCCAGTACTGCACACAGTACTCCAGGTGTGGTCTAATGACCTATACAGTGGCAGAATCACCTCCGTCCTCGAGGATATACCCCTGCAATACAATCCAGCATTTTGTTGGCCCTTGCAGCTGCCTTCCTACATTGTGCTGAGTTGTTCATTGACCCTGTAATGAGCACACCCAGATCCTTCTCCTCCTCTGTCTGGGCTAGCTGCACCCCCTAGCTGGTAACTCCTCCTGGGTTCTTTATCCCAAAATGCAGCACCTTGCACTTTTTGGCATTAAAGCCCAGTTGCCAGGTGTCTGACCAGATTTCAAGCTTTTCCAGATCATCCTGCAACCCCTGCCATCCCCCTAGGTCATCCACCACCGCGCCTACCTTGGTATCATCAGCAAACAGACTGATCTTGCTCTTAATGTCCCATGATATGTCTGCAATGAATATCCCAAACAACACTGGTCCCAACACTGAGCCCTGTGGAGCACTGCTCGTCACTGCCCTTTGGTGTGAGAGCTCCCCACCTACCACCACCCTCTGTTGCCTTCCCTGCAGCCAGTTTCCTACCCATCTCACCAGTTTTGCACCGGCCCCTGTGCCTACTAACTTCCTTCCCAGCCTTCCATGTGGCACTGAGTCAAATGCCTTACTGAAGTCCAGATACAGGACATCCACTGCATGGCCCCTGTCCAGTTGCCTAGTTACCCAGTCATAGAACTCGACCAGGTTGGTTTGGCAGGATCTGCCACATATGAAGCCATGCTGTCTTCTGTTCTGTAGTCCTTTGGCCTCTAGGAGGGCCACCAGTCTCTCCTTCAGGATAGTCTCCATTAACTTACCCATGATGGATGTGAGGCTCACTGGTCTGTAGTTTCCCGGTTCATCCTTGGGGCCACTCTTGTGGCGGGGCACCACATGAGCCATCCTCCAGTCCTGAGGTACACACCCCGAATGTAGTGAGGCATTAAATAGGTCTGCCAAAGGTCCTGCAAGGACCTCTGCCAGCTCCTTCAGTACCCTGGGGTGGAAGCCATCTGGGCCTGGTGCCTTGTCCACCCTCAGTGCTTTCAAACCCTCTCGAACTCTACTCTCCATGATTTCCCCATCAGTGACCACTTCCCACCCTGCTTCTGCCATTTCTCTCACCTTGGGTGTCACCTCCCTCTTCTCTTTAGTAAATACTGAGCAGAAGTACGCATTTAGTGCTTCCGCCTTATCGCACCCTGCTTCCACCCAACCCCCCTCCTTCCTAATCCTTACTATGTGGTCCTTACAGCCCTTTTCTCCTGATGTACTTAAAGAAGTCCTTCTCCCCCTTCTTAATGCCTTGTGCCAGCCTGAGTTCCGTAGATGCTTTGGCTCCCCTTACTGCTCTTGTCACCTCCTTCAATTCTGTCAAGTACTCCTCCCTGTCCTCCCCCTCCCTGTTTTCTTGTACTTCCTAAAGGCAGCTTTTTTCCTCCTTACCTTTTCCATGACCTCCTTGCTCAACCAGATCAGTTTCTTAGCCCTAACCTTCTTGCTCTGGGCTTTGCAGCTGGTTTTGGTTGCCTCCACTATCCCCAGCTTTATGAGCTCCCACCTCTGGTTAGTGTCCATACTAGATTGAATTCTGGCCAGGTACCCTTTTACCACTTCCCCCATCCTCCCGAAGTCGGCCCTCCTGAAGTCCAGCACTATTGTGCCAGATTCCACTCTTTCCTTGCCCATATCCAATGTGAGCCATACTGAGTGGTGGTCACTCCCTGACAGCGGTTCCTCCACTGTAAGTTCTCTCACAAAGTCCCCATTTGCCAGCACAAGATCAAGGGTATTCCCTCACCTGGTTGGTTCACTGACCGTTTGCAGCAGGAAGCTGTCCTGGAAGGCATCCAGCAGTACCTGCTCCCTTCTGTTCCTGGTTGTTGGGGTGCTCCAGTCCACTCCTGGCTTGTTGAAGTCCCCCACAATCACCACACTACCCTTCTTGCAGGTCCTCCTGATCTGTCCCGCTAGTTCCCTCTCTAACTCCTCCGTCTGAAATGGTGGCCTGTACACCACTCCCATTCTAAGAATCCTATTCTTGGAATCCTGGATTTGCATCCAAAGTGACTCCGTACTACCCTCCTCCCCTTCCTCCCTTACACACTTCAGTCCTTTCTTCACATATAGTGTCACCCCACCTCCTTTCCCAATCACCCCATCCCTGCGAAATAACCTGTACCCTGGCACAGACAGGTCCCAGTCATTGTATTGGGTGGCCCATGTTTCCGTGATGGCTGCAATGTCCACCTCTCCCTCTGTCATGAGAACCTGTAACTCTGCAGTTTTCCTCCCAAGGCTCCTAGCATTAAGGGTAACCACCTTCCACCCTCCCCTCCCATCCTACCCTCCTTTCCTAGCATCACCAACAGTACTTGCCATTTGTCCTTTGTCACTGTTATGGGGGGTAAGCTCATATGGTTTCCCAACCTGTGGTCTCTGCATATCTCTTCCCCAACTGCCACTCCCCACTCCTAGTTTAAATTCTCAACTTCCTCTACGTGCTCCTCCATCCTCTGTTTCAACACTTTCTTTCTCTCCTCACTCAAGTGTAGTCTGTCCTTGGCATAGAGACTACTGTCCTCCCAGGTCCCTCCCCACCCCCCAACAGCCCATACCCTTTAGCACAACAACAGATTCTTAGCCATCTGTTAAATTCCTCTATTCTCAGCTTTTGTTGTGCTTGCCTTTGGCACTGGAAGTATCTCTGAAAAGTTACTGATCTTTCTGCCCCTCACATAATTGTGCTAGTTCCTCAAACCTCTGACTGCATCTACTGTCTTGTCAGCCAGGTCGTTTGTCCCAAGATGTATAATTAAATGAGGCTTGTCCCTACCCCTTCTAGCATATTTCAGAACAGACTCTCCCACCCTTTCCGCTGTCATTCCTGGCATGGCCTCCACCCAAATGCGACTATGTCTCTCCCCCTTGCTACCCCACCTAACTCCTCTTAGTATTGAGTCCCCCAGCACTAAGATTCCACCCCTCTTACTCCCTGCATGCTTCCATTCATCTCCCTCTCTCATTTCCAGCTCCTCTTCTTCCTCCTGCACATTATTTCCCCCTTTTACCCCTGTTGCAATTCTCCCAGCAGAACTTCCCCCCGCTGACAGTTTGGTCCAGGCATTTATCAATTACTCCTCTAATTTCATCATTTCCCTCCTCCACCTTCTTCCTCTCTAGCAGTGCACAACTATTTTCTGAAGGCCCTTCACAAATGCCCGCTCCCTCTCTCTTCATAGTAACCTGTTCTCTCCTTTCCACTCCATGACTTTTGCCACTTCTTCGCCTCCCCTCACAAGTCCCTATCTCCTCCTTCCATTTGTCTTTTGTCTCCTGATCTGGTTTCCCGGCAATTGTTCTTCCTGGCCTGGGCCCCTTTGTCTCTGCTTCCCTTCTTCTGACCCTCTCCTCACCACTGTTGGCTTAAATTGCCCTCCTCATCTCCCCTTCTTCCTCCCTCCAGTATTGGGCTAAACCCACCCCCAATCTGCCTTGTCTGTCTTAGTTCCTCCTGCAGACCCTCAATCTCCTTTCTAAGTTTTTCTATGTGGTTGCACACTAAACATCCTCCCACACTCCAGGCAATTTTTAGAAAGATTGGTGCACCACAGTTGTTGCAGCCTACCACCCTACCCATTGTTGTCGTTGCCAACCAGTGACCCCCCACCCTTCCAGATGCAGGATACCAAACACTCCCCCAAGTCTCCCCTCTCCCTCCTCTATCAGTGCAAAACATTTTCTTTATTTCCCTTACCTCCTTTGTTGCACACGTTTAGATATATTGAGCAACTGCTTTTTATATTCCTATCCTTCCTATCCACACTCAAAAACAGACTTTAAGTAGCCATTGCACAACCTTCTTCAAACTCCTACTCCTCCTTTCCCCAATGCAATGTCAATGTGAAGAAGTAATAATGAAAGCTCCTAGATTTGCATTTACTTCCCTTCCACTGAGAGAGCAGTCACCTCTTCACTTGCTGCTGTTCCTTTCCTGGTATGCCCCTCCTACTCCACACCCCTTACTATACCCAGTGTTTAGCGCCTGTCAATCAGATTTAACAGGGCATATAATCAAGAGTTGGGGGAAGTGGGGTGAAAATTTGCAGCAACCAAAGACAGCAAAGAATACACCACCACTACGTTTTAAATCCTCAACAGCCCAAAAACAATTCTAAGTAAAGACAACAAAGAAAGTACAGTGTCACCAAAAGCCCACAATCCAAGTCTAAAAGAAAAACAGCAATTACCAGTTACTGTAAAGCATTGAACTGAATATGCTTCCTTCCCCTTCTGGCTTCTATAACATTCAAAAATACATACATTTCTATCTCAGCTCTTTACCCTTACCATCAAAAGGTAACTACAATCACAATAATCTACCTTCTACTAATACAGATTCTATCACAGAACCAGAGCACAATGCAAAAACATCTGCTGCTTAGCAACAACAAACAGGTGACAACATACCAAGTTGATGTAGCTTTTTTAAAATAGAAAAAAAATGTAATCTTTTAAACCAGTAGAAATCAGCAGTCCCAATAGCACCTTGAACTACAAGAAAGAACACAGTACCACACCTCTGCCACAATAACTAAACAGTTCTAAAACATTGGAGAAAGAAGAAAAAATCAGACACTGCACAAAAAGATACAATGTACTATAAAGTATTAGGCAATAGTATACTCAGTTGTTTAACGGGAAAAATAAAGTACCTACCAAAACAGACAGAATACCCACAAATGACACATAGGTTCTCAATATCAGACACCACCAAAGGCACACACAGAAAGGGTTTAAATTATAGTATTAAAATTAACCACATCAGAGTAGAAAGATCACCCTAAATAAATGTGTTGATCCTTCTGACTTCCAACGAATATCTACCACACAAATTTTATATCTTCTTGGAGCCTACAAGGCTGTCTTTCACAATCACCTAAATTTACATAAAACAAAACAATTTTTAAACTGAAAATTATAGCAAATTATAGCAAAAAGCACTTAGCTTTGGGAGCTTTTCTCAAACACAGCCACTCAGCTAGAGTTCTAGAATCAGAATTTACCCTTTCCTACATCCTCATATGTAAGGGAAGAAAAAATTACTCACCTTAGTAATGTTGTTTCTTCTAATGGAGTCTTGCTATATTATGACAATTGCAGTATGACCGCAGGTTAGAACTGCTCCGGAGGTGAAATAGTTAACTTTCCATGCAGACATGGAACTTAGAGCGCGAGCTCGGTTGAAAACTCTGTCTGTTGTGCTTCAAACGCAAACTGTCAGATCTTTACGAGCTAAAACTCACTAAGGTTCTGTGTGGAAGCTGTAAACCACACTAGCCAACTGGCTACTAACATAAACACTCTATTTTGACCTAAAACAAAGACTCAAGTCAGGAGACCCAAAATGCAAAAACACAACACCAATTCACCCAAAAGGTAGGTGAAAAACAACAAGGTGGGCATCAAAAAAGTGCTACCTGTACTGCCCACCCACATCCCCAAAACAGAGGTTCTGAGAGGGGCAGGCAGGAGGGAGGTCATAATATAGCAAGACTCATTAGAAGAAACAACATTACTAAGGTGAGTAATTTTTCTTCAAACAACATGAAGTCTTGCATATTATGACAATTGCAGACTACACAGCAGTACCCCCATGGAGGAGGGACAGAACCTACCTAGAAATAGGCTCTGAAGCATGGTTGTGTTAAACCGAGCATCACTCCTAGCCTGGATGTCCAGTGAGTAATGCTTGGTAAAAGTGTGAACTGTTTTCCAGGTAGCTGCTTGACATATTTCTAGAATAGGAATGTCTCTGGCAGCAGCCAGAGAAGCAGCTGTACCTCTGGTAGAGTGAGCCCTCAAGCCTGAGGGGGGAACTTTACCCAACTTCTCATAGCAGAATTGGATACAAGAGACAAGCCACCTGGCAATGGATCTTTTAGTGGCTGGCTTCCCTTTACCAACTTCGCCACAGGTGAGGAACAGTTGGAGGGAGTCAAACCTATGACCCTTGGTACACTCTATGTAGTAACTAAGGGCTCTCTTCACACCTAGGCTGTGCAGCATCCTCTCCCCAGAGGAGGAGTGGTCAGTGAAGTACACTGGAAGTGAAATAGATTGATTAAGGTGGAAATCTGAAACCACCTCAGGCAGGAACTTTCTGTTAGTCCGAAGGACCACCTTATCTCTGTGAAAAGAGATAAACTCCTGCTCCACTGACAACACTTGTAATTTACTTATGCGTCTGGCAGAGGTGATGGCTACCAAAAACACAGTTTTCCAAGTCAAGTACTTGAGCTCAGCTGAAGACAAGGGCTCAAAGGGGGGTTGCATAAGCTGAGCAATGCAAACATTAAGATCCCAGGCAGGGGCAGGATCCCTGAATGGAGGGTTGGTGTGAAACAATCCCTTAAAAAACTTGAAAATACAGGATGAGCTGAAAGAGAAGAGGATTTACCTGCTGAAATAAAAGCAGACACAGCTGCCAAGCGCACCTTCAGGGTAGCTGGTCTCAGTCCCAAAGAATTCAGGTGGACCATATAATCCAGGACTGTGGGTAGATCAGCAGAGACTGGGGAAATATGCTTTTCCGAGCACCATATGGAAAACCTTTTCCATTTGGAATTGTAAGTAGCCCTGGTGGAAGGCTTCCTTGCGGCCTTCAATATATCCATTACACCTTGGGAAAGGTGTAAATCAGCAGACTCTAACTCTTCAAGAGCCAAGCCTTGAGATTGAGAGATTTGAGATTCGGGTACCAGACCCTTCCCTGGGCACAGGTTAACAGATTGTGATTCCTGGGAAGGGACAGGGGAGGATGGACTGCTAAGGACAGCAGAAGTGGATACCAGGGCTGTCTGGCCCAATCCGGAGCTATCAGAATGACTTTGCATGACTGGGATCTGATTTTGACTAGCACTTTGAACAGGAGAGGAAAGGGAGGGAAGGCATAGAGAAACTTCCCCTCCCAACTGAGGGCTAAGGCATCCAGGGGAGTGAGCCCAACACTGGGGGCCTGCAGCAAAAAAGAGGAAGTTGGTGATTGTCTGGGGCTGAAAGAAGATCTATCTGCGGGGTGCCCCATCTGGCAAATACTACTCCCAAGACCAGGGGATCCAGTGACCATTCGTGGTGGCCCTGGGAAATCCTGCTGAGAGCATCTGCCAGGACATTGTCCTTGCCTGGGAGGTGAACTGCCATAAGGGAGGTGTTCAGGAGTAAGCCAGAGACCACAACTTCATCGCTCGATGCACAAGGTCGAGACCGAAAGTGCTCCCTTGCTTGTTGATGTACCACATTGTAGTGGTGTTGTCTGTTCTGACCTGAATACTCTTGTTCTGAACAGATTTGGAAAAAGCTTGAAGTGCTAGAAAACTGCTCTGAGCTCCAACAGGTTGATGTGGAGCAGAGATTCCTGGGGAGACCACAGACCCTGGGTGGTGAGGTCGCCCATGTGAGCTCCCCAGCCCAAGAGGGATGCATCAGTAGTAAGGATTACAGAATGAGACTGAGTGACAAAAGGAACCTCTTGTCTCAGGTTGCTCTGATCCTGCCACCACTGTAGGGCTTGGATCAGGGGTCGAGTTACTAGGATCAGCTTGGTAAGAGGATCCTTTCTTTGAGACCAAAAAGCTCTCAAATGGAACTGGATGTCCCTCATCTGAAATCTTGCTCCTTGCACAATTGCTGTGGAAGCAGCTATGTGTCCTAGGAGCTGCAGAAAATGCCTTGCTGGCCAGGAGACCTGCAGGGTAAATGAGAAGGCCAGGGAGACTAGGGTCTTTGCCCTGTCCAGGGGGAGGAAGGCCCTGGCTTCCTGTGTGTTCAGTTCTGCGCCTATGAAGGTAAGAAGCTGGACCAGCTCTAGAACTGACTTTGAGAGATTCAGAAGGAAACCTAGAGAGGTAAGCAGTTGCTGCGTTATCTGAAGGTGTAAATTGACCTGGTCTGGGGACTGGCCTTCTAAGAGCCAATTGTCCAGGTAAGGAAAGATGGCAATCTTTTGCCTTCTTAGGTAGGCAACTGCTACAGCCAGGCATTTGGTGAATACCCTTGGGGCAGAAGTAAGGCCGAAGGGCATTGCTCTGAACTGGTAGTGGCCTGAGGGCAGCTCGAACCTGAGGTACTTTCGATGGAAGCTTCTGATGGGAATATGGAAGTAGGCATCCTTGAGGTCCAGGGAAGCTAGCCAGTCCCCTGGCCTTAGAGAGGGTAGGATAATTCCCAGAGTCACCATTTTGAACTTTGGCTTTAAAAGGTGCTTGTTTAAATATCTGAGATTCAGGACGGGCCGCCATTCTCCTGTCTTTTTTGGGGTAAGAAAGTACTTGGAGTACAAACTTTTGCCCTGGTGTAGGGGAGGAACCCTTTCCACAGCTCTGAGAGCCAGGAGGGTAGAGACCTCTGCCTCTAGGGCGAGTGCCTCTGATGGAGTTGCAGGTGGAAAAGATCTGGTTCTCAGCTTTGGAAATTCTTTGAAGCTGGGAACCAGTCCCTGGCTTACTACTTCCAGGACCCACTTGTCTGATGTTAAAGACTTCCAGTCCTGGACAAAGTAAGCCAGCCTGCCCCTACAGGTAGAGGAGAATCAGCCCTGGCAATCCCATCAGGGTTCCTGCTTGGCAGGGGCTTTGGGTTGAAGGGTGGAAGCAGACCTGCTTGTACCCCATCTGCCTCTCCCTCTAAAGAACCCCCTCTGAGCATAGGTGGAGGAGGAAGCTTGGACTTGGTAAAAAGACCTATGAAAAGGCCTGCCCCTGCCTCTAGGAAGCTGCTTTTGAGGAGTGGCCTGCCTTTCTTGGCCTGTGCACTCCTATGGGTGGTCCTATATTCATCCATTTTCTTCATGTAATTCTCTGTTTGCTCCCCAAATAGAAATTTCCCTAACAGGAAAATCCATGGCCTTAGACTGGGTATCCTGAGACAGGGTAGTACATCTGAGCCAAGCCACCCTGCGAAGTGCCACAGATGTAGCCATGACTCTTGATGAAACATCATTAGAGTCCACTGCAGCATGAAATTGCACCTTGGATGCCTCAATACCATCCATAGCCACCTGTTCCAGCTCCCTGGCAAGCTGGTCAGGGACTTGTTTTGCTAGGGCCAGCACAGTATCCCATCTGGATTTCTGGTTCCTAGCAGCATAAGCCATATAATTTGCTTGTCTGAGTCCCAAAGATACTGCCATGTACTGTTTCTTTGCCATAGCATCAATCTTCCTGGAGTCCTTCTCAGGGGGCTGTGAAGCTAGGGGAATATTAGCCTTGTCACAGGCTGCAGCCTGCACTACCCCCACATGGCTGCATTGTTGAGTGAGGAAATCAGTGTTGGAGCCTGATAAGGTATACCTCTTGTCCATCCTTTTATTCACAGGAGGTATAGTGTGAGGAGTTTTTAAAACTTTTACTGTCTGTTTCCGAAAAGATTTATGCAAAGGAATAGACAGTCTCCTAGACTCTGGAATATCCATCATTTCTACGTAGTCTGGCTCCTCTTGGTCATCAACAGCTTCCTCAACAGGGAGCTGGAGAGTTTCAGCAACTTTTTTATAAAACATGAAATGAGAAGGGGACTCAAAGCCTTGGAGGAGAAACCCTAGGGTCTATCTGGAGAGATGTCCGATCAATGGGCACATCCAGATCTTCAAAACCATATTCACTCTCCTCATATTCCTCTTCCCCTTCCCGGTTCATAAAAATCCTCAAAATCATAATCTTGAACTGGTGGAACCGGCTGAACCGAACGCTTATCTGAAGGTGTTGGTTCGGTCGGAACTGGAGAGAGAGACTGGACAATTTGAATTGCTTTAGCTATTTCCTCAGCAGTTGGGGAGAGAACTTTTGGCTCTACACTAGCTGACTTTCTAGTCCTTTTTGCTGGAACCGGCTCCTCAGAACTGGCTCTTCGTTTGCCCGAGGAAGTATCGCCCTGGTCAGAGGGACTCCTCCGGTTCGGTTGGCGCCGAACCGGGCTGGCCATCCAGGTCAGTGGACTTTTTGGCCTCCCTTTCCCTGAGCCTACCAACTCTCTTATCTATCATGGCAGCAGGGAAATTGTGACAAATCTGGCAGTCTGAATTGAGGTGGTCAAACCCCAGACAATAGACACATGTGGTGTGTGGGTCAGCCTTAGCAAAAGCTTCCCCACAAACACTACAGTGTTGAAACCCAGTGGGTCGGTTTTTATTTTGAGTTTCTCAGACATAATGCCAGCCTAACCAACTTGCCTGTTTATGGCAATCCACCAAGCAAGACACCCTTATCGGTTCCCAACCGTGTCACAGGTCGTGGAAAAAACCGCAATGAAATCCATTTTTTTTAGAACCGATAAGAACCGGGAACCGCACTCTAAAAAAGGACTAGTAGATTTTAAATACAACCTGATCGGTTCAAACCGAACCGATAAAGAATTACAAGTTCCACACAGAAAAAATAAATGTAAAACCTATCTATTACTTAAATTACCACAGACAGAGCTTGAACCGATTGGTTGCAGTTTAATTTTGGCTAAAAACCAAAAAATAATAATACTTTTAAACCGACAAAATGAACCAAGCAGAAGGAGAAATCTCCGGATCGACTGTTCAGTGAGGCGGAGTAAAGAATCTGACAGTTTGCGTTTGAAGCACAACAGACAGAGTTTTCAACCGAGCTTTCGCTCTAAGTTCCATGCCTGCATGGAAAGTTAACTATTTCACCTCCGGAGCAGTTCTAACCTGCGGTCATACTGCAATTGTCATAATATAGCAAGACTTCATGTTGTTTGAAATGTGTTTTTTATCTTGCCTATGGCCCTTAGTAGCTGTCATGTAATGGCTGAGAGCTCTTTTTACATTCATATTGTGGAGTCTTCTTTCACCAGGACTTGCACGGTCTGTGAAAAAGACAGGTAGACTGATTGGTTCAAGTGGAGGTCTGAAACGACCTTGGGAAGGAATTGTCTATTCATTCTGAGGACTACTTTATCCCTGTGGAATGAGATGTAGTCCTGGTCAACACAGAGAGCCTGGAGCTTGCTGATCCTTCTTGCAGAAGTAATTGCTACTAGAAAAAACTGTTTTCCAAGTAACATACTGTAATGCCCCAAAGGTGGTCATTCCAGAAAAATAAAAATACTTAAATGAACGCAGAATATACAGGTGCTTAGAGTACCTGCTGCAGGGGTAGGCAGCAGGGTACTGTACAAAGGGGTCCCCTAGACATAAAAAGTCAACCTCCCTGCACACACAAAACACCATAAATAATAGAAAAAGTGCACTTGTGCACTTTCAGCTGGTCAAAAGATAGATTTTGTAAGCATTCCATTTTCATAATGGCCTGGATGGAATGCTGTGCTGGGTGGCTCATGCACAGTATTCCAATCCAGCCATTCTAGAACCCAGTCAGTTTTAACTTTTAAAATTAGTTCTATAGCTGGTCAGTTAGTCAGTTACTGTGGGACTGTGGAGTAGAGAGGATCACAGGAGTGCAACAGGGACTTGTGGCTTACCTGGTGGTTGTGAAGCCAGTCCTGTTGACTCCCTGGTGAGTCCCCTCTGCCAGTCCACCAAAGAATTCCTCTCCTGCTCCAGTTCATGGTCGGTGGTGCCATCGGGGCACCATGAAGAAGACAACACCCATTTTCGCCGCGTTTTAGGGCTTAAAAGCCCTCCGTTTATTTATTTTCTGCCCCCCGAGTGTTTTCACAGTTCCTCCAGTCCCACCCCGGCGGCAGAGAAGCGCCACATCGTTTTCGGCCGTTGGAAGGCCCCCCCAGTCTGTACCTTTCTTCACCTGCTGCCTCCCCATGCTCCCTCCCTCTGCCAGCAAGACCGCCCACCTCCTGGCTGCCTCCCATTCCTCTCCTTGCTCCAGTCTGGTATGCGGTGAGTCAGCAGCAGCATGCAGATTCATGCTGACTGCTTCTTCAAGGAAGACTGTGTTTACTGAAAAAGCGCATTAGGCGCTTGCGAGAGGTGGCCGAGTGTCGCAGGGTTGATCGTGTCATTAGGACCCGCTGCTTTTAACATCTATTTGGGGAGGCGGGACTAGTGACACCCACAGGGAGGGGCTGAGAAGCAAGGCCAGGTAAAAGACCTCTGAATATTTATGAGAGGGCAGAGCGGAGGCGGGCTTTCACCAGATAAATGACAGCAGGCACTGGGAGCCTGCAGATTTAAAGGGGTAATACATTTAAAAGGGCAAGTCAGGCCTAGTGTAAAGAGGGGCACCAGGCCCAGTTTGAAGAGGGGCACCAGGCCCAATTTAAGGTGGGGGCATCAGGCCCAAAGTAACGAGGGGCACCAGGACCAATTTAAGGTGGGGCACCAGACCCAAAGTAACGTGGGGCACCAGGCCAAAGCAACATAGGGCTTCAGGCCTGAGGTAAAGGTAGGACATTAGGCCTGAGGTAAAGCCTGGTCTATAGGGAGGCCCTGGCCTAGCGGAATAGGGCAAGCCAGCCTAGTGGTACTAAAGGGAGGCCCCGGCCTAGCAGAATAGGGCAAGCCAGCCTAGTGGTACTATAGGGAGGCCCCGGCATAGCGGAATAGGGCAAGCCAGCCTAGTGGTACTAAAGGGAGGCCCCGGCCTAGCGGAATAGGTCAAGCCAGCCTAGTGGTACTAAAGGGAGGCCCCAGCCTAGCAGAATAGGGCAAGCCAGCCTAGTGGTGCTCCAGGGAGGCCCCGGCCTAGCGGAATAGGGCAATCCAGCCTAGTGGTACTAAAGGATTCCCTAGCCACAACGTACAGTAAGGGATCCTATCCCAGTATACCCTACCTATAGAAATAGAGGGTTAATTTGAGACTGTTCTATTTGCCTATACTGTGAAACTACTGTGATTACTGTACTGCTTATGCTGAACTATTGCCCAAAGTACCTGAACTATTGTCCGAAGTACCTGAACTATTGTCCTAAGTACCTGAACTATTGCCCTAAATACCTGAACTATTGTCCTAAGTACCTGAACTGTTGGCCGAAGTACCTGAACTATTGCACTAAGTACCTGAACTATTGCCCTAGGTACCTGAACTATTGCCCTAAGTACCTGAACTATTGTCCAAAGTACCTGAACTATTGGTCCAAGTACCTGAACTATTGCTTTAAGCACCTGGACATTGGCCCTTAACAGTAACAATTACCCCTGAAGTTATAATTTGCCCTCCCTGGCAAATTATTAGACTATTCCACAGTTCTTTGGGCATTCTTCAGTTATATGTTTACTACTGTACGAAGACAGTCTCAATCTTCTACCACACTGCAGTCTTATAGTGTGGTCTGTTACACCACATGCTCAGAATCAGTCTCTACTCAGAAGAAGACATCCTTCCAGCATTCTTCACACCAGGAAGATCATCCATTGACTCATCCCATCCGTTTGTGTCGTCCACCGAAGTCAAGTCCGTCATCAGTCGTACAAGTTGTACCCGCCGTTTTCTTGTTTTCACAGCTTGAAAGTACGTCCGCCGAAACGCATCACGACAGCAGTGCCAGTGTCATTCCGTATGGTTCCTGTTCCAGATGTCCCGAAGTTGGTCGCCTTCTACAGAAGAAGAGAGAGCTCATCTTGGAGAACCTGTTCTGCGCCCCCACCTGGTCGTTCGCCGAAAGTCGAGTCCGTCGAAGCCCAGTCCGGGACACGTTCGCCATTTCTTTGTTTTGTGTTAGTTCCTGATCTGAGGATTGCAGAGTCAACCATCATCTCTTCAGATTCTTATGGTTCCTGGTCCTGTCAGAGTTCCTTCTGAGTCCAGCTGGCCCTTGGAGTGCTGCAGCATCAGTCGGATCGTGGTAGTCCTCCATTGGATTCATCGCCACGCAGATCTTGGTCTTTCTTCATCCTTGGCAACCCTAGAAGTGGGTTTTGGCTGAGGAATCTCTTGCTTTAGTGTGTTATTTCAGGAACCAGTTGCTTTGGTTCCACATTCTGGCAGCCTTGGAGAGAGTGGGCTTTTGCCGAAGATATATGGTCTGTTTACCAAACCTCTCACCACCCCAGTGGCCTTATCTAGGTCCTTGCTGGGAATTGAGATTAGGGTTCCATAGTCTGTTTTATTTCCCTTGTAGCTACCAATGAAGAACGACGGTGTACACAAAGACGCTGGATCTCTTGACTCTTGTAAAATCTGGACTCTTTTGTAGATGTGTGATGCTGAGCACCCTAATGTAGTGCTGAGTAGCCTATGTAACTGGATTCTTGTTTAGAGTATGTAAGTACAGTATAAACTAGTATCAGAATAAGACTGAAATCTTGTTTAGAGTATAGAAGTACAGTATAAACTAGTATTAGAATAAGAGTGGCAGTAGGCCTTAAGTTTATACTTGTAGAGGTAACCATAAAAGTGGTAGATAAAAAAATATTTCAATATATCCCTGTTCCATTGCCCTATTGTTAATCGGGCATCCCCTACTTCTTCTTGTGACTGTGTCTGTCTACCCCTTGGTACCAAATAAATGCCCACCCAGCGGGCATCGAAATACTAAGTCAACTCATGCCTCTCCTTGTCCAGATAGCAGTTATCCTATCCGAATTTAATTCAGACTTTTGGTGCCTTAACATCATAACATCATCTCGAGTGCATCACATAGCAAAAAAATTGGCGTAGTTGGCAGGATAGAGATAATTTATCCGAGGAGTCCAAAGTTGGAGTGGCTTAGTAGGAAGCACCAATGGAGCCAGGAGGAAGTAGTGAATTGTCCAGAGGAGACCGAGATGGACTTAGAGGGAGTATCCCACCATCTCCCCTAACCATGCCATACTACTTTGGAACGCCATGGCTTCCGCAGTTTTCCGGAGAGAAAGATGGAGACGGAACCAGCAATCTGGGAGAATTCCGTTCAAAAATGCAAGCCATGTTCCGGTTGTATCAAATCCCAGAGCCACAAAAAGTTGAAATTTTGATCGGGCAATTGAAGGGAGCTGCCTACCGGGAAGTCCAATCATGGCCGAGTGGAGCAAAAGCCATAGCAGACCAGATACTCCAGAGGTTGCAGCAGATTTACGATGCTAGGACCATGTCTGACCTCAAAATTAAGTTCTTTTCGCGTACCCAAAAGTCTCAAGAGACCCTGAGAGAGTTTGCATTAAGTCTACAAGAGCTGTTACGAGCAATAGACAGGGTAGACGTGGCAGAGGTCCGGGATGCAGACAGAGTTCTAGTCGAGAAATTTGTGGAAGGAGTACAAAGCGAGGCCTTGAAAAGGGAACTACGGATGCTGCATTTGCAGAACCCTGAAGTTGACTTTCTGGATTTTAAAGAGAAAGCCATCTGAATATTTGGTTCAGGGCATCCTAGAGAGGAAGCTCCAGCATATCCCCAAATCTCTATGGGAACTGAATGGCCAACCTACACTGACAAGGGTTGGAAAGAAGATCAGTCTTGGCAATTAGGTCTCCAACCAGAAGTGTCCTTATGAAGATGAGAGCCAGTAAGAGAAGCTGTTGCATACCCGAGCTGGCGTTCCGAACATGATCATATACCTGACCCAAGGTCACAGACCCCAATATGCTCTGTACAGACGGGCGCTCAACACCATTCAGAGCTGATGGAACAGATTGCTATGCTGATCAACCAGATGGCAGAAATGCATAAAGAGATGCAGAGTTGGAAGGCTGGGTGGAAGAACGAGAAAAGCTTCGGTCCATTGGAGAAAGAGAGGAAGCATGACCGAATGAACCACTCGAGGAGGAGCGAAGGGAGATGCTCCACAGATCGATTTGATGGCCAAGGAAGACCCATATGTCACTGGTGCAGTGTGAGTGGTCATGTCGAACAGAGATGTGGTCAGCCAGTCAACAACACCTTAAGTTTAAACAGGAATTCTTCGGAGATGAGAGGACCGACCCCCAAAGAACAGTTGAGCAGGTCCAGCAGTCCCGTTAGAACAGTCATGTTTTGTTGGTGACAGCCCCATGATTCCAGTTAAGGTCGATGGCATCGAGCTAATGACGCTATTGGACACCGGATCGCAAGTCACCACCCTGCAAGGAAAAGAGTTCCAAAGGTACTGGACACCTAATGATCTGAAGCCACCTCCTAGATTTTGGGTAAAGTTGATAGCAAGCAATGGGGATGAAGTCCCATACTTAGGTTACCTGGAAGCTGATGTACCGCTAGGGGCTAACATTCAACGTAGCACAGGCATCATCGTGAGTGACACTGGGAGTGATCAGCTACCACCACTCATTCTCTGGATGAACGTTCTACAGAATTGTTTCGGCGAACTAGTGAGCATCCTCCAGCAGCAAGCCAAACACGTGCCTCGAGTGGAGAAGCATGCCCTGCAACAGACCATACACAATTTGCAATGCCACCAAAGATTTGCCAATGCCGAGGGTGAAATCGGTAAGGTACGGGTGACGGATGTTAGACCTGTAACCTTAAAGCCGGGCACCGAAACAACTTTGTGGTGCAAAGCAAAGGTGGGCCCGAGGGGTCAAGACTCGATGCCCTAGTAGAACCCTACTCTATGAATAAGGAAGAGCCCATAATAATGGCTAGAAGCATGGCCACGGTGATCCGAGGTAGGATACCAGTCCGAGTGCTTAATTACGGGATTCATGATGTACAGCTGTACCAGAACCAGCCGGTTGCACAGATCCACACAGTATGTTTGCAAGATATTGTTGAAGCTGGGGAAGAAATGGAGAAAGTGCCGGAATATGGGATGGGAGGCGACCAGAGACCAGTGTGGACCAAGGAGATCAAAGTTGGCAATGCAAAGACCAGCATGAAGCAAAAAGCTGATGTTTTGGAGGTGGTTTTGCACCAGAAAGAAGCTTTCAGCCAACACCCCTTGGATTTTGGGTCAGCTCGTGGGGTACAACATCACATCAGTACCCATGGACATCCACCTATCTGAGAGAGAGATTTAGGCCGATTCCACCAGCTGTGTACCAGCAGGTCAAAGAGAAGATCAAGGAGATGAAAGAGGCGAATGTGATAAGAGAAAGTCACAGCCCTTGGGCAGCGCCAATTGTTCGGGTCAAAAAGACGGATGGTAAGATCCAATTATGTGTGGATTACCGCAAGTTGAATGCCATCACTCATAAAGATGCATACCCTCTGCCTAGGATCGAGGATTCCCTCATGGCTCTTCAGTCAGCAGCCGTATTCTCCACTCTAGATCTGACCAGCAGATACTGGCAGGTTCCTATGGTGCCCCAGGATTAGGAGAAAACAGCTTTCATTACTCCCATGGGTTTATTTGAATTCACTAGGATGCCGTTTGGCTTGTGTAATGCACCCGGAACTTTCCAAAGGCTAGTGGAACACTGTCTTGGGAGCCGAAATTTCGACACCCTGCTGTTGTATTTGGACGATATTATCGTATATTCCAAAACGCATGAAAATCATCTCTGCCGCCTGGACGAAGTATTCCAAAAGTTGATCCAGTATGGGCTGAAAATTAAACCATCCAAATGTCACCTGCTACAGACCAAAGTAAGTTACCTGGGACATATAGTCTCTGCAGATGGAGTGACGCCAGACCCAGAGAAGATCGAAGCTGTTAAGAAATGGCCTGTTCCTACCACCATCAGAGAGGTCCAGAAATTCTTGGGATTTGTTGGATACTACCAAAGGTTTATTAAGAATTTCTCAAAGACTGCTGTGCCTTTGCATGAGCTCCTGAGAGGATCAGCAGAAGGTAGAGTCCCGAAGAATCACCTGGTTACATGGGGTACCGAGCAACAAGAGGCCTTAGATCAACTAAAGACAATACTTACTGAAACTCTCATCTTAGCGTATCCAGACTATGCGAAACCATTTCTATTGTATACAGATGCCAGCAACAGAGGATTGGGTGCGGTACTCGCACAATAACAGAATGGTGTGGAAAGGGTAATCGCCTATGCCAGCAGAGGATTAAGAGGCTCTGAGCGGAATGACGCCCGCTATAGCTCTTTTAAATTGGAATTTTTGGTGCTAGTCTGGGCCGTCACTGAAAAATTTCAACAATATTTGGCTGCCACCCCTTTCACAGTCTTCACAGACAATAATCCATTAGCACACCTGAATACTGCAAAGCTAGAAGCCCTCATGCAAAGGTGGGCTTCTCGACTCACAAATTACAGATTTTCCATCAAGTATCGCTCAGGTAAATTGAATGTAAATGCCGATGCCTTGTACCAAATGCCTGAACATGGAGAAGCAGAACTAGATGACAGCCAGCAGGAAAATATTGAAATGCCACCTTTCTACAAGTACCAGCTGAGATTGTACAGGCATGCTGTCAACTTGCTCCTGAGGTTAGACAGGAAGATCAACCAGAAATAGATGACATGATTGCTAATCAAAAGAACCTATGGGCAAAACTACAAAGCCAGGACCCCATAGTGCGTCAAGTGAAAGATCTAGTTACGCAACAGAAGCGCATGAACAGAAAAGAAAGAAGGAAATTGACCACAGAGATGATGAAACTGTGGAGGCACAGGACCCACTTGACAATAGAAGATGATCGTCTGGTGAAAAATAGTAGAGATCCCACCACCCACACAGAGATAACTCAAATCGTCGTTCCAAAGACCAGTGCTTCAGTAGTGCTGGAAGCATACCATGACAACTCAGGGCATTTCGGTCACAAGAAAACGGAAGCTATCATCAGAAGGCGATTCTATTGGGTAGGAATGCATAATGATATAGCAAAATGGAATGAGGAATGTCCAACATGCAACTTAAAGCGCAAGGAAAAGGGGAATCAGAGAGCTCCTCTCCATTCAATAGTCAGTAGTGCACCATTGGAACTAGTTGCTCTTGATCACTTGAAACTGGATCCTAGTTCAAATGGACACGTTTACATCCTCACTATGGGGGATCGCTTTTCCAAGTTCGTAGTTGCAAGTGCAGTGAAAGATCTATCTGCTCGAACCACTGCTGAAACCTTTATGAGATGTTTTGTATGACCTTATGGATACCCCACTAAAATCCTAACAGATCAAGGAACGTCATTGAATCTCAACTCTTTCACAAACTGTGTGCTCTATATGGGACTCATAAGTTAAAGACTACTGCTTACCACCCCAAGGGAAATGGACTTTGCGAAAGAACAAACCAAATTCTCTTAGAAATGTTGTGAGCTCTACCAGAATATAAACATCCTTTCTGGCCAGCTTTACTCCCTGAACTCACGTATCTGTACAATAATACGATTCATTGCTCCACAGGTTATACCCCGCACTACATGATGTTTGGATGACACGGAAGACTTCCAATGGACTTAGTATTGGAAGTGCCAGCAGAAGAAGTTAAAGGAAAGAAGCCAGTGACAAACTGGGTCCAAGAACATAATGAACAGTTACAAGAAGCCGGAAGAATAGTTGGAAAACACATGGAACAAGCACGGCAGAAGCAGAAAACCAACTACGATATCAAGGCCAAAGCTACACCGTTACTTATTGAAGAAAGGGTAATGTTGAAGGAGACCCAGAAATGCAGTAAACTTTCTTCAAAGTGGGAATCAGAACTTTATTACATCATCAAGATACCTTACCCTGAACTGCCGGTCTACAAGGTCCAACAAGAATTTGGACATAGCACCAAAATTGTCCATCGCAACCTACTAAAAGCGTGCACTTTCAGAGACACTGTGATCATTAAAGAACAGGACAGTCCTACGCCAAAAGAGAGGCAGGAGTCCACCAAAGACAAAATCTGGAAACCAGAATCACCAACAAATTGGTGTACAGAACCTTGGACTCGTACTTTGCATATGCATTCCCTTGACCGTTCGAACTGTGTATCAGTACTAGCTCCAGAAATACCAGATTTCCTGGAAGGAGAATGTCTTGTTCCAGAACCTATTGACTTCCAACCCCGCAGATCTCAAAGATTGAACGCAGGTATCCCTCCTAGAAGGTATATCACAGAAGTTTCCCAACTCATACCTTGGTGCAACAGGTAAATCTAATTCAAGTAATTTCCCAGACACAGTCATTTTAGGGTAAATCTTTAAAACAAAAATTTACAGTACAGTAGATGTTTTAAGAATATTTTAGAGATTTTAAGAGTGTTTTATTAAAGTAAGACTTCCTAGAGTATTAAGTAAGATTTTCATAGAGAATTAAGTAAGATTTAAGAGGTTGATAAGATGATAGATTTTATAGAATGTTAAGAGAATACATGGGGACATGTATTGTTAGGCGGGCCCAAATCTGTAATGCCCCAAAGGTGGTCATTCCATAAAAATAAAAATAATTAAATGAACGCAGAATATACAGGTGCTTAGAGTACCTGCTGCAGGGGTAGGCAGCAGGGTACTGTACAAAGGGGTCCCTAGACATAAAAGTCAACCTCCCTGCACACACAAAACACTGTAAATAATAGAAAAAGTGCACTTGTGCACTTACAGCTGGTCAAAAGATAGATTTTGTAAGCATTCCATGTCATAAAGGCCTGGATGGAATGCTGTGCTGGGTGGCTCATGCACAGCATTCCAATCCAGCCATTCTAGAACCCAGTCAGTTTTGTCTTTTAAAAATAGTTCTATAGCTGTCAGTTAGTCAGTTGCTGTGGGACTGTGGAGTAGAGAGGATCACAGGAGTGCAACAGGGACTTGTGGCTTACCTGGTGGTTGTGAAGCCAGTCCTGTTGACTCCCTGGTGAGTCCCCTCCTCCAGTCCACCAAAGAATTCCTCTCTTGCTCCAGTTCATGGTCGGTGGTGCCATCGGGGCACCACGAAGAAGACAACGTCCGTTTTCACTGCATTTTAGGGCTTAAAAGCCCTCCGTTTATTTATTTATTTTCTGCCCCCGAGTGTTTTCACAGTTCCTCTGGTCCCACACCGGCGGCAGAGAAGCGCCGCATCGTTTTCGGCCATTGGAAGGCCCCCCCAGTCTGTACCTCTCTTCACCTGCTGCCTCCCCATGCTCCCTCCCTCTGCCAGCAAGACCGCCCACCTCCTGGCTGCCTCCCGTTCCTCTCCTCGCTCCAGTCTGGTATGCGGTGAGTCAGCAGCAGCACGCAGATTCGTGCTGACTGCTTCTTCAAGGAAGACTGTGTTTACTGAAAAAGCTCATTAGGCGCTTGTGAGAGGTGGCCGAGTGCCGCAGGGAGCATCGGGTTACTAGGACCCACGTTTTAATATTCATTTGGGGAGGCGGGACTAGCGACACCCACAGGAAGGGGCTGAGAAGCAAGGCCAGGTAAAAGGCCTCTGAATATTGATGAGAGGGTGGAGCAGAGGTGGGCTTTCGCCAGATAAATGACAGCAGGCACTGGGAGCCTGCAGATTTAAAGGGGCAATACATTTAAAAGGGCAAGTCAGGCCCAGTGTAAAGAGGGGCACCAGGCCCAGTTTGAAGAGGGGCACCAGGCCCAATTTAAGGTGGGGCTTCAGGCCCAAAGTAACGAGGGGCACCAGGCCCAATTTAAGGTGGGGCACCAGACCCAAAGTAACGTGGGGCACCAGGCCAAAGCAACGTAGGGCTTCAGGCCTGAGGTAAAGGTAGGGCATTAGGCTCGAGGCAAAGCCTGGTCTATAGGGAGGCCCTGGCCTAGCAGAATAGGGCAAGCCAGCCTAGTGGTACTATAGGGAGGTCCCAGCCTAGTGGAATAGGGCAAGCCAGCCTAGTGGTACTAAAGGGAGGCCCTGGCCTAGCGGAATAGGGCAAGCCAGCCTAGTGGTACTAAAGGGAGGCCCTCCTAGCGGAATAGGGCAAGCCAGCCTAGTGGTACTAAAGGATTCCCTAGCCACAACGTACAGTAAGGGATCCTATCCCAGTATACCCTACCTATAGAAACAGGGGGTTCATTTGAGACTGTTCTATTTGCCTATACTGTGAAACTACTGTGATTACTGTACTGCTTATGCTGAACTATTGCCCAAAGTACCTGAACTATTGTCCTAAGTACCTGAACTATTGCCCTAAGTAACCTGAACTATTGTCCGAAGTACCTGAACTATTGCCCTAAGTACCTGAACTATTGCCCTAAGTACCTGAACTATTGTCCGAAGTACCTGAACTATTGGTCCAAGTACCTGAACTATTGCTTTAAGCACCTGGACATTGGCCCTTAACAGTAACAATTACCCCTGAAGTTATAATTTGCCCTCCCTGGCAAATTATTAGACTATTCCACAGTTCTTTGGGCATTCTTCAGTTATATGTTTACTACTGTACGAAGACAGTCTCAATCTTCTACCACACTGCAGTCCCATAGTGTGGTCTGTTACACCACGTGCTCAGAATCAGTCTCTACTCAGAAGAAGACATCCTTCCAGCATTCTTCACTCCAGGAAGATCATCCATAGACTCATCCTGTCCATTTATGTCATCCGCCGAAGTCGAGTCCGTCGTCAGTCGTACAAGTCGTACTCACCGTTTTCTTGTTTTCACAGCTTGAAAGTACGTCCGCCGAAATGCATCATGACAGCAGTGCCAGTGTCGTTCCGTATGGTTCCTGTTCCAGATGTCCGGAAGTTGGTCGCCTCTACAGAAGAAGAGAGAGCTCATCTTGGAGAACCTGTTCTGCGCCCCCACCTGGTCGTTCACTGAAAGTCGAGTCCGTCGGAGCCCAGTCCGGGACGCGTTCGCCATTTCTTTGTTTTGTGTTAGTTCCTGATCTGAGGATTGCAGAGTCAACCATCATCTCTTCAGATTCTTATGGTTCCTGGTCCTGTCAGAGTTCCTTCCGAGTCCAGCTGGCCCTTGGAGTGCTGCAGCATCAGTTGGATCGTGGTAGTCCTCCATTGGATTCATCGCCACGCAGATCTTGGTCTTTCTTCATCTTTGGCAACCCTAGAAGTAGGTTTTGGCTGAGGAATCTCTTGCTTTAGTGTGTTATTTCAGGAACCAGTTGCTTTGGTTCCACATTCCGGCAGCCTCGGAGTGAGTGGGCTTTGGCCGAAGATATATGGTCTGTTTACCAAACCTCTCACCACCCCAGTGGCCTTATCTAGGTCCTTGCTGGGAATTGAGATTAGGGTTCCATAGTTCTGTTTTATTTCCCTTGTAGCTACCAAAGAAGAATGCCGGTGTACACGAAGACGCCGGATCTCTGGACTCTTGTAAAATCTGGACTCTTTTGTAGATGTGTGATGCTGAGCACCCTAATGTAGTGCTGAGTAGCCTATGTAACTGGATTCTTGTTTAGAGTATATAAGTACAGTATAAACTAGTATCAGAATAAGACTGGAATCTTGTTTAGAGTATAGAAGTACAGTATAAACTAGTATTAGAATAAGAGTGGCAGTAGGCCTAAAGTTTATTCTTGTAGAGGTAACCATAAAAGTGGTAGATAAAAAAAAATATTTCAGTATATCCCTGTTCCATTGCCCTATTGTTAATCGGGCATCCCCTACTCCTTCTTGTGACTGTGTCTGTCTACCCCTTGGTACCAAATAAATGCCCGCCCAGTGGGCATCAAAATACTAAGTCGACTCCTGCCTCTCTTTGTCCGGATAGCAGTTATCCTATCTGAATTTAATTCGGACCTTTGGTGCCTTAACATCATAACATCATCTTGAGTGCATCATAATACTTTAGATGGGCTGTAGCCATGGGCTCAAAAGGAGCCCCCATTAACTTGACTATAAATACATTAAGATCCCAGGTGGGCACTGGTGCCATATAAGGGGGATGCAAATGCATCAGACCTTTAAAAAACCTTTTGAAAATGGGGTCTGATTCTACTAACACCTTTGTCCTGGCAGAAAGGTAGGCAGACACTGCTGCAAGATAAACCTTTAAAGAACTGGGTTGTAAACCCTGAGAATGCAAATGAGTGAGATAATCCAATACCACTGATACTCTCGCATCATTTGGAATAAAATTCCTACCAGAACACCAAAAAGAAAAACTCTTCCACTTAGAGGAATATAGTTTTCTTAGTGGAAGGTTTTCTATAACCTTTCAAGATAGTTAATACAGCTTCAGAAAGATTTAAGTCTGCATACTCTAACTCCTCAAGAGCAATGCCTTGAGGTAGAGGGACTTGAGATTTGGGTACAACAATGTTCCCTAATTGGATGACAGGGGATTGTGCCTGACAGGCAAATTTACTGGTTTTCTGATAAACATGGAGAGCAGAAGAGAATACCATGGCTGCCTGAGCCAATCTGGAGCTATCAAAATCAGAGAAGCTGAGAGGGATTTGAGCTTTAGTAACACCCTGAAAACCAGAGGAAATGGGGAAAGGTATAAAGGAACTTGCCTGACCAGTCTAGCACCAGAGCATCCAGAGGGATTGAGCCCCGGTCTGGTAGTCTGCATCAATACTGAGGCAACTGGTGGTTCTGGTGGGATGCAAACAGGTCTACGTCAGGAGTGCCCCGCCTTCTGAAAATTACTTGCACCACTTGCTTGTTCAGTGTTCATTCATGATGGGACTGGTTGATTTGACTCAGTGTGTCTGCCAAGGCATTGTCCTTTCCTGGCAGATGGATTTCTTGCAAGGATACATTTAGGAATTATGCCAGAGTCCAGATTTTCATGGCTTCTGTGCAGAGGAGGTCTGATCTGGTGCCTCCCTGCTTGTTTATGTAATACATAGTGGTGGTAATGTCTGTTCTGATTTGTACCACCTTGTCCATCACCAAAGGAGAAAAAACTTTTAGGGCTAGCCACACTGCTCTGGGTTCCAGCAAGTTTATATGCTGGAGGGACTCTGCTTCTGTTCAGATACCCTGGGTTGTGTGCTCCCCTGGATGAGCGCCCCAGCCTAAAGCGTCTGTTGTGAGGACTAAAGAGGGATTCTCTTTCTGAAAAGAAATTCCTTGTCTTAGGTTGGACTCCTTTTTCCCACCACAGGAGGGCCTGTAACAGTGCCCTTGTTACTGAAATAAGTTTTGAAAAGGGGTCTTTTTTCTGACTCCAGTGATTCCTGAGGTGAAACTGGATGTCTCTCATGTGAAACCTGGATCCCTGCACTGTGCCTGTGGATGCCACCATATGTCCCAGGCAGTTCTTGGCTTGTGCAGCGTAAAGGAATTTGCTATGGATTGAAGGCTTTGTACCCTGTCCAAAGGCAAAAATGCTCTGCCCTGAAGAGTACTGATTTCTGCCCCTATGAACTGCAAAATCTGTGTAGGGGTTAGAACTTGTTTTTTTTCTGGTTTATTATGAAACCCAGGGACTAAAAAAGATCTTGAGTGAGCTTTTGAGAAACTCTGACCTGGTCTGGTGATTTGCCCACCACCAGCCAGTCATCCAGATAAAAAAAGACAGTCACTCCTTGTCTTCGCAGAAATGCCACCACAGCTACTAGGCATTTTGTAAAAACCCTTGGTGCTGAGGAAAGATTGAAGGGCAGAGTTGAAAACTGGTAATCACCTGATGGGAGTCTGAATCTGAGATATTTTCTGAAAGATTCCTTTATGGGGATGTGGAAATAAGTGTCTTTCAAGTTCAGTGATGCCAGCCAGTCCCCTTTTTGGATTGTTGGCAAAATCCAAGCCAAAGTTACCATTTTGAACTTTGTTTTTTTTCAACTGCTTGTTTAAAGGTCTGAGACCCAGTATTGGCCACCACTCCCCACATGTCTTTGTTGTTAGTGTAACCCCAAGGAGGCGCTATCCCAAGGGCTACTACCCCTGCCTGATTTGCCACTAACAGGTCGAGAGGCCTGGATCCGATGGCGGGTGCCTATACCCAGAGGTTGGGGTTAAGACAGTCTGATATGACTTGGTCATAGCCCTCTAGGTCACAGCAACCCCCTTTCTTCCCACTAGTGGCCCATACAGGTCAATCACAGTACCCTTGCAATATACACTTGCCCTCAGGCTTGGGTCAATCAGCTGGCTCTGGGGACCCCCTATAAAGTAAGATGTAGTTATACAATAACCACTGTACAGTAATTCAGCATAGACGCACAGTTCAAGCAGTGTAACTTTGCTAAACAACCAAATCTGATTTATTTAGGGGATAGCAACAAGGACAGGGGGAAATCAGGTTAATTGATTCAGTCACATTATTAATAACAGTACTGTGCACATATTTCAGAGTCCCAAATGTCACTCTTACTGGGTACCCCAGGCAATAAGAGGCTAGCCTATTTGGTGCAGCTGGTTGGGGCCCTGAGGATAGAAAATGCATGCACAATACCCACTTTGTAATCCGGAGCCAGTAGGCTCAGTTCGTGAAGAAAGAAAGGAAAAGTAATCAGATGGAACGCTTGCAATTAGATGATGGCAGGGAGCTACCCTGATTTGTACTCGCAAATTCAATGCTGAAACTGAATGGAAGGCAGATTGTCCTGGAGTGCCAGGAGGAGCATACCATGTGGACAAGGTCCTTGTGACTGGACCCCATGGCAGTTCAGAGCAAATGGATGTAGTCTGGAATAAGATGAGATTTACTTCCAGCTTCAGGCACTCAATTCACTGTACAGGGGATTTGAAACGCGATTCCCCACAAGCACTACACACATTTATATGTAAAAGGAAAGTACTATACCAGGAAGGCTGCTTCTCTATCCCAATCACAATTACTGCACAATACCTGGGAGAACACATAGCAGATTCAGTTCCTGACTGACCGAGCGCAATTCAGCAATTTCTCCAGTCTTCTACAGGGTGAGCCTGGTTTCCTCACTTCTGGTGCTTCTTTCTCCTTACAACTCTGATTCAGTCCACACTGGCACTCACAAACAGTTGTAGGCTGAATTTCAGGGTCCCACACGAGCTTCCCGCGCAAAAACTCAACAGAGCAGGAGCCCGGAGCACCTTCCCTCTTCACGGTCACAACTCATCTGATCTTTCCAGTAGACAGAGCCAGGCATTTCCTTTGAGTTCCTCCCAATTCAGTTGGCTGGTTTGGCTGTCACTCACAGTTCAGTTGGCTGGTTTGGCTGTCACTGTTGGTGGAAAAAAGGCGCCGAAGTTCAAACTACAATTCCCAGAAGCACTGGCCATACAGTACATAGGTGGCTGGCTCCACAATGTGAGTCCAAGTTCTGATTTGCCAGCAGCAGGCTCCATTTCAAAGGTCCCTCCACACTGATTGGTCCAGTTCAGCAGTTCAAAACTAGAATGGGGGACTAGGCAAACACAGTTCTGACTGCAAAGAAAAGCAGGTTAGACAAACTGTATTTTCGTTATTACTCTAAATGACATCTGGCAAACAGTTATATCTTTGAAAAGTGCTCACTCTGCCCACTTAGTGACGGCAAAAATGAAGCGATTTGTCAGCAGCTCAAGTGGGACTCAAGCAGGGAAACACACAGACCCCCCATCCAAATTAATTATGTCTGCAGGCAGACAGCTCTTAAAGAGACAGTACCAGAGGCTCTAAAAGCACTCACAGATAAATGGCTTAGATGCCGAACACCATCCAGGTTTGGAGCATTCAAGCAAGCTTCTGGAAGACTTTTGGGAACCCCCATTTGAAGGGGGGTTACACCCTTCCCAGCCTGGAAAAAGCTTGGCATCCATATCAAGCAAGTATCCCCATAAGTTTCAATTGCAACCATATCCATTTGCATCAGGATCACATTAGGCTCATACACGTAATCATCAGTCAATATATCACTTTCTCAGGAACACATTTCTGAAACTTTGCAGTACGTCACTCTTTACACAGTATTACATACACATTGTACCATAACTCAGGTTATTACCTCTTGTACATGAAACCTGAAGAGAGGGGGCCCTCCCTATCAGCTACCTTGGGGCTGGATGGGACAGGGGCACCATACCTAGAGGACAACACAAGTAACTTGGAGTTAGCACTGATGTTCAGTTTGGGCAAGGAGCTCGGGGACACATACACTCCTTTGTGGACAACATTGAGAGGCAAGTGCACCGGCCTCCCAGGGGAATCATAACTGAGGTGCACCACAGCCTTGACCAGTCTTTCTAGGGAGAACTGTTACAGTCTCTGCACTCTGCGCCTCATTTTCAGCATTGTCCTCACTTGTCATGGGAGTCTGCATTGTGGTAGAGAGGCTAGAACTTGGGGCACTTTCAGCTCCAGAAGTTGCAATCTCTGAGTCCACAACACTTGGCTCACATGGAGAGCTTTCGGACACTGGCAGTGGACTGTCAGGGCACTCAAAATACTCTTTTTGTTCTGATGTATCACCAGTCTGTTCCAGTCCATCATTTTCTTCCCCTGAAAGCTCAAACAGTTCAGCCATACACAATGATTCCATATTATCTGACTTGATGCTTTGCACTTCACTTTCTGGGAGCATTGGCTCCAGGGACAAAGCTGGGGGCTTAGACAGTCCCGAAGGCCCAACTTCATCTCCAGTATTGACTAGGGATAGCCCCAAAACAATTGACTCAGTTCGTAAGAAGGGTAGTATTCAAAGTCACGCTCACTTTCCTCTGATATGGACTGACAGTCACGCTCAACTGGGATTTGTGGAGGGGAACACTTTAACTCAGCTTCTGTAGCTGTAGACTTTCTTGATTTTTTCTTAGCAGCAGCTCTAGTCACTGGTCCAGAGGGGGCATTTTCTTGGGGCTCAGACTCAATCAAGATTTGTCCAATGGGCAGTAAATGATTTCTATGCATTGTTTTAACATCTTTTGAATTATTCTCAGGTCTTACTTTGTACACAGGCAGATCATCTAGTTTGCCCACTACAATGTGAGGGAGATGGTGCCATCTGTCAGCAATCTTGTGTTTGCCATGCAGTCCCAGATTTCTTAGCAATACCCAGTCTCCCTCCTGGAGTTCTGTGCTTTCATCTTTTTATCATACCTTTTTTTGTTGGCCAGATTTCTTTTGGCAGCCATGGTTTGAGCCAGTTGGTACGCATGATTTAGCTGGGCCTTTAACTTTTGCACATACTGTAAATAGTTGTCAGCTTGAACTCCATCAGGAGAGACCCCAAAGCACACATCTACCAGCAGTCGAGCTTCTCTTCCAAACATCAGGCAGTAGGGGGAGAACCCAGTGGCATCACTTTTGGTGCAGTTGTAGGCATGTACCAGGGTGCTGATTTGTTGGCTCCATCTAGGCTTGGAGGGTGCCTAGCATATCTAGCAAAATGCAGTTGAAACGTTCAGGCTGTGGGTCCCCCTGGGGGTGGTAAGGGGTGGTTCTGGACTTTCGCACTCCCCACAGAGAAAGCGTCTCTTAGATCAGACGACTCTCAAAGTCTTTCCCTTGATCAGAATGGATTCTTTGTGGAATCCCATAGTGAACAACAAAGTTTTCTACAAGTGCTTTTGCCACTGTGGATGCCTTCTGGTCCTTGGTGGGGAAAGCTTGGGCATATCTCGTAAAATGGTCAGTGCCCACCAGCACATTACCAATATTTCTTTGATCTGACTCCAAACTCAGAAAATCAATACAGACCAGCTCCATGGGTGCACTGGTGGTGATGTTAACAAGGGGGGCAGCCCTCTAGGGCAAAGCTTTCCCTCTGTAAGCAGCGACTACAAGTTCGAATGTGTTGCTCCACATCAGCCCCCATCTTAGGCCAACAGAATCTGGATCTCACCAAGTCAAGTGTTCTGTCTATACCAAGATGCCCCATGTGGTTATGTAAAGACCTCAGAATTGAATCTCAAAGGCAGTGGGCAGCACTAGTTGTTGTTTGTCTACTTGCCCCCCTCTATCTACTGTTTCTCTGTCTATTGATCAGTTTCAACTTAGGAGCTTCTTTGTATAACAATACAGTTCTCAGATCAGTGGAACATAATTTGGACACATCTTTCCCTGCATATAGGGCTTCTGAAGCTGATTTGATCATGGGATCTCGGGACTGAGCCCGCCGAATACTGTCATTGTCCAGCTGAGGCAGTGCACCAATGTCTATTGCAGAAAAGTGACAAGAAGCCGCAGGTATGCAATTCTCAGAGGATCCCAAACAATCCACCATACAGTCCACTGCATCTGTGGACATTTGTTCCTCCCTGTCAAACTTCTTGCAGAGTGCTCCAATATCAGGTTCTGACAGTCTGACCCAATCATTCTGGGGAACAGGCCTCCGGGAGAGAGCATCAGCATCTATGTGGTTCAGGCCTGCTCTGTATTCAACTGCATAGTCATAGGTAGATAAGAGCCACCTATGGCCAGTGGCATCCAACTTAGCTGAAGTCTGCACATAGGTCAAAGGATTATTGTCAGTCTTTACTAGTATCTTAGCCCCATACAAGTACTCATGGAATTGATCAACAATGGCTCACTTCAAAGCTAGGAACTCTAACTTGTGTACAGGATAGTTCTTTTCGGAAGGGGTCAGGCTTCTGCTGGCAAAGGCCACTGGTCTCAGGCCATTCTCATGCTCCTGGTACAACACAGCCCCCAACCCTTGCAAGCTAGCATCAGTGTGCAGGACATAAGGTTTTGTTGGATCAGCATAGGCCAACACTGGAGCAAGGGTAAGTTGATATATGATCTCATGAAAAGCAGTCTCACAATCAGGAGTCCACCTGGCCCCAAATACTTTGCTTGGATGAAAATACACTCTTTCAGTCTCGAGGGATGCTGACTTTTTGTATTTTTTGTGGGTTGGTGGATACCCTTGAGTAAGGTTAAGTAAAGGGCGGATCACTCTTGAATAGTCCTTGATGAAACACTGATAACCACAGAATCCCAGGAATCTTTGCAGTTCTTTTAGATTTTTGGGCTGTGGTCAGGTGGTCAAGGCCTCGGCTTTACTTGGATCGGTCGCTATTCCCTCGGTGAATACTATGTGTCCTACATACATTACTGATGTTTGAAAGAATTGACACTTATCAATGGACAGTTTAAGGCCAAAGTCTTCCAGTTGGTCCAACACCTTGAATAATCTGCTCTCACATTCCTACAGTGAGCTGCCAAACACAATAACATCATCTAGGTATACCAGGCACTCTAATAAGTTCATGTCCCCCACTGCACTCTCCGCCAGTCGCTGAAAGGTGGCTGGGGTGCTTGAAATCCCTTGAGCCATTCTCATGAATTCATAGAAGCCAAGCGGATAGGCAAAGGTTGTCTTCTCATGGTCATCTGGGGCCATAGGGATCTGGTAGTACCCACTGCAAAGATCCAGCACACAGAACCACTTGCTACCGTTCAGGCAGTCCAAAGCATCCTGAATGCGGGGCATTGTATACTGATCAGGGACAGTCTGCCAGTTTAAAGTGTGATAATCCACACACATCCTTACTGTCCCATTCTTTTTTTCACTACCACAATGGGGGAAGCATAGGGGCTTCTGTATTCTTGTATTACACCAGCAGCTAGCATCTCTTGCAGATGCCGTCTCACATCATCTATGTCAGCAGGGACCAGGTGTCGAGACTTCTCACGAAATGGCCTTTCATCATGCAGTCAGATGTAGTGCTCAGCTCCTTGCACACATCCTACATCCCATTCTTTTAAGGAAAACACCTGGTCTCTCTGGACAAGCTCTCATTGATCCTCACTTTCCATTCAGCAGGCAACGGGTAGTCACCGAAATCAAACAAGTCAGGCGTTACTCTGTCATTCTTCCCCGAACTCTTGCTACTGGGTAGCACTGCAGTGTCTGCACAATGCACATTAGCCAGGGTGCAACCTCTATTTACTCGAATCTCTCTGTCAGACACATTATGAACTTGAACCATTACCCTTCTGGCATAAGCATGGGTTCTAGCAGGCAAAATACTAGACTTGACCAGCAGTCCCTCAGGCAATTTCCCATCGCCTGGTGTATCCAACATGAGGATTTTATTCTTTACATCCTTTCTGATACGGACTTCCCCCTGGAGGGTACACTGGGCATTTGGCACCAGGATCAGAGACTCAGGATCCTTTTTCCAGACAACTCCAACCAGTTCCTCTGGTTCACTTTGTCAGCATCTCTCTGTGCCTCATAGGCCTTCTTGATCAAGGCCGGAATTCTTAAAGCTCTACTAGTTCTTGACCTCTGTTTTCCATAGCACAACTGTGCCAGCCATCCAAACATATGTGCATTAGTCCCAATTAGTAAAGGAACCCCATCATACAGTCCAGTAGGGGGACCCACTAAGGCTGGGGTCTCTACTTGCTCAGCCATTCCAACCACAGAGGTGGTGAAAGACAGCCAAATTCAGATATATGCAGAGTAGGGGTAGGCCTTCTCACTTAACCCCCATACATGCAGTCCTTCTAATGGTTGTAAGGGTACGTCTGACAAATGCTTCTGATACCAATCCTGGAATATAATTGTCACTTGGGAGCCACTGTCTAATACAGCTCTTGTAGACACTCCATTGACCTTTACAGTGGTCTCCATGGAGGGACCCACTATTCTGAACCAGTCTGGAGAGGTGGTAGCAGGGGCCTGGGCAACTGACCTTGCCACAGAGGGACATGAGCTAGCATTTTTGGGACCCTCACTGGGACCATTTCGTGCACCTCTTAACCACTGACTTGTTCTCCAAAGTTCTCCTTGTAGCCGGCTTACCACTCTCTCTAAGTCTTTCTGAGACCGGCATTCCCTCTTCATGTGCCCATCCTTCCCACAATTATGGCAAAATATTTCTGCTGAAGTTTGGGGTGACCGAGGCATCACTGTGGGGGCTGTGGCATTGGTACTATCGATAGAAAATCTTGGTGCCACCTTAGCCAGCGGTGGGTTGGGCATTTGGAGACATCTTTTCAGTTCCCTCACGTCCATAGTCAATGCGTCAAGTTTCGAACTCTTGTCAACATGAGGTGCCTAGGTGGGCACCCCCACCCCCATAGCAGAAGCAGTCGGGCAAGTGTCAGTGCCCATGCTCATAGGAGTATCCTTCATGATGAGACTGTCTGTACCTTTCCTAATCTCCCTCAACAACTCCTCCCAGTGTGGGGTGTTTACAGCCATCCCCATTGGGCAGGCACTTAATCCTTGACTTTCACCATGGGTTTTCGGTGATCCCTGGCCGTCAGCAGCCAACCCCATCCTTGGAGCAGAGGTTTTAGCAGCTACAACTACACGGGGCTCTAAGAAATCTTCCTCCTCCTCAACTTCCAGGATTTCTTTCATCAAATCACAATGATCTGGTCGGTTACCTCTCCTGTCATGAAGCCTCAACTGAAGAAGCTGCAATTTTGAGTGCTTTGCACGTTGCAACATGAGCCCCAACCTCACACAGTTTAAGTCACTGGCGGCCACCACCCCCCTTTCCGGTAGGCTCTCTGTAGTGCTCATTCCAGGTGAGTAACATATGCAGATAAACTTTCCCTTGGCCATTGTTTTGTACCATGAAACTTCCACATCAAGCTCTCCCCTGACTCAATACTCCCAAAATTGCATTCAAGTGCAGTTAGGTACTTTTGGGCAGATGCCTCAGGGTTTGTGGAACTCAAAGACTTAATGGCTTCCAGAGTGGGACCTCTCAAGCTCTCTAGGATTTTTTTCCATTTCTCAGCCTCTGCACACTGCCACTCAGATACCAAAGGGGCGACACAGTCTATCCAGGTCTCCCAATTATCCTCCCCTTGTGGAGTGGGGAGAGTGCCGGAGAAAATTCTCAACCTGCAGTAAGAGTCATGACTATTGGCAGGTACAGACATGGGGGCTTGCACTGGCACAGAAGAAGGAGCAATAACGGGTGCTGGAGGGGAAGAGGGTGTTGGTGGAGGAACGTTCTCAGGTGGTAATAATAGTTTCTTTAAATCTTCCACAGTTTTCCCTTTCCCCAACAACAATTTAGCAAATTTCTCCTAAAAAATTTCAGATAATGGGGGAGGCTCATTCTCCTTGGGGTCTTTACTGTCTTTGGTTATCACTCTCCAGACATTGAGGGTTTCCCCAGGGGTAACAGTCTGTGGCACTTTAGAACTGTCTACAGGGTCCTTACTCTCTATTTGGGCCATGAAAGTTTGGGTGAGCAGATCAGCCTGTCGCCACTCTACCACAGGGTCTCATAAACATTCAACCGTGGAAAGTACTCCCTCTACAGTGTCCGTACTGGTACCCATTGGGATATCCAAGATAAGTATAGCATTTTGAGGGTCTATCTCCTCCCCAGTACACTACTTCACCAGCTGGTGTACAGCCACTTCTGTTGGGGTACCCATTTATTTTTTGACAGTAATTTGAAAATGTGGCCACTAGAGGACACTAATCCTAGTGGTGCCTCCAAGATGTAACCCCAAGGGGGCGCTATCCCAAGGGCTACTACCGCTGCCTGATTTGCCACTAACAGGTTGAGGGGCCTGGATCCGATGGCGGGTGCCTCCACACAGAGGTCGGGGTTAAGACAGTCTGATATGACTTGGTCACAACCCTCTGGATCACTGCAACCCCTCTTTCTTCCCACTAGTGGCCCACACAGGTCAATCACAGTACCCTTGCAATATACAATTGCCCTTAGGCTTGGGTCAATCAGCTGGCTCTGGGGACCCCTTGTAAAGTAAGATGCAGCTATACAATGACCACTGTACAGTAATTCAACATAGACACACTGTTCAAGCAGTGTAACTCTGCTAAACAACCAAATCTGATTTATTTAGGGGATAGTAACAAGGACAGGGGGAAATCAGGTTAATTGATTCAGTCACATTAATAATCACAGTACTGTGCACACATTTCAGAGTCCCAAATGTCACTCTTACTGGGTACCCAGACAATAAGAGACTAGCCTATTTGGTGCAGCTGGTTGGGGCCCTGAGGTTGGAAAATGCATGCACAATACCCGCTTTGTAATCCGGAATTGGTAGGCTCAGTTCGTGAAGAAAGAAAGGAAAAGTAATCAGATGGAACAATTGCAATTAGATGATGGCAGGGAGCTACCCTGATTTGTATTCACAAATTCAATTATAAAACTGAATGGAAGGCAGATTGTCCTGGATTGCCAGGAGGAACAGACCATGTGGACAAGGTCCTTGTGACTGGACCCCATGGCAGTTCAGAACAAATGGATGTAGTCTGGATTAAGCTGGGGTTTACTTCCAGCTTCAGGCACTCAATTCACTGTACAGGGGATTTGAAACGCGATTCCCCACAAGCACTACACACATTTATATGTAAAAGAAAAGTACTATACCAGGCAGGCTGCTTCTCTATCACGATCGTAATTACTGCACAATACCCGGGAGAACACGTAGCAGATTCAGTTCCTGACAGACCGAGCGCGATTCAGCAATATCTCCAATCTTCTGCAGAGTGAGCCTGGTTTCCTCAATTCTGGTGCTTCTTTCTCCTTACAACTCTGATTCAGTCCACACTGGCACTCACAAACAGTTGTAGGCTGAACTTCAGGGCCCCACATGAGCTTCCCGCGCAAAAACTCAACAGCGCAGGAGCCCGGAGCACCTTCCCTCTTCACAGTCACAACTCATCTGATCTTTCCAGTAGACAGAGCCGAGCACTTCCTTTGAGTTCTTCCCAGTTCAGTTGGCTGGTTTGGCTGTCACTCAGTAAACTCCCCCTGTTGGTGGAAAAAAGGCGCCGAAGTCCAAACTACAATTCCCAGAAGCATTAGCCATACAGTTCATAGGTGGCTGGCTCCACAATGAGAGCCCAAGTTCTGATTTGCCAGCAGCAGGCTCCATTTCAAAGGTCCCTCCATACTGATTGGTCCAGTTCAGCAGTTCAAAACTAGAATGGGGGACTAGGCAAACACAGTTCTGACTGCAAAGAAAAGCAGGTTAGACAAACTGTTTTTTCATTATTACTCTAAATGACGTCTGGCAAACAGTTATATCTTTAAAAAGTGCTCACTCTGCCCACTTAGTGATGGCAGAAATGGAGCGATTTGGCAGCAGCTTGAGTGGGACTCAAGCAGGGAAACACACAGACCCCATCCAAATTAATTATGTCTGCAGGCAGACAGCTCTTAAAGAGACAGTACCAGAGGCTCTAAAAGCACTCACAGATAAACAGCTTAGATGCCGAACACCATCCAGGCTTGGAGCATTCAAGCAAGCTCCTGGAAGACTTTTGGGAACCCCCATTTGCAGGGGGGTTCCATTAGGAAGTATCTGGAGTAAAATCCTTGTCCTCTCAGGGTTGCAGGAACTGGTTCCACTGTTCTGAGCTGTAGCAGCTTTTGAACCTCTGCCTCTAGCAGTGTTGTTTCTGCTAGGGAAGGAGAGGAAAACCCTGGACTTTTTTAGAGGAAGAAATTTGAAGTCCAGAGACAGACCCTTGCCCACTACCTCCAACACCCACTTGTCTGTGGTGATGGTTGACCAAACATGGAGGAAGTGGGAAAGTCTGCCTCCGACAGGTAGGGAGGAGGTGGCCTGTATCTCAGGGGTTCCGTTTAGGCTGGGGCTGAGGTTGTGCCTGAGACCCTTGCCTAGAGCCCCTTCTACTCCTACCCCTAGAGTATCCCTGTTGGGATGGCTACTGGCTGGAAAAAAATTATTGTCATGAAGGACCAACCTCTGCCCCTCCTTCCATAGGGCCTGGTGGATGAAGAAGCTCTGTCCCTGGCAGAGTTGCTTCTATAAATAGCCTTATATTCATCCACCTTCTTCATATAGGCAACTGTGGATTCCCCAAAAAGAGAATTTCCTTACAATGGAAAATCTAGGGCCTTTGATTGAGTATCCTGAGTGAGGTTTGTGGCCCTAAGCCAAGCAAACCTCCTCTGATCCACTGTGTTAGCCATCCATCTGGCTGCGGTGTCATTCGAATCAGCAGCGATTTGGAACTGGAACTCTAGTCCAAACCTGTCAGTTTCAGCCAGGTCATCTGATAAGGGTGAGGGGGCTTTCATAGACATTGCCAGTACCGACTGCCACATGGATTTCTGATGCTGTGTAGCATACGCCTGGAAGATAACCTGTCTCATGGCCAAGGAAGCTGACAAATAGCCTTTTTGGCCATACTATCCAATTTTCTGGAATCCTTTTCTGGTGGATGTGAGGACAGAGGGACTTTAGCCTTATGACAGGCTGCCGGTTGTATTACCCCTTGGTGGTCTGGATGGGAGAAAAGGA
The DNA here is from genome assembly GCA_016271365.2 of Neoceratodus forsteri. Lineage (NCBI taxonomy): Eukaryota > Metazoa > Chordata > Ceratodontiformes > Ceratodontidae > Neoceratodus > Neoceratodus forsteri. The sequence goes on from CM028130.1 coordinate 1,585,798,607, forward strand.
AGTCAGCTCCCTCCCTATCCAGCTTGTGCTTCTTGTCTATTCTCCTGTCAATGGGAAGAATAGAATTGGGGTCTACAGGAGCTTCAGAACATCCTTCTTAAAAAACTTATATACTGGGAGTAGGAAGGCCTTTGTGGGTGTTAAATCCAACATGCTCAAATATTCAGTCTCCTCCTCATCCTCTACTTGCTCTGTTGTGGCAATATCCAGAGCATCTGCCATTTTGCTCACAAAAAAAAATGAGAGCAAAAGTCCTCAGACACCCTGGGAAGCGAGCCAAAATCCTGCTCAATGGACACCTCTGGAGGGATAGGTTCATCCTCCTCATAAGGCTCATCATCCTCATCAAAATATAGTTGCTCTGGTAAAGAGGACAACACTGCACTGCCAACCTGGGGACCCTGAGAAGGGGCAGGAGGCTGAGGGATGACATTTTGCAGGGCTTGAATAATTTTAAATGCCTGAGCTATCTCCTGAGCCAAAGGCATAGCGGGCACCCGCACAGAAGTCCCTGGTTTAGTAGGGAAGGATTCTGCATATTTAAGCTTTTTTGAGGGAACTGGGGACTCAGCCTCTTTGACTCTTTTTGCCCCTTTTTTGCCCATATCGGGGCAGTGGTATGTACAACTGTGAGTTCAGCCACAACAGTCTGGGGTATCAGCTGGTCAGAGCTGGGGGGACCGCTTGGAAACTTTTTACTAAGCCTTTCAAGGCATTTTTCCATGGTTTTATCTGGGAAAGTTTTACAAATATCACATTCTTGGTCCAGAGCTTCAAATCCCAGACAGGTGTGCTTGTCTGCCTTAGCGAGCACATCTCCACACTTTAAGCAATTTTTAAAATTGGGCTCTCCGGTTCTCTTTTTAGGTTTCTCTGCCATGGTGAAGCCAAAGAAGAAATTCCCCAACCACTAAATAATGAACTGCTGTGGTTATAAAATCAGAATTTTTATTTTTATTTTTTTTTTTTTGCGGTCGGTTCCGGAACCGATAGGAATGGGAGGAACTGAACCGGGAGATGTAAAAATGAACCGGTTCAGCAGTTCTGTCACTGAGAAAAAGCGGTTATGAATAGAATTTGCAAAGACCAAATTTAACTGCAAACACACAGGTTCTTTAGTCAGAGAACCAGAAATAACTCAAAACTAACTCAGATCCCTCACGGTTATCCCGAACCCAGAGGAACCAAGAAAACAAAAATTTTTCTAAACAAAATGAGATCTAAACTGACAATTAGTAGAGGCAGTAAAAGAAATGAAAATATACTTATGGTTTTATGATTTATATATCTTTCTTCATGCGAAAGAGGACGACAGGAACTCTGAGCTACCAGACTTTCAGGCGGAGAGAAAAATCTGAAGAATAGAACACTACAGTTGGTAAAGGCAGTGTTTGAAAGATGCTCATGTGCAAAGAATTCTATTCCTTTGCATGTGTTCCATTTCTTTTGGTAGTCCAACCTTTCAGACTTACTGCATAAAGTTATGAACATCCAGACCATTACTGGGGTTAGAATCAATGTTTCAGCTTTTACCTGTACAGTCTGAGTACTGGGACCTGTTGGGTTTTCAGTTCCAAGGGGGCATGTATTTCAACAAGGCCATGCCCATGGGTTGCTCAGTGGCTTGTTCCACCTTCGAGGCATTCAGCACCTGGCTGCAGTGGGTATTTGGGGTCCGGTATGGGCACAAGAGAGTGGTGCACTACCAGGATGATGTCCTCCTCATTGTGGAATCCAGGGCTGAGGCACAGAGGATGTTGCAGGATTTTAAGGCAATGTTCAAACAGGTGGGCATACCACTGGCAGAGGGCAAGATGGAGGGCCCTACCTGTAAGTTAAAATTCCATTGCATAGAGGTGGACACAGAGGAGGGTTGTTTTTGGCTTCCCAGGGACAAGGTGGTGTGCCTTAGAGGCCTGTTAACCCAAGTTACAGGGAGGTGGAGGGTGCCACTGGTACAAATGCAATAACTGCTGTGGCACCTTAATTTTGCCTGCAAGGCCATCAGCCCAGGCAAAGCCTTCACAAGGAGGTTGGGAAGGGCCACAGGGAAGGCTTGGCTGCCGCACCACTGGGTGGACATGTTGAGAGGAATGCGGGAGGACTTCCGGGTATGGGAGGAGTTTCTCGACAACTACAGTGGGGTGACATTCTGGCAGGAAGAATGGGTAAGGAATGCAGACTTAGCACTGTTCACAGACACCAGTTGCCCTGGGAATGGGGGCATATTTCCAGGGGACATGGATGTTGGAGCCTTGGCCGGCATCGTGGGGAAAAAAGGGGGTATTGAAGGATATCACATTTTTGGAGATCTTCCTGATATGGGTGGCTCTGGAAGCATGGGGCTATAGGATACAAGGGAAGCGCATCTTGTTTTGGTGCGATAACAAAGGAGTAGTGAAAGTCATGAATAGGCAACGGGAAGGACAGAGATGGTGGGCAGACTGCTCAGGTGGCTGATTTTGTTGGGGCTGCAGCTGAATAAGTCTTTCAAAGCGCAGCACATCGAGAGGCTGAGGAATGAAGTGGCTGATAGTCTTTCCAGTTTATAGCTCAACAGGTTTCAGGAGCTGAGGCCTCAGGCAGCATCACACAGAACCAGGATCCCAGATCAGATGTGGGAGACTGGAGGGACACAGCCAGGACACTGTACCAGAGATCTTGGGCAGCTAATACATTGAGGGCCTACAAGGCAGGATGGGCGAAGTTTCAGAAGGAAATACAGGTGGGACAGGGCCGAACTGGCCCGGAACGAGCAGATAAGGAGGTTCATGTTGGAGATGTGGGAAGAAGGGCTGGCCCATGCCACAATGGTCATGCACCTAGTCAGCATCAGTCTGGTATGCCAAGACAGGGGCTAGCCGATGTAGGAGCCAGCAGGACAATAAAACGTATGGTGTCAGGGTGGCGGAGGGGGTCAAGTAGCCAGGGTGGACAGGAGGCACCCCATAAGAGGGGAGTTGCTGGAAAAGCTCTTAGGGGCAACCCAGAAGGTATGCACATCAGCCCAAGCTGTGTTTGCGGTTATGGCAGCAGGGGCATTCTGGGTGGGGGAAGTGGTGGCCCCATGAAAGGCAGTTTCCGGGCAAGCTTTGCAGCATGAGGATGTCCTATGGGGACACAACAGGGTGATCATTACACTGGCCAGATCTAAGACGGACCTGGGGGAGGGGGACCCAGGTGACACTGGTGAGGCAACCGCACTTCACCAGCTGCACTGTGACTGCACTGGAGACATACAGGAGTGATTGGGGGAGGACCAGGGGATTCTGTACCAACATGGGGATGGCTCCCCAGTGATGGGGTTCCAGGTAGGGGCAGTACTCAAGAGGACGCTGATGTTCCTCAGGGAAGATCCAAGTAAATTTGCCCCATATTCATTTCGGATTGGGGCAGCCACAGAGGCAGCACAGAAAAGGGCTGCAGCGGCAGAGGTACAGAAGGTGGGGTGCTAGAAGTCCAGCTGCTATAAGAGGTATATGAGGTATTAACAACAGCAACTCATACTGTTTGTTTTGTTTTCCATGGCAGGTTCCAAGAGGAAAATCTGGATAGTGGGGCATTCCTTTGTATATTGGGCAGAAAGGTTTGAAGTCATCACCTCCAGAGGAGCAGAGTTAAGATATAACACCGAGCATACCAGGGTGCTGTAGAAAGGCATTAGGGGGAAGAGGTGGGCACAACTCATGCCTCTTATGGAAGAATTAAAGTTGCAATGGGGCACACCGGATTGCATCATTATACCCCTGGGGGCAATGATTTGGGGGGCCTGCCATGAGGGGCATTGGAGCAAAGCATCATGGAAGATTTAGAGAAATTGAGAGGGTGGTGGCTGAGGGTTACAATCAACTGGTTCGACATCACCTCCTGGAGGGTTTGGAGGGGGATGAAGGATGTACGGCTGATCAAGAAAGTCAGGAAGTGTTTAAATAGAAGGGTGGTGAGAGCGGTAATCAAATTGGGGGGAGTGCACCTGCAGCGCAAGGACATCTCCTTCGACCAGCCTGCGGGGTCCACCTGTCGGAGTTTGGCATGTACCTATTCCTAAGACCTATCGGGGAGCTAGTGAACCAGATAGCCAGAAAAGGTTTAGGTACTAGCCCCCAGGGGAGCCCCTCAGCCCATCGCAAGCTGGAGGAGGGGCAGTGGAAGAAAGAAAAGGGGGGGGAGCATGGGGGAGGATACATGGGCTGAGGACAAGGAACCCAGATGTGGTGGTAAAGTGGGGAGGAGGATAGGTCCAGGTGCTGGATTCAGAAGTGTCTGGGCCTGGAGGGTGAAAGTCCGGGTAGGCAGAACCAGCCTGGTTCTGATATGGAGGAGGGAACTGGATTCACAGTGTCCGGACCCTGAAAGCCAAGATTGAAGAACAACCAGAAGAAGGACAGAGGCTGGAACCAGGGAGCTTTGAAAGACATTTTTGGTGTGGAATTGAATTGTGAATTCATAAAAATCTGTGGGTGTAAATATATTCTTTGTGCCATTAAATAAATTTGCCAACGAGCAACCAACAAGTTAAATTGTTGTAGCATCCATCATTCCTGGGAGGATTCAGGAGGAAATGGGGCTTGCCACTAAAAGGCAGGCCAGGTTATCTAATGATCCCTGCCAGGAAGAGGCTCAGGAGGGGAAGAGGTGAGGGGGGAGCAGATGAAATAGAGGGGTGGGGCATAGGGACATCACCAGGCAGGTAAAAAGTGTAAAATGATAAGGGCATGTCAGAGCCCCAGGGATTGGCTTGGGGGGCGGAGCCCAAAGGGTGTCCTGACCAGGGGCCTATAGGGGTATATTAGGCCAGGACTCAAGCAGGACGACCTCTTTTGCTGGCAAATTTCTCCCACCCTTATTAAAGAAGGCTCTGTGGGGCATGGTTGGCACAAAGGAAAGAGTGGAGGGCAGGTTGAGTGCCCTAGGGGCCCCTGGGCAGAGGGCCGGTGTTTCCACTGTGGGGAGGCAGCATCAGGCCAGGGGGCTAGGTCAGAGTCCCCTGGTAAGGAGGGGCAAGGATGCCCATGTGAGTGGGAAGAAAGAAAAAGTGGGGAGCGGGGGGGGGAATGGGGTAGGATACACGGGCTGAGGACAAGGAACCCAGATGTTGTGGTAAAGTGGGAAGGGGGGATAGGTCCAGGTGCCGGATTCAGAAGTGTCCAGGCCTGGAGGGAGAAAGTCAGGGTAGGTGGAACCGGCCTGGTTCTGGTGTGAAGGAGGGGGCTGGATTCACAGTGTCCAGACCCTGAAAGCCAAGATGGAAGAACGACCAGAAGGACAGAGGCCGGAACCAGGGAGCTTTGAAAGAAATTTCTGGTGTGAAATTGAATTATGAATTCATAAAAATCTGTAGGTGTAAATATATTCTTTGTGCCATTAAATAAATTTGCCAACGAGCAACCAACAAGTTAAACTGTTGTAGCGTCCATCATTCCTGGGGGGATTCAGGGGGCAATACCTTTTTGGGTAAGCCTGATAAAATAAACTTGAACTTGAGTTAGTGATTAAAGTAATGAAATTCTGTTTTCAAGACATGAAATTCCAGGAATTGCACTGGTGATTGTTAGACTAATTTCTGGATTTTACTGGGATTCTACTGTCATCCTTTTAGTATGTGTATACATGATCAGAATAAAAGACTGCTTAATATAATGAGCATTAAATGAGGCAAACTGAAAATGGTAAAGGAAGCAATTATAAGAAAAATACAGGTTGTGTAGATTTACTGATCTGATATAAAATACCAAATTGCATGAAATTCTTTGTTTTTACTGGTGTGTAGGCGATCAAAATTCTAGAATTGTACCAGGTTTTCTGGTAACAATAATTTTGGTTATCTTGCATTGAGCATTGTAACTCTTGGTAGTAGGCCATGATAGAGTGAATTTGTGTTTTGTTAGAAATAAATTACTGCATGTTTGCTGGATTGCTTAAACTGTATTTTATTTTATTTGTTATTTGAAAGTTGGTGACTGGGAGAGGCACACTGAGCCATGGCTTGTTTCCAGGTGCGACCCAGGAGAAAGGGAAGGGGAATATGTGTACAGATGCAAACTGACTTACGGAACCAGAATAAGCTGTTGGTGGTATTAGCGAATAGGAGAATATCTGGCCAGAACACTGTGGAAATTCCTTTACTCTGCAGCAGGGGGTGCTACACTCTGCTGGTGGAATGGAGGAATCCAGTGTAGAGGAGAATGGAAACAGAGTAAGTGGTGTATCCAGAGAAAAATACATTTCAGACATACCCATTGAATCTCCACTGGCTTCAGTTTTTTTGGAGACTACTGATATGGATTTACTGGAAGACGAACGAAAACTGCAAGAAAACATAGAAAATGAAAGAAAACAATTGCTATAAATGATGAACTAAGCTGAACAGCGTTACGCCCAAAATAAATCCAAAACTGAGGAAGAGATTGTCTATTAACCCGATGGGTTTGCTGGATTGGAAATTTCAACATATGATGGAGGACACTTCAACTGCTGCAATTAGCAAGATGGACCCCTTGTAAGGTCTGAATCATTCCATGGAGCTTACCCCAGAATTTGCTTCTGAAGGATGGTCACCAGAGATAGCATTATAGCAAGCTGGATGGATTTTCAAAAAAGGCAAATGGATTCCAGATTCTATTATTCCACTCCCTAGTGAGGCAGAGCAAGCACAGATTTCAAGCACAGCAGATTTAACTAGCCTCAAAACCTATGGCGACACATAGGATTCAGTAGCTAGCTGCTGCAGCTGTGCACAGTCTGGCAGAGTCATACCCAGTAGTTGCTGCGTCAAACGCTGTGGAAGAGATTTTTGCCCTGACTACCCCAGATGCTCAAAATGAATTCTCTACAACATCAGGTACTGAACCTTTACATGCTCAGTTGAATATTATTGACAATTCAGTTTTAGATATGACTTCTGAACACCAGAATAATATAGCCCCACCTACTAAACGAGCAAGCTATGCAAGCCTGTTTAGGCAGCCAGCTGAGGCTGCTAAACATAGAAATGTTTGTGCTCTTAAGATATAAAAGGGGACTTGAGCAATTCCTGGACAGAAATTATGTGGGGAAAGCTTTAATAAAGGATTCTTTGCATTTCATTCCGGCAGACATATATCCCTTTATCCTTGCCCTTGGAGATTTACATTTTGATGTAAACTTTCACAACGCTGCTTTTCTGAACAAATTCTGGAGTTCCTATTATAAAGTAAAATACATTTCTTTCTGGGGGCCATTTATAGCAATTCAGATTACTAAACCTACTATCAAAATGATAACTGTCTTATTTAGGAATGAGAGCGTCAATGTAAATGACATAGTTTACTGACTGGAGAAAAGATGTGATTTACAAGGTACACTAGATCCCATTATTGATAACCACGGGTTCTGGACTGGGGGATTGAAGTTCAGGATAAAACTGAAACAGACAGAGCAAGGTGCACATCATTTACCAAATTGTCTTTATTTGGGATGTGACCATGGCATCCTTTTTTACCCAGGGTAGCCAAAGTCCTGCTATCGCTGTGGTTCTCTCTTTCATCTTAACACTGATTGTGATAAAATAAAAAGTTTCCAGTATAGGGATTTTGGCCACACGGGTAACGTGCACTGTGCCCCCCAATGTAATCTTTGTGGGGAAGAAGATCATTCATTTAGATCTTGTCCGTGGACTGCGTACAGTTCCACAGACTATGTGGAACAGGAGTATTATATTAATCAAGCCACAAAATCACATCAGGTTGTGCAACCCCCCTTTTTGTTCAGAGGATTAGACCTTTACCAAGGAGGTTGCTACTCCAGAGACCCATGGTCTCAGTCTTTAACTGAGTTACACCAGGCACAAGATACTTCTAGTTTGAACATTGTACCACAGCCTTCAAAAGAATTTCTTCCAGATTTGCTGCTCCCCCACAACAAGCAACACTGGGACCATATCACTTTCAGGTGGTCACAAAAGGTCCAAAAACTTAATCTGCTTCAAAGCCCTTGGCTTCCTCTGTAGAATCTATTCCCTTGAATTATACATATGATGCTCTGCAAAACTGGAGTGACATGATGGATGATGTGGCTACTGATGTCTCAGTTCAATCTTCACAGAGCGAACCTTCCGCTGAAGCCATTGTACAAAGTGCTTCTGCTGTTGCCCCAAGCCAAAGAAAAAGGCCCTGATCGGGTGGCCAGCACTCCTTTCCTGATACAACAGCTTGGTGCACCTTCCAGCCAGCTGCTTGGTGAAATCCACCCGCATGTATACTTGCAGCTCCGGAGGTTTTGCCCCGATTGGGCGACCAGCACTCCTCTCCTGATACAGCATCTCGGTGCACCTTCCAGCTGGCTGCTTGGTGAAACCAGTCTGCCTACTTGCAACTCCCATGGTTTTGCCTCTGATTGGGCGACCAGCACTCGTCTCCTGATACAGCATCTCGGTGCACCTTCCAGCTGGCTGCTTGGTGAAACCAGTCTGCCTACTTGCAACTCCCATGGTTTTGCCTCTGATTGGGCAACCAGCACTCCTCTCCTGATACAGAGGTTCAGTGCACCTTTCAATTGGCCACTTGGTGAAACCCACTCACCTACTTGCAGCTCCCAAGGTGTTGCCCCTGATCAGGCAATCAGTGCTCCTCTCCTGATAAAGTGTCTCAGTACACCTTCCACCCAGCCACTGGGTGAAACCAGCCTGCCTACTTGCAGCTCCCAATGTACAGTCTGAAGATTGAACCCCAGCGATACTATTGGCTACAACCTGCTGGCATCCACCGTCTATTGGCCACTATAGACTGACTTTCCCTTTTCTGCAGATGCCCTGCTCTGCTGTAATTTGAAATCCTGATTTTTTGCTTGGAGTATCTGCTCTTGTTCGTCTGCAAAATTAATTTGCGCTCTTTGTGTGCCTGTTAAATGATCATGATTTTTTATCATAAAAACAGTTAACTTATGATTTTAGCCTGTTCAAACTGATCGTTAATCTTATGTAAACTTATGCTGTTTTAAATAGGCCTTTCAGCTTGTGTGAACTGACTGTTAAATTATTTTTGTGTATGTTAAACTGTTGCAGCTAGGTCTTACCTTGTTTCTAACTGACCCGCCTGCTTCTGATTATTGATGTTTTAGTCAGGATTATAGCTTGTTCTAGCTGACTACCAAATAATTTGTAACCTTTAATTAAGACCCTGCTCATTGCAATCTGTCCCTCCTGCTGATCTCTGCCCTGGTGCCTTCTTTCAAACCCCTCGCTCTAAGTTCATTCCCCCTTTTCTCTCTCTGTCCTGAAGCTGCTGTTTTTTTCCCTTTTTTCTCTTCTGTGATTGCTCTGCCTGTTTCAGCTACCCCTGGCACCTGGCCCAGCACCCCCTTCCTTTTGTTAAACTTCCCCCTGAAATGCTCTATGCTTAGCACCTTTTTTTCTTTGTCTATCTTACCCACCCACCAATTTAGCTAGTGCCATTCCCTGAGCCTACCAACTTACTTCTCTAACTGCACCTCCCTTTTTGACTCCTTATAGGTTTTGCCTCTGATCGGGTGACCAGCGCTCCTCTCCTGATACAGCGGCTTGGTGCACCTTCCAGCCGGCTGCTTGGTAAAGCCTGCCCATCTGCCTACTTGCAGCTCCCAAGGTACGGTCTGAAGATTGAATCCCAGCAATGTTATTAGCTACAGCCTGCTAGCATCAACCACCTATTGGACACTATAGATTGACTTTCCCTTTTCTGCAGATGCCCTGCTCTGCTGTAACTTAAAATCCTGATTTTTTTTGTCCCTTCTGCACTCCCCGGCCTGACCTCTATTAAATACACATAAATCCCGCCCTCATTCCTTCTAAACCACACCCATTGGCTACTAATGTTTGGCATCCCCTCCTCTTAAATAAATACCCCAGAGTTTAGTGCTCTAGTACTCTGGCTCTGCACTTAAGTTTCCAAAATGATACCAGGTCTTCTCATGCCTTGCTTTTTTACCTTACTCACCCTAATTTCTCTTACTGACATGGTAGGTGAACCCCAATCCTACCTGTCCTCTGACTACCTTAATGAACATCCCCTGTCTGCCTATGGGTCCATTACCAACAACAACAACCTGAATCACACTAACCAATTCTCTCCAAGTCTTTTTAATTTCTGTCTGGTTACCCAAACCACAGAGAGTGCTCATATGCTGTACATGTCTTCCCTCTTGTTATCTGGTTTCTGCTATCCACAACGTCAAGTCGGTACAGAACCTCCTAAAAAAGGGCACAGTTACTCCATACTAAATAACTTAAGGCACTCTTAAAATGTCACATATTATTGTTATTACTTATATCAGGTAACATCCACTCCAACCCTGGCTGGGCCCAATCTGTCCTGCAGAGCTGGCACACTCTCTTTGGCTAGCATAAACATATGCAGCCTCCTTACAAAACCTGGTACCCTTACTGCCTGGATCTCTCAGCACAACCATGACAATCTGTTAGTGCATGAGACGTGGCTGTTCCCTAAGATCCCTGACTCTTCAATCACGATACCTGGATATGCAGTCTTTAAGCAAGACAGGCTATTCAAAAAAGGTGGGAGCTGTGCTCTTTACTTAAAAGAGTCCTTCATGGGTCATGTCCTGACCATTCACAGCTCTGGAAATGACATACAGGTCCTTGCCACCAAGGTCTTGCTCGGAGCACATAATAAGGTTCTGACTGTTGTCTCAGTTTATGTACTACCCAAGCTGAGAAACCAGCTGACAAGTCAGAGGACAGGTAGGATTGGGCTTCACTCCTTGACTATATCAACATCCTTGATCAGAACATGGAGGTCATCATGCTAGGAGATTTCAATGTTAATTGGCTGGTCCCCAGTGCAAACAGCTACAAAGATGCCCTGACTGCCGTTAATGTCAAGCAAATTGTTCAGCCACCTACCAGGATGAACTACAGAACAGGGTCTTTCACATTTATAGACTGGGTGCTTACCAGTCATCCAGAGCACGTCACAAAAACAGAAGTACTCCCAGACTCCTTAACCAACCACTCACCAATCCTGTGCATCTGGTCAAATAAATTCACCATACCCCCTCCAAAGACTATTGACAGCAGAGTGTTGTATCCTGGTCATTTGGATCCCCTTAAAACACTTCTACATGAACATGACTGGTCACCAATTGACACATCCCCTTATGTGGACACAGTTCTTGAGTATTTTATTTCCAGCTTCAACTCTGCCTGCACTATTCATGCCCCCTTCAAAGGTGCCAATGATTCTCTGGATCTGAAACTTCTTGCCCTCACCCTCGATGAAATCCTCTCTCCCCAACCAAAATCCTCAATCGTTCCCTCATGCTCTCCTAATTCCACCAAAAATGGAAATCAGCAGTGGTGACCCCAATACACAAAAGTGATGACAAGACTTCACTCAGCAACTATAGGCCCATCTCCATCCCCCCTCCCCCTCAAAGCCTTGGAAAGGATTGTTGCTGATCAGCTTGTTGAGTATCTGGAGAAATATAACTTGCAATGTCCACAGCAGCATGGTTTTTGAAAAGGGCACAGCACCTCCACTGCTCTCCTCAAATTTACCAGCTTCATCCACCATGCCCTAGATCTTGGCCAACTTGTTGGTGCCACTTACATAGACTTGACCAAGGCATTTGACACCGTCAATCACTCCTTGCTGATCAAGCAACTATCTCTCCTAGGACTCTCAAATGACACCACTCTCTGTTTTCAAAGCTGCCTTAGTGACCACACCCAACAGGTTAAGACCAGCGAAGTGCTCTCGACCTCCCTTTCAGTCCAGTCAAGAGTTCCCCAAGGGTCTATCCTGGGTCCATTATTATTTAACATGTTCTTGAACAAACTCCCCACCTCCTGTCAAGATAGGATTCTACGACGCAGTAATCTTTACCTGCAACTCCGCTCTCTCCCTCCTACAGTCTCAGCTTCAGAAAAGCTTTGCGGATGTCGAGGCCTGGTTTAGTTTGCATAAGCTCATAACAAATGGCAAAAAAACAAAAACAATGCTGTTCCATGGAACCCACAGCAAGCACAAAGACCAGCAACTAAAAATCAAGAATAGCTCCAGCCTTGTGTTGGAACAGGTGTTCCTGTTTAAATACCTGGGATTGACCCTTGATTGCAGTCTATCATATTCCACTCATATAGACAACACTACTAAAACTGTGACTATCCACATAGGGCTGTTATACAAGCATAAGCACTGTCTGTTGGCTGAAGCCCTGTATCTTGCATTTTAAAGCTCAGTAATCTCAAAAATTGATTATGGGCTTGTGATTTATGGATCAGCTGCTGACTCTATGCTGCAACGTATTGCCATAGCCCTTAACAAGGGCTACTAGCTTCTCACCTCTGCCGCTCACCTCTCTCACACTTGTGATATTTATGAGCAGGCAAATTGGCTTCAGCTTACTGGTAGAGTAATGTATCAGACTTGCATCTTAACAAAAAAGACAGTGCTTGGTCTCATGGCCCTTGGGATTCAAGAGATACTCGAGCCCCATTGTGTCCCCTCCCTAACAAGAAGTTCTGAAAATCTAACATTTTACGTAACCTGCTGCTGGACTTCACAAGGTCAGTGTTCCTACAAAGTTAGGACCTCAGACTGGTTCAACTCACTTCCACCAGAAGTCACTAACATTGCCACACTTGGGGCTAATCAATCAATCAGTCAATCAAATCTTTATTTAACCAGGCAATCATCATTGAGCAAAGCTCATTTTCAAGATGGACCTGGATAGCTTTGAGACCAGTGTACAATATATTTAAGACATCAAAGTTCACAATGGTTACAGTATTCAGAAAGAGTGTCAGCTAGAAAGCGATAGTGTTAGCGAGGTATGACACATTTGGTAAATTATGACAGTATATGCACAAGAACCAGCACAAGAAACATAAACATAATTATAGCATATTGCAGCAGATGTCCACAACATATCTCCAGTAATCAAAAAAGAATTAGTAGGACTAGGAGAGCACAGCAGGTGAAGAGGGGGCAAAGTACCTTGAGGGCAAAAAGGAAGGTGGGAGGGGGGAGGGTGAAAAAAGGTATAAGGGCAGTAAGGGTCGGGAGCATTAAGGGGGAGCGGCCAAGGTGCTGAAACAGGGGGTATAGGTTTCAGCAATCATAGATTGCTGTTCCTGCCTAATTAACGGTAGGTAGAGCAATGAAGCATGGTTGTGGGAATCAAAAGTATTTAGGTATCAGCACAATGACCAAAAAAAGGCATTTAGGAGCTATGGGTAAGAAGATGGAAACAAATGGGCTGGGGTGGAAGCAAAGAAGCCGGAAAGGATATAGAAGTGCACTACCTATAGCAAAATGGGAAGATTAGGGGCAAGGAAAGCATTCACAGGATTCCTTAAATGAACAAGCATATAGAGTCTTGAAAATAGTTTAGTAGGAATGATGAGTTTCAGTGTTTTTTGCAACTTGTTCTATAGAACGGGCAGCACATAACTTATGGTGGCCCTACCAATGCATATTTTTACCTTTGGTACTTTCAGCAAGATATAGGCGGTACTTCTTAGTGCATAGGTACCTACCAAACTTAGCAGAAAGCAGTCAAAAATGTACTGGGGTAGTTTTTGGGTAAAAGCTCTATTTTGGTAATAGTCCAAAGTGCAACATTTCTTTGATGTCTATAGGGTAGGGAAGTCCATCCCACAGCCGTATATAGGGAACAGTGGTGTGTTGAGAAGGGGAGGCCAGTGAGGAACCCTAGTGCTCTATGGTAGAGTGTATCAAGCTTGGTTAGCACTGAGGCAGGACTTTGGCTATAGAGGACGTCCATGTAATCTAACAATGAAAGGAAGATAGTTTGGTCCAACCTCATCTTGGCTTCTTTAATGAGAAGGTGCTTCATCCTAAAAAATAGTCCAAGTCTCTATCTTAGTTTTTTTTCAGTTCCTTGATATGGTAGGTGAACGATAGTCAGTTGTCAATCCAGACTCCCATGTATTTGAAGTTTGTTGCATATTATAATGTTTCGACAAGTAATGTAGTAATTGGTGGAAAAGATTCAGAGTTGGTTGGGTTTGGAGCCTGAATAAAGGGTGAGAATAGAATTGCTTTCATTTTTTTAGCATTTAAAAGCAGCTTTTGTTTTATGAGCTGGATCTGCAGCTGGTTGAAGTCAGATTGGAGGTCACAGTATGCAGCTTCAGGTGTTGGTCTGCTCATGTACATCACTGTGTCATCAGCAAATAGGTGTATATTGGCCTCTTTTATGCTGGTATCAATATTATTGATGTAGATTGCAAACAACAAAGGTCCCAGGATGGACCCCTGTGGCACTCCTTGCCGAAGAGGTTTGAGAGGTGAGAAATCATCTTCGGCCTTTACTTGCTGTAGCCGGCCTGTAAGGTAATCAGCAAACCAGCTCAAGGAAAGTTGGTTCAGGCCAATATTCAGAAGGGAAGAGAGAAGTAAGCTATGGTCCACAGTATCAAAGGCCTTGCTTAGGTCCAGAAATACTGCACAGACAAAATTCCTATCATCTAGGTCCCATTGTCAGTCATTAGTCACCTTGGCCAGGGCTGTGATTGTACTGTGTTGAGCTCTGAAGCCTAATTGCAATGGGTTTAGCAGGCTATTGGATTCTAAGTGATTTTTAAGCTGGGTACTCACAATTTTCTCCAGTAACTTGAACAGCATTGGAAGAAGAGAAATTGGCCTGTAGTTGTTTAGGTCACATGGGTCACCAGATTTGAAGATAGGGATGACATGGGCTGTTTCCCAAATGGGAGGTAGGGTGCCCAAGGATAGAGATAAGTTAAAGAGATGTGTGACTGGCACAGCTAAAACTTTCTTTATGAAATACAAGTCTATAAAATCTGATCCAGTGCTTTTATTGTGATCCAGTTGTAGTATGAGGTCTTCAACCTCTTTCAGAGTAGCAGGCTAAAACATGAAGGATGGTTTGGGGTCAATGAATTCATGGTCTTGTGTACTAAGTTGTGAGTGTAGGGAACAAGCAGGTGAGTTGTCAAAGGCTAGCTTTGCGGTCGTGAAGTGATCATTGAGAGCAACAAGGATGGATGGTCTATCAGAGATAGTGGAATTGCCAGATGTAAGTTTTGCAGGTAGAGAGTTTTCGGCGGTATGACCTGATAAGTCCTTGATTGTCTTCCAAAATCTAGACCGGTTGTTAGAAGCAATTTCAAGTTCAGTGCGGTAGTAGCTAGCCTTGACCTCTTTGATCATTTTGGAGCAGGTGTTCCGTGCCCTCCTAAACATACACCAGTCCTTTCCAAGCTTAGTTTTGCATGTGGTTTTCCAGAGTGAGTCCCTTTTCAATATAGCGTCCTTCA
The DNA here is from genome assembly GCA_016271365.2 of Neoceratodus forsteri. NCBI lineage: Eukaryota > Metazoa > Chordata > Ceratodontiformes > Ceratodontidae > Neoceratodus > Neoceratodus forsteri. The sequence continues at coordinate 1,585,813,887 of CM028130.1, forward strand.
GTTCTGGTGAGAACCATCGGCAGGATTTTTTCCTCAACCTAGGTTTTTTCAGTGGCGCATGTCTATTTCACTATTTCATGAATAATGCCATAAACCCCACTCACTGTCTTAGATAAGTAAAAGTCCTGCCAATGCAGAAAATCTCTTAGCTCAGTGATGAAGGCCAAATGATCAAAGTTACATCTGCATCTCTTAAGGGTAAACTTATGTAACCCCTTTGTTACCCGGGGTTACTAGAATCCCAGTAAGACCTAGTGGTAGGCAGGGAAGGCAGCTTGTGAAACTCCAGTTAAATGGGTTTCACACTGTCTCACTCTGTTCTCAGTCACAGCTGAGACTTGAGAGATGACATCACCATAGAACTGTCACAGCTGCATGAGCCACATTGGAATCTACAGCTCAGGGAGTGAGTTTAGAACTTTGGGAAATTTCAAAGTCATTCTTCCGTTTGTCCTTAAGCAAGAAGGAAGCATCAGTCTGCTGTTTGATCTCTCACTAAGAAGAAGGAAGTGTTCCTGTGTTTACCTTTTTTAAAAGTGGTGGAGACCGCTCCCCCGGTCTCAGTGCCCCCTCCCTCTGGGAGGGGGGAGGAAAAGTTCTCTGTGGGTCCCAGGGGCAATCCCATTTGCCCACTATGGATGGAAACTGCCTGGTTTTTGTTCAGTCTGTTCTTGTATAACAGCAAAGAAAGTGTTACTTCGCCTGTGGGGCATCTGCAATGAATGGGTGAGTGTTTGGCTCCATTTGAAGGGGCAAACAATTTGTTTTCTTCAGTTGGGAAATGGATGTGGACTGCCATTTGGGAGGACTATGTTACTAGGATGAACAAATGGAGCAGTCACTCAGTCTAAAGTTTTATTGGATTTCAAGTAATGCTGTAGAGGGGGTGCTTCAGGTCATCCACCGTTCAATCTACATTTTAAAGTTCTAAAGTTTTCTGTGTGTATCCAGAGAAATGGCCGGGTATGGGCTGTGGGAGCTGGAGGTGGGAAAACCCCCATCTTTAGTAACCAGGTCCACCTCTACGGATTTCTTCTGTGTTTTGCTACTTGCCTCATGCACTTGGCCAGTGATGGGGTGGGTACCCAGATGTGGGTCACAACTTGAAAATCTCTCTAGGAGTAGCAGACTCTAAGTGGTGTGGGGAGCCACAGGATGGGAAAATTACTCCTTGTTGGATGGGAGCCTCCTTGTTTGATGGGAGTTCATTTGGAAGTAAGAAAACAAATCTCTCTAGGAGTCACAGACTCTAAGTGGTGTGGGGAGCCACAGTTTGGGAGTCTCCTTGTTTGATGGGATGTCTTTCCAAGTAAAGTTTGGGTTCATTCTTCAAGTGGACTGTCAGTCAAGTGGCCGGCAGGGGAGCTGGGCCAGTCGGGCTATGTACCCAAAGTGCATGCAAAGTCTGGGCTGAGTGCCTGGTGGGTCCAAAGCCAGACAACAGTAGTAATGTGTTCATTCTACAAATGGACCGCCTTTAGTCTCTGTCTGCATATACAGTAAACGCAGCCCCTTGGGGGACCATTCATTGCTTTGTCATGTGTCATCTAGTCTGAATAAAGCCACACTGAAAAATCCCAATTCTGGTTCTGGACATTACAGTTATTGCTTCCTGTAGTTGGATTTACTTGGGTGCCCCTGTGCAGAGTAGCCAAACCTAGGTCCCTTGTGCCAGGTAACCTCATCCTCCCCGAAGCCAGGTCCCCCACCAGGTATTGCTGCCAACGCCAACAGCATGCCACCTGTCATTTTAGTAAAAAGGCAGGGGTGAGGGGTTACAAAAATGGAGGCACCACTGGGATTTGTTCGGGAAGGAAGGTGCTTGGGCAAGTGGGCTAGCGTTTTGGCTATCTGGCAGTTGGTAGCCCAAAAAGTTGAAGCAATTTCCCTAGTGTGTTGCTGTGTGCTGTGAATCTTGTGCTGCTGTTTAAAAAATGCCAACTGTTTACCAAGAAGCTATAAAGCCAAAGAGTGTGCCCTTGTCCTGCATCATCAAAAAAGTTTACAGCATTTTTTGCCAGTTTTAAAATGAATTTCTGTGAAGGAAAGGGTGGAAAACTAGGGGTAGCAACAGAGAAATTATGCCCTGGACGTTTGAAATGCTTTTAAAATGAATTTCTGTGAAGGAAAGTGTGGAAAACTAGGGGTAGCAACAGAGAAATTATGCCCTGGACATTTGAAATGCTTTTAAAATGAATTTCTGTGAAGGAAAGTGTAGAAAACTAGGGGTAGCAACAGAGAAATTATGCCCTGGACGTTGGAAATGCTTTCTGTGCAATGCTGGAGACTGCAGAGTTAATGGCAATGTTACATGGTTGAAATGGGCTCCCGCCGTGGAGTCAGTTGAGAAAAAACAAGTACATCTTTCAGTTTAAATTTGCCTGCTCGACGATCGCCATGAGGAGAGGAGCCCTCGAGTGGAAGAAGAGGCTCATTTGCATGGTGTCGTGTGGTTGGTCAGTTTGCCAGTAGTCCGGCCCCTCAGCCAGCTCTTCAGAGTCTGCTTCAGAATTCGGGAGGGAGACAAAGAGTAGTACGTGTACTGGCAGTGGAGGAGCATTCGTGAAGTAATCAAAGCACTGTAAACAGTAAAAAAGTGACGTTCTAGTTAAAAAATCGGGCTCAACCCGCATATCGATCGTGGGATCAGTGAATTGTGTGGTGAAACCAACGATCACGGAGACTGCCCGCCTGTTTGCATTCTGAGGCCTTCAAAAATCTGGCTGCAGGCCATTTTACCCCATCGCAGCAATCTGCTACAACAGTGAGTAAATAATTTAAAACTGCTAAATCAGTGATTTTCAGTAATGCCATATAAAATGAGTGTGCAGCTGTATAGTCGCTTTGCAAGTAGCGACTGTGTGATGTCCTGCTGGCAAGTGCAAGTCTGTAAAGTCATTAAATGTGTGCATAGCAATGAAAGTAGCCTCAGTTTAAAGTTTGCAGCCAGAGAGAGACCGTGGGTTGTAAAATGTGCAACACCAGTAGAAGCAGGCAATCCTGTGCTGAAACCTGAAGTTTTAAAGGGACTGTAATTAAATAAATGTTGCCAGTATGTGAAAATTCCAAGGAAAATCCTTTAAATGTGTGAACAGCCAGATCAGAGCAAATTGTGCAGTTTGAGTAAAAGTTATTAGTAGCTGATGTAAATCGGGTGCGCAGTGGTTTGACCCAGAGTCTGAATGTTGATGCACAGGAGTGCTACCGCCGCCATTACAGGGTGGGGTAGTAAAGTAAACACAGCAGCAGAGGAGCCATTTTAAAGCTACAGAGTGTGTTCATTAAAGTGGGACTTTCAGTTACAGTGAATTTTGTTTGTTTTTCTGCAGTTATGGCCTTAGGACCAGCTCGTTACCCGGATCATGCCCGGATTGCAGTAACAGCAGCAGTAAATAGACTGAGAGATATTGAAAAGTGGTGCTATAGAGGGCAACTCCCTCCTGATGTGGCAGTTCCTAATTATCCAGTGCGTGTATGCCAGATGTGCTTGAGTGCTGGAAGGGATGTCTTCATGATTCCTCACTGTGCTGGATGTCTACAAAAATATGGCTTGTATAAAGCACCTCCAATTTGTTTGGCTCCCATATGGACAAAAATTCAAGAATCTGCAGTTGGCAGTACACAGCATCAGGCAGAGCCTGTGGAGGAAGGTCCCTCGGGGGAGTGTGGCATAAAGTTAGAGAGTGCAGAATTAGAGACTGAATCTGAAGTTGAAGTTTTGGATGCTGGATCTCAGAAGGAAAGTTCAGATAAAGCATCAATAGACCCCTGGGTGGGGGGGCCTAGCCCAAGTCTCGAAGGTGAAGATGAGATGCGGGAGGCCTTTAAATGGGAGGTGTCGACCTCCGCTCCTAGTGATGAATGGATAGTCTCGGGGGTGAGAACGACTGCTCACTCCTGGGCTCAGATCCTCAGTGAAGAGTAAGATAAGGGGGAACCTATGTGGCCTTGTGAGAAAGGAACGGGTACATAGCCTCAAGATCTTGCCTCGTGGGAATGTGTTCAAGAAGGTGGTGATGCCACTGCCCTGGCTTCACCAGAAGAAGAAGAAGTCAGGGATCCATTTTTAATTTCATTGAGGATGCGAAGCTGGCAGAACCAGGACTGGCCACCCCCAAGCCAGGCCAGCGGTCTCAGATTGACCAAAGCAAGTAAAGAGGAGAGACTGGTTCATAGAAAGGCCAATTAAATCTTTGGTATGACCTTTCCTACCTTTCCTCCGAGAGTCTGGGAGGAGATTGAGAACTGCAGAAAATCCTGGATCTGGGATGAAGCAATGAAACTTGTGCATCCTGGGGCTAACCAGCATGTAAAGAATAGACTGTTCCATGAAAAGTATACACAGTGGAAGAGAGGCAGGACACTGTTTATGGACAGAGTGAGAATAGTGGACAGAGAGGGACGTGAAGTCTCCCACTGTATGAATTATGTGCATCCAGACGGAGTAATAATTCAAGCCCCTGACCCCCTCTACTATTGGCCTCAGTGCAAGGACCTCCCAGTAATTAAGCCTGTGCCTACAAAATGGAGAGCCGAGCAGTGGTAGTCAATACTGCCACAATAGACTGTGAAGTGCCCTTATTGATCCGCCAATATGAATAACCAAGGACTCAGGTGCTCCACATTCTTCAGTCCACAGTGTACTGTCTTGTTCAGCAATCATCTACTGGCCCACCAGATGACTTCAGATCCAGAGAGGACACCAGCACAGCTGTTTCCTGTTCATCGCCTGGTAATGGGATGACGTTGGACCAGCTGTTTTTTCTTTTTGTTCCTGTTCTAAGGTTCCTTCTCCAGTGATGATATCAGCCCAGCTGTGTCCAGATGTGCCCTCCTGTGTTCCCGGAAGATGTCCGCCCAGCTGTATCAGAAGACATGCTGCCAGGGAGAGTCTTTGGCGCAGGTCGGTGCCTAGTCTTATACTTTAAGAGGCTGGTAAGTCCGCAAAACCCATTTTCTATCTTTATGACATTGCAGTACACACCCTACACTACAGACTTCAAAAATGTGTGAACTGTCTGCAAAGACCCTCCCCTTCGGGATTATGGCCTTAAAGAACTATGTTTCATGGGGCTCCGGCCCAGAAGAGACTCTTTAAATGGACTAGCCTTCGGGCCTTGTAGTCACTAGTTGGGACTTTTAGGGCATTCCATCCCCCCAAATGTGTATTGTAAATAATGTCATTATTGTACTCTAATGTAAATACTGTTTTTTCTACCTTTTTCTAAAAAAATTCTTTTTTTGAGATTGTTCAGTGTTTTTTCCTGCATGGTAAGGGTTGTTTTGTTGTTGTTTAGAAAGACTGTGTATGCAGATTAGGAGTGTGTTTTTTGGTTTTTGTCTTTTCTTACAGGTGTTCCTGGAAGACAGAAGAGAAGACAAGAAGAGGAGGAGGGGCTCATCGGAGTTCCTTGTCAGTGCTTATAGTGTAAAATTTAAAGTACTGTGTTGTTATTGCTAATGGTTGTAGTTGCAGGCTGCCCAAGGTCGGGGAGGTCCCCGGGTTTTGTTTTTGCTTGGGATGTTATGTTAAGAGGTAGATAGGTTTTCCCTAGAGGGTTAGGGGGGATAGACAGGCTGTGGTCCTGAACAGCAGTAGGGACTGCAGTGCTGATCTATCAGGGCTATGCTCTGGATGGTTCTACCAGAGCCACTAGGTGTCCATAGTAAGTGGATAGTGTAGAGGCTGACATGTCAGCTATAGGCCTCTAGGCCCTTAGTGTTGCCTACCTGTGCTTGCACATGGTAGGAGGGGGCCTGATCACCCCCCTCCGCAGGTAGCACATAGGGTGGGATGGCCTAAGGCCGGATGCATAATGACTGGGGACAGTCATTTTCCTGATCAAGGGTGAGTGTAACCCCTTTGTTACCCGGGGTTACTAGAATCCCAGTAAGACCTAGTGGTAGGCTGGGAAGGCAGCTTGTGAAACTCCAGTTAAATGGGTTTCACACTGTCTCACTCTGTTCTCAGTCACAGCTGAGACTTGAGAGATGACATCACCATAGAACTGTCACAGCTGCATGAGCCACATTGGAATCTACAGCTCAGGGAGTGAGTTTAGAACTTTGGGAAATTTCAAAGTCATTCTTCCGTTTGTCCTTAAGCAAGAAGGAAGCATTAATCTGCTGTTTGATCTCTCACTAAAAAGAAGGAAGTGTTCCTGTGTTTACTTTTTTTAAAAGTGGTGGAGACCGCTCCCTCAGTCTCAGTGCCCCTCCTCTGGGAGGGGGGAGGAAAAGTTCTCTGTGGGTCCCAGGGGCAATCCCCTTTGCCCACTATGGATGGAAACTGCCTGGTTTTTGTTCAGTCTGTTCTTGTATAACAGCAAAGAAAGTGTTACTTTGCCTGTGGGGCATCTGCAACGAATGGGTGAATGTTTGGCTCCATTTGAAGGGGCAAACAAATTGTTTTCTTCAGTTGGGAAATGGATGTGGACTTCTATTTGGGAGGACTATGTTACTAGGATGAACAAATGGAGCAGTCAAACAGTCTAAAGTTTTATTGGATTTCAAGTAATGCTGTAGAGGGGGTGCTTCAGGTCATCCACCATTCAATCTACATTTCAAAGTTCTAAAGTTTTCTGTGTGTATCCAGAGAAATGGCCGGGTATGGGCTGTGGGAGCTGGAGGTGGGAAAACCCCCCATCTTTAGTAGCCAGGTCCACCTCTACGGATTTCTTCTGTGTTTTGCTACTTGCCTCATGCACTTGGCCAGTGATGGGGTGGGTACCCAGACATGGGTCGCAACTTGAAAATCTCTCTAGGAGTCGCAGACTCTAAGTGGTGTGGGGAGCCACAGGATGGGAAAATTACTCCTTGTTGGATGGGAGTTCATTTGGAAGTAAGAAAACAAATCTCTCTAGGAGTCACAGACTCTAAGTGGTGTGGGGAGCCACAGTTTAGGAGTCTCCTTGTTTGATGAGATGTCTTTCCAAGTAAAGTTTGGGTTCATTCTTCAAGTGGACCATCAGTCAAGTAGCCAGCAGGGGAGCCGGGCCAGTCGGGCTATGTATCCAAAACGCATGCAAAGTCTGGGCTGAGTGCCTGGTGGGTCCAAAGCCAGACAACAGTAGTAATGTGTTCATTCTACAAATGGACCGCCTTTAGTCTCTATCTGCATATACAGTAAACGCAGCCCCTTGGGGGACCATTCAATGCTTTGTCATGTGTCATCTAGTCTGAATAAAGCCACACTGAAAAATCCCAATTCTGGTTCTGGACATTACAGTTATTGCTTCCTGTAGTTGGATTTACTTGGGTGCCCCTGTGCAGAGTAGCCAAACCTAGGTTCCTTGTGCCAGGTAACCTCATCCTCCCTGAACCAAGGTCCCCCACCAGGTATTGCTGCCAACGCCAACAGCATGCCACCTGTCATTTTAGTAAAAAGGCAGGGGTGAGGGGTTACACTTAGATGAAGGAATAGTCATGGAATTTGATCTTACACAAGCAATAAAGCAGTGCTCGCTGATATCAGAGAAAAAGTGGCAGCATGTGAGAATAAATGGGGCCTATTTACTAAAATGACATCTAGCAATTTTAAACACAAACTACACCACCACCTTGTGGCTAGTGCATCCTGTGACTGTTTCACTCAAATTTGCTTATGCCTGCTCCCCACCTTTCTAGCTGCTCCCACCCACACTCGCCACCATATCACCTTTCTCAACCCCTCCTCGCACTTATTGCACTAGACCTGGTCTGCACCCAATGACTATCTTAGCCTCCTCTGTCCACTTCTCTCTCTCACCCTGTACTCCCACCCTTTTCCCACTCCTGTCTCCTTACCTCTTTCTCCCTTCACCCCTACCTCATACACCCATCCCCTACCTCTCCCTCCCCCTCCATTTTACTCTGTCCCTCTCCAATCCTCCCTTATCCCCACCCACTCTCCCCCCTCACTCTATCCCTGTCTTTCCTACTCCCCCACCCTGCATCCCTTCCTTCCCCCATATTGCCCTCCTTTTCACCATTTCACCTCCATAATAAGGCCTTGAGCTGCTTCTCTCCATGACAATGCCCTGAGCTGCTTCCCTCCATGACAAGACCTTGAGTAACTTCCCTCCATGACAATGCCTTGAGCTGCAATTTCACCTCCCACTATATATATTTCTTTTTAACCCTACATTGCTCACTTAACCAGGAACCCCTGCTCTGCTCTAACTTCTCTTGCAAGTTCCCTAGGCATATGTTGTACAATGCCTGGTGTACAGTCTCTGGTGCATACATAAATCACGTTACAAACCTAGACAATGCCACTTGGCTGCCTTGTTGTATATGTACAGTATGTTTATTTTGTATGTTGCAGTTTATGTTCTTCACTAGCTTGTGCTTGTTACTTGTAACTTGACTTGGAACCTTTGCAAAAGAGCCTCTAGCTCAAAGGTGTCTTCCGAACTTCAAATAAATAAATAAATAAATAAAGGACTATCTGATCAAGTAGAAGAAAATCCTTGAAATCTTAAACTTCATTATGTATCTGCCTTAAGGCTAGCTAGCATGAATGCGAATAATATTAAGTCAGCTATAAAGAGGACTACCACTTTTGCAATGTTACAAGAGTTTTCATATGACATTTTCTTTTTACAAGATACCAGGTTACATTCCCTACAAGAAATTCACACTGCATGTTCTGGGAGGCTTGGGGTGACTCTCATTGGTTGATAGGTGAGGACCAGTCTGGTGGCTTAGGGATTTGTTTCACTAACCCTGGTATAGCGGTACAAAAATAAATTGATGTTAGTCCAGGTAGATCCTTGATTCTGGACATTACTTTTGAGGGTTTGGCTTATCGACTTATTAATCTTTACACTCCTCAAACGAAATCTCTTAAGATTAATTTGTTAAATTTAATTGAACCTTATCCATATATGAATAAACAAATTTTGTTTGAAGGAGACTTTAATATAAGTCTAGTGTGATCAGATAAAAGTTTAAAAACAACCAAGACTTAGGGCCTGATTCTCTTTTTTGCTACTACTTTTTTACCTTTTCTGTCCACCTCAGTCTGCTCCCCTCTTGTCCCAGCATCTGGTCCTGGGATTCTATCCACCGTCTGTCTCTGCCCGGTCAGTCCCAGGCACCCATATGCCCATGCGGTTGTACCCTCCACAGTAGGGCCACAGGGAGCCCCCCAGACTCTCTAAGGAACACGGATCCAGTCTGGGTGCCCGGCCACCGGGCGAAACTCGTGGATGGCCATCACACTGCTCATCTGGGTGCCCATTTTTTTTACCCCTCTGAGCCGAGGGCATGCAATGACGTTGCCAGAGGGGGGCGCACATGTGTCTGCACGTGCTCCCTCCAGACATCTGCCCTCAGCTCCACCCCTATGTGGAATGGAGCATGTAGTCTCCTAGCCTCCGCCAGGTGGCAACCATGCACCGACTGCCATGGACCCCCCTTCCCAGAGAAGGAGAGCAGTCCCTCAGATGCTTAATCCTTCTTCTTCCCAGCCGACCCCTGGTGACCCGTGTTTGTTCCCGAACACTGGTCGCCAGAGTGGAGCAAGGTGTGGAGACCAGCGCCTCAGCCCTCTGCTCCACTGGGCTAGCTAGAGCCTGATTTTCAGAGCCCTGAGTTTGATGCAAGATTCCTGCACCAAACATAACTGGCACAAGTGGCACCTTGCATCAAACATTACCCCCTGAGCTACTCTCAAAGGCATGCTGCCTGCCCCAAAAGGGGCTTGCTCCACCAGTGCACCCAAAAAAGAGCTGTGACATGGCACTAGGGGGCATGTGGCAGAGTCGCCACAACCCCATAAATGGGATTCTGTAAACTCACCCTGAGGACATATTTCTAAGTACCCTTAGACCAGCCCTGGCTGGTCTCCGGGTACTTAGAATATTCTCCTCAGAGAGAGTTGCCTGTGTGCATCAATGTGCCACAGCCCTTGGTCCCAGTGTTGCCAACTGTAAGCATTCCCATGCCCTGAGCCCCCCAGTGTTCACACCGTGATTAGTACAAATAATATCACAAGCCCCCTTCCTGATCCCCCAATGATGCCATCATGAATAGTAAAAGTTCATTTCACAAGCTGCACTTCCTGTTCCCCTGATGTTGCCGAGTTTAATACAAGCCCCCCTCCCCAATGTCTGACTCTTCCAGTAAAATGAATACTTTGTTCCCATGCCCCCCTCCCTGACCCCAAAGGCGCCATCACTAATATCATTATTGTGGGCCAGCAACCAGCACAGACCACCTGACACCTCTGAGGCTGTGGATACACATTACAGTAGGCTCACTGACAGTTCAGTCGGTGGCCAGTCATGGAGTTATGAGGTGGGCTATGCTGGTCGTCGGTACAGAATAAGGCTTTTAGTGATGGCACTTTGGGGTTGGTGAAAGGGGCATGGAAACATGCCCCAAGTGCCAGATGACAAGCTCTATTCATGAGTTTTTGTATCCTGTTTAGGGCAGTGTCTGATCCTGTGATGTATATTGGTAAGCCATAATCAACAGCTGATACTACTATGCTGCCTGTGGCTAATTTGAAAGCCGCAGGTGTCACTGAGTGCTTGTTTCTGTAGAGGATGCCAAGTTTCATGGTGGTTTTGACAACTTGAGCAACATGGTGGGAGAAATTGAGAGTGTCATCAAGGTAAACACCCAGATATTTAAGCGAGGATACTTGTTCAAGTCTGATGCCCTTTTGGTTCAGAATTCGAAGGGGGACAAAATTCCTTTTGTTCTGTGGGACTGAGAACAGCATGCTTTTGTTTTTTTTATGGTTTAGTAGCAGTTTATAACCAGGTTTCAAGTTTGTGAAAACTATCGAGTAGGCCTTCCTCGATGGTCAAGTAATGGCTGTGGGGCAGCAGTCTTCTGGGAGTCTTTCTGGAGGCTGAGATGCTGCCCTATTTGCAGACAACTCTCTGCCCTGAGGGAGGAAGTTGCCCATCTTCAGGCCACACTGGACAGTAGTAAGGGAACCTTCCCCCAGGCCACACTGGACGGTAGGAAGGGAACCTCCCCCATCCAGGAAGCACCAGAGCCACCACCACTACCTCAGAGGTTGCAAAGCACAGCAGTTGGACCACAGTGGGCTCAGGGAGGGTGAGGATGGTGGAACAGAGGCACACCCAGTCAGTTGTTCCACACCACAATCCATACACCATTCTGGGGGAGCATAGCTCCCCTATGGATGCACCCGAGGAGGAGACTAAGGAGGCTGAGGACAACTGTCACAAGGGAGGCCCACAGGAAGGAGGCAGAGGACACCACAAGGAAAGGAAGCAGCTCCTGGTGGGGGACTCAATTATATGGGGGATAGAACTGGGGGGAGCAGGGAAAACTAAAGTAAGGTGTCTGCCTGGTGCCATGGCTTGGAGAGACAGGAAGCGCATCCTCAGGATCACGAGAACAGCTGCATGGGAGTCTGAGCTGGACGTCATTGTCCACCTAGGGACAAATGACTTGGCTCATCATGAGATTAGAGCAGTGCAGAAGGACTTTGTAGAATTACGGAGGGACCTAAGACAAGTAGCACACACAATATCCTTCTCTGAGGTGCTGCCTATCAATGGCATGAGTGAGGCAAGGGTACTTTGCACCATGTAGTTTAATGAATGGTTGAAAAAATGGTGTGGAGCACAGGGGTTTGGCTTCATTGGGGACTGGGGTTCCACCTGGAGGGACACCAGCCTATACTGGCAGGATGGTTTGCATCTGTCCAGGAAGGGAACAAGTCTTTTGAGCAATCAGTTTAAATGCTTCATTGGCAAGCTTTTAAACTAGTCAAAGGGGGAGGCACTGATAAGCAGCAGGAAAATCCCAGCCTCTCCCTACAAAACAGGGTACTAAATGAGAAAAAGACCGAGGTAGAAAGGTCAGTGGGGGATGCTGCAAAAGAAGGTAACGCCATCAAAAAATGGAGAGCAATGAGTACCAATGCCCGTAGTCTGAGTAACAAGCTTCCTGAATTAGTGGCCTTGATGAAGGAGGCAGTCACAGAAACATGGTACACACAAAAACATGACTGGGACATAAACATACCAGGATACACTATCTACAGGAGGGACAGGGAGGGTAAAAGAGGAGGAGGAGTAGCTCTTTACATAAGGGAAGGAATCAAAGCAACAGAACAAAAGGGAAAACAGGGAGGAGAAGAAGCACTGTGGGTAAATTTGGAGACCAGCAATGGCACCACAATCTGCACAGAGGTTGTATACAGACCCTCTCAAGGGAGGAAATGGACAAGGAAATTATAGAAAGAATACTTAGAATGGCAGAAAAGGGGAGATATTGCTGATGGGTGATCTGAATATGCCAGATGTTAACTGGAGTGCAGTTGCAGCAGCCACTTCGAAGAGTGGGGTTATTCTAGATGCCCTACAAGGGGCATGCCTTAGACAACTAGTATTGGAGCCCAGTCGAGAGGGAGCAATCTTAGACCTGGTTCTCTCAAATGGAGATGAAGAGAGGATTACAGATGTAGAAGTAGGTAGCCATCTAGGAACTAGCGACAATCGAACAGTATGGTTCACAATAAACACAGCAATAGAGTCAAGTCATACAAAGGCAAAAGTATTGGACTTTAGGAGGGCTGACTTTGCCAAAATGGGTGAGTGCCTAAGGAATGCACTAGCAAATGAGCAGGAAAGAGGGGTGGAAGAACAATGGGGAATAATAAAAACTGCCATCACAGAGGTAACAAGCCTTTGTATGAAGCAAATAAACAAAATGAAATGATGTAAGAAACCACTATGGTTCTCAAAGGAAGTGGCAGTGAAGGTTCAAGAGAAAAAGAAAGCATTCAGGAAGTACAAGGAATCACAGAAGGAGCAGGACAGAGAACCGTATCAGTTAAAGCAAAAGGAAGCTGGGAAGGCAGTCAGAACAGCAAAGGCCCAAACCGAGGAAAAGATAGCCAACTCAGTTAAGAAGGGGGATAATACCTTTTATAGGTACATCAGGGAGCGAAGGAAGACCAAGGGAGGTTAGTGAGGCTTAATAAAGGGAGGGAGGGTGGGCAGAGGTGGCTGTGAAAAGGCAGAGATACTAAACAAATATTTTTGCTCAGTATTTACAAAGGAAGAGGGAGGTACCTAAAACAAACAGTAGAAACACTCTGGATACAGAAGTTGATACCAGCCCATTTACAGAAGAAAGGGTTCTGAAAGAACTCTTAAAACTGAAGGTGGACAAAGCAATGGGGCCTGATGGGATTCATCCCAGAATTCTAAAGAACTAAGGGTAGAACTAGTGACACCACTGACTACCCTCTTTAACAAATCATGGGAGGATGGGTGGTACCCGAGGACTGGAGGAGGGCAGATGTGATTCCCCTTCACAAAAGTGGGAGCAAGACAGAAGCAGGAAACTACAGACCTGTTAGTTTAACCTCAGTGGTAGGGAAAATGATGGAATCACTTCTGAAGGAAAGAATTGTTGAGTGTCTAGAGGCCAGAGGGGTGCAGGACCCAAGGCAGCATGGATTCACAGCGGGAAGGTCATGCCAGACAAATCTGATAGATTTCTTTGTCTGGGTGATCAAAGTAGTAGATCAGGGAGGGGCTGTGGACATGGCCTACCTAGACTTTAGCAAGGCATTTGGCACAGTCCCACACAAAAGATTAACATACAAGTTAGCCAGCCTGGGAGTGGGTCCCAAGATGACAGCCTGGGTAAAGAATTGGCTGGAGAATAGGACACAGAGAGTAATAGTAAATGGAGTCCACTCTGAAGAAAGGGGGGTTACTAGTGGGGTACTGCAAGGTTCAGTATTAGGACCGGTCCTTTTCAATGTCTTTATAAGCGACATTGCAGAGGGACTGGAAGGAAAAGTATGTCTCTTTGCAGATGACACAAAGATCTGCAACAGAGTTGATGCACAAGGTGGGTGAAAGGATGAGAAGGGACTTGGCAAGGTTAGAGGAATGGTCAAATGTATGGCAGCTTAGATTCAATGCAAAGAAGTGCAAGTAATACACCTGGGAAACAAAACCCAGGGAAGAGTACACAATGGGGGTGAGATACTAACAACAACAAAAATGGAAAGGGACCTGGGGTAGTCATATCAGATGACCTAAAGGTGGGCAAGCAATGTGAGAGGGGCAGCAAGGAGGCTGGGATACTGGGATGCATAGGAGAGGCATCACCAGTAGATAACAGGAAGTATTATCCCTCTATACAGACAGTTGGTGAGACCCCATCTGAGTACTGCGTGCAGTTCTGGAGACTCAATCTCCGCAAAGACAGAGACAGGATGGAAGCTGTCCAGAGGAGGGCAACTAAATGGTGCAAGGTCTGCACCGGAAGACATATGAAGAGAGACTTAAGGAGCTTAATATGTATAGCCTCGAGGAAAGGAGGAGAGGGGGACATGATAGAAACTTTCAAGTATCTAAGGAATCAACAAAGTCCAAGAGGTGCATCTTTCAAAAAAGAGGTGTACAAGAACAAGGGGCACAATTTGAAGATAGAGGGGTGGCTCAGAGGTAATTTAAGGAAGTATTTTTTTCACAGAGGGTTGTGGATGCATGGAACGGCCTTCTGGAGTAGGTTGTGGAGTCAAAAACAGTGGTGTAATTCAAGCATGCATGGGACCGTCATAAGGCAATTCTAGGGGGTGGGGGTAGGAAGAAGTAGGCTGCTGATTAACTAGGATCTGCAGCTTATCCATTAGGTAGGGAAATGGGCAGACTGGGTGGGCCAAGCGGTCCTTATCTGCCATCAAAATCTATGTTCTATGTAAGTGTTCCCTACCTGGGACTGATATAATGGCATCATCTGCATATAAAACTATGCCAGCCCGGCAGGCTTCAGGGAGGTGGTTAATGAACAGGCTGAAAAGGAGCGGTCCAAGTATAGACCCTTGCGGTACTCCAAGGGCCACTACCATAGGGTCAGAGAGTGAGTTGCCAATTGTAACGCATTGAGTACTTTGCGTCAGATAGCTACAAAACCAGGTGACTGTATCGGGGCCAGTCCCATGGAGAGCAGTGTAGTAATAGCTGGTGATTAACTGAGTCGTTGTAGAGCTGAGTGGTGTAGTCCACCAGTGTGGTGATGCTTAATTGTTTTTTTGCAGAAACCATGCTGATTGCTGCAGAGTAGTTGATGACTGTCCAGGAAGTCAATAAGTTGTTCAGAGACTATTCTCTCTAGAGCTTTGGAGGGGGGTGGGAGGATGGATATTGGCCTATAATTAGCGGTGAGTATTTTATCCCCAGATTTGAAAACTGGTGTAACCAGGGTGGATTTCCAGGTAACTGGGAACACTCCCAGTTTTAAGGAGGCATTAAAAACCTTGGAGATTGGGGCTGTTAGTACATCAAATCGTAATGGCAACCAACTTCATATCTATCAGATCACTCACTCTTCTGGATTTTCCGAGGACCCTCTTTACTTGCTTGATGGTTTCAGAGATTGAGACTTGCCTAAAATAGAAGCATAGCAGCCCTTCCCTCTCCAAAGAGGGCATGGTGTTTCCATGATGTTGGTTATCCATTGGGTTTAATAACTCACTGGGAAGCACCCCTGATAGATCAATGAAAGTGGTATTGAACTCTTTGGCAATCAGTAGGGGTTCCTGGAGAGACCTATAGCCAGTGGATAATAGATCAGGTGACACCCTGGAGGTTCTTCCAGTAAAGGGATTTTAGTGTGTTCCAGTACCCTTTAGAGGACCCCCAGTTTTTATTGAGGAGGTCCTTGAAATAGCTAGCTTTCGCCTAGCGAATGAGCCTGGTACAGGAGTTCCTTGCAGCTTTGTATGAGAATACATTGTGTGGCTTTCCTGAGTTCTTAGCTTTGTGCCACAGGTTGTCTCTATTATGCATGTGATCTAGGAGTGAAGTGTTAAGCCAGGGGGTGTGGGTTCCTTTGACTTTTTTGGGTTTTATGGGGGCAGGCGATGTTGCCTTCAGTTGCATGGTCAAGTGACAACCAGTCAATCAGGGATAAGTGAAGTTTGAAATCATTTAGTAGTCCAGGTCTCAGTACCCGATTGATAGTGACCTTCAGCGGGCACTTTGTGAACCTGTTTGTACAGGTGCAAATGACTGGCGAGTGGTCACTGAGGCTATCAGGCAGAACCTTAACATCTAATATGTGATCTGGGTTGGAGCAGAGTAGCCAGTCAATGAGTGTACTGGTGCATGTTTTGTAGTTATGCCTGGTGGGAAGGGTAAACAGCTGCATAAGATATAAGCCAGCTATTAGGTCCCAGCCATGTTTGATGCAAGCCATGGGACTTAGCCACCGGGACCCTGTCTCTTAGATAATCATACGCAAGGTCCTTGGTGCACCAGACTTTGGTGCAAGCTGCTGTTTGCCACAGCTTGCACTGATCCAAGCCCATTTTGAGAATCCGGCCCTTACTATGATGCTGCCATTTTACAGTTTTTAATAAAGAAAACTGGATTAAAAGATACAAGAAAACTGGATTCAAAGATACAAGTGCGGCCTTAGTCCAGAACCAACTCACACATTTTTTAAAGGTAAATTAACATTCAGTATTGATTTTTGGTTTACATCACAGTCTCTTCCTATGTGTTATATTGACATTAGACTGGTAGAAACATCAGATCATACTTTAATAGGCATACATGTTTCTACATCCTTGCCCAGGGCAGGGGGCCGAGGTATTTGGAGACTAAGTACCAGTTTACTGCAAGAGCCTAAGATCAAACAAGAGTTAACTTTGATTATAGCAGATAGAAAATCTGTTCAGTTTTTATATAGCTCTCTGATATCATGGTAAGAGGATAGTAAAGATTGTTTTATGGCCTTTCTTAAAGAAACAGCTAATCAGAAAGAAGTTCATAAATATGCAAACTACTTAGCCTTGCATCAAAGATTTTAGTCATTAATATCACTTCAGTCTATGCAATCTGGGGATTATTCCTCACAGCTTGAATAAATCAGAAAAAAAATGTTCCTTTTTCAATACAACATATACTGTACACTAGAATTAGAGCAGCGTAGCAGTCTAGTGGAACCCCCTCCCACCCGCATACTGCCCAGCCACCCACCGAATGACAGATACAGTATGAGCTTGCAGGGCATACTGTACTAGACAGTCCAAAATACATGAATGACTTCATTCACATATCTGGGACTTTCTAGTACAGTATGCCTGTGAACATTGTGGATCAATGGGCTTACAGCCCATACTGTATCTGTCATTCGGTGGGTGGCTGGGTGGTATGCGGGTGGTTGCAGCTGCCTACTGATGATGGGGGGACAGGGTGGGCAAGGCGTCCTGTGTGGGTGGAAGGGGTGCCACTGGATCACCAGGGAATTATGTTGCGGCGATTTATCAGCGATTGGTGAATTGCAGAGAGGGGGTCAATTAGACTACCAGGGAAGGATTTATTTTACATTTACTGGTAATCAGGGAATTAGGAGAGGGGGGTACCACTAGACTACCAGGGGGATGTGGGTGCTTGTGGATGGTGTTCTGGGTGGGCAGGTGGCCACCCATGGCTGGCAGCTGCTGTGTTGCACCCTGCAATACAGCACTCTGCCTGTGGGTGGCCAGGAGTTGTTACAACATTTCACAAGCTCAATTTTGAGCCCCCCTATGTGGCTCAATGCAGGGTTGTGCCAGCATATGTGCTGCACATCCTGGGCTGAATATCGGGATGTGCCGGATATGATGGGCACGCCCCCTGTATCTGCACCACATACATTAACATTGCACCCTGGTGCATCTGGTTTTGTGCTGCACCAGGCAGCCTTTTCAATATCCCACCAGGTTGCAATGCGGGGTTGCTCCAGTGCAACTCTGTTGCACCATATGCAACCCCTTTGAATATCTGGGCCAAAATGTATAATGCATGTTCATTTAAGTTAGTTATTACTGTACCATGATAGTTCAATTTTGAGATGTCTTTATTCCATTTCTGTTTCTGACATCGTGCCTTGTCCATTATCCCAAAATTGCCTCCAGAGTACTTGGATTTTTCCGTGAAATCCAAATCCTGACTACGTTCAGTACCCGTAGTGTGATTCAGATGGCTGTCACCACGGCAATTGTCTTTTTGTTGTTTAAAATAAAGATTTCCCCCTTATTATTGAGATTGAATGTTTTTGCCATGACAGCAAAACCCGGTTTATTTTGAAGTTTGAACGGGGTTTAGTTTTTAACTGATGGACATATATTTGTATGGTTACATTCAGTGTTCATTCATAACTTTCCCTGATGATTAGTATGTTATATGAACGGTGTGGCTAGGAGGGAAAGTAATTAATAATTTCTGCCTTGTTTTGAGTAATGTTTAGTGCTAGCTATCTGATACCCGTGATTGTTGTTTTCTGGCACAAAGCTGGCTAGTTTCTTTAGGAAATACGCAAGCTAACAAAAACCATAAAAATCTCCATTGGTTCCCTACCCCTGTTATCACCTGCGGAGCACGTTGCCTCTGAGTTAATTCTACCTCTGTTTATGTTATAGACCATTGTTTGAAGTAAGCTGGAGAGCGTGGTGGACACAGTAATAGGGCAATCATTTATTAAAAGAGGACTGGACTTAATCTTGATTTCTTACATGTTTAAGATCACTGCACAATACGATCAAAATTTAATTTTTTTTAATTGTTATCCCTTCTCTGTTAGAAGTAAATATGACACAGTGCTTGTCCAGGCTGCTTAGTGATATACTTATTAATACATTAACCATAATAGTAATGTAAATAGCACAAATATATAGCCATATAGCGTACTGGTTAATAGCTCTGAGCTGCAAACCTGGAGACCTGGATTTGAGTCCCACTTGTATACTGTGTGACCCTGAGCAAGTAACTTGACTTCCTTTTGATCTCAGGTCTCACCTGCAAACAAGCTACAGCTTAGTGTGTCTTTCCTGATTTAGCAATTTCCTCTTTTCCCTCTACCTGACTGTTACATTGTTAATAAATTATTTCTTCACATAAAGTGTGTGTGTTTGTATTTAATGCAAGCAATGTCTTGAAAATAAGTTTAAATTAATGTAGCTATGTGTTTCTCATTGACAGCTGGTGAGTTTGCATAATGGAGTTTATTTCGTGAGATTCTGACTGACTGTATTTTTTGAACATTGATTGCTTGCAGACATTATCCCATATAGCTACACATAGCTTTACAAATTCATATTTAAAACTAAATTTAAAACACACACACACACACACACACATATATATATTTATCCTAAAGTTTTTCATATATTTACTAATTTGTTTGTGTCTGAAGGTATGCCAAAGTGTTGTGTAGTTGGAGGGTGTGTTAGCACCACTGTTGATAATGTTAGTGTGCACTTATGTCCTAAGGATGATGCCATACATTCTGAATGAGACAGATTTGTAGTTTTCACCCAGAGCTACTGGCCTGGAGGGAATGCAAGTAGTGTGATGTGTGGTGCTCATGTTGTTGCATCTAATGACTTCATTGGTTATAATCAGTGGATGCTGGGTTTTAAAAGGAAGCTAAATCTTGCACCCAGTGTTGGCCCCACAAAGAAATAAAATCAGCAAATTTGCATGCTTACAGCTTAATGAACCACAGCGTAAATATGTACAGAATATATACTGAAAAAGTATTGTAACTCTTGACTACACATTCAGTGCCTATTCATTAATTTTTATTTCTTCATTAAAAACTACTTTAATTCTACCATAGCATTATCCTGTTTTATTTTTCCTCAACACCCTATTCCATGCAGGCGCTGCCTTTCGGTATGTTGCCTCTAGGTGAACTTACAAATTGCACCCTCCCTCCATTCAAGTATGCCTTCACCTATATTTATCAAGTGGAATTCTTTTAATGGGTGATAGAAGTGTGTTGTTAACTCAGTGTGCGTATAATGTTTGTATAAAATTGTTGGTATGTGGGTTGGTTGTGGTTTTATTTATTTATTTATTTATTAAATTTTGGTGACTGGGTAGGCACACTGAGCCCCGAAGGTCCCTTTTTCAGGGGCGACCCGGGATAACAATACAAGTTGTAAGTGTAACCCCCAGGGGGCGCTACCCTTAGGGCTACTACCCCTGCCTGCCTCCACAGAGACCGGGTGAGGGGCACAGATCCGTTGGCGGGTGTCTCCACCCAGAGGTCGGGGTTAACACTGTCGAGATTGCCTCGGTCACAGCCCTCTGGGTTACTGCAGCCCCCCTTTTTCCCCACTAGTGGCTCACACTGGGTACCCACAAGGCTTTTCACCCATACACTTACCCCCCGGGTAGTATCTCTCAGCTCACGCCAGGGATCCCCTGTAAAATAAGATACAGTTATATCACAGTCACTATACAGCAGTTCAACAGGGATGCACAAACCAGCCAGGATGTAGTTGCAACACACAGATCTGATTTATTAAAGGGTAGATAACAAAGGGGGGGGGAATCAGGCTGATTGGCTTATGCTATGGCTATATACCTAGGGCTCTGTGCACAGGCCTAGCCCTACAATTTTACTGTCCTTGGGTACCCAAGCCCTAATGGCTAGTCCAAACATGGCAGCTGGTTGGGGTCCTTCACACAGAGAAGTATTACAATCCTGAGCAAGTCAGTATCGAAAGAAAGTTTGATTAAACAGTCAGCAGTACAGCACTACAATTTTTACCCACTGTTTGCACACTTGGCAGGGAGCTACCCTGATTCAGTACTCACAAACTCCAGTCACTACTGAGTCCTCCAACACTGCAGGGCTGAGCCTGAGCTCCACCAGCCTCCTCTCACATTTATATGGCAAACAATGACAACAGAGGGGTACCACACCAGGCAGCAGCTTCTAGGATCTCCTGACTCCACAGCCACTAAAGCACTGCAACAGCAGCTTCCACTTTTCTTCGGACTGAGCGCAATTCAGCAATCTTCTCCAGTCCTCCTACAGGTCGAGCCTGGTGGGTAGCTGTATAAAGCACAGCCTCCTCTGACCGCCCACTGATGGATTTAGTCTGCTGGAACCAAGAAGACACCAACGACTGCTTCAGGCCTTCCCACGCTTCCCGCGCGAA
Source organism: Neoceratodus forsteri (assembly GCA_016271365.2). Taxonomy (NCBI): domain Eukaryota; kingdom Metazoa; phylum Chordata; order Ceratodontiformes; family Ceratodontidae; genus Neoceratodus; species Neoceratodus forsteri. Next base: position 1,585,834,819 of record CM028130.1, read on the forward strand.
CACTCCCAGTGCAGAAGCACAGACGCTCCTCACTCCTCACTAGCCACAACGAATCTGCCCCCAACAGCAAGGGGCTCTTCCTCCAGTTTGGGCACGACCCAATCCAATTGGCTGGCGAGACCTGCCAGTCACTTTATTTAGCTCTCAGTGGTGCGAAAAGGCGCCGTGGCCCATAATACCTATCTCCAATACCAGCAGCTCCTCGATTGGTCAATCAGCTCTGCTGGGTCCCGATGTACTGATTGGCCCACTTCAGCAGTTCGGGGACAAAATGGAGGAGGCAAACAACAGTCCTTGCTGCAAAGGAAGGCAGGTTAAAACAACTACCTTACCATTATTATTTTTACGTTATTTCCAGCAAACAATCACATCTTTTACCGAAGCTCCCTCTGCACAACTAACGATGGCAGAAACAGGAGTGATCATCCTGTAGCCCGGGCGGGACTCGAGCATGCAACACTTGGACCCCCCCAGCTCAATTATTTACGGCTGCTACAGGCAGCTCTTAAAGGGACAAACACCGGAGGCCTTAAAAACACTCCCCGGGTCCCCATCCAAATGGCTTTAGGCCGGTGACTAACCCTAGCACCAGGCATATCCGGAACCCCCATTTGCAAGGGGGTTACACCCTCCCTGGCCTGGAAAAGCTTGGCGTCCGTGTCAAACATATGCCCTTAAGGCGCTTTAGGTAACCACCCAATGAATAGCATACCACATTTTCATTTTACTCATTTAAACATTGGATTTACAAAATATCATAACCTTTACACATTCTACACATAAACTATTACTCTGGTTTTAACACAGATCAGTAGTTCCTACCCATGACACCCAGACTGAGGAAACCTGTCTTTTCTTAGGTACCTCCGGTTCCCCTGTATCAGGGGCGTCGCTCTTGAAGGGCACCACTAACAGTCTGGAGTTATCTGTCAAGGCTAACTTAGGCAAAGAACTTGGGGACACATATACCCCTTTGTGAACCACATTTAAAGGCAGATCCACTGGTTGACCCAAAGATTCATAGCTTAACTTTATTACTGGCCTAATTTGTCAGCCAGATCATCTAGGGGTCTCAGGGGATTCTGAACCAGGCCCTGACTCCACTCCCATGTCAGAGACATTAGCAACAGGGGTCCCTTCAAAGGGATCAGGCTCGCAACTCATAATACTATCAGAGGCGTGACTTTCTATCCCTGAACCCACCCCACTGGGCTCATCTAGGGGCTGTCCAGTTACTAAAGGGGAACCATCAGCACATTCAAAATATTCTTCCGGTTCGGGCATATCACGAACTTGTTCCCCCACCTCACTCTCCTCTTCTGAAAAGTCAGATAATTCAGCCAGGCCAGACAGTTCAGCCAAACCTAAGGACTCGGCCCCTTGAGTTCATCTGCTACCCCATTCATCTTCTGGAGGCATTTCCTCCGGGGATAAAGTAGAGGGCTCAACTAACACAGATGGGCCGGCTTCAGTTCCTGAGTTAACCAGGGGATTGCCCCGAAACAATTGACTTAGTTCATAAGAGGGATAGTATTCAATATCATCTTCGCTGTCCTCTGACACTGAGTGTTGACCATTTCCTTCTGCAGGGGGGTTTGAACAAGGCTCCCTTGGTGGACTTGTTGAAGGCTCCACGGGCTTGGCTCCTTTCTTAGCAACAGATCTAGTCATGGGCCCGGAAGGAGGAGTAGAGGAAGGTTCAGCTTCAATCAAGATCTGCCCAATTGGCAGCAGATGATTTCTGTGTATGGTTTTCACATCTCTCAAATTGTTTTCAGGCCGCACTTTATACACAGGTAGGTCTGCCAGCTGTCCCACAACAATATGAGGGAGGTGATGCCATCGGTCGGCAATTTTATGTTTGCCATGCAGTCCCAAATTTCTCAACAATACTCTATCCCCTTTTCTCAACTATACTGTTTTCACTTTTTTGTCATATCTCTCCTTGTTAGCCAGATTTCGTTTAGCAGCCATGGTCTGGGCCAGTTGGTAGGCATGATTTAATTGGGCCTTTAATTTCTGTACATACTGTAGATGGTTTTCTGCTCGCACCCCATCAGTGGAAACCCCAAAACACACATCCACTGGCAATCTAGCCTCTCTTCCAAACATCAGTCGATAGGGGGAGAGCCCTGTGGCATCACTTTTTGTACAATTGTAGGCATGAACTAGATTGCTAATCTGTTGACTCCATCTCGATTTATCTTTTGATTGTAAAGTGTCCAGCATGTCAAGCAACGTACGATTGAACCTTTCAGGCTGAGGATCTCCCTGCGGGTGGTAGGAGGTGGTTCGTGATTTGCGTACCCTCCACAAAGATAGCATCTCTTTAATCAAGCGACTTTCAAAGTCCCTTCCTTGATCGGAATGAATCCGCTGCGGAGCCCCATAGTGGACGAAAAAATTCTCAACCAGGATCTTAGCCACTGTTGTTGCTTTCTGATCCTTGGTCGGGAAAGCCTGTGCGTACCCGGTAAAATGATCAGTGACCACCAATATGTTGCTAACACTTCTCAGATCAGGCTCTAGACTCAGGAAATCAATACAGACCAGTTCCATAGGAGCACTAGTAGTAATGTTGACCAGTGGAGCAGCTCGCTGGGGTAACGCCTTTCTTTGCAAACAATGACCACAGGTTTTGACATACTGTTCCACATCCGCACTCATCTTTGGCCAATAGAATCGAGCTCGTACCAAGTCAAGTGTTTGATCTATGCCCAGGTGCCCCATCTGATTATGCAATGACCTTAGAACTAGTTCTCTGAAAACTGAGGGCAGCATCAGTTGCTGTTGCTGCACCCGGCCCTCCTTATTCACAGTCTCTCTATATAGTAGTTGGTTGATCAGCTTTAATTTGAGCCCTTCTTTGTACAATAAGGTAGACCGTGAATCAGTGGAATGTAGTTTGGATACATCTCTTCCAGCCAGCAAAACCTCTACTGCCGTTCTTATCATAGGGTCACAGGATTGAGCCTGTTGGAGATCATTATTGTTGAGTTGTGGCAGGGAGCTGATGTCCAATGCAGAGTAGTGGCAGTAGGAGGCAGGTATACAGTTTTCCGGTGACCTCAAACAATCTACCACATAGTCCACCGTGTCAAAAGACTCTTGTTCTTCTTTATCAAATTTCTGGCACAGGGCTCGTATGTCAAGTTCAGACAACCGGACCCATTCAGTCCGGGACACTGGCCTCAGAGAGAGAGCATCCGCATCTATATGGTTTGGGCCCGCCCTGTATTCTACAGCGTAATAGTAGGTGGCCAAGGCAGAGAGCCACCTATGCCCAGTAGCATCCAGTTTGGCTGAGGTTTGTACATAGGTCAGAGGATTGTTATCAGTCTTTACTAATATCTTGGCACCATACAAATAGTCATGGAACTGATCAACAATGGCCCACTTCAGAGCCAGAAACTCTAATTTGTGCATGGGGTAATTCTTCTCTGACGGCGTCAGACTTCTACTGGCAAACGCTACAGGTCTCAGCCCATTCGAGTGCTCCTGGTACAATACAGCCCCCAATCCTTGCAGACTGGCATCAGTATGAAGAGTGTAAGGCTTGACTGGGTCAGCATAGGCCAACACGGGTGCGTGGGTGAGTTGATATATGATGTCATGGAAAGCTTCCTCACACTCAGCAGTCCATCGATCCCCGAACATATCATTTGGCCAAAAATACTTCTTTTCTATGTCAGTATGCACACCCTTCTTATACTTTTTGTGAGTAGGCGGATACCCCTGGGTGAGATTAAGGAGGGGGCGAATCACTCGTGAATAGTCTCTGACAAACCGCCTATAGTAACCACAAAACCCCAGGAATTGTTGCAGCTCTTTCAAATTTCTAGGTTGAGGTCAAGTTGTCAACGCCTCCACCTTGCTAGGGTCAGTCTCTATGCCTTCAGTGGACACTATGTGGCCCACATACTTCACGGAAGTCTGGAAGAATTGACACTTATTGATAAACAATTTGAGGCCGAACTCCTCTAATCGATCCAGGACTTTGAATAATCGTTGCTCATGTTCTTCCAAGGATCGGCCAAACACTATGATGTCATATAAATAGACCAAACACTCGAGTAGGTTCATGTCCCCCACAGCTCGTTCCATCAAGCGCTGAAAAGTGGCTGGGGCACCCGAAATTCCTTGAGGCATCCGAATAAATTCATAGAAGCCTAAGGGGCAAATGAAAGCAGTCTTCTCCCGATCGTCTGGGGCCATCGGGATCTGGTAGTATCCGCTCCGAAGATCCAAAACAGAGAACCACTTACTACCGTTCAGACAATCCAAAGCATCTTGTATGAGTGGCATGGTATATTGATCCGGAATGGTCCACCTATTCAAAGTCGATAGTCTACACACATCGAACTGCCCCATTCTTTTTCCTTACTACTACAATGGGGGAGGCATAGGGGCTTCTAGACTCTTGAATTCACAGAAGCCAACATTTCTTGCAGATGCCACACGACATCATCTATGTCAGTGGGAGCCAGACGTCGGGATCTCTCTCGGAAGGGTCTTTCGTCGTGCAATCGAATGTGATGCTCAGCCCCTTGTACACATCCTACATCCCACTCCTTCAGGGAAAAAACCTGGTTCCTCCTGGCAAGCTTCTCACTGACCCTGCACTTCCACTCAGTCGGCAGCGGAGAGTCACCAAAGTCAAACAGATCAGGAGTAACTCTATCACCCGTCCGAGAACTCTTTTTACTTGGTAGGACAGCAGTATCCACACAATGGACGCTAGCCAGGGTACACCCTCTTTTTATTCGAATCTCTTTATCAGACACATTGTGCACTTGAACCATCACCCTTTTAACATAGGCATGGACCCTGGCCGGCAGAATGCTGGGTTTGAGCAACAACCCCTCAGGCAGTTCTCCCTCCATAGGCGCATCCAACATCAACAACTTATTCTTGACATCTGTCTTTAATCGTACCTCTCCATGCAGAACACACTGTGCATTTGGGGCAAGCACTACAGGGGCTGGATCCTTCTTCCATACCACTCCCACAGGGCCTTCAGGTTCCTCCGGCCTACTCTTCTTCTGAGTGGCCCTGACCATTTGAATTACAGCAGGTACACCCAAAGCTCACCCAGTCTGGAATGCTCACTTCTCTGAGCACAACTGGGCCAATCGTCCAAACATGTACGCATTGGTTCCAATCAACAAAGGCACCCCATCATACAGTCCAGTAGGTGGGCAGACCAAAACCAAAGTTTCCACTTGCTCATCTGTTCCATTCACAGTTGCAGGGAAAGATAACCATACACGGATGTACCCCAAATACGGATAAGCCTTTTCGCTCAACCCCCATACATGTAGGTCAGTTAGGGGCTGCAGGGGCACTTCAGATAAATGTGCTTGGTACCAGTCCTGAAACATGATGGTCACCTGGGAGCCACTGTCCAATACAGCTCTAGTGGGAATCCCATTCACCTGCACCCCGGTCTCCATAGACGGTCCGACCACATCAGACCAGTTGGGGGTAGCAACCTTGTTAGCCCGGCGGGCATGGGCCTGAGTCACACAACTCTTCTTGGGGGCCTGAAACTGGGTCTGGCGGTATCGGGCAATCAGTCTGCTGTTAACTTTCCTTAAATTCTCCGGCCTCTGGCAGTCAGGCTGGAAATGCCCATCTTCCCCACAGTGATAACAAAACTTAGGGTCCCGGGGATCACTACTCTGAAGGGGGCCCTGAGGGGAGGGAGAAAGCTCTCTAGGGCTAGGGTTCGGGCTCTACATGACTCAGAGGCCCCGAGCCGAGTAGGGTACACAGTAGACTGCTTTAAGTCCTTCACCAATTCCCGTAAATTCCTGATCTCAGCCCTCAACTCACCCTCCACATAAGGGTCAGAGGAAACAACCCACATCCCCACAGTTCCTGGGTAATCTGGGGGCCCCTTGGACCCTCCAGGCGAGCCAGTCTTCTCAGGGGTATTAGACTCAGGAGTCCCACTAGGATTCACTGCCCTCACACAGGGTTCCCACCCCTCTTCATCAGTCTCCACTTCTCGAATTTCCTCATCAACTGACAATATTCAGGCGGGTGGCCCTTGATCATACAACAAGTTTCAATAGAGTTACACTAGAGAATCGGGCAGACTTTAAAATATGTTCTAGCTGAACCTGATTCAGAGCAGCAGCAGTGATTTCCACCTTTTCTATAGGCTTTCTGTAAGGCCCTCTCCACTCTAGTAACAAAAGTGGACAGTTTTTAATTTCTCTACTGCTTAGCAGACCTGAATTTCCATAATAAGTCTTCACCAGTCTCTGTACTCCCAAAAACCCCTTCCAAAGCAGAGAGATACTCTGCAGTGGTGGCTTCCGGACGGGTGGCCTGGAAGAATCTAATGGCTTCTAAGGCAGGACCCCGCAGACTCTCCATCAGCCTCTTCCATTTCTCCCCCTCGGAGCATTGCCACTCCTGGACCAAAGGGGTGGCATAGTCCATCCAGGCCTCCAGGTCATCTTCCCCAGAAGGCACTGGTACCGTGCCAGAGAAAAGTTTTAATTTTGGTAAGAATCTAGCTGTATGGAGGGGACTGCCAAGGGCAGAGAAGCCAACACTGAACTCTTGGGTGGGCAAGGGGATGTGCCCGGGGAACCCCGAGGGATAGTATCACTGGACAGATCCAAGGCTTGTAGCAACTCCTGGGTAGTCCTCCCCTCCACAGCTAACAATTTAAGCAGTTTATCCTTAAAACTGTTCATTTGAGGAGACCCCCCCAGGAGTGACTGACCCACTTCAGATATGGATTAACCTCCACCCCTGAGACGCATCCTCCAGGTAAAGTACAGGAGGTACCTTCTCAGGTTCGATGGCCACACTGCATAGGAGTAGCACCTGCAAGGTCTGGTCAAGCAATTCATCCATACGCCCTTTCACTTCAACCTTACCCAAACACTTTACCCGTTCTGCAACAGAGACAATATCAGCAGCTGGGGTACTCAAGGGCACATCTAACAATAATACAATCTTCAGGGAATCCAGCTCTTCGGCTTCACCCCAGCCCATTAGTTTGTGGACCATGGTTTTGATGGGTCCCAGCTTAATTTTTTCCAACACATCCCCTTCCATTTTTTCCATCTTTGGGGTATCTCCTCACTGAGCCACTAGGGGACGCTAATCCCAGCACTGCCTCCAATTTGTAACCCCCAGGGGGTGCTACCCTTAGGGCTACTACCCCTGCCTGCCTCCACAGAGACCGGGTGAGGGGCCCAGATCCATTGGCGGGTGCCTCCACCCAGAGGTTGTGGTTAACACTGTCGAGATTGCCTCGGTCACAGCCCTCTGGGTTACTGCAACACCCCTTTTTCCCCACTAGTGGCTCACACTGGGTACCCGCAAGGCTTTTCACCCATACACTTACCCCTCGGGTAGTATCTCTCAGCTCACGCCAGGGATCCCCTGTAAAATAAGATACAGTTATATCACAGTCACTATACAGCAGTTCAACAGGGATGCACAAACCAGCCAGGATGTGGTTGCAACACACAGATCTGATTTATTAAAGGGTAGATAACAAGGGGGATCAGGCTGATTGGCTTATGCTATGGCTATATACCTAGGGCTCTGTGCACAGGCCTAACCCTACAATTTTACTGTCCTTGGGTACCCAAGCCCTAATGACTAGTCCAAACATGGCAGCTGGTTGGGGCCCTTCACACAGAGAAGTATTACAATCCTGAGCAAGTCAGTATCGAAAGAAAGTTTGATTAAACAGTCAGCAGTACAGCACTACAATTTTTACCCACTGTTTGCACACTTGGCAGGGAGCTACCCTGATTCAGTACTCACAAACTCCAGTCACTACTGAGTCCCCCAACACTGCAGGGCTGAGCCTGAACTCCACCAGCCTCCTCTCACATTTATATGGCAAACAATGACAACAGAGGGGTACCACACCAGGCAGCAGCTTCTAGGATCTCCTGACTCCACAGCCACCGATAGATTTAGTCCACTGGAACCAAGAAGACACCAACGGCCGGTTCGGGCCTTCACGCACTTCCCGCGTGAACACTCCCAGCGCAGAAGCACAGACGCTCCTCACTCCTCACTAGCCACAACGAATCTGCCCCCAACAGCAAGGGGCTCTTCCTCCAGTTCGGGCGTGACCCGATCCAATTGGCTGGCAAGACCTGCCAGTCACTTTATTTAGCTCACAGTGGTGCAAAAAGGCGCCGTGGCCCATAATACCTCTCTGCAATACCAGCAGCTGCTCGATTGGTCAATCAGCTCTGCTGGGTCCCGATGTACTGATTGGCCCACTTCAGCAGTTCGGGGACACAATGGAGGAGGCAATCAACAGTCCTTGCTGCAAAGGAAGGCAGGTTAAAACAACTACCTTACCATTGTTATTTTTACGTTATTTCCAGCAAACAATCACATCTTTTACCGAAGCTCCCTCTGCACAACTAACGATGGCAGAAACAAAGCGATCATCCTGTAGCCCGGACGGGACTCGAGCATGCAACACTCAGACCCCCCCCAGCTCAATTATTTATGGCTGCAACAGGCAGCCCTTAAAGGGACAAACACCGGAGGCCTTAAAAACACTCCCTGGGTCCCCATCCAAACGGCTTTAGGCCGGTGACTAACCCTAGCGCCAGGCATATCCGGAACCCCCATTTGCAAGGGGGTTACATAAGAATGAACAAGGACGTAAGGAACATTTGAGACATTGTGAGTTACATCATGAGGTGGTTACAGTAAAGAAAAATAGTGGATACAGGCATGGTTACAGGCATGGTAAAAGAAAAGCAGTGGATACAGGCATGACTTACAGGCATGGTAAAAGAAAAGCAGGGGATGCAGGCATGGGTACAGGCATGGTTATCACCATGACATGTAAGCAATTGGTAGTAATTTGCATGTGAGCAGTCTGTATAAGGCAGGTAGTAGGAAGGTTAAGCTAGGAGACAGGAGTTGGAGAGTAGGGGAGTACCTTAGGAGCCTTAAGTGCCATGACAGTGGCATGCGCTTGAGGTCAGCAGATGGGACTTGAGCCTGGTGCAGAAGTTCATGAGTGAGGAGGAGGTCTGGACCTGGGAAGGGAGCTTGTTCCATTGGCAGGCTGCTTGGGAGGAAAAGGATCTTCCACTAGCATTTGTCCTTACCCTAGGGACTTCTAATAGCATTCTATCTAAGGTCCTTAGGTTCCTTGGGTTGTGTTTGAGGGTTATGGTCCCGGCAATGCTTGGTGGAGCATGGGGTTTGAGAAGCTTGTAGGCCTGGACAAGCAAGGGGTGTTGGAAGCGGGCGACCAATGTGGGCCAACTAAGATTGGCCAAAGTGTCACAGTGGTGACATCTCGGGTGGTCTAAGGTTGCTAAATGAGCTATTTTATTATATAGGGCTTGCATCCTGGTGATCTCTTGTTTAGCCATGCCCTGTATAATAGGGTCCGCAAAGGTCAGGTTGGGTAGAAGGACGCTGGTAGCTATGGAGAGCCTGGCTTCAGGGATGAGTTGGTCCCTGAGTCAGTACAGGGTGCCAAGTTTCTGATGTAGGGTCCTGGTGACCTGGTCCATGTGTTCCTTCTATGTGATATTCCGATCCAACATGAGGCCTAAGTATTTAAGGGAGGGGACTACGTTAATGGCTTTACCAGAGAGTGAAGTTAAGGAGAGGGATGAGGACCTGTCTAATCCCAGGGATCTTGGCCCGAATAGCATTGCCTTGGTCTTGTAGGCATTTAGTACCATTCTGTTCTTACACAGCCAAGTCTCTAGTGAAGTGACATCCTTTTTGAGTAGATTGCCTAGGGCAACCATGTCACGCAAGGGTCGGAAGATGACAGTATCATCAGCGTACTGCACAACCCAGCTCTCCCCACAGTGGGTATGCAGGTCATTGGTAAACAAGGAAAACAGGAGGGGGCCTAGAATTGAGCCCTGAGGTACACCCTGGTTTAGGGGTAGAGGGTCAGACATTGTCCCTTTGCTTGAGACCCTCTGTGCCCTGCCTGATAAGTAGCTCCCAAACCACTTCAGGGCATGATTGTCTAGGCCTCTATTTTGCAGCTTCTGTAGCAGCAAGTTGTGGTCGATGAGGTCGAACATCTTGGATAAGTCTATAAAGACTGCACCAGTGGGTATCCCTTTGTCCATTGCCCTGAGAACTTCATCCGTGAAATTAATGAGGGCAGTGTCAGTACCATGGTTTGTTCTAAATCCATGTTGTGAGGGGGCAAGGAGCTGATGAGCTTCCAGGTAGTTCTTGAGTTGATTGTAGATGACACTTTCTTGCACCTTAGCAAGTGAGCAGAGGAGAGAGATGGGTCTGTAGTTGTTGAGTTTTTCCCTGAACCCTCCTTTGTGAATGGGGACAACATTGGCATGTTTCCATGGGTCAGGGACTGCTCCTTCCCTCGGTGATTGATTGAGGAGCATGGTTATAGGCCAGGCTAAGGAGGTAGCTCCTGCCTTGAGTAACCGAGGGTTGATACCATCGGGTCCCCCTGACCCTTTCGGTTTTAGGTTCCTTAGGAGGTTTAGTACTTTAGTGCATTTAGCCAGTCTCAGGTGAAATGGGGGTCTTTCCATGTGAGGTGGTTCTGCCTGAGGTGGGGAGAGTCTGGGGAGACAGGCAGGTCTTGTAGGCCCTCGAGGTCTGAGAAGTGCCTGTTAAGGGCAGCCGATATTTGAGAAGGGTCAGTTATGAGCTGACCATTAATCTCCATAGGACAGAACTCAGGCTTTTTGCTGCCCTTGATCAGGTCATTGATATGATTCCAGAATTGCTTGGGGTTGCCCAGGCTGGTTTTCTGGAGGTGTGTTAAGTAATCTCTCTTAGCGAGTTTTATGGCTCTCTTGGCTTTGCTCCTCTGGGCTTTGTATTCAGCGAGATCTGCTGGGAGGGAGGAGAGCCTAAACTTTTTCCAGGCTTTTTCCCGAGTAGCCATTAGGGAGGGAGGGAGACATCCACTTGTAGCAGCAGCCTTTAGCCCTCATTCTCTTCATTGGAGCAAAGTGGTTGGCCGCTGTGGTTAGTTCATCCTGGAAGTATTGCACAGCCTCAGTAACAGTAGGGAGAAGATTTATGGGGTTTCAGTCCAGACTACCTAGGTAGCGATTGTATTGTAGTTCAGAGAACTTGGAGAAGTCACGGGCGGAGAGAATTCTAGGTTGGACCTTGGGTGGTTTGTTTTTCCTTATACAGAAGATTGGGGAATGGTCACTCGGAGAGTCTGCCATTGTGCCCGCACTCTGTATATTAGGGGAGTTAGACACCAGAGCCCAGTCAAGGGTGGTGTGGTTCCCAGTTTTGTAATTAAGCCTGGTTGGTTCAGAGATGACCTGTGTCAGACCTGTTTCATGGGTAAGTGACTTTGAGGCATGATCAGGGTCCTGGGCCTAGTTAATGTTGAAGTTGCCCAGGATTAGTTGGTCTGTTGTTACCTTGATAGCCGTATCATTTGTGATGGCTTCAAGGGATTTGAGGACTGATTTTGGTGGGTGGTAGATGCAGCCAATTGTTAGTTGTTTGGCGTGCCCTAGGGTTATCCGGATGTATATGCTCTCTCCCTCAGCAGTAGGATTAGTCTGCAGGGGTAGAGGTGACACAGAGAGGTCATCCTTAGCATGGATTAGGACCCCACCCCCTTGTTTGGTTTCTCTGTCATTGCGGTAGCTATTGTAGCCCATGACCTGAATCTCGTGGTCATGGATGTGGGCTTTTAGCCAGGTTTCAGAGATGGCTAGTAAGTCCGGTTTGTAGAGGTCCAACCAGGCTGGACTTTGTGTATTTTTGGTCTAAGACTACATATGTTTATATGTGCTATGTTCAGACCCTTGGTGGCCGCCCATTGATGGTCCTGGGGGGATGCTACCAAGGTATTGGGTACGTATGGGCCAGGGTTAGGTTGGATATTATCTGACGGGAGAAGTAGCAAGACTAGTAACCTGAGCAGTTTAGTGCTAGGTATTGAGATGAGGTGTCTTCAACGCATCCTGCTCATATAGTAAAGCAGGTCATAGCATACACCCTTTTTTATGATCTCATGCTCTGTTAAGAGACTAGATATACCTGAGATAGGGTAGCTGCTAAGGAAGTCGTGTGGTGGGAAATTATGTAGATTGCTCACTGTTTCTGGGGGGAATGGGTCTATGAACCTGTCCACCCAGAGTAGGGTCAGTGAGTAGATTATGGCAAGTAGTACACCCCTATTAGGGGGAGGGACACTTGGGCTCCTAGCACGCCAAGGAGGGTGGAAAGAAGTATATACTAAGTAAGACATTATTATTGGATGATGTCAGCATAGCGTAGGTACGAATAGGGTGCTCAGAGTCTATCTGACTTGAGTCTGAAGGGTGGATGGCAGACACTGAGGGCTTCCTGTTTTCAGCTGCAGAGCTGTCGCACAGGCAGTTTTAAAGAAGTTGTCAGCCTGTTCAGTGAAGCTTAGGGGAACCTCAAACTACAACCTCCCCTTGTAGCAGCACCGGGAAAGAAGTAAAATGATAATGCAGGCCATATTACCCACGACTGAGTACAGTGATTTGTGTAGAAAGACCAAGAATCCCTCTAATGGCAGGTCTGCATAACCTGCTAATGGAAAACTAGCCACTTAAAAAAAAAAAAAACTTCTATTACACAGTTGAAATGTGCTTAGTTCTATCGAAAGCTATTTGTAAAAAGTGCCAGGTGACTGAAGCAGGGGAAAAGTCCTGGCCAATCAGAGCGGGTTTGCTGGAAGCACCCATGTTCCAATTGGCTGCGCTGTCCTGTACCTTCCAAGGAGCTGCAGGCGGGCGTCCTGGTCTCAGTCGGTGGCTGGCCGGGTGCCGGACGACCGTGAGGGAGCTGAAGCAGCCCTGTTCAAGGGCAGGCAGCTGGAGAGAAGAAAAAAGAACAGGTCTTAAATAGCATAGAGGTTAGGATGGGTTAGATCTGAGCAATTTAGTAAGACAAAAGGTAGTTAGACTTTTCAGCTCCAAGGCAGAGTGCTTGGATGGGGGGTGGGGCTGCAGGAGGAGCACTGGGATAGAAGAGGTGCAAGCACTTTAAAACACTAGTAGAAATTACAATCCAGCTAATACAGCTGAAAAAACTTCTATTACACAGTTGAAATGTGCTTAGTTCTATCGAAAATCTATTTGTAAAAAGTGCCAGGTGACTGAAGTAGGGGAAAAGTCTTGGCCAATCAGAGTGGGTTTGCTGGAAGCACCCGTGTTCTGATTGGCTGCGCTGTCCCATACCTTCCAAGGAGCTGCAGGCGAGCGTCCTGGTCCCAGTCAGTGGCTGGCTGGGTGCCGGCCGACCGTGAGGGAGCTGAAGCAGCCCTGTTCAAGGGCAGGCAGCTTCCAAGGAGCTGCAGGCGGAAGTCCTGGTTTCAGTCGGTGGCTGGCTGGGTGCCGGCAGACCGTGGGGGAGCTGAAGCAGCCCTGTTCAAGGCAGCTTCCAAGGAGCTGCAGATAAAATGACACAAATCCTAACACTTGAAAACCTGTGCTTCAGCAACACATTTCTTTATTCCCTCAAAACAATTCAGACATGAAACACTACATTTTTTAAACCCCAGCAAGAGTTAGCAGGTTACTTAGCAACACTTCAGAATCATCACTCAGTCTGTCACTGACTTTGTTACGCAAAATGATCCTCCTCTTGCCAACGTTTTGCTCTGATGGTCTGTCTGCCTATCAGGAAATGACTTTCTCCAGTCCAGGATCACATACACTTGGAGTACCCCTGACTCAAACAATTGCTTTTATAAATATTTCCATAGCCTGGGACCAAAACTCTCCTCCTCTCAGATGCTTTTGTGAGGAGGGGAGCAATTCATCTGTACTGACAAACCTGGGCTGTTCATGCTGCATGTGCTTTCTCAGCCCCTCCCCCCTCTCCATCCACCCAGTTTGTTTGCTGCTGCTTAATTTCTCTGCAGTTACTGCCCAAATTCCCTAATCACTACCGATGGGGGGTATTTTTTACTTAACTCCCACCACTGCAGTCTCTGCTCATGAGGTATCTTTTTTGAACTTTCTAATTGTCACTCAGGCCACCCACTGCTCGGATCTGACCCAGTGACAATTTCAAACTACTCTTTGTGAATACAAAATGGTCTGATACTGTTCAACTGTACTGTGAGCTAACCCATTTGGACCTTGTCTTCCCCTGACCCTATCATTATTCTTCAAGTCCAGGCTGCTGTTGAATCCTCTGTCTTCCGTGTCACTATGAACCAGATCCTGTGAATTCAGAAGCATAGCATACTTACTCCTTCCTCCGTAGTAGCTCCCTTGCCATACTCTTTTACTGACAGTTCTCTTTGTGCTTTGTTTATTGTTCTTTTGCAAGTTTAAAACTGAACTCAGCTCTCCCCTACTGCTCACTAACACAGCAGGTCATGTCCTTACTTCCTCATGGCTGTATGCATGTGCTACCAAAACTGATTATGCCAATTGCCAGTTCCTCCCAGTCTGCACCACTCTGCAAATACATACCTTCCAGTCTGGCACCAAATGTAAAACAGACAGCTGCAGATATTCAGTAGAACAGGGAGTGTTTTTTTTCCATGGTTTATTCATGCAGGCATGTTGTCACACAGTGAAGTATGTGACAGACAAATCTTCGCACACAGAGACACACACACCAGATAACACCATATCGTGCCATTTAGTTTGTAGACCATCTTTTTCAGTTGGAAACATTTTTTTGAAAAAATTTAACTTTTTTTGGCAGTTTTAATGCTTCTTACTGAATGTCACTGTAACCTATGTGGCCTATCCTTTAGGCTGGTCATGATTCAATTTTTTCACAAGGCTTTCTATTAATGGAATACTTCTGCACATTTTCCATTTTTGGGCTTTTTTTAAATATTATATATTTTCTTTAATAATAACCCCATCTACCCTCTCTGTTATATATAATGAGTCCGGCTACAACAGTGACATTCATGATTAAATGCTCCATGGGACTGATTTTCAAATGATTTATGTGGTTGCAAGTGGTTTTCATCCAAATACTTTGATGTAAGTGGTGACGTGTCACAACTGGCCTCAACCTGATTTATCAAGGCATCCTGCATCCAGTTAGGTTTCATGTGTTGCACAGCACCCTACACCACAGGCAGGTGCACCAGGAAGGAAAAGTGCTTACACCATGTGGTCTTTGCAGCATCCCATTTTCTGGGAAATTCAAAGCCCCACCATGGACGTAGTAAAGGAAACCAGTTAGATCAGTCAATAGGTTGTCTAACTGTATTGCCCTAGTTGGCTGCTGTTATACAGGTGCAAGAGATGCACACTAGGGGTACCAGAGGTGGTAGGTGGGGTGACAGGACAATCACCTGCAGCGCCATAGCACCCTGTGTGGTGAATTATGCTATATGTAGACAGCACTCTCTGTTGTTCACTTGCTGTCCATTGCAGTCTATTTGCTCTCCCCGTCCCTCCCACCATTGTCATTAACATCCATGAGCTATAGTACATTGCACCAGGGTAGTTTGTGGCATGGACTCTGATTATTATACAATGCTGCATAATGTCCCTGGCACATCTCATTATAACAACAAACATTAGAACAATAAAATGTGCATTGCTCTGTGGTACGTTGACAATCAGGCCCTGTGTATGTGTTCTTACTCCATCTTGGACTGATACCCAGGTCATAATTTATCAGTGTAATATTAAATGGAGCACTCATTTGAATAGTACTCAGTTAATATTTTCATGACACTGTGGTTTACCAGGGAGGTGGTGGGGACAATTAGGGATAGGAGGATTGCTTTCAGAACATTTAAGAAGACCCAGGGGATGGAGGTCAGGGAGATTTATAGAAAGAAACTGAGGGTGGTAGGTTAAAAAATTAGGACAGCAAAAGTGGATACAGAAAAGAGAATTACTAGGCAAGCCAAAGGAGAGATAACATTTTTTTTAGGTATGTGGGGAAAAAAGAAAGGCAAGGCAGGGGATAGTGAGGGTGAGGGGGGGAGGGGGAGCACTAATGGAGGGAGACTTTGAGAAGGCAGAGGTGCTGAATAGCTACTTTTGCTCAGTATTTATGGTGGAAGGGGCGGGGAAATATCCTGAGTTAAAGAAGAGTGGAGGGGACAGCAAAGGAGTGGATCCCAGCAAGGATAGGTTAAAAGAAAAACTAGGAAGGTTGAATATAGACAAGACAATGGGGCCAGATGACTTGCATCCTAGAGTACTCCGTGAACTGAGGGAGGAGCTGGTGGCACTTCTGGTTAGGCTGTTTAACTTATCCCTAGATACAGGATGGGTGCCAAGTGACTGGAAGAAGGCAGACATGGTTTCACTGCATAATGGGGGCAACAGGGAGGAGATGGGAAATTATCGCCTAGTCAGCCTCACCTCAGTGGTGGGGAAGGTAATGGGGGTGTTATTAACAGAAAGAGTGGTGAACTACCTGACAGAGAACAGACTACTGGATGATAGGCAGCATGGCTTCACAACTGGGAGGTCATGTCAGATGAACCTAAAAGAGTTCCTTGTTTTGGTGACAAAGGTAATTGATCAGGGAGGGACAATGGACGTGGCCTATATATACTTCAGGTAGGCTTTCGACTCTGTCCCTCACAGAAGACTGGTAAATAAGCAGGAAAGCATAGTGGTGGGACAGAAAATAACTAGGTGGGTAGAACACTGGTTGAAGGTCAGAATCCAGAGGGTGGTGGTTAATGGGGTACATTCTAGGGAGATGGG
This sequence comes from Neoceratodus forsteri, assembly GCA_016271365.2. Taxonomy (NCBI): domain Eukaryota; kingdom Metazoa; phylum Chordata; order Ceratodontiformes; family Ceratodontidae; genus Neoceratodus; species Neoceratodus forsteri. The sequence goes on from CM028130.1 coordinate 1,585,851,486, forward strand.
GGGGATGAGTGGGGTGCCCCAGGGGTCAGTACTGGGATCTCCCCTTTTTAATATCTATATCAATGAAATAGTGGATGGGCTGGAGGGGAGGATGTGCTAATTTTCAGATAATATGAAGATCTTCAATAGGGTGGCACCCTTGGGGGAGGGGGGAGCCCATGAGGAAGGACCTGAAGATTCTGCAAAGGGGGTCGAAAACCTGGGAGCTGGAATTCAATGTCCAAAAATCTGCAGCGATGCACATGGGATGTAAGAACCTGCAAGCAGCTTACACTGTATGTGGGGGGGGGGGCAATTAAGCCAACTGAGGAGGAGAGGGATCTGGGGATCTTAGTAACAAGCAGACTTTTTTTAATTTCTTTTTACCTCCTAGGCCACCTGGTCACTCCCCTGTTGTTGCATCCTCTTGGGGATTCCAGCTGCTGTCTGCCTCTGCCACAACCAGCCTGGCACCCTACTCCTGTGGTTTAACCCCCCCCCCGCAGTGGGGCTGCAGGGAGCACCTTAACACCCCACAGAACATGGATCCAGACAGGTGCCACACAACCACGGTGAAACTCATGGTCGGCCATCAAGCCACTCAAAACAGGTGACATCCCTTTTTCCTTGGTTGCTTCCCCCCAGTGCCGAGGATGTGCAGTGATGCCGATGGAGGGGAGCGCGTCCACGTCTACATGAGGTCCCTCCAGATGTCTGCCCCCAGCTCCTCCTCTGTGTACAGCAGAGTGAGTTGTCCCCCAGCCTCCGCCAGGAGGCAATCCTGCGCCGACTGTTGTGAACCCCCCCTCCCCGGAGAAGGAGAGCAGTCCATCGGATGCTCAATCCTTCTCCTCCCCTGCCAACCCCCGGTGACCCGTGCTCATTCCAGAACACCGGTCACTGGCGTGGTGTGAGGTGTGGCGTCCAGTGCCGCAGCCCTCAGTGCCACTGGCCCTGCAGTAACAAGCAACCTTAAGGTAGGTCATCAATGCAGCAAAGCAGTGGGAAAGGCAAATAGAATGTTGGCGTGCATTGGGAGGGGCATAACAAGCAGAAGGAAGGAGGGAGGTACTGATGCCTCTTTATAAAGACATGGTGATGCCACACCTGGAGTACGAGGTACAGTTCTGGAGACAACACCTACACAAGGACATAGATGGTATTGAGAGGGTGCAGAGAAGGGCAACCAAGATGGTGCATGCTATGCTGGGGAATTCATATGAGGAGAGGTGCAGGGAATTGGATCTGTACCCATTGAAGTCTAGAAAGGGGGGACATAATAGAGACATTTAAGTATGTGAAAGGGATCAATAAGGTAAGGAAGGGGAACTTATTTAAGAGAAAGGTGGGGGTTAAAACTAGAGGGTATATTCTAAGATTGGAGGGAGGAAGATTTAGGGACAATGTGAGGGGGCGTTGCTCCATGGAGAGGGTGGTGGAGGTCTAGAATAAACTATCGGAGGAAGTCGTGGGGCTGAAACAGTGGAGGGATTCAAGAGGGCATGGGACAGACATAAGGGATTGGCCAGTGGGGGGAAGGAAGGTCCTGTGACATAGGTAACGAGTGAGGGGGTGACGGAAGGGGCAAATTCAATGGGCCAGAGAGTCATTTTCTGTCTCCAGATTTCTATGATTCTATGCTTAATCACAGATGTTTCTCAGCACTTCCTGTTCTACATAACTACATATGTACAGCAGCATGCTATTAATTTTCCATATCAGATGCAATTGTAGTTAATTGATGTTCCAAAATAGTTGACATTATTGATGAAAAGAACTTCAAAGACATGTTGAAATTATCGATCATATTATTATTATTATTGTGTTTGAGAAAACAAATTAAATCAAATTATAGAAACTAAAAAATGGGCCTCCGAAATGCTGTAATCTGATTTGTTGTTAGGATTGCAACAGTCGTACATTACTCCCTGCTACAATGTCATGTACATACTTATCACCATGTTACACTGATTTTTTTTTTCCAGAAAGCATTCCATCCTCTGACACTGCAGAATGACTGGCACGATTCATTCTGATTTTTAATCAGCATTATTAACCTGTTGCAGGAAGAACTATTTTAATTAAAAAAATCTCCCTCTAAATTAGGAAAACATTTTAAAAGTATACTTTCAACACTTTTCTTTTGGAATAATTTGTATATAATATCAGTAAGGCCCTCATAGTTAGTACTCATGAGTAATTTGTCACTCAACTGATCCTTGTGCAACTTTACATCATTAGGGGATGATTAACAGCCTGTTAAACTAACCTCTGAGTTTGCCTTATTGCTCAGTAACAGTAATTTATAAGTAATCTAATAATTATAGTTGTATACTAAAAACACATTCAAGCACTGTGTCGATATTACATTATATTTCTTCCATTACTACTTGTACGAACATACGAATGTGCCAGCAGAAACAGACCATCCGGTCTATCTGAGTCTGCTCGAGTGTGCAACCAACACCCCTAGTTTGCAGCTGCCCCACCCCCTCCCCTTTGTCATCCCACTGCCACCCTCACTCTCCCCTGTTCCCTGTCCCACGCTCTTTTTAAGCTGTTTACAGATTTACATGATACCACCCATTCTGGTAAGGCGATCCATTTTGCTACCACCCTCTCTGTGAAATAGCGTCTCCTCATATCCTTCCTCAATCTTCCCCTCTCTATTCTTAGACCGTGCTCCCTGGTGACCCTCCCCCTCCTTAACTTAAAGACCCCATCTGCCCCATCCTTATTAATTCCCCTCAGATACTTGAATGTCTCTATCATGTCCCCACTGTCTCTTCTATCCTCCAGCATGTACATATTCAAGTCTCCCAGCCTGCTGTCATAGTTTATCCCCTCCATTCCACATATCAACTTTGTTGCCCTCCTCTGTACCTCCTCTAGTAGCCTGATATCATGTTTTAGGTATGGCCTCCAAAACTGCACACAATACTCTAAGTGTGGCCTTACCAGCGACCTGTAGAGGGGCAAGATCACCTCTCTTCGTCTGGATGAAAACCCCCTCGCTATGCACCCCAGCATTTTGTTCACTTTTGCAGTTGCTCTCCTGTACTGGGCAGTGTTGTTCATGGTCCCTGTTATCATTACCCCAGGTCCTTCTCCTCCTCCTCTGTACATCTCCATTTCTGTGATAAACCCTCTTTTCATATGTTTTTGTTTCCTGGGATATAGGCAAATGATGATCTCTCAAACACAATCAGTACTGGAAATGGTATGTCTGATCGGGGTATTACTAACGGAGACAATAGTCCCATTGATGCTATAACAGAAGACGTTAATCGCAGCTGCATAAATGAAAGCACTCAGATGTTACTATTGATGCAGATGTTCTACACTTGTTTAATATTCCTGGTTCAACCTGTTGTACTAAAGGCATACAGTGCAATATCAGAAAAGCAAGACATAGGATAGGTAATTTCATGCTGTCCTTTTTAAGGCTGCATGGGCAGAGCCATGCTGACTTATTGCTGTGAAGTAGAATCGAAAGGAACATCACTGGACCGCTATGCTGTGTGCATCCACAGTCCTGCAATCATGTTTACATCACTGGTTCTCCACTGCACCTCCTCTCTGCAGATCTCACAACCCCCTCCCTCCCCCCTCTTACGGGACACTGAAGAAATAGTTCTCTAGAGTTTTTAAAAACACAGGATATGATCACCATTTCCAACCCTATTCTGCTGCCAGTTGTTTATCTGGGATGGCACTAGGACCCCTAGGAACTCTGGGCTGGATATTCAAACTGCGCCCAAAATGTGCGCAATAGCAGGAGCAAGCACAAGTCCATTGCGCAGATACGCAATAGATGTGATATTCAAAAATGGAGCAAGCCAAATTGCGCAAACAGCCAACGTCTGAATATCGCACAACCTGTGCCATAGCACAACCAGGAAGGGGAAGCTGAGCAGATACGATGCGCTATAGCGCAACAAGGGCAGCCCAGCTGAGCAGCCCAGAGGCACCATAGCGCAAGCAGGGAGCCCCCCAGCAGCAGAGCAATGGAACTGCACAACCAGGGAGGTAGGCAGGGGCCCACCACCCATGCCACAGATGGGCACAGGAACACACTGCAGAACTGAAAATGCACCCCCACACCCCAAGCACAGCACAACTGGGGGAGGGACGGAATATCCACCGGCCCATGGGGACAAGCAAACAAAGCACAGCTGGGCCATGTTGCCCCAGCACACACACCGGCAAGCTGAGACTGCCACACAAGGGGGAAGACCACCCCATGGCACAGCAGCCCCCCCTGTGCACAGCACACCCTGCACCGTGACCCCAAGACACCCCCCATGAGCAGTGACCATCACTGCAGAAATCCCCATGCATAACCCCCCCACTGTCACACTGCAACCTCGTGTACCGCAGAACCATACAAGCCAGAGCCACCATGAACACCCAGCAGTGAGTGGCAGCACAAGGCAATGCAACAATGGCAGACACAGTGCCAACATGCACAAACCCCCTGAGGCACAGCTGAGAGACTGAACATGTGTCACCACAAGAGGTACCCCACATGGGAAAGGGTGTGCCCCTGACACCACTGCCATTGATACAGCACCCTGCACAGTAGACAAGTGTCACAGTGCAACCCACCACGAGCCACAGCAGCCAGCACAGACACCCACAGTGCTGCGTGGAAGCATGCAGCACACCGGATGCAACACAGTGCATGGGCAAACACACACCCATACCCTCAGGGACACCAATACAGGGACGCAGTAGTGTGGCAACCAAGCCACCAGTGTGGGCCCATGTAAACTGTGCACATACAGCCTGCAGTCCACCATGGCACAGGGGTGACACCCACCCTGTGCATGAACTGTGGCCCTGTATGCCACCAGCATATGCTTGGATCACAAGTCACAGACAGTGGCGCACAGCCCCTGCAACACACACAAGCCACAGCATGGAGGTGGGACAGCAACTGCGGAGGCCACAGTGTCACCCGAGGCAAACATGCACCACACCAGTGACAGGAGGCAACCCAGCATTGTGACGGTCACAGTGGATGACCTGCAGGGACAGCCACCACTGACAAGGCAGCAGACCTTGCAGGCCACAGACATGCAAGGGTGTCAGCTGCACAGGCCAAGGACAGTTTGACAGGGGCATAATGGACACAGAGCAGGCACCATGGACCACTGCACACAGCAATACAATGCACAGAGAACAACACACACCACAGATACCGACTGATAGCCACTCCCACACCAGAGACACTTCCCCACGCATACACACACATACCCATGACTGAACTGTTTATTAATGGAAACACTAGTTTTAGCTTCTGGACTATAGGTAGTGTATTTATTATTACAAATTTGAATTGACTCCCTGCCATGTGAGAGGTGGTATTGGGAGATTATTTAATATTTTTAGTAATTGCTGCATGTGAGAGGTGCTGCATTAAAGATATGAAATTGTTTAAAATTCAAATTTGTTTAATATTTAATAAGTTATTTTGCTGTGTTTTAAATTATTGTATTTTATTTTTATTTTTTGGTTATTTTTGAGTTGTTTTGGTTTATGTTTGTTTATTTGGTTTGCTCTCCCTTCCTCTGTGAGAGAGAGTGGGTAGAGGGCGTTTATAATTGTGGTATTTTTTGGTTTATTATTAGGTTTATTTTAGTGATTTGCTTAATAATGACGGTTGGGCATTATTCCCCCACTAGGCTCAGGGAACTTCGCCCTTTTGAGTGTTCACCATTATCATCCGACATCTATTTTAGGTGTCGGGCATTGGGCATTCTGAAGAGGCGAGGACGAAGGTGGAAAGCTGGGCCTTGTGGGGGACAGGAGAGGGAAGGGCGGATTGGGGTTCTAGGGTCCAGAAGACATCCTGGGGCGAAATGGGGTCAGGATAGAGGTTGTTCCTATCTTGTCCCCATACCCAAGAGTCCCGAAAATCTTGGACAGGTACCGAGGTCTTCACTGTCATCTCATCCTGCCTTGGCGGTGTTGTGCAATGCCAGATCCATAAAAAACAAGACAGCTATTGTAGCTGATCTTGTTGGGTCAGCTGATCTGACTTGCATTACCGAGACATGGCTGGATGAAAATGCTGGCCCTATATTGGCCTTGGCAACCCAGCTGGTTCTCGTAATACACCGCCCAAGGCAGGATCGAGGGGCGAGGTGTGGCCATTATGTTTAAATCTGAACTGGGCCTTGTGGATGTTCCATTGGGAACACCAGATCTTTGAATATGTCCTGGGTGAGGGTGCAGGCTGTGGATTCTCCTCGCTCACCGTCCCACCAGGTGATGGCGGCATTCACAGGAGATTGCAGACTTCATTGTCGACTTATGTTGAGGTTTCCCAGATTAATACTTCTGGGCGACTTCAACGCTTGGTCGATGATGAACCTCTTATTTTGGTCAAAATCTCCTCCAGTTGATGAATACACTGGGCCTGACACAGGTTGTTACCACCTCTACCCACATTGGAGGTCATTCACTAGATCTGGTCTTTTCTTGGTATGGAGATCACTGACTTGGGGTGGAACCAGTCAGTTGGTCAGATCATTACACCATAAGGTTCAGTTTTAGGCCCCTCATTAGGTCTGCCCCTCACGAGATGGTCAACACCGCCTTTATGGGTGTTGGCCCCAGCGACTTATGGCGTGTGCTGGACTGATCGAGTTTGTCAAGTGAATGCATGAGTCCAGATGATCTTGTACTCGCCTATAATAAGGCTGTGGGAGATGCACTGGACAAAATTGCTCCTGTTCGCGTTCAGCCTCTCACTATCCGTCCAAGGAGTCCATGGTTTGATGGCTCCTTGAAGGAATTAAGGCGAGTAGGCCGAAGGCTGGAGAGAGTCTGGCGGAAATCGGGCCTTGAGGTCAACAAGCTTAGATTGTTAGCCCATTATGATGGCTACCAATCAGAAATCACTCGTAAGAAGGCAGAATTTCTGTCCAGAGAGATTTCTGCTGCAAAGAATCGACCTGCTCAGCTTTTCCGGACTGTGGACAGGCTGTGCAATCCAGTCTGTCTTCAGCCTAGAGAAGCTTCTTCTCAACTTAGATGTGAGGAGTTCGCTTGCTTCTTTGCAGATAAGGTTGCCGACATCAGGTCCGGCATCGGCCCGAACTCTCCTTCGGGGGGTTACGGTGGGCAACCGGCTGTGCCTAATCCTCCGCCTAACTGGTTGGAGTTTCACCACCTGGAATTCGTTGACATTGTGAGGATCATCCAATCAATGCGTCCAACTAGTTGTAGTTTGGATCCGGGTCCTACACCACTGTTAGTAGGTTGTATAGATGTCATCTACCCAATCCTTGCTGACATTGTCTGGAAATCCTTGGAGAGGGTTTTTTTTCCTAATCCCCTTAAGGAGGCAGTTGTCCATCCACTCCTTAAAAAATCCTCCTTGAACCCAGACTGTCTAGCTAACTACCGGCCTATCTCTAACCTGCCATTTGTTGGTAAGGTTATTGAAAAGGCATTTGCACTGCAATTGGATGAATATCTCACCTCTCATAATGTCTATGATACACTCCAATCTGGTTTCAGGAAGAGGCATAGTACTGAGACTGCCCTTGTTCGGGTACTGAGTGACCTCCTAATGGCCAGAGATCGAAAGGCTTATACCATTCTGGTCCTTCTTGATCCTTCTGCAGCATTCGATACTGTAGACCATGAGGTGCTATTGGAGCGGCTGCGGGCTTTTTGTGGACTGTCTGGTACAGTCCACAAATGGTTTCGATCCTACCTCACTGGTAGGTCTCAAAGAGTCGCCACTGGAATTTATTCCTCTGACGCCTTTTCCTGCCATGTGGGTACCCCAGGGTTCCATTTTAGCTCCATGTTGTTTGCAGTATACATGCTGCCATTAGAGAAATCATCAGGAGATACAGCCTGAGTTTTCACTGTTATGCAGATGATACTCAGCTGTATCTATCCTTTCTCCCGATCAGAGTGATGCACCTCCGTACTTAACAACTGTCTGGATGAAATCAGAATTTGGATGAGTTCGAGTTGGTTGAAGCTTAATCCAGATAAGACCGAGGTATTGTAGGGCCCAGGTCATCCTGGGAGGGGTTCGGCATGGCACATCCATCAGGCTTATCACTTGGTGGGGTACCGCCCAGCTTCCTCGACAGGTGCGTAACCTGGTGTTATTTTTGACGAAGGTCTGACCCTGAAATCTCAGGTGTCAGCTGTTGTCAAACCTCTTTTATCATCTGAGGAATATCGCACGGGTGAAACATCTGATTCCCAGGAGGACCTCTTGACCTTGGTTCACGCCTTTGTTACTACCCGCTTGAGTACTGTAATTCCCTCATACCTAGGGCTTCCAGGGGTTGATATTCGCCGCCTGCAGCTGGTGCAGAACGCTGCAGCCAGGCTATTGACTGGGACTTTAAGAACCAGTCATATCACACCTGAAGCTCGCGAACTGCACTGGCTGCCTGTGCAGTGGCAAATCACCTTAAGGTTGGTTTACTAACCTTTAAAGCCCCACACGATCAGGGACCGGCTACCTGAAGGATCTTCTGACTCCTCACTGCCCCTCCGCCTCCTCCGCCTCCGCCAATGAGGGATTGCTAGAGATTCCTAGAGTTCGTTTGAAATTATCAGGATCTCGTGCTTTTGCTTTCTCAGCTCCTACCCTGTGGAATTCTCTACCTCATTGGTTGAGAGAATGCCCGACCGTTGATAGTTTTAAAATTGCTTTTAAAACATATCTTTTTAACTTGGCTTTCTCTTTATAGTTTGATTGTCTAATTGTTGTTCTCTGTTTTTATTACTATGTACAGCGCCTTGATTTTGAAAGGCGCTTTATAAATAAACATGAATTGAATTGAATTGAATTGAACCACCCCAGATGCCATGCACACCACTGCAACTGAGCACCTATAGCCAGCTGCAAATCAGAGACCACCACAGTATTCATATCAAAATCTGTATTATAAAATATACAGCAACAACAACATCAACATCTATATACATATACATATATGGGGTGGAGGTACAGGTACACGGTGGGGGTGGGTAAGCAGGGGTGAACAACTGGGAGAGGGAAGGCGGGGTGTGAGGGTCAGTCAAAGGGGGGAGGTAATATCCGATTATTGGTGTCCAGCCTGCTCCCCTGCTGCCTGGGGCCGTTCCCGGGGTCGCCGTCTCCTCCTCACCCCATGCTGCTGGAGGTCCTGCAGTATTGCCAGGGATTCAGCCACCACATGTACCAGCTGCTGGATGGAATGCTCTATGCATAGGAGTATCCGCACATGGAGGACAAGGGATCAGAGTCAATGGGTGTGACTGTCCATCCCCCTGCAGCCCACCCATCATGCATGGCATACAGCCATGTGCCCCGCACCTGTGATGGTGTGCACCCATCCACAGTGACAGTGTGCACAAGACATGCCCAACCAGGCAGCAACAGCCATGTGTATCACTGCACACACACACCGCCCATGTCCAGCACAGCACAACCAAGGCCGTATAGTAACGTGGCTATGCGGTGGGCAGGCAGTGCCACAGCCATGTGCCCAGTGCACACATGGACCACCATTGATGCACTCCCAGACATGCAGTGCCACTGGACAGTGCTGACTGTCACATGTCGCGTGCATGGCAGTGGTGTCCATGGATGGTGGCCATGCCGTGCTCCCACCCTGTCACACAGCATGCAATAGCAATCATGGTGTTATGGCACTCACCCTCATCGGGCCGTCGCTGGCGTTGTGGTTGTTTGTTGACATGATCCGGTTCTGCAGCCACCACCCTCCATTGCTAATCCATGGCCCTCCTCCGCTCTGCCACACCTGTGGAAAACAAAAGGTGAGAAACACATCAGTACAATCCCAAAGCATATTTCCCCTGCCCCAATGAGTGTGCCCACCCACGCAGCCAGACCCATCCATCACATACCCTGTAAACACCACCACAGCCAACCCTAGACCATCCCTCCCCTATGTGCTGGACACAAAAGACAGTGTTACCCATATGGACCATACAGGTGCATAGACAGATCACCCACCTAGATGAGGCACCACGCCCCTCCTGGCACGAGGCCGCAGATATGCCAGTAGCTCCGGCTCCCTCCTTCTCAGGTCCCCATAGCAGTGCCTGCATTGCTCAGAGGTCCTCCTGCGGCCAGTGGCCACCTCCAGGTCAGTGGCCACATGTTGCCAGACCTGAGTCCTGGCCCTGTCCAGAGGAACCTCACCATACAGTGAGCCATAGTGTGGCTCTACAATGACCACAAGGTTGGCCAGCTCGAGGGCATTCCATTGGGGGGCTCTTCTTCGTGCCATCTCCAGAGCTATAGTAGGCAATATGGTGCTCCGCAGCATGGCAACCCCACATGGAATTGCTGCACAATACATCGCCACCATTCCCTATCGCGCTGTTGGAACAGTGCCGCCATTCCCTATCGTGCTGTCACTGAACAGCGCGATAGAGCTGTAGACATGCCATGCATACAGCACCAAGGGGGCAAAGGTCAGGCACATGGTCATGGGTCTCTGGCGCAAAGCACGCACAGCGCCATCAAACGTCTATGCATCTAGCACAATTGGTCACCTGTGTGCCATTGCCACAGCGAACTATTGCGCAGTTGTGCCACAGCGCCATGTAGTGACCATCACCGTAGCACCACTGGCACAATGGTGGCCACACCCTGAATTGCCTACCGTGCACAGTATGTCATCAGCGCAGCAGATGCCTGCATCAGCTACTTGGGCATGCACAGTGCGGTGTACTACGCAGTCACAGAACTGTGCCATTGGCTCAGCACGTTCAACCGTATTGCACAAAGTGCAACAGCGCGATATTCAGCCGTCATATGCAAATCATCCGATCAGCCATTCGATGGTGCAGCAACACAATTTGCATCTCATTAAAGTTGCTCCACACCTAATTTGCATGGATTGTGCCATAAAACTGCGACACTGTTCTGCAGTGGCCATAATCGGTAACTGCAGTTTATAGGTGAGTTGCATGCTGTGTGGTATTCTGGACTCTGGTCTCAGAGACTTGCTTTGTACTGCACAGTCACAGGTCACCACTGTCACCCATACAGGCTGAAAAATGACCGAGCGAGGACTGGGTGAGGAGGATGATGGTGGTTGGAAGAGGAGGCCCAATTTTACCAAGGCCGAGACGGATGCACTCTTTGAGGCCTACATCGATCAGGAGCCACTGCTCAGTGGACGGCGGGGCACCCCTCAGGCCCATGCTGCTGCATGGGAGGGGGTGGCACGTGCTGTCAACCTGCATGGCAGCCACCAGTGCTCTGTGCAGGAGTGTAAGAAGAAGATGGGTACCGACAGGAGGAGGGTGAAGGAGAAGGTGGCTACCATCAGGGCAGCACGTGCTGCAACAGGTGGGGGCCAGTCGGAGGTGGTGCAGCTGACTCCGGCAGAGGACAGGCTTGCTGCAAGCATGCAGTGCAGTGCCATTGAGGGTGTTCCAGGAGGTGGCTTCCAGACAGGTGGTAGCCCATCACTGCATGGTGCGTCATGGTCTGGGGGAGAAGGTAGATCACATGCACTAACATGTCCTTACTTTTGTAACCCCTTAGTTACTCGGGGTTACTAGAATCCCAGTAAGACCTAGTGATAGGCAGGGAAGGCAGCTTGTGAAACTCCAGTTAAATGGGTTTCACACTGTCTCACTCTGTCTTCAGTCACAGCTGAGACTTGAGAGATGACATCACTGTGGAACTGTCGCAGCTGCATGAGCCACATTTGGAATCTCCAGCTCAGGGAGTGAAGTTCAGAACCTTGGGAAATTCAAAGGAGTCTTCAGTTTTTCCTTAAAGAGCCCCTGACACAGTTAGAAAAACTTGGAAAAAATGTGAGATTTAGACAGTTCAATCTATATTTCATGTGTTTTCTGTAATTATTTACCTTTTTACTTCATTACTGAGGACAGCTGTATGAAAGTAACTTACTGTCCCTTAGACTTTATCTGCTCTTTCTGCTATCCTACATATGACATCACAATCGGGGCAGCACCTGAAAAATAGCTTCTGATCATGGTGCTTTTCCCAGTTACCAACTTTTAAATAAATAAATAAATGAAATAAATAATCCCCCCATTTATGGCATAGTAATTATCCCCACACCAACAGATTGTGATGTCAAAAACAGAACTGTCATGTCATATTAGGCAAGCAGCCAGAACAAAAAGGGCAGTGATTCTGTTTACATGAAGATGCCCCTAGTAATAAAGGAGGCTGAGGAATACAGAAACAATATTAAAATATAAGCTTACTTGTGCTAAACATTACATTTTTTCAAAGTTGTCACAATGGTGTCAGGGGCTCTTTAAGCAAACAAGAAGGAAATCTGTGAGTTGTCTGTTTACCTCCCTCCCTCTGGGGGGGAGGAAAAGTTCTCTGTGGGCTCCAGGGGCAATCCCCTTTGCCCACTATGGAAGGAAGCTGCCTGATTTTGTTTAAGTCTGTTCAAGTATAACAGCAAAGAAAGTGTTATTTCGCCTGTGGGGCACCTGCAACAAATGGGTGAGTGTTTGGCTCCATTTGAAGGGGCAAACATACTGTTTTCTTCAAGTTGGGAAGTAATGTGGACTGCTATTTGGGAGGACTATGTCTACTAGGATGAACAAATGGAGCAGTTTGACAGTTTAAAGTTTAAATGGATTTAAAGTTCGCTGTAGAGGGGGTGCATCAGTTCATCCACCATTCAATCTACATTCTTACAGTTCTAAAGTTTTCTGTGTGTCCAGAGAAATGGCTGGGTATGGGCTGTGGGAGCTGGAGGTGGGAAAACCCCCCATCTTTAGTAACCAGGTCCACCTCTATGGATTTCTTCTGTGTTTTTGCTACTTGCCTTATGCACTTGGCCAGTGATGGGGTGGGTACCCAGACGTGGGTCGCAACTTGAAAATCTCCTAGGAGTCACAGACTCTAAGTGGTGTGGGGAGCCACAGGATGGGAAAATTACCCTTGTTTGATGGGAGCTCATTTGAAGTACGAAACAAATCTCTAGGAGTCGAGACTTCAAGTGGTGGGAGCCACAGTTTGGGAGCCTTGTTAGATGGGATGTCTTGCTAGTAAAGTTTGGGTTCATTCTTCAAGTGGACCGTCAGTCGAGAGGCCAGCAGGGGTGCCAGGCCAGTTGGGCTATGTATCCAATGCGCATGCAAAGTCTGGGCTGAGTGCCTGGTGGGTCCAAAGCCAGATAACTGTTGTAATGTGTTCATTCTCCAATGGACCGCTGTGTTTTAACCTCTAATCTGCACATACAGTAACGTAGCCCTTTGGGGGACCATGCAATGCTTTGTTATGTGTCATCTAGTATAAATAAAGCCACACTGAAAAATCCCAATTCTGGTTCTGGACATTACAGTTATTGCTTCCTGTAGTTGGATTTACTTGGGTGCCGCCAGCAGAGTAGCCAAACCTAGGTCCCTTGTGCCAGGTAATCTCATCCTTCCCCGAACCTGTAGAGATATATGTTACCCCCACCAGGTATTGCTGCCCACGCCAACAGCATGCCACCTGTCATTTCCGTAGAAAAGGCAGGGGTGGGGGGTTACACTTTCTTTTACAGATCCTGCACATCTGCATGACCCTGCAGGGGTCAGCGGTGGAGGGCCTGTCCACTGCGGACAGCCATCTGGAGTTGGAGGAGGGACCATCCACCTCCGCAGGTAGCCAGCGTGCATTGCAACAGTGGTACCACCTGCCTGTAAACACTGATGTCATTGAGATAGATGTGGGGAAGGCCCTTCCTGTGTCTCAGAGGTCTGGCATCCAAGCATGCCAGCACGCTGTGGCTGTGGCACAGTCCTGCACCATTGATGATGCAATGACCATTATGGGCAGTGACATGTGTGTGTCGTGGAATGGACACACAGCAGGCCAGCACACACCCATGGACCTGGCTGTTTACGACGTGTGTGCCAGCATGTCAGCACAGTCCTAGGCTGCATCTGTCATCACCGGTGGGACAGCACCAGTGGCTGGTCAGGTCAGTGGCACTGTTGCGGCCACAGCGGCGGAACAGCCGATCCCTTGGGCACAGCAGGTGGAGGGGCAGCAGCAGCAGTCACCCACTGGGACTGGGGGTACAGGGTTCAGCGGTGGCATTTGTGCATTGCCTGTGGACTTGCCCATACCTGGCCCTGGTGAGCAGCACCCACCCTCAAGGGGTGCTGAACATCAGGCCCTTCTATACCCTGAGGGACAGGTTGCCAAGGTGGCAGACGACCTCTTTGACAAGCACACCCACCTGCTGCAGGCATCAGTACAGCAGCAGATGCGGCTTGCAACATTCGTGGAGGCACTGTGTGTGGCTCTGGAGCAGGTCATGGAGCAACACAGCAGGGACACTGAAAGGATCCTGTCATGGATTGACCATTTGCGGGAGGATGTGACCACTGCCATTGACAGGCTACCACAGGTGTTGGTCGCTGTCGTGGCCACGATGGGCACACAGTCAGGTGCCCATGTGTCGCTCACATCGTGCAGTTCACTATCCACTCCCCATTCCTGGCATTGTGTGACACCCCCTCTGTCGATGCCGGGTTCAGCTGTGGGCATCCCGAGCACTCCAGGTGCAGGTATGTTCAGTGCCCTGCAGACACCTGTGCGGGCATGGTCGCGTTCACGCAGTGGAACCCCTGGTGGACCATCAGTGCCACCCCATGAGGCCCGTGTTCAACCTGCCAGTGCCGCTGGGTCTCGGCGGGGCCACCCACGCATCTGAGGTGGACATGACACTGTGCCGCATGACTGACCTGTCACCCAGTGCGGGCCCTGTCTGGTGCTGCCCTGTGTGCATTGTGTGGTTTGGTGGGCAGTACACCGGTGGGTGCCCAGCCCTACATGCAGACAGTCCACCTGCACACCCTCCCGACTGCTGTCCATGGGTGCGTGTGCATGATAATGCCTGCATTGCACTGTACACCAGAGTGCGATGGTGCCCAGCATCTGACACAGGCACATAGACAGTGAGTGGACGTTGGTGGCCTGTGGACATGTGTGTTGCTAGTGCCTGTGTTCCAGCTCTGTTGTGCACCTGACCCCTGTGCACTGTGTGCCTATTGTGTGTGTGTGTGTGTGTGTGTGTGTGTCCGTCAATGTGGCGTGTTACTGTTCCCCCCTCCCTGGTTGTCTGTGTGTGCTTCTGTGCCCTGCCACTTCCCTTGCCATCATGCACCCCTGGTGTGTTTTCATGTGTGTACATGGGTTGTGCCTTTGCCACTGGTGGTTGCACATGGCCCCATGACTTACCTGTGTTGGCTGAAGTGCTCCTCTGTGATGGTGTCCCAGTGCAGCTGGGCCAGCCGGATCAGTCGGGGGTCCCATCAGCCAAGGGGGGGGCTACCCATCCCCATCATCACTGGCGTCACCATTGTCCCCATCACTGTCCCCCTCTTTTACCTGTACAGCTATCCCACAGTCTTTGGCCATGTTGTGCAGGATACAACAGGCCAGGAATATCGCATAGGCCTTTGAGGGGCTATACTGTAGGGCACCGATGGAGGTGTCTAGGCAATGGAAACGCACCTTCAGCATCCCAAACACCTGCTCAATGATGATGAGTGTGGCAGCATGTGCCTCATTGAAGCGTTGCTGCAATGGGGTCATGGGCTGCCGGTAGGGTGTGAGCAGCCAGGGATGGAGTGGGTATCCACTGTCACCGGTGTGGAAATAGAGGAGGTTAGTGTCTTGTTCAGGCTCAGACTGCCCCTAACCCTGTGTGCTACACCCATGGCACCTGTGGCTTACCCCCCCTTGCCCACGATTTGTCAGTTCTACATGCATACTCACCCACTAGATGTC
Source organism: Neoceratodus forsteri (assembly GCA_016271365.2). Classification (NCBI taxonomy): domain Eukaryota; kingdom Metazoa; phylum Chordata; order Ceratodontiformes; family Ceratodontidae; genus Neoceratodus; species Neoceratodus forsteri. The sequence goes on from CM028130.1 coordinate 1,585,867,246, forward strand.
CTGTGGGGATGTCCCCACTCTTGAATCGATGGCACAATGCCGACTGGTACCATATGAATAAATTGTGTGCTCCCCCAGGGTGCGTGGCACAGACATTGATGATGCGCCCACTGGCATCACACACCACCTGGCAGTTGACACTGGCATATCCCTTCCGATTCATGTAGGCGGTCCCATCGGGGCCAGGTGGTGTGCAAATGGCCACATGGGTGCAGTCTATCACCCCTAGCACGCCAGACATACGTGCTACCCTGTGGAACTCCTGTATGTTTGCTGTGCGCTCTGCCACAATGGATGTACTCTGCAGCATGTGGCAGCAGTGCGCTGAGGAATTGCATGAGAATGCGTGATGTGGCCAACTGTGTTATGCCTGTGGTGTCCCCTGTTGGTCTCTGGAAGGTACCCATGGTGAGCAAGCACATGCAGGCTGTTACCTTTGTCTCCACTGACAGAGCATGACTCCATCGTGTGGGTGCCTGCATCACATCACTGCACAGCTCACAGAGCCACCTCAGTATTGCCCTGTTCAGGTGGTACCGGCCCACTATCTCGACATCTGAGTACAGCTCAAAGCTGCTGCGGGCTCGGTACTGCCTGTTGGGGGTGTACCGCCGATGGGTCCTTCCACGGCCACGTCCCCCTGCAGCATGCCTTCTCACCCCCCTCATTACGGCTTGCATGTGGAAGGTGGCACTGTCCATGTCCCTGGCTTGTGTCCCCCCCCAGCTGTTGTTGCTTTGTTCCCCGCTGTCCTGACGACTACCTCCCTGCACCGGTACACCTACTGGCCTCTGCACTCTGTGGCCCCACACACCTTCCTTGCCCCTATTCTGTCCTCTGGTTTCCTGGCCTGCCCTCTTTGTCCCTCTTGCCCTGTCTCTCTCCCTGCCTCATGTGGCTTCCCTGTAGCGCTTTTGCACCTCTTCCTTGCTCCTTTTTATTTTGGCTCATTTCCGCTATGGAGTAACTTCCGATTCATACACTGTTGCGCATGTACAAGTCTTTGAATATCGTGACTGCACACTTTATGCATGGTTCCACCCCATTCGCTGCGTATGCCTTCATTATCATTGCGCTTGTTGCTCAGCATGTTTTCAGTGGCTAACTGCTTCCTGTTGAATATCGCAGAATGCCGTATTTTCTGACTTGGCGCTACGTGAACCTTATTAGCATTGCGCAACCCTTTGAATATCCAGCCTCTGACTCAATCCTCTTGTTTTCAGCACTGAGAAACAGCTTGTGTAGTGCAGTTGCAGCTTGGTATGTTGCTGTGGATTGTACTGAAAACATAGGATTGCCTGTGAATTCTTTTTGTATATGGAGTATACTTTCTACTTATGCTTTAGCCCTGTTCCGAGGTATGTTGAAAAATAAACATGGTTTGCTTTTTTTAGCACATGCTCTTAGTAAACAGTAAAAAAGCTCAGTGACACTTAACAAGCAATCCCTGCCTGTCAGTGTTTATCTTGCTGACTGCGGTGAATTAGGTTTGTAAGAGTGCAATTCAGTGAACTTAAACAGCATTTTCCCTTGTACCAGTAACACAGGAACTAATTTCACTTATTTATATAACTGCTAGCCACAGACCTCATTAAAATGTCACTGAAGCATACTAAATGTTATCTGCAACTGTTAGCCACATTCCATTGGAAATTAACCCATTCACCACTGAGTTCAGGATAGATTCTTGTGGGAATTGACAGACAACTTTTCAGCAGTACAGAAATATAGTAGTTGATGACCCACCCCATTATGCATTTTCCCAGTTAACAGTACTAGTTCTGCTTGGGTTGCTACTAGTTGTCTTTACATATTGATCTATATGATTTTAGTATAGTGAACAGCATTTCAAGGGATCAGGTATGCATGAACTGAAAATAATGTGCAGAGATGTAAAGGCATTTCAGGGTTATATTACCCTTATTGGTAATATATTATCATAACATATATACCCATATTACCTTAAAGGAGGAAGTATAGTGCAGTGGTTAAGGGCACTGAGCTGGAGACCTGGGTTTGAATCACATTAGCCCTTACTTGCATACTTCTGTAAACCTGAGCTACTAAATTAACTTCCTTGGGCTCCAAGGTCACGGCACAAAAAAAGTTACAGCTTAGTGTGCTTCCCCTTCCCTTCAGGACTCCCAGCCTGCTATCATAGTCTATCCCCTACATTCCACATATCATCTTTGTTGCCCTCCTCTGCACCCCTCCAGTAGCCTGATTAACTGTAATTGATTAGGTGGGTTCATGTAATTTCTGCATTGAAGGGATATTATATTAGAAGTGTGCACTGCACCTGATCACTTTGAGTGTCTGACATACTTTGGAGTGAAGTGTAGCTAAGAATTATTCTAACAGAAATCTGTGTTGTGTGCATTTTGTGTGTACATGTACTATTTGATAATCTGTAGTCATGTTTTCATCTAGTCATTTGCCAGTGGTTATTTTTGTAAGTGTGTACTGTGCTGGATCAGTTTGATGATCACTCTGAGGGGCTGTCATACTGTGGAGTGAAGTGCAGTGAAGGGTCCTTATTTTAGTCTGATCCTAGTGGTTGCTTTTTTATCAGTAGGTATTCCAAATGATTACGAATGGATGATTTGTCATGATACTATATAGTACCTAGCACTGTCACTTGCCCACACATTAGCAGGCAGCAGTCCATGGCACTGGCTGTGCTTTAACTATGAGTTGTGTGGCAACTATTTAAGAGTATAGAGTATCACTTGATCATATTTGGTTAGTAAGCAGCAGCGTATAGTATAGGATCTGTATAACCTACAGATAGTGTGACAAGCATAACTGGGCGGTGCTTAACTAAATCATGAGGCATGATTCAGATGCTAATGTTTCCTATGTAGCTGGTGCTTCTGCGTAGGGAAAAGAGGGTGCTGAAGTACTACAGTACAGGACAGTGCTGAACAGTACCATATAAAACTGCATTTTGTTTTAGTCAAACTACCATTACATGCTGTATTGCGTCAACTGATACTGGTTCTCTGCTACTGCTTTAGATGTGATGGGAACCCAAGCAGATGTAAATTAGTAAGCCAAACCACTGTTTGCTACTTTCACGTAGCAGATCCTGACAGACACTGAGACATGAGGGCTGAGATTGGCCTGGCTTCATGATTGCTACAAGGGTCAGTGGGTTAAAAGAAACCACATTCAAGGATCTAGAGATGACATGTGAACCAGGAAGAGGGCACAGTACCTGGGATTCAATTAATCAATTAATCAGTTTATTTTATACTGGAAACAATGTGAGCAAGCATGCACATTTTCATATTCATCTAGGTTACAGAGTATCACAACATATACAGCAAAAGACAAAATACAAGAGCAGAGATAACCATATTTACATCAAATTTAAATAAAAATTAAGACAGTCATAAATATTGATGAGGATGAGGGAGGTAGACAGTGCGAGGGGGAGATAAGGATGAGACAGTAAACAAAGAGCTTGGGGGGGTGGCTGGGGGTGTGGATGGAGAAAAAGGAGGCAACATGAAGGAATGCCCTTAAGGGAGAGGGGTGAAACCTCACAACTGCTATATGAACCTTACTACAGGGGGCAATTACAAGAGTAACTCTCCAGGAGCAAATTTTTTGCAGAGACAATAAATAAGGGAACGGAGCCACAGAACTGGGTGCCAGGAAGTAGGTTGTTGTAAAGTTTTGCACCCTGATAGCAGATGGAGTTTTGTGCATGTGTGGTATGAAGGAAAGGAACCTCAAAAATCTGTCTGGTGCTCCTTCTGGTACCATGCTTGGGGGCAGATTTGGAAAAAAGTTCCAGAACACTTGGTGGCAATAAGTTAAGATTAACCTTCTGTAGAAAAAAAAGTGTTTTAAGTTGAAACCTTCCTTCCAGGGGTAGCCATGAGAAAGGAGGCTAGAGGAAACAGTGATGGGTGGACCAGGGGAGACCAGTGATGAAACGTGCAATGTTGTTTTAAGAGGTTCTCAGTTTGGAGAAAAGAACAGACATTGGGGGAGTGGTAGACTGTGGAGCTATATTCAAGAAGGAGAAGGAGCAAGGAGCAGGCAAGCAGAGATCTCGAGGCTGGAAGAAGGAATTTTCTGATCCAGAATAGCAATCCTAACCTCATGTTTATTTTCTTGATAAGGTTCATGATGTGTACTTGGAAAGTGAGGTGTGGGTCAACCACTAAGCCCAAATATTTAAAATCTTCAACTTTATCGATACTGTTCCCATGGAGGTCAGAGAGGGTAAGGTTTAATTCTACATTTTTTCTGGGGCCAGCAAAGAGCATGTACTTAGTTTTTTTAGAGTTAAGAACTAGGTTTCTGTGAAGGAACCAAGAGTGGAGCCTTAGGAAGTCAGTATGCAGGTTAGAGAACACAGTGTTGTGGTTTTTATCACTGCAATATAGAGCTGTGTCACCTGCATAGAGAACTATCTTGGTGTTTTGACAGATTTTTGGGAGATTCTTAATGAAATGAGATAAAAGCAGGGGGACTAAAATAGAACCCTGTGGGACACCACAATTAATCTGGCAGATATTGGAGAGTACCCCTTTTATGGTTGTCCTGTGAGATCTATTTGAAAGATGGCTGTCTACCCAGCAAACTACATCCTGGGCAATATGAAAGCAGGAGAGAGAGTCTAGGAGGAGGCTGTAGTCCACCAAATTGAAAGCTTTGGCCAGATCAATGAATATCAACCCTGAGTACTGATCATTGTTGCTTGCTTTAGTAATATCACTGGTGAATCTGACTAAAGCAATTTCCATGCTTCAAGGGAGGGATGGTGCAGAGGGGATCAGCAGAGAAGGTACAGGGGGCAGGAGGGAAGGTGAAGGGTAGTACACTGTAATGGAAGTATGGCAGCAATATTTCTTGACATAATATGGGAAGCAGGGGTCTGTCACATATGCAGGTACCAGGGACAGTTAAGAGCAGGGCTCACCAGGCTAAGAAGGGACATAGAAAGAAGGGCTGGGGAGGGAGTATGTAAAAATGTGGAAAAGATCAGGTGAGAAAAGAGCAGGTTTGAAAAAAGTGGTGGACACATGGGTGGAGAGAGCAAGTGAGATACTGGGGGGAGGAAAGGGGACAAGAGTGCATAGTACCCATATAGACCAGTAGACACCATGACTGGGGAGTGGCAAGAAGTAAGAAGAAAGGGAAAGGGTGGTAGGACAGCAGATCAGTTACTTGGCACTATCATGAAAGGTGGTGGCACATAGGTTTGGGCAGCTGCTGGATGGATTGAATCAATTAGGAATACATTTCTGGAGGTACTCATGACCGGGAGGGGGGGCCACTGGGAGAGATAGATGCTAAGGGTGGCACAGGTGAGGAGGACAACATGATGGAAGGGGTCATGGGAGTATAATACCAGAGGGTATAGAGGTACACTAAGGTTGTCAAATGCATAGGTGAGGAAGGCATAGTTAGGGGAGGGGAGAAATACAAGATGGAGAGGCTGGAAAGGAAAAGAAGATGGAAGTTACGGCAGCATACAGGGGGCCCTGGGGAGGGTGAATGCTGCAGTTGATTGCAGGGGCCAGCTGGAGAACAATGGAACAATGGACTACAAGAGGAAAGAAGACTGGGAGAGACAGGTTACAGTGTAGATAGGAGGGCTAGCAGATTGGACACAGATATAAAGGGGGGGGGATGATGTATCACCAGGGGCAGGCAGGGTGATAGTAGGCAGTGAGTAGGAGGTAGATGCTGAACTACATTTGTTTCACTCCTAAATCATCTCTGATGCCTGCCAGTTGTCTCCTCACCTTAGCACTTTGCCCATCCTCCTGAAGTCCGGCCTTTGAAAATAAAGATTTTGGTCTTAGTTGGGATACTTTCAATGCCCAGATCCAACTGGAACCACATTGTCCAAAGGTCAGCCCCACCCAGAGGCTCCGTGACTGTTACTTCCTGTGCATGCTCCCCATTTGTGAGCACTAGATAGAAACATTTAAAGTGTTGGCAAATAAGAAGCACCAGGCTCATCTAGTCTGCCAGTAAGCCCCTACCTAGTTTTGGTTTTTCTGACCCTACTAGGTCAACGGCTTTCTCTTATCCCTCCTGCCTCTAGGATTTCTTTTGTCTGTCCCATGCATGTTTAAATCCCTCCACATTCCTTGCTCCTATCACCTTCTCTGGCAGATTATTCCATGCATCCACCACACTCTCCATAAAGAAGAAATTCCTCATATTCCCCCTCAACCTGCCACTCTCCAATTTCTTATCATGCCCCCTTGTTCTTGTGCTCCTCAAAAACTGGAAGATGTTGCACCCCTACACCTTGTTTACAGCTTTAAGGTACTTGAATGTTTCCATCATGTCACCTCGATCCCTCCTCTCCTCCAATGAGTACATAATGAAGTCCCTCAATTGCTCCTCATATGTTTTCTGGTGCAAGCCCTGCACCATTTTTGTTGCCTTTCTCTAGACCGCCTCCACCCTATCAATATCCTTTCAATGATGTGGTCTCCAGAACTGTACACAGTACCCTAGGTGAGGCCTCACCAGTGTTTTATACAATGGCATGACCGCCTTCATCCTTCAACTACTGATACCTCTGCCAGTGCACCCCAGAATGCCACTGGTCCTCACTCCTGCCTTTGTACACTGCTTAGACACCTTTAGGTCATCTGAAATGATAACCCAGATTCCTTTCTTCTTTGGTGATGCTCAGCAGTTCCTCCCCCATAGATCAATTACTATTTGCTAATTGCTATTGGCACAAAAGCCACATGCTGCATAACTCAGTGGTTGTGTTCTGTTATCAGGCTATAAGACCAACCTCATTCATACTTCCACTTTATACCAACAGTTCACAGTGTAATCCAGCTTGGGTGCTGGCGGAGGAACTTAGCTAACTTGGTGTCTGACTGGGGGTGCTCTGCATACTCTTCCTCCTGGGGTGTGAGTACATGCACCTGCTGCTGGCTGTAAAAACTCAGCCAAATCTGAGAGATGAAAGAGTAAAAAACTTTCACTTCTTTTTCTACAAAAACTATTGGAGAAACAAGACAAATGAGTATTTAAAGCATTCCGTGAGTTTGAGCTAAACAAGACTCCTTGCAAGTCTCAAGATAATTTAAACCAACTGGGCACCGCCAAAAGTTTCAGTAAATCTATAGATAATTTAAACCAACTGGGCACCGCCAAAAGTTTCAGCAAATCTATCAAACAAATTTAAATGCAGGCTCATTTAATATCTGGGAAGTTACAAAGTACAAGTAAAAATTTAACAAATACTTCGCCTGAGCAGTCTGCAGAACAAAATCTGGCTAGCCAAAATGAAGCGGTCTTGAAAAAAGTAACGGCTCCAGTTTTTCATATCAAACCCCGAACAAGTAACATTAAATCTATGAGTCAAGAAATGTGCATATTGTAGGGTGTATACAATTTGGGTGAATATTTAATAGCACTGACAAGTATAGCAACCCCAACACCAGGCGACCACACATTTCAGCCATTACATGAATAATGACTGTGTATGTCAACTACAGAATGCACAATCAGACATGTACATGCAAGTAATAGGCTATTCCATGCAAGTACTCCTGTCTGTTGTGTGTGGAGTATTCAGTGACCACATGCAACAATTCTCTATGTTAAGTCACGATACCTTCTGTGACTACTTCCATCCACGGAGCCCGACAACATGTCATTCAGGGGAGCTATGCCCCCCTTGCACCTCCCATGAAGGGCTGTACCCCCCTTGCTTATTGATTCTAACACCATGCTGTTACTGGATCATGGGGGTAAGCTCTAACACCAATCGCCGAACAGGTGAGTAATTTCTAATTCAATGTTCACTCATATACAGCATTCGATCAAGTACCTAATTCGATGTTGTATGAGAATCGCCCAAATGTGTATACACTACCACTGGACAATCGCTGTAATTGTATGTGCTGTATTTGAGTCACTCAAATAGTTGCACTATAATTGCATTGCTATATTGATGTGATATCCCGCAAGAGACACTGGTAATTGAGCAACAAAAAGAAACAAATATGGAGGCAAGTTCAAACATCGAACAGACATCACAAATGCCGCATTTGCCAAAGAATGCTACTATTCATGAGACAGCCTGCAAATTGGTAACTGACCCTATGCCAAACATTACAAATGTGTCTACACTTGAAGCTGATCTAGTGATTAGAGGGGAAAGATGTTTTTACCCAAAGTGTAGACCTGAATGCAGACGCAGATGGAAGACATCAACACCACACAGGAAAAAGGAGTTCGGTGTTTGACATTAACTTTGGACTTGCAGATTCCCGGTAATGGCAGATACTGCACATAAATCCCTCAGTTCCTCTTCTTCTCATGCAGATGCTGATGGAGGACAGCGACACCATGCAGGTGAAAGGAGCTTGGCATCAGAGGCTGAATCGGGTCACTTTAAATCCTTGGTATTAGCAGGTACTGTACACAATTTTTTTAAATCTTCTACTGCTAATTGGGAAGAGTCAGAAGTACATGAGGAAGATCACAAAGTTGCAAGTTCAGGGGAAAGTTATTTTAATAATTTAAATCGTGTAGCCTTAAACATCTCTTCAGGTGCTAGTCAGCCTAAACCTAGCTACTGTAACCCCCCTGCAAAATGCAGGCCTACCTACCACCCTGTAACTCTTTCCCCTTCTGCTCTCCTGGGTGCCTCCTGTTCTAACCTGAAACTTTTTGCTGTCCCCCCAGGTCTTGCCCTGCCACTCTGGTGCTCCAAAATCAGCCCAAGTCCTTAATCCAGCCCTGTGGGGCTTGAAAAACTAAACTGTGATCACCCGCTATGTTGTTCTGCCCTTGAGGCAGTGAGAATCACACAGGCACGACCGACGCCTTTGATCTTCAACTGCTTGAAACACTAGTTATTCTGTGGAGTGTTCTGTTGGTCCTGGGATCCCCATCACCTAAATGGGACCTGGTGACCACAGACAGACAGCTGAGAGGCTGCTCCCTGTAAAACTAAAGAAGTTCTGCAAGGTAGTCTAGATCAGAGCTCATTAATATTCATGAGCAGGAGCCTCGATATGTTGAATATTCATTAGGACCTGTCTGCCCTTGGGGCAGCTATTCTTTCTTTATTTATTTATTTAGTTAGTTTTTGTTAACCGGGTAAGTGCGCTAGTCAGCAAGTGACTGTTTTCAGGCACGACCCGGGAGGTACAATTACAACACCCAAAGAGTACAGCCAGATTATTAAGACAACGAGTACAAAAAATGCAGAGAGAAATACATATGGCAATGTAACATACATTAGTGAACAAAAATATACTTTAGCACTTGATCATGGAACATACTCAAAAATGTGAATAGTAGAAGGCAGAAAATAAGAGAGGATAGGCATCAGTAGAAAAGACACAAGGAAGGGAAAACTGGCAAAAGGATGGGAGGGAGAGATTAAGTGGAAAGGAGGTGCGCCAGATACACGGCAACAGCGGGGTGAGGTACCAACCTGCGGCCGGGCCTATGGAGCTGAAAGATGGCATGCGAAGAGAGGGTGGGTTATAGCCGAGAGAAAGAAAAGAAAGTGTTTTAAAATAAAAATAATTGTGACTGCTGTTTGATTGGAAAAAGTGTGTTACAGGGGTGAGAGTGTTTAAATTAATTAAATGCTTTGCTCCTGGTTACGCCAGATGAATAATGGGACTCAGGAGTAACAGCCTATCTGCTGCTGCATGTCAGGGAGCTTAAATATCATCAGCAGCAACAGGAAAATGAACTGAGGGAATTCTTCAATCTGTGCAGCAACAGCAAGTACTCAACCAGGGCTAGAGGACTGTGGAGCATTGGGACCAAATATTTGCTTGCTTCTGGCTGTGCAGGACAATATTCAGGACTGTATCTAATCTGCTAAATGGATGGTGGGTTAAGCAGCCATTGCAAGCAGCCACAACCTATCAGAAAGCCAGGACTTGTGGGACGTTCACCAAAAGCCCATGGGTAAATGTCAAGTGCTCATGGGGACTCACAGGGACCTAATTCTAGGCACCAAAACAACAGACAAATAGTGCATTGAGTGTGGTTCATGCATTATTCATTTCTGTGATTGACAGGTCCTTCAGCCAATCAGAGGCCAATCACCCCATCACTGCAGCCAATCAGGAGCCTCAGGAAAGCCCTATAAGAGACAGTGTTTTCCAGCATTTTGACAGATTCCAGCCTACAGATTCAAGAGGGAGAAGGAGATTTAAGGGGGAGCCCCCCCACAGGGGTGGGGGCTCAGGCACCTGCCATGCTTCTGGTCCTGGTTGTTCCAGCTAAGCCCCCTCCATCCAGGAAGAGGTGTTTTTGTTATCTTTAAGTTAAAGTAACCTAGTTGAGTTTGTTAACCTGCTAGTCTGAAGGATGCCAGATTGTTCTCCAGGTGCTAGCTCTCCCCATGTCAAGGGAAGATGTGGACCAAAAACCAGATGATATCAAGCAGCAGTGAGAGCTCTGACCGAGAGCCTTAGTCATGGGAGGACTGAAGATGCCAGGAGCCTTCTATTGTGGGGATCGACCATGAAGGACCTGCATGAGTACCTTTGTACCCCCCAGTTCAAGGAAAAAGATACAGCAAGCTAAACTCATTGGCTTTCCTGCCCTTGTAATTGTTTTATTCCAAGAAGGAGAAAATAAATAATCCTGGGGTGACATACCCTCTATCTAGTTAATTTTGAGACAGCCACAGTAATTATTCTGGGCTGCTGTGCCCAAATGACTGTGTAGATCTAGTAGTTCTTTAGTTCACACCTTGCCTGCTGCTCTGCTGGCTCAGCGCAGGTGTATCTTTAGACTGTGCCATGCAAATTGCAGCTGTTGCTGGGGTACCCAAGAGAACCCAGACAGTGTGCACATAGGCAAAATCATATAAATGTGCTGATATTCATCGGTACCCAGTATTTGGTCAAGATTGTTCTGTGGAGCTGCCAGCCATAGCCGCCTTGCCACTTCAAGGGGCATGAGACCCGAGGGTCAATTTGAAATTGTGCTTTAAACATGGGAATGACAGTTTTCCACCTTATCTAAATTAAGTTAGGAAAATATTGGTATATAAATGTACTGGATGTGACCACAATATATATGTGCTGAATATTCAGGATCTGTGAATCTCAAGTCTTACAAGATAACCTGGATAGTTGCTTGTTCTGAAATGTTCAGTTCTGTGACAAGCGGGGCAATCCCTGTCCTTCTGCAACAAGCAAGGACAATCCTTGCATCTCTGAAAAGGATCAACAGCCATTGTTGTTTTAGTTGCTTTCCAAGTTAGCCCCTTCCTCTAAAATCATTGCTGGCCAGCTCAGCCAGCTGCAACATCCACCAGGCCTGCAACATCCAGGACTTTGGTATCTGGGTACCCAGGGAATAGTGTGAGATTGCAGGGTTTCATCTGTACTCATTACATCTCTAATACTTCAAACTACTTTCAAAGGGGAAGAATGGACTTAATTCCACATCTCTGATGTTTAGTAATAGGACCCAGGATTACTGTAATATTCTGTATCTTAATGCAAGGTCTTTAAATGTACTTACAATGGCAGAACTAGAAGTTCGGTGCCATTTGTTTGATCTCGATATCATTTCAGTTACAGAAACTTGGTGGAACACCAACTCAGAATGGTTATCTAGTATTCCAGGTTATAAATTATACCAAAAAGATCGGGTGGACAGAAGGGGGGGGGTTGTATTTATGTTAAGGATACTATCTCCTCTCTTGAGACTACTATTAAAACCAATACGGAAAGTATATGGATTAATGTACAGTTTAAAGGACAGTCTCAAATAACACTTGGTACCTGTTATCAACCACCTAATGCCAATCAAGAATGCACTGATACTTTGTTAAACAAAATTAGAGATATTACAGATAAAGGCAATATTTTACTAATGGGGGATTTTAATTTTTCCACTATAAATTGGGGTACGCTATCAGGTGTAACTACCACAGACAAAAATGTTATATCTACTGTAGTCAATCTAGGATTAGATCAACTAATAGATGACCCTACTAGAGGGGATAATAGTTTGCATCTTTTGTTTTCTACCTCTGATTATAACATTAATGATCTTACACTACTGGACCCATTAGGCAACGGTGATCATAAATCTAAATATTTTCATCTACCCTATAATCAGTGAGGTTCCCCAATCAATACTTTGATGAAAGATTATGACAAAATAGATTTTTCAATCATAAATAAACATCTAAATAATATGATGTGGGAAGATGTATTATCACCATTAACACTCAAGCAATCATGGAACTACTTTAAAGATACTATTCTCAACTTGGAAGTAAACTTTGTTCTCTCAAAGAAAAAATATAATACAAAAGGACAGATACCACTGTGGCTGAATAACCAAGTAAAAAAACTAATAAAACAAAAAAAGAAACTATTTTACAAACTTAAAAAGTCTTCCCATAATAACAATAACGTGCATTTATCACTCTACAAATCCTCTGTACAAAAACTAAAACAGGCCATTAGATGGGCTAAAAGAAATCTGGAATTTAAAATTGCTCATTTAAAAAATAGAAATAAATCTCTCTATGCCTACTTAAATAATAAAAAGGGCAACACTAGACAAGTTGGACCATTAAAAATAAATAACAGTCTGATTAGTAGTAATAGGGACATAACCAACAGTTTTAATTCATATTTTTGTTCAGTATTCCTGGAAAACAATAATAAAAATCATTACTAGCTATCTCTCCCCGCCTTGCCTCCTTCTACCTACCTACCCCTTGCCCCCTCTCCCTTTCTTCCCCTGGGGCATTTCCTGACTTTTATCCCTCCTCTCTCTCTCTCTCTCTCTCTCTCTCCCTCCCCCTTAGAGCTCTTACCCTCACCCTCTACCCTCCGACAATGGTCTTCCTGCCTGCATACCCCCTTCCCTCTCACCTGCAGTGCTTATTTCCAAGATTGCCCTTGGCTGGTTATGTCATGCTACCTAACATTTGGCACATTTTGAATTACTGGAATTTCCTAAGCCTCAGTCTCTTACTTCTTGTTATTGTGTAACTATGTATTATTATGTTGACCTTTGTATGTATGTATACCCCCCCATTCCTTCGACGTGGAACCTTTGTAAACGAGCAGTTCCTGCTCAAAGGTATTTGTAATCCTAGATTTCAATAAAATAAATAAAATAAAAATAAATTACAAAATGACAGACATTACAGTAGATACACCAAATGTCAGTTTAAAACAAACTCAGGAAGTGTTAAAAACACAAAATAAAAATAGTGGTCCTGGACCTGACGGCATTAGTTCTAGATTTCTCATAGAAGCAGCTTAGGCTAATAAACAATCTTTAACATTAATTTTTAATAAATCTTTCAAAGAATGTAAAGTCCCCCATGATTGGTTAAAGGCATATGTAACTCCAATTTTTAAGAAAGGATGCAGAACAAATCCTAAAAATTATCACCCCATTAGTTTAACATCAGTTCCATGTAAACTCTTGGAAAAAATTCTTAAAAGAATATTAGAAAATGAACAACACAGACTTAATATTATTGACAACACACAACACAGATTTAAACAGGGATACTCATGCACAACTAACCTTCTGCCCTTTTATAATAACATCAGTCTTGGACTAGATTCCAATTTACCCTTGGATGTAATCCTTTTAGATTACAGTAAGGCCTTTGACCGTGTTTCTCATAATAAACTGATTGATAAACTTTCTTATTTAGGATTTTCTGTAGCCCTGATATCCTAGGTCAATAGTTGGCTGACCAATGGGTCGCAGCAGGTTAAGATCAGTGGAGTACTGTCTGACTGTCATAGGGTGTCCAGTGGTGTACCACAGGGTTTGGTTCTTGGGCCTATCTTATTTAACTTATTAATTTCTGATATGGCAATTCAATCTAATAATATACTCTCTAAATGTGCTGATGACACTAAACTAGGAGGCAGAGTTGACAACATTGATAATTTCCATAAACTACAAAATTATTTAACCTTTATTAATAATTGGGCAATGTGTTTTAAAATTTATCAGTACCCAGTATTCGGTCAAGATTGTCCTGTGGAGCTGTTAGCCATTGCCGCCTTGCCACTTCAAGGGACATGAGACCCGAGGGTCAATTTGAAATTGTGCTTTAAACATGGAAATGACAGTTTTCCACCTTATCTAAATTATAACATGTTAGGAACATATTGGTATATAAATGTACTGGATGTGACTACAATATATATGTGCTAAATATTCAGGATTTGTGAATCCCAAGTCTAGCAAGATAACCTGGATAGTTGCTTGTTCTGAAATGTTCAGTTCTGTGACAAGCAGGGCAATCCCTGTCCTTCTGCAACAAGCAGGGTGACCCTGCTAGTCTGCCAAATGCAGGGCAATCCCTGCATCTCTGAAAAGGATCAACAGCCGTTGTTGTTTTAGTTGCTTTCCAAGTTAGCCCCTTCCTCTAAATTCAGTGCTGGCCAGCTCAGCCAGCTGCAACATCCACCAGGCCTGCAACATCCAGGACTTTGATGTCTGGGTACCCAGGGTATAGTGTGAGATTGTGGGGTTTCATCTGTATCTGGGAACTGGTACCAGTGGTGGGAATAATTATTTGTGTAACATCTGATTTAGTCAGCAGCTTAGATAGCCAGGGTTCTGGGTATCATTTTCTGGTAAAAGAATTGTGATTGCCATTTCTGTTAATATAATAGCCACCTAGCTGGAGGATTCACCAGCACAAGAGCAAACCTTGTGCATTTTATAAATAATTATCAGCATAAAATCTACTCCTCCAGTTCCCCATCCTAACTCCTATGTCCCTCAAAATAAATCTAGTTTTTACTGTTTTTGCAAATAATCACATGTGAGCATATTATTAGAGAAAGTCTCTAATTACAACATATCTTAAATGTGGAGAAATGTCTATTGGGTCATGTTTGGGGGTGGCAAATGGCATTTTTGGGTGGTATAACATCTCATGGGGTTATACCTGGTAACAGCTAGCCCACATAAAGGTAAACTCTGAGTGGAGGCACTGCGCAATTGTTAGAACCAAATATAAGTTTACGAAACCAAACCCATCAGCCTAGCTTGTAGGTAGTAGGCAGGGGTGTAACTCTAAGAGTAGAGCTGCCTAAGGGTTACACTACTTTACCAGGTTAACAGCTGAGAATGGGGTCAAGGAAGAGGTGACTACTCCACCGACCTGGGCTACTGCAATCTTAGAAAGATTTAAAAAATGGGGCAAAAACATACAAAGGCTCGCACCATTGGAAAATAAAATGGACCAATTTCAAGCAATAATTCAACAATTAATAACAGAACACTTGCAAATAAGAAACAAACTAAAAGAAGCACAACATAGAATATCAGAACTGGAAGACATGTTGAGCCCCTATGATTAGCAAATAAAGGGCCAGATATTCAAAACTTTGCGCTGGGTTAAAACAGTTTGCACAGGTTTGGTGCGGGATTAGCGTGGGTCTGCTATATTCAAAAAGCCAAACGGCATGGGCAAACTGCATTAGCACTGGGCAAAATCATAATGTATGCAAGGGGCAAACTGACATCAATACAGGCGCAATGCTATATTCAGTGAGTAGCGCCGCACAAAGTGGTTTTGCCCAACTTAGCATGACACTTAGCACGGTGCACATTACCGCCCAGGAAAAGTTTGTCTTAACCCTGGGCAATCAGCTTTGCACAACACTTCGGCTTTGCATGGTGTTTGCGGGCTTTGCACAGCTTTGTGTGACCCTAACAAATAAATATGACACATAGACAAAGTCAAACATAGATTAAACATGCCGCTAACTGATGGCATCACAATGATGCCATGATCTGCCACCAGTCCCAGCCATGCCAGGCAGTAAGTGGTGACCCTGCTGCCAGTGGACAGCATGGCAGTGTGGCCATACAGAACACACCTGCAGATCACTCTTCTGTGGACACCAACAGATGCCAGCACACACATGCAGCACTGTGGGCATGGAGGATGTTGAAGGGAGAGTGTATGGGTGGCCAAACTGTGCCACAGACCAGGTGTGGCCACAAGGCTGGGAAACATCATGCAGTGCACATGGGCCAGTATTGGGAATACCCCAACACCAGAGTGCCTTTCTGATAATATATGCCCCCCTGGCCACATGCCAGACAGCTGCACAACTGTCACAGCACACAAAGCTGGACATGTACAGTATATGTCACTGTGCGCATCCCATGCCAGAGGTGCAGCATCTGTGGGTCATACAATAATGTAACAGTAATGTCCACTTTCAGTAAACACGTGCAGGTTGCGCCTCTTACTGTGTATAGTGCAGTCATCATCACTGCCCTACACACCATAAGCATTGCTGTGTCCACACACTACTGGGCCCTCTTGCTACTGTAGTGTCTGCTGTGCACTGTAGCATGACCTACAGTGTGACAGTTGCTTGCAGCACCACCACCATCTGTGCCTATGCTGTGTTGTCCCAGTACAGCTGCAAGCAGCAGCGCATGTGAAAGTAGTGTTCAGAACTGTATTATATTCCCCAAACTGTTTGCGCAATGCTAGCGCAAGACTAAACCATTAGCCTGATGCAAACTGCATGCAAACCAGGGCATAATGAGATGCTAATCTGGATGTTTGCCCAGAGACTACCTATGTAGGCTCATTTGCATGTCACTTTTGAATATGACAAAGTTTAGCACAGGGCAAACGTGTTTGCACTGGGCTATCGGTTTAGCCCTGTGCTATGCCCAGGCAAACGTGTTAGCGCTATGCAAACAGTTCGGGGAATATTTCACAGTTTTGCACACTGTACTTTCACGTAAGCTGCTACCTACAGCTGTACTGGGTCCACACATTTGCTGGCACACACATTGGCCACATAGTTCACCTCTACCTACCTTCACATCGCTGTGCACTGTGTTGCTGTTGTGGTTTGCACTTCCTGGTTGCCATATTCAGAGCTGTCTTATTCCGGGTCTAAGTTTGCCCTGCACTCCCAGCCCAGTTTGCCCAGCCTCGTTCCCATGCTATATTCAGAAGCTGTTTGCCCTGGGCTATTCCTTTTGAATATGGCTTGCTTTGTGCTCTGGACTAAGTTTGTCCACCCGGCGCTAATTTAGCCCCGGGGCAAAGTTTTGAATATCTGGCCCATGGTATCTTGAAGTTTTCCACACAGATATGAAAAACAAATTATTGACTTTGAGGAAAGATCTAAACAAAAGAACTTACAAATTTTGGGGGTTCCGGAATCCTGGGACTCACAAAAAAGAATGAAAGAGTTGTTTACCCAAATAGCTGCTGCATTTATGGACACCGACCCAGTAAATATCAAATTTGATATAGATCGGATACACAGGACATTCAAATCCAACAAGGGGTAAGATCATGGCTAAGGTCACCCATGCCCTATTGTGGCACAATTTTTTTTTCATTCAGATCAAAACGACTTACTGATACAAGCAGCTTACAAAAAAAAAACAGCTTACCGTAATGGGAGCACCTATCTCAGTGTATAATGATCTGCCTTTGGATATAGTGCAAGAGAGAAGGAAATATGCCCTTCTAAGAAAGAAATTATGGGAAAATAACATCAGAACAACTATTTTGTACCCTGCTAAGCTTAAAGTATTAATTCATGATGTTAACCACACTTTTAACTCTCAAGAAGAGGCAGAAAAAGAACTAAAAGCAATTACCTAAGTTATTTGTCGAAATATACTCATGGGGCAAGTGAATGGATGGATGAGGAAATGAATGGGGAGGGAAGGGGAGTTTTCATTAAGGTTCTCAGCTACTTTTAAATCTAATGAAGAGGCAGGAATGAACTAAAAAGCAGAATTACCTGAATTACTTGCCTATATACATTCATATGAGGGGAGCGAATAAGGGATATTTCCTCTTTTCTTTCTTTTCCTCTTTCTCTGCTTACCTCCTTAGTTCTCATCTCCTTTTTCTTATTCTATTAAGCCACTACTAAGAGGGGTGGGGGAGGAAAAGGAAAATGAAATACTGTATGTATATTGAGACATTAAAGCGAATGGAGATAGGATGGAGATTTTATATATTGGTTAAAGTGTCCTATGTATGGTACAAAACTGAGTTAGGAATGGGTATATAAAAAAATCAAGCAGTGAGGGGGGAGATGGTGGATGGTAATAGGAGGGAGATTTAGCCTCCACTGTTTACTAAGTTGTGGGTTTAATGTAATGAGGTATAAGGGGGAGGGAGGGGTTAGTGGGGGTTTTACTACACTGGTCAGTCGATTAAGTAAATTTATTCCATTATGGGGAAAACTGGCCAGTGTAATTGTTACTCAGGTATATTTAAGGAGAGGGTTCTTATTTGGGTTTATGAATGGGGTTTTGAGTAGTGGCAAGCTTTGTTGTTTTTTCAAAGAGTCACGTTCAAATCAGGCAAAGTCGAACAACAGAGGTGTGCTTAGGCAGCTAATCCATGCTGTACATGTAATATATCTTCTTTTGTGCATTAGGCTCCTTAGTTATGGTAACTATGGCTAATACAAGGGAATTTAAGTGTGCTGCATACAA
Organism: Neoceratodus forsteri; assembly: GCA_016271365.2. NCBI lineage: Eukaryota > Metazoa > Chordata > Ceratodontiformes > Ceratodontidae > Neoceratodus > Neoceratodus forsteri. Next base: position 1,585,885,726 of record CM028130.1, read on the forward strand.
TGTAAATGGATTAAATTCAGTAATCAAAAGACCTAGGATACTAACATACATTAACAAGTTAAAATGTGATGTTATCACATTACAGGAGACACACTTGAATAATTTGGAAATTAGGAATTGCTTTCTGAATTGGATATGCCACTCTTTTTTCTCTACAGGTTCCAAGAAATCAGCAGGTGTTACCATTTTAATAAGGAAACATCTACATTTTCAGTTACAGGACACACTGTCTGATTTTGATCGGAGAATTTCAATAACAAAAGGAACAATATTCAGTAATACTGCTATACATTTTGTTCCGTATATGGCCCATTTATCAAGTATTCCATCTTTACAGCAACAATAACCCAGGCATTAATTCAAATTCAACCACAAAATTTAATTATAATGGGTGACTTCAATGCTCTCCATGACCCATATTTAGATAAAAATAAAAATATTACACACCTAAATAAGAAAATATCTATGACTCTAAAATCCTTTTTAGAAGAAAATAATTTATTGGACCCAAGGAGGATACATAACCCCCAAATAAAAGAATATACTCTCCATGACCAAAAAAAAACAATTTCTCAAGACTTGATTATATTTTTGTGTCCAAGAATTTACTACTCAACATTATAGAACCCAAAATTTATTCTATTACATTATCAGAGCATGCGTTAGTTGAAATCCATATTAACCTTGTACAAAATTCAAATTCAACTCCAAGAACCTGGTTATTTAATAATGATATATTAGCAGATAATGATCTTATAGATAAGCTAACAGCTGCAATCCAGGAATTCTGGTACTACGATTATACAGGTCAGCAACCTATCTCTTCCTTATGGAATGCTTTAAAACCTGCTATAAGGGGTATATATATCTCCCATCAAGCAGGGCTATATAAGGAGAAAAAGGAACAACAGCTAATTCAAACAAGATTAAAATAATTAAATACATTAACTCTCACAAATTATAATAAATATATTACAGAATGGTATGATTATAGAAGCAAATGGCAGCAAACGCTAAATAAAGAGAATGAACACAATATAAGGAAAATAAAACAGGCTAAATTTTTGCAGGGGATAACTCTGGCAGATTATTAGCACATCTCCTTAAAAAAGGAAAGAGAACAATATAATTACAAATCTAAAGAATGCCCTAAATCAGAACAAAACAGAATGGTTAGACCTATCAACGATTATGTTGGTTTATTTTATATATATAAAAACATTCCAATCAACAATTTAGAAACAATGGAATCTTTCATTATCAATAGTAATTTGAACTCATTCAAAATGGCAAATGATCAATTCACATTAGAAGAAATCAAAACATCAATAAAAAAATCTACTAAGTAAAAAAAGTCCGGGACCTGATGGGTTTAATAAACGAGTTTTATAAAAAAAAAATCTGTGATCTATTAGCACCCTGGATATTGTGAATGATACAGGAATGTGTGGATGGGGAGGGGCATATACCTGATTCGTATGTTCCATAGGTAGTATCAGAGCAGAGAAGACGTTAGTCTATAATGCTCACCATTGCCCTATTTGTTATAACCCACAATGTTCTCTGCTATACAATGTTTATCAAGTTCCCTTTTAAACCTTAACATGCTGTTCCTTACAACAACTTCCCCTGGCAAGCTATTCCAAACCAGTATTACCCTAACACTAAACCTATGCTTCCTTCTTACTGATTTGACGTGATCTCCCTTCAGCTGCAATGAATGCGTTCTGGTGTTGTAATGCTGTTCCTTAAGTGTTAGTCCAAGTTTTGCTCATAATTCTGAGTCCTTCATTGCCCTGTAGACCATACATATCACTTCTCAATCTCCTATACTCCAGTGTATACATTCCCAGCTCCACCAGTCTCCCATCATAATCCTTGTCCCTTACATCAATAATCAATTCTGTTGCCCTATTTTGGACCCTCTCCAGTCTTTTGATATCAGTCTTGAACCCAGGTGACCAGAACTGGGCACAGTACTCCAAATGCGGCCTCACCAATAAACCATACAGTTGTCCCACATTTAGTGTTAAGATTGAGGCCACGCTGGGCGGCCATCTGTGAGCTTCTGATTTTGGCTCAAACTGTTTTATAATCTTATTATAATTGTATTGTTTCTTTTTTGTTCTGTATCAGTTTATAATAACTGGTCAGCAATTTCTCTCAATGTACTGACAAGGGTTGATATTTTCCATAACAACCAGCTGGTTGTTATGACATTCATGAGCCATGCCAGTCAAACTATGCTGCTGCCTCATTGGCCAACATTCTGTATGTGGGCAGGGCCAAACAGTCTCACAAACTGCTGGAGAAAATTGTTGGTCTGTTATTATAAGGTAAAAGATGGGGAGGGTTTTCATATGAGATGACAGAACATCATTGTGGATGTCTAGAAACTTCGGCTTCGCCTCGGGGTTTATGTAGCATCCCACAACCCGGGTGTGCATTATATTATCATATCAAACCCTTCCCCATCCATTATTCTCTATATATCGCGTTATTGTTTGGTTTTTAGTTCTAATGCCATATTGTTGCCCATTATCACAGTCACAGTCATTATAATTCATTACTGTTACTGTTCTGCTGCTCAGCTGTTTGGAAACTGAGTCGGTTTTCGATAGACCTAAAGAGAGACTTGAGAAATTGGAGGAACTTGCCTGAGTTGAGTCCTGGTTTGCTGGCGTGTGGTTCGGCTGCTGGCCGCTCATCATGAGCGGTGTGTGGGGAGCTGGCTTTCAATCTGTGCCACGGAGGATTTGGTCGTTGGCAGCCTGGAAGTTTAGCAGCTGCCCTGTGTGGTGTGGGAATTAGGAGGGACGCTTAGTGGTGGAGTACCAGTTTTGACTTGGGGAAAAGAACTCTGCCGGACTGTAGGAGAAGAGGTCGCCGGCTCCATATTGCAATTGGACCTGCTGAAAGAAGGAAGTGTTTGCGGGATAACAGGCAGTGAAAACTGCTGATTATTTTATTTTTAATTTGAGTGTTCTGATTCCCTGGTCCAGACAGGGAAACGGGTTTCTCTACTTCCGGCGGGTGGTGGGGTTAACTCTGCTCACTAGATGAGACAGGGGCACCACCAGAGGGTGGTTCAGCCTGCCTCACCGCAGCGAGGGTCAGGTAGAGTTGGAACCTGTAGTGGTGGCACATTTGGTGTTTTCTGCTTGTTGCCTGCAGGATTCTGGTATTTGGACACTGGGAAATGTAAATATTTGGATTGAAGCTGGAACCGTGTAGACCATGGTGTGGACTGCCAAACTGGTGAAGTATATTTGAATTCTTTTTTGCTACTGCCAGCGTGTGATAATTCTGGGAAAATGATTGGGAAGACTAAACTTAAGTTCATTCATAACTATTCCAGTCTCGTGAGAGGAGACTGATTAAAGTTTAGGCCATGCTAAGTGGTGAGAGCACATAAGTGTGGACATAAAAAGACCTTGAACTCCTGTTTTGTGTCTGCTCTGGGTAAATGAGGGTATTGGTTTTAGGACTATGGGAATTTTAAACTTATGAGCCAATCTCTATGATAGGGGGTTTGTATAGGTGGAAAGCTCCTTCCCTTGCAGTGGTGAGAGCACTGTGGGTGGGGGTAGATGGATAAAGCGTTTTTGATAAAATGAATGCACAAATTCTGACACATTGTTAGGGTAAAATTTTGTTTTATTTGTTTATAATTGTTGTATTTATATTTTGATAATTGAGTGCTGTGTTTTAGTTTTATTTAGAACACATTGTTAGGGTAAAATTTTGTTTTATTTGTTTATAATTGTTGTATTTATATTTCGATATTTGAGTGCTGTGTTTTAGTTTTATTTAGAATTTTGTTATTTATATAAGTTTGTGGGGTTTATTGCTGTTAATTGTGGTATTAACTATGTGTTGGAGTGAAAATAGGACGGTCAGCTATTATTCCTCCTCTAGGCTCAGGGATCTTTGTCCTTTCTCCTGTCCCCCCTTGTCACCAGGAGTCTATAGAAGGTGTAGGGCTCTGGGATTGTGAGGGGGATGAGGGTGTGAGGGGGGGGAGAAGGGTTGGAGCTGGGCCTGGGGGGGAATGGAAAGGAGCGGGCGGATAGGGATAGTGAGATCAAGGAGATGGCCTGGGGCAAAATGGGCACAGGAAAGGGGTTCTCCCTATCTGGTGCCCATACCCAAGGGTTCTGATCATGATCAGCAGGTAAGGTGGTCATCTTCAGAGGCTCATCCTACTCAGGCGGTGTTGTGCAACGCTTGGTCTATTAAAAACAAGATGGCCATTATAGACGATCTTGTTGGGTCAGCTGACCTGGTGTGCATCACCAAGACCTGGCTGGATTAAAATGCTGGGCCAGTTTTAGCAGCAGCACTTCCGGCCGGGTACTCGGTGATACACCGCCCGAGGCAGGATCGTAGGGGCGGGAGTGTTGCCATTTGTTTTAAGTCAGAACTGGGCCTGGTGGAGGTACTGGTGGGAGTCACCAGATCCTTTGAGTGTGTCCTGGGTGAGGGTGTGGGGTGCAGGATACTTCTGGTATACCGTCCACCAGGTGATGGGAATGTTTTCCTGCAGGAAGTCGCAGACTTCATTGTCGACCTGACATTGGGGTCCCCCAGATGGTTGGTTCTGGGGGACTTCAATGCCTGGGTAGACGATGACCTCTCATGTTTTGGTCAAAACTTCCTCCAGTTGATGATATCACTGGGCTTCACACGGGTAGTTTCCTCCTAGACCCATATTGGTGGACACTCATTGGATCTGGTGTTCCTTCTGGGGATGGGGATATCTGATTTGGTGGCGGAACCACTCGGATGGTCTGACCACCACTCCATTAGGTTCAGTTTTGAGGCCACCCTTATTAGGTCAGCTCCTTCAGAGATGGTCCGGTACCGCCCTTTAAGGGGTGTGTCCCCAGATGACCTGATGGTGGTACTGGACCTATCAGGTCTTCTGACAGATTGCTTGGATCCAGGTGACCTAGTACATGCCTATAATAAGGCAGTGACAGGGGCCCTGGACTCTATTGCACCTGTTCATGATCATCCTCTCACTCTTCGCCCCAGGTCTCCATGGTTTGATGAGACCATGAGGGAGTTGAGGAGGGTTGGATGAAGGCTGGAGAGGCGTTGGCGGAAGTCTGGTCTGGATGATGACAAACTTTGTTTGATGGACTATTATACTGCCTATCAATCTGCAATCTCTCGTAAGAAGGCAGAATTCCTGTCCAGAGAGATAGCGGCTGCACAGAATAGACCAGCTCAGCTCTTTCAGACTGTGGAAAGACTGTGCAATCCAGTCTGTCTTCAGCCCAGAAGAGCCTTTTCTCCAGAATGGTGTGAGGAGTTTGCTCTCTTCTTTGCAGATAAGGTTGCCAAAATCAGATCAGAAGTCTGCTTTTCCTTCTCCAATGGGAGCGGTGATGGTCGGCAGGAGATGTCGAACACTCAGTTTGCATGGTCTGACTTCAGCCTCCCCACAATCGATGATATTGTGATGGTCATCCGAACGTTGTGACCAACCAACTGTGATTTGGACCCTGGCCCCACACGCCTTTTAGTGGATTGTGGGGATAAAATTGGCATAGTCCTGGCTTTGATAGTCTGGAAGTCTTTGGAGAGGGGGAACTTTCCAGATCCCCTTAAAGAGGCTATAGTTAAGCATCTTTTAAAGAAGCCCTCCTTAGACCCAGATTGTCTAGCAAATTACAGACCAGTCTCTAACTTACCCTTTGTGGGTAAAGTTATAGAGAAGGTGGTCGCAGTGCAATTGGAGGATCATCTGACCAACAACAATATCTATGACTCTCTCCAGTCCGGATTTAGGAAAAGGCATAGTACCGAGACAGCACTTGTTTGAGTACTAAATGACCTCCTAATAGTGTGAGATTGTAGGACCCGTTCTATCTTGGTACTTCCCGATCTCTCTGCAGCATTTGACACTGTTGACCATGGTGTGCTATTGGAGCATCTGCGGTCCATCTGTGGATTATCTGGTATGGTCCTCAGGTGGTTTAGATCTTACCTCGAGGGTAGGACTCAGAGGGTGGTGTCGGGAATTTTTTCCTCGGCATCAATCTCCCTATCCTGCGGGGTACCGCAGGGTTCTATTCTAGCGCCTATGTTATTTGTGGTGTATATGCTACCATTGGGAGCAATTATAAGATGCTATGGTCTGGGTTTTCATTGCTATGCTGATGATACCCAGCTGTATATGTCTTTTGTGCCTGGCCAGGATGCTGCCTTGTCAGTATTTAATAACTGCCTTGCAGAAATCCAAGACTGGATGAATGGGAGTTGGTTTAGGTTAAACTCAGAGAAAACTGAGGTGTTGGTCATGGACAAGGGTCACTGTGAGGTGGGTTTGCTGGATGGATCACCCTCAGGCTTATGGCTTTGGGGCGTTCCACTGACGACCTCAGATCAGGTGCGGAATCTTGGCGTAATAATTGACGACCACTTGACGCTTAAATCTCAGGTGTCAGAGGTGGTCAAAACTTCCTTTTTCCATCTGAGGAATGTCGCCAGGGTGAAGCACCTGGTTCCTCCAGAGGATCTTCCAACGTTGATCCAGGCTTTCGTTACCTCCCGCCTTGACTATTGCAACTCCCTGTACCTAGGGCTATCAGGGGTTGAACTTCACTGTCTGCAGCTAGTGCAGAATGTGGTGGCCAGGTTATTCACTGGTTCTTCTAGATCCAGCCATATAATGCCTGTGCTCCGCGGACTGCACTGACTGCCAGTGTTTTGGCGAATCACTTTCAAGGTCGGTTTGCTGACCTATAAAGCCCTACACGACCAGGGACCTAGGTACTTGAAAGAGCTCCTTTGTCCCTCCTGCCCCCTCCGATCCACTGATGAGGGATTGCTAGAGATTCCCAGGGTTCGCTTGAAAACTTCAGGGGCTAGATCATTTAGTTTTATGGCCCTAACCCTGTGGAATTCTCTACCTCCTCAGGTGCGAAATAGTCTGACTGTCCTAAGCTTTAAAGGAGCTTTGAAGACCCACCTTTTTAGTATAGCTTTTAATGATTTATAATAGTTTTAAACCTTGTTTATTTATTGTTTTATGAAATTGTACAGGCGCTTTGGTTTGAGAAAAGCGCCTTTTAAAAATAAAGCTTTGATTGATTGATTGATTTGATTGGCACAATTACCTCCCTCTTTCTACTTTTGATATGTTTCTTGATGTTATTTAATATGCCGCTAGCAGTCCTTATCATCTGGATACAATGCTAATTGAACTTAAGGTCATCTGACACCCTAACACCCAGATCTCCTTTGTCAGTGACCTTACCTAATTTTTTGCCCATTCAAAACATAGTCCCCCTTGGTATTATTCTTTCCAAAGTGCATGACCACACATTTGTTAGTGTTAAAAGATAGCTTAGACTCCCTTGCCCAGTTTTCCATCTTAGTTAAGGCATGCTGTAATTTCTGTATAACCCTGATGTTCTCAATACCAATCCTGGTGTCGTCTGCAAATTTGGACTCCCAAACTTCCCCTCCACCTGTCAATGAGTGTATGTAGATGTTGAACAATCATGGCCCCAGCACCAATCCCTGGGGCACTCCACTCTCCACATTCAACCAGTCTTAATATGCTCCTTTTAGACAGACTGTTTGTTTTCTATCACTCAACCATACATTGACCCAGCGAGTAATATACCCTGGGGTTATTGTGATCTATTAGGGTGTCAATTAGTTCCCCATGAGGGACTTTATCAAATGCTTTTGAGAAGTCCAAAAATATGACATCAACTGGCTTGCCCTCATCCAGTGCCCTACTTATATACTCATAGAATTCTAGTACATTTGTTTGGCATGAGGAGCCCTTCTTGAAACCATGCTGTGCATTGTCTATGTTCCCTGCCAGATTTATAAATTCCTCTATATGGTCCTTAATGATGATCTCCAAAATGTTCCCCAAGACGGTGGTCAGACCTATGGGCCTATAATTACCTACCTCCTATCTTGACCCCTTTTATGGATTGTTATGACATTTGCCCTACGCCAGACCTCTGCCACCTCCCCCCCATCCAATGATGTCTGGAAAACTACCATCACAGGTTCAGTCAATACTTCAGCCAGCTCCTTAAGGATTCTAGGATGAATCCGGTCAGGTCCTTGAGATTTACTGGGGTCTAAATGTAACAGTCTTTCTTTTATGTCTGCACAGTTTAATGTGATTTTATTACCTACATTTTCGAGATGATCCCTAATCCCCCTTGATTTGTTGTTGAATACCAATAAAAAGTAACTATTGAAGTGTCCCACCATTTGCTGATTATCATTAATTCCCCATCCTGATCTTTTAAAGGTCCAGCAGTAGTTGTACCCCCTTTTTTATTATTAATGTAGTTTTAGAATGATTTATGATTGTCCTTAACTTTGTCAACCAGATTCAGCTCATGTTTTTTTCTAGCCTGAGCTACTGCTCTTTTGGTTTCCTTTAACAGTTTTTTATACACCTCCCAGTTTTTCACACTCCCACTTTTCGTGGCTTTGTTGAAGGCCCTTTTTCTTTTAATCATTCTTCTAATCCTTGGAGTCATCCATGTGGGAATTTTTCCTGATCTATTGTATTTCTTCTTGCCTTTGTTTATTTACTATGTATGTAATTTTATTTTCCAGAATTTCCCATTGTGCTTTTAGTGCTTTATTTTCAAAATCCTTTTTCCACTCCCATTCCAAAAAATCATTTCTTATTCTGTCAAAGTTGGCCTCATTATAATTTCTCACCTATGTAGTGCCTAATATATTTGTTTTTTGTCCTTCCAGATTAAAACTAACCATGCAATGGTCACTGGACCCAAGGGGGTGGTTACTCTACACTGCTGAATTGTGTCTCCTGTGTTTTTCAACAGAAGGTCCAATATGTTATCCCTCCCTAGTGCTACTCAATATATGTTGTACAAGACCGGTTAGCAGAAATGTGTCCAGGTATCTTGATTCAATAGGAGTCCTTGCTGTTTGATTTTCCCAATCAATACCAGGAATATTAAAGACCCCTAAAAGAAGAATGATCCTATCAGTTGAATCTAGGCAATCTAAACTGTTGAGAACAGCCTCAACTTCCTGAGAAGTAATTGAGGGAGGTCTATACATAACCCCTATTAGGATTTTTGGGCTACCTGCTGGTGTCATTTTTATCCATACATGTTCAATTCCAGGTAACTGAGACACTTCAATAGCTTCTGATGGAATGCTATCAGATACATAAAGGGCTACCCCTACCCCATCCCTCCCTTTTGTTTGCTCTGTCCATATAATATTAGCCATATCCAGGTCAAGGTTAAATTAATTTTACTCCACAAAGAAAATAAACCCAAATACTTACCAAGTAACTGTAGGCCAATAGCATTATTGAACAGTGATTATAAAATAGTACCCAAAATAATTGCTAATAGACTCCTTCCGGTGATCCCCCTCCATGTCCACCCAGACCAAAACAGATTTGTTTCGGGGAGAACAGCCTCTTCTGCAATAAAAAAATTGCAGATATGCATTGAGTGTGTGCAAGGTTTACAAGATATATACTATGCTTTGGCACTCGACGCTAGTAAAGTGTTCAATCTAATTAACAGATCATATATGTTTTATATACTTGAAAAATGGAATATTCCTATAAATATGCAAAAGATTATTTGGGCCCTTTACAGTAACCCGATAGCCAGTATTTTGATGAACAGTATTCCAGCTCCAGAAATTGTAATGGAAGCAGGTGTTCGGCAAGGAGGAAGTCCCCAGACCCCCTTGATTTTCATATTATGCTTGGAACCATTATTGAATACCATTAGGAATTGTCCCAACCTACAAGGCCTGTCTATTCAAGGACAGGCAAATAAACTAAAAACTAAGCATCTTTGGCGATGATACAATAATTATTTTCTCAGATCTTAATAATTCAGTAGAAGCCTTATTAAAAATGATTAATACATTTGTTTTTTCGGTTATCAGTTAATCTAACAGAAATCTATGATTATGCAATTAACTAAGAATAAAGGCATTTCAGATTTTGTCTTCCTACAAAAATTCAATAAGGTAGAACAACTAAAATATCTGGGGGCCATTCTTACTAACAAGATGGAAACAAGTATTAACATAAATGATAAAATAGCAAAAGAAAAAATCATCAAAACAACTGGATATATGGAATACCTTGTCTTTATCACAATGGAGAAGAGTTCAAGCCATTAAGATGATGGTCTTGCCCTATATGATATTTACTTTACAGTCAATGGTTCCTGTACACAAAGGGGTGGGAATAACGCACCAGAGGCACTTTTCACACCCAGAGATTTGCACCAGAGGACAGATGTGCACTTGCAGCATTCACAACCACCAGCCACCTGTCCACAGCCCTGCCCCCCAGGTGCACAGGTCCATGCAGGATGGCCATTGACAGAGTCATGGACTCAGCTGGGCATCCAATCAGATGCCCAACATGGGTACCACAGTGGATCCCTTGTACAGGGGCATAAATCTGGGTACATGAATGCCTACTGTAGGCACCCATTCCCACATGGCATCTCCCCATCACCCAGTGGACCCCTGCACCAGCTGTTCAGCAAGGAACCCTCCTAGCAGTACTTGGATGACTGGTAGCCATGGAGGTGTGGACAGGCTGCACCACTGGCAAGTTCTGACTGCAGCACTGGTGGGAGAGTCTGGGGGTGGAGTGGTTGTCTGTGCCGTGGTGGGTGGGGGGGTACAATGGCCACCAATGTGAGTTAGTAGGAGTCAGACATGGGGCAACTGTGGGGGGGTGGCAGAACTGTTGAATGGGGCAGGTGCTCCACTGGGAGGTCCATGCTGCTGAGACCAGTGAGTGCTGCCATGTGTTGGGGCATAGGGCACTGGACCACACAGGGATGGAGTGCACTGTGTTGGTGGATGAGGGGTTGCCAGTGCATGGACTGGGTGGCTGGGTGCACTGCCTGGGTGTGTCTCCTCAATGGTGGCACTGTGTGCCATGCTGTGCAGACACTCACCCAATCAGCTGCCCCAGCCCAGTCCATCTACCTTGTGGGCTGAGGTGGCACAGATGGCTGCTTCATGGTCCCACCACATCCAGTGGGTGGTTACTGTGGAGATGTACAGTGAGTTATGGTAGGGTATCCCCTGGCATAACCTGTGCCCTCTTCTGCACCCCCACAGGCAGCACTGTGCCCCTTAGTGCATTGTGCATAGTGCCAGCCAGCCCCTGTCCACCTCCTGCCTGTCCCCAGTGCATTGCTTTCTGTGCTGTAGGGGGATCAAGCATGTGGGTGTTGCACACCCCCCTTGGTGCATCCTGCATGGGGGGCACAATGGGTGTGGAGTGGCTACACACCGAAGATACGCAGTGCATAGCCACTTTGCCCATTAGTGCATAGGGGCCATTATTAGGCTCCCCTGGTATAAAATGGTTTTCTGATGTAAAAAGGATTATTTCCCAGTTCCTTTGAAGAGATGGGAAACCAAGGATTGCAAGGAGCACAATAACTTTACCTGTGAAAGAGGGAGGCGTTGGATGTCCTGACCCATGGTCACATATATTAGTGCAAACTATTGCAGTTATATGGGAATGGACTTTTTACCCACAAGGTGATTCCCATATATTGCAAGAGGAAATAAAAAAAAATAAACTCTGGTAATCAATTAGTGAGTTATTATTCTTAACAAATTCTGCATTTCTAAAACAGAAGGGTCCACTTCACCACCTAAATAAATTGGTGGTAAAAGTAAAAAATAGTTTAAGTCCAATATCATCCCATGGTTGCACATCCCATGTATTAATAATCCAGAGTCAAACAAATCACAAATAAGAAAAATGTATAACCTCCTAAAGGAGGATATTAAAACATGGAATCATTTAATTAAGGGAAACCAATTTATTCCTTATAATCAATATAAGACAATGGTAAAGAATCATAAAATTCTAAATTATTTAACTTATATAAATTTACTTCAAGCCTTTAAACAATTTGCTCAGATCATAATATTAATTCTAACAACCTATCTAAAATAATTAAAGAGGAAGAAAAATGGAAAGCCTTATCTAAACAGAAAAGGCTTTTGATGTTCCTTTTGTATCGTATCTCTTGGATCCCTTGTAATGCAAAACTATAAAATTAAGAAAACAAAACAAGACTATTCATGGGGAACAAATATCAATAAAACACTGCAAATAAACCAATGGCATGCAATCAGAACTGGTGCTAACAAAAACATTATTTCAGCAAAAAAATAGAAGTATTCAACAAAAGTTATTTAGTAGAGCATAGATAACACCTAGCCTCCTGTCTAAAATTAATCCATCTTACTCCAATAAATGCTGGCATAAGTGCAATGCAATTGGCACCCTTGCTCATAATATCTGGGCATGTTCTACTACAAAAAAAGTGGTGGGAGGACCTCTCAAAATAACTATCTAAAGTACTGGGGGTAAACATTCCTTGCTCCTTTACAATTTTAATTCTAAACCTGTATGATATGATTAACCTTAATCAGATACAACAGAAAATTGTATCCCTTTGATCCCTTACACTGAAATGAATGAAACAAAGGATACTTAAATATTGGAACAATCAAAGCCTCCCTCAAAGTATAGCACCAGAATGGATGTACATTTTTGAAGAAAAAAAACTCTGATAATTGAACAATTTTACTACTATGATAATTGTAATTGGAAAGAAATGATGTCACTACTACCTCTGTTATTAAGAATTTAATCTACCTGAAAAATGTAGATATGGAAGGGGGGGGGTTATTCTTTTTCTTTTTTTTTTCTTCCAAGGTGTACAGAGGTACACCAAGTGCAGAGGTAGGCAAATCCATCATTACTCTCAGCTTCCTTTACATAATAGATTTCGGTCACTAGATAAACAAGATCCTCAGGATAAGACTAACATCATAGACAATCCTGAGTCTTGCTTTACACAGAATACTATTAAAGCTTTAGAACCTGAATCAATGGGTATTATGACAATCAAGAATCTTCAGGCAGCCTCTGATCCACAGTTAATGTTTAATGATATAATCCTTTCCTCATCTACCACCCAGCTTATTCAAACATCATTTAAATCAGCACCCAAGCTAATTAATAAAACAAAGTTTTCTCCAGAACCCTCTACTAGCCTTCCCACTCCCCCCACCCCAATGGTAAAACCTAAACAGATATTTGTACTTGATGATTCCATAATAAAACATTTGTATACAGCTATCTGCAATCTCAACAAAGTGAACCATACTTGTTCCAGTTTTAGGGGGGCAAACATATCTGATATCACTGCTATGATTCCCAACATCTTACATAATTCCAGCCAAAATCCCTTTGTCATTATACATGCTGGTGCAAATGATATACACAGCACAAGCCAAAATAAACTGAAACAAGATATTATTGCACTTAACAACTTACTTGTGGATAAAGGGTGTACTGTTTGTTTTTCAGAGATTTTACCTATCCCTAGAGCTACCCAATCAATAATTTCTAAGATCAAACAAACTAATGATTGGTTACAGAAATGGTGCATCAGTCAGAATATTCCCTGTATAACACGTTGGGAAAACTTTGTTGACAAATCTCATTTGTACAGTTGGGATGTTCTGCACCTTAACAGAAGAGGCAGCACTATGTTGGGAAAATCTCTACTAAACATCATTAATACCCATTTAAACTGACAAAAAAGGGGTAGAATGGGAAACCTCCCATGTCTCTAACTAATTCCAATCCCCAGCTCCTTAGAACTTTTAAAATTATGTCCCTGAATGCTCTTTCCTTAATTTTTTCTAAATTATTGGAACTGGAAGCGAAAAGTAAACTGTTCAATGTGGGTATAATTGTAATAACAGAAAACTGATGGGTCTCATATTCTCATTGGAACCAACAAATATCAGGCTATAAACTCTACCATAGAAATAGAGTGGATAAGAAAGGTGGTGGGGTTTTCTTTTACATTAGAGAGGATATTTCCTCTTATGAACTACCAGCTTGTAATAATTCTGAAAACATTTGGGTGGCTGTTCAGTTGAAGGGGCTTCCTCAAATAATTATTGGCAACTGTTATAACCCCCAGTATCTGATTCTTTATATAAGAATGCTTTATTGAATGATATTGCCCATTTCTCTAATCATAGGGATGTAATAATATTGGGAGATTTCAATATGCCACATATAGATTGGTCTACTAACACAAGTAAAAGTAAACAGGATACTGACTTTTTGTCAGTACTAACAGATAATCTATTGCAACTCATCTCTTCCCCTACTAGAGAAACTAATATTCTTGATCTTCTTATCACGAACACAAGTCACAAACTTTCCAACATCCAAATTTTGAACCCATTGTGGAATAGTGACCACTATTCAATCTTGTTTGACCTACAGGGAGATCATTATAGTTAAAAAACAGGTCAACATATAAAAACTATGATAGTACTAACTTTAATTCCATCATTGATAATATTAGTAACATACTGTAGGAAAAGGCCTTCCAGGGACTTTCAACAAATGAGGCATCACTCTCATTAAAAAACTTAATTCATTCCCTTGAAGACAAATATGTACCTATGAAAAACAAATATAACAAAAAGGGCAGGATTCCCAAATGGATGAATAAATCTATTAGAACACAAATTATTTATAAGAAAAAACTCTTTAAAAAACTCAAATCTGGTCAATATAAGGGCAATAGTATAGTCCACTCAGAGTATAAGAAATTGCTACATAAAATAAAATATATGATTAAGCAAGCCAAAATGAAAATTACATTTAAATTGGCTCATACAAAAGATGGATATAAAGCACTTTTTTCTTATTTAAATAATAAAAAGGGTAATTCTTATTAGGTAGAGCCTCTTACACATAATGGTACTCCTATACATTTAGATTCTGATATGGTTAACCTTTTCAACACATGCTTTTGTTCAGTTTTCACTAAAAAAAATATCTCCCATCCCCCTATAAAAAGTACTGGGCCTCATTTGGAATCAACCCAGTTATATAGCATTAATGTTTCAGATATTATCCCACTTCTCAAATCCTTGAAGAAAACCACAAGCCCTGGACCTGATCAAATCAGTGCTAGATTCCTTATTGAAACTGCTGAGGTATTAGCAGTCTCGTTAAAAATAATTTTTAATAAATCCCTTCATAAAGCAGAAATCCCTGCTGATTGGTTGACAGCATCTGTTACCCCAATCCATAAAAAGGTAGTAAGTCTAATATCCAGAATTATCATCCCATTAGTCTTACATCGATTATTTGTAAAATTATGGAAAAGATGATAAAATCACTTCTTGAAAAAGAAATGATAGGATTTAACATTGATGACACCACACAGCATAGATTCAGAACTGGTCATTCTTGCACTTCAAACTTGTTATCTTTTTATAATAGCATTAGCCAGGACCTTGACAGTAAACACCAGCTAAACGTTATTTTACTGGACTATAGCAAGGCCTTTGACAAAGTCCCACATGGTAACCTGATTAAAAAAATGGAATCCTTGGGATTCTCTTACCAACTAGTTAATTGGGTAAGTGCATGGTTGACCAGTAGATCTCAGAGAGTTGTCAAATGGCTGCTCTTCTGATCCAGGTGCAGTTACTAGTGGGGTTCCACAGGGCTCAGTGCTGGGCTGAATTCTGTTCAACATTTACATTAGCGATATGCAAATTTCCACCAAGAATTGGCTATCTAAATTTGCAGATGATTCAAAGCTTGGAGGTCCTGTAAATAATCAATTTGATTCTGACTCACTCAAATTAGATTTTGCAAGAGGTTGAAAAATGGGCCATTGATAACAAAATGGAATTTAACACTGAAAAGTGTGTGGTTTTGCATTTCGGGACTCATAACCCTAAAAACAAATATTACATGAATCATACTCTGTTGAAATCCACTGACTTGGAAAGGGATCTGGATATATTAGTTAATTCAAAACTTACACCAACTGATCACTGTATAAAAGTGGCCAACTTAACAAATGGGTTACTTAGACAAATTCAGCCCACTTTTGTCACTAAAACCGAACAGTGTATAATTATTCTTTGTAGAATCTATGTCAGACCATTTATTGACTATGGGTCCCCTTTTTGGAGCCCTCACCTTAAGTCAGATATTGATCGATTGGAGAGAATACAAAGACATGCAACTAGGATAGTTCCAAGATTAGCAAAAGCAGTGTTAGTGGCTCAGTAGGTAGCACACTCGCCTCTGAGGCCAGGCGATCAGAGGACTGTTGGTTCAGTTCCCACATCTGGCATTTGGGTTAATATCCTAGTACTGACACTAGTGCAGCATGAGAGGAGTGCTGCACTTCTGAGATGCCGTCTTTCGGATGAGATGTTAAACCAAGGTCCCATTTGCCTTGACTGGTGATAGTTCAGGTGGATGTTAAAGATCCCATGGCACTTATCGAAAAGAGTAGGGGAATTTCCCTGGTGTCCTGGCCAAATTTCCCTCATTCACTAAAAATACCACCAACAGCTTCACCTAGTTCAAGGTCAGTTGGCATTCATCTGTATCCCCCTCCCACGGGTCATGCCTGAAAATAGGCAGGATTTGTCTAGCACTCTTACCCGGTCAACAAAAACTAAATAAATAAATAGGCCTTATCAATCAAGACTTACTGCTACGGGCTTACATTCTTTACATAGTAGGAGAATTAGAGGGGACCTACTTTTAATATACAAGTTATATAAAAATTTAGATCTCATGAATAAATGTGGGCTCATTCCTGACACCAGGTGAATTGTTCCAAGATGTCATATCAAGATGTCATATCATGTCAAAGGCAAAAACTAATCTTAGATATAATCTTTTCTCAGTGAAGGTGCCTCGACTTTGGAATAAACTGCCACAGGAATTGGTAGATTCTGGAAATATTGAAGTATTTAAAAAGAGACTCAACAACTGGTTAACCCGGACTCACTTTGAGTAAATTGTGCCCACACAGTGTGGGGGAAAATCTATATGGGTCTCAACCTTCTTTTTACCAAATAAACCTAGTAAACCTAGTACAGAATGATGCATCTCCTTGTGGGACCACAGTTGGGTTGAAAAGGCAATTGGAGAGGAGAAGTGGACTCCAGTCCATTCACAGTAGAGAGAGTTCTGGAAGAACTGACAAAGCTGAAGGTGGATAAGGCCATGGGGCCAGACGGCATATACCCGAGGGTATTAAAGGAGCTGCAAAGGCAACTAGCAGCAGCTCTGATGGCCCTGTTCAAACAGTCACTCAACACAGGTGTCATTCCAGAGGACTGGAGGATGGCACATGTAGTCCCACTGCACAAAAGTGGTAGTAGGGAGGAGGCGGGGATCTACAGGACAGTCAGTCAGTGGTGGGAAAGATCATGGAGACACAGCTAAAAGAAAGGACAGTGGCACATATGGAATCCAGCAGTGCTCAAGATCTGAGGCAACATGGATTCACTGCAGGAAGATCATATCAAACAGATCTAATAGATTATTTTGATTGAGTGACTAGGGAAATAAATCAGGGAGAGGCGGTAGATGTCACCTACCTAGATTTCATCAAAACCTTTGACACCGTCCCACATAGAATGCTGATTAACAAGATGGGTAGTCTGGGCATGGGAGACAAAGTAGAGAACTGGGTTAGGAACTGGTTAACAGACAGGAGACAGAAGGTGGTGGTAAATAGGGTACAATCTGAGGAGAGGGGGTGATCAGTGGGGTACCATAGGGATCGGTACTAGGATCAGTCCTGTTCAATTTCTTCATTAGTGACATTTTATTTATTTATTTAGCTTTTGTTGACCGGGTAAGTGCACTAGACAAATCCTGCCTATTTTCAGGCACGACCTGGGGGAAGGGGATACAGATGGATGCCAACTGACCTTGAACCAGATTAAGCTGTTGGTGGTATTTTTAGTGAATGAGAGAAATTTGGCCAGGACACCGGGGAAATTCCCCTACTCTTTTCGATAAGTGCCATGGGATCTTTAACATCCACCTGAACTACCACCAATCCAGGCAGATGGGACCTCGTTTAACGTCTCATCCGAAAGACGGCACCTCAGAAGTGCAGCACCCCTCTCATGCTGCACTACAGTGTCAGTACTGGGATATTAACCCAAGTGCCAGATGTGGGAACTGAACCCACAGCCCTCTGATCTCCTGGCCTCAGAGGCAAGTGTGCTACCTACTGAGCCACTGACACTGCATTGCAGAGGGTCTGCCTGTTTGCAGATGACACCAACACCTGCGACTGGGTGGATAATTCAGAAGGGGTGCAGAAAATGAAGAGGGCCCTGGAGAAGCTTGAAAGATGGTTGGAGATGTGGCAACTGAGGGTCAATGCAATGAAGTGCAAAATAATGCACCTCGGTAGAGGGAACCCTGGGGAGAGCTACAGGTTGGGGGGGAGGAGCTGACTGTCACCAAAGAGGAAAGGGATCTAGGGTTTATCATCTCTGATGACCTTAAGGTATCAAAGCAGTGCACAAAGGTGGCAGGGAGGGCCAGTGGCATGCTGGGGTGCATAGGCAGGGATATCACTTGCAGGAGGTGGGAGGTGGTGATGCCAGTGTATAAAACATTGGTAAGGCCTCACCTGGAGTACTGCATGCAGTTTTGGAGGCCACACCTGTGCAAGGACCTAGATAAGGTGGAGACTATCCAGAGAAGGGCAACAAAGAGGGTGCAGGGCTTGTATCACAAAACCTATGAGGAGAGACTAAGGGACATCAATATGTACTCACTGGAGAAGAAGAGACAGCCGTGGGATATGATTGAAACTTTCAAGTACCTTAAGGGCAGTAACAAGGTGCAGGTGGGGGACCTTTTCCAATGTTGAAAAAGTACTAGAACAAGGGTGTACAATATAACATTAGAAGGGGGTAGATTAAGAGGTAATGTGAGGAAGGTTTTCTACACAGAAAGGGTAGTTGACACTTGGAATAGTCTGCCACAGGAGGTAGTGGGGACAAGCATAGTGGAGGGGTTTGAGCATGCCTGAGACAGGCACAGAGGAAGCTTGAGAGGGGAGGGAGTGATGAAAAGCCATTGATCACATTGGGTCAGTGGCCACACACAATGTATAGGTCCTACAGGCAGACTGGATGGGCCTAGTTGTCCATATCTGCCAACAATTTCTATGTTTCTATACTGGAATAAAAAGTTACAATCATTTTGTTAGGAAATAACAATAAATAATGTATTCAAAATAATTTATTACTCATATTGTTAAGGATATTTTTATTTATTAACACTATTAGCTGTTCATACTATATTGTATCTGCTGTACTTATTTATAAACGTTTGTAAAGTTTTAATGACTTAATAATCAAAACAATAAAAAACTTCAAAAAAAGAAAAAACAGTTCACAGTGTGATCCATACAGAAGTTTGATTACTTTCTGAAACCTCCACGACCACAGACGTGGATACCCAAACCCTTTTTTTGTTTGGTCTGCCAGATCACCGAATGACAGTCACATACAAAGTTCACAGTGTGTGCTAATTTGCTTTATTGTTGCATTGATTCTTGTTACTGGAGATGTGGCTCAATGTTATTATGAACAACCATATCTTTAAGAGGTAACTGCACATGAAAACTGTTAAAATTACCATTACTTTGAATGTGGGCTGTTTCTCAAAGTTCAGTGTAACTCAGTAGCTTCACAATAAAAGACAAGCATGTGTGTCTTTCTCGTGTGACAATCCATTTGCTAAGAGGGTGGGATGTACCCTTGGACACCAGAGAATGTGTTTATTTTAACAGGGCCAGCAATCACAGGTGGATATTGTTATTGCCTGGCAGTTCAAAAGAAATATTGAGCTGCTTGAGGTTACATACAAAAACATTTTCCCTGTAGCTGGCTCCTAATTCCTGTAAAATAGCATTATGCAGCCTTGTTGGCTCTGACCTGATTTTGTTTCATTATGTTATGTGAGCTATGTAAATAATAATCCATTTCAACTCTTCCTGTAAAAAGTCATCATATGGCTTTGCATTAATTGGTCTAGTGGTATAATATGTATCAATAGTTATAAGTATGTGTGTTAAAGTAAATGGTCACCCATTTCAGTCTCATAGGTCTCATTGGTAAATACAGAGACATATAAACGTTAGTCCTTTTGCTCGCCATTTAATTAGTAACCCTGAACATTATGTTTAAATAGAAAGCTATCTAATCTGTTTTTAAATGTATTCACAGTATCGCTAGCTACCACTTCTAAGGGTAATTTATTCCAAATGTTGGTAGCCCTCAGCATGAGCCTGGATTTCCTTTTGTTGGTTTTTGGACATTCGACATACAGTTGTAGTGGGTGGGATCTGGTATTATACATAGGTTCTCTGTATTTCAAGCCAAGTAGTTCCAATAGATCTGGATCGATAGTTGATTTGTATTTTAAACACATATCTCCCCTTAAGTGCCTATATTCCAATGAATATAGACCCAAAGTGTTTAACCTTTTTGTATAATCTTGACCTTTGGCCTCTTGTATATGTCTAGTGACTCTCCTTTGGACTCTCTCGAGTGCCACTATTTCAATCTTACCTATGGGTGACCAGAACTGCACACAGTAATCCAGGTGAGGCCTTACCAATGACGTATAAAGGGGTAGGAGAACATCCCTGCTTCTTGATGTAATATGCTTATTTATACAGTGTAGAATACTGCTTGATTTTTTAATAACTGCATTACAGTGCGTTTTAAATGATAGGTCATTCGTAATCATAATTCCCAAATCACTCTGTTGTTCGACAATACTTAATATTTTACCTCCAAGTGTGTAAGGTATCTGCTTGTTTGCCTTCCCAAAATGCATAACACAACACTTGTACACATTAAACATTAGTTTTTTCTCTACTACCCAGAGTTCCAGTGTATCTAATGCTTCTTGTAGTGCTATAGCATCATTTTAATTATTAATGGGAAATCCAACCCTGGTATCATCAGCAAACTTGGAAACTCAGACCCCATTATTGACCTGCAATGAGGCAATGTATGTATTGAACAAGCAAGGCCCCAGGACAGATCCCTGGGGAACCCCGCTTGTCACTTCAGCCCATGCTGAGTTGGCCCTGTTTATATTTACTGATTGTTTCCTGGAAGTAAGCCATGCATCTACCCATTTTGTTATTATTCCTGGTAGGCCATGCAATATTAATGCATCAATGAGTTCACCATGAGGAACCTTATCAAAGGCTTTTGAGAAGTCGAGATACACCACATCCACAGACTGCTCTTCTCCCAGCGCCCTGCTGACTCTTCCATAGAATTCCAGGAGATTGGTCTGGAAGGACCTTCCGGTGGTAAATCCATGTTGGACAGGGTCCACCAAGTCTACCTCCTTGATATGTTCCATAATATACTCTTTTAGGATACCTTCAAATATTTTTCCAAGGACTGATGTCAGGCTGATGGGTCTGTAGTTGGATACGTCATGTTTATTCCCCTTCTTATATATGGGAACCACACTTGCTTGTTTCCATGCCTCCAAAACCATCCCTTTTTTTAATGAAGTTTGAATGATTACTGTCAGAGGTCCAGCCAAAAGGTCTGCCAGTTCTTTAATTATTTTTGGATGAATTCCATCTGGACCTTGTGATTTATTCTGACCGATTTTATGTAGCCTTTTGAGTATCTCTTCACTAGTTATCAGTGATTCTATTTCTAATACAGTTGGCAAATGTTTAAGTTTAGGGGAGGATTTGTTATTGAAGACTGATATAAAGAAGTCATTGTACAACTGGGCTGTGTGTGACTGGTCTGTAATTGTTTTACCATCATTTGTATGTAATGGACCAATGGATCTATAAGTTCCCTTTTTATTACTAATATATACGTAAAATGATTTATAATTGTCCTGGACTTTTGTTGCTAGTTTTAATTCAAATTTTGATTTAGCTTCTTCAATACATTTTTTTGACTTTTTTAGCAGGTCTTTGTAAGTATTCCACCATATGTTACTTCCTGATCTTTTGGCCTTATAAAAAGCTCTATTTTCTTTCTTTATCAGAAGTCGTATTGATTTGGACATCCATTTGGGTTTATTTTTATTGGTATCATCCATTTTTTTTATTGGGGGGTGAAGGTTTGAGTGGCAAAGGTTATTTTACCCACAAGAAGATCCCACATGGACTCAAGTGTTTTATTCTGGAAATCCTGGTATTCCTCTGTATAACACCAAAGTTGTGAAAAATGGCAAACTGGTTTGGCAGACCAGTGACCAACAAGGCTGATCATGACATGGTCGGTGCGTGTGGGGAGGAAACTTCTCATAATTAAAATAAACCAGCCACTCCAGTTAGATAGCAACTGGCTCATTTCATCTACACAACACCATCCAGCAATCAGCTGAATAGTGTCGTTATGAGACTGCTTCCCTGACCTGTAATGGAGTTCCTCTCCCATTCCACTCCATCATGCTGTGTAATATTTATTTGAAAATTGGTTCCACTGTCTCCAGTTCACATTTCTTACATAGCTCAATGCTGGAGTAAGCACTGACTACACCCTTCCCCCACTCACCAATACTATGGCTAGGGGTTGTATCACTTTGCCTACACAATGAACAAAGAAAAGCACTGAGTAAAGGTAGTGACCGAGGAATCGAGGAGAGCGAGGGGAAACTTTTTACTATGACTCGCTAATAGAGATTGGCTTGTGCACTAAAAACCTTGAGCTCCTAAAGTTAATTTCCGATACACTTGGAAGTAAGCTGTACAAGGGTTGTGAAGAACTACAGAAGAGCTATAGAAGGAAATAGAAGGTAACAGAAGGTCATATTAGAAGGAATAGAAGGACTAAAAACTAACATGTGGCTGTGTTTCCCTTGTCTTTATTATTTTATTATTTTAACTGTTTCTGATCTCCTTTGATTGTGGTGTGGTTAAGGAGACATTTTCTGTGGTTGCTTGTGTAAAGGGCAGGATTTTGACTATCTGTCTCCCAGTTTATAGGTGTTTTGGGACACCTGTAGAGTGCAGAGATTGCCTTGGAGTGGGAGTGCGGGCATTTACTTCTGACACTTTACTGCAGAGCTCTTGGTATACAAGGGAGTTCATGGTTGAACTTTTTGTTGACCTTTTCACTCGTTTATGCTCTCATTCTGAGTTTTGCACTTTGTGCCTGTTTGTGATCTGCCATGTCTGTGTGCTTAGCTCCCCTTTTGGAAATAGGTTGACTGTTTTATCAACAAAGATTTTATTAGTTGGAGTCTTGGAATAAAGTTAAATCAAGGAGAGATAGCATAGTAGAGGGTAATTAACATGGAAAACACAGGCCCTCATCTGGTAGGCTAGGTAACTTCACGTGCTTGCAGGTACATGCACACAAGAGCCCATTTCTTTACTACTGCAAAGGGGACCTAGGGTTTTAAAAGTGAACAGGCGTGGCATTCTGACTTCAGAATCATTATTACTCACACCATCTACAGGCAAGCATTTGCTCTTGTTTGCTATCGAGCACTTTTTGGAAAGAGAGTGCTTTATCGCCAGATTTTTCTACATGCTTTGAGATATTTGGGTCTTTTTATTGAAGCAGTCTATTATTTTTAAACCATTTAAATTTGTGGGTGTTCCTTTTAGGCTTTTAGTAGTTTCCTTTTTTTTGCCTTGTTTGATTAGAGATTCAGACCTTTTATATATACTCAGCGTCTGTTAGGAATTCCTAATCTGGGCTTGTGCCAGTTGAGTTAGCCTGTAGCATGCTGTCTTAAGGGAGAGAGGTCTCAATATTGTAGTAGTAGTAGTAGTAGGTAGTAAAAACTTTTATTCATTACATGAATTGGAAGCTCAACTGAGACAAGCTCATTTTCAGTGAGGTCCAAAGTATTGTATTGACTCCATGCGTATTCCTGAGCTATACCTGAAGAAAGTGAAAGTATAATGTCAAAATATTCTAACTCACAACTAAAATTAAAACTAAAATAAGTCAGGAAAGGGATTTTGTTGAGAATCTGCTCTTATGCTATAATTTTTATATTCTCAATTTAGGCTGCCCTTGTCTTTGAGTTGCACTGTTCGAGTACCAGCTCTCTGTATTATAGGACATCTAGAGAGTCACTCGATTTTGTGTGGAGTGAAAACTATATTCTACTTTTGGATTTGGATCTCTGTAGCTACAAATATATTTATCTTGCTGTAGGATATATGCAATCGAACATAATTAAGATTCTAGGCTCCTTTATGATAAGTATTGCTGTTATACTGCTGCTATAGTGTTGTCATATTTTTGTCTTTTTTATGTTTTTCTTTCATGGTTTTAAGATTTTAGTTTTTTTCTTACTTTTTTTTTTAACTGTAAATGATATTGGGAACTGGATTCAGTGGATTCACTTCCTGATATTTTCAAGGCTTAATCAAACTATAGCATACAGAGTTAATTGGTATTAATTGATGAGAAGTCCTCAATTTGAGGAATTTAATCTACCTTTAATGAAAACAAGAAATGGTAAAATGGTCCAAAAAATGATATTGATCCCCTTAAGAAGCAATCTAAGGGACCAGGTAAAAATAGAAAGGTTAAGGAAAGTAAAAAGCATATTAAGATACAGAGCACAAATGTGGAAAAATGAAAGAATAAAGTTAAGACAGAGAAGAAAGTGAGTAAACTGGCTACATCTGACCCTTCCCAGACTTTGATAACCTTTCACCTAGAAAAAGTGGATCTTATAGTTCAAGATGACATTCGAACTGCCTCTATTCCATGTCAACTAACGGAGGGAAAACAGTAGAACAAAATAAGGAAGAAACACAGTTAAACAATAGTCAAAAACTGGTATACATTTTTGATTCAGATTCAATAAAAAGAATTCAAAATTTGTTATTTGATAGTCAAAGTGACCCCATATCCCCAGTAAAGGTATTCCAGGGAAAACAATTAAAAAGGTTACTTTTATGGAAGCCCCCAGTATAAATGATTCTAATCAAGATTTTCCTGTAATCTCCCTTTCTTGTAACAGCCTTCCTGTAACAGCTATTCAAGAAAAAATCAATGCTACATAATAAGGTTGTTGGTGAAATCAGAGAAGAACATTAGGGCTAAAAGATTTGTCAAATCAAAATATCTCAAACAATGGGAATAATGCTTGCCAAATCACATATACTCCATTTATAGATGAAAACCTAATTGAAGTTTTAAAAATCCAGCATGTGGCAAATGTTGCTATCATGGAGCAGCTGGTGATGATAAAAAATGAGATTACTGATTTAAGAGGGGAGGTTGCTTTAAATGCCACGAGATTGAAGGAACTTCTATCTGTTCAGATAAAGAACTTGAAATCACCTGATTCCCCATCATTGATTATTTGTGACCCAATTCAGCAAATTTTGAATCCAAAAGATACCTTTATTGATTTCAACAAGGATCTGGTTAATAATGAAAATAAAGCTAACACTAAATCACCTCCAGCACATGATGAATTAGTGGCTGACCAAAAGGCGAGCAGACATCAATTAGTTAGTAAAAAGAAAAAGAAAAGAGAACATATGACAAACAAGATCAGCTGAAAAAAGGTAATCATGGTAAAAATGAAAAAAGTAAGGGTTAAAAAGGGTAAAGTGGATGAACATAAAAGAAAGACACTTGTAGAATCTATGGAATAGAAGGGCACTCAAAAGGGAAACTTAGACTACAAACAGTCATCTCAAAGTCAACAAAATTTAAACTCTCTGGCAATAGAATCAGTTAAAGTTATAAATGAGCATAAACCCTTAGATGTGGAGGAAACTGATACCTGTTTAGCCACAGCTGATAGTGAGTCTTGTCACCTTACAGACTCTCAGGCAATTGTTACCATAAGAGATATCTCTTACAATTCCATGGAAAATAATGATGTTTTAAGAATTCTAATAACTATGTTGTGTAATGACTATCTGATGCTGAGCATTGCTGTTGATGACATTTGTGATGTTATAAGAACACATGCATATGAAAATGACATTTTCTTCATATTCTTTAAAAATACCAGTGTTGCTCACTATGTTTGGAGGAATTCAGATAAATTAAATAGTTACTGCATAGCTCTGGACTACTCAGTACCTACTACAAAATTCAAATTGGTCACAGCTGACCACTAGGAATGTAGTGGATGAATTACCTAATTGTGTTAATATTAAAGATTTGGTATTTCAAAATGAAAACCTAAATATTCCTCCAGATGTGGGGCTTTCCATCTTTGGATTGACTTACATTGGCAAAGGAAAGTAAAGTAAAATTAAAATCTCTGGTTACCCATTTGTTTTGTAATATCTTGAAGCAAATTTTTTTATGAGAATGGTATGGTAAATGTAGAAAGAATGTTCAGACTGGGATCAGAAGGAAGTCAAATTGATGTTACCTTAGTGAATAATAAGCTTGCTGAATGTGCACTGACTAATGGGGATAAACTTGATGCTTTGGGTATTTTAATTGTGAATTTTAATGAGGCTACTCTGAAAGAAAATCAACCTCGTCCAGAATGGGTGGAACCTGCTATTGAAATCTCTTACAGGGTGGAGGTTAGCAATAGATTCAGCCCCCTCATTGATAATGAAGAATGACTGGTTAACGATTGTGCTAATAATGAAACTAAGGTAGAAACAGTGCTAATGGACCCTTTACATGTAGATAGTGTGGGAACCAAGAAACCTGATTTCTTTTTTAAATATTTAAACAAGTTCAAGATTGTCACATAGAATGTTGGTGGGCATACTGCAAAAATGGTAGATTCTGATTACTTGGATTTTATTAAACAATTTGACATAATAAATCTGCAGGAAACATGGCATAGTAAAGATCAAGAGCAGACTGTTAGGCTGGCCCGGTGGCACAGAGGGTTGAGGCACTGGACGCCACACCTCACGCCACGCCGGCAACCCGGGTGCAGGAATGAGCCTGGGTCATTGGAGGTCAGCCATGGGGGAGGGAGAGGACTAGAGCTGGCTGCCATCAGGTGGCCCTCTACCTCAGGAATAGGGGTAGCAGGTACCTCAGAGCTTGGCCGCCATCTGGTGAAGGCCAGAGAAGCAGTGTCTCTCCAAGGACCTTTGGCATTAGGCCATTTGGGGGAAGGGCAGAGGAGACCCCATCTGGAGCTGTGGTATGCATGTGCGCCTCCATACACATGTGCTACCACTTCCAGGGGTCTTGGGAGTATGTCCACAGGAGAAACGGAGGAAAAAGTGAAGGTCCCTGAGGATGATACCTCCGGACCAGCTCTGGGGATCTGCCAGGGTGCGTATGGTTCTACAAGCCCCTGAAAGACCCCGAGTACAGTAGGTAAATGGACAATGAGGGAGGACCTGCCACAGAAGGATAAAGACAGTTTAAAAAGAAAAGAGCAGACCATTAATTTAAATGGCTTTCAACTGCTACATAGTCCTGCAACTGAAACAAACAAGATGAATAGATGGGCTGGTGGTTTTATTATTTATCTTAAAGTTGTGAATAATGTGAAATTGTTGCAGTATAAAGCTGCAAAGAATTATATTGTGGCAATTTTGAAACTTCAGCAGGATGTAGTAATATTTATATATGTTTATAACCCACCAAAAAATTCAGTTAATTATGAACAAGATTTATTTACTAAGTTACTGGAAGAAATAGAACATTTTTATACATTGTATTTAAATGCAGAGGTTTATATAACAGGGGATCTGAACATCAGGTGTGGTCATCTTATTACCCGACAGGATAGTGAAGCCTCTGACCTAGAAAAACAGTTAGGAATTCAGGTAAGATCATCATGTGACAAAAAAATGCAGATAGCAATTATAAGCTAGAACATTTTCTAAAGGATTCAGATCTAATAATCTATAATGGAAGATCCAAAGCAGATAAGCATGGGATGTATAGCTGTATAAAGACCAGATGTAGCTCACTAGTTGACTATGTTCTTATTTCACCATATGATTATTGCAAATATTATGATTTAAAAATAGTGACTAGATCAGATAGTGCCCATTTCCCAGTTATTACTGTAAGGAAAATAGATACAAAAACTCAAATTGCTTATGAATTTAATATGGAGATAAATAATAGAAGAATAAAATGGACTAACCTTATAATGGAAAATACAGCATATATAATGATTCAATTTCAGGAACAGTTTAATTCCTTAGCAGATAAATAACTGGATCCTGAAAAAATGTATGCAGCTATTCAAAGTATTTATTTTAGGTTAACAATTAATTATTTGCAAATCATACACATTAGTCTCATACATATGAAAACTGGTTCTATAAAACATGCTTGGGAGAAAGAGAGAATTGGCAAAGACTACCAGAAAAGCTAAGCAACGTCCAACAAGAGACAATCTTATGAAACTGACTAATTGTAGAAGGGAGTACAAAGATCATGTGAAAATGCAAAGAACAATAAATCAAAAAAGACCTGTGGGGTAAAATGTTAATGACTATTAATGAAAAAGATGATTGCTCTTTCTGGAAACTGGTTGCGCAGGGTACAAATCAATATAAAACTCATACAGATGCTTATATCTTGCCAGATCAGTGGGTTAAGTATTATTATGATACTTTTAACAAGAAACTTCAAGAATCTGATACCCAATTAAACAACATTAATATTTCACTAGAAATAAGTGGAGATTTCCTTTGGATCCCACGTATGAAGTAACTGTTACACTTCATAGTTTAAAAAAAAAATAAAGCCTTGGGACCAGATGGGATTGTCCTGGACTTTTATAAGATTGATTCAGACTGGTGTTCTGTATTGTTATCAGATTTTTTCAACAAATCTGTTATGTATGCATATAGTCCTACTTCCTGGTCTTACAGTCTCAACTGCCAATGTGATGTGAAAGAACCCAAAGACCTGCACCACATAATGTTTATATGTACGTGATGCAGGAATTTGAGAATGAAATATCTGAGTGATTTCATTGGCTCCTTGGTTATGCCTACAAGGTATATTTTAGATTTACTATTCAGCTCTGAAAACTTACAAATTCTAGAGAAATTAGCTATATATTTAATAAAAGTATCTCAGTTTAGAAAAAAGTACGTCACGTGGGTGACTGATTGAATGTACTTCAAACTACCTAATATTAAGATAATGCACTTTATATATGTAAGAGCATTTATGATTAGCATTCATTAATGCATATCTTGTGATAAACTTGTTTTATTGTGATGGGTTTTATATATGGTGTGTGTTATTTGTATGCTGTTTTGTCTTGATTGTAAAGGCAATTTTGTCTACAATAAATTTCTACTACTAATATATATTCATTTTTTTATTTCATTGAAATGGGTGCAAACAGTAGTTTGTCATGTCATGGTAAGGAGTGGTGGGATGGGTTAGCTTCATCTTTAGATGAAGTGTTTCATTACAGTAACAAGTTTCAATATGAGTTACAGCAGTTTCTGTTACCCTCTATTGTTAATAGATAATAATTACTGGTGACTCCCTTTAATGCATGGAGACGACCCATGTTTCAAATGCCGTAATAACCGGGTTACTCCATTATTATGGTATTTTCTGACCAATTTTGTTTCAGTTCTCTATCAAGTGGTATTCTAAGGTCTCAAAACAGTGCATGGTCACACCCTTTCAGTGCCATAAACTACTCTTGCAGTACTCTGACTTTTCATTACCAATTTCTTCAGTTATAAAGTCCTTCATTTTAAATAAATAAAAAGATCTATTTTGTCATATACTTTAGACTACAGAAAACAGCAGAGCATTTGTGCAGGGGGAGAGCGCAGCAGTTGAAGTGAGACGGAGCAGCGACATTTTCAGCTTGAGACTGTTGATCAGCACTGTTTTACTAAATATGCATTCAATTTTCCTTTTAAATTAATTAAAAAATATTTTTTTGTTTTGTTTTCTTGTTGGTGGTGCTAGCCTGAGTCGGGGGGGGGGGAGTTGCGATGCTTGCCATGAAGTTCAGGCAGAACTGCAAGAGTTACAGGCTGCAGTTTCGATTTGTTTATAATGAAGCCCAAAAAACATAAACAGAAGTTCAAACCAAATGTCTGCAGGGTGTTTGCAGGCAGCATTATTTACTGTGATCAAGTCAGAAGTTGGAGACAAGCTTAAAAATGCTTTGTTTTTTGGGTATGTTTGAAATGGAAATGCAAGTGTTAACTGTTCAGGACAAGGTGCTGTGAACATTGTGATGTTGTAAACTCCCGCTCCTGAGGTTTATGGGTCATCACACACCTCGAGTGTGTAAAACAAATCCATTACACACAGTCACCTATGCATTATTGTCTATGTGATGCCTGGTTTAACCATGCAATATGTTTGCCACCATCTGTTGATAGTTACGAATGACATAAGCGCTGCAGACAAACCTATTAGTGTGATTATTATGGTACATGCCACTCCATTTAAATTTCTGCTGCAGTGTTTTATAAACTGCCCTTCAGAGTACCATGTTTGTCAGTTACAACACTTTTTTTCTTCTTCAATTATTTATCTAGGTGTTTTTCTCTTTTTCTCATCCACTCTCACATCCTTGGCATGCGTGCATGAACGTGGAGGCATGCATGCATCATACACTCGCGGGATGTCTACCCAGTCACCCATTGCACCTGCACACTGGACCTCCCACTTGGAGATGGGGGACTGTGAAGAGCCCAGGAGAGGAAAACTGCCATTGTTTGAAAATAGTAAAGAAGTTTTAGCCTCTATCAGAGTGACTCTAATTCTTTTATGATTGTGGCATATTTTGTAAGTGTGATAAGCCACTCCAGGGTGTGCATTTCAAGGATTTCAGTGCACTTCCCAAGTGCATAAGGAAACTCGGCCATTGGCCTAGTGCATTATGACGCCCATAGGTCATGCATTAAAATCCTTGAACTGCACACCCTTGAATGGCTTACTACTTATGTATGTGATGAATGACTAGTGCTGGAATACATATCAATCTTAAAATCAATGTAAATGTATGCAACTATAACCCCAATCAGCATGATATAACATAACATTGAGTCTGTTTTATTTTCTATATGTTTTGTTGTACTTAGAGACACCAATATACCATCAGATCCATTGGATGAACAATATAAATATATCATATTTGAATCAAACCTATTGGAACTTTTTTTCTTCTTGCCAGTATTGTCATCATCCAACCAGAGGTATCATCACTCGGACTTGTGGTACAGTTATCCACATTACACAATATTGTGAACTTTGTGGAAATACAAGGAAATGGGTAAGTCAGCCATATATTGGGTAAATACCTGTTGGCAATCTGCTGTTTTCTGGCACAATTCTGTTTTCAGGATATTTACAATATAAAGTACTTTTGATGCACCAGATGTTGAAAATACCAACAATTACAAGCACAACATTTTTCAAGCATCAAAGACTATACCTGCATCCAACCATATTTAAACTGTGGAATTCTATTCAATAACATCTTATTACATTATCAAGTATGGAGGGGAATTTGATGATTGAGGGCAATTGTCATTCTGATAGCCCAGGTCATTGTGCGAAATATAGTTCATATACTGTAGTCGAGGAAAGGATTAACAAAGTCCTTAAAGGACCCCGAAACAACATTTTGACATCAAACTATTCAAAAATCTGACTCTGTAGGTGACTAAAGGAAAGGCTGCTGTATTCATTAATGCTAAAACTGCATTTACATAATTTTCCTAAATGTTGTTCCAGAGCATTTGAAAATTATAAAATCAGCCTTTCAATTTCAAAAAAACTGTCTTGCCTGCTTCCTAAAATGGCCACCAAATGTGTTATGTGATGACATTATTGGAGCCAAAGTCAGAGAGACATATGGCTCTCTATAGTGCTAACTAGTTCTGTTTTCTCTTTGTATAGAATTGTTTCACTCAAATGGTCAAAACCATGTGCATTATTTTGTATAATGCACATGTTAGGCTATGGTTCTGTTCATTTTGTTTACTTTAACATGCTGAAAATGTGTTTTAATCCAACCCACTTTCTCTGTGGCAAACCACAATGCAGTACAAATCTTGAATAACCTGGTGGTCTAGTGGTTATGGTGGATCCAGGATGCTACAATGGGGGTGCCGGGGTGGTGTGCATGCTTATTTATTTATTTGTTTGCTTTTGGTAACTGGGTAAGGCACACTAGACAGCCAAGTGCCTATTTTCAGGTGTGACCCGGGAATTCTTAATATGCACTTTTGACATTTTTATTAAACCTTCATATTTTCTGCTATTCTTTTCTAGTATGTTTTTGACAGAATCTACTAATGGAATCCATAGTCTGAATGTAAACATTTGAACAATTAATAAATCAGACTTCTTCAACAAAGTGAAATGCAGCAGCAGCAAGCAAGTACGTTAATATGTGTGGGGAGAGGGATTGCAGCCACACTCTTCACCACCCCCTAGAGCCACCACTTTTTTGTAGCAAAGTTCTTGTGCAGTCCAATGTTAGAGTTCATACTTGGAAACTCATATATATGCTTATCTTGTCATCTTTTTCCATGGGAAATAATAACAATAATAATAAGAAGAATTGACATTTATATAGTGATTTTCATACACATTGTACCCCAAAGTACTTCACAAGCAATACTAGACTGGTAGTGAAGTGACTGAAAGTGTAGTGGCAGCCATTTCATACATTAATATCCACACAGCCTTGGACAATTGCATGAACTGGTTTTATGGGAAAGGGAATATTGGCCAGGACAACAGAGTCAGGCAGTGATCAATGTGCTGGCAGCCCCACATCTTATTTCTCACAGTAATCTGCTCATATTTCTCTCCTTCTGTCGTCCCCCTTCCCTGAATATAGCAGTACCTTGCAAGAGTGGCCTTCTCAGTCCCCCTTTGGTGTTCATTCTTCACTATTCCTCCTCACACTGAAAATTGGTAAGCTCATCACCCTTCTTTATCATGAATGCAAGTAGTACAGTCCCTGTTTTATTTTGACATATGAAATATAAACATATCTTTCCAGTAAGTCAGGCTCATAGCAGCAGGGAACAAGGAGAATGATGGGCTTTCCTATCCTCAAAAGATCTAGGCTACCTTTGATTAGGCACTATTAAATGATGGGTGTGCACATCAATATGCACGTCATATAATAGTGCCTAATCATAAGTGGCTAAGATCTTATATGGGTAGGAAAGCCTATTTTCCCACTTGTGCCATGCTGCTACCTGTATCAGCCTGGCTTACCAGAAGATCATGTTTATTATTAATATGTAAATATAACATGGGAGACTGTACTAAGCACATTCATGATGTGGAATGGTAGTGAACTCACCAGTTTTTGGTGTGGGAAGCGGGTGAGAAAAATGAATGCCAGAGAGGTACTAAAGAGGCCATATCAGTAGGGTACAGCTATATTCAGGTTAGTTGAAGACATGAAGGAGGACGCTGAGCAGATCTCTGTGAGATCTGAAATGTGGGGCTGCCAGCATCATGATCATTACCTGAATGTGGATGAGAGTAGCCAGTGAGGACAAATACTCAGAGTGGCACGGCTGCACCTAAACTGTTACTTGAATTCAGTGTAGGGAGATTACCCTTGGGTGGGGGTGATGTTGACATTTGTCAGGACAGTATTGCGGGAGTTGTGTATAGCTCATTCAAGATTTTGAAGGATGGTAGCCAGCCAACTCACATTGTGGAGCAGAGCACAGAAAAGTACTGGAGAAGAATTGCTGGGAACTGTCCTTCGGGGTTCTTCAGATCACAGGTAAAGGAGTAGACTGACACTGGAAGTCAGGTGGATTCGCTCAAGGACCCGGATATTCAAAAGGGTTGCACTATGCGCAATAGGGTTGCGCCAGCGCAAGTCCAAAAATGCACCATTCAGCGATATTCAGCGGAAGGCAGTTGCGCTACTGAAAACATGCTGAGCAACAGCGCAATGCAAATGAAGGCATGTGCAACCAAAGGAGGTGGATCCATGCATAAAGAGCGCAATGCGATATTCAAAGGCTTGCGCAATGCGCAACAGTGGATCAGCTGGAAGGTGTGACACGGTGGAAATGAGCCAAAATAAAAAGGCTCAAGGAAGAGGCGCAAGAACCCGACAGGGAATGCTCATGAGGCAGCTACAGAGAGCAGGCCACAGCAGCAACCAGTGCAGGCCAGGGAGTAGGCAGGACATAATAGTGGCAGCTGAAGGCGTGTGGGGCCACAGAGTTCGGAAGCCAGTCAGTGTACCCGGTGCAGCAGAGGTAGCAGTCAGGACAGTGGGGTGAACAGAACAACAACAGCTGGGGGGGGACACAGGCCAGGGAGATGGACAGTGCCACCTTCCACATGGAAGCTGTAGTGAGGGGGGTGAGAAGGCATGCTGCAGTGGGACGTGACTATGGAAGGGCCCGTCGGCGGTACGCCCCCAACAGGCAGTACCGTGCCCACATCAGCTTTGAGCTGTATTCAGATGTCGAGACTGTGGGCCAGTACCGCCTGACCAGGGCAATACTGAGGCGGCTCTGTGAGCTGTGCAGTGATGTGATGCAGGCACCCTCACGCCGGAGTCACACTCTGTCAGTGGAGACAAAGGTAACAGCCTGCATGTGCCTGCTCACCACGGGTACCTTCCAGAGGCCAACAGGGGACACCACAGGCATAACACAGTTGTCCATATCATGCACTCTCACCCAATTCCTCAGCGTACTGCTGCCACATGCTGCGGAGTACATCCATTTCCCCAGCACCACGGCAGAGCGTACAGCAAACATGCAGGAGTTCCACAGGGTAGCACATATGCCTGGTGTGCTAGGGGCGATAGACTGCACCCATGTGGCTATTCGCACACCACCTGGCCCCAATGGGGCCGCATATCGCAACCGGAAGGGGTTCTCTAGTGTCAACTGCCAGGTGGTGTGTGATGCCAGTGGGCGCATCATCAATGTCTGTGCCACGCACCCTGGCAGAGCACATGATTCATTCATATGGTACCAATCTGCACTGTGCCATCGATTCAAGAGTGGGGACATCTCCACAGGACATCTGGTGGGTGAGTATGCATGTAGGAGTGGCAAAGTTGGGGCAAGGGTGGGAAAGCCACAGGTGCCATGGTAGTGGCACACAGGGCTAGGGGCAATATGGACCTGAACATGACACTAATCTCCACTATCTCCACACAGGTGACAGTGGATACCCACTCCATCCCTGGTTGCTCACACCCTACCGGCGCCCCATGACCCCATCGCAGCAATGCTTCAATGAGGCACATGCCGCCACATGCAACATCTTCGAGTGGGTGTTTAGGATGCTGAAGGCACGCTTCTGATGCCTAGACACCTCCGGCGGTGCCCTACAGTACAGCCCCTCAAAGGCCTGTGGGATATTCCTGGCCTGTTGTATCCTGCACAACATGGCCAAAGACTGTGGGATAGCCGTACAGGTCGAGGAGGGGGACAGCGATGGGGACGCCGGTGATGCCGGTGATGATGGGGATGAGCAGCCCCCCCCTTGGACGGCGTGACCCCCGGCTGATCCGGCAGGCCCAGCTGCACTGGGACACCATCACAGAGGTGCATTTCACACAACATAGGTAAGTCATGGGGCCATGTGCAACCAACACTGTCTAGGCACAACCCACATACACACAGGGTAACACACCAGGGGTGCATGACAGCAAGGGGAGTGGAAGGGTACAGGCACACAAACACACCATCAGGGAGGGGTGAATAGTTACACGCTACATGGACACACACACACACACACACACACCAGGCACAAAGTGTACATGGGCAGGTGCACAGCAGAGCAGGAACAGACATGTCAAACACACAGATCCACAGATCCACAGACCACCCCCACCACCTGTACTGTCCAAGTACGTGTGTCAGATGCTGGGCATCCTTGCACCTTGGTGTACAGTACAATGCAGGCATCATCATGCACATGCACCTGTGGACAGCAGTCAGGTGGGTGTGCAAGTGGTCCGTGTGTCAGCGTGTTGGGCAGGGCACCCACCAGTGCACTGCCCACCATGACACAGATTGCACACAGGGCAGCACCAGACAGGGACCACACTGGGAGACAGGTCAGTCATGTGGCACTGTGCCATGGCCACCTTGGATGCGTGGGCAGCCTCGCCATGACCCAGCAGCACTGGCAGGCTGAGCATGGGCCACATGGGGTGGCACCGATGGACCACCAGGGGTCCCACTGCACGGGTGCGACCTTGTCCGCACAGGGGTCTGCAGCATGCTGAACATACCTGCACCAGGGGTGCTCGGGATGCCCACAGCAAAACTCAGCCTCGACAGGCTGGGTGTCGCACGACACCAGGAATGGGGAGTGGAGAGCGTACTGCGTGGGATGCACGGTACAGGGGCACCTGACTGTGCACCCAATGCGGCCACGACAGCGACCAATGCCTGGGTCTGCCTGTCAATGGCGGCGGTCACATCCATCTGCATTTGGACCATCTCTGCAAGGATCATTGCATTGTCCCTGCTGTGCCACTCCACAGCCACACACAGTGCCTCCATGGACGTTGCAACCCACATCTGCTGCTGTACTGATGCCCGCAGCAGGCGGGTGTGCTCATCAAATGGGTCATCTGCCACATCGGCAATCTGTCCCCCAGGGTATGGAAGGGCCTGATGCTCAACACTCCTTGAGGGTGGGCGCTGTTCACCAGGACCAAGTATGGGCAAGTCAACAGGCAGTGTGCATACGCCACCACTGAATCCTGTACCCCCAGACATGGTGGGTGACTGCTGCTGCTGCCCCTCAGCCTGCTGTGCCCAAGGGACCAGTCGTTCCACTGCTGTGTCTGCAACAGTGCCAGAGACCTGCACAGCCACTGGTGCTGCCCCACCGGTGCTGAAAGGCACAGCCTGGGATTGTGCTGGCACACACGTTGGAACCAGCTAGGTCAAGGGGTGCGAGCTGTCCTGCTGTGTGTCCATTATGTGACACACACGTGTCACTGCCCATTGTGGTCCTTGCATCATCAATGGTGCAGGTTTGTGCCACAGCCACAGCCACAGCATGCTGGCATGCTTGCATGCCAGACTGCTGAGACACAGGATGAGCACCCCCCACACCTGACTCACCGACATCGGAGATGGCAACCAGGTGTGCACACTGGTGCAATGCATGCCGGCTAACAGCAGAGGTGGATGGACCCTCCTCCAACTCTGGCTGGATGTCCACAGTGCACGGGCCCACCACCACTGTCCCCTGCAGATGCACAGGATCTGTTACAGAAAGTGAGAACATGTTAGTGCATGGAATCAACCTCCCCCCCCACCATGTCATACCGTGCAGTGATGGGCTATAACCTGTCTGGAAGCCACCTCCTGGAATGCCCTCGATGGCACTGCGCTGCATGGATGCAGCCAGACGGTCCTCCACCAGGGTCAGCTGTACCACCTCTGGCTGGCCCCCACCTGTGGCAGCGCTTGCCGCCCTGAGGGCTGCCACCTTCTCCTTCACCCGTCTCCTGTCGGTCCCCATCTTTTTCTTACATTCCTGCACGGAGTGCTGGTGGCTTCTGTGCAGGTTTACAGCGCGAGCTACCCCCTCCCATGCAGCTGCATGGGCCTGAGGGGTGCCCAGCCATCCACTAAGTAGTGACTCTTCATCCAGGTAGGCCTGGAAGAGTGCCTCTGTTTCGGCCTTTGTGAAGTTGGGCCTCCTCTTCCACCCACCATCATCCTCCTCACCCTGTCCTTGCTCGGCCATGTCATGGTCTGTATGAGTGGAAGTGGACACCTGTTACTGTGCAGTTTACAGCATTATCCCATGACCGTAGTCCATAACATCACACAGCATGCAACCTACCTATCACCCGCAGTAACCGAATATGGCCACTGCAGATCACTGTCGCACATTTATAGCGCAATGCATGCAAATTAGGAGTGGAGCAACTTTAATGAGATGCAAATCGTGCCGCAGCGCCATTGAATGGCTGATCAGCTGATTTGCATATAATGACTGAATATCGTGCTGTTGCGCTTCGTGCAATACGGTTGAGCCGGCTGAGCCAATGGCACAGTTCCGTGACTGCGTAGTACACCGCACTGTGCATGCCCAGGTAGCTTACGCAGGCATCTGCCATGCTGATGACATGCTGTGTGCGATTG
Organism: Neoceratodus forsteri; assembly: GCA_016271365.2. Taxonomy (NCBI): domain Eukaryota; kingdom Metazoa; phylum Chordata; order Ceratodontiformes; family Ceratodontidae; genus Neoceratodus; species Neoceratodus forsteri. The sequence continues at coordinate 1,585,923,678 of CM028130.1, forward strand.
GCAATTCAGGACACGGCAACCATTGTGCCAGTGGCGCTACCTGGTCACCACATAGCGCTGTGGCACAACTGTGCAATAGTCCACTGTGGCAATGGCACGCAGGTAACCGATCACGCTGGATGTGTAGACGTCCGATGGTGCTGTGCATGGCCTTGTGCCAGTGACCCATGACCTTGTGCCCCAACCTTTGCCCCCTTGGTGCTGTACATATGGCATGTCTGCAGCTCTATCACGCTGTTCGGTAACAGTGTGATAAGGACTGACGGCGCTGTACGAACAGTGCGATAGGGACTGATGGCGCTGTACGAACAGCACGATAGGGACTGATGGAGTTGTATTGCACAACATTTCCATGTGGGGTTGCCGTGCTACGGAGTGCCATATTGCCTACTATAAACCTGCAGGGATGGCACGCAAGAGAGCTCCACAGTGGAGTGCATTGGAGGTGGCCAACCTGGTGGCTGTGGTGGAGCCTCATCATGGGCCACTGTTTGGGGAGGAACCCCTGAACATGGCCCGCACCCATGTGTGGCAGCAGGTGGCCACCGATCTTGAGCAGGCCACTGGGCGGGTGGAGAACACTGGAGCAGTGCAGGCACCAGTACAGTGACCTGCACAGGAGGGAGCGGGCACTGCTGGCGCACCACAGATCACGTGCCAGAAGGGGCGTTGTGCCTAGGCCAGGTGGATGTGCCGTCTATGCACCTGTATTGTCCGCATGGGTAACACTGTGTAATGTGACCAGTGCATGGGGGAGGGTTGGTCTATGGTTGGCTGTGATGGTGTTTGCAGGTGTGTGATGTATGGGTCTGGCTGTGTTGGCAGGCATACTCAATGGGGTAGGGGGCTGTCTGCTTTGGGATCTCACTGATGTGTTTCTCAACATTTGTTTCCCATGGGCATGGAGGAGCGGAGGCGGGCCCAGGATGAGGCTCAGAGAGGCATTGCAGAGGTGGCTGGCAGAGGTGGCGGCAGTGTTGGGCCACAGCAGCAGCTGCAGCAGCTGCAGCGGCTTGATGAGGGTGAGTGTTATTACATCATCGATGCTATTGCATGCTGTGGGGGGGCACGGCCACCATCCATGGACAACACTGCCATGCACGCGATGTGTGACAGTCAGCACTGTCCAGTGGCACTGCATGTCTGTGAGTGCGTCACTGGTGGTCCATGCATGCACTGGGCACATGACTGTGGCACTAATTTCCCACCACGTAGCCACGTCACTGGACAGCCTTGGTTGTGCTGTGCTGGTCATGGGTGGGGTGTGTGTGCAGTGGCACACATGGCTGTTGCTGCCTGGTTGGGCTTGTCTTGTGCACGGTCACTGTGAGTGGGTACAGTCCATCACAGGGGCGGTGCACTTGGCTGTATGCCATGCATGTTGGGTGGGCTTCAGGGTTGTGGACAGTCACAGCCATTGATTCTGTTCCCTTGTCCTAGGTGTCCAGGTCCTATGGCAGATTGAGCAGGCTGTCCACCGCCTGCTGGAGGTGTTGATGGAGTCCCTGTCAATTCTGCAGGTGATGCACCAGAGGGGTGTGAGATGACAGGGGAGGCCACGGGACCAGAGGCAGCCTGATGCTGTGCATCCTGGAGGGCAGTAGCTGCCCCACACCTACCCCTTTACCCTTCCCTCACACCCTGCCTTCCCTCACCCAGTTCTTCACCCCTGCCCCTTACCCTTCCGTACCTTGTACCCGTACCCCCACCCCTTTCTTATATATATCTATATATATCTGTATATAGTTTATAGTTGTGTGTTCCTGTTGATATTCTTTTATAAATCTATTTTGATATGAATACTGTGGTGGTCTCTGATTTGCAGCTGGCTATGGGTGCTCAGTTGCAGTGGTGTGCTTGGCATCTGGGGTGGTATTGTCCTGGGATTGTGTGTGTGTGGGGGGGTGTTCCTGGTGTGGTGGTGGCTTTCAGCCGGTCTAGCCGTGTGCTGCCACACACCTCTGGGTGCTTCTGGTGGGTCTGGCTTGTATGGTTCTGTGGTACACACAGTTGCATTGTGCCGGGGGGGGCATGGTGATTCCGGCAGTGCCAGTCACAGTCACTGCTCATGGGTGGTGTCTTGGGGTTCCAGTGCAGGGTGTGTTGTGCACAGGGGGGGCTGTTCTACACTTGGGTTGTCTGGCCCTTTTGTGTGGCAGTCTCAGCTTGCCAGTGGGTGTGCTGGGGCACCATGGCCCAGCTGTGCTTTGTTGGCTTGTCCCCATGGGCCGGTGGATATTCCGTCCCTCCACCAGTGATGCTGTGCTTCGGGTGTGGGGTGTATTGTTAGTTCTGCAGTGTGTTCCTGTGCCCATCTGTGGCATGGGTGGTGGGCCCCTGCCTACCTCCCTGGTTGTGCAGTTCCATTGCTCTGCTGCTGGGGGGCTCTCTGCTTGTGCTATGGCACCTCTGGACTGCTCAGCTGGGCTGGCCTTGTTGTGCTATGGCGCATCATATGTGCTCAGCTTCCCCTTCCTGGTTGCGCTATGGTGCAGGTTGTGTGATATTCAGATGTTGGCTGGTTGCGCAATTTGACTTGCTCCATGTTTGAATATCGCGTCTGTTGCAAATGTGCGCAATTGACTTGTGCTTGCTCCTGCTATTGCGCACATTTTGGGCACAGTTTGAATATCTGGCCCCATGTACCATAATGCCTCTCCTGTGAATAATATTGTTATCCATTATAAGTGCAGCCCTCTTGAGGGCATGAACAGCATTTTTTTCTGGTGGTCATGATGCTTATTGCTTAGCCCTCTAGGAAGACCTAGTTGTTAGTTAATGAAGTGGGAAAAAACACAGCAGGGAACTGTACATACTACCTTCACTGTGCAGAAGAGTGGTGATCCATTCAATGTTTACTGTGGGAGCAGAAGTCAAACACTGAAAATGTGGACTGGAGAGTGATTTGGAAGGCATTTTGTAACAGTGCCAGCTGATGATGCATATCAGTATAGGTGTGCACAATCCTCTGAGATGCAAGATTACAATCCGAGGTGTGATAATTCTCTTCATGAGACCGCAAGCTCATATGCAGCCCCAGGCAGTACTAAGGGCAGGGTATGGATGGTGGGGTGTTCAACAGAAGGCAGGCTAGGTGCAGGGGGTTCACATGGAAAAAGAAAGCCTTATGTGTGCATTAACAAGAGAGCATGAGCTTTGGAACTGAACAAGACTGGTACTTTGCTGTGTGACCCTGAGCAAGTCACTAAACTTCCTTGTGCTCCCAGGCCATACCTGTAAACAAGCTTTCAGCTTAGTGTGTCTCTCTCCTGGTTAACAAAAAACAAAATTCAGTGCATCATATAACCACTAGATCATCAGGTATTTAAAGTGTTGTACTGTAATGCAGTTTGCCAAAGAAAAAGTTAGCTGGATTGCAAAGCATTTCCACAAGTTAAAGTAAACAAAATGAACAAAATCATAGCCTAACATTTGTACTGATCAAAATGATCCACAAGTTAATACATGGTGTTGATCATGGAGAAAAAGAAATGGGCAGACTGGATGGGCCTTGCGGTCCTTATCTGCCGTCAACTTCTATGTTTCTATGTTTCTATATCATTCTTGTACAACAATTCAAAATAAAGAGGGACTACAGAAATATATGTGGATCTCTGTCTCTGGCTCTGATGATGTCATCATGACTCATCACTTAACACACTTGGCAGACATCTTAGGGAGAAACCAAGGCTGTTTTTTTGAAAGTGAAAGGTTGATGTTTGCATTTTCCAAAAACTATGTAACTGCATTTATGTTATTCACATCAATGCAGTTTTAGCATAAATGTAAACAGCAGCCTTTACTTTACCTTGCTATGGAGCAAGATTTTGGAGTTTGCAGTTTTAAAAAACTGCTTATTAAGGTACCCTTTAATATCGAACTAGTTCAGGTAATTGATACAGTTAATTAGTTCATATTTTCCACAAACAATCAAGATTATTTTGTTAAGCATTTACAGATAACACGATGGTGAGAGCTGGACCTAATGGGTAGTGGCTCTGGGCAGGATTCACAAAAAAAGCCAAAAATCTCACAGCTGCGGGAAAAAGGCCTGCAGCACTGTGGAAATTGCATACGTGCTGAAAATCCATGACTGTGGATCCGCAGCTGCAGAAATAGCTTAGGAGGCACAGCAACGGTGAACTTAATTAGCTGGAACAGCAGATGTTAACAGGGCTGCCATAGAATGAAGCTGAAAGCACCCACAAAGAGACCAGCAACCAGTTCTCAACTGAGACCACTGTAGCACCACAGGTACTAGCAATACCATGGCACCACAGTGGCCAACTGTCACCCTCCCTGGGGTGTTCCTGTTGCCTGCAGGAGTAGCACTCACTACAGGCTGGTCAGGCTCTACTGCCTGTGGGTCTCCATCATGGGCTGCACTGGGTCTGGTGATTGTTGCCTTTTGCCATATCATGGCAATGTGTGCTTTTGTTGCTGTTACAGCAGCCACTGTTACACTATCTGGGATGCTATTACCTGTGCCTCATCTCCACTTTAATTGATTCCAATTGCTGGGGCACTACTGCAGTTTGCTGCGGGAGAGTTACACCTCATTCCACTGTGTGCAACATTTTTTTCCTCAGCTGCGGAAAAAAAATGGTTGTGAATAGCCTTTCAGAGGCTGTGCCTTACTTATCTCACACCTTTTTTCCCTCAGGGACTTCCACAGCTGCACTTTTTTTCCACAGTCCTTGGTGTTATTTTCCGCAGCTGCGGAGGGTTTTGTGAATAGCACCCAGTGCAAATTCCCCTTTTTTTCCATAGCTATGGCAGTTTTGGGGACTTAGGGAAGGTTTTGCACCTTCAGAAAGCATTGTGAATCCAGACCCCTGTGTGTAATCAAGATATATTAAAGAGTAATTTAGTTAAGTAATAAACCACGACAGGGTGTGGGTGATGCTAGGTTTGCCCATACCTGGTGTGGTTTGTTCACTAGGCTGCTGGCTGAGTAAGTGAACTACACCAAACATTGGTAAACCCAGTATCACCCACACCATGTCGTGGTTTATTGCGAATATACAATGCCCCCCCCACACACACACATTTTTGTGTAAATAATAATAAAGAAAAAACAGTTTTTTGTCTGTATTTTAAATTATTTTATGTGATTTGATGCTGTGCTAGAAAAAATAATTCTGGGCTGCTAGGATCCAGTGTTACTGCGCATTCGCAGTACTGGTTTGAAATTCCCATCAAGATTCTTTCACTGGGACCGGGAAACCATGAACTGTGTGCCTCATGTGATGTGTCTGGTCTCCGTTTTTCCTCTAGGAGCTGAGACAGATTCATTAAGTTAGTTTTGCATGAAATAGGGAGTACTGGCTTTGTTTCTTTCTTGCTTTATTTCTGAGCTTCATTCGACTCCTTCCCCATCTCTCATTTTTGGCTTCTGCATTGAGGGGGGTGCCGTATATTTTGTTTTATATGTTCTCATCATTGGCCAATGGAGCACTTGAAGGTGATTCGGGTGACAGGATGATCAAGGAATTCGCTTTGGGTAATCTCTGAGTTTAGGGTGAGGGCCTGCTTCAATTGTCTGGGACTATACTATAGTAGTGGGATTAATAGTAAAATGTTATTGTCATTCAGCTAAACAAATGCTTAATGCTTAGATCAATGCTGAACTGGGGAAAGTGTTTACAAATTAAAAATGATTCTTTTTTACAGTTTAAGGAAAAGTGTTTTTCTTTTTGGAACAAAAGTAGTTGTGTTTTTGAAGCACACACTATATATATATATATATATATATATATATATATGAACAGTACATGTCCAAATACACCCTAAGACTAAACTTCAACCCTAGTGTCTACTGTGACAACCATGTGACTATTCAAGATTCGCTCACAAGGTCAACAGTTGCCACGGTAGCTTCTCCGTTGAACATTTTATGAAATGATGATGGGCTACCATACAATATCGTTTACGTTTAGCATGGATATACATAGTATAAACTTCCTTGGTGTTTGCTCTATGGACATCACAATTTTGGTGTGCTGCAACTCACTTGGATTAGAAATAGCAGCATGGGTCTCTCATGCTTTATTTTAGAGGTTAACCTGCTGTCATTGTGAATGGATACTCATACACTGTTCTCTCTATATAACATGGGTTTGACTGAGTTTTTGAATCCCTCCACCCCCAACCCCCTGGCCTTAACAGTGACCACTAATCACATAGATAAACATGTACATTCTAGAATTGATGAATACAAAAATCACTACAGTTTGCTTAGAAAAAATATGTCTCTTTTAACCAGTGTAGTCATTTTGTCATACATTACTGATTCCATAGTGCAATGAAGTGAAAGATCATGCATGATGCAAATTAGAGGGCCTAAAGAGAACAGTGAATGTCTTAATTCAGGCCAGCAATATGACTGTGGATACAATATCAACAGACAGGTTGCCATGTGGATTCAAGAGAATCTTGGTCATGTGAAGCATCAATATGATGTGTGGCACGTGGCCAGAAATATGTATTTATTATTTATTTATTTTGTTGTATTTCGATTGCATTTACCTTAAAGAGCGACTGTACTGCCAACAATTTTAAATAGATTTTAAAAACTTCCAACCATTGCCTTTGATATCTGAGGTACTATTTCTTTTCTATTTGTTTAATTTAAATATTTTTTTTTACCTTATGTTATTATCAGTGATGTGTGGGTTAGCTCTAAGACTGATAGGTGACATGTCTTCCTCTACATCCCCACGCTACATCATCGGCATTGTGAGCTCGCTTACTGTGACATCACTGCTACTTAATAACTGCAAGTGAGTACCCATCAGGTCATTCACCTGTGATGCCAGTGTCAGTGAGATTTAATGCTTATGATTTAGTGAGGGGCAGTACAGTTAGATATGTCAGCTTCCATGCTATTACCTGCTCTACACATCTGGCACAATATTATCACATGTATAATTTTCTGATGAGCAAAGGGGGAAAAAAGGAAAATATTTCAGAAAAAAACAATTGCAGCTGATTACTACTTAAAATCTGAATTCTTTTCTGGTGTGCTTATTTTTGCACCAATAAAACTACAAATATAGTGCAGACTGCTTTTGATGTCATTTTGTTAGCGAGAAATCAGACTAGCAAAAGGGTACGTGGGAATGAAACGATCTACCACAGGAGCTCACTCCCTCTCATGCCCTCTGAAACACTTTTAGTTTACATGCAACACACACAATAGACTGTGACAAAAAGAGAGAGAGAGAGAGAGAGAGAGAGACACTATCTGCATTAGTATTACTTTCATCCTGCCCCCCCCTCCAGTAGTTGACCCGTTGCAGGTTGGTGCCTACTAGTTGCAATGCCAAGGGATTTTCAGCGCCTGCTGATCTGTGGTGGCTGGTTGATCGCATAGTTTCAGGGGAGCAACATATCCAACCAGGTATATAGCTGGATCTGACGATCTTTGCAGATCTCTCCCTGCTGCCCAATGTAAAGAATCTGTGAACTTATCTTTGTGCTGTTCTGGCTGTACTGTCTCTCTCTCTCTCTCTCTCTCTGTCTCTGTCTCTCTCTCTCTCTCTCTCTCTCTCTTTTACCATCTGTGCAGAGGGTGAAGTATGAGACCCAGTGGGCAAGTTAGTGTGATCTGATGCACGTTTATGAAGTCATTGATTTGTCTGGCTAAGGAAGACAGAAAGCTTTGGCTGCTACCTGAGTGGGAATTCATTGAGTGGGCTGGAAACAGTATATGTGTAGGGATGTGCATTTGCCTGAAAATATCATTTGTAAATTATCATATTGAATTTAATTTACTGGACCTTAGTCAGGAGTGCCTTTTTGATGTTTACAAAATATGAGTAAGTTATGTAAACGTGTATGTGATGGAAACATTCTTCTCTACTGGTATAGGTAAAAAAAAATAATCTGATTAGTAAAAAGAAAGGTTATGAAGATGTTGAGCTGTAGTATTCATCTTTTCTTAATCATTAATATTGGTGTGCTGCATCTAGCGATGGTAAATCTAATGAACTTGTAGTCGTTAAATGAGCCAGTGTCCTAAATCATGTTAGGATCTTCATGATGGACATGGTCCATTGTTTCCAGTATGTGAACATGGTATACTTGATGACAAAGACAGAGACGAGCAATGGCTAATACCAAGTATGTGTTATCTATCTTCACTTTATTATTTATATGACAATTAATATTAAGTTATAGTAAGCAGAAAAATAACAGTTTCTACACTCTATATATTAATGTGTGTATGACATGCCACTGTACTTGTTATTCATTTTTTAGATGATTATTCATCTAAAAAATTAAAGTCCCAGAAAGGATATTCATTTTAGTAAACTTATTGTATGTCACGTCTCATTTATTTGAAAGTGCACTCTGTGGCCTTCTCACTAACAAATTAAAGTAATTGATTTGTGTGACATCAGAAATGGGAAATGGATGCAATGGATAACATAAAATTTCATGCAGAGCAGTGTGCTGCAATCTGATCTGTTGGCATGGTACTGTACTATCTGTATAGCCTTCTCATTATGGCTCATGGATTCTTCCTGACATCTTTCCATCCTCCAACTCTGCTGAATGATCTGAATGACGCATTCTGATTTTGGACCTGCAATCTTATACTATTGGTGGATGAACTGTTTAAATAAGAAAAAAACTAACAATAGGTTGAAAATATTAAAATAGTATACTTTTTTTTTTAAATTATATTTTGAAATAATTTACTAAAGTGTAAGTACTTAACTACAAGGAGTTAGATCTACAGTCAGTCACTACTTATGGACATCATTGTACTCGCCTGTGTTTCCTGTAACATCATACACATAAGTGGGTGATTAACAGACTGCAATTCTAAACAGATGATGAGGCTTGTTGCTTAGTTGTTTACCTGTTTTTTTTGCACCAGAAAATACTTTATTTAATATTCACTTTGTAGATAAGGAGGGATCTACACAACTAGAGAGAATAATTCTGAATAAGACATCCTACAGGGCATAAAGCAGTTGTCGACCAGCTTTCAACAGCCGGTCTAGAGGCTTTTTCACAGTCTAATAATACAGTTCACCCCTAAGCATACTGCATTCTCATAGCATGGGGTGTACTCACAGTATGTATACATACATATTATAATGTCATGATCATGACTATAGATATGAGTGCATTGTGTTACATACATTTTTCACATCAAGTTATAAGTTAAATAACCTGACAATGTATAAATAGAGTAACACTGAATATTGAAAATGTCAGATTAGGTACATCTATCAATGTACCCAGTTAATAATTATTAGTTATATTGAGAATCGATGTTCAGGAAAGTACAAAGCCATTCCTATATTCCCTTTTCTCACAATTTAATGATGAACTAAAAAAAAAAAAAAAAGAGGAATTATCTTTTTTTCACTTGTGCCTGCTAAGTGACTGTTCATTCAGTCTCATTTGACTTTTTTTATTATTTCATCTGGCAAATGAGGGTCCAGATGGCATTCACCACAGGATAATGAGGGAACTGTGAAGAGAGTTAGCATCTCTTCTTGCAACCTTGTCCATAGAATCAGTCAATGCATGATTAGTTCTATAGCACTGAAGGAGGAGTCATTTGGTCCATCTACCCAAATTGGGCAGAAGAGGATAGGTGGAGAACTATAGACTGGTCAGACTAACTTCTGTAGTAGGGAATATCATGGAGGCACTGCTAAAAGAGGGAATAGTTGGACATGATATTACTTGGAGGGTGGCATGTCAAAATTGAATATGAGAAAGTACAGTATTACTTCATGGAAAGGGTGATGAACACATGGAACAGTCTGTAACAGGATGTGGTGGTAGCAAGCAATGTGGGTTGGGTTTAAACATGCATGGAACAGACATAATTGAACCTTAGATGATGGCCAGAGTGAGGGGGATTCACTAACCATATAGGATCAGAGACTGATATGAAGAATAGGGTTTGTGGGAAGACTGGATTGAGCATGGTAGTCCTTATTTGCCGACAAATGCTATGTATTTATGTGTCTATGCATGGCATTACAGTTCGCAGTATTTCATTACAGATGTTACCCTTTCATTTTCTTTAGCAGCATAATTAGGGGGTAATAAGCTATATATGCTGATAAGTTTGAAGTGGTCATACTTTCTATGGATATTATTGTACTGTTACTGCTTTTGCATAGTTACGAGATTAAGATTGGCTGGGCTACATTACAATGAGAATAGTGAACAAGGTCAGTCTCTTACCCGGGATTGTCATTTTCAATTCACAATGCACTATGCAAAATACAAGAAAGAGGGATGTGTCATACATAAGAAGCGTACCAAACTGACATACAGTTGCGTTTTGAGTTTCTGTTTGAATGCTCTCATTAGAGATAATATAGCTAATATAATGCAGAAAGATAAATGTACCACATAAAAAAGAGCCAGAGACCTTAACCAATCTGAATTTCTGTTACCATTACATTTTTTGTTGTTATACTACCATGTATTCCACGGTACATGAATGGTACTGATATGTCCTTAACATTTACATAAAATTTAAATATATGTATATAACCCTCGTTCATGCCATGTCATGCCTGTGCCCCATGGACTGCACTGGCTGCCAGTTCAGTAGTGGATCACCTTCTAGGTTGGTTTGCTGCCCTATAAAGCCCTACACAGACAGGGTCCATGTTACCTGCAAGAATGTCTACATCCCTATCACCCACTCAATTGAGAGATTGCTAGAGGTTCCCAGGGTCCATTTGAAGATCTCGGGTGCCAGGGCTTTTATGTTCATGGCCCCAATCCTGTGGAATTCTTTACCTCGCCGGATAAGAGAGTGCCAGACTGTGGAAAGCTTGAAGTCTACCCTAAAAACATATTTATTTGATCTGGCCTTCTCAGAGTATGATTGAATTCTGAAAAATATATATATATATATATATATATATTACAGTAGGCAAGATTACTGGTCCTATTTTAAGGAACTCAGTTGTTGATCTCACATAAATTAGAAATACTAAATTTGTCTTGTAAATGTAATACAGCTGTCCTATACTATAGGATAAATTATTACTATTACTCAATTTTTTTATTTCTTTTCTGTATTTACTATGGAGAAGTGTAGTTCAGTGTTTATATGAATGGTCACACCGCCACCTCTGGTTGCCCTGTCCTGGCGGGCCATAGTGTAACCTGGGATTGAGACTGAGGGATCAGAGATATTTTTGTTTAGCCATGTCTCAGAAAGGATGATGTCTGGGGCATAGTGGGCTGTGAGTACCTGGAGGGAGTCAAGTTTAAGGGCTAGGCTTCTTATATTTAGGTGCAGGAGACGCAGGCCATGTGGAAGGAGGCCGCCATTAGGTTTTGTGTTAGTGGTTGAATTTGGGGAGGGTCAGCTGAGTTTATCAGGGTAGGGGCATGGTGGGGACCTGGGTTTGGGTGTATGTCCCCTGCTGCAAGGAGCAGGAGGGCAATAGTAAGGTAGTGTCCTATAAGATGAAGCAACCAATAAGTGATTGAGCGTTGTCTTGTATGTGTGTGTGAGTGGCTATGATTGGTTAGATGGGAGATAAGTAGTTTGCAGAATTATCCAAGTGTGTGGGGGGGGAAGAGGAAGGGCCAGGGTCGTGCATTTGAGTGGGCACACCTTCAACTGGGAGTCATGGCGGTTGTCAAGTTTGGGGGGGTAGTGGACCTTTTAAGATCAGGCAGGATAAGGGGTAGTTCAGGGAATGTTTGTGTTACTCTGGAGAGGAGTGGTGGGTGGTAGATGATTAGGATAGCAAGGAGGGGCAGGTAACCTAGTAGTAGGGACATGGCTAGTGGCATGCAGAGAGTAGTATTCTAGCTGGTCAGGCTGCACAGGTTCTTTAGGAGGTCCTACTGGCATGAGGAGTAAGAGGGAGGATTTAAAAAAAAGCCTTGTTTGAGCACTGGTTTAGAGAGAGAAATAGGATGCCAGAAGATAACCAGCAACCACTAGTGGCTAATCAGTATAAAGTGCAAATGGGAAACCAGGGAGATAGAAAAAAATAGGTTAAGTCTTGCGAGAGCATCCACTATAAAAGTAACACCAGCTAAGGGTGGGAGGATATTGAGGGGTGGGGAGCAGTCGTGTAACGACTGCGGGGAACAGCTAGTGTAGAGGACTAGCGTGGTGCTAGCAAGCCGTTCTCTGGAGCTTTCTCCATACCTGGTATAAATCGGGGCGCGGGTGGGAGGGGCAGTTCCTGCATGGCCCTTATGACTTTGGTCTCTCGGTGGATCCTCCTTTCACCCTGGAAAGCACCCCATTTACCAGCACCATCTGGCTTTGGTCCTTCAACCAGTTCTCCACCCACCTTGTTATTTTTGGTCCCACCCCTAAGCCTTCCAGCTCATTTACCAGCCTTCTATGTGGCAAGGTATCAAAGTCCTTGATGAATTCCAGGTAGGCCGCATCCCCCCACCCCAATCCACCTTCCTGGTTACCCAGCCCAAAAATTCAACAACCTCCCTCCCATAAAACCAAGCTGCCTTGGGTCCTGGAGGCAGTATAGCACAGTGGGTTAAGGTTCTGAGCTGCAGATCTAAAGACCTGGGTTTGAGTCCAGCAGCCACCTAGGTGCATAATGTGTGATCCTGAGCAAGTCAATTAACTTCCTTGTGCTCCCAGGTTACATTTTTAAACAAGCTTCAGCTTAGTGTGCTACTCCTGGTTAAACAATGTTCCCTTCCCCCATCCCCTGTAGACCATTGACAACTAGGTGTTCCACTATTCTTTCCTTCAGCAGTATTTCCATGACTTTTCCCACTGCTGAGGTCAGGGTGACTAGTATGTAGTTCCTGCATTCTCCCAGTTAACACTTTTGTATAGATGGACTACATCAACACTCCTCCAATCCTGGGCAGATCACCCGTTTACAATGACAGGTTGAACAGGGTTCTGAGGCTTTGCTAACACACTTAGCTCCTTCAGTGTCCTGGGGTGCACCCTATCTGGCACCATAGCCTTATTGCTGCCAGTTCCATGAGGATTCTTTCTTTTGCAAAGGGACTAGTGTCCATTTCTGTGATCTACCTATCCTTATCACTTAATGCTGGCCCATTTCCTGCCCCTCCTTTGTAAAAACCGAACAGAAGTATTTGTTTAGTATTTCTGCTCCCATTGTGCACTTTGCATGTGGAGCCATTTTGGTTTGCCTGCCATTTGCTGTAGTGTAGTGGATTATGGTGAACTGATTTTGCTTGATTCTGCACTGACAGCTTTATTTGCAGCAGATCCTGGAGTCCTCTGCAACTGACTTTGGTTCGGTGGCGGCGGTGGGAAATTGTGTCCTACAGAGCATGTTAAGAGTTTATATAAGTGCTCATCTTTTGTTTACTGGTCCCACTGTATTCCCTGGGTTAAGTTCTGTCACCGAGGACTGAACTTGGCCCCTGGAGAAAAGCAGAAGTGGAAAACATCTGATCAGAGATCGTGGAAGCTTGAATGTGCACTGTGGGCTATTGGAGCTTTTATTGCTGCATGGTGCTCTGGTGCCAGCTGCAAGGAGTTCTGGGACTGGTTGTGGCTGGGGATGTCTGCCTAGAGATAGTCACAGTTGGCCTGCTGCCATCTGCTATACTGCAATGGATGGTGGTTGGAAAGTCCAAATCCGGGGGTAACTTTAGAGGAAAGATTAGGAAGTACTTCTTCACTGAGAGGGTGGTGAACAACTAGAATGGGCTTCCGAGAGAAGTGGTGGGGGAGAGGAAGGTGGGAGGGTTCAAGAGGGCATGGGATAAGCACAGAGGGCAATTGGCATGGGGAAGGGGGACTACAGAAAAGTCCTAGTGGAACTCTAGGAAAATTGTGCAGACTAGGTGGGCCTGTGGTCCTTTTCTGCCATCACATACCTATGTTCTTATGTATTCTACAGGCAGATTATGAAAAGAGAGGTGGGATCCACTATACCACAAGGAAAGCATTCATTGTGCCTGGGCAAAGTTTTTGAATATTTGTCCCTTGGTGTCTTTATCCTGCCCTGTGTTGGTCGATGTGTGGTGCAACATGGCCTCCTATTCCCCAAAAAATATATGTTCTAGGGGCACAGGGCAATGAATCTTCCTCTCTCCCCCAACCATAGCATCCCCTGAGTGACCGAGTCCATTCTAAAAGCCACGTTGATGGTGTGGTACAGGTCTGGTATCCCCCCCCCAAAAAAAACAAAAAACACACAACACAACTGACCCAGCTGATCAGTATTTTTATTTTTCATACTGACCCATTTTCCCTTTTATATCTACAGGTCTGACAGAACATTGACCAGATGTAGAAGGACACTGACCATATGTATCAGACAACTATTGTTTATTATTTTTTTGTTTGCCTGACATCGTTCATCATACAGTAGTTTGTAATGAGCTGCAGATCTTTTGTGAGCCCTTTGCTGTTCTTGTTTTACAGGTATGAATGGCTGCTACTGTATGTAAGGCACTGGATTGGAATTGTACCTTGTGCTTTAGAAAGGAGGCTATGGGCCTGGGGGTAGGGAATGGGCATTAAGGATGGGAACTCCAAGGAACACCACACAACCGATTTGCCAAGATTTGGGAGGCTCAAACCCTATTTTTCATTTTCTTGCTTTGTGTGCTTTGCATTCTAATGCCTGCATTAATGTAGTGTTTTTGTTTTGCAACAAGTTCTATATATACTGTATGTACATGTGGTGGGGACATTATGCTCTGTTTTTGGGGCACTCGTGCACCTTATGCTTGAAGGCAGAGGGCTGAGCGGCAAACATAGAGACACAGGTTTGAATACCACGGCCCCCGCTCACTTAAACACTGTATAACCATGAACAAGTAACTTAACTGTCTCTATTACCAGGAAATGGAGCAGCTGTTTGCACTAGGGTGATATACAGACCTCCAGCATACGTGGAGGAAATGGACAAGATTCTACTGGAAACCATCCATAAGATGACAACTAAGGGGGAGGTGCTTCAGGTGGAAGACTTCAGTCTGCCAGATGTGGACTGGAGCATCCTGGCTGCAACTTCAGCTAGGAGTAGAGATATCCTGGACTCCCTACAGGGGGCATTTTTAGGTAATTAGTAAATGAGCCCACTCATGAGGGAGCAATTTTTACCTAGTACTCACCGATGAGGACAGTGTTGCAGACGTCACAGTGGGTGGCCACCTGGGGACCAGTATCACTGAATGGTGTGGTTCAATATAAGAACAGGGGTGGAGTTGAGCCACACTAAGGCGATGTTCCTGGAATTCAGGAGGGAAGACTTTACAAAGATGGGGGATTGCCTCGGATGCCCTGGTAGGGAGTGGAACTAGGGAGTAGTAGAGGGACAGTGGACAAAATTAAAAAAAACTATAGTGAAGGTGTTAGACATGTAAGCAGAAGCAAGAAGAAAAAAAGACCACTATGGTTTTCAGAGGAAGTGTTTTTGGAAGGATATGGCAAAAACATTAGCATTTGCGAGAGTCCATATTTGTTGAGCAGTGGCTTTAATTTTCTATCAAAGGTTGCTTAAATGTCTGTAAAACCATTTTGAAAACAGCAGAGCAGCCAGTGGGAGCCAGATACATCATGCATGATTAATCATGGCCAAATATTATAAGCTTATTTATTTTTTGTTTATTTTATTGAATTTTGTTGACTCAGTAGGCCCACTGAGACTAGAAGTTCCTTTTCAGGGTGACCGGGGTGAGGGAGATACAGATGATAATAACTGAAACTGAACCAGATTAAGCTGTTGGTGATATTTTCTTTTACCCGCATCAGGTATTAACTATGATTAATAATGATGATAAAAAGAAAACACCATCAGCAGTGAAAGAAAACTTATGGTTTATAGCAGCTTCGGGTATTGATCGATAATGATAGATAACGATTAAGCATAACTAAAAGTATTGATTAAAAATGATTACGACCGAGCAAACTGTTGCATGTGTGGTCCTTATTGTACAGCTGCAGACCTAAGTTCTGTGGGAGCTGGTGAGGGGGGGAGAAAGGCATGGGGAGCCAAAGTGGAGGGTGTGAGAGGCATGCGGGGAGGAAGGAGAACTGGGGGGAGGACCTGATGTTAGTCTGATATCGTGGATGGGGGGGAAACCAGTGGGAGGACCTCAAGTGGTTGATGTCATACCACATGAGAACCACTGTACTAACATGCACTACCTGATTTACCAATAGCTGTGGTAGTGCAATGTCATCATTGAGCTACCAGTGACCCCTCAGAGCACCACAGCACTACCATTGCACACAGATGGTACCACAGTGTCCACAGCGGTATGGCAATGGAATTGAAACAAATCCATTGTGAGACCAATTTCAGTGGTGTTGCAATGGCAGCTCATTGTGTTACCATTGGACATGGAAATCACCCGTGTTACCACCACGGTACATGGTACCACAGTGGCAGCAGTGGTAATACATTGGAGTTGAAATAAATCCATTGTGTTACCAACAGCAGTGGGAATACAATGGTGTGTGTTTGATGAGTCATTGTGGTACCATCCATGTACACATTCTCATTGTGATACAGCTGTCCATGTGGTACCACAGTGGCAACAATGGTACTACAATGGAATTGAAACAAATCTAATGTGTAACCAGTCAAGGGAATACAATGGTACTGCAGTGGAATTTACAATGGTATGGAAATGGTGGACAAATGGTAATGCTACGGTTTTCCAAGGATATTCTGGTAAGAGGGAGCTCTCAATTTTTCCCATCTTGTGACTGTACAGTTCAGTGCAAGATGGAGTGTAAAGCTGTGTGAGGCTAAAATTGGAATTGCGAGCAGTATTTTTTTTTAGTACAGTAAGTGAAATTGAAAACTAAAAAGGAGGCAGTATAGCTCAGTGGTTTAAGACTCTGAGCTGCAAACCTGGAGACCTGGGTTTGAATCCCACAGCCGCCACTTACAAATTATGTGACACTGAGCAAGTCACTTAACTTCCTTGTGCTCCCAGGTCACACATGTAAACAAGCTTCAGCTAAGAGTCTCTCTCCTGGTTAAAAAAAAGACAAAAAACTTATTTGTCCATGGACTCAGGGATTAGTGGGACAGATTGTTGGGGAAACCATCCAAGCTGGAAAATATACATTTTCCCTGGTTTCTGCTTAATTTTGTATGGGGTGGGGGAGTGTTGCTATGGTTTGGTGGGAGAGCTGTTTGTTGTTTTATTGTAATGGTGTGGGGTTGGCTACATTGATGGGGGGCTGACAGTGTTGATGTTGTGGGGGAGCTGCTTGGTGGGACATGGTGGTGTATGGCTAACCACATTGGTTGGCTGGGGGAACTGGCTTTATTGGGTTGGGGGGGTTGGCTGACTGTATTGATGCAGGGCCTGGTTGTATTTCTGCAGGGTTGGGTCATGGAATTTGCTGTTTGTTTGGAGGAACAGGCTGAGATCACTTGGGTGGCATGAAGGGATGGACCATATTGGTGTGGTGGGGGCGCTGGCCAGTTTCACTGGGGATGGGGGTCTGGCTGTGATGGTACTGAAGCCAGGAGCTTAGTACGTACACCCTGGAGAAGAGGAGGGAGGCACAGGATATGATATTTTTAAATACCTCATGGGGTTAATAAGGTACAGGAGAGAGATATTTTTCAGAGAAGAAAGTGCTCTAGAACAAGGGGTAGTGATATAAAGTGGGATGTGTGGTAGGTTCAGAAGGGATGCAAGGAAGTACTTCTTTACAGAAAGGGTGGTGAATTCCAGGAACAGCCTTCCAGCAGAGGAATGAGGGATGGGGGAGACGTTGCTGAGGTTACAATATGCCTGGGATAAGCACAGGAATCACAAGAGTAAGGAAGGGGGTGAAAGAGACAGTGACACATATCAAGTAGGGTTTGCAGTAAATGTGATCATAATAAGAATGGGCAGAAAAGGAGGGCCCAGCTTCACCTTGGGTTTGAGCTCCATTTTTGTGAACATTTTATATGTGCTGGAACTGGTGTTGGCATGCTAGTACCACAGAAACAGTGGGCAATGGTTTGTACTCAAAGCTGGGAATTGTCTTGCTGAGATTTTTATCATTTTTGGAAGTGATCTTTATCTTTATTTTTTGTCTGGAAAATGAGAGATAGACACAACTGCCAGTTTTCAGCCTCATCCCTGTAGGGTAGCATATGCAAACCAACTGAACTGGAACCATATTACACTGTTATACTCCATGAAAAACAGGAGAGAGAGAGGGGGCATGATTGGGACCTTCAAGTACTTGAAAGGGATAAATAAGGTTGATAAGGAGAGTCTCTTTAATCTGAGTGGCAACCATAACACTAGGGGGCACAGTCTTAAGCTGGAAAGAGGGAGGACAGTTTAGAAGGGAGGTCAGGAAGCACTTCACAGAAGGGGTGGGGGACACTTGGAATACACTAGCGGAAGAGGTCATCTTGCCGAAGACAGTGGACAGCTTTAAGACAGAGGCTGGGACAGGCATAGTGGGAAGATAAGGATCATGGGTAGGAAGGACGGGAGGAGGGAGGGCAGGGACATTAGCTCAAGCTGTGGACCCTTCAATACAAGCAGACTTGGTAGACCAAATGGCCTTCTTCTGCTGGTTTCTTTGTATGTTCTTACGTTAAACGTTAATCTTTTTTGTGCACACTGGCCACAGCGCACCCAGACTGCCCCAATCCTGAAGATTCGGGGGACCACCGATCCAGACAGTCCTAATGCACAGGGGGTTTTACATTACCCTGTTACCTTCAGAGGATGTTGACATACTAAAGGAGCTCAATGAGCAAATGCACTCAGAGACCTGCAGCTGCTTCAGGCTTCCTGCTGATGTCCTCTCCTTTGTCGTGTGCACCAGACTGCACTGTCATCCGTGGCCACCGGATGGCAGTCATGCAGCGGGTGTGGCAACCATGAGAGCAGCCCATAGAACCCTGATTCCTCCTCCCTCTGGCTGGTCTTCCAGTCAGCGAGGCTCGTTCCCGATCGCCACCGTCACAGGTGAAACTCCTACCGCTGAGCCAAAGGGCCGGCCAAACATATTAAACTGTTGATGGTATCTTAGTAGCTGGAGGAGATTTAGCCAGGATGCCAGGAAAAATCCATTACTCTTCTTGAGAAACACCATGAGATCTTATGTTTGATAGCCACCTGAACAATCAGTATAAAACCTACAAACACTGAGAGTAAGTAGCATGTAAATGCTGGGGGGCCTCCAAGAGTAAGAGGGGAGCCTTCTAGGGGTAGGGGAATCAGTATGCAGAATTGGGCAGTGCCTGCAAAGAGAGGAATAAATATTTGTTTGAAGAAAATACATTTTTTTGCATTACCATGCATTGTGTGTTATTACCAGTGGCTATCCTGAGGGGTAACTGCTTAATAGAATTCCCTAATTATTTTTTTTTCATCAAATTGCAAAGCCATTCCTTTTTTAGATTTTTATTTATTTTATTCTGCTCCCTGTTTTCCTTTCTGTCAACCTTCTGTCTTGTACACAGATTATGCCCAGGTTCAAGTTATTTATACTCTTTTATTTTACAGGTCCAACTGTATCTCATCCCACACATATTAGATATAGAGGATAATGTATGGGCATCGATGAACAACAATGCTATGTGAGCTTCGAGTGATTCCTCTGGCAACCATGAAACCTCGAGGCGGCTCGAGGTTTATCTTGGTTGCCAGGGGAACCTGCAGCCTTATTTAGCATTGTTGTTCATCGATGCTCATACACTGTCTTTTATAGTGTATGGGCATCGTGTGCATCTGAGACTGCTGCATTACACATTTTGCACAGTAGTGATTAGCTTACCATACACAGATGAGAGCAGGATTGCATTTCTCGTTTAAACACGTTTCATTTTATTATGTTAACTCCAGAACAAGAGGAGAGAGAAAAACAACGGGCATCAGGGTCAAATGTCAAGTGGCAACCAATCAGCCTTGCCGTAAAGTGGTTGGAAGGGGTTGTGCTGCAAATCGCTAACGTTTAAAATGTTCTCTGCAATTCTTCCTTCAGGCCTACTGGGAAACAGGAGACAAAATAATAAAAAGGACCACTGGTTAGTATGTCAGCTTAAACGTACTTACTAATGGTGACTGTATGAACACACTAGGTTGGGTGGGCTGACATTAGAGCTTACCTTTCAGATGAGGATTCTGATTCCACTGCGATTCGCTTCTGTGGTGCAAAAAAATTGCTAATCTGACAGTTGCGGCTGATTTTTGAAATGCGCGGCTAGCAGTTCTGCTGTTAGAATGGTACGCAACTAAGAATTCTTTCTTTTGTTATGCCATCGATGTGACGTATTGTCGATGGGTTAACAACTTCAGCATGTCACAGCGATGGCATAACAGCCTGAGGAAAAGATGAAAATCCACACATAACAACGTTCCACCATACATTATTAGTATATTATTTTCCTCTTACTGTATTTCTTTGCTATCTAGATTAGTTACCCTGAGCTGTTGATTCTTTGTGACCCCCTGTTTTTCAGCTATATTCAAGATGACCTTCAGGTTACTACTCCTTATGAGCAGGTGATTCCTTCCTTTCTGGGTTGTTTAATATATAAAAAAAAAAGAAAAAAATATCTGAACCATAACTGGACAATAGTGTATACACATATAAAAATATAGGACCCCATGCAATGTAACAAATGGTAGTGTTATAAAATAGTGAATGCAAACTGTTGCTCCATTGCACCACCACCATTTTGTGCTGTGTACAAAGGGTCTTATGACTATCTCTGACTTTTTATTTTTCTGTACCATTACCTTCGCCTAAATATGTTCTTTTGTGCTGTATGGTAACTAGGGCTTATTTTACTCAACACTTGATAGTGCTAAACTGTTTTAAAAATTGATATTTTGCTAAACAACATCTTATTATTCCTTTCGGGTTGCCTCTCTGACCAGTTTTTTTGCACCACCCCAACCCCCCTGGCCTCCTTTAAATACACTGTTGCCCCTCCCACCTGGACTGCCTCACCTATCAGGAGCAGTACTCTCCAATGACCCATCCTACTTGTCTCTGCTGACTTCGCCAGCGTTCTAATAATTGCTTCTCTCATTCTCAATTCAGTGCCCTCTCTCAGTCTAACTGTGTCTCCCGCATTCTCCTCAATATGGGTGCCTATAACCTGTACCCAGCACTGCTATTCTTAGTGATGACTGTGCTGCACTGCCCCAATCAACATATGAAGACTACGTCTCACTCCCAAGGCCAGCTAATACCTGCACCTGATCTGCATTACACATTGGGAATGATTACTAGGGTTCAGTTTAATAACTCAGTGCCTTTCAGCTCCACTTCATGGCTCACTAGCTCCACTCTGAAGCACTAATGTTATAGCACCCTGGGGAGTATTTATGTACTTGTAGCTCTCTGTAATAAACCAGGCTCATACCAAAACTGCAACATCCAGGCACACAGATGGATATAAAACAAGCAAGCCCTCAAATTTCTTCAGACCTCCTTCCTGACATTTCTCCTACTGCTTCTGCTCCTCTCCGGTAACATTCACCTTAACCCAGGTCCACCTGGATCGACCAGCTATCATCAGAACTGGAAGCCTCGGTCATTAACCTTGGCGTCCATCAATATGTGCAGCCTCCTCAGTAAACTTGACACCCTCCAAACCTAGATTTCCCATAACAACCCTGCCATCCTCTCAGTCGTTGAAACCTGGCTGAATCCAAAGATCCCTGACAGTGCAGTTGCCATCCCCAGATACATGATTTTTAGGCAGGACTGAAGCTTTAAGCAGGGTACAATAGTCTCCATTTACATCCCTCAAAAGACCTGGCCAATGGCTTCAATAATGTAATGGAATGTCTCAAGGGTCTGCACCATAACTGTGAGTCCATCTTCTTGGGTGATTTTAACATCAACTGGCTTGCACCAGATGTCTGCTTCTACAAAGATGCAGTTACAGCTCAACAATTCACACAGCTGGTCCCTTCTCTGACCAGGTGTAACTACATGACAGGGACTTTCACCCTTATAGACTGGATACTGGCCAACCACCCTGAATGATTATCAATAGTGTCTGTACTCCCTGACTCCTTAAGTGACCATTCACCTGTTATCTGCACCTGGGCTAATAACTACATAAAGCCCCCACCTAAAATAATATACACCAGGGTACTCAAGGAGGGGCACTTACACCTACTAAAATCCTACCTAAGTAGAATAGATTGATCATGTGTAGGCTCACTCAAGGATGTAAACAAAGCTCTTGATCTGTTTATCACCCGTTTCACTGAAGCATGTGATATCCATGCACCGATGAAAAAAAATGAAGGTTAAAGGTAGATCAAACCCAATGATTGACACTGAGCTTATCACACATCTCAAACAGAGGGATAACCTCTGGCACTGTGCTCAAGCCACAGCTGCCCAAGCAGATATTCAAGAATACAAGCAAGCAAGAAATCACTGCACCCATGCCATAAGGATGGCTAAAAGCAAATACATAGAGAAGCGCTCTCAAACTCATGGAGGGATGGGAAAAAATTCTGGAACAACATTAAGGACCTCTCTGGCAAAGAAACCAAGTCTCCACCTACCATGCTCAATATTGATGGTACTCCAACGTCAGACCTGGATATCATCACCAACACGTTCATCAGTGCTTTCTCCAACTTAAGCAGTGTCTTCCCACCTGATTTCTTTGATGCTCCTACCACTTACCCCACCTCTGCTGCTGCATCACAAGCTCAACCATCCCCGCAGTTCTTCTTCAAAAGGATCCCAATGCAGTCTGCCAGAACATATATTTGCAAGGCTATCAGCAAAACTGGATATAGTGGTGACTCTCTCGACTTGAAACTGCTTTCACTTGTCCTAGATGATATCATTGAACCCCTGACTAAGATTTTCAACCTCTCCCTAAGGCATGGCCAATTCCCATCACTCTGGAAAAAGGTTTCCACCACACCTGTGCATAAAAGTGGTGACAAGTCACTGCACACCAATTGCAGGTCCATCTCCATCCTCCCCCCCACTGTCCAAAGCACTTGAACATATAGTCTCTGACCAGCTTGTAGAATTCCTGGAAAAGCATAATATTCAGTGCCCTGAGCAGCACGACTTCCACAAAGGGCATAGTACAACCACGGCTATAATGGAATTCACCAGTTACATCCATGATGCCCTGGACCAAGGACTTTGTGGGGTGCTATATTCATTGACCTGACAAAGGCCTTTGATACAGTTAATCACCCCCGCCTACTCAGACAACTGACTGCTCTTGGGCTCTCCAAGGATGCAATGCCCTGGTTTGCCAGCTACCTCGGGGAGAGAGTTCAAAGTGTTAACATTTCTGGTGTCTCCTCAGTTGAAAAACCAGTCCTCTCAGGTGTCCCTCAGGGGTCTATACTGGGCCCTTTACTATTTTCTTTCTTCCTAAACCACCTCCCTGTCACCTGCCAACTGAGGATACTACTCTACACAGATGATGCAGTCCTCTTTTCTAGCAACTGGGACTTTAAGCTACTTGAGAGTCAACTACAACATGATTTCAGGCTAGTGGAAAAATGGTTTGGCTCCCACAAACTTGTCTTGAATTATAGCAAGACAAAAGTCATGACTTTCTGCAATGCTCGTAGTATGTATAAACCTCTACCCCTCATCATCAATAATCAAGGGGGACCACACTTGAGCAGTTTCATGAGTTCAAATACCTTGGCATCACCCTGGACAGCTCACTCTCCTACCATCGGCACACTGGGATGGTTGCTAAGTCTGCCAACATACATCTTGGCCTGCTTCACAAGTATAAACCCTGCATGACCCCTGAAGCCCTAGGACTGGCCATCCATTGTCGACTATGGGCTAGTCATCTATGGCTCAGCCTCCCCCACTGCACTTAGGAGAATATCAGTGACACTTAAGGCCTGTAGACTTCTCACGGTGGCTGATCACCTAACGCACACCTGTGACCTTTACGCCAAGACTGGTTGGCTACCTCTCATTAGCAGAATACAATACCAGACCTGTCTGTTAACCAAGAAAGCTCTTCTTGGACTCATGCCAACAGGTGTTGCAAGTCTCCTTACTACCAACAGCAGCACCCAGTCAACTCGCAGTTCTCAATATAGACTTTCCATGTCCCCAGGTTCCGGACCTCGCTGGGCCAGAGATCTTTCATGCACAGGGCTCCGCAGTGGTTCAACATCCTTAACAAAGAGACTCTTGCTGCTGCAATGCTAAGCCACTTTAAAAGGCAACTGCGGCTATTTCTCTCCTCTACCTCAACTTGTGACTGCCTCCTCTAAGTAATGCTTACCACCGTCTATTTGTGTCTGCCTCACCTAAGAAATTGTCTCTGTCCTCTACCCTAGCTGTAGCTATAACCAGACACGCAAGCCTTGCTTTCTTGGCTCCAGCCAAATCCTCTCACCCTTGCCCCCACCCTCCCATCCCTCTTTTGGACTCACTCATTGGTATGGCCACTGGCCCCTTTTCCTCGCTTTTTCATCCTTGCCTGACAACGCCACCTTCGGACGGCTTCCTACTGACTTTTCCTCGCCGAGTATACTGTCTTCACCATGAATCCTGTTACAAACTAGCTTGTGGTTGTTCTTCTGCAACAGATTGACTGAACAATTTGATGTACTAGTTATTGTGTGTGTTATTACTGTTACCATGTCTACCATTGTTGTATGTTATCCCCATCCTTTGATGCGGAACCTTTGTAAACAAGCAGTCTCTGCTCAAAGGTAATTGTAATCCTAGAGTTTAATAAATAAAAAAAATTGAAAAAAATATTTGGTTCCAGTGGCAAGTGGCATAACATGCCCTGCAGGTTACCACTGTCATGCACCACCCTCACTCCTCCATTCCCAGTGCCCCACTTGCATTCTAGTATGTTGATGTTTAAATTTTAAAAAATGTCAAGAGAGATGTCCTGCCACTGAAAGCTTTAAAACCAGTGTGCTGACAAGAACAAAGAGTCATTTGATTCAACAGCCCCCTGGACAAGAGAAGAAACAAAATTCATTTGAACATAATTTAAAAAAAATTATCTAGTATATAGCAGGTAACCTTGTGTAAAGAAGCTGTCCAGCAGCACCCAACTGCCAGCCTCCCATCCCATCTAGCTACTGCAGCCATAATGGGGACACACTGAAACAGAATTGCAACACTGCTGTCAGGAGTGCTACTAACCATCCAAACCACACTGTACACTGAAACAGAATTGCAACACTGCTGTCAGGAGTGCTACTAACCATCCAAACCACACTGTACACTGAAACAGAATTGCAACACTGCTGTCAGGAGTGCTACTAACCATCCAAACCACACTGTACACTGAAACAGAATTGCAACACTGCTGTCAGGAGTGCTACTAACCATCCAAACCACACTGTACACTGAAACAGAACTGCAACACTGCTGTCAGGAGTGCTACTAACCATCCAAACCACACTGTACACTGAAACAGAATTGCAACACTGCTGTCAGGAGTGCTACTAACCATCCAAATCACACTGTACACTGAAACAGAATTGCAACACTGCTGTCAGGAGTGCTACTAACCATGCAAACCACACTGTACACTGAAACAGAATTGCAACACTGCTGTCAGGAGTGCTACTAACCATGCAAACCACACTGTACACTGAAACAGAATTGCAACACTGCTGTCAGGAGTGCTACTAACCATCCAAACCACACTGTACACTGAAACAGAATTGCAACACTGCTGTCAGGAGTGCTACTAACCATGCAAACCACACTGTACACTGAAACAGCACTGCAACACTGCTGTCAGGAGTGCTACTATCTATCAAACCACACTGTACACTGAAGTGCATTAGAGGTGTTGATGCAGAATGCTAATTAACATAATTTGTACACACTGAAAATGTAATGCAACACTGCTTCAGGCAGTGTTGCTGCCCCAGAACTGCTAACTGCAGTACATGCACAGCGTGATTGCAGTACTAATTAACATACTTCGTACACACTGTGCCAGCACTGCATGCACACTGGCAGAAACCTACAGGTGCACTAATTAAACACTCATGGAGTACACAATGGAATGAAGTGCGCAGGAAGTGTACACTGCTACAGTAATACTGAAATATCACCATGTAGTGACTATCTGCACACTTCAGTTCCTTCTGGGCTACCTTCTGGTTCAGTTCAGGCATGATGTGCCCTCTACCCTGTGATGATGTGTCATCTCTGCTGTCCCTATTAAGCACTTCTGTCATCTGATATGCTTGTTTAGGTATGATCCCCTCAGACATTTGCCACAGCACTCCAGGAGGCTTTTCTTTTACTCTCCTAGCAGATCTGGAGCAGGCTGCTCCTGCTTTCCATCTGCTGCACTGCAAACCCTAATGGCAATGTCAGCACAGTCATGAAAGGGTTCTATCATAGTTACATGAAAACTCCTCTGACTGTGCCTCCTATTGGGCAACTCTATGACATAATCCATGTCCCTTACCTGGAATATCACCTCATATGGCCCCTCCCATGCTGCCTGTAGGTTGTTATGCCTCACTGGGTTGAGCAAAATTACCATCAGCCCTATGGTGTATGATCAAGCTCTAGCCCATTTATCACACAAGGGGCCCGATATTCAAAAGTTTGTGCAAGCACTATTGGGTCTTTGCTTTCACAAACAGGGGTTTGTGCCAGATCCCCATATTCAACAGGGGCTGTTGCATGTGCAAATCAAGATTAGCACCCACATGAAATTTAATGTACGTGGGTGGGCAAGGGAAGGGGCGTGGCCATGATTAGCCATGCTACCCCATATTCAGCAGCTTTGTGCTGTACAAAAGGTTTTAGCACAATCCTTTTGCGCAGTGCAAATATCACCTAACAAAACCCCAACTTAATCCAGGCAACCCTACTGGATGTTAGAGGTAATGCAGCCACCTAGCCAGTTGGACACTGGGGGAGCACACCTGCCCTCTGTGGTCCCTGGCACTGTCCCTCCAATTGCCAGTCTCTACTGTGCAAAGACACTCCCTAGTGGCAGTGGTCTCCCCCCATCTCGGATTGCTAGCCCCTACTGTATTATCTCAAAATCCCTGGTGCTAGTGGTTGCCCCTCCCTCCCTCTGATCACCAGCCCATACCATAGTTTAAGCACATTCCTGATGTTAGTGGCTCCCCCTCCCTCTGATCACCAGCCAATACCATAGTTTAAGTACATCCTTGGTGTTAGTGGTCCCCCTCCCTCTCTCCTTCCCTCTGATCATCAGCCTGTAGTGCAACAGAACACCCTTCCTAGCATCCAGTGGTCCCACCCCCCTGCCACAGCACTGACCCCTCTAATCACCTTCCCATTCCCCTTGGTGCTGCAGGTGCATACGGCAACTGATGCAGCCCTCCTCACACCTCCTTGGCTGGCCACTGTATATCAAGGCAGGGACTGCACCTCTTATTTATAGGACAGGTTGATGTCACCCTGTCCTATAAATAAAAAGTGCACTCCCTGCTTGGAAATATGGTGGATGACCAAGGAGGCATGAGGAGGGCTGCATAGGTCACTATCTGCTCCCACAGTGCCGAGGGGAATGGTAAGGTGACTGGGGAGGTTCAGTACTGTATTGGGGGGGTGGAACAGCTGGATGTCAGAGAGGGTGTTCCATTTTACTATGGGCTGGTGATCGGATGGATGGAGGGAGGGGGGACAACCAGCACCAGGGATGTATTTAAACTATGATATGGGTTGGTGATCGGAGGAGGGAGGACTACTAGTACCAGGGATTTTGAGATAATACAGTAGGTGCTGGTGATCAGAGGGAAGAGGGGACCACTAGTACCAGGGATTTTGAGATAATACAGTAGGGGCTGGCAATCAGAGGGAGTAGAGACCACTAGCACCAGGGATATCTACGCATCTGGGAATGGGCAATTGGGGGGGTGGCACCACGCTAATCTGCCTTGCTACCCATGCAAATGAACCCATAATGGGCATGCAAATGGCCCCTTAGTGCCTTGCATGCCCAATGAGCTCATTTGCATGGACCCTTGGAATAGTGTAGATAGTGCACTGGTACTATCCATTCTGGTGGCATACTTCAGGAGCCCTGTCAGGGCAGCACTAAGTGGCTTAGCACTGCGTTGCTATGGCCCTATGTTCAGTTGAATAATGCTGGTATGCTGTTCGACTGAATATAGCATCTTTGGGTACCCAAGCTATTGTAAGGCACAACGCAAATTTTTGTGCTCTGCTTTCTGCAATTTTGAATATCGGGCCCCAGATCTTTTGCTTCTGTTGCTCCTGATCAAGGGCCACAAACTCCTTAAGCTGCTCCTGGAAGTTCAGGACATAGTCCACAACTGACTCCCTTTGAGAGGCAGTAGAGCCTTCACACTCCTCTCTAACTAAATCTAGTGGTCCTCTGAGCCAACCAACATACAGGAGCTCAAAAGGTGAAAAGCCCAGTGAGTCCAGTATGAGAACAGTAAGTGAGGTAGTAGTTTGTCCCAGTCCCGATTGTGCTGTTCTCTGAACATCCCCAGTAGGCCTCTCTATCTCTCTGGCCATTGCCACTGAGACTGTCTGGACCAGTGTCACTGACATCACTGTCTCTTCTTTGGTCAGATCACAGACTCTGCTGCTCTGATAACCCTTTTCAGCCACCTCCTAGCCTTTAGACTTCCCCTAGTGAAGGCCTTTGTTCTGGGCAGGACAAACTCTTATTTCTTGGAGACCTTTTATTATGCATCCCTTTATCCAGGTACCCTTCCTTCAGAGATAGTCATAACCAAACAGTTACTACAGTCTTTAGAAGAATAATTACTTCATTACTAAACACTCTTTGTCCAAATACAGCAGTAATATTCAGGTATGCACACAATTTACACATTGTCAAAGAACAGCATAGTACACACACAGGATTACAAAAGAAAGTGCTCTTGTGTAAAGGTGCAGAACCTTTGCATGTAAAATCAAACCTCCCCAAATGCATGTGGCTCAGTTTTCAGGAGAGCCAAGCTGAATCATACTGACTCGCCTCAGATCCCAGCTCTTTTTTTTGCCTTTTCTTTTTATCAGCTCCCGGTAGGGGTGTGTGAGTAACAAATGTAAGCCCCCTTCTCCCTGTCTTGGGGTACCTAGTGAAAGAAATTGAGGAAGGAGGCCCAGTCCACAAGTACCATCCTAAACACCACTAAGGCAGATAGATTTAAAGCATCTTAAATAAATGAAATGAAGACATCCTACCTTTAGATGTCTTCTTCACCCAGCAGGATGCTCCGACCCTCCAGATGCCAGCCTTTAACCCCAGCAGGAGCACCAAATAACCAAAACTTGCACTTCGAGTATCCCACCATTGCCGAACAGCTCAAAAACAAAGAGTGCAGTTGCTCCCCTCCTTGCTATCCAGTTTCCCAAAGAACAGCAGCCCAGGCACAGCAGGTCCCATTGAGCCCTGGCTGTGTTCCTCCCTTCTAGCCTCCTACCCAGACCAATGTGCCACAAGGGAAAAGAGCACACCGGTGCTGCCACCAACCAATGGCCCCTGCTGTGGCTCTGCCTAGTGCACATACCTTGAAAGAGTCTTTCAATCTTCTCCTGCTCCTGCCTCCTACCGGGGTACCGGGGGAGAATTATAAGAAAAATACCCCTGGAAACCCAATGACCAGTACTGCCTGACTTTCTCCCTCCCATGGAGCCCAAAGTAGACTGGCATACCACCGCTGAAAGACCAATCTGCCTAAGACTGGAGAAAGGCCCCCCTCCAGCAACTGCCCTGCTTCCAATTGCCAACTCTGCCTCTCTCCTTCCTGACACACTTACCTCCCAAGGTGCTGCCCCCTAGTGGCAGAACACAAAAGAATTCCTAAGGCACCAAAGCTCACTACCAGCACCATGGGGGAAGGATTCACCAAAGGCTACCAAGCTCCCCCGTGAGGCTTACACTCTCCCCCCACTTAGAAATGCATTTCCTCCTGGAAATAGGAGCAGAGACCCCAGAGTGAACTCCACAGCTAAGCCAGGTAATGTGCACTCCCTAGCCCCACCGGGATGCCCATCCAGCAACAGTACATTAGAATGAATGGTCAAAATAGCGACTTACAGTTTTGAATGCAATACTAGTTGCCTTTTCAAAATCCACTATGGCATACAATGGACTAGAAATTACAAGTTTCTTTAGTTCTTCAAAGATCTGGACATATTCGTTTGTAGTATGGGAACACATTAAAACATATGCAGATGGAATCACAGCACCAGAACGCACTGCATGAATGCTATAGAGTTGATTGAACAAAGCAGAACATGATTTGAATGTCCCATATAGCATCCAATCACTGCTTTCACGTAGCATGTGTAAATTATTCGCTGTTGCAAACATTATTATTCTGTCTAGTTCAGCACCACTGTCAAACATTAAAAAACATTCTCCATTGCTTAACTGTGTAAAGTCAGTTGGAATTACAAGGTCAGTAACAGATGATGGTGTTGCAGGACATCCCCTTTCCTGCTGCCTTATGCTCTGCACTGTGCGCTTGACAAGGCTAATTCCAGGTAGCCTACCACTGACTGCTTCAGAGGAACCTGCAGTACGCCCTACAACTACCTGGGATGTGGTCTTCACTGTACTCCTGGCACAAGACCTTATATCAGCCGTAATCTGTCTAACCCCAACATCTCCAGCATCTGCAACGTGATTGTGCTTGCTAATAGTTGCAACAACACTATCCCCTGAGGTATGCAACCGTGCGAGACACTTGTGCTTGTGGTATTCTGCACAGCACCAGTACACTTTTTCACCTCTCTCTTTATCTTTCCAGTACAAGAAGCCAGAAAACAGCAACAATGGCTTACCTTTCTGGCTAGAAACATATTCCACTGACATGCTGCAGTATGACTCTTCGATCAACTAATCAAAAATCCGCAGAAACAATGCGGAAGTGAACCAAGGCATTTAACAGAGTTCTGACCAATCATGCAGCATGTTGGCAATTTAGTGAGCATGATTGGCAGTGACTGTAAAGGCAGTAGGCAGTAGGCAAAGCAGTGTTTACTTGTTTCTTTTACTGACGGTGACAGATACCTATAGAGCACACTTGGGTAAAACACCAGTTTTCACTATATTAACTGCCACGTTATAATACAGTGTCACTATATTAGTCAATTGCCTTGCAAAGTTGGGTGCCACATACCATACCACCCAGTGGTTCTCTAGCTACCTAACTGGAAGATTCCAAAAAGTAAAGGCGGAAGGCTTTTTTTCTGCTGCCTTGCCAGTTGCAAGAGGAGTCCCCCAAGGATCCATCTTAGGCCCTATCTTGTTTTCTCTATACATTAATGACTTAGATGCTAACATATCTACATCCAATCTGCACTTTTTTGCAGATGATACTGTGTTGTATACTTCTGGCTCATCGTTATCTGAAGTCAAGGGGGTGCTTCAAGCGGACCTCGCTCAACTTGAGCATAATCTAATAAAGGCAAAGCTTCTGCTCAATGCTAAGAAGACTGAAGTGATGATATTCTCCTGCAGTGCTGTCTCAGGCCCCCCCAATACCCTTGCCCAAGACTTCATTGTCACCACACAAAACGAGCCTCTGGAAGTTGTAACCAAATTTAAATATCTAGGTATCTGGATCGACAATAAATTATCTTTCAGTGACCACATCGAAAATGTCTCTAGAAGGTTAAAAGCAAGGTTAGGTTTCTTCTACAGAAATAGGCCCCTTTTCTCCCTTGAAACTCGAAACAAGCTTGTACAGGCCACTTTTCTCCCCCTACTCGACTATGGCGATGTAATCTATTCCTCCACCACTCTTGCAAATCTAAGTAAACTGGACATCCCTTTATCACGTCGTTACGGTTCATTACCAAGTCCTCTACCGTCGCACCACTGTGACTTATATGCAGCTGTTGGTTGGACATCCTTACTACTAGACGCCTGCTCCATGCTGGGCTATGGACTCTTAAACTGCTCCTGCAGAAATTGCCAAGCTATCTCTCTTCCCTTATTAATATCTCACATAGTGCATACTCGTTAAGAAAGTCTGACTTTATTATGCTTGACATACCAAGGACGCGGACTTCCTTTGGTAAACGTGCTATTGCATATGCCCTTCCCTCCATTTGGAACCAATTACAAACTGTACTGAAACTAACTAGCACAGTTTCAATAAACTTCTACAAATCGCTAAGTTCAGCCAAAATAAAAGACACCTGTAACTGTCATTAAGTCTCTTCCTTCCCCATGTGTGCCATATTTATCCACTGGTAAGGTATAATTGATTTGTCATATTAACTGCTTTCCTTCCCTTCTACTACTGGCTTTATCTTTTGCTTACGCCCACTGCTACTCTATCAAATCACTCCTCCCCATATCAGTTGTAGACTGTTGTTTGTTCTAGCTGCCAAAATACTGTATATGTATTGCACACACCAGTCATCGTGTTTCATTTATCAGTATGCAACCTGTAAGTCGCTTCCCTGTCTCATATCAATGTTTACCACCTGCGGTCACCCTATGTGGTACCCTTGTATGTATATCCAGCCTGTATCATGTAACATGCATTTCATGTATATACTGTTATTACCTATCTGTGTTTGTACTTTAAGTGTTTATGTCACAGGACCTCCTTGTGAATGAGCTTGCTCAATGGAGTTTTCCTGCAATAAACTTGAACTTGAACTTGAACTATATATGAAGCCGCTATACTACATTCGTCATTTATGAAGTCATGGTTTTAATTTTGCGATTGTCACATAGAAGCCTCAACGTACCCCACTCCCGCTTATCCTCTCCTCTAACCCTTTAAACATTTTAAGTGGAAGAAAACATTGTTTAATTGCACCAGGCTGCATAACAAGTACAATTATTAAACTTTTAAACACATTATTGCTTTAGAAACACACACACATTTTTAAGAGCTTTAGAAATGTAACCAATCAGATACCACTCACTCCCTTTCACACACCATCCGATCCACTCACACACACCAGAGTCAGGCTTGCCCCTGTCTCCAAAAACATTTAATGATTTTTCTTTTCAGTCAATTTGAAAGCCAAATAATGTACCTAAGGGCAGAAAGCCAATCACTGCCAGCTGCAGAGTCTCTAAGGGAAATAAAAGGAAAACGTCTCTTCTCTCTCTCTTTCTTTCTTTTTTTTTTTAACTCTCAGGGTAACTGGCCAAACAACTTTCTCAGCTTTGGTACTGGCACAGTTCCTGGGCACAAGAACTTTAATAAAACAATGCTTCCTCAAACTTCAACAGACTTGAGAAGAAATAACTCACTGTATCAGAGGGCTACTTGCAATCCTGACACAGTCCACAGTTACAAACAAAGGGCTCTAGAAGGTAAGACCTCCATCCAGAGGGAAATAATAATCAGGGTCAGGCTTCATAGTCCAATCTTTGAAAGAATCCTTTGATATAACATATAATGTCACATGGCATTATCTTGTAAACATACAAGAGAAAATAAAATACTTGATCTTATATTAACTAATATCCAGACAGGTATAACTGTCCCTGAAATCCTTCCTCCATTAGGGGATAATGATCACCAAATAGTTGTATTTAAAATAGAAATTAAAAAAACAAAATACTAAAAGTATCACAATAGTGAAAGACTTTCACAAAGCTAACTATAAAGAAATCAAAGAATGTCTGGCTATGTGGGACTGGGAAAGGGAGTTAGATGATCTAAACCTTACAAACACTTGGAAAGTGATTAACAATAAAATCCAATTCTGTATAAACAAATGGGTTTCACAGAGAAAAAAAATATCATAATAATAAAAGAATACCCTTATGGCAGAACAATAAAATAAAAAAGCTCACTAACAGGGAAAAAACTGTATAAAAATAAATTAAATCCCCCCAACGAAACAACTAGGAACAATTACAAATCACTTACAACTAAAATAAAAACCAACATCAGAAAAGCGAAAACAGCATTTAAATTAAAAATAGCCACAAATACTAAGGACAATGAAAAAAACTATTTTTAAACTATATAGGCTCCCTGAAGGGCTATCAAAAGACCATTGGTCCTATTGCAACATCAGATGGCACTATATCTAATGAGAAAGATATGGCATACAAACTCAATAAATACTTGTTAATATTTTCAAACCAAAGGAACAAATAAGAAAACCATTACCCATAAATGTAGATAAATTTGAGGATTTTAAAATGTATGAGGTATCATCAGTTATAGATTCTGTAAAAACCCAATGGCTCAGCAGGCCCAGACAAAATGCCTTCTAATTGCTTAAAATAAGTAGCCCCAGTATTACTAGGACCACTAAGCAATTTATTTAATAAATCAATTCATGAAGCTGAAGTCCTACCACAGTGGAAAGAGGCTAATGTTACACCTATATTCAAAGGTGGTGATAAATCTAAAGTGAATAATTATAGACCAATTAGTGTCACTTCTGCCATAGGAAAATTAATGGAACGGCTCCTACAACACAGAATAATAAATCACATTAAAGAGAAAGGACTATTAGACGTAACACAACATGGATTTATTAAAAATAGATCTTGCCTTACCAATCTGCTACAATTTTTTGAACCTGTCTGTTTAGCTATTGATAAGGGAATGTCGGTTGATGTACTCTTCTTGGATTATAGCAAGGCATTTGATACCGTTTCACATGGTATACTTATTGAACACCTTACTTAAACTGACTGTAATCCCTTTGTTACCCAGGGTTACTAGAATCCCAGTAAGACCTAGTGGTAGGCAGGGAAGGCAGCTTGTGAAACTTCAGTTAAATGGGTTTCACACTGTCTCACTCTGTCCTCAGTCACAGCTGAGACTGGAGAGATGACATCATTATAGAATTGTTACAGCTGCATGAGCCACAGTTGGAATCTTCAGCTCAGAGAGTTCTTAGAACCTTGGGAATTCAAAAGTGAGTCTTCCATTTGTCCTTGAGCAAGAAGGAAGCATCAGACTGTAGTTTGAGTTTTGCCTCCACACAGAAGGAAGTTTTTCTGTGTTTCACCATTTATAAAGTGGTGGAGACCATCCCCTCATTCTCAGTGCCCCCCCTCTCTGGGGGGGGTAGGAAAAGGTCTCTGTGGGTTCCAGGGGCAATCCCTTTCTCCCACCAAGGAAAGAAGCTGCCTGATTTTGTGTTGGCTGTTCTACAATACAGCAAAAGTTTAAAGGACTTCACCTGTGGGGCCCTGCAACGATTGGGTGAGTGTTTGGCTCCAGTGTAAGGGGGAAACAACTGTTTTTTCAGTCAGGAAATGTTATTTGGGACTGCTGTTTGGGAGGACTATATACACTAGGATGAACAAATGGAGCAGTCAATTCAGTTTCAAGTTTCAAATGGTTTTATTGGGGACTGCTGTTTGGGAGGACTATATACACTAAGATGAACAAATGGAGCAGTTAGTTTAAAGTTTAAATGGATTTAGAGTTCACAGTAGAGGGGGTGCATCAGTTCATCCACCATGCAATCTACATGTTACAGTCCTAAAGTTTCTGTGTGTCCAGAGAAATGGCCGGGTATGGGCTGTGGGAGCTGGAGGTGGATAAATCCCCATCTTTAGTAACCAGGTCCACCTCTACGGATTTCTTCTGTTTTTGCTACTCACCTCATGCGCTTGGCCAGAGATGGGGTGGGTACCCAGACGTGGGTCGCAACTTGAAAATCTCTCTAGGAGTCGATGACTTCAAGTGGTGTTGGGAGCCACAGGATGGGAACATTACTCCTTGTAGGATGGGAGTCTCCCTGTTTGATGGGAGTTTCGAATTGGAAGTACAAAACCAAAATCTCTCTAGGAGTCGATGACTTCAAGTGGTGTGGGGAGCCACAGTTGGGAGCCTCCTTGTGTGCTGGGATGTCTTTCCAAGTAGAGTTTGGGTTCATTCACCAAGTGGACCGTCAGTAGAGGGTCCGGCAGGGGAGCCGGGCCAGTCGGGCTGTGTATCCAATGCGCATGTGAAGTCCGGGCTGAGTGCCTGGTGGGTCCAAAGCCAGACAACTGTTGAAGTGTTCATTCCTCAAATGGACCGCTGTGTTTAACCTCTAATCTGCAGTACAGTTACGTAGCCCTGTGGGGGACCATACAGAGCTTTGTTTATGTTCAGTGAGTTAATAAATAAAGCCACAAAAAATCCCAATTCCCAATCCCAATTCTGGTTCTGGACATTACAGTTATTGCTTCCTATAGTTGGATTTACTTGGGTGCCCCTGTGCAGAGTAGTCAAACCTAGGCCTCTTGTGCCAAGTAGCCTCATCCTTCCCCGAACCCGTAGATATACACTCCCCACCAGGTATTGCTGCCAAATGCCAACAGCATGCCACCTGTCGTTGTTTTGGTAAAAGGACAGGGGTAGGGAGGGTTACATGACATTCACCCCTATATACAGTAGTTAACTGGATTATTTCTTGGCTGGACAACAGAAAGCAAAAGGTAGTGATTCGCGGATACGTATCAGGTATAGGCAGTGTCACCAGCAGTGTACCACAAGGTTCTGTCTTGGGACCCATTTTGTTGTTTTTTTGTACTTATATCATCTATGCAGACAAACAGCTCAGCGTGGATGTGTAAGTGTGAAAATGACTGCAAAATTGGCACAGTCATTGCAGATTTGAACTCATGTTAGCAGTTCCAAGATAACATTAAACAACTAAGCTCCTGTGCAGAACAAAACCATATGAAATTTAATGAGGGCAAATGCAAAATCAAGCACTTTGGTCACAATAATCCCAACTATACATATACATTAAATGACCACATATTAGAAACAACTACTAGTGAGAAAGATCTAGGTATTTACATTAACAATGACTTGTCTTTCAATACACATATTAAACACAAAGCTAAATATTGCCACAACATATTGGGTTGCATTTTCTGTAACCTTAAAAGCAGGGAAGAAAATGTGATCATTCCTCTGTATAAGTCTTGTTAGACCTTACTGAGAATATTGTACCCAATTTTGTTCCCCTCAAATAATAAGGGATGAAAAAATAATTAAAAGAATTCAGAGAAAAACTATAAAAAATGTTAAGAGAATGTACAATGTGAGTTACAAATGAGAGTCTCAACAAACTGAGATTATATTCTATGAAATAAAGAAGGATGAGAGGTGACCTGTGTCTTGCTTTCAAAGCTATGAATGATCATTTCCTAAAGGAGACTATTGGAGTTACTAGCCAAACTAAAATCAAACACACTCGATCCCATAATCAACAAATGACTGGAGAAAAAAAACACTACTGTGAAAAGAACTAAATGGTTTACACAAAGAATAATAAATAGCTGGAATACACTACCCCAAGCCATAATTGAGAATGACACAATTACTACCTTTAAAATCAGACTTGATAAATTGATGGGCAATTCTTAATATGAATACCACCCTTAAGGAGTGGCAAATTCTCTAAGAGCTCATGCCTGCTAAACTTGTAATTTACAATATGAACCTATGGCAGCCAGCCATGGTTTGAACCAGGGTGAAGTGTTTGAAAGCAGTGAGACCTGCCCAAGGCTCAGTATGGCATATAGCATGTGCCTTTTGAATGAGCTGCTGCAAGGAGTGGTCAGAGCTTCCAGGTCAGGACTGCAGCTTGTTCAGTTGTTCCCTGAATACCCAGTCACTTTGCATCTCCTTAATAACATCCCACATTCTCTCCAAGACATAAGGGTATTCCAGTTGGGGATACTCTTCACACATTCTTCTCCTCACCCAGCATTCTGCTGCGACCATTCGGGCAAGTCCCTGACACTGGTACACCTTGCATTACATGGCTCTAACCATATTCCAGTTCTGTAAATGGCATTCAGAGGATTATTACTTAACAGTCCATCTGTTTGTGCCCTTAAGGCCTTTGACTGTGCCACCAGGCGCGGGGTCTTATCAGGTAATGTGATGGCAGGGTGGTGAAAAGGCCTAGCGATGGTCCGCTGGATTTCATGGTCTAAGAATTGGTACCGCTTAGGGGGTCCCTCAGTCACATCTGACTCAGGGTTATCTTTGATTTCGTCATGCTCTGTGGTTACTCCAGAGGCTCCAACCTGGATCACAGGGCGAGTATGTACAGGCAGTGGGGCTTCCACTGCAGCTGGAGCATCAAGTGTACTGTTACTGAGCAGGGACCCTGCCAAAGATGCCCTGGGCCCTGGGGGATCCCCTGGTGCCTTTGGTAGGCCCCTGCCCCTCCCTCTGCCATGGGGATAGCTGACAGTCGGAGAGGAGGAGCTCGGCAGATGACTGGACTTCCCCTCACTGCCCTCTGTTACTTCCTCCATCACTTCCACCTTAATGTCTGAAGTCCCCCCCTCTCCTCCTTCTTACCTCTCTACTTTTCTGCACCTCTAACTTGGCATCAGTATCAACCTCCACACCACTTTGGGACAGCAATGACACAGTGCCAGTGGACACACTGACAGGGTACTGCCAAGAGAAGGTAAACGGTGGTCCTCCAAAAATGCCTCCAGGGGCAGTACTGGAGCATATTGAGCACAATAGCAGTCTACCAACTCCTTCCGCACAATATTCATATCTAACACAACGAACTCCAGCCTGCCCCTTCCCTGCCAAATTTCACAGCCACATAAGCAGGGAGGCAGAAACTGTTGCCTGAGGTTCCTCTTTTGGGGTGACTTCTTCTACCATCTTCCTCCTTAAACACCAGCCACACCTTTACCTCAAAATCTCTTTGATTTTTTGGCCTTTTCTGTACTGTTGTCCAGCTATTATGGCCTCCAAATGTCTCTTTTGCTCCTCTCTCTCTCTCTGTTGCTCTCTTGGCCCCCACAGAATGGCAACTTCACTCCAGCTGTCCTTCAGCACATTGGTGTTCAAACAATTTAGTTCACTCAGTCCACACACATGACCATTCCTCCACCACCAAGGCCTGAGAGAGAGGGCAAGCAGGATGAGGCACTACTAGCAGGTCTCGCCACCACTGAAACTGTACCACATTTTCCAGGCCTAGGCCAGCCAATCTCACTGACCCTCCTTGATTATGGGGGGGTCCACTACCTGCTGGGGCACAGAAAATATACCAGATGAGCCCCCATGTCTGTAAGCCCCCTTCCCCCTGTCTAGGGGTACCTGGAGGAAGAAATTGAGGAAGGGGGCCAGCCCACAAGTGCCATCCTGAACTCCACTATGGCAGCTAGAGTTAAAGCATCCTTAAACAAATGCCATCCTCCATGGCCAGCCACCTTCTAGTGAATGAAAGTGCCCCTGGGCTTGCTGACATAGTAAAACAGCTGACTACATGATCAGCTGTTTTATTATGCAAGCAAGTGTGGGGGCACTTTCATTCACTAGAAAGCGGCCAGCCATGGAGGAGGGCGAGTTGTGTTGGTCACCATCGTTGTTGCCCTTTGGGCCTATTTTTAATAGAAAGTTTGGGTGCTGGTGGGGAGGAGGGTGGGAGTTGGATGCTGCTGGGGGGTGGGGAGAAATACTGTTATTTATAAGGGAAAGAAAAGTGCTAAAGATGGTGGCCTGCCATGAAGGAGGGCGGGTTGTGCCAGTCACCCACTGTGGGAGTTTCTTTTTCTGGGCAGGGACAGTAGCTCAAGCTGTGGACCCTCCAATATGAGCAGACTTGATAGACCAAATGGCCTTCTTCTGCTGGTTTCTTCGTATGTTCATATGTTTGAAATTTAGGGTGTTGGGGGGAACAGGGTGGGACTGGGATTGTAGCAGAGGGTGTAGGGATGGGGGCTGTATTTTAAATGATTAGCCTGGGGAGGAGGGTGGGGGCTGTTTATTTATTTTTTAGTATTTCCCCAATAGGAATAGGCATGCTAAGTGACACTATTCATTATTCCTATCAGAATAGCGCATTATTCATGGTATTTGGGAAATACTATTTGTTACTCACACAACCCTACTGGGAGGCTGGGGACATAAAAAGAAAAGGCAAAACAATAAGCTAATCTCCGAGGTGAACCAGCATAGTTCAGTTCAGGTCTCCTGAAAACTGAGTCACATGCATTCAGGGAGGTATGGGTTTGCATGTAATGGTGCTGCACCTCTACACAAGAGCAGTTTCTTTTGAAATCCTGTGTGTAGTGTAGTTTGATAATGTGTAAACTGTGTACATACTTGGATATCACTGCTGTATTTGGACAACCATAGTTTAGTAATAAATTAATTATTTTTTCTGAAAACTGGACTAACTGGTTGGTCATGACTGTATCTCTGAGGGAAGGCACTTTTTCCAAGTTCCACTGTTAGGGGGCAAGGCTCCTGTTTAGTGAATGCACTTCTTCCACTGACATTCCTATAACCGCTAGTTGTATCAAATGTTATCACTATGCACTGAGCCCATTCCCTGCCCAACTGATCTTTGTGGAATTACTCAGACTACTCTGTCTGTTTTTCCCCAGGTCTCTCTTCATAATATTGTACTCCTCCCGTAACCCTCTAGCCATACCCACCCTCACGAGTATGGCTGACCCTATATTGCTTGCTCTTTTGCTTATGCCTGTACTATGCTGTCATTCTATCTATTAATTTGTTATACATGAAGTTCGTGTATGTTACCTTGACTCTGCCTGATGTGCTCATATGTACCTTGTAACCTCCCAGGTTGCACCTGAAAATAGGCACTTGGCTGTCTAGTGTGCTTACCTGGTAAATAAAAGCAATAAATAAGGGTATCTGGATAAAGTGGTACATAACAAAAGATCTCCAAGAGAGAAGCGTGTGGCCTACCCAGAACACAGACCTTCACTGGGGAAGTGACCAGCTGTTTTACTATGCAAGCAAGTGCAGGATCACTTTCATTCACTAGAAGGTGGCCAGCAGTACAGGAGGGCTGGTTTTGTAAGTCATCTTCATTGTCGCACCTGGGGGGGGCTTTCTTTTCAAAGAAAATTTGTGTGCTTGAGGAAAGGTGGGAGTTGGTTACTGCTGAGGGTGGGGTAGGAGAAGAAACATTGATATTTATAAGAGAAAGAAAAGTGCTAAAGATGGCTGCTGGCCATGGAGGCAGGTGGGTTGTGCTGGTCGCCCAACGTGGGAGTTTGTTTAACACATGAAATTGAGAGTGCTGGAGTGGGATGGTGAGATTGGGATTGTAGCAGAGGGTGGTTGGATGGGGTTATATTTTAAAAGACTGGGCTGGAGAGAAGGTGGGGGCTGTTTCATTTACTTTCTTTTTTTACATAGGCACACGAATAATGGAAAAGAATACTGAATTTCCAAATATTTGGGGCCCAAATACTAATATTCAGCTGAAAGTTTGAAATAAGGTATTTGCCCATCCCTAGCTCCCAGTCTGCATGCCTGTCCTGTGACAGGCTTAAGAGGCTGAGGGGAGTACAAAGGGCACTAGAGCAGGGTTCATGTAGCATAGATGTTCCAGTTTGCACATGCACAAACCAGAGTATATACTGTATAGCCACGCGGCACCAACCGCGGTGCCATAACACCATAGCCAGTTGAGGTTTAGGGAGCTGCATTGTGCAGCGGTGCCCACTGTCACCTGTTTGGTTGAGCAGCTCACTCAGCAGTCCTCTGCAAGCCAAAGCAGGGAGGGGGAAGTCAGGGAGAGACAGGACAGGAGGAGAAAAGAACAAGAAAAAAGAGAAAGAAAAAGAAAATTAAACTAGTGCAAACAAAACTGAGAGAGGTATGTGTGTGTGCATGTGTGTGTGTGCGTGTACACATGAGTGGAGGTGGTGCCAGGTGCCTTGACAGCTCACATTACAATCTGCAGAAATAAAAGGAATAGACCAATAGAGAAAAAAAAACAGAAAAGATGTAGCCTGTGTGCGGTGCTGGTGGGTTGGGGGTCTGGACCACTCACTATGCATTGAAATGAAACAAAAATCAAGGAATTTCAGAAGGAAAACAAGCATTTGTCAATGTTGAATGTTTGCTTGCATGCTGTTGTTCTGGACCCTGCTTGTACACACTTTTACTATATATTTACCCAAGATAAACCAGATTGGATTTTTATTTATTGTTTATTTAGTTAGTTTGTGTTGACTGGGAAAGGAGGTCTATACTATTTTGCCTTTTTTCAGCCTTGTTCCAGGGGAGGGGGGAAGATACAGATGGTAACACACTGAAACTGAAGTAGATTAATCTGTTGGTGCTATTTTCAGTGAATGGGGGAAATTTAGTCAGGACATATGGGAAATTCCCATACTTGCCAGCAGGGGCCCTTGTTTCCTGTGAGCATAAGGGATTCCTTTGTCTGCTGCACCAAGATGGTGGACAACAAGGTGGAGAGTATGGAGGCTGGTGTACCTGCAAGGGATCTGAGCTCTGTCCCTGTAGGTCCAGATCAGGAGATTAGCAATGGAAATTC
The DNA here is from genome assembly GCA_016271365.2 of Neoceratodus forsteri. Taxonomy (NCBI): domain Eukaryota; kingdom Metazoa; phylum Chordata; order Ceratodontiformes; family Ceratodontidae; genus Neoceratodus; species Neoceratodus forsteri. The sequence continues at coordinate 1,585,965,853 of CM028130.1, forward strand.
AGCAGTACCTGGAGGACAAATATCTGAATCTGATGGTGGTGCTGCTGTGAGCAGGTCTGGTTTGGTTCAGCAACATACAGAAGAAAGTCTGAGTGAAGATATTAGTTCTAATTCTTCCACTTCTACTTCCTCAAAGAAAAACCTACAGAGCATGGAGTTTCAACAGGTAACTGTAATTAAGCAGATGTGAGACCTACAGATGTTGTTTCTCAAGAAACTGCAGGACATGTTCCTACTATTCTTACCCAAGAAATGTTGCTTAGGGATGCTCTTGAATCAAACAGAATTTATGTTAAAACTATTGAATGAGGAAGAAAGTGCTGCTAGACTTATGGACAGTGTTTCTTCTGATTGCGAGCCTTGCTCACCCTTAATGTCAATTCCATCCCAGTTTTCTTCAGTGCATTCAGAAAATCCACAGTTTGCTTCAAATTCAGTTCATCAACCTGAAAAAACACTCACTTCATTAAGAAAATGCCTCCCAATGGACTCGCAGCAAAAACAAACCAATTGGACACCTGAGGCAGCTTTTGCGTGCTGCTGGTTGGCAAAAGGACATAGATCAAAGTTGATGGACATCTCCTCACCCTGTTACTGCTGAGGAGATTAGACTTTCTTGTGCTTCTGAGGTGAACACAGCACCTTCTGCTGTCTCTGCCCATAGCAAGGTTTCAATAGTGACAGATGCTGGAAACCTGCTGAATGACTTCCCTGTGCATAGGGGGCTCCCTGACACAGCTGCAGCTTGCAACAATATTGTCCCGGGACAAGAAGAGGAACAAGCACAGTGAGAAGCAACTGAGGAGCCAAAGAGACTGTTCATGGCAGATCTGTTCAAACATGCAGGGGAACCCGCACAGCGGCGAAATGCCATGTGGCTCAAATTTAATGGAAACATTGATGTTGCACTGGACAGAAAAACTCTTTTACATAAAATGTTGAAGGAGGGTATGGGGATTCAGCCTAATGAATTATTTGCTGTGATTCATGTTAGGGGGGATCCCATATACGATGTTGGTTTTAAAACTAATTCATTGGAAAGAGTTTGGGCAATGTATCCTCAGGTTTCAAACTCAAGCTTATGGCATTCTTTCTTTCCAATCCCTCTAACAAAGCCAACAATTAAAACAATCACTTTGCTGTTTAGAAATGAGGGGGTGAACATTTCTGACGTTCAGTATTAGTTAAGATATCGCTGCACAATTCTAGAAGCCTCTACCACTATCTTAGATGAAGATCTTGTTTGGACAGGGAATTGGAAAATAAAGGTTCAGCTAAAAAATACTGAACAAGGTATTTTACATCTCCCAGGGAGCTTCTTTATTGGAAGGGACAGGGGGTTGTGTTTCTACCAGGGACAGCCTAGAACCTGTCACAAATGTGGTGCTCGCACACACCTCAGTTCAGTGTGTGACAGGTGCAATTTGTATCTTGAATATGGACATGTCAGCCTAGGCTGTCCTAACCCTCTGAAATGCAACCTCTGTGAGGAAGAAGGACACTCTTATCAAGGCTGTCCCTGGGCTGAAAGAAACAGGCTAGATAGAGCACAACAAGACCCGGTACACTTACTGGAAAAGTGTCAAACACAGGAGGCAAACAAGAAAGGGAGGGATCCTGCTCCCCAAGAGACAGCAACCCCCCAGACTTCTGCAACCCTGCCTTCCACTAGCATATCCCATCATTTGCTTTCCTGTAGGGCTACTGATCAGTCTCAGGATGAGGCCTCACATACAGGCCTTGAGGACATGGAAACTACTGACATGTTACCCCCCTCCGCAGAAGCTTCTCAGTACACCCCAGTTGAACCTAAGAAAAAAAGAAGTAAAAGAAAGGCTGAGAAAACCCTTCCCTAAACTTCTACCATTGTGACTAGAAACACGTTTTAGGCACTAGCAAAATGTCACCAGCTGGGGGATATGGTAGAGGAAGATGGTGACTCTGATTCCTCCTCCTCTGCACAGAGTCTCTTTCAGACCCACAGGCCTCGTTGAAGCATAAACGAAAAGACACCCATCATAGGAAAGTCCCTTGATGATTTTCTTTATCCTAAGATATGGGAGGGAAGCAACAGCTCTCTGTCCTCACTCTAAATACCTGTAGTATTAAGAATTATAAGAAACGTATAACAACCTTTCAGATCATGAAAGACCTTCCTAATAACATCATATTTCTACAGGACACTAGACTCAAAACCTCTTATGAAGTTAATCAAGCAAAAAATTCCTGGAATATAGGCCCATATTTTTGGTCCCAAGGTCCAGATAGGTGTGATGGGGTGGGGATTCTTTTGTGGTGTTTTGAATTCACAATCCACAGAGTGCTAGATATTTCTCCAGATAGGGTGTTACTGCAGGACGCCTGTTTTGGAACTCTGTTTTTTAGGGTAATTAATATAAATGCTCCACAGGGTATCGCAGCACAGTCAGATATTTTAAACTAATTCAGCCCTATCTCCATACAAATAAACATAGATACATAGATACATAGACAGTGTCGGCAGATAAGGGCCTATGGCCCACCCAGTCTGCCCATTTAAGTTTGTAAGTTCAGTTTATGTTTTCCAGGAAGTCTGTTGCCCCTTACCCCTGACCTCCAGAATTCCTTTATGTCTATCCCATGCATTCTTAAATCCCGTGATTGTTTCAGCCCCCACCACTTCCTCTGGCAGGGTGTTCCACTTGTCCACCAAACATATAATTTTTGTTGAGGACGTTAATTGTCCACTCTCCTTAGCAGACAAGGGAGGGTGCACCACTATTTGGGAACACTAATTGTTTAAACTCTATTATAAAAACAGCAGGTTTAAAGGACAGTTATAGAGGAATTCATGATCTTGGGGCTAGAACCTTCATAAAAGGTACACTGGCCACAATTATAGACTACATTTTTCTTTCAAAGGATCTTTATACTAGACATACTTTCACCATTGCATGTGAAACCTCTGATCATTTGGCAGTTTCAATTATATGTAAACTTCCTTCTAAGTTTCCAGCTGGGAAAAACAGATTTGCTAGATGGAAGTTAAATAATCAGCTGTTGTCACTGCCTTCTGCCGAAAGCAAAATATACTCCTTGCTAGCTGCAAAATATACTCTATTAGAAGCTTTTGACTCCTTGTGTGAATGGTGGGTGGAGGTAAAAAATGATTGTAAAGCTTTTTTTCATTCAGGCCGCAGCAGGTGTATCAAGAACAAAATATTTGCATTATTTAGGCTTAAGGGAAAAACTATTCTCTCTCATTTCTAGATCTTATGAGAATGTAGTAGATTTATCAGCTGAGATTCAGGAAGTTAAAGCTGAAATGTTTAAAGTGCAGTATAACAGAGCAGAATCTTTAAAATAAGAGGCCCAGGTTGGCACTCAGGGCTCAAAACATTCACTCGACATTTATGAAAATTGTCAAGCTAGAATACAATACACCAGTCTAGATCAAGTAATGGATCCACGCACTAGAAAGGCTTTCACGGATGTTTTTCACATACAAGACTTAGCACAGAACCACATTTTTAAAATGTTTGGAACTCCTTCCACGGCAGTTTGGGATGAGGAGTGTCTCAATGACATAGATGTTCCCACTTTAGATCCAGGGTTAGTGACCAGTTTTTCTGCACCAATTACATTAGAAGAAACTCCACACACTATATCTAAGTTAAAAAAAAAATTCGGCCCTAGGTCTGAATGGTCTGACAGTAGAATTTTATATAGCATACTCTAAATACTTGGTCCCCATTTTTTTTTTTACTTCAAAATTGTTTTATTGGGTACAAAATAGAATAGGTGCAATATATTTAACCACAAACATGGACTTACATGTAGAGTAATAGACAGTTTAAAAGCAAATAATATATTAGACATCTTAGCAGTTAGACATTAGTTAATATCATTAATTATCTTTCGGGTCACCAATCAGCAGAAATTTGAATGGGGTAATTTGATGAAGAGGCAATCACAGATTGTGTCCAGTCCTAGCGCGGCATAGCGTCCTAGAGGAGTTTCTTTGTTCCAAAAGATCATCTGACCGATCCAGAGATTTCATCCCCTCTACCTTACATTTATGGGAATTTTCTTTAACTATTTCAGTACAATAAATCATATCAGCTTTGAAATCAAGGCCATGCATATTTTTTTTTAAATAATCATATACCTAGCAGCTTTAATTTATCTTAAAGCTAGACCTGGGAAATAATATATGGGCTTGATACAGAAGGGGGATATACTCCTCACCAGCCCACTCTAAGGAGGATTATCTTAATTCATAGAGGGATATGGCGAACATCATCCCAGCACTTTATGAGTGAAGGAGCTGTTCCAAAACCAGTGTCCCTTCCATTCCTTCAATATGGTCAAAGAAGGGAAGCCATCTGGAATTTAATTTGTCTACAGTCAATCTAAGTGATACCCTGACAGCCTCCATCTCCTTAATTTGTTTAAAGTTTTTGTACCAGTTGTCAACAGAGGGGGTTGAGTCCCTCAACCAGTGTTGAGTTAGCGCCTTAAGTGCTGTTGCAATCAGAATATAGAAAAGGTATTTCCCCAATGAGGTTGTTATTTCCCTTGGGAGAAGTCCCAGGACTAAGTTCGGAAATTGCAATTAACTAGAGAGTGTCAACATTTCATCAATGATTAGGGCAACTTCTTGCCAAAAAGGGACAATTCTAGGGCACCTCCAAAAGATATTGTAGTGAGTACCAGTGTGTCTACATTTTCTCCAACATTTGTTAGAAGTTAAAGGGGAATAGTGATGTGGTATATTTGGGCTTATAAAAAACTGAGTATTTATTTTCCAACGGAATTCTCTCCACATGGGAGAACAGGTGGTTTTATGAATGCCCTTCCATATATTTTGCCATGATTTGTGTGGAATATTAAGCTCTGCTTCTCTTTCCCACTTTTGTTCGAGCCTTTGTATCCTGAGTTTTCCCCTGTCTTCCATTAATGTTTTAGAAATCTGTGATATATACTATCTGGTGTCCCTCACTATGCTTCTGTGATGTGCTAGCTGTATAGATACTGAAGGTCTCTGAGATAATTCTGTGAGGCCAATAATGGTGGTTATGTAATGTATGCATTGATAGTATTTAAACAGGTCAGCTTGGGTTAATTTTAATTCTGTTTGCATTTGTGGAAAGGATTTGACTCGTCCCCCTCCAGAAATTGAAGCAGGTATAGAAGTCCGGAAGTTAACCACCTGAAAAAACATTTATCCCCTCTGGAGATGGGAAAATTGGGGAGGTATGAGAGTGGAAGATAATTCCATACTGGACGTGCTATTTCCCATTCTTGTCTTGCTTCCAACCATTTTGACAATGTGTGTTTTGTGAAGTTGTTGGTTACATTTTTCAGGTCTCTGGGCTGAATTAACCAAGGCAGGATATGTAGTGGGGCCAGCCTTCCCTCAGGCTGTACCATTTCCAACCAGCCATGAGCCTTCCCTGTCATTAACATTTTGATGATTGGTAATAACTGTGCTGCTAGATCATACTTGGGAAATTCAGGCAGCCCCATCCCTCCCTTGGTTTTTTCCTCTGTTAGTATTTCCCATTGAATTCTTGGGCATTTACCCAGCTGGATGAAATTTGCAAGTCTTTTTTTTTGAGGTCTTTCCAATCTTTTTTTGGGACCAGGATAGGAAGATTAGTAAATAAAAAAAGAATCTTGGGAGAACATTCATTTTAATTATTTGTATTCTATTTGAAAATGTCAAGGGGAGAAGTCTCCATCTATTAAAATCAGCTGTTACTTGTTGATTTAAGGTTTTGTAATTAAATTTACATAACAGGGTTGTTTGTTTAGAAATTTGTATTCCCAAATATTTTTGTCTATTTCTAACCCATTTGAAGGGAAATTTAGTCCTCAGGTCTATATCTGGTTTCTTCCCCACTGCAAGCACTTCTGATTTAGAAGTGTTAACTCTGAAACTTGAGATGTCCATGAACTCTGAAAGGAGAGCCATTAGATGGATAAGAGATGCCCCTGGATTGCCCAAGTAGATTAGGGTATCATCTGCATAAAGGGATATTTTGTGATATGAGTTTTGGATTTCTATGCCTTCAATTTTGTCATGTTGCCTTATTGCTTGATCTAAAGGTTCCATGCTAATTGCAAAAAGGAGTGGGGACAGGGGGCATCCCTGCCTTGTACCCCTCTCAATTTTAAATGGGGGTGAGATGGTGCCATTCACCTGGACCCTGGCTTGGGGGTTCTGATAACATAGTTTTATCCATGTTAGGAAATTCCCTTCAAATCCCATCTTTTCCAAAACCCTAAAAAGATAGGTTCAATGTAACCTATCAAAGGCCTTTTCTGCATCCAGAAAGACTGCTAGTGCTGGATTTTGGTTGAGGTTTTTATATTGCAAGATGTTTAGAAGCCTTCTGATATTATCGCTCAGGTGTCTGTACGGAATAAAGTCTGTCTGATCCAGGTGAATTAGCAATTCTATGTATTTTTGGAGCCAAACCTATAAGATTTTTGTGAAGATTTTTTGGTCTTGGTTAAGGAAGGCTATAGGCCTAAATAAATCACATTTGGTTGGGTCTTTACCCAGTTTGGGAATTGTTGTTATTATGGAGTGGGACCAACTATCTGGGACTCCACTCATCTCAATACTCTGGTTAAACACCTCTGTTAGAAGAGAAGCTAGGGAAGTGGGTAGTTTTTTATATATTTCCCCACTGAACCCATCAGGGCCATGAGCTTTTCCTGTTGGCAAGCAGCTTATTACCTCCAAGGTTTCTTTTATTGTAATGGGTTGGCTTAAGTCACTACTAGCTAATTTTGATAACTTGGGTAATTTCAGGGTGGCTAGGAAGGTTTGGGTTCTATCTCCTACACTCTCTTTGTCTTTATCTTCCCTATATAGTTTCTGGTAGTATTCTTGAAATTGTCGGACTATGCTCTCCAGAGAGGTCCATCTTTTCCCTTTTGGCCCTGGTTCTTGAATCAATCAATCAATCAATCAATCTAGTCTTTATTTAACCAGGCGTTCATCGTTGAGCAGAAGCTCATTTGCAAGATGGACCTGGGTGAAGCATGAACAATTGTATATACAGGTCAACACAGGTATTTACAAGGCAATACAGATAATACTCTTTACAGAGAGAAAGAAAAAGAAGTTCATATGTACATAGAATTATACAGATATTGTACAGATTACACTGTATTTACATACATAGAAGTGTCTATAGGAAGATAAAGCAGGTTATCTAAGGTTGCAGGAGGAAGTAACGGAAGAAAAAAATAAAAATAAAAATATAAAAATATACACCAGGTAGAGGTGAAGGTAGGGGGGAAGAGAGGGAGGGAAGTAGGGGGAGAAAGGCTAGGAGGGCACGGTGCACAGAAAGGAGTTGGTAAAGCTGGATGTAGAGAAGGTGGATGGAGAAAAGGAGTATGTGTGAGCCCCGGGATTGAATGCTATAAAGTACGCGGCATATTAGGATGTCATAACCCAGGGTATTGAGCTCCTATCCGAGGTTGGGAAAGGAAGAATAAGGGGATGGATGGGCCTAGTGTTGATAAGACAGGGGGATAAGAGAGAGAGAACAATTACGCTGGTGAGGAGCAAGCTGGGGGGGTCAGTACTTAAAATTGGGTCTAGGCGTGGCTATATACCAGTGCAGACACCAGTACTGGGTCTGAGTGGGTGAAGCAGTTACATACTTCTCGGATTGTACAGAAATAAAGCACCTTGAAAGCATTTATACCGATCAGAGTGCTTAATTTGAGGGTTTTTTGTAGATAAGTTCCATAAGGTAGGTAGCACAGAACTTGTAAACTGCCCCTGCCAAGCGGGATTTTGCTTTGGGTACTTTAAGTGTAATAGCTGAGTAACTTCTTAACGCGATTTCCCAATTATACCAGGGAAGACAGCAGGAGATATAGTAAGGCAGCTATTAGAGATGGCTCTATAGGTCCAGAGAGCGGCGTTCTGTGGCGCCTGAACTTTAGTGATGTCCATCCCACTGCCACATATAGGGTGCAGTGATGTGTGTCGAAGGGAGTCCGTTATAAACCTCAGTGCTCGATGGTAGAGTGTGTCCAGTTTAGCCATGTAAGAGTTGGGGCATTGGCTGTAGAGGAAGTCACGTAATCAACCAATGATAGGAAAATGGATTGGACCAGTTGTTTCTTGGCATCTCTGGTGAGAAATTGGCTGATTCTAAAAACAGTCCAAGCCTTTGCAAAGTCGTTTTAGCAAGTCCTCGATATGTTCAATGAAGGAGAGTCTTTAGTCTATCCAAAGTCCCAGATACTTGAATTTTGTAACAAATTCTAGTTTTTCACCTAGAACTGTGGTAATTTGGGAACTGTCCCACTGGACACAGGGTTAGCTGTATGGATAAAAGGAGAGGACCATCGCTTGTTTTTTGGCATTAAGGAGTAGCTTTTTTTGGAGGAGTTGGCTTTGCAAAAGGTTGAATTCTGACTGTAGGTCATTGCAGGTAGCTTCAGGTGTTGGGCAACTCACATAGAGAACTGTATCATCTGCAAACAGATGGATGTTGGCTTCTTTTATACAGTAGTCGATGTTATTAATGTAGATTGCAAAAAGTAAGGTCCCTAATATAGAACCTTGAGGTACCCCTCTTTGCAGAGTTTTTAAGGGGGACAGGCCTCCTTCGGCTTTAACTTGTTGAAGGCGCCCTGTAAGATAGTCAGTGAACCAACGCAGAGAGGAGGGATCCACACCTATGGTTTGAAAGGCGGAGAGGAGCAGACTATGGTCGACGGTGTCGAAAGCCTTGCTTAGATCAAGGAAAACAGCACAAATAAAGTTTTTGCTCTCAAGATTACGCTGCCAGTCGTTAGTAACTTTGGCGAGGGCTGAGATAGTGCTATGTTTAGCTTTGAATCCGGACTGCATAGGATTTAGCAGTTCCCTAGACTCAAGGTGAGTCCTCAGCTGTGCATTTACAATTTTCTCTAGGAGCATGGACAGGACCGGAAGGAGGGAAATTGGCCTGTAGTTATTGAGATCGCCACGGTCACCTGATTTGAACAGTGGTATGACATGTGCTGTCTTCCATATAGGTGGTAAGGTGCCCTGAGACAGGGATAAGTTAAAAAGGTGGGTGACGGGTATTGCTAGTATGTGGTAGGCAATTTTTAGGAAGTAAGGGTCAAGGAGTCGGCCCCAGCACTTTTTCTAGTATCCAACTGAAGCAAGAGGTCTCTACCTCTTTCAGTGTGGCAGGTTGAAGTGAGAAAGGCGTGCTAAGCTATCGAGTTTCAGGCAGTGGCTGGCAGTCTGGGAGTGAAGTATGTTTGCAGGGAGTTATCAAATGCCATGCCTGCAGTAGCAAAGTGGTTATTGAATGCATCAAGTATATCCATCTTTTGTTATAGTCAAGTTGCCAGAGGTAATCTTGGTTGGGAGTGAATTTCCTGGGGAGTGGCCTAGCAGATCACTGATTGTGTTCCAGAGCTGATTGGCTCTTTGTGGAGGAGTTGAGTTGGATTTGAAGAAGGTGGCCTTCGATTCTCTGATTGTTTTGGTACATAAATTTTGTAGTCTCCTGAACTGGTTCCAATCCTCTGCAGTGTTCAGTCTACGTGCTTTTTCCAGAGCTTATCTCTTTCTAGAAGCAAGGACTTGATCTGAGGGTGAACCATTTACAGGTTTTGGTTCTAGTTCGAACTTTAATAAGGGAGCATACTTATTAAGGGCCCTTGATAGAATGTGTGGAAGATATTGTAAGCTGACGTAATCGTTTTGGCCAGGTAGAAATCTTGCCACCAGGGAGTACTTAAGCTCATTTAGTAGGCATGTTCATTGAAGTTGGCGCCTGGATCTCTTCATAGAGAACTTGCTGATGGGTGCTGGGTTGTTGGTGGATCTTACTCCCGCAATAAAACAATGGTCGCTGGCGTCTGAGAAGAAGACATCAGCGTGGGAGAAGAGATGAGGTTTGCTCACCATTAGCACATCCAAAAGTGTACTTTTACTGGGGTTCTTCACGTTTGGGCATGTTGGTTCAGTAATAAGTTGCGTCAGCCCATGTTGAATATGGGGGCTTTGTCTGCTTGCACCTTTCTTAAATGGAAGGCTTAAAAGGGATGCTCTCCCTCCCAATTCGTGATATTTCTGGTTGGTGAATCATAGGAGGCCTTCAGCTTTTTTATTTTCTAGGTCCTGTAGGGTCCTTTTAGTTTTGCTCAATTCTTTTTGAATCTGTTCATCTAAAGGGTTTATTTTGTGCTTCTTTTCCAACTCTGTTAGTTCTGTTAGTATTTTGTTTTGTGAGAGTTGGGTTAAATTTTTCTGGGTGGTAGCAAAACTGGTAACCTCTCCCCAGAGCACCGCTTTTAGTGTATCCCATTTAAGTGAAGGGGAGTATTCCATAGATTGGTGAATTAAGGAAAAATCGTCTATCCATTGCTTTAGTTTGGAAATAAAGCCTTCATTGTTTAACAGTGAAACATTTAGTCTCCATAAGGATTGTTTGATTTGAGGTGAAAGGGTTATCTGAAGGGAGATTGGTGAGTGGTCTGATGGTGTAATATTATGTATATTGGATTCCTTTATTAGATGAAGGGTAGTTGCATAGGTGTAAAATAAGTCAATACGAGAGTATGACTGTTATACATGGGAATAAAATGTGAAGTCCTTGTCTTTAGGGTGTTGAGAGCGCCATATGTCTACAAGCCCCATCTCTCATGTCAGGGTGACTAGCAACTTGGAGGCTGCTCTATTGGTAGAAGTGGCTCCTGAGGAATGATCTTTTTGTGGGTGTGGAGCTGTGTTGAAGTCTCTCCCCCAAGGAGAAGATGACCTAGAGGGAGGTCCACCACTTTTTTGAAAATAATATCAAAGAAGTCCTCCTGTTTGGAATTTGGGGCATATATATTAATAAGGTGCAGCAGTTGACCTTGGGTGCATACTGACACCCTCACATACCTTCCTTGGAGGCCTGTTTCCATAGAATCAATAGAATAGTTTAATCCCCTACGCATCAGGATGGCTACCTAGCCTTTAACTCTGGGCAGTTTCCATTATAAAGTGAAAAGAAAATAATTTTCGGAATGAGATAAACTGTTCTGTAACACTTTGTATAGAAAATTAACAGTAGTATCGAAACAAATACCTCATCACATAGTCCACCAAAAAGGCCCATGTAATAAATAGGACAATCGCTGTAAAAAAATACTATAGGAATGAACCAGTTGCTTCCTAGGTGTTTTACCCGGCTTCACCTCTAGGGGGTGTCTGAGTACACTCGAGGTGGTTAGTGTTGATTTCTGAACACTAGTTGTCTCTTTAGTAAAGAGACTTAGAGCAGAACTGTAGGGCTGCTCTAAATATAGAGAACATCACAGAGGATGGGCGACCCAAGTTATCCCAACCAGAACCCATCTCGTACAGGTATTTTTGTCACATAATTAAAATACTTCCTCCTTTTCTTGGGGTGTGCCATTTCATGCCATCTATGAGAAATCTTTGTAATCCCTCAGTTGATTGTGATGGTTATAGGACAGCTTCACATTCCCCTAGTCCTCCCCCCCATCTTTGGGTTTATGAGGGTAAGTAACCTCAGAGTTTCCCCTCTGCCTCTTAGAGACAGCCAAGTCCCATGTTTAAAAAAGGGTACACGGGAGGAAAGACACCCAGTGAGGGGTTGCCGGGGAGTACTTCTTTTTACCCAGCTCCTTCCCATCCATTTAAACCCATCACCAAAATACCTACTATATTAAATGAGCACTCCACCCTAATTGGGGAGTCTTTTGCATGATAGTCTGTCCAAAATGGCTTACGTTGACATTTATATGATTTGTCTCATCTTCTCCTCCATTCATTAATCCGTTTTCTCGTCTCACTGGCAGTCTAGAGAAGCACTCTGTGTGCTGCACTTCAGGTCTGGGATGTAAAATTCAGTGAAGGGCTTTGTCCTGAGCTCTTTCTCTTTTCAGCTCGCTGAGTGAGCCTCATGGAATCTTTCATCAGATATTGGGGTAGAGTGCTGTGGTGCAGGCACTTCAATCCTTTGTTTGCAGGTTGCCTGATATTCCTTAACAAATTTTGCTCTACAATTTCCATGCCAAGGTCAGGTACATTTATTCCCCAGTCTTTCAGAAGGAGCATTGCTTCTAACAGGGTATTGAAAGTTTTAGGGCCAGAGTCTATATGCAGGCGAAGCTGTGAGGGAAACAATACCTGGGCCCTGATGTTCTGTTTTTCCTTAATTTCTTTGGTGATTGCACAAACTTTGATTCACTCGGCTTGCAGGGCTGATGAAAAATCTTGCTTGAAAAAGAAGGGCACTCACTTATATTTTAGGTCGCGAAGTCTCCAGGCTTCTTTCAGAATTCACTCATTGCTCTGGAACAAGACCATGCATATGACTGAGGAATGAGGCCTGGCCATGGGATTAGAGGGTTTCAGCCCCAAGGACCTGTGTGCTCTGTCCATTATAAAGTCAAGAGCTGAGGGTATAGACAGCACCGAGTGTAGGAGTTGTTGCATGAAGTTGAGTGGGGTGGGAAACCCTTCTTCTGCCTCCTCCGGTACGCCGTGAACCCAAAAATGATTTCTATGGGATCTGTTTTCGATATCTTCCAGGCAACTATGTATTTCCCAAACCCTTTGCAAGAGATAGACTAGAACTCTTCCCTCTGTGTCTTGCATTTCAGTAATTTTGGCCAGTCTGTTCAAGTGGTCTTCCACCTTAGCGTCAATATTTCTGACATCTTGCCTCAGGTCTGCCAGCAAGGATTCAATTTTTTTGACTGAGGATAGTATTTTTTGTAGTGTGTGCTCCACTTTTCTGGACAGACACAGCTCCTCTTCATCGGGATCAAGGGATGACTCTGAGAGGGTTCTTTATCTGTGTGATCGGACTGTAAAGGCCTCCATTTCTTCATCCAAAGTAAGCTGCTTCGTTTTGGCTTGTGCAGTGTTATTTTTCAGAGTTTTCAGATGGTTATTTTGGCTGCCATCTCTCTTAAGCTCGGCACTTTAGTTGCTACTTAAATTAGTGGGTCTGTAGGAAGGATTTAATTGGATTTCTTGGACGGCTCTGGGAGCTCTAACAATTAGTCTCCCATCCACTCCGTGACATCACCAGAAGTCTGGTCCCCATTTTAAGAGATGTTTTTTCAGACATGCTAGTCTCACAGGTTCTCCCTAAAAACATCTATGTTAGGATCTTGTAATTTTGTTATACAAAAAAGGGTACAAGAGTGACTTAAAAAAATGAATATAGACTACAACATTCTGGCAATAATCCTTTTGAACAGATTATCTAAAGCTACAGAAACAGTCATTTGTCCAGTACAAACCTGTGCACTACAAAAAAGATCCATGTTTCACAATCTTGCCTTTTTAAGGGAAATTCTATCCAAAAAAAGGTAATTTTTTTACAATAAGGGTTCCTTGTGTATGGAATTCCCTACCTTATGATTTAGTTGAAGCTCCAAACATTTCTAGCTTTAAAACAAACTTGATGTTTGGATTTGGGAAAATTATTAACAATGTCCCACTTTGTGTGGGGAACAGTCTCGATAGGCTTTGCCTTCTTCTGTTCAGCCTAACCAAGTAATACCAAGTAAAAAAAGGATAGTTAAATACGATGCTTAATTCTGGCCTTAGATCAAGAAAAGGCATTTGACAGGGTAGATCATCATTATTTATTCCAAGTTTTGAAAAATGTGGCATCCCAGATAAATTTATTTAGTGGGTGTCTATGATGTATGCATCATATTACATAACTCCTGATATAAATGGAATCCTTGGGAAGCAGTTTAAATGCTTGAAATCTCTCGCCCACCTCCTCCCCTTATCTCCACTCTTGCCCCCACCCCAACCACCTCCCGTATTTCCCCTTACCCCCTGCTCCTCCTTTCCTCGATCTCCTACTCTCACTTCCCCACCACTCACCCCCCCCCTTGTCTTGCTCATAGCTCATGTCATTGTACTGGTTCTTACGTGTCTGTAAGTCAATGACTATATGTTTGTAACTAAAAATGATGACTGTTGCACATGCTGACGTGGAACCTTTGTAAAAGAGCCTCAGCTCAAAGGTATTGTAATCCTAGATTGAAATAAATAAATAAAGAACGAAAGGGGTATGCCAAGGATGCCCCTCTTTTGTATACTTTCCAAATCAACCCTCTTTTGAGGAAAATATTAAATTCTGGAAATATACCAGGTATTTGGGTAGAAGGACACAGTCCCCTGCCAAACATCTTCCCATATGTCAATGATATTAGTATTTGCACCACCCCAGACATGGATGATTCTGCATTAAAAAATGAAATTTCCAGGTCTGAAAACATCTCAGGTGCAAAATTAAACTTTGATAAAAGCAAGGGACTTCTATATCCATCTCCACTAAATCAAGGGCCAGACCACCCCCCCACACTACTTTGCAAATATTTCAATATCCATAGAGCCAGTGACAATCTTAGGACTACAGTTTGGTAGCCAGGAGATGCCACTTTAAACTGGGTCTTGGCATTACAAAAAGCTGAAGGTTTAGTGGCATCCTGGAAAAACAAGATACTTACTAAAAAGAAATGTGTTTCTTTGCTATATTCCCTAGTTGTTCCAGTTTTGCTTCATGTGGCTCATGTTTTTTCATTCTCCCCTTCTCTAGAAGTGAAAGTAATGAACATCTTCATTCAGGGGCTCTGGGAGAGCAGATTAAACCCTGTGAAGAGGAGGTGCACTTATCATGTTTACAGTCTGGGTGGGGTGAGGATGATCCATCCAGTCTTATTCTTGTTTTTGTGATTTTGGGTACCAGAACATTGTCCCTATGTTAACTGACACATGTCCCTCCTGGCTAGTACATTTAAAGACAATTTTACAAGACTTTTCAAAGACCTGGACCTCAACTCAAGGCCTACCCAGCTCATTGAATAAATTAAATCTCCCTGGTTATTTGCTCCCAGTCTGTAGTAAACTTAAGGAGTGGAAAAGCTCCACTTCACAGCTAATTTTGAATTCTAGGAGGGCTTGTTACTCTATAATCCTATCAGACAAAGTTTTAGAAACACCAGATAAACTTACATCATATGAAGGCAGGTTAGACAGTATTTGCAGCCAATTAACAGATAGATGGCTCCCCCCCAAAGTGTGGGACACTACATGACTTTCCTGTCATAGCAGGTTGGGAGTAAGGAACTCCCATAAACATAAGCAACTAGAAGAGCGCATGTGCCCTAGAGAGACTTGGCCTGGATTATTAGAGACTCAAGAACATTTCTATGTACACTACCCTTTTACCCAGCAATTCTGGGCTGACATTTTCATGTCCTGGAGAGACAGAAATTTATGTCAATTCTCCTACGAGACAATTGTTTATGGTTTATATCCAGTTAACCTGAATAAGTACAATAGTAGCACACTGCGCTTATTTGTTTCCCTTTGTTGGTTTTATTTATGGCAAGTGAGATGCACTTTAGTGCTACAACAAAAAGAGTACAGCACAAATCAAGTTGTTATTCAAGTATCTCAGAATTTATTGTGTATATATGAAAAGGAGACAATGTAAAGGACAAAAATGGTTTTGATTTAAGGAAGAATTTCTCATGTTTTAAATCCTAAGTGTTACATTTTTTCGGTTATGATGTACACTAAAAGCTGTAATTTCTGTAATGACAGATTTATTTTCTTTGTTTGCAAGTTTATTTGTTACTTTTTTCCCCATTTCTTTGGTGTTTTCTGAGTATGCTATTGTAATTATGTGACCTGCTTATGTTCTCCTTTGTAATTATAATTTGTAATTGTAATTTGACTACACTTGAGTGAGGAGGGAAAGAAAGTGTTGAAAAAGAGGATGGAGGAGTACATAGAGGAAGTTGGGAATTTAAACTAGGAGTGGGGGGTGGCAGTTGGGGAAGAGATATGCAGAGACTACAGGTTGGGAAACCATATGAGCTTACCCCCCATAACAGTGACAAAGGACAAATGGCAAGTACTGTTGGTGATGCTAGGAAAGGAGGGCAGGATGGGAGGGGGGGAATAGGGTGGAAGGTGGTTACCCTTAATGCTAGGAATCTTGGGAGGAAAACTGCAGAGTTACAGGTTCTCATGGCAGAGGGAGAGGTAGACATTGCAGCCATCATGGAAACATGGGCCACTCAATACAATGACTGGGACCTGTCTGTACCAGGGTACAGGTTATTTTGTAGGGACAGGGTGATTGGGAAAGGGGGTGGCACTATATGTGAAGGAAGGACTGAAGTGTGTAAGGGAGGAAGGGGAGGAGGGTAGTGCAGAGTCACTTTGGATGCAAATCCAGGATTCCAAGAATAGGATTCTTAGAATGGGAGTGGTGTACAGGCCACCATCTCAGACAGAGGAGTTAGACAGGGAACTAGCGGGACAGATCAGGAGGACCTGTGAGAAGGGTAGTGTGGTGATTGTGGAGGACTTTAACATGCCAGGAGTGGACTGGAGCACCCCAACAACCAGGAACAGAAGGGAGCAGGTACTGCTGGATGCCTTCCAGGACAGCTTCCTGCTGCAAATGGTCAGTGAACCAACCAGGTTAGGGAATACCCTTGACCTTGTGCTGGCAAATGGGGACTTTGTGAGAGAACTTACAGTGGAGGAACCGCTGTCAGGGAGTGACCACCACTCAGTATGGCTCACATTGGATAGTGGGCAAGGAAGGGTGGAATCTGGCACAATAGTGCTGGACTTCAGGAGGGCCAACTTCGGGAGGATGGGGGAAGTGGTAAAGGGTACCTGACCAGAATTCAATCTAGTATGGACACTAACCAGAGGTGGGAGCTCATAAAGCTGGGGATAGTAGAGGCAACCAAACCTGCTGCAAAGCCCAGAGCAAGAAGGCTAGGGCTAAGAAACTGATCTGGTTGAGCAAGGAGGTCATGGAAAGGTAAGGAGGAAAAGAGCTGCCTTTAGGAAGTACAAGAAAATAGGGAGGGGAGGACTGGGAGGAGTACTTGACAGAATCGAAGGAGGTGACAAGGGCAGTAAGGGATCCAAAGCATCTACGGAACTCAGGCTGGCAAAAGGCATTAAGAAGGGGGAGAAGGACTTCTTTAAGTACATCAGGGAGAAAAGGAGCTGTAAGGACCACATAGTAAGGATTAGGAAGGAGGGGGGTTGGGTGGAAGCAGGGTGCGATAAGGCGGAAGCACTAAATGAGTACTTCTGCTCAGTATTTACAAAAGAGAAGAGGGGGGTGACACCCAAGGTGGGAGAAATGGCAGAAGCAGGATGGGAAGTGGTGACAGATGGGGAAGTCATGGAGAGCAGAGTTCGAGAGGGTTTGAAGGCACTGAGGGTGGACAAGGTGCCAGGCCCAGATGGCATTCACCCCAGGGTACTGAAGGAGCTGGCAGAGGTCCTTGCAGGACCTTTGACAGACCTATTTAATACCTCACTACATTCAGGGTGTGTACCTCAGGACTGGAGGATGGCTCATATGGTGCCTCTCCACAAGAGTGGCCCCAAGGATGAACCGGAAAACAACAGACCAGTGAGCCTCACATCCATCGTGGGTAAGCTAATGGAGACTATCCTGAAGGAGAGGCTGGTGGCCCTCCTAGAGGTCAAAGGACTACAGGACAGCAGACAGCATGGCTTCATATGTGGCAGATCCTGCCAAACCAACCTGGTCGAGTTCTATGACTGGGTAACTAGGCAACTGGACAGGGGCCATGCAGTGGATGTGCTGTATCTGGACTTCAGTAAGGCATTTGACTCAGAGCCACATGGAAGGCTGGGAAGGAAGTTAGTAGGCACAGGGGCGGGTGCAGAATTGGTGAGATGGGTAGGAAACTGGCTGCAGGGAAGGCAACAGAGGGTGGTGGTGGTGGGTGGGGAGCTCTCACACACAAGGGCAGTGACGAGCGGTGTTCCACAGGGCTTGGTGTTGGGACCAGTGTTGTTTGGGATATTCATTGCAGACATATCGTGGGACATCAAGAGCAAGATCAGTCTGTTTGCTGATGATACCAAGGTAGGCGCAGTGGTGGATGACCTAGGGGGATGGCAGGGGTTGCAGGATGATCTGGCAAAGCTTGAAACTTGGTCGGACATCTGGCAATGGGGCTTTAATGCCAAAAAGTGCAAGGTGCTGCATTTTGGGATGAAGAACCCAAGGAGGAGTTACCAGCTAGGGGGAGTGCAGCTAGCCCAGACAGAGGAGGAGAAGGATCTGGGTGTGCTCATTATCAATGAACAATTTGGCACAATGTAAAAAGGCAGCTGCAAAGGCCAACAAAATGCTGGGTTGTATTGCAAGGGGTATATCCTCGAGGAGGGAGGAGGTGATTCTGCCACTGTATAGGTCATTAGTTAGACCACACCTGGAGTACTGCGTGCAGTACTGGTGTCCGTATCTGAAGAGGGACATTAAGTTACTGGAGGGGTTGCAGTGCAGAGTGACAAAGATGATCAAGGGGCTGGGGGACTTATCATACGAGAGGAGGTTGAAGGAGTTGAACATGTACTCACTGGAGGAGAGGAGAGACAGGGATGACATGATTGAAACCTTTAAATACATGAAAGGAATAAACAAGAAAGGTACAGAGGGGCTGTTCAAAGTAAGGGAGTGGAGGGACACCAGGGGCCATGATATGAGACTGGAGTGAGGAAGGTTCAGGAGGGAGATGAGGAGACCCTTTTTTACAGAGAGGGTGGTGGCTGGGTGGAATGCGTTACCTGCTGAAGTGGTATGCAGTAGAACAGTGGACTGCTTCAAACGAGGATGGGACAGGACAAGGGGGAGGGTTAATGAAGGGGAAGGGTGGAAGGAAGGGGCAGCTGCAGAATAAGGGGTGCTAGCTGCACATTCGAGCAGATTTGATAGACCTCTAGGCCTTTATCTGTTGGCAAATTTCGTATGTTCATAATTGTATTATTTTCATTTAAATAAAAAATTCCCCTACTTGCCAGTGGGGGGAGCTGCTGCCATTCTGCTTGTAGAATGGCAGTCTGCACCAGTTTGTTGGAGAAGAAGGGTGTCTTGGAGAGAGAGCAGCCGAAAGCTTCATCCTTGACCTCAACTGTTGAAATGCTAGGGGATGAAGTCGGCAAACAAGTGATGAATCAGGAGGCTGGAAGTGAATTGCATGGTTTAGGCCAGGCAGTGGGAGAAATGAATACAGCTTCTACATCCAAGATTTTCTTGACTGTGACACCAATGCAGCCAGTTTCTGAGGTTCCAACAGAGCCTGTACAAGAGCATTTTGAAGAGCCCGCTGCAACTTCAGCTGGAGGCCTGACAGAATCATCTGTTTGTCAGGTGCAAGGAACTGCAAAGTCGAGGAGGGTGAGTCAGAATGCTGACGTCCCACAGACAGGAATGCAGAAGTCAGATGCTGCTAATGTGGTATTCCTCAATGCAGAGTGGTCTAAAGAAAAAGCGTTGGCAGATGCTGGATGGATGTTTTGTAATGGAAAATGGATTCCGGATTCCTCATGGGTCTCGTTTATACCGGAGTCATTAGACCATCAGGGGCCCCAAAACAAACAGCACACACACACAACAAACAGGTCAGCAAAAACTCTCTGAAAATGTAACTGTGGAAAATGAGAAAAACGAAGATACACATAATGTGAGAGATAGGGATGGGGTTGAGCAAGAATCACCAGACACCCCCTTCCCCCCACGGAGAGACAATTTTCTAAACTGGACCACATTTTTCTGATTTATTCAAACATAATAGACTTCAACAAGCCTCAAGAAGGATAGTGGTTCAGTTGAGATACAAGAACACCCAGATAGATTTTATGTAGCACATACATTACTGAAAGAATCTATGAACTTTCTAGCTGCTGATATTTGTGCACTTATAAATGTGAGAGGTGAGGACACTTTTGATGTCAGCTTCAAGACCTTTGCTGGGCTGGACAGATTTTGGAGAAATATGAGTCATGCAAAACTTTGCCATTATGGATACCATTCTTGGCAATCCCCATTACTAAACCTCTTTTCAAAACAGTTAATGTAATGTTCAGAAATGAAGGTGTGAGTGTGGGGCACATGCAGTTTTGGCTGGAAAATAAATGTACTGTTTTGGGACCCCCAGAACCTATTATGGACGTAGAAGGGATTTGGACAGGGAGTTGGAAATTTAAAGTCAAGCTTCACACATTGGGGGTTGAAGTACAACATATTCCTAATACGAAATACAAAATCACACATGCCCCCATAATGCAAAGCATCATGGGCTGCATATGCAAATCACCACAGAATATTATGCTGGTTCAACTTTAAGCAGAAATGCATGGTGCCGAAAGGTCTCTCACACAGTTTGCAAAAGGTGCCAACAGAAGACACAGACACGTATTTCATCCTACCAGGATTCATCAGTGTGCCTCATCTGTTTGACACCCCCAGTGAAATGAACCAGCTAACCTAAGATGGTATATCTGGGTTATGTTGTGGTGAACCCAATTAAAACAAAAAACAAGATAAAAGACAGAGAACCTCAGTGTGCAAGCACTGAGGCAATGGTTACCCCAAAGGCATTGGCCAGGAAGCCAAGTTTCAAAGAAATACAAAATCACACATAGATTACATAGACAATACTGAGCATAAAGACATTCATCCATGAGCTCGCAAGTAACACCTAGTTATATCCTTTTATATTCTTCCTTTCCAAGAATTTATCTAGCTGTGTTTTAAATTCCTGCATTGTACTGCTTTCCACAACCTCTCCTGGTAGCATATTCCAAATTTCTGTTACCTTATTACTTAACCAGTATTTCCTTCTATTTGTTTTATATCTATCCTTAACCAGTTGGTAACAATGTGCTCTAGTGTCATATATTTGAGCCCTTTTAACCAAGCCCAGTAAGTCCCATAAGTTAGTATCTGTCCATGCCCGATATATCAAACACATATCGCCTCTCATTCTATGATATTCCAGGGAACACAGCTCCAAATCCTACAGTCTCTGCTCATAACTCAATCCATCCAATCCCTTGATTCTCTTTGTAAGTCTCCTCTGTACCCCCTCGATCCGTGCAACATCCCTCCTCTTATACGGGGCCCAAAACTGAACACAGTACTCCACGTGGGGACATACCAATGCATTATACAGAGGCATCACAACCTGCCTATCTCTACTTTTTATGTGTCTCAATATACAGTGTGTTATACTACCCGCCTACTACACATGCCTCCATAATGCAAAGCATCATGGACTGCACATGCAAATATCCCTAATAGTTTATTTTTAGGGAAAGATAGGGGTGTGTGTTTTTATCCAGGGCAGCACAAAGCCTGCTACAAGTGTGAAAGCAAAAGACATTTAAGTAGTGCACTCAATAAAATTAAATGTGCACTATGTGGTGATTTGGATCACGATAGTGGAACTTGCAGAAATATTTTCAGATGCAATCTTTGCGACGAACAGATATATGCCTATCACCAGTGTCCCTGGGCTGGGCAAAATAGACAAGGGGGATCAGACAAGGAGACCTTAATAAACCAGGCCCAGGATAGATATAGGCCTCCTCCAGAGAGATAAAATACATCAAAGGCAGGCCCTGCTCCTACAAACACACAGAACAGTAGTGCACCTCAGATGACTAACCCTGATAACATTCACAATGGGCAAACTACTATGCAGAAGGATATGGATCCAGTCACAAAACAGATCAGGGCAGATGGTATGCCCCCACCCTCAACTCTAGACTTTCAGATACCACATCCTAAGAGAGTAACTAGGGCCAACAGTAAAATGATAAACCAGTCTGCAGGTGTCCATATACAGAATTATTTTCAGGCATTACAAGAACAGGAGGGAGGTTCTGAGTCAGATGCCTCCTCTAGATCATGGGCTATTTCTGAAATGGAGTGTGAGGAGGAGGGTGGGCATGAACTTTTAGAAACAAAGAAAAAAAGGTCCAGAACAGAAAAAAAGAACAACAATAAAAAAAAACCTTGCAATGGCATCTTTAAATCTAGTTTCGATCAACACCTGCAGTATTAAGAACGTATTAAGAACTCTAAGAAAAGATTGGGTTTTCTTAATTATTGTGGGAATCTAAAAGTCGTTATAATCATGTTGCAAGAAACTAGATTTAGTTCTTTACAACATATTGACCAAGCTAAAGAATTATGGGTGGGCAGACCCTCATTTTGGTCTTTTGTGTCTAATGCTGCAGACGGGGTTTGTATTCTTTTTTGCAATACACAGGTTCAGGTAATAAGATTGGTCAATATTGTCCTTGGGAGCACTTTACTGCTCAATTGTATTTATAAGGGTTTTTCTTTACATTTAATAAATGTCTATGCTCCACAGGTTAAATCTGCTAGCATAGACCTCTCTTATACTATAGAACCTTATTTATTTACTCCTAGACACATAATTTGGGAAGGGGACCTAAATTGTAGTTTGGATCTGAATGTTAGGGACCAGGTACAAAAAATGTATATTGTGACACACATGCCTTACAAGAAATTTTAGCTAAAGCTACTTTAAAAGATGCTTTACAGTGAGTTGCACAAAGGGACAGGATCTACCTATAGAAGAAGCAATTATACTTCAAGAATTGATTATTTTTTTATATCAGAAATCTTTACCCAGCCAAATTAACATTAAATTACTATGAATTTTTGGACCATTTGGGTTTAAACTGTTGTTAGGTGGAAACTAAATTTTTAACTTTTAGAGCAGAAGAAAGTTCAAACGAAACTAATGAATGTTTTACAAGACAGAAAATCAGTGGCTGGAATGTATGATACCTGGACGGAGTGCTGAACAGATACAAAAACAGAAATTAAATTTTTTTTTTACAAATTTAGGGAAGAAAAGGCAAACTGATGACTATCTTACTTATTCAGGTTATAGAAATCAATATTATAAATTAGTGTTATCAAATGCTTCTGATACAAGGATAAAGGAACAGATAGAACAGCTTAAACTGCAGATGAAACAATATCAGTATGACAGAACTAGTTTTTTAAAAGCTGAGATGAAATATGGTTTGAAAAAGACACCTTAATCAGATCCCTACTCTGCGTGTAAACAAGTTTTAGAGAAGAAGGTGATGAGAGGTTTATTAGACAGTAATGGTAAATTAAAAAACTTAGATGCAGAGATGTTGGAGGTAGTTGAATGTGCTGTAAGGGAACAATATAGCCAAGCTTTTCAGTCCAAAGTTAAATGGGATGATTTTTTAACATTTATCCCACCAAAAATTATACCTGAACAGATCCTTGAGTTAGAACAACCTGTAACTGTGGAGGAAGTAAAGGCTGAAACAACCCATTTAAAGATAGGAATATCACCGGGACAGGATGGTCTCATTAATGAATTATACAAATTTTTGCAGGAGGATCTTAGTCAAATATTGCATCATGTCTATAATGAGCTTTTAGACACTGGAGTTGTACCAAAGGGCTTTTCAGCTGCTTTAATCATATTTTTATATAAAAAAGGAGGAAAACAAAACTAGAATAACTGGAGACCAATTAGTTTACTCAACACTGATTACAAAATCCTGTCAGCAATATTATGTCATAGACTCAAAAAAGTAGCTGTTTCACTGATCCATCTGGTACAAACTAATTCAATCCCAGATAGAAACATTTAACAAAATTTGACTTTTTTAAGGAATGTTTATGAATTTAGCCATATAAATAAATTAACTGGGTATATATTAGCTTTAGATCAATCTAAAGCTTTCAATAGAGTATCACATGATTTTTTACACCAGGTCCTCAAGAAACGTGTTTTTTCTACAAATTTCAGATAATGGATACAGACCCTATATAAAGAAGTGATAATTTATCCTGTGGTAAATGGCCTAGTTGGAAATTGTTCATAGCTAAAAAAAGGGGGAGACAAGGATGCCCGATTAGTCCTTTATTATCATAGTATGATAGTAAAAGTCAGCAGAATAGGCCCCATGGTCTATTGTGTCCGCTCGGAAGCTAGCCCACTACTGGAAGCTCGCTCCTCCACCCCCCAGCCCCAGAGGTGGCCCTCCCTGGCCTCAGCTTCCCCCTGTACCTGTCCCAACCCTTCTTGAATCCTTCCACTGTGGTCTCTTTCACCAGACTCCTGGGCAGTGCGTTCCATGGTTCCACCACCCTCTCTGTGAAGCAGTGTCTCCTGCACTCCCCCCTCTACTTCCCCCTTCTAGCTTTCACTCATGCCCCCTGCTAGTTCCCCTTCTTAGCCCTGAACACTTCCCTGGCTCTGCCCTTATTTATCCACTTTATATACTTGAAAGTCTCTATCATGTCCCCTCTGTCCCTCCTCTCCTCCAATGTGTACAGATTGAGTTCATCCAGTCTCTCCTCATAGGTCCTACTCTCCATGCCCTGAATCATCCTGGTCACCCTCCTCTGGAACCTCTCCAGCAGCGCTATTTCCTTCTTAAGAAGGGGTCTCCAGAACTGCACACAGTACTCAAGATGTGGCCTAACCAGGGCATTACACAGAGGGAGGATCACCTCCCTCCTCCTGGAGGTAATCCCCCGGTTATGCAGCCTAGTATCCTGTTTGCTTTTGCCTCAGCTCTTCGACAATTCTCTGTGTTATTCATTTTGCTGTCCATCACTATCCCTAAGTCCCTCTTGCCCGATGTGACTTGCAGTGTGGTCCTCCCCAGGGTGTATGCATGTCCCGGGTTTCTGACCCCCTGATGCAGCACTCTACATTTCCCTGCATTGAACTTCAACCTCCACTTTCTTGCCTACCCCTCAGGGTATCCAGATCCCCCTACAGGGGCTCTTTCCCATCTTGTCTGTCTGCCAGTGCTCCCAGTTTTGAGTCATCTGCAAAGAGACTGAACCTACACCTAACACCCCACTCTATGTCTGAGACATAGGAATTGAACAAGAGTGGCCCCAGAACCGAACCCTGAGGCACCCACTGATGACCCTCCTGGGGGAGGAGACTATTTCTCCAACCACCATTCTCTGTAATCACCCCATAAGCCAATTTTCCACCCACCTGAGCAACACCCCCATCCCCTCCAGCTTTGTTAGTAGGCCATTGTGGGGTACTGAATCGAACGCCTTACTGAAATCCAGATAGAGGATGTCCGCTGGCCTGTGTTGGTCCAGGGCACCCGTCACCTAGTCATAAAACTCCACCAGTTAGTCTGGCACAACCTTCCTGGAACAAAACCATACCGCCTGTCATTCAGGTGCCCCAGTCTTTCCAGCTGCCCCCCCAGCATCTCCTTGATAATCCCCTCTACAACCTTGCCTACCACAGACGTTACGCTAACGGGCCTATAATTCCCCATCTCCTCTCTGGACCCCCCCCCTTGTGGATAGGCACCACATGAGCCACCTTCCAATCATGAAGCACCCACCCTGTCATCAGGGAGATGTTGAAGAGCAAGGCCAGTGGAGCTGCCAGCACATCCGCCAGTTCCTTCAGCACTTTTGTATTAGACCCAATAATTAGAGAATTACTACATAAACCTGAAATCCATGGCCTAATGCCCTCAGCAAATTTTGAACCTCAAAAGTTAACAGTTTATACAGATGATATGTGTCTTCCGATAAAAAATAAGAATTCTGGAATTGCCGCACTTAACATTCTGGAGAAATTTGGTGAGTTAGCAGGTACACAAGTTAACCAAAAGAAATGTCTGGGAATCTTTTTAGGGGGAGGGCCATATGAACCTAGTATTGGGCAGATAAAAATCACCAATGCAACAATTAAAATTTTAGGGTGTAATTTCAGATATGGGGATTTGGCAGATTTAAATTGGAAAGATAAAATTGAACTGGGGGAACAAAAGGCATAGGTATGGAAGACGGGCCTGGATATTCAGACTGTGCCGGACAGGGGAGCAAGCCTGGGCACAGCGCAACTGTGTTGCACCAGGGCATTGACCAGGCGATATTCAATGGTGCTGCACCATGGCTCAGCACCTTTGAATATGGTACTGAGGGCACATGCACTGCACACGGTGCAGTGGCACTGCACCAGAGGCAAGTGGCAGAAGGGAGCAGGGGATGCGCCAGCGCAAGTGCAGTTGTGCTGGGTGCATCAACCGCGATATTCAGCACTGGGCATGCAAATGAGGCCATTATGCATGCAAGGCACAAGTGGGGCCATTTGCATGTCATTATGGCCCCATTTGCATGCAGTGTGCTGATCCCCGGCAGCTTGCGCCTGGAGCCCTGCCAGGCTGCACCCATTGGGAACCGCAGCCCTGCAGATCCATGACAGTCCCCACTCCCAGTTGTGGGCATATGACATGAACAGGTACATGGTGTACAAGTGGAGTCCCCCCCATCACCTGATCACAGGCATATGTGCCATATAGGCTGTGGTGGACCTGTAAAGCCCCTCCTTTTCCCGATCATGAGCATATGTATCAAAATGTCCCTGGTGGACCTGTGAATCCCCCCCTTTGCCCGATCACAGACATACATTCAATATAAGACCCTGGTGGTCCAGTGAAAACCCCCCAATGACCGATCATGGGTGGCAGTAGCACAAGAGACCCTGGTGGTCCAGTGGTACCCTCCCCACCCACCCACTGAGGTTCCTGCACCAGCACTCCCCTGTCATCAGCGGACGGCAGCATCCCGCCTGGCCACCCACCGAATGACAGCGTACAGTACTGTCCGTGTGCCTATTGGTCCACTATGTGGACCAATGGGCGTGCAGACCATACTGTACTACATAGGCCCGATATGTGAATGAATTGCTCTACATGTTCTACATGTGGCAGGAAAGATGCCACTTTTTGTTACAGCATACCTACACACCAGCATCAGTATTAATTAAGCAAATTAAGATGGCAATACGGAAACAGAAAGATTTAGAAAGGGGTTCATTAGAAAGCCCAATATTTCAAGGCTATTGGAAATATATTACTTGGACTTAAGTAAGATATTGTTTATATGGGGGATCTCAAAGCTGAATGGCTCAAGGGGATCTGATTTTGTGGGTCTGCTTTTATGTTCTTTTTTTTCTGGGCTGAGAAAATTCAGAAATTATGAGTATGTTTTCTTTTACCTTATGCACTTTGTGTTTTTAAAGTGTTTTCTGTTTCTTATGTTTTTCCTATGTATTTTTTGATCTGATGTTATATTTTTTGCAATAAAAAATTCCCCTACTCTGCTGTAGGGGGAACCCTTGACCATTGTTCCAAGATGGCCACTTAGGAGGAGCAACCGGAGAGGATGGATGTCTTGGAGACAGGGAAGACAGCCTTTTCCGCTGTCTTGACTTTACAAGAGGTGGTTGAGAATGCAATGGCTATATCGGAATTTGTGGAGGAAGGACAAGACACTGAAATCTTCCTCTCAACAGAGGATCTTGTTAAGCACCTGATGGAGTGCACCAGTAAAGTACTTGCCACTAATACAGACACTGAGCAACAAGAAAGTATACGTCAATAAAAGTTACTAACTTTGGAGTGACAAGCAGAAGAGCAGCATTTTTTGAAAAAACAAACAAACAGAAACTGCAAGCCGAACTGCTCAGATTGAAGGCACAGTCCTTACCTGACAGTTGCTCCACCCAGCCCAAAGAGGCCCATAAACAGTTGAGCGATGACACAGTGGCATCAAGGCAGGCCACCGCATAGCCCACAGTCAGCACCTGCACAAAGCTGATGGGAAGAAAAGAACATTTAACGCAAACCAAGCCACGCAATATGAAAAAAACTCAGCCGAGTTCTACAGAGCCACGGGAGCAAAAAGCAAAGTGTCAGCTTGGGAATGACACATACGAGCCGCACACAGCTCAGCCTACAATGACCCATGACCATTGCTCCCAGCATGCAGTCAATCTGGAAAATACCATATATACTCTCATGTAAGTCGAGATCTTTTGACCAATTCCCGAATTCTTAATCATGGTTCTCGGCTTATACGCGAGTCAAGAAATATACATCAATATTTCCATTCAGCTGCTCACCCATGGCTGTTCCCAATCACCATCCTGTTATTAGCTCTAAAACTTCATCCAGTCCTGTTTTTAAATTTACATTAAAATTGAGCAGTACCCGAATGGACAAAAGAAAAATGAGCTTTTACGATGCAGCCTTTAGTGCTGCATGTTGTGGAGTATGCCTAGTCCTCTAATAACTCCACCATGGGCAAGGGCAAGCACTTCTCCATAAATGATGACCTCCTTACTGGTTATGGTAGTTTCTGTTGGGGAATCTGTGAGCACTCTGGATTTTGGACGTGGAGGAGGAGGATGAACGATGACCTCCTTATTGAATACGGTAGTTCCTGTTGGGGAATCTGTGAGCACTCTGGATTTTGGATGTGGAGGAGGAGGAATTGAAAGACGGAAATGAGGGAGACTGAAGATACTTGACTGCAGTCACTGCAGGTTATTTAGCCCATGCTACATTTAATGACTTGAACACTGCATTTTCTATTTTATTTTTGTGTATGTTGTGCCGAAATGTTTTACTATAATTGATGTTGGCTTATACGCAGGTCAATGTGTTTTATACAAACGATGCCAGGCAGTTTGGTGGGGTCAGCTTATACATGGATCAGCTTATCTGTGAGTATGTACGGTACAGTAAGAACTTCTCCAGATGAGGCATTGGAGTGCAGAGACATCAGTTCGGTACCTCTTAAACTAGTAACTGAAAATATACGAAGCACGGATACAGAGATAAACAGTATTAAGGACATATCGAGGAATCAAACCTCCCCAGTAAGAAATAGAGTGATAGGAATCTGGTCACCAGTTCATGCACTTGAGGATGCTGACTGGATCCAAATGAAGGATGGACAGTGGATTCTAGACCCAAACGATGTAAAGATACAACAATATAATAAAGACAGTAACATTAATGCTAGCAATTTAATGGTGGCCACCAACACAGTAACGTATTGTAAACAACCAATTACAGTATCTACTAATGACACAGTACCCTGGGGTAACACACTCATTGAGCAAAATGGCTCTAATCTGGAGTCAGAGTCACCTATAGAGCAAGAAGCACATATTGCTGCTGTTTCAGAGCAAGAAAACGGCTCTGTGGCTCTGGAGCCCATTGAAATAGGCTCAAACAGAATGGAGCCATCAGAGGCCACTCTGCAGGACCCAGCAAGAAGAGCTTGGTTAGAACCTATGTTTAGACTATCAGACCTGTTCCAGAACAGATGGGAACCAGGCCCCAGGTGGAATGCTGTTCGCCTAATATATAAAGGGGTTTGGACAACTCACCAGACAGACTCTTTCTTGCCAAACAACTTTTGAAAGGATCAATGAAATTTTTCTCCTCTGAAATGTTTGCACTAATTCATGTGGGCAATGCTAACTATGATGTGAGTTTTAAAACCGTTGCAGGATTAGACAGGTTCTGGTCTCAGTACCAAATCCTTAAGAACACCTCACTTTAGATCCTCTTTTATGCTGTATCACTTACAAAACCATCAGTAAAAAATATCACAGTCATGTTCTGCAATGAGGAAGTTAACTTAGAAGACATACTCTTTTGGTTATGTCAGAGATGTGAGGTGATGGATAGGCCCACCCCATCATAGACAGTGAACAGATCTGGAATGGGGGGGGGGGTGGAAGATCAGGGTAAAACTTTATACAACCAATAATGGCCCAGTTCACCTCCAGAGCAGCTTTTTCTTAGGGAAAGACAGAGGGGTGTTATTCTACTCTGGACAATCCCATTCACGTTTTAAATGTGAGGCCGACTCCCATCTTAGCTCAGCTTATGACACACCCAGGTGTAACCACTGTTTAGAGTACGAACATCTTTCAGCAAATTGTGTAAACCTGTTTAAATGTAATATCTGTGAAATAACAGGTCATGCTTATGGTAGATGCCCATGGAAGGACTGCCCTTCACATGAAGGACTTATAAATAGGGCACAACAGGTCCAGGCCAAAAGAGTAGCTGATCAAGCTCAGACCCAGTTAGTAGCACAGACTGTAACTGAAACAACCCCTCAAGAGACAGAAAATACTCCTATGCAGACAGAGATGGGACCATCTCATACTGCCACAGCACCTGAAGACATAACAGACCCCTGTACTAGTGCCAATACAGCCAGCTCTCAGGGACCCCATCCTGTGACTACAGTCCTTACTAAAGATTCAATGCCCTCCCCAAGTCAAAGACCAGACTTCCAAGTGGTAGATGCAAAGAAAAGGAACAGGTTTTGGAAATCTTCAGCAGCACCTATTTCTCAGTCAAGGAAAGCCAAAGAAAAGCCCTCCCCCTTGGAAAAAAGGGAACAAATATGCAGCATTATCTTTGGTAGACAAAGAGGGGAGTCAGAGGATGAGGGCTCTGACACTTCCTCGGTCACCTCCACCACCACTGACATCACGTCAGATACAGAGGAAGGGGGAGGGAAAGATTCTATAGCAAAGTGCACTAGATGCAGAACACTCTCAATAACTCCCTAGTTGAATATAAGAGTACTATACCCTTTTTAAATTTCTGTTATGTGCTCCTTATCTATTACCTTTCTTAACGTTAATAGTATTAAGAGTCATAGGAAGTAACTCATCACTGTACACTCTCTAATGGGAGGATCTAGTGACATCTATTGCCTGCAGGACACCAGGCTTAAAACCCAGTTAGAACTTACATACACGTGGACAAAAGGGGCCACATTTTGGTCCCCAGGAGAGGAGACCTGTGATGGTGCTGGAATCCTGTTTACAAACTCTGACCTAAAGGTATCCAGGCTAGTGGACATCCAGGCAGGGCCCTCCTACAGAGTATTAATTATTCCAGTGAAAGGGTCAGGTTAATCACAACATATGTACCCGAAACAAAAGCTCAGAGATTGGCATTGTTTAAAGAAATTCAGCCATATTTTCATACCTCACACCTGGTTGCCTAGGCCAGAGATTTTAATTGTGGCCATAAACAAATTGATAGAGGAATGAAAACAAACTATGTAGTGAGTCACTGTCCCTACAAAATATAATAACTACAGCAGGATTAATAGATACTTACAGGTCTAAATTTCCAACAGGAGGAAACTATTATTTTAAAGGGCCTCTCTCCACCAGGATTGATTTTATTTTTATATCACCAACGTTAAATATGTTAGACATAAACATGAAAGCATGGGAATTTTCAGACCGTAAGTCCATAACTGTTTGGGTAAATTGGGAAAATGCCCCAAAATGTAAAAATCAAGTTGGAGGTTAAATGAAGCTACCCAAGAACAAGAAGCCACACAAAAAGCATGGAGAAAAGAATGGAAAGCAACACTATCAGTCATCAGATTATATGATGACCCTCTCTCTTGGTGGGAAGACACAAAGAGAACCTGGCAGACATGTTTTTTCAGAGTAGGACAGAAATTCTGCTAACAAAGATTACTTAGACTATTTGAGACTTAGAAACCAATTGCAGCATCTAATCTCACAATCAGAATTATGTAAACAAAACTATAGCCCACAGATTAAAACATTAAAATAAACAAATGGGAGACATCCAGTATGACAGACCAAAATCCTTAGAACAAGAGCTCAGATTTAGTACACACAACTAAAGGCTCCTTTGATCCTTATAAAGAATGTTACAACTGAGTAGGACATAGAGTCATAACAGAACTAACAACAGAATCAGGATGTCAAGTCACTACACCTACAGGAATCTTAGAACTAGTGGACCATGATTTGATTTATTCTTATTGTTTAACAAAACCAATTGTCATTACAACCATTACAAAAGAAACACATACAATAAATACTATAAATAAGTGTCACATGGACATTACAATACCTTGAAAATTTACATACGTTCATTTTACCATTATACATGATACAACAAGTACCATAGTTAAATATCCATATAGACATTTTAAACATCACAATACAATAAGAATTTAAAACTAGAATATTTTCATATTACACATTTTACACATTTCCAAGAGTGGCACAAGTCCCAACAAAATTAACTTATTAGAAGAAAAGACATTCAGTATTACATTAACCATGTATTTTCTCTGTTATAGAATCTTTTTATTCTAGAGGACGGTATTGCTGGATATATTTCTTTCTAATACTGGTCATTTGTGGGGTATTTTCTCATGTTCTCCATGGGACACTACATGCTATATGTGTCAAGGTGCCAGTCGGCAACTGCAGTGTCTCTCCTTCTTCCGTGAAGGAGTAGCCCTGGAGGCTGATTGGCTGCCATCCTACACCTGCAACCAATCATACCTCTGAGACTCAAGCTTGCTGTCGCTTCCCACAGCCTCCGCCAGGGGTCGCCGCATTCCAGGTTGGAGTCCCCCCCCCGGAGAAGGTGAGCTGTCCCAGATGCTACAGCCTGTCTCCCCCTGGCCAACCCCCGATGACCCGAGCTCACTCCCGGGTCGCTGGTGTAGCGTGAGGTGTGGCATCCATCGCCTCAACCCTCAGCACCGCCGAGCCAGCTTCTTAAGGGCTTTTATTGCTTGTTCTATTTTTTCCCAGTCCATCCCACATGTTTACCCCATCTACAGTTGTTAGATATTAATGTTCCTAGATATGGGTATTTTAATACAAAATCTAATTTATTTTGTGCTAGAGTTACTTTCCCATATCCCTTATTAGTACCCAGCACCATCACTTTTGTTTTATTAGTATTAGGTTTTAGATTATGTTCTTTTGATAGAATATCTAGTCTATCTAATGCTCGTTGTAGTCCCAATCTAGA
Organism: Neoceratodus forsteri; assembly: GCA_016271365.2. Lineage (NCBI taxonomy): Eukaryota > Metazoa > Chordata > Ceratodontiformes > Ceratodontidae > Neoceratodus > Neoceratodus forsteri. Next base: position 1,585,998,416 of record CM028130.1, read on the forward strand.
TGTTGACAAGATTGCCAAATCGTCAGCATATGCTAGGATAGGTATCCGTTTTTGGGCCACATCTGGACAATGATAAGTTGGGTTATCTAAATCTTGCAAAATGTCATTAATATATAAATTAAAGAGGGCCGGTGCAAGGACACATCCATGCCTTACCCCTGTCTTAGTTTAAATTTTTTGCATCGCAGCACCCGATTGTGAATATTTAACTTTTGTTGATGTCTTTGTATACAATCTTCTAATAAGAATGATCAGATTCTTATCTATTCCCATTTGTCCCATCTTTGCCCTTAACAATGTTCTGTCTATTGTATCAAATGTTGATGAGCAATCCACAAATGCAAAAAATAGCCCTTGGTTTTTGATTTTACAATATTTTTCAATTATATGCAAAAGGATAAAAACCTGATTTCTTGTACCTACTCCCTTTTTAAACCCTGCCTGAAACCCTGAGATTTTATGAGACCGATCTAATACTTTCATCAATCTATTCAGCAATATCTTTGCATACATTTTCACCATCACATCTAAAAGGCTAATTGGCCTATAATTTACTGGATCTGATCTAGAACCCTTTTTAAAAATAGGTACTATAAAACTGCCTGACCATGAATCAGGAACAAATGCATGCATTGCTGCTTCATTATAAAGGTCAGCCAGAAGAACTGACCACCATTCTATATTATAAAAATCTATAGAGATCCTATCTGGGCCCGGCACTTTATCACTTTTGAAAGATTCTATACTTTCTTTAACCTCAGCTGCTGTAAACCATTTAAAACCCTCATCTAGTTCCCCTACTTCTTTATCTTGAACACAATTAGCACCACTAAAGATATCCAGGAAATATTTTTCCCATATGGCAGGCCCAATATGGACATCCATCTGAGTTTTATAATTACAAGTTCCTTGTGCTACAAATGACCAAAATTTCCTGTCATCTCTGTCCACTATTTCCTTAGTCATTACATCCCAAAGTTCACTTTGATGTTCCTTTCCACATAAATTGACAAACTTCTTATAACTTTTCCTTGCTGCATTCAGCTCTATTATATTTTTCTTGTTAGGGTACTTTTTTGTTTTTCTTACCAGCCTTGCTAATTTCTTTTTTTTCAGCTCCACAATTCTTATAAAACCACCCCTGATATTGCATCTGAGTCTCCTTCTTTTTATCCTTCTCTACCTCATTAACCAGTTGTTGAAATGTCTCAATAATTTTGTTATACATTTCCTTCGGCTCCAACAAATCCTGAATGCTATTGGCTATAGTTCTTACAATAAGATCACTCAATTTCTTCTCTTGATTATTTTTATTTGGATCCCATCTAATTCTTCTGTTCACTATCTCCATGTGATCTTGATTTGATGGAACTTGAATCTGACTTGCCCTTTTTATGCTGATTGCGCACATGCACAGGAAACATGTTGCAGCAGCTTGCTGCAGAAGTAGGTTGTGGAGGCGTGGGACTGTTGTGGCCAATGCCCCCACTGCCTTTTGAGGCTTGGCCCACTTTCTCAAATGGGGTGGCATACTGCTGCTGACATTAGTTCAGCCAGTGTGCCACAACCTTGAAAGGTTTTAGCCACTGCAATCAGAGGCCACCTTGTCATTGCAGCATCGGCCATTCTGCTGCAATATGAGAGTGACCCATCATTGCAGGGTGGTCCCTTGCATTCCCTGACCCAGTTTGCTGACTGGGAGCCCAGTCCCCATCAGTTGTGTTGTCTGCCGGGGGGTGCCCAATCCCCCTCGGCATCATGTCCCTTCCCCCTGTTTCTTTGCTGATGGGAGTGCCCAATCCCCATTGGCATGTTCTCCCCCATTTCTTGTGTGCTGAGGGGGTGCCCAAACCCTCTCGGCTCATGAGACCTCCCCACCTGTATGTGCCGACGGGGTTGCCCAATCCCCTTCGGCTCCAGTCCCCCCACCCCAAAACACACAGGTGGCATGCTGGGAGCCCACCCCAGTGTGCCAAAAGTACCTGCTAAAATGAAAAACTGTCCTGCAATGTCTTTTTTTGTTTTCTCAACCCTGTAAAAAAGAAAATGGTCCCTTGCTGTCTGCACCCCCTCTCCAACCCACGCCCATGCACAGCACACCCCACTTCCCAACACCCCCCCATACCTACCTCCGGAGCTTAGCGCAATGATCTTCAGAAGAGCGGGAACACATTCGCACTCTTCAAAGCTGACTGTGAACTGAAGAAATGCCAGTAAGCTGTATACTATGGATGATCACTCCACCCCGCTGATGAGGGGTTACTAGAGATTCCAAGGGTATGCTTGAAAACATCGGGGGCATGAGCTTTTGAGTATGCTGCCCCTACCCTTTGGAATTCTCTACCCCACAAGCTCTGAGAGTGCACGACTGTGGAGGGATTTAAACAATCCTTAAAAACGTATTTGTGGCTTCAGGCATTTCAAAATTGAAATAGCTGATTTCTATTATCTGATATTTTTTCTTTTAAGTATTATTTTATTATTGTGTATTAATATTTTAAAGTGTGTATTTATGAATTGTTAGGCACCTTGATTTTTGATAAAGCACCTAATAAATAACATTTTATTATTATTATTATTATTATGGCATAAATAGGGTTTTTTTCAACTTTGCTGCATAGCTCAGGCATTTTTGGGAATTGTGGCACCAAATTTTCAGCATGGGGTTATTGGGACACCTCCGCATGAATTCAGCCACTATCATGGAGTTATTTGGTCCGGAAAGTTTATTTTGCGGTCACTGCGTGGAATCATCTTTTGGGACTGATTAATGAAACAACAGTGCCAGTGTTCATGAGGTGGGTTCTCAAAAAGCCTATGTTACAAATTTGGTGGAAAAAATCCAAAAAATTACTGTTTTACTAGCGTGCATTGCGCAGTTGCTACGCACGCTTGTAACTTCATGAATCTGCAATAATTTCACACCAGCTTTTCAACATTGGCATTTTTTCACACCACCGTATGAGCAGTACAGCTGTAATTTTTTACATCCTGACTGATATGTTTTTTCGCACTTCTGGCACAGAATAGTGCGGTCGCTGTGGGAAATCAGTGTGCGAGACAGATTAAGATCATGCAAGTGAGAGGGGGGACTGACCGAGCTCAACTGAGATCTGTCAGGACTGCTGTTTATTTCTTTGTGGGCAGAAAAAGGCCTGAATGCAGGCAGGAATCAACTACAAAAGGGTAGCTTGCAGCACCGGGACAAACAGAACGAGAGAGCTGTTGAGGGAGGGGGAGTGAGCGAACTCAACAGAGCTCCATCGAGACTACTGCAGATTTCTTTGTGGGTAGAAAAAAGTGTCAATGCAGGCAGGGGCCCAGTACAAAAGGGCAGCCTGCAGCAGTGGGAGAACAGTACGGGCGAGTAAGAGAGGGGGACTGAGCTAGCTCAGTGAAGCTCTATCAGGACTGCTGTGGATTTCTTTGTAGGCAGAAAAAGATGCCAATGCAGGCAGGAGTCCAGTACAAAAGGGCAGCCTGCAGCGCCAGGAGAAACAGAATGAGCGAGTGAGAGAGGGGGAGTGATCGAGCTCAATGGAGCTGTGTTGGGACTGCTGCAGATTTCTTTGTGGACAGAAAAAGGCACCAACAGAGGCTGGAGCCCAGTACAAAAGGGCAGCCTGCAGCATTGGGAGAAATAAAACAAGCGAGTGAGAGAGGGGGAGTGAGCGAACTCAGTGGAGCTCTGCTGAAACTTTAGAGTTGCTCACCCTCCCGCCCAGGGTCCTCTGTGGTCCTATATTACAGCAGGGTCTCTGGAGTGGAGACAAAGCAATGATTGGATACTTTCAGGATTGCTGTAATAATACAGATTAAGTTGTTCTGTTTATTTCTCTAACTGAGCTAAGTACTGAGCTATACTGTTATGATTGCTGTAATAATACATATTTATTTGTTCTGTTTATTTCTGTAACTGAGCTGAGTAATAAATTTGGTAGAAAAAATCCCAAAAATGACTGTTTTATGAGCATGCATTGTTCAGTTGCTATGCATGCTAGTAACTTCGCGAATTTGCAATATTTTCACTCCAGATTTTCAACACTGGTATTATTGCACACCTCCTTATGAACAGTAAAGCTGTCATTTTTCACATCCTGGCCAAAATGCGTTTTCACACTTCTGGTGCAGAATAGCTCAATCCCTGTAGGTAATCAGTGTTGGGGACACTTTAAGAAAACCACAGTGTTCCACTGTTCATGAGCAGAGGTCCTAAAATGCCTATGTTAAAAATTTTGTGATGAAAGTCCATAAGATGACTGTGTTATAAGCGTGCGTTGTGCAGTTAGAACGCACCCTTGTAGCTTCATAAATTAGTAATATTTTCATGCCAGATTTTCAACACTGGCATTTTTCCACACCTCCTTATGAACAGTACAACTGTCATTTTTCACATCCGGGCCGAAATGTGTTTTCACGCTTCTGGCGCAGAATAGAGCAGTCACTTTGGTAAATCAGCATTTTGGACAGATTAGGATCGAGCGAGTGAGAGAGGGGGAGTGACCTAGCTCAACTGAGCTCTGTTGGGACTGCTGCGGATTTCTTTGTAGGCAGAAAAAGGTATCAATGCAGGCAGGGACCCAGTACAAAAGGCAGCCTGCAGCAGTGGGAGAAACCGAACTAGTGAGTGAGAGAGGGGGAGTGAACAAGCTCAATGGAGCTCTATCGGAACTGCTGCAGATTTCTTTGTGGGTAGAAATAGGTGCCAACGCAGGCAGGAGCCCAGTTCTGAAGGGCAGCCTGCAGCGCCGGGAGGAACAGAACAAGTGAGTGAGAGAGAAGGAGTGAGCAAGCTCAACGGAGCTGTGTCGGGACTGCTGCAGATTTCTTTGTGGGCAGAAAAAGGTACCAACGTAGGCAGGAGGCCAGTACAAAAGGGCAGCCTGCAGCACCGAGAGAAACAGAATGAGCGATTGACAGCGGGGGAGTGAGCGAGCTCAACGGAGCTGTGTCAGGACTGCTACAGATTTATTTGTGGGCAGAAAGAGGCACCAATGCAAGCAGGAGCCCAGTACTAAAGGGCAGCCTGCAGTGTCGGGGAAAAATAGAATGAGTGAGTGACAGAGGGGAGTGAGCAAGCTTAATGGAGCTCTGCCAGGACTTTACAGTTGCCCACCCTCCCGCCCAGTCTTCTGTGTGGTTCTCTATTACAGTAGGGTCTCTGGAGTAGAGACAAGCAATGACTGGATACTTTAGGACTGCTGTAATAATACAGATTTATTTCTTCTGTTTCTTTCTCTATCTGAGCTAAGTACTGAGCAATACTGTTATGATTGCTGTAATAATACATATTTATTTGTTCTGTTTATTTCTCTGAGCTGAGTAATACTTGGAGTGCAATAGGATTTCTAACTAGGCTAAGTGAAACTATATGAGAGTCGAGAACAAAAAGTATGGTAGCTGAGGGGAGAAAAATGGACAAGGAGGCTTTAGGATTGCTATAGTAATACAGCATCTAATGGATGACGTTTGAGCCTGAATTACCCCTGTCAGCAAGGGGTCAGTAGGGGGGCTAGTGTGGGGGGGGGACAGGAATTTAAGTAAATAGGGGCCTACCAGTTGTAGTACAGTACAGAACCTGGGAGTAAGAGCCCCTAACATAAGATGGGGGCCAAAATGGGGCAGGTGCCACATGTCAATAAGGCGGCCATCTTTGGAAGGGTGGAGGGGTGTACAGGATGTGAGCGTGCCATGATCCTGGACTGGGCTTGGAGGATGGGGGGTGTATGGTCTGCAGATGACTGGCTAGTTTGAGGGAGGAACTGTGGAGGTTAGGGAGCAGTGTAAGTGGCTGGGCAGATGAGTATGGTAGGCATCCTGGGGGGGAGAATAGGGAATGGCAAAGGGGAATGGAAGAAGAATATCTAGGGTCTGAAACTGACCCCAGTATCAGAGGTACTAGCAGGAAAGAGAGGAGAAGGGAGGGGGTGCCTGAGGCGAGGTTGGGTCTGCCCCTTGATGGGGGAGGAGGAGACCATGAGGAGTACCAGGGGAGAGAGCAGATGGCTGTGGGTATGGATGCACCAGGGATGGCACGGAGGAGAACAAGTAGGAGGGGCAAACTGATAGCAGGAAGAGATGTAGGACAGGTATCAACTACAAATAGATTCAAACCTCTGCTATGGGACAGAGAGGGGGAGCAGGAACATACTGAAGGGGGAGGACAAGTGGGGCATGAGAGGGATGGCAACAGGTAGGGGAAGAGATAGCGAGGACAAAAGGGTAGAAGGGGCTAGTAAGGAAGGAGATGGTGGTAACTGAAAGAGAGAGAATTCTACGGGAAGGGGAAAGGATGGAAGGGGCATCACTATTGGGGTAGAAGGGAATGGGGGCTCTAAATCAACAACAGCAGGGATAGGAGAGGGGTTGAAAATCAGCAGGGGAGGAGGAGAGGTTGACATGGGAAGCCCAGTAGGAAGTAGTCAGACTGGGAAGGGGTTCAAGGGGGATGGGAGGAATATGGCAGAGAAAAGAGGTGAGGTGGAAGTAGGGGTTACAGATATAGAAGTCACAGATGGTGCAGTTGGCATGGGTAAGGGAAAGGAAAGAATGAATACTGGGGTAGTGGAAGGGGCATTAGAAGGGAAAGGGGGTTGGGGCGGGGGTGAACTCGTCCTGGGGATTCTATACTGAAATGGGTGAGGTGGGGAGGAAAGGGGGAAAGGCACAGCCATATTTGGAATGAAGCTGTCCCCACATTGACTGCAGGAGAGGCAGAGCAGGCACTGCTCAAGCATGCAGTGAGGAGCAGGAAGAAACTTAATTTACTGTTGCATGTGGGTACAAACAACTTGGCCGGGGACACTGTGGAAGTAGTGAGGGGAAGGTTTGAGTACTTAGACAGGCAATGTGAGGGGGTAGGGAAGTCAGTGGCATTCTTGGATGTACTGCCGCTACCAGAGGCCCCCCCCACACACACACACACATACACGCTCCCTGAAAAGCTGCTTAAAAGTCTGCAATTCATTCAAATCAATTCCATTTTCTTACTTACTTGGGGTTCAATGCCAACAAGTGTAAAATCATGTACCTAGGGCATAGGAACCCTGATGCTGGGTATAGGATGGGGGGAGGTACTGATACTCACTAGACATGAAAGGGTCCTTGAGGTTATTATATCAGAGGACCTCAAGATGGCAGTACAGTGTGACAAGGCTATAGGCAGGGGCAAATTGGATTCTGGGGTGCCTAAGGACTGGCATCTCCAGTAGGAGGAGGAGGAGGGATGTTGTGCTGCCATTGTATCACTCCCTGGTATACCCCCTGCTGGAGTACTGTGTCCAGTTTTAGAGTCCACGCTTCAGAAAGGACATAAGGTGGAGGTTTTCCGGAGGAGGACAACTAAAATGGTTCAGAATTTTCACAGGAATTCCTACAAGGAAAGGCTGAAGAATCTCAACATGTACACTCTGGAAGAGCGGAGGTCAAGAGGTGACATGATCAAGACCTACAAAGTACCTCACAGGGATAAAGAGGGTACAGTTGGGGAGTTTCCTTCAAATGAGGATCAGCACCCAAAACGAGGGACATACAATGAAGCTGGGGGGGGGGGCATTCAGGATAGATGTGAAGAAATATTTCTTTACTGAAAGGGTGGTAGACGCCTTGAACAGACTGCCAGGAGAAGTGATGGAAGCTAAAATGGTAGGGGGCATGAAGCATGCATGGGATAAACATAGGGGTGTATTAGAACAAGGGGAAGGAGGGGGGTCAACGGAGATCAATAGGGCTATGGAGGTGGAGTAGGTTCAAGTTCATTGCAGGAAAAATCTATTAAGCAAGCTCATTCACAAGGAGGTCCTGATGGACGCAGGCAGAATAAGACATGCAGTAACATATACAGGCAGGAGTTACAAGTAGGTAGAGAGCACTTGGCCAGACTGGGTGGGCTGAGAGGTCCTTTTCTGCTGGCAAATTCTATGTTTCTATCGCATCATGTGTTAATTCAGGTGCAGTGTTTATTTAAAGTTGGGCCTACCATACATCCAGATGTAAGGTACAGTAAATTACCGAATTAGATGCAGCCCACTTACAGTACAATAAACTGAACCCCAGTGCTTCGAGAAGCTTTTACTCTTCATAAGGCTACTTAAAGAACTGGGGTTCTGTTTGCAGTGTCCACACCAGTATGCTGATCTTAAAATCGACACCGCATCAGAATGAGTACTTGATTCTTGCTCACTCCATTTCTTCCCCACTTTGAAACCTGCTTGTCCTGAGTTACTTTTGGGCTGGCAGTGCCTCGCATGTGTTGGAAGATGGCCAATATGCAGCACTGAAAGATGTCAGACTTCACAGACTGTGAAGGCAGCCGCTCATGGACAGATATAAGGCAATTTTACTGGGGGTAGGAGGAAGTAAGCTGTTGATTAACTAGAATCTGCTGCTTATCCATCAGGTAGGGAAATGGGCAGACTAGGTGGGCCAAGCAATCCTTATCTGCTGTCAGATTCTGTTTCTCACCCATCATCTTGGCAAGAAGAAGAAGAAGGCTGAAGCTGTGGCCACTGACGACTGTTGGGGTGTGGGGCTGGGGGGCCAAAGGGGACAGACATAAGGAGATAAAATAATACAAATTGTGAGACATTCACCAGCTTTCCAAAATGTTTACCACACTCTATGAAGTTTTTCAAATGGCAACACAATCTGGTGAGCCCTCTGTCTGCCATCTAACACCAGGCATCAACCAGCATAAAATTGCCTAAAGAAGGCAGTGTGGTCACGTGGTTACTGAAATACTGGAAATTACAGATTTATAAGAACAAAAGAATATCACACAGAAGCTGGCACATATGCCTATAGCTTCTGTCTCCTGCTTCTCAGTAGTTATATTTATACTCTTGAGGTACTTGAATGTTTCTATCATATCCCCTCTTTCTCTCCTCTCTTCCAGTGAGTACATATTGAGGTCCCTTAATTTCTCCTCATAAGTCTTGTATTGCAAGCTCTGTACCATCTCATTCCCCCTGGATCATCTCCAGCCTGTTAATATTCTTACGAAGATGCGACCTCCAGAACTGCACACAGTACTCCATGTGAAGCCTGACTATGGTTTTACATAATGGCATCACTACCTCCCTCCTTATGCTGGTGATACCCCTGCCTATGCACCCCAGCATGTCACTGGCCATCCCAGCTGCCTTATCACATTGAAATTTTCAGATCATCTGAAATAAGAACCCCCAGGTCCCTTCCCTTCTTTGTGACTGTGAGCAACTCCCCCCCCCACACCCTGTACCTTTCCCCAGGGTTTCTGTGTCCCAGGTGCATAATTGTGCACTTTTTTGAATTAAAGTTCAGTTACGATTCCTCAGACCATTTCTCAAGCTTCCCCGGGTCCCTCCTCATTTCCTCCACCCCCCTCTTGGGTATCCACTGTGTTATAGATCTTGGTGTCATCTGCAAACAGGCAGGCCTTTCCCTTCACCCCTTCCACAATGTCACTAATGAAGACATTGAACAGGACTGGCCCCATGACTAATCCTCGGCACCCAATTGGTCACCCCCTCTCCCCAGATTGCACCATTACCACCTCTCTGCCTCCTGTCTCTTACCCAGTTTCTAACCCACTTTACCACCCTTTCCCCCATGCCCACCCTACTCAGCTACTTTATCAGCCTCCAATGTGGGACGGTGTCAAACGCTTTGCTTACATCAAGGTAAGCATTGTCCACTGCCCCACCCTGATTTACTAGTTTTGTCACCCAGTCAAAGAGATCAACCAGATTTCTCTGACATGACCTCCCCACTGTGAATGCATGTTGCCTATGGTCCTGGGATCTGAGGGCTTCTAGATGCCCCAGTATCCTTTCTTTACCCAATATCTCCATGACCTTCCCCACTACTGAAGTGAGGCTGACTGGCCTATAGTTCCCCACCTCCTCCCTACTGCTGGATTTGTATAGAGGGACCACATGTGCCTCCTTCAATTCTCTGGTACCACCCCTGTGTTGAATGACTCGGTGAATATGGCTGCCATAGGTACTGATATTTTCCTCCACAGTTCTTTTAATATCCTTGGGTGTATACCATCTGGTCCCATTGCTTTGTCCACCTTCAACTTACCCAACTTCTGCAGGATTCTTCTGCCTGTGAATGGATTATTTTCCACCTCTTCATGCCTTTGCAACTGATGTACTGCTGTGGTCCCTGACCCTCCCCCTCTTCTGTGAATACTGAACAGCAAGACACAGTGGATGTCTTGGGGGGGCACATAACAGTTCTTAGGCATGGTACTTTCACTTCCAAGCACCTAAGCAGCACATACTGTATACGCAATCAACATTCGGCATTGACAAATGCTTGTTTTATATAGTACTAATGGGCAATGATCACTTTCTGTTCTATTAACTATTTTTAAGTCCTCATAATTACAGTAGTCATATACTGAGACCAATGCATAATCAATTACAGTTGCCCCTTTTGCATTTACGCAAGTCCAGTTTCCCAAACTATCAGATGGTAATCTTCCATTTAGAATAACTAATTGTAGTGCCTCTATTATGTATTCCAACTGTTTATATTTATCCCTGTTTTTACTATCTCTCAAACTCCTACTTAGGATATCCAGGGCTGTACATATTTGGTCCTTGTGTTCTGAGATCTTTTTATTCCCATAACTAATATTTAAATCTCCCATTGTAAGTATCTCTACAGATTCTTTCCCCTGACCTTTTTTAACTTCTTGCACAATATTATTAAATAGTACCTTATCATACAGGGGTGATTTTATTGGTGGATTATAGACATTTACTATTTTTAACAGCCTGCTCTCTACGTGGATTTTAACCAGAATATAGTTTTGTTCCACCACTTGTTTCAGAATTCTTATATTCTCATCTATTATGATATACACACTTAACCCCCCCCATATACCTTCCCATTTTCTTTTGTTTCAATGCCAGTGAATGAATTATACTATAGCCATTAATCAGTATTTCCTCTATCTGTTCCTTATCATGCCAGGATTCCTGAATCAATACTATATGCATACCTGCTAAAAAGTCTCTTAGTTCTGGGTCTACTAATTTATTTTGTAACCCAGCAATATTCCAAAGCAGAATTCCCCAGTTCTGATCCTTATTTCTTTCAATAAATCGTATAGTACTTATATTCTTTTCATTGTACTTTGAGAGTCCCTCATCTGTTTCTAGACTATTCCCTGGTCACAGCTGTTCTTCCTCAAGCATTTGAAATCTGTTATATGTGGCTATATTATACTCCATCATTTCTCCTTCTTGGCTTAATCCACATGATGTTGGGCCTTCTCTGCTTCATTTGTCACATTATCAACATTCAAAGATTGAAAATCCACTATTAAAAGCCCTAAATTACCTAACTTCGAACTCACTTCTAAGATGTTTTTAGCTAAATTCCCATCTTCTAATGTCAAATCAATCTGCTCTCTCTCATTCCAATACTTATGTGCTCTCTGAACATGTATAGTATCATCCTCATAGAATTCTACTCCTAATATATTACATATAAAATGTGTAATCATATTTCTTAATTTGGCATTATTATTCATACCCACATATGTGATACCAAAAATAGAAAGTATTATGTATGGAGAAACTTCCCTCTCACAATCTTTCTCTCTAAACCATGAGAATTTCCCTTGTTTATCAAAATACAATTCCAGTTCTTCCTTTGTTTGTATCTCCCAAGTAATCAAATAGTTAATATAGGTGAATCCACACTCAGTTTAAGTTTCTGTAATGAGACCATGTTTCTCCATACATACTGAGCCACTCTTGGTTGTTTAAAAAATAATTGCAATACAGAATTGTGTTCATCATACAAAAACCCTCTAGTGTCATGTATATCATTCAGCTGCACATCCAAATTTAAGGTTTACTAGGTTTTTAAGGAAAAAAGAAGGCATAGGCCCATCTAGATTTTCCCCCACACACAGTGAGAAATTAGAGCATACAATTCTGGATTAACCAATTATCAAGACCCTTTTTAAAGACTTCTACACTAGTAACATTGACCAAATCCTGTGGACGTTTATTCCATTGTCTCAGAGCCCTTACTGAAAAGAAATTTAATCTCTTATTTGTTTTAGCTTTTGGAACAATAAGTTGTTTGTTGTGGCATATTGGTAAAGTATGCCTTTCAGCAAAATTTAGTCCACATTTATTCATTAATTCAGGATCTTTCATCAACTTGTAGACTAAGAGTAGGTCCCCTCTAATTATTTTATGTTGTAGAGAATTTAACCCTGTGATCTGTAGTCTAGTCTGATAGGGGGAATGTCGTAGTCTTGAAACCATCTTGGTTGCCCGTCTTTGAATTCTTTCAAGGCGATTTATATCTCCCTTTAAATAGGGGCTCCAAAAGGGGGATCCATAGTCAACGAATGGTCTGATACATGCCCTGTAGAGGGGTATTAGGAATTGTTCAGTTTTTGTAACAAAGGAGCATTTTATTTCTCCAATTAACCCATATGATATATTAGCTATTTTTTGACAGTGATCTGTAGATGACAATCTAGAGTTAAAAAAAAAATCCAGATCCCTTTCTTTATTGGTTGATTTAATTAAGATATAATGTATGGTAGAACGCTGTTACGTCTAAAAATCTATACAAGCTCAAAAGTTGTTATGCTGCAGTAGCTTGTTGTTATGCTGTACCACGAACATAGCTACTGCAGCATAACAGAATAGAATCTTGTCAGAAATGCTCGTGGTGCGAGCTGTTCATACTTCAAATTTAAACAGTAAAGCAAGTGTTTTCAAAAGCATACACACACAATGTCGGCTGCTATTTTCTCCCGCAAGTTAAGCGATCATGAAAAATTCATTGAAGAGCAAGCAAACCAGCGAATAATCAGAAAAACACAAAGCGACTTACAGCTATTTAAAAGCTTTCTGGCTGATGCTGGCGAGATACAGAAAATAGCAGAAATACCTGTATTGGAGCTTGACAACCACATAGCAGACTACATCTTCAGGGTAGAAAGAAGTGACGGCAGCCAGTATGAGCCAAGTACCATCCGTGGTATAATCGGAAGCATAGACAGACACCTAATAAAAGAAAACTACAGTCACTCAATTTTCCATGGCAACACCACCGATTTCAAGCAAACCCTAGTAACCTTATCAGCCAAACAAAAATATCTCAAGAAACTTGGGACGGGCAACAAGCCACAAAGGGCTGAAGCACTGACCCCTGCAGACATTGACAAGCTATACCAAAGTGGCACACTGGGATGTCAAAATGCAACAGCCCTCCTGAATACAGTTTTCTTTAACAATGGCCTATATTTGGCCCTTCATACTGCAGAGCAATATGCACTGCATTGGGGTGATTTGTAGTTACTTTCCGACTCAGATGGACACCACTATCTAGAGTATTTTGAGAGGCAAACCAAGACCAGGAGTGGTGAGAACCCCAGGGACATCCATGTGATCAGGCCCCGAATATATGAGAGCATGGATGAGCCACAACGATGCCCTGTTGCCACCTACATAGAGTACAAAAGTCAAAGGGCACCACCAATGTTACAGGCTGATGCACCCTTCTATCTAGCCCCAAATGTAAATTGCAAGGCAGGAGTATCAAAGTGGTATTGCGCCATGGCAGTGGGAGAGAATAAAATAAGAGCCATGATGCGACAAATGAAGCTTCAGGCAGGACTACCACCAACCAAGCGCATAACAAACCACTCCACCTGTAAAACTGCAATCCAGATGCTGGTAGATAGTAACATCCCACCCAATGAAGTACAGCAGGTCTCTGGGCATTAATCACTACAATCAATAAATAACTATAGTGTCCTATCTTCAGAGAAGCAGAAATGAAACAGCGAGATATTTGTCTGCAGAAATCAACAATTACCACAGCCCTCTACATCTGCATCCACCAGCTGCAGTGAAGCACAGTCCCAGAAGAGAGTGAAAATCAGTACCGTCAACCCACTCTCTGACCTGTCCAACTTTAAGCTGTTCGGCGACAACTGTATTTTTCAACAAGGAGCTGTAGACGTTAAAATAATAAATTACCACGCAGACGGGCATCAGACAAATTGTAATGAGGAAACCGACTAAATCTAACATGAGTATATGAACTCCCGTGACCCCTTCCCTAACAAAATCACTTCCTTTGAACTTTGACTCCAACTGTCCCTCCATTTGTCTCCTAGCAGGTGACGTCTTCAGCTCCAGCGGTCATGGCAGCACGTCAGATCATCTGCACCGAAATAGACTAATTAAAACATAAAATGTCTATGTAAAAGGAAAAACAGTAAAAATACTGTAATGTTTGTTTGTTTTTTTTCAATTGTCACTCATGATTTCGATCCTTGCTGTGCACACCAAAACGTAAGTAAAAATTTTGCTAACAAACTGTACCGGCTGATTGTTTCTCTCTAATGGCTAAGGGTAACTGCACATGTAATTTTGAGATTTCAAACTTGAAACACATCAGATAGAGGACCATACACCATAAAAGACAATGCATGGTCCTCTATCCGTAACAAGTTTGAAAGTTTTTTGACAGTGATCTGTAGATGACAATCTAGAGTTTAGAAATATATCCCGATCCCTTTCTTTATTGGTTGATTTAATTAAGATGTTATTTATATAATAATTATTTTGTGGGCTATGGGCTCCAAAATGCAAAACCACACACTTGTCAGCATTAAATTCCATTTTATTTTCTAATGCCCATTTCTCAATGTGTTCAAGATCTAATTTAAGGGAATCAAAGTCCTGAGAATTATGCACAATACCCCCAATTTAAAATAATCAGCGAATTTGGATAACCAGTTTTTGGAACCTATTTTCATAGCACTTATGTAAATGTTAAACAAAACGGGACCAAGCACTGAGCCCTAAGGAACCCCACTAGCAACTGCTCCAAAGTTTGAGACATAGCCATTTATGATGACTCTCCGGGTTCTGTTTGTCAACAGTGCATTTATCCAATTTATTAACAGAAGGAAAACCCTAAGGTTTCCATTTCTTTAATTAAATTACTATGGGGGACCTTGTCAAAGGCTTTACTATAGTTGAGTAAAATGACATCCATCTGCTGTTTATCATCAAGGCCCAGACTAATGTTATTATAGCATGCTAACAGATTTGTAGTGCAAGAGTGACTACAAAGATATCACTACAAATTAGATATCCTAATATTCTCAATACTATGCTACTTTCATTTATGTCCAACTTCATACCTCCAATCATAATCAGTGATTGGTCCTTCTCAATTAAATCCAAATCTACAACCTCAGTCACCTGTTGTCCCAGAGAACCATTCTGATCTTCTTAAGTTAGTTCATCAAATTCCCTCGTCTTTATCCTTATCATCCTCCAAAATCCTCTGCTCTGTTATTTCCTCCTTCCTCACTATTTTACCCCTACTTTTCTTTCTTTTTTCACTGTTTCCCCCTTACATTCTGTTCTCAAACTCTTTTCCTCCTTATCCTGTATACCTGTCTCATTATCATCTTCTCCACTATTCCATCCACTGATCTTCACTTTATTCTTCATCCTTTTAGGGCTTTCAGTGACATTCCATACATTTTCTTGAACTTGTTCTATTTGGTCTACTTGATCTTCCTCCTCCCAATCCTTCTGTATATTCATTCTGTCCTCTGAGCCATCATGCTCTATAGGCTTATTTTCCATATCAGAGTTTGATGCTTTCTCCTCTTCCTGGTCCTCTTCTAATTTCTGAGTTATCTGTACCTCATCCATACCCTTAACAAGTAATAATTCCTTTAGTCTTATTATAATTGCCATCATTTCCCCTTTAAGTTCATTGACTTCACTTCTCAAAATAATTAGTTGCTCCATTAATGCCACACTAGCCACATGTGGATCTTGTATTGTCTTAATTAAATTGGGATCCATGAATGGTATATTTGTTATATGTTTAATTTTATTTTTTGTCATAGACTACCTTTCTGCTAATTCTTCCAGGCCTTGCAAAGTTTCTGCATACCAGATATTATTTGAGATAAATCAAATTCTTTACTCTCATTTATATTCTCATTCTCAGTTCTCAAATCCTTTGAGCCTTCTAATTGACTCCCTTTGATCAGACCCATAGAACTTTTAGATATGTCAGCCTCTCTTTCCTCCAGTAAGATATCCTCTTTATTTTCCCATTCTACACCATTCATGTCCTCACAATTCAATTTTGGTGAGCATTCCAGGGTTTCCTGTGTTATGAGATTTACTACTATGTCAATTTTTTGTGGCAATACTGTTTCTCCAGGATTTATACCCTTTTTTGGATGTTCTGTAATTAAATGTTGCCCCTTTTCTTTTACTTTTTTTGGATTCAACTGAGCTTTATTTCAATAAAATGTTCTCTTTTCTTTGCCTTTCCCTTATTAAAACCCTTCTTTTGTGCTCTCTTAGGCCATACAATATCTGCATCAAAGTCTCTACTGTTAGATTTACCTTCCTATCCCTCATATCCCTCATTACTCATAGTACCAGTATTTCTTTTACTTCTAGTTCTCATTTTCTGTCACGAGTAAGGGATCTTCCCATCTAATTCACTTAATACTCAGTAAACCTCAATATTAGGGTTTATACCCCAATGCAAAACTAACAGTAATCAGGCAATTAAATAGTTAAGCAATTAAGGAATTAAACAATTCACAGTGCCTGATACAAAGCATAAACCATTAGTACTACCATTAACACCACTAAGAAAAGTACTAAAAGTGACAGTGAGAATGGTATTGATAGTAATAGTAATAATAATTATGATCATAATAATCAAAAAAATAGCTGTAATTAGAATTAATTAGATGCAGCTAGAAACAACTAGACAGAAATTTCTAAAATTGATGGATTACAAGGTTTACCCAGGTACAAATAATCACCATCAGAGATTTCTACTAAGCTACTAACAACATCTAGTCTAGCTTTTTTTTAAATACCTATAACTCTAATAGCTCTATTGCCCCAAATAACAGGATATCCAAACTAAGCCAAAGTGTCATGTGCCAAGTGCAAAATTAAAAAAATGTGCAAATATGCAAACATATGCAAAAAAAAAATCAGAGTAGAAAAATGTCCAAAATATTGAATACTTCTTGTAAGCTGATGGTATTTAGGTATCCATGTATAACATGTATTGGCCTTTTATCCCCAGTCCTCCAATACAAGTTTAAATCTTCAGTCTTCCATTTCAATTTTTCCAAACCAATCTTCCAAACACCCCCTTCGTTTCTCATGATCAAGCAGCACCTTCCAGACAGTCACTGCAAGGAAAACAAAAACCTAGTAGTTTCTTAGAGGGACTTGAAATATCTGTCCACCTGTCCAATGGACCCTCTAACCTCTTTAACCCTCCTTAGCCTTAATAATTCATCTAATATCTGCCCCTTGGAAGTTTTAACACCACCTATTTAATACACCTCAGAATTAATTATTCTTGTCTCAAACAAAATGCACTTACTTTTCCATTCACTTATTACCACTGTGTCCTCCACTATCTCTTCCAGCACCCTCACCATCAGAGATGCTCAGGAAAATGGAAACAAGGTAAGGAAAAGTAGGCTAAAGCAGGTCGAGACAAATAGAATCAAATCACAAATTGCTGGTCACAGGTATGAGTACGGGTGCTACAAATTCGCTAATTGCAATGCACAACTGTACTAAATCAGCAGCATACAAAAGTACATCGCCAACATTTTTAGTAGATTTTCCACTAAAGTTAACCATACCAGTGGTTAAAAATGAATTCTGCCTCACACTGCTCTCCACTGTAATGCTCATTTTAGTTTTCATCTGCTGAGAGCTAGCCGACAATGAAGGACTAAACTTAACTTATTTCACCCGAAATCAGATTAAATTAGCCAGACTGAATAGAAAAACGAATACTCTGGGCTGCATGTCTGAAATTTGTCTCCCCTGTTTGACTATACATATGGTACTGCAGGGCTTAAATCAGAAGCAAGACGCCGGTGCATGCTCTCTAAAGCACCCTCCCCACCCAATCATATCACCCAAATGTCTGGAAGCATGCAAAATGTAACCTTTCTCTAACCATGGACCATAATACTCCATATATACAAACCCTCAAAACATCTATATATCATTATACAGCGTTCTATGGAGCCGTATTCCCACTGAAGAGTTAAAGAGGCAGTTGATGGAAATTAGAAACAATCGAGATGTAGTCAAACATATTCATACCCTATATACCTATTATACTTTTATTACCCTTTTATTTTCATTCCTTAAAAAAAACTATTACCGAGACTTTTAATACAATAAATCAAAATACTAGGCCAAACAGTTTTAACATTTGGCAGCTCTAGTGGTTTATACTGTTTGTACGTAATGTGCTACTTAATCTGTATCTTATAGAATAACACAATACAATCCTGGGTTTGTCCTTCTCTGGAATTCTATCAAAAACTTCCCATTCATATGCATATTATCTCAACTTTTTGAGTCTTGTTCAAATCCCCAGCCTGCCACTTCTCAGAAAAATTGCAGCAAAGTTTTCAGTGGCCCATATGCGATATCTCCCCTATGTCACTCACTCACCTGAAGAGCTTTCCACCTCCTCCCCTGTCCAACTGGCTTCACTGTTTTCAGCCATTCCATCATTTTCAGCCACCTTCCTCCTAGAAGAGAGGAGAAGAAAAAACAAGGGAGGACACTGCAGCAAGACAGTAAGCACAAGAAAGTCTGATAAAGTTGAGTTTCAGGCAATGGTGGCATACCTGTTCATATTAAAAATCAGGCACAAACTCAACCCTGCTCCTGCAGCTCCTTCTCAGCTCACATAGCATGCAGCCACCATCTTGCAGAATGCAGTCCTGCCATTGGCTCCAACTAGTGGAGCAGAGCAGACATTCTCTGTTTGGCACTCCACCACAAGAAGAGTGAGGCCCTCAAAACCTTGCACACTTAAACCTCCCTCAGGCCTCTGTGCAGGAAAACCAGGACTTATCCCATAATATTTCAGTAGATGAAGTAAAACTAGCAATTTTCACACTTAAAAAGGGCAAAGCGCCTGGTAGCGATGGTAAAGATTCAAAGATATATAAAACCTTCATAGTGGAACTTACCCCGGCTTTAGCAATCTTATATAATTATACCTTTAAGTTAGTAGATTCTATGAAGCAAGCAGTTCTAATCTTATTATTCAAAAAGGGAATAGGGAAGACCTGAAGAACTGGAGGTCATTAAGCCTATTAAATATGGATTTTAAAATTCTAAGCAAAATCTTATTAAATAGACATTCAAATGTAGCAGATAAATTAATAAGTCCATACCAAACTTGTGCAATTTTGGCCAGATATCAACAGGATAATCTCATTTTGCTAAGAGAGATGTTTCAGAAAGGTAATTCTAATGAAATACAGGGGTTCATTTTGAGCCTTGATCAAGAGAAGGCTTTTGACAGACTGACACATAAATTTTTATTCTCTGTTCTCAGAGCTTTAAGCCTTCCTTGTGTATTTGTTAATTGGATAGAAAGTATGTACAGACAAGCTATTTTGATTCCTAATGTTAATGGATAATGGGGGAAACAGATAACAGTTTGCAGTGCAGTATGTCAGGATGTCTACTCAGCCCACTTTTATACTCCTTTAGCATTGATATACTGATCCATACTATTGCAGTGAAGGAGAGGATACAGGGACTCTCCCCAACTCCTGAACTGACACCAGTTACAATAATTGCTTATACTGATGATATAACACTAATTCGAAACACCAACACATATGAAACAGCACTAACAGCAACTCTAAGTAACTTTGCTTCATTATCCGGCTCTCAGATCAATTACAGTAAAAGATTTCTAATATCTATCTTTTTGTACATAAGTTACATCATCCCCCCACCACAGACTATGCTTACCACCCTCTACAGTGTCTTCTTTCAAGCATTTTGGGGCAGTAGACTAAATCCAATTAAAATATAATTTACTTACAGAAAAATCCTGGAAGGATGTATCAATATGATTAATCCTGTGTACTTCTTCTGTAATTTATCTATAGTAATTTCAGATCTACCCTGAAACCAGGAGATGAAATATGGAAACCCTTTTTTGGGGGGCTTGGTTTACCCCAAGAATAGGCTCATGGATACAGAAGAAGTCAAAACTACTACATGGGATCCCTTTCCTACCACGTTATGGTTTAGAACAAATGAACAATGTTATTATGTGGGGCCTTGCCATTCAACATATACAGACCATGGATAGAAAAGCCATATATAATAGAATTCTACAGACAGAAAGAAGTATGGAGATTTCTTTTCCACAATGCCCAGTAAACCAGCAAGCCTTAATGATTCAGCAATTGTCAAATCCCCATCTCCTGGATTTTGTTTAGGACACAGTTTGGCTAGGTAAATATGGGAGACTTAGCGTTAAAAATAACAATAAGCACACTTTTTTAATATAATAAATTCACCAGATCTAATGGAAAAATGTGGTCTAACATTCTTCAAAAGGAGACATGTTCCGAGACTGCATAATAAACAGCTTGAAGTAAAAACTTATAAAACCAGCAAAAGGGGAAACTTTTTTTCCAGTAAGAGCATCCATTGTATGGAACACCTTGCCACAAGAATTGGTAGAGGCAACTAGTGCCACTGTCTTTAAAAACAAATTAGCTGTGTGGTTGAGGGATAATAGATAAATAATGTCCCACATAGTGTGGGGAACAGTCTCAATGGGCTCTGGCCTTCTTCTGTTCTTTCATACCAAGTAATACCAAGTAAAAGCATGTATCTGGAGATACTGCCTTAGAGAATCCTGTATCGAGCTACTTGAAACCCAGGAACATCTTTTTTTAGATTGTATATATGTGCAATAATTTTGGACCTTTTTATCAAAAGAATAGGGAGAACCATTGTATGCCTCCCTAACACATGCAGGGTTACTATTAGTGGTGGGCGAAGTGGGCTCAATCCGCTCCTCAAAGTGATTCACAGAGCAAAGGTGGATTCGCAGAGTGCTCCACAACACGGAGCGGAGTACTTCGGGTTATAATGAGGAACGTGAAGTGCATTGGAAATAGCTACTTCGCATTACTCCACCTCCTCTGGTCACTTCTGTTTCAATTTTTAAGGTGAAGTACATTGGTGGCAGTTCATTTTGCCTTGTTTTTGAGCTCTGAAGGCAGATTTTGCAGTGATTCAAG
This sequence comes from Neoceratodus forsteri, assembly GCA_016271365.2. Lineage (NCBI taxonomy): Eukaryota > Metazoa > Chordata > Ceratodontiformes > Ceratodontidae > Neoceratodus > Neoceratodus forsteri. The sequence continues at coordinate 1,586,019,549 of CM028130.1, forward strand.
GGCGTTCAGGTCACATTGGCTCTATATTGATCTGCACAGCCTCAGTTCGAGGTAGTATGAGTAGGAAGGAGTAGGAGACAGTGTGCTCTGATAGCTGTCTGTAGGAATCTTTTAAAAGCTGTTCAAAAAGCATTTTTGCTTTTTTTGGGGATCCAACTGTAATTCATCGATTGTAGGAAACCCTCCTGTGCTCACATCATAGAGCGTTTTTGTTTGTGTGTGGATTTTGAATGAAAATTTACAACACTGAGTGTGTGTGGTGAAAGACAGTGAAGTGTACTGTGTGGGGGAGGGGTGTATCTGTGTGTAGGTAGATTTAAGTTGGAGAACTAGTGATTTCTTTGTGTTTTGGTAATATTTTTGTTATACAACTGACTGTTACTGTACACATAGTAAAATTGTTAGTAATAGTACACATTTTCTTGCTGCTTGTTGTGTGAATGTGGTGCAGCATTTCATAAGGTCAGGTTATTCAAATTACAAATTTACATTATGTGGTACTGAGTACACTGAACTTTTGCATTTGCATTGCATTCCTTGTTCAGCATTGTACACAAGGTGTTCTGTGTTGTGTGTGCAGTGTTGCATGCATCAAATATAATACACCTTTTAACATTTGTGACGCAGAGCAGTGTAAGTGCAACTAAGCACAGCAGTGTGAACCTGCTATCCACTGCAGCTGCCTGATTTTGTACTGCGATCGTGTTCTCTTTTCTTAGTTTTGCTGATTGTAGTGTGGTAAAAATCAGCACTGCCTGTATTCAGTGCCCCCCCCACCCCCACGTTGAAAAGGTATTTTTTTACCAGACTGGATTGTTTTTGTGACCCCATCAGCACCACTTGTTACTGAAGTTGTTTTAATTCCGTGACAGTGTCACAATGCAGTAGATTCTTATCTGTTGCTGAAGCCACAGTTGTTTATTTTGCTTCACATCCAGCTAGCGATAGTAGCCAGTAGTGACCCTCCAGTCAGAAAGTAAATGTATCAAAATCTGAATTTGGTAATAATATTTGTGGTTGATACCCCAAAATGCCTGCAAAGAGACGTGCAAGTAAAGCTGTTTTTTGGACATGGCAATGTTGGCAGTAAGAGGGTCTGTGGGCGTGGTAGTAGTACGCGGACAGAGAAGTGCATTGCTGATGTGAGGAAAGGTATTTCTCCTACAATGTTTTTTACCGCCCAATCAGTAGCTTCATTGATAGTTGGAGGACATGATGTTTTCCCAGCCGGTGGTGTTAGTGTTACTGGTGTTAGTGGTGGTGGAGGTAGTATTAGCATTGTTGCGTCAAGCTGTAATTCCAACCAGTGTACTGTATCCAAACATATTGAGTGTGAAGCAGTGCAAGTGAGTGACAGTGTAGATGATGTCATACTTCCCAGTAACATCCCATTAACTGAACCTGTTTCTGATGATCATGTCAACGATAGCATACAATGTGATATTCCATCCACCGTGGCACTTAACGTCACTCATTTTCCATGCAACAGTGATTCACAGTGTGGTGAAAAAATATCAGGTGATGAAACATAGAAACATAGAATTTGACGGCAGATAAGGACTGCTTGGCCCACCTAGTCTGCCCATTTCCCTACCTAATGGATAAGCTGCAGATCCTAGTTATCCAGCAGCCTACTTCTTTCTTCCCCAACCCCCTAGAACTGCCTTATGGCTGTCCCATGCATGCTTGAATTCAACCACTGTTTTTGACTCCACAACCTCCTCCAGAAGGCCTTTCCATGCATCCTCAACCCTCTCTGTGAAAAAATACTTCCTTACATTACCTCTGCACCACCCCCCATCTTCAAATTGTGCCTCCTTGTTCTTGCACATCTCTTTTTTTGAAAGATGCGACCCTCTTGGACTTCCTTGATTCCCTTGAGGTACTTGAAAGTTTCTATCATGTCCCCCCTCTCCCTCCTTTCCTCAAGGCTATACATATTAAGCTCCTTTAGTCTCTCTTCATATGTCTTCCGGTGCAGACCCTACACCATTTTAGTTGCCCTCCTCTGGACAGCTTCCATCTTGTCTATGTCCTTGCGGAGATTGGGTCTCCAGAACTGCACACAGTACTCCAGATGGGGTCTCACCAGCTGTCTGTACAGAGGGATAACGACTTCTTGTTTTCTACTGTAATGCCTCTCCCTATGCATCTCAGTATCCCCCCAGCCCTCCTTACTGCCCTCTCACATTGCTTGCCCACCTTTAAGTCATCTGATATGACTACCCCCAGGTCCCTTTCCATTTTTGTTGTTGTTAGCATCTCACCCCATTGTGTACTCTTCCTCTGGGTTTTTGTTTCCCAGGTGCATTACCTTGCACTTCTTAGCTTTAAATCTAAGCTGCCATACATTTGACCATTCCTCTAACCTTGCCAAGTCCCTTCTCATCCTTTCCACCCCACCTTGTGCATCAACTCTGTTGCAGATCTTTGTGTCATCTGCAAAGAGACATACTTTTCCTTCCAGTCCCTCTGCAATGTCGCTTATAAGGACACTGAAGAGGACCGGTCCTAATACTGAACCCTGCAGCACCCCACTAGTAACTCCCCTTTCTTCAGAGTGGACTCCATTTACTATTACCCGCTGTGTCCTATTCTTCAGCCAATTCTTTACCCAGGCTATCATCTTGGGACCCACTCCCAGGCTGGCTAACTTGTATATTAATCTTTTGTGAGGGACTGAGTCAAATGCCTTGCTAAAGTCTAGGTAGGCCATGTCCAAAGCCCCTCCCTGATCTACTACTTTGGTCACCCAGTCAAACAAATATATTAGATTCATCTGGCATGACCTTCCTGCTGTGAATCCATGCTGCCTTGGGTCCTGTGCCCCTCTGGCCTCTAGGTACTCGACAATTCTTTCCTTCAGAAGTGATTCTATCATTTTCCCTATCACTGAGGTTAAACCTAGCAGGTCTGTAGTTTCCTGCTTCTGCCCTGCTCCACTTTTGTGAAGGGGAATCACATCTGCCCTCCTCCAGTCCCTCAGGTACCACCCCATCCTCCCATGATTTGTTAAAGGGTAGTCAGTGGTGTCACTAGTTCTACCTCTTCTTTAGAATTCTGGGATGAATCCCATCAGGCCCCATTGCTTTGTCCACCTTCAGTTTTAAGAGTTCTTTCAGAACCCTTTCTTCTTTAAATGGGCTGGTATCAACTTCTGTATCCAGTGTGTTTCTATTGTTTGTTTTAGGTACCTCCCCCTCTTCATTTGTAAATACTGAGCAAAAATATTTGTTTAGTATCTCTGCCTTTTCACCGTCACCCTATGCCCATCCCTTCCCCTTTATTAAGCCTCACTATCCTTCCCTTAGTCTTCCTTCACTTCCTGATGTACCTAAAAAAGGTTTTATCCCCCTTCTTAACTGAGTTGGCTATCTTTTCCTCGGTTCGGGCCTTTGCTGTTCTGACTGTCTTCCCAGCTTCCTTTTGCTTTAACTGATACAATTCTCTGTCCTGCTCCTTCTCTGATTTCTTGTACTTTCTGAATGCTTTCTTTTTCTCTAGAACCTTCACTGCCACCTCTTTTGAGAACCATAGTGGTTTCTTACATCATTTTGTTTTGTTTATTTGCTTCACACAAAGGCTTGTTACCTCTGTGATGGCAGTTTTTATTATTCCCCATTGTTCTTCCACCCCTCCTTCCTGCCCATTTGCTAGTGCATTCCTTAGGCATTCACCCATTTTGACAAAGGCAGCCCACGTGAAGTCCAATACTTTTGCCTTTGTATGGCTTGACTCTATTGCTGTGTTTATTGTGAACCATACTGTTCGATGGTCGCTAGTTCCCAAATGGCTACCCACTTCTACATCTGTGATCCTCTCTCCATCTCCATTTGAGGGGACCAGGTCTAAGATTTCTCCCTCTCGAGTGGGTTCCAATACTAGTTGTCTAAGGCATGCCCCCTGTAGGGCATCTAGAATAATCCCACTCTTAGAAGTGGCTGCTGCAACTGCACTCCAGTTAACAGCTGGCATATTCAGATCACCCATCAGCAATATCTGCCCTTTATCTGCCATTCTAAGTATACTTTCAATCATTTCCTTGTCCATTTCCTGCCCCTGAGGGGGGGTCTGTATGCAACCCCTGTGCGGATTGTGGTGCCATTGCCTGCCTCCAAATTGACACACAGTGCTTCTTCTCCTCCCTGTTTACCCTTTTGTTCTGTTGCTTTGATTCCTTCTCTTATGTAGAGAGCTACTCCTCCTCCTTCTCCTCCTCTTTTACCCTCCCTGTCCCTCCTGTAGATAGTGTATCCTGGTATGTTGACGTCCCAGTCATGGTTCTGTGTGTACCATGTTTTTGTGACTGCCACGATATCCATGGTGGTGTAGATGCTGATGATGAATGTGATGATGCTGATGATGATGATGTTGCTGTTGTTGCAACATGCAGTCCACATGCTAGCATCCAAGCAGAAGATGTGGATGTGTGTGACAGTGACGTTGATGAATATGTTGATGATTTATTTGACCCTAGTTGGGAACTGGAGAAAATTAAATTAAAAGTGCCTGTGTCTGAATCTGTTTGCAGGAATCCCCCCCTGTAAAAACTTGTGATTTACTGGTTTTAGTGGATGATGATGATGATGACGACCCAGTACTCAATATGATAGGTAGTCATGGTGGTCAGTTGCAGTCCAGGTGTGCAGTGCCAGAAACATCACGTCCCCCCCTATTTCAGTGCTTAAAATAACAGACTTAAATAAGGCACATCATCATGGACATGTTAAAAGCAGAGCATCACAATCCCTTGTTTGGGATTTTTTTTGTTCAAGATGCAAATGATGATTCAGTTGCAATCTGCCAGGTTTGCTATGTGTGTCTGAGTTGAGGTAAAAAGGGGAGCCATCTTGGGACAGGAGGACAGCAAATGCATCATAAGAATAGGCACTTGGCTCTGTGGACCCAGCACAAGCTGGCAGCTAATATCAGACTTGGGCATTCACCTGTATCACTGGCGGCAACCACAGCCAGCATGTTATCCCCTTCCATGACTGTTAATCCCAGTAGGAAATTAAACAGTACAGTAGTGCGGTAATAAGAGCAGAGGATTACTACAGGCATGATGAGGTGGAGGACCATAATGACTTTGAAATGTTTCCCAGTGCTGGTGAGAGTAGCAGTTTTTGTGGTGGTGGTGGTGGTAGTGGTGTTTGAATGCAGTATGTCTAGTGTAAGTGGTACATCAACCCCGGTTGGCAAATCTGGAAAAATAACATCATTTCTGGGTTTGTCATCATCACCTGTGCAACCGTCTTCATCAAATGTCCACACTCCACCCTCTGCCAATGCCATTCGTCACTGAGCACAACCATTTGTGACCAATAACACACCCCGTGTAAAATGTTTAAGTCAGCCCATGTTACAGTGTTTTTGCACATAAGCTGAAGTACCCCCCCAATCATACAGTGTCACGTGAACTTAATGCTGCTGCAGTGGAAATGCTGGCAATCAATTTTTTGCCCTTCTCCTTTGTGGAGAATTCTGGGTTCCAGCAGTTTGCTGCCCATGCCTGTCCAAAATGGAAAGTCCCATCCAGGACATACTTTTCTACCCGTGCTGTTCCCAAGTTATTCTGCATTGTCTCAGACTCAGTAAGACATGCCCTTCAATATTCCTTCTCTCCATTCATCCATTTAAGTATGGATATGTGGACAAGTGGCAAAACAGTGGGGAGTTCATATCTGTGTATAACTGCACACTGGGTGCAGGTGCTGGGGGTTGTTTGTAATGCTGGTAGTGTGAATAATCAGTGCAGGAAGGTGGATTGTCGTGGTAGCAATCTTCCGGGAATTTGCCAACATGCAACAATTGGTATGCACAGTGTGACCTGTTCACACACTGATGAGAACATGTTGGACATGGTACTGACTGAAATTGACAGATGGCTAAACCCTCTGTCCCTGACAGCTGGGTTCATAGCAAGTGACAATGGGTCAAATGTGGTGAAATGCATCATGAATGGTGGGTTTTTTTCATGTTCCATGCATGGCCCACTGTTTAAATCTTGTGGTTCAGGAGTTTCTGCAGCATCCTGACATAAAGGAAATGCTGACCATTGCACAACGTATCTGCTCTCACTTTTCAAGATCTGGAAAGGCCCCTGACCAGCTGCGGCAGCTGCAGATACAGAACAGCCTGCCTCAGCACCGCTTGAAGCTGGAAGTTGTCACCCGATGGAACTCCACGTTATACATGGCAGAGAGATTGTATGAACAATACAAAGCCATAACAAAATATCTTGTTATGCACACTAGCCATGACAGTTCTGGGGCCTCCACGTCTATGGCGACTGAACAGTGGCACCTCATGGACTCTGTAATAACAATTTTGTGGCCTTTTGAACATGCCACACAGGCAGTGAGTGGTGAGTCTGCCTCCATTAGCCAATCAATTCCACTGCTGCTGGTGCTGAGGCAGACATTGGTGAATGTACAACATGGCCTTGATGTTGCTGGAGACGGTGCTAGCAGTGTATTACTGAAACACATGCTGACAGTATTCGACCACAATCGTCACATTGTGAGCATTCAGTGTAGTGACAACTTTGCCATGGCAACAATGCTGGACCCACGATACAAACATGGAATTGCTTCAGTATTGGAGGGAGGGCCTGAACAGTTAAAAAATATCACTGGTCAACCAGTTCGCTTGGTTCATGGGGCACAGAAGTCACATGCCAAGGTCTGCAAACCTCAGCAGCATAATCCAGCTGAAGGTGTAGCTGAAGGACCAGCAAGCATATCATGCAAAGGTAAGGGGACTGTAGTTCCTGGTGGTCTGTCATCCAAAGTAGCTGGTGTCAACCCGCTTTGGGAGGCTTTGTCCCAAGTGGGTATTTGTGAAATCAATGATTCCGGGGAACAGGCTGATGTATCAACAATCGGACTTAGTGCGGCAAAGAGAATGGTTGAGTCATATTTGTCTGAAAACAGGCATCTGACAATAAGTGAAGATCCTCTTTTGTACTGGAGTGGAAAGGTCAGTGAATGACCAGAGCTGACTGCAGTGGCACTGAAGTACCTCACGTGCCCACCCTCCAGAGTAAGTGTTGAGAGGGTATTCAGCTCAGCAGGTGCAATAGTCAGGGATCGTCGGACAAACCTGTCTCCTACACGTGTTAGTTTGCTGACATTCATTAAAATGAATGAAAGACACATACCAGCACATACTGCAACCTCGGTATTCATACCCTGGCCTAGTCATGGTGGTCTTGCTGATGTGGAAATGGAGCATTCTGGTGGCACTGGCAGTGGCTGCCTGAAACTGCCCACCACTGATGTAGATGATGACCCAATGGAGAAAGAATTTCCCATTGATCAGACTTCAGACATCGATAACTGTGAGGGCAGTTTTCTTTATGAGGATGATGATGTGGTTAATGTTGGCAGGTTTTAACTGCAGTATTTAAAAGGCTATGTGCCCCCCCACCCTGGACCACTACCACTGGGACTAATGTTATCCAACTGTGCTGCCACTATGAGTCTGTCTGCCAACCCCGGACCACCACCACTGGGAGTGATGTTATCCAAGTTTGCTGCCACCATGAGTCTGTCTGCCCCCCATGGACCACCACCACCAGGACTGATGCTATCCAAGTCTGCTGCCACCATGAGTCTGTCTGCCCCCCATGGACCACCACTACCACCACCGGGACTGATGTTATCCAACTCTGCTGCCACCGTGAGCCTGTCTGCCTACTCCAGACCACCACCAGGACTGATGTTATCCAAGTCTGCTGCCACCATGAGTCTGTCTGTCCCCCATGGACCACCACCACCAACACCGGGACTGATGTTATCTGACTCTGCTGCCACTATGAGTCTGTCTGCCCACCCCGGACCACCACCACTAGGACTGATGTTATCCAACTCTGCTGCCACCTTGAGTCTGTCTGCCCACCTCGGACCACCACCATCGGGACTGATGTTATCCAAGTTTGCTGCCACCATGAGTGTGTCTGCCCCCCATGGACCACCACCATCACCAGGACTGATGTTATCCAACTCTGCTGCCACCATGAGTCTGTCTGCCCACCCCAGACCACCACCACCAGGACTGATGTTATCCAAGTCTGCTGCCACCATGAGTCTGTCTGCCCCCCATGGACCACCAGTCCACCAGTGCACCACCACTACCACCAGCTTCTTAATATTTAAACCATAAAGTGAGTATGTGCACTCATGTTTGTTATGCTGCCTCACTTCCTTTAGCTTTTCAGAGCCACAGTGGCAAAACTCATACAGTACACTTGTTTTGTTTCTTTTACAGGAGAACAAAAACAGACTCCATCGCTATTACACGTTGGGAAAGATGCTGTAGCTATACCGTACAGAGAGGAAGCGATGTTATGTCCATGTGAAATCCATTCTGGTAAGTATGAAGATTTTATTTCATCCGTTTCATTGCTTTGTAAAGACTGCTGCAAATATTGCGCACAACAGGTTGTCTTAGTAGTTGACAAGATGTGTGTCTGAATTGTAACTTGACAATAGGGATTGAGATTTGAGAACCAGGGAGGGACACATAACAATGAAGTTGCAACTTTTAAGAAGTCATTCATTTCTTTTTTTAGTAAAATTTGCGATACTTTGTTGTTCTGTCATAGTGGCCTTATCCAAAAAAGTTCTTCAACATGATCAGGCACACCCCTCCCCCGACCCGAGCTTGGGCACACATGCAACACACAGAAGTCGTTTCATTCGATGACCATGACCATCATTAACAACCAGACTCCAGAAGGATGCTGATGAAATCTGTGAAGAAATAAAAAAAAAAGAAACCATTACAGACAAAACTGAAAATATGACCTCCCCAAAAAAATAAATACTTACCTTCATGTGCTTGAGAGTTATCCGTTTCCATTTAAGTGCAAAAAATTCTCATTTAGCACTGGAAGGTGCACAGCAACAGTTCAGAGATGGAGTCACCTGTGTGATGCAGAACAATAGCATGAGTACATGTCCATGTCAAGTTCAACCCCCCCATCATCACCTACAAAATACACAACTATATATATATATATATATATATATATACTCACCAAGGCTACTATTACTGTACATCCAAAGGGCACCTTTCAATCCAGTTGAGATGATCACTTTTCACTTTTCTGCACACAAGGAGGATGCATTGTGGGCCTGCAGAAAAAATCTGGAGACTCTGTGCCACTTTTGTGCACATGACTGAGTGCGCCATTAATTCTGGGGGACTTTGTATGTGCTGAAACAGTCTCATTTATCTCCGTTACCACTTGTCATTTTCTGGACACATAGAGAATGTATTCTGGGCCTGCAGAAAAAACCTGGGGACTCTGTGCCACTTTTGTGCGCATGACCGAGTGTGCCATTAATTCTGGGGGACTTTGTATGTGCTAAAACACTCTCATTTCACTCTGTTACCACTTGTTAATTTTCTGGACACATGGAGGATACATTCTGGGCCTGCAGAAAAAATCTGGGGACTCTGTGCCACCACTGCGTGCATAACTGAGTGCGCCATTAATTCTGGGTGACTTTGTATGTGCTACAACAGCCTCATTTCACTCTGTTAACACTTGTCAATTTTCTGCACACAAGGAGGATGCATTGTGGGCCTGCAGAAAAAATCTGGGGACTGTGTGCCACCACTGCACGCATAACTGAGTGTGCCATTAATTCCGGGGACCTTTGTATGTGCTGAAACACTCTCATTTCACTGTTACCGCTTGTCAATTTTCTGGACATATGGAGGATGCATTCTGGGCCTGCCGAACAAATCTGGGACTCTGTGCCACTTTTATGTGCATGACTGAGTGAGCCATTAATTCTGGGGGACTTTGCATGTGCTGAAACACACTCATTTCACTGTGTTACCACTTGTCAATTTTCTGGACACAAGAAAGATGCCTTTTGTGGATGCAGAATAATGAGGCACCAAAACAGCACACACACACAAAACACACTGACACTTAACAGGAGGAAGGGGCCCCAGAATACAAAGTGTAAAGCATACTGAAGACAACTAAAAAAGGGCATAATTAAATACAAGGGTCAGAGATGGTGGAGGAATACATTTTATGACACAGCAAGGAAGGTGTGGGGGGGGACATGGTGTGAGGAAACAAAACTAATGTGGATCCTATGGTGATCCAGCAGCAGTACCAGCATGGATATAATTTGAAGCGGATGTCCCTCTATGTCATCCAGCCACTGCTCCACAGCACTCATCCTCTTGCTGTTCTCCTCAACAGCACTCCAGAGAACTACCATGTCAGACAGTGTTACACGCACTTCTCTGGTGTCCACTCGTTCGACAGGCTGACCTGCTGGTGGTGGTGGTGGTGGTGATGGGGCTGCTGGTGGAGCAACAGGTGCTGCTGTGGCCCTCTTCTTCTTAGAGATGTCGCTATGCACAGTGGCACCCTCTGCCATGGAATGACCAGCAGGTGCAGACATGGTCCATTCTGTGGCGGCATGCCACTCCACTGGTGGTGATTGAGCATATGGGTGTGCTGGCTCCCAGTCCCCAGATGACTCTCCCGGAGCCACAGTGCACCTCCACTGCACATAGGCAACACTTCACCACACTGCTGTCCCCCCCAACACAGTCAAAAAACTACCAAACAACAGAGGTGCAGGGAGGATCAGGCACAGGCAGGGGAGTGCCAGATGAACTGGCAGTAGGCGGCTCACACTGCTCAACACTGATGGGATCCACGCCTGGGCCTGGGGGAACAGGCACATCCTGCTCCAAAGGACCTTGTGCTGGACTTGGTGGTGGTGGTTGAACTGTCTCAGAGTCAGGAGGCGGTGCTGGTCCTGCTTCCAGGGGTTGGACACTCACAAGTTTAGAGAGGTCCAACACAAATGGGCACCCATGCCCCCCACGCATGCGCACGGTATGACGCATACTACCACGCTCTCCCAGAGCTGCCCCCGCCCCAGACATTCCCTCACCCTGCTCCATCTCTCCTACTGTGCTCCCTCAGTCTGAGCAATCACTACTCTGTCACACGACACAAGCACAACACACACACACAGTCACACACACACAAACAACTAAGTAAGCACAGAGGTAAGAAAAATAAAATTCACAGAAAGAACAAATTAAGTAAAAAAACAGTACAGAAAAGACTAAAAAAATGTAGCTTTTAAAAAAACTGTTGGGTTAACTATCAAATCTTAACTCTCCTCCTCTGCAATCAAAACACTCCGCTCTCTAGTATACACTCCTCTCTCTCTCAGTCTGCACAGGAGAAAGTGAAACTGTCTGTGTGACTCATTTCCTTCCTGTCTGGCTAGAGAGCATGTGACTTACAGTACTGTAAGCCATGTGATGTGTGGGGGGGGCTGCCAAGTCTGAAACACCAAGTGGATCACTTAGAATCATAATGAGGAATGCGAAGTCCATTGAAATCAATGACTTTGCCTTACTTCGTGTTGTCATTCAGCCCAGCATGAAGTGGTAATGACAAGGCGGAGTGAGCACTTTGCAGTGCCTACTCCGCATAGCGGAGTGGCAACGCGAAGTGCCCACTTCGCGGGCACTTCACCAGTGGATTTTAAATTCACTGCATCTCTAGTTACTATATGGTGTTTTACCAAGAGGCTGGGGACGATATCACCCTGACACACTATATGTGATATTCACAGTCCTTAGATATTACATTTGGCATTCCAGACGTGTGTGGGGTTACACAGTTAAGAGAGATATCCTGTGTAGAAATATTAAAGAATGTAAGGCTGTCACTGCAACTAATTTAGCAGAAAGATGTAAACAGTTTCCCAGCAGAGAAATTGAAGCATTTATGGATATATTGTGAAAAATGAGTACAATACATGGAGAAGAGATATTGCAGAATGTTGCACTATATAGAATGATCACCTTATTTTGATTTACTTTTGTCTTGTTTTCCTTTTCGATGTACATGCTTTGTTTGTAGACCACTTTACGATAAAAATCACTCTACTCTTGTCAGTAGGGGGAACCCCTAACCAGTTTTCAAGATGGCTACCGCAGCTGAGGATGAAGAGGAAGCTATGGAGTTAAGGGAGTGAGTCTCCTCCCCTACCTCAAAACCTAAAGAGACCAAAGATGGAGAGAAAATCCAAGAACAAAAAGAAATTGAAATGGGAAGTGAAGAGACTAAGGATAAAATGAAGGGTACCAGACCAACAAACGAGAACTTACCAACTGGAAGCAGTGTTAGCCCTATAGCAAAACCACAAAGTAAACCCCTTGTATGCAATGCTGCAAATGAAAATCACACCACAGAAAATAGCCAGGAAGCTCACCTCCGAAACAAAACAAACTGTCACATGCCTGACAAGCTGACTCAGACCTCTCACGCACTATCGTCAAAGGACAGGGCTGACAGCACTCAGCCTGCATTAAAGGAACAGATGGGGATTCTGCAGCTGGTAAAAGTAAGACTATAAATCCCTCCTGTACTGTTGAAAGTCAATCTAATGATGTTGAACTAGAATGTTCAAAAAAAGCTACACCTGAGGGCCCATTGGGAATGGCATTGACAAGTCAAAGCGGACTTGGCCTAAAACGAGCCCTGGAGAAACAAAAGGTATCTGCTAAAGAACTTGTCTGGTCGGTAGAGTCTGCATTAACTGCAGCAGGCTGGGAGTGCTCCAAAAAAACAGGGCAGTGGATTTTGGGTTCATCCTCAGTAAAAATAAACATACAATAGGATTCTAAAAGTACCACTAGTATAGCTGAAGCCAGTGAGGATATGACAGATATTTCTGAATTACCAGAAGAACTACAACTGTATGTCCTCTCTGTGATGAGGTACCTTTGTAAACAAGCCCCTGGCTCAAAGGTTATAAATCCGATTGTGCAATAAATAAATAAACTTACACAGCACCCAGAGATCCAACTATATAAAGATCCCCCGGGGCATCAGAACACTACTACTGCTGACGTTCACCCTGATGTGCACAATATTAACAGTCAGATAAACAACTCAGAACATTCCTCCTCTCAGAATCAAACCAAAATAAGCACCAAAGAACACCAGAGTCCATATGCCTCCTTATTTCATGAGCCAGTATTTCAGGCAAAAAGGCATAATGCAGTAAGACTTTGTTACAAGGGTGGACTAGAGAATCAGCCAGATAGACTTTATGAAGCCAGGGCTTTCTTAAAAGGTTCTTTAAAGTATTACTCTTATGAAATAATGCACTGATACACATGTCAGGAGAATCTATTTTTGACGTTAGCTTCAAAACTCCAGCAGGTCTTTAAAGATTTTGGATGCACTATCACAAACTTAAGCAAACCCCTCTATGGGACCCCTTTGAGGTGATTCCATTAACCAAACCAGCTGTTAAAAATCTGACTGTGTTATAGAAACATAGAAACATAGAAGTTGATGGCAGATAAGGACTGCAAGGTCCATCCAGTCTGACCATTTTTTCTACCTTATGAATGTGCCATACGCCTGTACTCTTTCAATGGCCTATCTATTCATACTTATCTTTATTGGTCCCTTATGCCTGTCCCATACCTGTTTGAAGCCCTGCACTGTATTCATATCCACCACTTCCTGAGGTAGGCTGTTCCATGCATCCACCACCCTTTCTGTAAAAAAGAACATCCTCACATTCCCCCTTAATTGGCCTCCCTCGAATCTCATGCTGTATCCTCTTGTAGTGCTATTTTCATGTTGTCTTGTACACGAGCAAGCAACATGTTGGGGTAGCTGGGAATGGCAGGTTTTGGAGGTGCGGTCGTACTGGGCCAGTGGTGCCACTGCTTTTTTGGGTTGGGCTCCATGGCATGAATTAGATTGCATGCTGTCCAAGACAGCAGTGCAAAAGTGTGCCACCAACTTGAAATGATTTAGCCGCTGCAATGAGGGAGTGCTCCCTCATTGCAGGGCATGCCTTCCCTGGTGTAACATTTCAATAAACATGGTGGCAGCTGTCGCTGTCCACCTCTCACAGTCCCCAGAAAACCAGACATCAGGGTTGCACAATCTCCCTGTCGGCATCATCATGCCCCCCTCCCCAGTTAATTTTCTGATGGGGGAGCCCAATCCCCATTGGCAGAATGTCCTCCAATCAGTTGTTTGCTGGGGAAGTCCAACCTCCCAGGCATCATTTCTCCTCCGCCAAACACTGGACCTCTTTTTGTTTGCCAACGGGTGCCCAACCCCATCGGCCCAGTCCCCCACCCCAAAACATGCAGGTGGCACACTGGGAGCCCACCCAGTGTGCCAAATGTGCCTGCAAAAGAGAAACCCTCCCACAATGTTTACATTTTTTTAAACCTGTAAAGTAGAAAATGGTCCTTCTTCGGCAGCACCTCTCCCCAACCCACCCACCCTCTGTGCACCCCACCTCCCCACACACCCCCACCTCATACTTATCTATGGAGCCTGGTACAATGATCTTCAGTGGACTGGGAACATGTCTGCACTCTTTAATTTCACCCACAAACTGAAGAAATGCCGGTAAGCTGTATAATGGCATAAATGCATTTTTTTCAACCTTGGTGCATATCTTGCACATTTTTCCAAATTTTGGCACCAACTTTTCAACATGGGGTTCTTTGGACCCTACCTCATGAATTTCATTCACTGTCATCTCGTTATTCAGTCTCGAAAGGTGATTTCAGGGTCACTGCACGGAATCACCTCTCGAGACCGATTAATATGAAAGACAGTGTCACTGTTCATGAGGCGGGCTCCAAAAAGCCTATGTTGCAATTTAATCCAAAAAATTCCAAAAAATTACTGTTACGAGTGTGTATTGCGCAGTTTCCATGCACACTGGTAACTTCAAGAATTTTTTTATATTTTCACTCCAGATTTTCAATGCAGTTGCTGTAGGAAAACAATGTTTGGGACAGAGTAAGAAAATCACAGTAACACTCTTCATGAGCAGAGGTCCCAAAATGCTTATGTTGAAAGTATGATGACAAAATTCCACAAAATGACTATGCTACGAGTGTGCATTGCGCAGTTTCCATGCACAGTCATAACTTTCAGAATTTTTTATATTTTTACTCCAAATTTTCAGCAGTGCCATTTTTGCACACCTCCTTATGAACAGTACAGCTGTCAATTTTCACATCCTGCCCAAAATGTGGTTTCGCACATCTGGCACACAATGGCGCAGTGGCAGTGGGAAATTAATGTTTGGTACAGATTAAGAAAATCATAGTGCTACTGTTCAGAGGTCTCAAAATGCCTATGTCAAAAATTTGGTGAAAGAATTCCAAAAAATGACTGTGTTACGAGCGTACATTGCGCAGTTTTCACGCACTCTTGTAACTTCAAGAATTTTTAGTATTTACACTCCAGATTTCCAAAATTGCCATCTCTTCACATCGCCTTATGAATGGTGCAGCTGTCATTTTTCACATCCTGCCCAAACTGTGTTTTCACATGTGGACCAGAATGGCACGGCCGCTGTGGGAAATCAACATTCCGGACAGATTAACAACACCACAGCACCACTGTTCATGAACAGAGGTCCCAAATGCTTTCATGAGGTGGGGGTCACAAAAAGGCCATGTTGAAAATTTGGAGTGCAAATACCAACAAATGCCCAGGGCATTAGGGTTTCTAACAGTAACATCCCACCCTTTACAGAGTAACAGGCATCAGGGGTGTGCCTTTGGATTGTCAGCTGTAATGCTTCTGCCATTGCACCCCCATCCTCACTCTGCATCCACTGACAGGCATCAAAGTGTGACTTGGACTCTTCAGCCCCAAAGTTCCCCCCTTTCTCCTATACTGCACCCATCTCAGTGTATGTCCTTATGGAATGGGGTGAGCATAAGACCTGATGGCCCCAAGGCACAATGTGACACTTATCAGAGTCTGCAGAGTAGGGTAAGGTGAAATAGCATGAACATTTATGGCCAATGACTCAAAAGCACACCTCAATGCCTGTTAGTCTCTGCAGGGTAGGGTGGGGTTGACGTTGGTTTCATACCTCACTGCCATTCCTGTTATGCATTTCTGTAACTCCTGTACTACCGATGCCAACACCAGCAAGACAACATTCAGCATTGACAAATACTTGTTCTTATATTGAAACATGTTGGACTCTTTCACCTTATTAATGCCCTTCAGATGTTTGAATGTTTCGATCATATCACCTCTCTCACCACTTTGCTCCAGGGTATACATATTGAGCTCCGTTAATCTGTCCTCATATGTTTTCTGATGCAGTCCCTGCACAATTTTGGTTGCCCTTCTCTGGACTGCCTCCATTATTTAGGAATGAGGGAGTCAGTATGACTGATTTAGTTTTCTGGTTAAAGCAGCGATGCTCAGTTTGAGGAGACCCATATGCTATATTTGATTCGGAGCCTATATGGAAAGGGGGTTGGAGGGATTTTACTTAAAACCACTTCATCATGGTTTCAGCATTTGCCAAACAGCTTTTTTATAGGTAGGGACAGGATTGTACTCTTTTACCGAGGGCAGCCAAAAGCATGTTATAAGTGTGGTTCTACAGAGCATTTGAGCAACATCTGTGGCAGAGTAAAACGCAACACTTGTAATGAATTGGGGCTTACTAGTCTGCATTGCAACAACAGTAGGCCCTGTAATTTGTGTGATGGGAAAGGTAATTCCTACCAGAGTTGCCCCTGGGTTGCTCACAATGTTGCTAGACAGGATGATGGAGCAAAGCAATGGCTGTATGTTACCTTAGCACAAAGAGCCAAAATGAACCTGTTTTCTAAGACTAGGTTTCCTCCCTCTAGGGCTCCCACTCCCCCTTTCTCTCACACTTCTATCCAAGGATCAGAACAGGCTCCCCCACAGATAGACAAGGCTCCAGATCAGGAGGGAATGTCATCCACTGATGCACTACTATCTCCCCCCTACTACTTATCCTGCCCTAAATCCACCTCCCCCTTCAGGGATAAATCAGATTGAGGAAGGTCAGATATCCAGGAGCCCCCTTCTGAGGAACAGGAGCAAAGGCAGTCTGAAATTGACTTCCCCTCACAAGATGAGACTGAAGGAGCTGAAGAGAATAAAATGTAAATAGAGATAGTAAACATACCCCCCCCCCCAAATACCAGCTCCTAGAAAATGAAGAATGGCCACAAGGAGGAAACAAAGTTGGGATCAACAGACCTCTTAAGTTACAGAAAACCACTTCAGTTAGCACTTTTAATTGATTTGAGGCTTTCCAGGATGAAGCCATTATCTCTGATTCCTCATCTGTGGGATCCTCGCATGTTTCTGAAGCTGAGGAATAAGTTGAGGAAAAAAGGGAACAACCAAAAAAGGCAAAAATGAAAAAGAAAAATGTAAAAATGGGGAAAAAGGCTATGAAACCATTAGACAAATGACCTTATTCCTAATACCCATATGACAGGGCCCCTTCATATCAAAACTGTTAATGTTAACAGTATTAAAACTGACACCCGAAGGGCAACAATCTTTTCATGCTTACAAACAAATAAAGAAACCATTTACTTCCTACATGATACCAGAGTATGTACTCTTACAGAGGTCTTTAAAGCAAAAAAGGCTTGTTACAGAGGGCTATCTTATTGGTCATTAGGGACTGGTACTTGTTCAGGTCTGGGAATTTTATTTGCAAACATAGATGTCACGATTACAAAAGTTATTGACTTTCTTCCTGGGAGGGTTCTAATTTTAGATGCAAAAATACAAAATTCCTTAGTTCAGTTTATTAATACATATTGCCCACAAATAAAGGCAGATAGAACTGATTTGTTTAAAATGGTGCAAACTTATTTTACTCATCTCATTCAATTATCTTTGGTGGTGATTTTAACTACAGCCTATCTCTTAAAACTAGAGAACAAAACACAAAAACAGAAAAAGTATATTGTGATGTACATTTCTTGGCTAACTTAATCAAAACTGCTAATAGCTACATATCATTCAGTTATTGGGAGATCTGATCCCACCTTTCAAAAAAGTGTCTTGCCACATGCATCGATTTCTTGTTCTTGTCACCAGACCTACAAATCAGCTACACTAAGTTAC
The DNA here is from genome assembly GCA_016271365.2 of Neoceratodus forsteri. Classification (NCBI taxonomy): domain Eukaryota; kingdom Metazoa; phylum Chordata; order Ceratodontiformes; family Ceratodontidae; genus Neoceratodus; species Neoceratodus forsteri. Next base: position 1,586,037,529 of record CM028130.1, read on the forward strand.
AGGTTACTGAATTTACAGACCATAGTCATCACTAGACAGGCATCAATAATTCACCTCAAACAGAGCATGGTCCAGGCGTATGGAAAGCAAACTCATTCATATTGGAACACATAGTTGTAGCTCAAGAGCTGCAGTATGTTCTTATAGCTAGGAAATCTGTTTTGATATTCTATGGAAATCCACTAATACGGTGGGAGATGCTAAACATGACCTAGTAATCTTATTTAAGGTATAAGTATTAACTTCAGTGTAAAGAACAGTATGATTTTCGAAAGCTACACAGCACAATAACTGCTCTTGTAGAGTTCACTGGATTCATATATCACTCTCTGGATCATGGGCAATTATTGACCTCACTAAAGCCATCGATACAGTTAATCATGAACTCCTACTAGCCCAACTGCATGACTCCACCTTGTCCTCCACCTCCCTGAGCTGGTTCTGCAGCTATTTCATCAAACAGGTCCAACAGGTTAAAATTGTCAAAACCCTCTCTGACAGATAAAATGTTAGCACAGGTGTCCCCCAAGGGTCCATATTAGGTCCTTTGCTGTTCAGTCATTTTCTAAACAATCTCCCTAAAGTATGCCAAGACAGAATCTTGTTGTATGCAGATGATGCTGTCCTCTATTCTAGCCATCCTTACCACAACTCTTTTGAGCAAAGTCTTCAGAGTAACTTCAAACTTGTTGAAGACAGGTTTACCTATGCACAGTTGCTACTCAACCATAAGAAAACAAAAACAATATTTTTCACCTCCTCGCTCAACAAAAAGAAATCAGCCCACCTATCTATCCATAACAAACAAAAATTAAATTATAGAGATGGTACACAATTTCAAGTGCCTCAGGGTTATTCTGGACAGTACCTTATATGTCGACAATGTCTCTAAGACAGTATGCAGGAAAATCGGACAGCTGTATAGATACAGACAATGCCTTACTACTGATGCCCTTAAACTAGTAATTTCCAGCTCAGTGCTTTCTGTTATAGATTATGGTCTCATTGTCTGCAGCTCAGCACCTGAAACTCCCTTAAAAAGAATTGCCCTTGCCCTAAACAAGTCCTGCTGGCTAGTCCTGGGGGTCCCGCTCCTAACCCACACGTGTGACCTATATACACTTATAGGCTGGCTGAACCTGGACAACTGTATTCAACACCAACTCTGTCTCCTGGCCAAGAAAGCCACCCTTGGTCTTACCCCACCCAGAGTCCAGTCTGTGCTATGCCAATCAGCCCCTGCCAGGCTGACCAGAGGATCTAACAATACTCAATACAAAGTCCCCTTCCACCTCACAACCCAAGGGCAATTTAGCTATCATGCACCAAAGTGGCTAAACTCACTTCCAGGTGACCTCCTCACTGAACCCAGGTTAGGACCGTTCAAACTAAAACTCTGTTCCCACCTCACAGGCCACATGGCTTGCTCATGCTCCTAGTAATAAATGTTACTGGCTTAGGCCATTGAATCTACCTCACCAGCACTTTTATCCATGGCCTGTCTACTGATCTCCCTCTCCCATACCCTTTATTTCCCAACCTGCTGCCTACTTTTCATCCTCCACCTTCCTCCCCCTCTTAGGCACCCCTGCCACCTCTACCATCACCCTGTCTTGCACCCCCATTCTATACTATCTCTCCCCTGCTCCCCTTCTATTCTTCCACATTCCCCCTACCCTTCATCAACTAAATCTGCTAAACTCCCTACCCCTCCCCCTCTCCCTTCACCCTCATCTCTGACAGCTCCTTGGAAGGTACGAGACAGCACAGTCAATCGGAACATGGGTGCTTCCAGCAAACCCGCTATCATTGGCCAGGACTTTTCCCCTGCTTCAGCCACCTGGCACTTTTTACAAATAGATTTTTGATAGAACTAAGCACATTTCAACTGTGTAATGGAAGTTTTTCAACTGTATTAGCTGGATTGTAATTTCTACTAGTGTTTTAAAGTGCTTACCTCTTCTGTCTCAGTGCTCCTTCTGCCTCATCCCAAACCATGACCTTGGCACTGAAAAGTCAACTTCTTTTTGTCTTACTAAACTGCTCAAATCTAACCCATCCTAACCTCGATGCTATTTAAGACCTGTTCTTTTTTCTTCTCTCCAGCTGCCTGCCCTTGAACGGGGCTGCTTCAGCTCCCCCATGGTCGGCCGGCACCCAGCCAGCCACCGACCGAGACCAGGATGCCTGCCTGCAGCTCCTTGGAAGGTACGGGACAGCGCAGCCAATCAGAACACGGGTGCTTCCAGCAAACCCGCTCTGATTGGCCAGGACTTTTCCCCTGCTTCAGCCACCTGGCACTTTTTACAAATAGATTTTCGATAGAACTAAGCACATTTCAACTGTGTAATAGAAGTTTTTCAACTGTATTAGCTGGATTGTAATTTCTGCTAGTGTTTTAAAGTGCTTACACCTCTTCCGTCTCAGTGCTCCTCCTGCACCACCCCTCCATCCAAGCACTCTGCCTTGGCGCCGAAAAGTCTAACTACCTTTTGTCTTACTAAACTGCTCAAATCTAACCCATCCTAACCTCTATGCTATTTAAGACTTGCTCTTTTTTCTTTTCTCCTGCTACCTGCCCTTGAACGGGGCTGCTTCAGCTCCCCCACGGTCATCCGGCACCCAGTCAGCCACCAACCGAGACCAGGATGCCAGCCAGTGGCTAGTTTTCCATTAGCAGGTTATACAGACCTGCCACTAGAGGTCGGAGGGAGATCTTTCTACACAAATCACTGTACTCAATCGTGGGCAATATGGCCTGCATTATCATTCTACTTCTAATCCTGGCAAAAATTATGACTCATAAAGCACTGATCCATGCTAAGTCAGAAGTCATCCCAGCCTGGGAACCCACAATCATAGTTCCTGCTGCATCTTCATATTGCTTCCCTACTCTTAATCTGTCGGATTTTCATTTTAATTCTCATCCCTCTCCTCTGGCCCTCCTCCCTTCATCAATGTCTTTCCATGCACTTCCTCTGCTAGCCTTCCTCAGCATCTCCTATGCCCTGGCTAGAAGTACTTCAATGACTGAACACCACACAAGAACCCATATGAAAAGAGCCCACTTCTACCTGATAAATGCCCTCAAGAAAATGTTTCTAATTTTCCTTTTCTGTTCAGGCAATGTTGAACTAAATCCAGGTCCCCCAACTCAAATCACTTCTCCATCGGAGTTTGCAGCTGCTCCTGGGATGAAACTGATGATGGTCAATATTCTAAGCCTGCTCAAAAAACTTGATCATCTTCAAGTTTGGGCAGCCCATGAACGAATCTGATTATAATTACCGAGTCATGGCTAAAAAAGACCAACACTGATCCGCAAATTACTATACCGGGCTTCGAGCTCTTTAGGGCTGATAGGGATTTGAGGGGGGGGAGTGGTTGTATACGCCAAATCAAAATTTGATGTTAGCAGCATTTCCTGTAAAACTAAGCCCAAGGAATACGAGATTGTCTAGCTTAAACTTCACCTTCCATCCTCAGAGTGCGTCACAATCATTGGTGGCTATAGACCTCCGTCAGGAGGCACATAAATTCTTAACGTGCTGAAATCCATTACTTTGGCTGCTAACACCGAAACAATAATCTTAGGAGACTTCAATATGGATTGGCTCACTGCTAAATCCCACTCCCTAAAAGCCATCTGTGATGAGCTGGGTCCTACACAGATAGTAACTGAACTCACAAGAATCAATACTTCTAACTCTACCAACAGCTCACTCTTAGATGTCATCTTAACCTCGCATCCCTGTAAAATCTCACATTCTGCAGTTTTCCATAACGACATGAGTGACCACAGTATCATTGTATGTACAAGATTCCAATCTAAAACCCAGCAGCATCTTAAATTCAGAATCAAACGCTCCTTCTGTAAATTCAACTCAGTAAACTTCCTAACCGATCTAGCTATGATCAGGTGGCAAGACCTATATCTTGCCAAATCTGCTGATGCCGCCGTCTCTGTCCTAAATGACAGCCTCACTACCCTAATTGACAAGCATGCTCCTCTTATTAAAATGAGGGTGTGGAAAATCTTGCATCCGTGGTTCATCCAAGAGCTCAAATCTGCACTTACCAATAGAGACAAGCTATGGGCTAGGGCCAGGCACACAAAGGACCCAGCAGACTGGCAGGCATTTAGAATTGCCAGAAATGCCTGTGTTAAAAGTGTACGTGCTACTAAAGCAAACTTCTCTACATCTCCACTCTGGAGCAGGCCAAAGGGAACGCTCAAAAAATCTGGAAGACACTGAGATCCATTGAAGGCCATCCTGCTGCTTCCTCCCTTCCCACCAAGATTCTGGCCAAAGATGGGATAGTTGAAAATAAACTGCAAATCCTCGAAGAACTTAACCTTTACTTTGCCACTGCCAGGTTGGCATTTGACTCCTCCCCATATGCTAGCCGAGTGAATAGCAACACTTGCCCAGATACTACACATGCTAATCCACCTCATCCCTTCCAGTTGTACCTGTTTAGCTACAAAGAAGTCGAAGACATAATTCTTAGCCTTGACACCAAGAAAAGTGCAGGGGATGATGGCCTTGAATAATTTTTCTTGCGGTTAGGCTATGCCCAGCTCACAGCCCCCATCCTTCACATCTTCAACCTCTCTATTACCACAGCCACTGTTCCATCCTGCTGGAAATCTGCCCATATTCTTCCTCTCTTCAAATCAGGAGATCCTTGTGACTTAAACAACTACCGTCCTATCTCTATCTTGCCCGTTCTCTCCAAAGTGCTGGAAAAACTTATATACAACCAACTAAAAAATCACCTCGAAGCACACTCACTCCTAAACCCAGCCCAATCTGGCTTCAGGTCGGAGCACAGTACCATCTCAGCCTTGGCTAAAGACTCTAATGACTGGATCCATGCTATAGACACCAAGAAGGTTACTGGTGCAGTCTTTCTAGACCCCAGTAAGGCCTTCGACACTGTAGACCATCATCTCCTAATCACCTGTCTTGCCTACAAAGGTGCCACTCCACTTACCTTACAGTGGTTTAACAGTTATCTCACAGGAAGGATACAAAAAGTCAAAACTGATGGCCTACTATCTGCCCCCCTTCCAGCTGCCAGAGGAGTCCCTCAAGGCTCCATCCTAGGACCAATCCTTTTTTCCGTGTACATCAACGACCTTGACTCCCACATAAAGAACTCTAGCATACATTTCTTTGTGGATGATACGGTTTTGTACACATTAGGCTCGTCCTTAATTGAAGTCATGGAAGCACTCCAAGCTGACTTTATCCAGTTAGAAAGCAACCTTATCAATGCCAAGCTTCTCTTAAATGCCAAAAAATCAAGACAATGATTTTCTCAAGACTTGCCTTGTCTGGTGCCCTACCTACCCCACCTAAAGACTTCATAGTTACCTCCCTACGTGAACCCTTGGAAGTCGTACCTAAATTTAAATATCTAGGTATGTGGATAGACAACAAGCTTTCCTTCAATGACCACATCGAGGAGCTATCAAAGAGGCTTAAAGCATGTTTGGGTTTCTTGTTTAGAAATAGGACCCTCTTTTCTCTTGCGACCCACAAAAGACTTATCCAAGCAACATTCCTTCCCTTGCTTGACTACGGAGACATTATCTTTATCTCCTCCCCAACCTTGAGCCCATCTAAACTGGACGTACTCTATCACCATGCTCTTCGCTTCATTACTAACTCTGCATACAGGACCCACCACTGTGATCTTTATGCAGCAGTTGGGTGGACCTCTCTTGCCACCAGACACCTCCTGCATGCTGGCATTTGGATCCTCAAATTACTACTCCACAAACTGCCTGTCTATTTAACATCTCTCATGCACATCTCATAGCCTACTCCCTACAGAAATCCGACCTTATCCTACTAGATGTTCCCAGGACACGTACCACAGCTGGCCAAAGAGCTGTCTCATACACCCTCCCAAACATCTGGAACCAACTACAAGCCATGCTGAAGCTAACCAGCATCATATCAATTAACTCCTACAAAACGCTAGCTATCTCTAAATTAAAAGACATATGTAGGTGCTACTAGGCTCCCAACACCAAGTCAACTTCCTAGGTACCAACTGGCCCTCTACTTATTAAACTGAAATGTGTTGCATAATTTAGGGCAAGGTTAAAGCTAGAATGTACAGCATATATAGCATAAGGACTTCTATTGTGTATACCTCTTGTATTATATATATATATATATATATATATATATATATATATATATATTTCTTTGTTGTTCTACATTTTATATCTCCTGATATGTAATTGCGAACTGTATGTATATGTGCCTCAGGACCTCCTTGTGAATGAGCTTGCTCAACAGTGTCTTTCCTGCAATAAACTTGAACTTGAACTTGAACAAAGGGAAACTTGGTTTCTCCTGTTCCCTGCCTTGAACTTCTCCATTCACCCTCCTCACTGACAAAGGGAAACTTGGTTACTCCAGTTCCCTGCTCTGGATCCTATCACTCTTTTTTCTCACTCCTCTCTTTAACTAGCACCTTATTTTTGGCCTATACTATATATACTACAGCCTTACTGGTTGAACTACCCCTGCTCTGTTGTAATCAATATAGTTATCCTTATCTGTATCCTGATTTGTTAGCCCTTAGATGCTTGTTACTTGACTGTATGATCTTTAATGTTTCTATTGATGGTTTACCTATGTACCTTTTCCTTGACTGTGTGTATCCTTCAGTGTATTTTATCTTTCCTGATGTGGAACCTTTGCAATAGAGCTACTAGCACAAAGGCTGTAATCCAAGACATGAATAAATAAATAAATAAAAGTAAAAGAGGCAGAATGAATATATGCAATACTTATAGTTTAGGACATAGTTACAAAAATGTATGTCTTTAGCATATGAGACAAAATCAAATTATACACAACAAATTAAACAAATAAAACAAGAAATGTACCAATATCATAAAAAACAAGCGGAAACACTTAAGTTACAGCAGGCCTTTAATACACAAGTTAACTTTTCATTAGTTTGTCCCTATGAAAACTGCTTCTCCTGAATCAAAAAAAATGGAAGAGCTGCATGATCAAAAAAATTATTTTACTGGGAAAGGTGCTATTCGAGAAATAGTCACATAACATACAGAAAACCTTTTTCAGAACTCTTTTTAACCATGTAGCCAATCTGATCATTTCTTTTCTGAGTTACAGTTACCATCCCTCTCGGAGACTAAAATTGAAACTGTAATAGTTAGAATTTCAGAAGAAGAAGTATTGTATGCTATCTCTACCTTAGAAAACAAAATCACCCCTGGGTGTAATGGTCTTACAAGTGAAATTTATAAGTTTATGTGTCTAACTCTAAATGCAGAACTTACTTTAGTTTTTAATACTACCCTTGCCTCCCAAGAACTTCCCTGGAGTATGAGCCAAGGTATATTAATCTACTTACACAAAAAAGGGGATAGGAGAAATATACACAATTGGAGACCAGTTAGCATACCGAACATTGATTTTAAAATATTAGCTAACATTCTTAACAAAAGGTTGCTTCAAGAGTCTCAGGAATTAACGAGTCTAGCTCAAGCTTGTGCTATTCCTGGACACCAAATTTCTGATCACCTCATATTTCCTAGAGAAATTAATGAAATAGGAAATAAGAAAGGGACACAAGGTTTTTATTTTTATTTATTTATTTAGCTTTTGTTGACCGGGTAAGTGCACTAGACAAATCCTGCCTATTTTCAGGCACGACTGGGGGGGGATACAGATGAATGCCAACTGACCTTGAACCAGATTAAGCTGTTGGTGGTATTTTTAGTGAATGAGGGAAATTTGCCAGGACACCAGGGAAATTCCCCTACTCTTGCTTTCTGTGAGCAGGGGGGAACCATTTTCCTGTGGGACCAAGATGGCAGCTCCCATGGATCCTGGTGGAGAAGAACTGCATACAGGAGAGAGACAGACAGAAGACAAGGAATCCCTTTCCATTTCAATATCTCTTGTGGACAATAGTGGCCTGTGAGACTGTTGGGGAGAGAGGGAACAGTCTCGGATGGCCGACAGTGGAGGAGCTCAGATGCAAGAGAGCTCACAGGCTTTACCCAGAGCAGAGGGAATAGTTAAGCTGGAATGCACCCGAGTGGTGGCCAGCAAAACGTATTTAACCCCTCAAAACACAGTTTTCAGCTGGAAGGTGAAAAATGCACCACAAGTCCAGCACATACGAGGAGTATGTCTAGCTTTAATTGCAAGAGCAAGTCAGCTTTAAATCCAAACCCGGAAGTGCGACTTCTAAATGCCAAGACAGCTGATGATGCTTCGGAAGATCAACAAGCTCTCACTATATTACAAGAGAAACAACGCCTTTGGGAGAAGGCTATGGATTATCAAATTGCTCAGCTTGCTGCTGAAGAAGAGATTCAGAAATGAAAGAGACCTGAGGTAGATTCACCCTTAGGTCATACAGGTACCGACTTGAAAATACATAAAGGTGCAAACAGCCCTGAGGAGAAAAAAGCTTGTTCACAGAAGATTTCAGGGGATATAGAAGTAGAATCTTTCCCCACATGGTCCCCAGATATCGCCTTGGTGGCTGCTGTTAGATTCGGGTCATGGATCACGGACCCTGCCATACCAATTCCAGGTATGGATCATACCCCTCTTGCAGTTTTAGATGGGCCCAATTCTGAGACTAGTGTTCCTGCAGCTAGGTCTCAGGGTAGTTTAGACCCTGGTTCTATAATACAGAATGTAGAATTATCCAACATAAACAGGCCTTTAATGTATCCAGGTGCTGTGGTTAACCACAACCAGCCAGTTAGTCCTAAACTAGGATCAAAATCACCTCAACAATGCCAAAGTGGGGATTTGGAAGAAAATGCCAACCAAAATAAAGCTACTAATGATATAGGGCCTGATGTTGATCAAAATACCCTACCACGTCTTACAACCCCAACTACCTCCTATGCTAGCCTTTTTCATAAACCTGTTTCCTTGGCTAAAAGATGAAATGCTATAAGGCTGAGGTTTTGGGACCCACTGATACCATGCCTGACACAGATTCTATGTGGGGAAAGTCTTACTTAAACAAATGCTGGGTTTTACGCCCAGTGAGGTGTATGCCTTGATTCATACACCAGGGGACAATACGTATGACATTAGTTTTCATACACCAGATATGTTAAACAGATTTTGGATGAAATACACATTATTAAAGACTAATCCTGCTTGGGTCCATTTTCAGGCCATACCATTAACCAAACAGACATTCAAGGTTATTATTGTATTGTTCCATAATGAAGGCATTAATGTGGAGGATATCTCCTATTGGTTGGAGAAAAAGTGTACCCTGAAAGGAAACCCAGAGCCCATTCTTGATACAGAAGGATTTTGGAATGGTGGTTGGAGATTTAAAGTTAATTTAAACCAAACCGAAGAAGGTTTACAACATCTTTTATTTGGGAAGGGATAAAGGATTTATCTTTTATCCAGGACAGCCTCATCACTGTTATAAATGTGGTTCTGGTAGACACCTTAGCAGGAATTGTGAAGTCATCAAATGTGTCCATTGTGGAGAATTGGGCCATACAATATCAGATTGTCATCATCCAGCTAAATGCTCACTTTGTGAAGAACCCCATGTATTTACTGACTGTCCTTGGGCTGCCCAAAATAAAACAAATGGAGATTTTTGCATACAGGATTTTTACCTAAATACAGCAGTACATGCAGTCCAGAGGCAAAAACCTGTACCTCCGCCCCCACCCCAAGTAGGCCTGAAACCATACCTAGTATGGAATGGGCGGACATTTTGGAAATTGTATCAACTACTCCCTCCCAGGAAGAGGAGAACTTAATATCTACTAAAATGGTGATTCTTACAGATTGTTGTGAGCCAGGTTATTCCTAATACTATGCCCCCCCTTCCACCTGAAGAATCTTTTAACCTCATTACTGCTAGACGTCGCAGTTTAAGATCCAGGACCTCTAAAATACCTATATATGAACAAGGTTTGATACCCCACCAGAATGCATTTTCAGTATTACAGGAAGACATAGGTACTGAGTCAGATTCCACCTCAGTACATTTTTCACAACCTGAAGGATCTTCTGATCCAGAACCATCTGCTGATGTTATGGATACAGTGAAAAATAAAAAAAGGGTCAACCTGGGATGAGAAAATCTACAAAAAAGAAATAATAAAAATAAAAGGGAACATTGATATGAGTTATGACAATACCCTTCTTTCCCCTTCCTCTTTTGTCTATGTTTTTGAATATAAATTTGGCATCCTTAAATGTTAATACTATTCAGTCAAATAGGAAGAAAATGTTGATATATTCACTATTTGATGGAGGCAAGGATGATGTAGTTTATTTTCAAGATACTCGGTTACATACCAGGTTTGAGGTAGAACAGGCCACTGAAAGGTGGAAATGGGGTACTGTTTATTGGTCTGTTGGTGAAGAGCTATGCACAGGGGTAGGTATAGCAGTTAATAATCCTACAGCACACCTAGTTCAACTTATAGATGTTTTGCTGGGTTGCATATTATTGTTAGATATGATACTTAATGATTTACACTGTAGATTTATTAATGTTTATGCTCCGCAAGCTAAATCTGCGAGAATAGTATTATTTAAGACTTTATTGCCCTATTTGTTGACTTCTAGATTTGTGCATTGAGGACCAGGATATTGGCGTCTTAACCTGGAATTACTTAAGTTACCAACTGTTGAAGAAGGAATTTTGGCAGTACTACAGGCGAGGAAATCAGTGGTTAGCCTCCATGATTCGTATAGAGATTGGTGGGAAGATACAAAAATAGATATAAGACAGTATTTCCAAATAATTGGCAAGATTAATGGGAAATTTAATAAAGATACATATATAAAACTCGACAACAGTTTTTAGACTTACATTTTATAGTTGCACAAAGGGATTAACAGCCTTATCTGAATTAGATAGAATTCGAAAATTATTAAATTCAACACAATACAGTAGATATAAATCCTTAGATGTAAAAGAAGATTTGGTTCCCAAGGAGGTAAAGCCTTATGGACCCCTATCAGTTTTGTGCTGAACAAAGACATCAAAAATATATGGTAGAGGTTTGTGACTCTACAGGTAAAAATGTATGACCAGGAAGATATTATGAGTGCTTTAGATAATCATATACAGCAATTATTTGGATATGCTACTGTTTCTGGTTCCCCACATTCCTTATGGTTAGCTCAAGTGATTCCACCTATGCTTGATAAACATAGCAGAGACATGTTGCTTGTTGATATAACATCTTTAGAAGTATCGGCTAGTTTTTCATTAACAAAGGCAGGTACTGCCCAGGAGTGATGGTTTGCCATATGAGATATATAAATAATTTTTACATATTATCACAAGAATTTGTAGAGGTCTTAAGGAAATTCTCATTACAGGATTATTACCAAATAGTATGTCGGATGGTTTAGTGGTATTTATGTACAAAAAGGAGATATAACTAAGTTATCAAATTGAGGCCAATTACCCTGCTTAATACAGATTTTAAAATATTTACAAAACTGTTACATAATAGACTTATACCAATGGCTGATTTTCTATTACACAGTTCTCAGGCATGTTCAATACCAGGAAGAAAGATTTCTGATGGTTTAATATTACTTAGAGAAATATTTCATAGAGGTAATACTGGTGTGTTTACAGGTCTTATTTTTAGTCTGGATCAAGCTAAGGCTTTCAATAATGTTAATCATGAGTATTTATGGAGTTGTTTGGCTACATATGGCATTCCTGAAATGTTTATTAATTGGATTAAACCATGTTATAAGTCTGCCTCTACAAGCCTTTTTGTAATGGGTGGATAGGTCATAGGTGTACTGTTTTAAAGGGAGTAAGGCAAGGTTGCCCTCTGAGTGCTTTACTATATTTATTTACCATTGATCCACTACTTAGAATGGTGGATAAAACTAGAGGTATACAGGGTGTATCCTTTTCCTGCGAAGACCCTGAAATAATTGCATATGCAGATGACATTTGTTTTATAATAGGAAATATCCCATCAGCACATAATCTGGGAATAATTTTAACTAATTGTATGACTCATACTGGAGCTCAAATAAATTACCAGAAATCTTGTTGCCTTCCTCTTAATGCTGGAGATGTCACAGATGATATAATAATTGGGGTACCAGTATTAAAAGGGACAGCCCCTGTTTTAGGGATCTTATTTGGTTCTGGAGATTTGGCTTATCAGAATTGGATACTTAAATTGAATGAAGCACAAAATAAGGTTAATCTTTGGAATACTTGGCGTTTAGCTAAATTAAAGTGAATCTACATGATACAAACCTTTTTGTTACCCATATTTTTATATTTAAGTACAGTATATAGCTTACCGTCAACTTTAGAAACCAGAATATATAGTTGTTTTTTCATGTATCTGGGAAACCATTTAAATCCAATTAAAAGAGGCTTACTATTGAGAGAAAAGAAATGGAGGGTTGAAGATGATACAACCTGTGGTATTTTTTCACTATATATTTATATGCCAATTTATTCCTCTTGGTAGCTCAAAAAATTAATAGATGGTCCCCTTGGGTCTTAGATTCCTTGGGACCTATTTTCTCTATTTGGCCCATGTATGATAACCTTCCTCGACAAATTTCGATTTCATATTTACCTGATCCAATGAGAACTTGCTTTGCTAAAATAAAGCTATGGGGTATTTCCAAAGAGCATCTCCTTTCTTATACTCAGAAAAACTTGTATGAATCTTTGATTTTAAAATATTTTCAAGAGACAGCAGGATTTGATTCTTGTTCTTTGCCAGATAGATTACTGTTAGGTGAAATGCTGATTTCCCCTCGTATTCCTACTTTTATGTGGGATGTAACTTGGCTGGCCTTGCATGGTCACCTAAATGTAAGAGGAAATCTAAAGCATAGACAGGTGTCAGAGAGATACTGTCCTAGAGGAACATGTCCAGATGTAATTGAGACAATGCAGCATTTATTCCTAGAGTGCCCTTTTATTCAAGGATTTTGGCAATCTATTCAATGTCGCTGGCCTACATCTCCATTTGGTTTTATGATTTTAGAAATATTATGCCTTGGTATTTTGCCTTTTCTGTGGACGAAACATGATAGAGTATCACTATGGTTATTTCTTGTTTGTTTTAAATTTTACATATGGTTTGTCCAGTGCAGATTGACTGTTCAACAACTACATTTTACTTCTGATAAGTTGTTTTTTATGATAGAAACAGCAATTAAAGACATCAGGTTGCAAGATTATAATTCAATCCAGTCAACAACCTTTCAAGGAAGATGGGCCTCTATTGATTGGTTATAATAGATATAAGTAAAATGAGTATGTATAGTAAGTATATATGCTTATTATATTTAAGCATGATATAGAATACATAATTTAGGATTTGTGTTATACGAATATACCTATAAATTATATGATTGTGTTTAAACATATGGTTTAGTTAAAATTATTGTGTGACTTAACACCGTTTGGTTTTATTTTGACATTTGGTATTTGTATATTGATTTGTATAAATTGCTTTAGGTTTTGTACATTTTTTGATTGGATCTTCCTTTCCAACTTTAATAAAAATTCCCCTACTCTTTTCGATAATTGCCATGGGATCTTTAACATCCACCTGAACTACCACCAATCCAGGCAGATGGGACCTCGGTTTAACGTCTCATTTGAAAGACGGCACTTCAGAAGTGCAGCACCCCTCTCATGCTGCACTACAGTGTCAGTATTGGGATATTAACCCAAGTGTCAGATGTGGGAACTGAACCCACAGCCCTCTGATCTCCCGACCGCAGAGGTGAGTGTGCTACCTACTGAGCCACTGACACAGCAACCAACAGAAAGCATTTGACTCTGTGCATCAAACTTTTTTATGGTTTATCTTAGGGAAATAAGGTATGCTGATGCAATTCATACAATGGTTGCAGTGTCTTTATAGGGAAGCAGTGATCATGCCTGTCATGAAAGGGTGGCATGGCCCTCTAATTTCAGTCAAAAATGGAGTTAGGTAGGGGTGCCCTCTTAGCCCCCTGTTACATGCATTTTATATCTACCCACTTCTACTGAAATTGAATATGATTACAGATATTAAACCATTACAAACTGGAAATACTCAAATACAAAAGAAAATCCTTGCATTTGTGGGTTATCACCTGTTACTGTTTGCCTGTTACTTAAGGACCCGATATCTGTTCAAACAGCTATAGTGGTTTGTTCTGATTATGGTAAAATATTAGGAACTTCATTAAATTTAAGTAAATGTAAAGGGAAGCACCTGGGGCCCCAAATGGACACATTTCTCAAGTAAGTGGTATTTCGCTTGTAACAGAACTTATCAATGTTTTGGGTATTCAATACCACACTGAATCCAGCAACATATTAAATTGGGGACCTAAAACTGAACAAGGTAGAGCAATAGTGGCCAAGTGGAATGACTGGACCCTAGGAAAGAAAACAAGCATTTGTCAATGTCGAACGTTCGCTTGCAGGTATTTGCAGTGGTGTTTGGCACGTATGGTGCTTTACCGTAATGCCCTGTGCTATTGCTGGTATTTGCACAATAAATTTTCAGCATGACCTTTTTGTTACTCCCATTGTGCGCTACAGAGGCGGAAACACGTTTCGGGCAGGATGTGAAAATGACAGTTGTAACTGCTCATAAGGAAGTGTGGTAAAATGGCAATGTTGAAAATCTGGAGTGGAAATATTGAAAATTCGCAAACCTACGGCGTGCGCAGGAACTGTGCAATGCAGCAAACAGAGGCACCAGTCATTATTGAATTTTCACCAAATTGTCGACATTGGCATTTTAAAACCTCTGCTAATGAACAGTGTCACTGTGATTGTCTTACTATGTGCCATACATTGATTTTGCACACCGACTGTGCCATTGTGCACTACATGGTAGGACTCGCTTTTGGGCAGGATGTGAAAAATGACAGCTGTACTGCTCATAAGGAGGTGTGGTAAATTGCAATGTTGAAAATCTGGAGTGCAAATATTGAAAATTCGCAAACTTACGAGCGTGAGGAACTGCTACAACGCACGTCAGAAACAAATTTATTTTAGGAATTTGTTCACCAAATTTTCAACATAGCCATTTTAAGATCTCTGCTCATGAACAGTGACATTGTGATTTTCTTAATGTGTCCCATACACTGAGTTCACACAACGACTGCGCCATTGTGCGCTAC
Source organism: Neoceratodus forsteri (assembly GCA_016271365.2). Taxonomy (NCBI): domain Eukaryota; kingdom Metazoa; phylum Chordata; order Ceratodontiformes; family Ceratodontidae; genus Neoceratodus; species Neoceratodus forsteri. The sequence goes on from CM028130.1 coordinate 1,586,052,723, forward strand.
ATGGGTGGAAACACGTTTTGGGCAAGATGTGAAAAATGACAGCTGCACTGCTCATAAGAAGGTGTGGTAAATGGCAATGTTGAAAATGTGGAGTGAAAATATTGAAAATTACAAACTTACGAGCGCAGTATAGGAACACGTAATGAACACTGTAATACAGTCATTTTTAGGAATTTTGTCACCAAATTTTCAACACAGCCATTTAAGACCTCTGCTCATGATCAGTGTCACTGTGATTTTCTTAATGTGTCCCATACATTGATGTAGCACACCGACTGCGCCATTGTGCGCTACATGGGTGGAAACACGTTTTGGGCAGGATGTGAAAAATGACAGCTGTACTGCTCATGAGGAGGTGTGATAAAATGGCAATGTTGAAAATCTGGAGTGCAAATATTGAAAATTCGCAAACCTACGAGCATGCGAGGGAACTGTGCAATGCACACTCGTAAAACAGTCATTTTTAGGAATTTTTTCACCAAATTGTCGACATTGCCATTTTAAAACCTCTGCTAATGAATAGTGTCACTGTGATTTTTTTACTGTGTCCCATACATTGATTTCACACACCGACTGCCCCATTGTGCACTACATGGGCGGAAACATGTTTTGGGCAGGATGTGAAAAATGACAGCTGTACTGCTCATAAGGAGGTGTTGTAAAATGGCAATGTTGAAAATCTGGAGTGAAAATATTGGAAATTCGCAAACTTACGAGCTTGCGTAGGAACTGCACAATGCACGCTCGTGAAACAGTTATTTGTAGGAATTTTTTCACTAAATTTCCAACATAGCCATTTTAAGATCTCTGCTTTCGAACAGTGACACTGTGATTTTCTTAAGCCTCTCTTTCCCATATTCTAAACCTTGACCAGTCTACCTTGCACCCTTTTTGTTTGCTCTTTTCTTTTTCTGCCAATGCTATCCTTGCTTCCTTTAGTACATCTATACTAAAAGTACCTATAAGGGGAAATATTCCCCTGGTCAACTTATGCCATTGTCCTATCTCAGAGACCGAATCCTGGCCAAACTTATTAACCATACATTTTGCTGGTCCAGATAATACTAACTCTGGACCTAGGTTATTTTGTTCCCTTGTTTCCATTTTACCTAGGCCTGTTCTTTATAGTGCCACTCGCTCCAAAGATACTATATACTGAGTGATGATGAGTGTCATGAACCCCTAGGCGTCACGTCCTGATGGGGTTCCACAAAAATGTCCTTCTTTTTGTCCAAGGGAAACAACCCAATCACGAGGTGACACGGACCGAAGAACTCATCCTGCCGACTATGCCAAAACTGTGATCGCAAATTTTCTCATTGTAAGTATTACCTGAGCAACCACTCCTGTCGTCACGGGCCAAAAACCACACCACTGGGTTTTGTCTTAACGTCGCTTTATTTGATCAAATCTCACACATGCATGTGGGACTTTCTACAAAGGAGATCATCCCTGATTAAAGTTTACAGCAGCTTTTATAAGCTAGATTTTGCACGTCTTATCTTGAAAAATACTAACATTTCAGTATGAGCCAATCATAAAACAGCATAACAAGTTTTCAGCAATGTAACAGAAAAAAGAAAAACATATCGGTTTGTGAGGTACTTTTCTGCTGCAATTCATTTCTTTCCCATTACTGCTTGATACATATGCCTGGGTCAAGCTGACCTGAGAGAGACAATTAGTTTCACTCACACCATAGCAACGTACAGCTTATCTTCAATGCCACTACATGCTGTTATTATTATATTTGCCCAGGCATGTTCCTATCTCTATATTTTGTCCAAGTCTGATTTTCAGGCTGGTACAACCAGTTCTGCTCAGTTTTATCTAGTTTTCTGTTTTCCCAAATGTACCTCAAGTAACCTCAGTACAAATTCTATAACCCATAAAAAGAAAACATGAACTCAGAAATTTCTACTACATTCATTATTACTTTGTTACAGCATGGCTTTTAAAGCAAGCATAACTTCAAGGCATATTATAGCAAATATAGCTTTAGGATATAAAAAGAAGCATATATAAAAATTCCCTCACAGGCTCCATTTGGCTAAGCAGATTTACTGTATGGTGTTGTTTTTATTTATTACTCACAGGGATTGCTTCTGTTTGTTGCTAACATTTCATTGCTTTATTTTTCTCCTATTCAAGTTGTTGTTGTTGGTATACCTTCTACTGCATTATTACAAGGTGTGCCTACAGGTGTGTGTTAACAGATTACTGCTGTAATCATCTGATTCAAATCATCTTCTGCAAGGTATATCTTCTCTCACTGTTTTAGTTTTCTCTGTAGAAAAGTGTTTCTTACAGGGTATATCTTCTCTGAAATTATTACAGGCAGAACTTACATTTCTGTGACTTTTTTATCATTGGGCTAAGCAAAATTACTGTTTGACACTGTTTTATTTTATTCTTTTTTTTTGGTTGAAAAGGTTTGTTGTCTCAGAGGTATTTCAGTCGCCATCTCACATTGAAGGAGCTAATTGCTTTCCTCTCACAACTCTTCCAAGGGATAACATGTGTATGTGAGGGGTGGAGCTGGCAAACGGTCAGCAATTTCCAACAGAAAGAATGGTTAAAAGATCAGGTTAGTTGATATCTTGGAGGTAGAAGGCTTGGTTTGCTTGCCAAGGCACCTAGCTTCACCTGAGCTCTTTCCTTCCAAGGCTGCTTGAAAGGCAGAGTAGAGAACCTTACCAAAGTGAGGAAAAAGGCTTCTTTTGGCTAAGCAGATTTACTGTGTGGTGTTGGTTTTATTTTTTACTCACAGGGATTGCTACTGTTTGTTGCTAACTTTTCATTTCTTTATTTTTCTCTGATTCAAATTGTTGTTGCTGGTATACCTTCTTTAGCATTATTACCAGGTGTGCCTACAGATGTGTGTTAACAGATTACTGCTGTAATCTTCTGATTCAAATGGTCTTTTTCAAGGTATTTCTTCTGTTACTGCATTATTTTTCTCTGTAGCAAAGTGTTTCTTACACGGTATATCTTCTCTGAAATTATTACAGGCGGAGCATACATTTTTGTGACTTTTTTATCATTGGGCTAAGCAAAATTACTGTTTGACACTGTTTTATTTTATTATTTTTTTTGTTGTAAAGGTTTCTTGTCTCCGAGGTGTTTCAGTCTCCTTCTCACATTGAAGGAGCTAATTGCTTTCCTCCCACAGCTCTTCCAAAGGATTAGGTGTGCATTTGAGGTGTGGAGTTGGCAAAATGTGAGTAATTTCCAACAGAAAGAAGGGTTAAAAGGTCAGGTTAGTGGTTATCGTGGAGGTAGAAGACTTGGTTTGCTGGACAAGGCACCAAGCTTCATCTGAACTCTTTCCTTCCAAGACTGCTTGAAAGGCAGAGTAGATAACCTTACCAGAGGAATGGAAAAGGATTAAGACTTCTTTTGCCTAAGAAGATTTGCTGGGTGGTGTTGTTTTCATTTTTTACTCACAGGGATTGCTTCTGTTTGTTGCTCACATTTCATTGCTTTATTTTTCTCCGATTCAAGTTGTTGTTGCTGGTATACCTTCTACTGCATTATTACAAGGTGTGCCTTCAGGTGTGTGTTAACAGATTACTGCTGGAATAATCTGATTCAAATGGTCTTTTGCAAGGTATATCTTCTCTTACTGCTTTATTTTTCTCTGTAGAAAAGTGTTTCTTACAGGGTATATCTTCTCTGAAATTATTACAGGTGGAGCTTACATTTTTGTGACCTTTATATCATTGGGCTAAGCAAAATTACTGTTTGACACTCTTTTATTTTATTCTTTTTTTTTTTTGTTGAAAATGTTTGTAGTCACCGATATATTTCAGTCTCCTTCTCACATTGAAGGAACTAATTTATTTCCTCCCACAGCTCTTCCAAAGGATTAGATGTGTATGTGAGGGGTGAAGCTGGCAAACTGTCAGAACTGTCCAACAGAAGGAACCGTTAAAAACTCAGGTTAGTTGATATCTTGGAGGTAGATGATGTGGTTTGATGTAAAAGGCACCAAGCTTCACCTGAGCTCTTTCCTTCCAAGACTGCATGAAAGGCAGAATAGAGAACCTTACCAGAGCAAGGATTAAGGCTTCTTTTGGCTAAGAAGATTTGCTGTGTGGTGTTGTTTTCGTTTTTTACTCACAGGGATTGCTACTGTATGTTCCTAACATTTCTTTGCTTTATTTTTCTCTGATTCAAATTGTTGTTGACGGTATACCTTCTACTGCATTATTACATGGTGTGCCAACAGGAGTGTGTTAACAGATTACTGAGGTAATCTTCTGATTCGAATGGTCTTTTGCAAGGTATATCTTCTGTTACTGCTTTATTTTTCTCTGTAGCAAAGTGTTCCTTACAGGGTAGATCTTCTCAGAAATTATTACAGGCAGAGCTTACATTTCTGTGACTTTTTTATCTTTGGGCTAAGCAAAATTACAGTTTGACACTGTTTTATTTTATTCTTTTTTTTTGTTGAAAAGGTTTTTTTGTCTCAGAGGTTTTTCAGTCTCCTTCTCACATTGAAGGAGCTATTTGCTTCCTCCCACAGCTCCTCCAAAGGATTAGGTGTGTATGTGAGGGTGGAGCTGGCAAACTGTCAGTAATTTCCAACAGAAAGAATGGTTTAAAGATCAGGTTAGTTGATATCTTGGAGGTAGAAAGACTTGGTTTGCTGGCCAAGGCACCTAGCTTCACCTGTGCTCTTTCCTTCCAAGGCTGCTTGAAAGGCAGAGTGGAGAACCTTACCAGAGTGAGGAATAAGGCTCCTTTTGGCTAAGCAGATTTACTGTGTGGTGTTGTTTTTATTTTTTACTCACAGGGATTGCTACTGTTTGTTGCTAACTTTTCGTTGCTTTATTTTTCTCTGATTCAAATTGTTGTTGCTGGTATACCTTCTTCGGCATTATTACAAGGTGTGCCTACAGATGTGTGTTAACAGATTACTGCTGTAATCTTCTGATTCAAATGGTCTTTTGCATGGTATATCTTCTGTTACTGCTTTATTTTTTCTCTGCAGCAAAGAGTTTCTTACAGTATATCTTCTCTGAAATTATTACAGGAGAAGCTTACATTTTTGTGACTTTTTTATCATTGGGCTAAGCAGAATTACAGTTTGACACTGTTTTATTTTCTTCTCCTTTTTTGTTGAAAAGGTTTGTTGTCTCTGAGGTGTTTCAGTCTCCTTCTCACTTTGAAGGGGCTAATTGCTTTCCTCCCACAGCTCTTGCAAAGGATGAGGTGTGCATGTGAGGGGTGGAGCTGGCAAACTGTCAACAATTTCCAACAGGAAGAAGGGTTAAAAGGTCAAGTTAGTTCTTATCTTGGAGGTAGAATACTTGGTTTGCTGGCCAAGGCACCAAGATTCATCTGAGCTCTTTCCTTCCAAGACTGCTTGAAAGGCAGAGTAGATAACCTTTCCAGAAGAAAGGGAAAAGGATTAAGACTTCTTTTGCCTAAGAAGATTTGCTGTGTGGTGTTGTTTTCGTTTTTTACTCACAGGGACGGCTACTGTTTGTTGCTAACATTTCATTGCTTTATTTTTCTCTGATTCAAATTGTTCTTGCTGATATACCTTCTACAGCATTATTACAAGTTGTGCCTACAGGAGTGTGTTAAAAGATTACTGAGGTAATCTTCTGATTCAAATGTTCTTTTGCATCGAATATCTTCTGTTACTGCTTTATTTTTCTCTGTAGCAAAGTGTTTCTTACAGGGTATATCTTCTCAGAAATTATTAGAGGCAGAGCTTACATTTCTGTGACTTTTTTATCTTTGGGCTAAGCAAAATTACAGTTTGACACTGTTTTATTTTATTCTCTTTTTTTTGTTGAAAAGGTTTGTTGTCTCAGAGGTGTTTCAGTCTCCTTCTCACATTGAAGGAGCTAATTGCTTTCCTCCCACAACTCTTCCAAAGAATAGCGTGTGTTTGTGAGGGGTGAAGCTGGAAAACTGTCAGTAATTTCCATCAGAAAGAATGGTTAAAAGGTCAGGTTAGGTTATATCTTTGAGGAAGTAGACTTGGTTTGCTGGCCAACCCACCTAGCTTCAACTGAGCTCTTTCCTTCCAAGACTGCTTGAAAGGCAGAGCAGAGAACCTTACCAGAGCTAGGATTAAGGCTTCTTTTGGCTAAGCAGATTTACTGAGTGGTGTTGTTTTTATTTTTTACTCACAATGATAGCTACTGTTTGTTGTTAACATTTCATTGCTTTATTTTTCTCTGATTCAAATTGTTGTTGCTGGTATACCTTCTTCTGTATTATTACAAGGTGTGCCTACATATGTGTGTTAACAGAGTACTGCTGTAATCTTCTGATTCAAATGGTCTTTTGCAAGGTATATATTCTGTTACTGCTTTATTGTTCTCTGTAGCAAAGTGTTTCTTACACTGTATATCTTCTCTGAAATTATTACAGGTGGAGCTTACATTTTTGTGACTTTTTTAACATAGGGCTAAGCAAAATTACTGTTTGACACTGTTTTATTTTATTCTTTTTTATTTGTTGAAAAGGTCTGTTGTCTCCGAGATGTTTCAGTCTCCTTCTCACATTGAAGGAGCTAATTGCATTCCCCCCACAGCTCTTCCAAAGGATTAGGTGTGTATGTGAGGGGTGGAGCTGGCAAACTGTCAGTAATTTCCAACAGAAAGAAGGGTTAAAAGGTCAGGTTAGTTGATATCTTGGAGGTAGAAGACTTGGTTTGCTGGCCAAGGCACCAAGCTTCATCTGAGCTCTTTTCTTCCAAGACTGCTTGAAAGGCAGAGTAGATAACCTTACCAGAGGAATGGAAAAGGATTAAGACTTCTTTTGCCGAAGAAGATTTGCTGTGTGGTGTTGTTTTCATTCTTTACTCACAGGGATTGCTTCTGTTTGTTGCTAACATTTCATTGCTTTATTTTTCTCCGATTCAAGTTGTTGTTGCTGGATATACCTTCTACTGCATTATTACAAGGTGTGCCTACAGGTGTGTGTTAACAGATTACTGCTGGAATCTTCTGATTCAAATGGTCTTTTGCATGGTATATCTTCTGTTACTGCTTTATTTTTCTCTGCAGCAAAGAGTTTCTTACAGTATATCTTCTCTGAAATTATTACAGGAGAAGCTTACATTTTTTGTGACTTTTTTATCATTGGGCTGAGCAGAATTACAGTTTGACACTGTTTTATTTTCTTCTCTTTTTTTTGTTGAAAAGGTTTGTTGTCTCTGAGGTGTTTCAGTCTCCTTCTCACTTTGAAGGGGCTAATTGCTTTCCTCCCACAGCTCTTGCAAAGGATGAGGTGTGCATGTGAGGGGTGGAGCTGGCAAACTGTCAATAATTTCCAACAGGAAGAAGGGTTAAAAGGTCAAGTTAGTTCTTATCTTGGAGGTAGAATACTTGGTTTGCTGGCCAAGGCACCAAGCTTCATCTGAGCTCTTTCCTTCCAAGACTGCTTGAAAGGCAGAGTAGATAACCTTTCCAGAAGAAAGGAAAAGGATTAAGACTTCTTTTGCCTAAGAAGATTTGCTGTGTGGTGTTGTTTTCGTTTTTTACTCACAGGGACGGCTACTGTTTGTTGCTAACATTTCATTGCTTTATTTTTTCTCTGATTCAAATTGTTGTTGCTGATATACCTTCTACAGCATTATTACAAGTTGTGCCTACAGGAGTGTGTTAACAGATTACTGAGGTAATCTTCTGATTCAAATGTTCTTTTGCAGGGAATATCTTCTGTTACTGCTTTATTTTTCTCTGTAGCAAAGTGTTTCTTACAGGGTATATCTTCTCAGAAATTATTAGAGGCAGAGCTTACATTTCTGTGACTTTTTTATCTTTGGGCTAAGCAAAATTACAGTTTGACACTGTTTTATTTTATTCTCTTTTTTTTGTTGAAAAGGTTTGTTGACTCAGAGGTGTTTCAGTCTCCTTCTCACATTGAAGGAGCTAATTGCTTTCCTCCCACAACTCTTCCAAAGAATAGCATGTGTTTGTGAGGGGTGAAGCTGGAAAACTGTCAGTAATTTCCAACAGAAAGAATGGTTAAAAGGTCAGGTTAGGTGATATCTTCGAGGAAGTAGACTTGGTTTGCAGGCCAACCCACCTAGCTTCAACTGAGCTCTTTCCTTCCAAGACTGCTTGAAAGGCAGAGCAGAGAACCTTACCAGAGCTAGGATTAAGGCTTCTTTTGGCTAAGCAGATTTACTGAGTGGTGTTGTTTTTATTTTTTACTCACAATGATAGCTACTGTTTGTTGTTAACATTTCATTGCTTTATTTTTCTCTGATTCAAATTGTTGTTGCTGGTATACCTTCTTCTGTATTATTACAAGGTGTGCCTACATATGTGTGTTAACAGATTACTGCTGTAATCTTCTGAGTTCAAATGGTCTTTTGCAAAGGTATATATTCTGTTACTGCTTTATTGTTCTCTGTAGCAAAGTGTTTCTTACACTGTATATCTTCTCTGAAATTATTACAGGTGGAGCTTACATTTTTGTGACTTTTTTAACATTGGGCTAAGCAAAATTACTGTTTGACACTGTTTTATTTTATTCTTTTTTATTTGTTGAAAAGGTCTGTTGTCTCCGAGATGTTTCAGTCTCCTTCTCACATTGAAGGAGCTAATTGCATTCCCCCCACAGCTCTTCCAAAGGATTAGGTGTGTATGTGAGGGGTGGAGCAGGCAAACAGTCAGTAATTTCCAACAGAAAGAAGGGTTAAAAGGTCAGGTTAGTTGATATCTTGGAGGTAGAAGACTTGGTTTGCTGGCCAAGGCACCCAGCATCACCTGAGCTCTTTCCTTCCAAGACTGCTTGAAAGGCAGAGTAGATAACCTTACCAGAGGAATGGAAAAGGATTAAGACTTCTTTTGCCGAAGAAGATTTGCTGTGTGGTGTTGTTTTCGTTTTTTACTCACGGATTGCTTCTGTTTGTTGCTAACATTTCATTGCTTTATTTTTCTCCGATTCAAGTTGTTGTTGCTGGATATACCTTCTACTGCATTATTACAAGGTGTGCCTACAGGTGTGTGTTAACAGATTACTGCTGGAATCATCTGATTCAAATGGTCTTTTGCAAGGTATATCTTCACTTACTGCTTTATTTTTCTCTGTAGAAAAGTGTTTCTTACAGGGCATATCTTCTCTGAAATTATTACAGGCGTAGCTTACATTTTTGTGACCTTTATATCATTGGGCTAAGCAAAATTACTGTTTGACACTGTTTTATTTTATTTTTTTTTTTTTGTTGAAAAGGTTTGTTGTCACCAATGTAGTGCAGTCTCCTTCTCATATTGAAGGAGCTAATTGATTTCCTACCACAGCTCTTCCAAAGGATTAGATGTGTATGTGAGGGGTGAAGCTGGCAAACTGTCAGAAATGTCCAACAGAAGGAACCGTTAAAAACTCAGGTTAGTTGATAGCTTGGAGGTAGATGACTTGGTTTGCTGTCCAAGGCACCTAGCTTCACCTGAGCTCTTTCCTTCCGAGACTGCATGAAAGGCAGAATAGGGAATCTTACCAGAGCAAGGATTAAGGATTCTTTTGGCTAAGAAGATTTGCTGTGTGGTGTTGTTTTCGTTTTTTACTCACAGGGATTGCTACTGAATGTTCCTAACATTTCATTGCTTTATTTTTCTCTGATTCAAATTGTTGTTGCCGGTATACCTTCTACTGCATTATTACAAGGTGTGCCTACAGGAGTGTGTTAACAGATTACTGAGGTAATCTTCTGATTCGAATGGTCTTTTGCAAGGTATATCTTCTATTACTGCTTTATTTTTCTCTGTAGCAAAGTGTTCCTTACAGGGTTAATCGTCTCAGAAATTATTACAGGCAGAGCTTACATTTCTGTGACTTTTTTATCTTTGGGCTAAGCAAAATTACAGTTTGACACTGTTTTATTTCATTCTTTTTTTTTTAGTTGAAAAGGTTTTTTTGTCTCAGAGGTTTTTCAGTCTCCTTCTCACATTGAAGGAGCTAATTGCTTTCCTCCCACAACTCTTCCAAAGGATAACGTGTGTGTGTGAGGGGTGAAGCTGGCAAACTGTCAGTAATTTCCAACAGAAAGAATGGTTGAAAGTTCAGGTTAATTGATATCTTGGAGGTAGAAGACTTGGTTTGCTGGCCAAGGCACCTAGCTTCACCTGAGCTCTTTCCTTCCAAGACTGCTTGAAAGGCAGAGTAGAGAACCTTACCAGAGTTTGGATTAAAGCTTCTTTTGGCTAAGCAGATTTACTGTGCGGTGTTGTTTTTATTTTTTACTCACAGGGATTGCTACTGATTGTTGCTAACATTTTATTGCTTTATTTTTCTCAGATTCAAATTGTTGTTGCTGGTTTACCTTCTGCTGCATTATTACAAGGTGTGCCTACAGGTGTGTGTTAACAGATTATTGCGGTAATCTTCTGATTCAAATGGTCTTTTGCAAGGTATATCTTCTGTTACTGCTTTATTTTTCTCTTCAGCAAAGTGTTTCTTACAGGGTATATCTTCTCTGAAATTATTACAGGAGGAGCTTACAATTTTGTGACTATTTTATCATTGGGCTAAGCAAAATTACTGTTTAACAGTGTTTTATTTTATTCTTTTTTTTTTGTTGAAAAGGTTTGTTGTCTCCGAGGTATTTCAGACGCCTTCTCACATTGAAGGGGCTAATTGCTTTCCTCCCACAGCTCTTCCAAAGGATGAGGTGTGCATGTGAGGGGTGGAGCTGGCAAACTATCAGTAATTTCCAACAGGCAGAAGGGTTTAAAGGTCAGGTTAGTTCTTATCTTGGAGGTAGAAGACATGGTTTGCTGGACAAGGCACCAAGCTTCATCTGAGCTCTTTCCTTCCAAGACTGCTTGAAAGACAGAGTTGATAACCTTTCCAGAGGAAAGGAAAAGGATTAAGACTTCTTTTGCCTTAGAAGATTTGCTGTGCGGTGTTGTTTTCGTTTTTTACTCTCAGGGACGGCTACTGTTTGTTGGTAACATTTCATTGCTTTATTTTTCTCTGATTCAAATTGTTGTTGCTGGTATACCTTCTACAGCATTATTACAAGGTGTGCCTACAGGAGTGTGTTAACAGATTACTGAGGTAATATTCTGATTCAAATGGTCTTTTGCAGTGAATATCTTCTGTTACTGCTTTATTTTTCTCTGTAGCAAAGTGTTTCTTACAGGGTATATCTTCTCAGAAATTATTAGAGGCAGAGCTTACATTTCTGTGACTTTTTTATCATTGAGCTAAGCAAAATTACAGTTTGACACTGTTTTATTTTATTCTCTTTTTTGTTGAAAGGTTTGTTGTCTCAGAGGTGTTTCAGTCTCTATCTCACATTGAAGGAGCTAATTGCTTTCCTCCCACAACTCTTCCAAAGGATAGCGTGTGTATGTGAGGGGTGAAGCTGGCAAGCTGTCCATAATTTCCATCAGAAAGAATGGCTAAAAGATCAGGTTAGGTGATATCTTCGAGGAAGTGGACTTGGTTTGCTGGCAAACCCACCTAGCTTCAACTGAGCTCTTTCCTTCCAAGACTGCTTGAAAGGCAGAGTAGAGAACCTTACCAGAGCTAGGATTAAGGCTTCTTTTGGCTAAGCAGATTTACTGAGCAGTGTTGTTTTAATTTTTTACTCACAATGATTGCTACTGTATGTTGCTAACATTTCATTGCTTTATTTTTCTCTGATTCAAATTGTTGTTGCTGGTATACCTTCTTCTGCATTATTACAAGGTGTGCCTACAGAAGTGTGTTAACAGAGTACTGCTGTAATCTTCTAATTCAAATGGCCTTTTGCAAGGTATATATTCAGTTACTGCTTTATTGTTCTCTGTAGCAAAGTGTTTCTTACACGGTATATCTTCTCTGAAATTATTACAGGTGGAGCTTACATTTTTGTGACTTTTTTAACATTGGGCTAAGCAAAATTACTGTTTGACACTGTTTTATTTTATTCTTTTTTTTTTTCTTGAAAAGGTTTGTTGTCTCCGAGGTGTTTCAGTCTCCTTCGCACATTGAAGGAGCTAATTGCTTCCACCCACAGCTCTTCCAAAGGATTAGGTGTGTATGTGTCGGGTGGAGCTGGCAAACAGTCTGTAATTTCCAACAGAAAGAAGGGTTAAAAAGTCAGGTTAGTTGATATCTTGGAGGTAGAAGACTTGATTTGCTCGCCAAGACACCTAGCTTCACCTGAGCTCTTTCCTTCCAAGACTGCTTGAAAGGCAGAGTAGATAACCTTTTCAGAGGAATGGAAAAGGATTAAGACTTCTTTTGCCGAAGAAGATTTGCTGTGTGGTGTTGTTTTCGTTTTTTACTCACACGGAACGCTTCTGTTTGTTGCTAACATTTCATTGCTTTATTTTCTCTGATTCAAATTGTTCTTGCTGATATACCTTCTAAGCATTATTACAAGAGTTGTGCCTACAGGAAGTGTGCTAAAGATTACTGGGGTAATCTTCTGATTCAAATGTTCTTTGCATGAATATCTTCTCTATTACTTTATTTTCTCTGTAGCAAAGTGTTTCTTACAGGGTATATCTTCTCAAGAAATTATTAGAGGCAGAGCTTACATTTCTGTGACTTTTTTATCTTTGGGCTAAGCAAAATTACAGTTTGACACTGTTTTATTTTATTCTCTTTTTTTTGTTGAAAAGGTTTGTTGTCTCAGAGGTGTTTCAGTCTCCTTCTCACATTGAAGGAGCTAATTGCTTTCCTCCCACAACTCTTCCAAAGAATAGCGTGTGTTTGTGAGGGGTGAAGCTGGAAAACTGTCAGTAATTTCCATCAGAAAGAATGGTTAAAAGGTCAGGTTAGGGTTATATCTTTGAGAGTAGACTTGGTTTGCTGGCCAACCCACCTAGCTTCAACTGAGCTCTTTCTTCCAAGACTGCTTGAAAGGCAGAGCAGAGAACCTTACCAGAGCTAGGATTAAGGCTTCTTTTGGCTAAGCAGATTTACTGAGTGGTGTTGTTTTTATTTTTTACTCACATGATAACTACTGTTTGTTGTTAACACTTCATTGCTTTATTTTCTCTGATTCAAATTGTTGTTGCTGGTATACCTTCTTCTGCATTATTACAAGGTGTGCTCTACATGTGTGTGTTAACAGAGTACTGCTGTAATCTTCTTATTCAAATGGTCTTTTGCAAGGTATATATTCTGTTACTGCTTTATTTTTCTCTGTAGCAAAGTAGTTTCTTACATGTATCTTCTCTGAAATTATTACAGGTGGAGCTTACATTTTGTGACTCTTTTAACATAGGGCTAGCCAAAATTACTGTTTGACACTGTTTATTTTATTCTTTTTTTTTGTTGAAAGGTCTGTTGTCTCGAGGTGTTTCAGTCTCCTTCGCACATTGAAGGAGCTAATTGCTTCCACCACAGCTCTTCAAAGGATTAGGTGTGTATGTAGCAGGTGGAGCTGGCAAACAGTCTGTAATTTCAACAGAAAGAAGGTTAAAAAGTCAGGTTGAGTTCATATCTTGGAGGTAGAAGACTTGAGTTTGCTGGCCAAGACACCAAGCTTCATCTGAGCTCTTTCCTTCCAAGACTGCTTGAAAGGCAGAGTAGATAACCTTCCAGAAGAAAGGAAAGGATTAAGACTTCTTTTGACAAGAAGATTTGCTGTGTGGTGTTGTTTTCGTTTTTACTCACGGGCAGCTTCTGTTTGTTGCTAACATTTCATTGCTTTATTTTTCTCTGATTCAAGTTGTTGTTGCTGGATATACCTTCTACTGCATTATTACAAGGTGTGCCTACAGGTGTGTGTTAACAGATTACTGCTGCAATCATCTGATTCAAATGGTCTTTTGCAAGGTATATCTTCACTTACTGCTTTATTTTTCTCTGTAGAAAAGTGTTTCTTACAGGGTATATCTTCTCTGAAATTATTACAGGTGGAGCTTACATTTTTGTGACTTTTTTAACATTGGGCTAAGGAAAATTACTGTTTGACTATGTTTTATTTTATTCTTTTTTTTTGTTGAAAAGGTTTGTTGTCTCCGAGGTGTTTCAGTCTCCTTCTCAGTGGAGGAGCTAATTGCTTCCCCCACAAAAGCTCTTCCAAAAGATAGGTGTGTATGTGAGGGTGGAGCTGGCAAACAGTCAGTAATTTCAACAGAAAGAAGGGTTAAAAGGTCAGGTTAGTTGATATCTTTGAGTAGAGGCTTTGGTTTGCTGTTGAGGCACCAAGCTTCATCCTGACTCTTTTCTTCCAAGACTGCTTGAAAGGCAGAGTGAGATAACCTTACAGAGGAATGGAAAAGGATTAAGACTTCTTTTTGCGAAGAAGATTTGCTGTGTGGTGTTGTTTTCGTTTTTACTCACACGGATTGCTTCTGTTTGTTTTCTTTTATTTCATTGCTTTATTTTTCTCGATTCAAGTTGTTGTTGCTGGATATACCTTCTGCATTATTAAAAGGTGTGCCTACAGGTGTGTGTTAACAGATTACTGCTGGAATCTTCTGATTCAAATGGTCTTTTGCAGAGTATATCTTCTGTTACTGCTTTATTTTCTCTGCAGCAAAGAGTTTCTTCAGTTATATCTTCTCTGAAATTATTCAGGAGGAGCTTACATTTTGTGACTTTTTAACATTGGGCTAAGCAAAATTACAGTTTGACACTGTTTTATTTTATTCTCCTTTTTTGTTGAAAAGGTTTGTTGTCTCTGAGGTGTTTCAGTCTCCTTCTCACATTGAAGGGGCTAATTGCTTTCCTCCCACAGCTCTTCCAAAGGATGAGGTGTGCATGTGAGGGGTGGAGCTGGCAAACTGTCAGTAATTTCCAACAGGAAGAAGGGTTAAAAGGTCAGGTTAGTTCTTATCTTGGAGGTAGAATACTTGGTTTGCTGGCCAAGGCACCAAGCTTCATCTGAGCTCTTTCCTTCCAAGACTGCTTGAAAGGCAGAGTAGAAAACCTTTCCAGAGGAAAGGAAAAGGATTAAGACTTCTTTTGCCTAAGAAGATTTGCTGTGTGGTGTTGTTTTCGTTTTTTACTCACAGGGACTGCTACTGTTTGTTGCTAACATTTCATTGCTTTATTTTTCTCTGATTCAAATTGTTGTTGCTGGTATACCTTCTACTGCATTATTACAAGGTGTGCCTACAGGAATGTGTTAACAGATTACTGACGTAATCTTCTGATTCAAATGGTCTTTTGCAAGGAATATCTTCTCTTACTGCTTTATTTTCTCTGTAGAAAAGTGTTTCTTACAAGTCATATCTTCTCAGAAATTATTAAGGCAGAGCTTACATTTCTGTGACTTTTTATCTTTGGGCTAACAAAATTACAGTTTGACACTGTTTTATTTTATTCTCTTTTTTTGTTGAAAAGGTTTGTTGACTCAGACGGTGTTTCAGTCTCCTTCTCACATTGAAGAAGCTAATTTAACTCCTCCCACAACTCTTCCAAAAGAATAGCGTGTGTTTGTGAGGGGTGAAGCTGGAAAACTATCAGTAATTTCCAACAGAAAGAATGGTTAAAAGGTCAGGTTAGGTGATATCTTGAGTAGACTTGGTTTGCAGGCCAACCACGAACTTCAACTGAGCTCTTTCCTTCCAAGACTGCTTGAAAGGCAGAGCAGAGAACCTTACCAGAGCTAGGATTAAGGCTTCTTTTGGCTAAGCAGATTTACTGAGTGGTGTTGTTTTAATTTTTTACTCTCATTGCTACTGAATGTTCCTAACATTTCATTGCTTTATTTTTCTCTGATTCAAATTGTTGTTGCCGTATACCTTCACCTGTATTATTACAAAGTGTGCCTACATATGTGTGTTAACAGATACTGCTGTAATCTTCGATTCAAATGGTCTTTTGCAAGGTATATATTCTGTTACTGCTTTATTGTTCTCTGTAGCAAAAGTGTTTCTTACACTGTATATCTTCTCTGAAATTATTACAGAGTGGAGCTTACATTTTGTGACTTTTTAACATTGGGCTAAAGCAAAATTACTGTTTGACACTGTTTTATTTTATTCTTTTTTGTTGTTGAAAAGGTCTGTTGTCTCGAGATGTTTCAGTCTCCTTCTCACATTGAAAGACTAATTGCATTCTCCCACAGCTCTTCCAAAGGATTAGGTGTGTATGTGAGGGGTGGAGCAGGCAAACAGTCAGTAATTTCCAACAGAAAGAAGGTTAAAAGGTCAGGTTAGTTGATATCTTGAGGTAGAAGACTTGGTTTGCTGGCCAGGCACCAGCATCACCTGAGCTCTTTCCTTCCAAGACTGCTTGAAGGCAGAGTAGATAACCTTACCAGAGGAATGGAAAGGATTAAGACTTTTTTGCCGAAGATTTGCTGTGTGGTGTTGTTTTTTACTTTTTACTCACACGGATTGCTTCTGTTTGTTGCTAACATTTCATTGCTTTATTTTTCTCGATTCAAGTTGTTGTTGCTGGATATTACCTTCTGCTGCATTTATTACAAGGTGCCTACAGGTGTGTGTTAACAGATTACTGCTGGAATCATCTAATTCAAATGGTCTTTTGCAAAGGTATATCTTCACTTACTGCTTTATTTTTCTCTGTAGAAAGTGTTTCTTACAGGCATATCTTCTCTAAATTATTATAGGCGTAGCTTACATTTTATGACCTTATATCATTGGGCTAACAAAGTACTGTTTGACACTGTTTTATTTTATTCTTTTTTTTTTGTTGAAAAGGTTTGTTGTCACCGATGTATTTCAGTCTCCTTCTCATATTGAAGGAGCTAATTGATTTCCTCCCACAGCTCTTCCAAAGGATTAGATGTGTATGTGAGGGTGAAGCTGGCAACCTGTCAGAAATTTCCAACAGAAGGAACCGTTAAAAACTCAGGTTAGTTGATATCTTGGAGGTAGATGACTTGGTTTGCTGTCCAAGGCACCTAGCTTCACCTGAGCTCTTTCCTTCGAGACTGCATGAAAGGCAGAATAGGAATCTTACCAGAGCAGGATTAAGGATTCTTTGGCTAAGAAGATTTGCTGTGTGGTGTTGTTTTCGTTTTTTACTCACAGGGATTGCTACTGAATGTTCCTAACATTTCATTGCTTTATTTTTCTCTGATTCAAATTGTTGTTGCCGGTATACCTTCTACTCGCATTATTACAAGGTGTGCCTACAGGAGTGTGTTAACAGATTACTGAGGTAATCTTCTGATTCGAATGGTCTTTTGCAAGGTATATCTTCTATTACTGCTTTATTTTTCTCTGTAGCAAAGTGTTCCTTACAGGGTTAATCGTCTCAGAAATTATTACAGGCAGAGCTTACATTTCTGTGACTTTTTTATCTTTGGGCTAAGCAAAATTACAGTTTGACACTGTTTTATTTCATTCTTTTTTTTTTAGTTGAAAAGGTTTTTTTGTCTCAGAGGTTTTTCAGTCTCCTTCTCACATTGAAGAGCTAATTGCTTTCCTCCCACAACTCTTCAAAGGATAACGTGTGTGTGTGAAGTGAAGCTAGCAAACTGTCAGTAATTTCCAACAGAAAGAATGGTTGAAAGTTCAGGTTAATTGATATCTTGGGGTAGAAGACTTGGTTTGCTGGCGAGCACCTAGCTTCACCTCAGCTCTTTCCTTCCAAGACTGTAAAGGCAGAGTGAACCTTACAGAGTTTGGATTAAAAGCTTCTTTTGGCTAACAGATTTACTGTCTGGTGTTCTTTTTATTTTTTTACTCACAGGGATTACTACTATTGATTATTGCTAACATTTTTTGCTTTTGTTTCTCTCAGATTCAAATTGTTGTTGCTGGTTTACCTTCTATGCATTATTACAAAAGTGTGCCTACAGGTGTGTGTTAACAGATTATTACGGTAATCTTCTGATTCAAATGGTCTTTGCAAGGTATATCTTCTGTTACTGCTTTATTTTTCTCTTCAGCAAAGTGTTTCTTACAGGGTATATCTTCTCTGAAATTATTACAGGAGGAGCTTACAATTTTGTGACTATTTTATCATTGGGCTAAGCAAAATTACTGTTTAACAGTGTTTTATTTTATTCTTTTTTTTTTGTTGAAAAGGTTTGTTGTCTCCGAGGTATTTCAGACGCCTTCTCACATTGAAGGAGCTATTTGCTTCCCCCCACAGTTCTTCCAAAAGATTAGGTGTGTATGTGAGGGGTGGAGCTGGCAAACTGTCAGTAATTTCCAACAGAAAGAATGGTTAAAAGATCAGGTTAGTTGATATCTTGGAGGTAGAAGACTTGGTTTGCTGGCCAAGGCACCAAGCTTCACCTGAGCTCTTTCCTTCCAAGGCTGCTTGAAAGGCAGAGTAGAGATCCTTTCCAGAGTGAGGAATAAGGCTCTTGTTGGCTAAGCAGATTTACTGTGAGGTGTTGTTTTTATTTTTTACTCACAGGGATTGCTACTGTTTGTTGCTAACTTTTCATTGCTTTATTTTTCTCTGATTCAAATTGTTGTTGCTGGATTACCTTCTTCTGCATTATTACAAGGTGTGCCTACAGATGTGTGTTAACAGATTACTGCTGTAATCTTCTGTTTCAAATGGTCTTTTGCAAGGTATATCTTCTGTTACTGCTTCATTTTTCTCTGTAGCAAAGTCTTTCTTACAGTACATCTTCTCTAAGTATACAGGAGAAACATTTTGAGACTTTTTTATCACTAGGCTAAGCAGAATTACAGTTTGACACTGTTTTATTTTCTTCTCTTTTTTTGTTGAAAAGGTTTGTTGTCTCTGAGGTGTTTCAGTCTCCTTCTCACATTGAAGGGGCTAATTGCTTTCCTCCCACAGCTCTTCCAGAGGATGAGGTGTGCATGTGCGGGGTGGACAAGGCAAACTGTCAGTAATTTCCAACAGAAAGAATGGTTAAAAGATTAGGTTAGTTGATATCTTGGAGGTAGAAGACTTGGTTTGCTGGCCAAGGCACCTAGCTTCACCTGTGCTCTTTCCTTCCAAGGCTGCTTGAAAGGCAGAGTGGAGAACCTTACCAGAGTGAGGAATAAGGCTCCTTTTGGCTAAGCAGATTTACTGAGTGGTGTTGTTTTTATTTTTTACTCACAGGGATTGCTACTGTTTGTTGCTAACTTTTCATTGCTTTATTTTTCTCTGATTCAAATTGTTGTTGCTGGTATACCTTCTTCTGCATTATTACAAGGTGAGCCAACAGATGTGTGTTAACAGATTACTGCTGTAATCTTCTGATTCAAATGGTCTTTTGCAAGGCATATCTTCTGTTACTGCTTTATTTTTCTCAGCAGCAAAGTGTTTCTTACAGTATATCTTCTCTGAAATTATTACAGGAGAAGCTTTCATTTATGTGACTTTTTTATCATTGGGCTGAGCAGAATTATAGTTTGACAATGTTTTATTTTCTTCTCTTTTTTTTCTTGAAAAGGTTTGTCGCCTCTGAGGTGTTTCAGTCTCCTTCTCACATTGAAGGGGCTAATTGCTTTCCTCCCACAGCTCTTCCAAAGGATGAGGTGTGCATGTGAGGGGTGGAGCTGGCAAACTATCAGTAATTTCCAACAGGCAGAAGGGTTAAAAGGTCAGGTTAGTTCTTATCTTGGAGGTAGAAGACATGGTTTGCTGGACAAGGCACCAAGCTTCATCTGAGCTCTTTCCTTCCAAGACTGCTTGAAAGACAGAGTTGATAACCTTTCCAGAGGAAAGGAAAAGGATTAAGACTTCTTTTGCCTAAGAAGATTTGCTGTGCTGGTGTTGTTTTCGTTTTTTACTCTCAGGAATGCTACTGTTTGTTGGTAACATTTCATTGCTTTATTTTTCTCTGATTCAAATTGTTGTTGCTGGTATACCTTCTACAGCATTATTACAAGGTGTGCCTACAGGAATGTGTTAACAGATTACTGACGTAATCTTCTGATTCAAATGGTCTTTTGCAAGGAATATCTTCTGTTACTGCTTTATTTTCTCTGTAGAAGAGTGTTTCTTACAGGGTATATCTTCTCAGAAATTATTAGAGGCAGAGCTTACATTTCTGTGACTTTTTTATCATTGAGCTAAGCAAAATTACAGTTTGACACTGTTTTATTTTATTCTCTTTTTTTTGTTGAAAAGGTTTGTTCTCTCAGAGGTGTTTCAGTCTCTATCTCACATTGAAGAAGCTAATTGCTTTCCTCCCACAACTCTTCCAAAGGATAGCGTGTGTATGTGAGGGGTGAAGCTGGCAAGCTGTCCATAATTTCCATCAGAAAGAATGGCTAAAAGATCAGGTTAGTTGATATCTTCGAGGTGGACTTGGTTTGCTGGCAAACCCACCTAGCTCAACTGAGCTCTTTCCTTCCAAGACTGCGAAGGCAGAGTAGGAACCTTACCAGAGCTAGGATTAAGGCTTCTTTTGCTAAAGCAGATTTACTGAGCAGTGTTGTTTTATTTTTTTACTCACAATGATTGCTACTGTATGTTGCTAACATTTCATTGCTTTATTTTCTCTGATTCAAATTGTTGTTGCTGGTATACCTTCTTCTGCATTATTACAAGGTGTGCCTACAAGTGTGTTAACAGAGTACTGCTGGAATCTTCTAATTCAAATGGCCCTTTGCAAGGTATATATTCAGTTACTGCTTTATTGTTCTCTAGCAACAAAGTGTTTCTTACCGTATATCTTCTCTGAAATTATTACAGGTGCAGCTTACATTTTGTGACTTTTTTAACATTAGGCTAACAAAATTACTGTTTGACACTGTTTTATTTATTCTTTTTTTTTTCTTGAAAAGGTTTGTTGTCCTCGAGGTGTTTCAGTCTCCTTCGCACATTGAAGAATAATTGCTTCACCCACAGCTCTTCCAAAGATTAGGTGTGTATGTGACAGGTGGAGCTGGCAAACGATCTGTATTTCCAACAGAAAGAAGGGTTAAAGTCAGGTTAGTTGTTATATCTTGGATGTAGAAGACTTGGTTTGCTCGCCAAGACCACCTAGCTTCACCACAAACCTTTCCTTCCAAGACTGCTTGAAAGGCAGAGTAGATAACCTTTTCAGGAATGGAAAGGATTAAGACTTCTTTGCGAAGAAGATTTGCTGTGTGGTGTTGTTTTCGTTTTTTACTCACACGGAACGCTTCTGTTTGTTGCTAACATTTCATTGCTTTATTTTTCTCTGATTCAAGTTGTTGTTGCTGGATGTACCTTCTACTGCATTATTACAAGGTGTGCCTACAGGTGTGTGTTAACAGATTACTGCTGCAATCATCTGATTCAAATGGTCTTTTGCAAGGTATATCTTCACTTACTGCGTTATTTTTCTCTGTAGAAAAGTGTTTCTTACAGGGTATATCTTCTCTAAAGTATTACAGGTGGAGCTTACATTTTGTGACTTTTTTTTTTTTTAACATTGGCTATAAAGGTACTGTTTGACTATGTTTTATTTATTCTTTTTTTTGTTGAAAATGTTTGTTGTCTCGAGGTGTTTCAGTCTCCTTCTCACATTGAAGGAGCTAATTGCTTTCCCCACAACTCTTCCAAAGGATTAGGTGTAGCTATGTGAAAGTAGAGCTGGCAAACAGTCAGTAATTTCAACAGAAAGAAGGGTTAAAGAGTCAGTTAGTTGATATCTTGGAGGTAAGAAGACTTGGTTTGCTGGCCAACCCAACAGCTTCATCTGAGCTCTTTCTTCAAGACTGCTTGAAAGGCAGAGTAGATAACCTTACAGAGGAATGGAAAAGGATTTAAGACTTCTTTTGCGAAGAAGATTTGCACAGTAATTGATTGTTTCGTTTTACTCACACAGATTGCTTCTGTTTAGTTGCTAACATTTCATTGCTTTATTTTTCTCCGATTCAAGTTGTTGTTGCTGGATATCACAACCCCTGCATAGCCACAAGGTGTGCCTGAGGTGTGTGTTAACAGATACTGCTGGAATCTTCACAGTTCAAATGGTCTTTTTAGGTATATCTTCTGTTACTAGCATTTTCTCTGCAACAAAGGTTTCTTACAGTATATCTTCTCTGAAATTATTACAGGAGAAACTTACATTTTGTGACTTTTTTAACATTGGGCTGAGCAAAATTACAGTTTGACACTGTTTTATTTTCTTCTCTTTTTTTTTTTGTTGAAAAAGGTTTGTTGTCTCCGAGGTGCTCAGTCTCCTTCTCACTTTGGAAGGGCTGTTGCTTTTCCTCCACAGCTCACACGAAAGGATGAGGTGTGCATGTGAGGGAGTTAGACTGGCAAACTGTCAGCTAATTTCAACAGAAGAAGGGTTAAAAGGTCAAGTTAGTTCTTATCTTGGAGGTAGAATACTTGGTTTGCTGGCCAGGCACCAAACTTCATCACTGAGCTCTTTCCTTCCAGACTGCTTGAAAGGCAGAGTAAATAACCTTTCAGAAGAAAGGAAAAGGATTAAGACTTCTTTTGCCTAAGAAGATTTGCTGTGTGGTGTTGTTTCGTTTTTTACTCACAGGCGGCTACTTGTTGTTGCTAACTTGTTCATTGCTTTATTTTTCTCTGATTCAAATTGTTGTTGCTGATATACCTTCTACAGCATTGACTACAAGTTGTGCCTACAGAGATGTGTTAACAGATTACTGAGGTAATCTTCAGATTAAATGTTCTTTTGCAAGGAATATCTTCTCTTACTGCTTTATTTTTTCTCTGTAGCAAAGTGTTTCTTACAGGGTATATCTTCTCTGAAATTATTAGAGCCAGAGCTTACATTTCTGTGACTTTTTATATCTTTGGGCTAAGCAAAATTACAGTTTGACACTGTTTTATTTTATTCTTTTTTTTGTTGAAAGGTTTGTTGACTCAGAGGTGTTTCAGTCTCCTTCTCACATTGAAGGGGCTAATTGCGTTCCTCCCACAGCTCTTCCAAAGAATGGCGTGTGTTTGTGAGGGGTGGCTGGAAAACTGTCAGTAATTTCCAACAGAAAGAATGGTTAAAAGGTCAGGTTAGGTGATATCTTGGAGGAAGAGACTTGGTTTGCAGGCCAAGCCACCTAGCTTCAACTGGGCTCTTTCCTTCAAGACTGCATGAAGGCAGAGCAGCAGAGAACCTTACCAGGCTAAGTTCAAGGCTTCTTTGGCTAAGCAGATTTACTGAGTGGTTGTTGTTTCCTTTTTTACTCACCAATGATAGCTACTGTTTGTTGTTAACATTTCATTTAACTGGCTTTATTTTCCTCTGATTCAAATTATTTACATTGCTGTACCTTTCTTCTGTATTGGCCAAGGTGTGCCTACATGAGTATGTTAACAGAGTACTGCTGTAATCTTCTGATTCAATGGTCTTTGCAAGGTATATATTCTGTTACTGCTTTATTGTTCTCTTGTAGCAAAGTGTTTCTTACACTGTATATCTTCTAAAATTATTACAGGTGGAGCTTACATTTTTGTGACTTTTTAACATTAGGCTAAGCAAAATTACTGTTTGACACTGTTTGTTTATTCTTTTTGGTATTTGAAAAGGTCTTTGTCGAGATGTAGTCTCCTTCTCTTTATGAAAGACTAATTCTATTCCCAGCTCTTCAAGGATTGGGTGTATGTGAGATGGAGCAGGCAAACAGTCAATGGCCAACAAAAGAGGTTAAAGGTCAGGTTAGTTGATATCTTGGAGGTGAAGCTCGGTTTGCTGGCCAACGCACAACATCACCTGAGCTCTTTCCTTCAAGACTGTGAGCAGGTAGATAACCAGAGAATGGAAAAAGTTAAGACTTCTTTTGCGAAGAAGATTTGCTGTGTGGTGTTTTCGTTTTACTCACACAGTTGCTACACTTTGTTACTAACATTTCATTGCTTTATTTTCTCGATTCAAGTTATTTGCTGGATACATACTACATTATTACAAAGGTGTGCCTACAGGGTGTGTTAACGATTACTGCTGAAATCATCTGATTCAAAGTGATATCTGGAGCTGAGGTGAAATGTCCACAGTGGTCACATGAAGTGATATTTTTAGTTTTTAAAAAGTGGGCTGTAGGTGATTAATGGAGCTGGTCTGAAAGGTCTGAGGTTGCTGTTTGGCCACCTGAGGTGATATTTGCATTTTCCAAAAAACTGGGATCCAGGTAACTAATGTACCCAGAGTAAAAGATCTGCAGTGGTCATTTAGGCCACCTGAGGTAATTTCTCTTTTTGCTAAAATTTGTTCCTGGTGATATGAATCTGGGGTAAAAGGTCTGTGGATGTCATTTAGGCTGCATGAGGTGATATTTTTAGTTTTTGCCAAAAATGTGTTTCAGCTGATCTATGGAGCCTGTTTCAAAGTTTCTTCATAGTTCTTTAAACCACCTGAGTATAATATTTTTATTTGTTTCAAAAATGGTTTGTTGGTGAGTTAAATAGCTGGAGTGAAAGATCAACGGTGGTAGTTTATTCCACCTGAGGTGATTTTTCTTATCTTTGTCAAAAATGGCTTCTAGGTGATTGATGGAGCTGGTGTAAAATGTCCAAAGTGGTCATTGAGGTCACCTGGGGTGAAATTTTAATTTTTGCACAAAATGGGTTCCAGATGATTTATGGAGCTTGGGTGAAGGATCTGTGGTTTATATTTATGCTACCTGATGTCATATATATATTTTTGGCAGAAATGGGTTTCAGGTGACTTATGGGGAATAAGGTAGACAGTATTCATTTAGGCCACCTGAGGTAATATTTTTATTTTTGCCACATATGGGTTCCTGGTGATCTATGGAGTCATTGTGAAAGGCTGCAGTGGTTATTAAGCCAGCTGAGGTGAATTTTTTTGTTTGTGCATAAAATCGGTTCCAGTTGATATCTATACTTTGGGTGAAAAGTCCATGGCAGCTGTTTAAGACACCTGAGGTGATATTTTCAGTTTTTGAAAAAGTGGGTTGTAAGTGACTAATGGAGCTGGTGTAAAAGGTCTGAGATTGTCATTTAAGCCACCTGAGGTGATAGTTGTATTTTTGTCAAAAATGGATTCCTGGTAATTTATGGATCCAGAGTGAAAGATCTGCAGGGGCCATTTAGGCCAGGAAAAGTAATATTTTTATTTTTACCAGAAATTGGTTCCAGGTGATTTATGGAGTCAGGGTGAAAGGTCTGCAGAAATGATATATTCATTCTTGCCAAAAATGGGTTCCAGGACATTTATGGAGCTGCGGTGAGAGGTCTGCAGAGGACATTTATGCTACCTGATGTGATACATTGATTTTTGCCAAAAATGCATTTCAGGTAATTTATGGGATTGACGTAAAAGGTAAGCAGTGGTCATTTAGAACACCTGAGGTTAAAGGTATCTGGAGGACATTTAGGTGATAATTGTATTTTTGCCAAAAATGGGTTCCAGGTGATCGACTGAGTCACTGTGAAAAGTCCACAATGGTTGTATAAGCCATCTGAGATGGAATTTTATTTTTGTAAACAATGGATTCCAGGTGATATCTGTAGCTGAGATGAAATGTCCACAGTGGTCGTTTAAGCCATGTGAGGTGATATTTATAGTTTTTGAAATAGTGGGTTGCAGGTGATTAATGGAACTGGTGTGAAAGCTCTGCGTTATCATTTAGGAAACCTTAGGTGATTTTTCATTCCTGAGTCATTTTTCTGACTTAGCATGTACCATTTTGACTCAACTTATACCATTTATTTTGGTGCAGCTTGGTCATTCCGTCCCTTACACCATTGAGTTGATGTAGTGGACCTCTTACATCAGTTTGGTGTACGTTGTCACACAGACCTCTTTTCTTGCAAAATATGGCACACAGTATTTTGCGCACCAAGATCTGAATCAAGCTGGTTGTTTGACGTAGCTTGTGAGGAGCTAAGGACCCTTTGAAAATCTGGCCCCTAATCTCAGGTAGCCTAAACGAGCATCGCTGACTTTCACACCAGCTCCATTAATCACCTGCAACACTTTTTGGCAAAAACTAAACATATTCCCTCATGTGACCTTAATGACCACTTTGGACCTCTTACACAGGCTCCATTAATCACCTGGAACCCATTTGTTTGCAAAATAAAAATATCACCTCAAGGGCATAAATGACCACTGCAGACCTTTCATTCCAGCTCCATAAATCACTTGGAATCCATTTTTGCAAAAATAATAATTTCACCTCAGGTGGCCTAAATGACCACTGCATTCCATTCACCCATATATATTATAATGGCGCGGTCTAACTATTGTTAGGGTTCAGCTGTCACTTCTATGTTAAACTCAAAATTTTGTGCATTTATAACTTTGGACCCATTCAATGGATTTGCCTGAAATTCGGTATGCGCACTGGGCATGGTAGTTCTCTTGATTTGCCAAATTGCATTTCGGTTGGACTTATGGGCTTTGCATACAAAAATACTGAAAAATGAAAATGAAAAATTATTCATTTTTGGAGGCAACTTTTGGGATTTTGAACATGGCCCTACATAGCCGTTGTGTGGCCTGCTGCTCTGAGAGATGATCTGTTTGAAGGAGCTTTGGTGGCCAAACATGATGCTTTTTGTTTGGTGAAAACATATTAAGGCACTCAAAGGTTATGCCACTTTTAAGTTCCCAGTATAAGTTATTGGGAAAATGTATATGTATGTTTTGTGAACAAAGAATGGGGTTCAGGCCATCTTGTCCCACCTGGCGATCAAAGAATTTGCAGCCTCGCAGTTCAAGTATCTTAGTCCCAGAGAATTTTAAAAATTCTTTGATCATGAGGACCACCATCTTTCCAATCGGAAAAATACAAATATCTCAGCTCTTGGATCACTTCTGAAGTAAAACTTGGATGGTTGTATTCAGAAGATGCTGCTCTCTTGAGCCATGCCTTTGGTTTGATCCAAATCGGTCTAAAAATAGAACTCTGAGCTTTTAAAACCTTAGTTCATGGTTTGCTAATGATCTTTCATCATGAGCTTGCCAATTCTTTGATTGTGAGATTCCTTGATCGTGATCATGCATCGCGAGGTGAGGGACGATATGGCCAAATTAAAAGAAATAGATTTCCTCAGCCCAGGAGTGCCCTAGAAAGTTAAATGAGGGTGTGTTTTGCCCAGAGTACTTCATTCTGCCCCATCCGAATACAAAAAATAATATTTTCAATATCCCTGGTAGTCTAGCAGCCCCGCATCATGATTAAATAGATAACTATCTCAAATTCCCTGGTAGTCTAGTGGCCACCCCGATGTTTATTTCATACATATTGCATTTTATATCCCTGATAGACTTATGGCTCCCCCAATCTGCATTAAATTATTATAGTTGTTCAGTGGCTCCACACATCATAATAAGATACATAACAATCTGGAATTTCCTGCCCTGGCAGTCTAATGGCCCCCCCAATATGTATTTCATACACATTGATTTGCTATATCCCTGATAGTCTAGTGGACTAGCAGGTGAAATAAGTCTATGACTGCCACTGTCTCAGTGCTGAAATGGATTACAGGTTATATCTTGAGCTGAGGTGAACTGTCCATGGTGGTCATTTAAGCCATGTGAGGTGATATTTTTAGTTATGTGAAAAAGAGGATTGCAGGTGATTAATGGAGATGGTGTAAAAGCTCTGAGGTTGTCATTTAGGCCACCTGAGATGTTTTTTTTTTGTTTTTGATAAAAGTTGTTCCAGGTGATATGAACCTGGAGTAAAATGTCTGTAGATGTCATTTAGGCCACATGAGGTGATATTTTTAGTTTTTGCCAAAAACATGCTCCAGGTGATCTATGGAGCCTGGTTGAAGGTTTCTTTGTGGTTCTTTAAGCCACCTGAGGTGACATTTTTATCTTTTTCAAAAATGGGTTTTTGGTGAGTTAAATAGCTGGAGTGAAAGATCAATGGTGGTCGTTTAGGCCACCTGAGGTGATTTTTTTTTATTTTTGCCAAAAATGGGTTTTAGGTGAATTATGGAGATGAGGTAAAAGATGCACAGTAGAGATTTAGTCCACCAGGGGCGGTATTTTTATTTTTGCAAAAAATGGGGTCCAGATGATCTATGGAGCCACAGTGAATGTGACACAGTGGTTGTTTAAGCCACCTGGGTTGAAATTTTTATTTTTGGAAAAAAAAAAATGGTTCCGGGTGATTTATGGAGCAGGGGTGAAAGACCTGTTTTTCACACTGATGCTACATGATGTGATATACTGTATGTATTGTTGCCGAAAATGGGTTTCAGGTGATTTATGGAGTTCTGTTAAAAGGTAGGCAGTTGTTATTTAGGCCACCTGAGGTAATATTTTTATTTTTGCCAGAAATGGGTTTCAGATGATCTATGGAGTCATTGTGAAAGATCCATAGTGGTTGTTTAAGCCAGCTGAGGTGAAATTTTTATTTTTGTAAAAAATCAGTTCCAGTTGATATCTGGAGTTGGGGTTAAAGGTCCATGGCGGCTGTTTAAGACACCTTTGGTGATATTTTTAGTTTTCCAAAAAGTTGGTTGTAAGTGACTATTAGAGGTGGTGTAAAAGGTCTGAGATTGTCATTTAAGCCACCTGAGGTGATAGTTGTATTTTTGTCAAAAATGGATTCCTGGTAATTTATGGATCCAGAGTGAAAGATCTGCAGGGCCATTTAGGCCAGGAAAAGTAATATTTTATTTTACCAGAAATTGGTTCCAGATGATTTATGGATCCAAGGTGAAAGGTCTGCAGAGGACCTTTAGGAAACCAGGGATGATATTTTTATTTTTTTTGCCAAAAAATGGGTTCCAGGTGCTCTATGGAGCCAGGTTCAAAGCTCCTCAGTGGTTGTTTAGGTCACCTGAGGTGAAATGTAAATTATTTTCCAAAAATGAGTTCTAGGTGAGTTATAAAGCTGGGGTGAAAGGTCAGCAGTGGTCATTAAGGCCAGCTAAGTTGATTTATTTTTTTGCCAAAAATGGTTTTCATGTGAGTTTTGTAGCCGGTGTAAAAAGTTCAAAGTAGTCATTTAGGCAATATTATTTTTTGTTTGCTAAAAATTGGGTTCCAGTTTATTTATGGAGCTGGGGAAACAGGTCTGTAGAAAACCTAATGGCCAACAGGAGTGATATTTTTATTTTTGCCAAAAATAAAATGATCTGAAAGGAGTTCTGGTTGGTGGTAGGGTCAGGGTGAGAGGTGACAAGAACCGCATTGTCAGCATATAAGAGCATTTTCCTGAACAGATACTGGGAAGAGCATTGAGTAAGAGAATGAACAAAGTAGGGCCGAGGATGGCCCTGGGGACACCAGAGCGAACAGGTATACGGTTGTTTATTTTGAACTGTTGGGATCTGTCACAGAGGTAACTAGAGAACCAGGCAAGGGGCCTGATGGGGACCCCAAATTATGGAGGGAGTCAAGCAGGAAGGGTGACACACAGTGTCAAAGCCTTAAACATGTCTATGAACACTGCCCCAGTAATGTCACCCCAAGTCAAGTGCAGAGTGTATGTGTTATGAGAACTCCTGTAGATTTGATGTACTGCTGTGTCCAGGGTGGAAGCCATGCTGCTCTGGACACAGTATGTTGTATTGTGAGGTATTCTATGAGTTAGGTAGAGACTATTTTTCCAGAGTTTTGGGGGAGAGGATGGAGATTGACCTGTAGTTATTTAGTATTGTGCATTCTCCATTCTTATGAATTGGGGTGATTTCAGCTGATTTCAGGTACTTGGGAACTGACCAAGACAAAGGGACTGGTTTAACAGGTTAGTAAGAGGGGCTAGCATGACATCCAGGGTTAGCTGGAGAATCCTGGAGTCGATTGGGTCACATTTATGATTGTGGCTGGAGAGGGCTTTTAGTAGGATAGGTTTGGCTATATGGGGGGATATGGTGTGGAAGAGAAATGGGTGCTCTCAAGGCCAGGAGGGAATGAAAGAATAATCAGGTCAAAGAAGTGGGTAGGTAGGACAGGGCTCCATTAATCACCTGGAACCAATTTCTATTAAAAATAAAAATATCATGTCTCCTGGTATAAAGGACCACTGCAGATCTTTTACTCTGGATCAATCAATTACAGGGAACCCATTTTTGGCAAAAATACAAATATCACCTCAGTTGAGCTACATGACAGCCTTAAAACTTTTACACCAGCTCCATTAGTCACTTACAATCCACTTTTTGAAAAACTAAAAATATCACCTCAGGTGTCTTAAATGGCTGCCATGGACCTTACACACCAACTCCAGATATCAACTGGAACCAATGTTTTGCAAAAATAAAAATTTCACCTCAGCTGGCTTGAAGAATTACTGCTGACCTTTTAAAATGACTACATAGATCACCTTTAACCATTTCTGGCAAAAATAAAAATATCATCTCAGGTGGCCTCAATGACCACTGCTTACCTTTTACCCAAACCACATAAATCACCTGAAACTCATTTTTGGAAAAAAAAAACTCATATCACATCAGGTGGCATTAATGTAAAAAACAGATCTTTCACCCCAGCTAGATAAATCACCTGCAACCCATTTTTTTGCAAAAATAAACATTTCAGCTCAGGTGGCCTAAACGACCACTGCATCACATTCATTGTGTCTCCGTAGATAAACTGGAACCCATTTTTTGCAAAAATAAAAATAGCACCCCTGGTGGTCTAAAGCTCTACTGTGAATCTTACCTCACCTCCATAAATCACCTAAAACCCATTTTTGGCAACAACAAAAGCATATCCCCTCTGGTGGCTCAATGACCACTTTGGACATTTTACACCAGCTCCATCAATCACCTAGAACTATTTTTGGCAAAACAAAATCACCTCAGGTTGAATAAACGACCACCATTGATCTTTCACTCCACCAAAAACCCATTTTTGAAACAAATAAAATATTTCAACTCAGGTGGCTTAAAGAACCAAGAAGAAACTTTCAACTAGGCTCCATAGATCAGCTGAAGCATATTTTTGGCAAAAACTAAAAATATCACCTCATGTGGTCTAAATGACCTAAACAAACCCAGATTCATATCACCTGTAACAAATTTTAACAAAAAGAAAAATCACATCAGGTGGCCTAAATGACAACTGCAGATCTTTTACTCTGGATACATTAATTACCTGAATCCCAGTTTTGGGAAAAATACAAATATCACCTCCGGTGGCCAAACAATAACCTCAGACATTTCACCCCAGCTACCCACTTTTTAAAAAACAAAAAACATCACCTCACGTGGCTTAGACGACCACTGTGGACAGTTCATCTCAGCTCCAGATATCACTTGAAATCCAGTGTTTTCAAAAGTAAAAATTTCACTTCAGGTGGCTTAAACAACAATCGCAGACTTTTCACAATTACTCCATAGATCACCTGGAACTAATTTTTGGCAAAAATAAAATTATCACTTCAGGTGGCCTAAATGACCACCACCTACCTTTAACCTCAGGTGACCTAAATTACCACTGCCTACCTTTTACCCCAATCCCATAAATCACCTGAAATTTTTTTTGGCAACAATAAATATATCACCTCAGGTGGCTTAAATATCAACCTCAGACCTTTCACCCCAGCTTGATAAATCACCTGCAACCCATTTTCAGCAAATATGTAAATTTCACTCACATGGCCTAAACAACCACTGAGCAACTTTGAATCTGGCTCCATAGATCATCTGAAACCATTTTATGGCAACAAATGAAAATATCACCTCAGCTGGCATAAAGGACCTTTTACCCTTGCTCCATACATAACCCTTAACCCATTTTGGTAAAAATAAAATATTACCTCAGGTGGCCTAAATGAGCACTGCAGACCTTTTATTGAGGCAGCATAAATCACCTGGAACCGATTTCCGGCAAAAATGAATAGAAATGTCACCCCAGGTGGCCTAAATAACTACCATGAACCGTTCACCTCGGTTCCATAAATCACCTGGAACCAACTTTTTGTAAAAATAAAACATTACCTCTGGTGGCCTAAAATGACCACTGCAGATCTTTTACTCTAGATCCATAAATTACATGGAACTCATTTTGGTAAAATAAAATGTCCTTCAGAGTCCAAAACAAACTCCTCAGACCTTTCACAATGTTTCCATAGATCACCTTGAGCATAGTTTGTGAAAAATAAAATGTCACCACAGGTGACCTAAACAACCACCTTGACATTCACCCAAGCTCCACAGATTACCTGGATCCCATTTTGGCAAACAATTAAAATAACCTGTGTCTTAAAAATTCACTGTAGACCTTTAACTAAGTGCCATAAATCAATTGAAACCTATTTTTGGTAAATAAATTATATCACCTCAGGTGGCCTAAATGACCATACTGGAATTTTTACTCCATAATATCACCTTGAAAAAATGTTTGGCAAAAATAAGATCTATAACCTCAGGTGGCTTAAATGACCACCACAGACATTTAATCTCTGTTCCAGATATCACCTGGAATCCATTGTTTACAAAAAATAAAAATTTCAACTGTGGTGGATTATACAACCATTGTGGACTTTTCACAATGACTCCATAGATGACCTGGAACCCATTTTTGGCAAAAATAAAATTATCACCTCAGGTGGCCTAAATAATCACCTATTTTTAACCTCAGGTGGCCTAAATGACCACTGCCTACCTTTTACCCCAATCCCATAAATTACCTGAAATGCATTTTTAGCAAAAGTAAATATATCACCTCAGGTGGCCTAAACAACAAGCTCAGACTTTTCACCCCAGCTCCATAAATCACCAGTAACCCATTTCAGCAAATAGATAAATTTCACCTCAGGTGTCTTAAACTACCACTGATGAACTTTGAATCTGGCCCCATATATCACCTGAAACCCATTTATGGCAAAAAATAAAAATATCTCCTCAGATGGCATAAATTAACTTTTACCCCTGCTCCATACATAACATGGAACCAATTTTAGTAAAATTAAAATATCACCTTTGGTGCCTAAATGATCACTTCAGATCTTTTACTCCAGATCCATAAATTATCTGGAACCAATTTTGGCAAAAATAAAAATGTCACATCAGGTGTCTAAAACAACCACTGCATCACATTCACCATGGCACCACAGGTCATCTGGAACCCATTTTGGTGAAAAGAAAAATAGCATGCCTGGTGGTCTAAAGCTCTACTGGATCTTTTACCTAACCTCGATAAATCATCTAAAACCCATTTTGGTAACAACAAAAGATATCACCTCTGTGGCATCAGTTACCACTTTGGACTTTTCACCCAGCTCCATCAATCACCTAAAACCATTTTGGCAAAAAATTTAAAAAGCACATCAGGTGGCCTAAACAACCACCGTTGATCTTTCACTCCAGCTATTTAACTCACCAAAAACCCATTTTTGAAAAAATTAAAAATTTCAGCTGAGGTGGCTTAAAGAACTTTGAAGAAACTTCCATCCAGGCTCCATAGATCACCTGGAGCCTATTTTTGGCAAAAGCTAAAAACATCACTTCATGTGGCCTAAATGACCTCCACAGACATTTTACCCAGGTTCATATCCCCAGAACACATTGTAGCAAAAAGAAAAATCACCTCAGGTTTCCTAAACAATAACATGAGCTTTCACACCAGCTCCATTAACCACCTGCAACCCACTTTTTCAAAACTATAAATATCACTACATGGCTTAATAGCGACCACGTGAACATTTCACCTCAGCTCCAGATATCACCTGCAATCCATTGCTTACAAAAATAAAAATTCCACCTCAGGTGGCTTAAACAACCATCGCAGACTTTTCACAATGACTCCATAGATCACGTGGCACCCATTTTTGGCAAAAATAAAATTATCACCTCAGGTGGCCTAAATGACCACCACCTACCTTAACCTCAGGTGTTCTAAATGACCACTGCCTACCTTTTATCCCAATCCCATAAATCACCTGAAATGCAGTTTTGGTGAAAATAAGTATAGAATCTCAGGTAGCCTAAATGACAACATCAGACCTTTCACCCAGCTCCATAAATCACATGGAACTCATTTTCGGCAAATATATAAATTTCACCTCAGGTGGCCTAAACAACCGCTGAGTAACTTTGAATTTGGCTCCATAGATCACCTGAAACCCACTGATGGCAAACAATAAAAATGTCACCCTAGGTGGCTTAAAGAACCACAAAGAAATCTTCAACCAGGCTCCATAGATCACCTGGAGCATGTTTTTGGCAAAAACTAAAAATATCACCTCATGTGGCCTTAATGACATCCACAGATGTTTTACTCCAGGTTCTTATCACTTGGAACAAATTTTAGCAGAAACAAAAAACACCTCAGATGGCCTAAATGACAACCTCAGAGCTTTTACACTTGCTCCATTAATCACCTGCAACCCACTTAATGGGTGGGGCCACTAGACAACCACGGGATATGAACAACTATAATAATTTAATACAAATCAGGTGGGCCACGAGACTAGCAGGGACATAAAAAGCAATATGTATGAAATATACATTGGGTGGGTCACTATACAGACAGGGAATTAGAGATAGTTATATATTTAATCATGATGGGGTTGCCGCTAGACTACCAGGTATATTGAAAATATTATTTTTTGTATTCAGATGGGGCAGAATGAAGCCCTGTGAGCAAAGCATACCCTCATTTAACTTTCTAGAGCACTCTGGGCTGAGAAAATCTATATTTAAATCTGGCCATATTCCCTCACTTGGGATGCATGATCACGATCAAGGAATCTCGAGATAAAAATTTGCTGGCTCATAAGCGTAGATCATTAGGGAGTCATGAACTAAGATTTTAAAAGCTCAGAACTCTTTTTTTAGACTGATTTGGATCACACCAAAAGCATGGCTCAATAGATCGGTGTCCCCGGAATAAAACCCATCCAAGTTTTACTTCAGAAGTGACCCCTGAGCTGAGATATTTGTGTTTTTCCAATTAGAAAATTTAAAACAAGATGGTGGACCTCACGATCAAAGAATTTTTAAAATTCTCAGGGACAAAGATTCTTGAACCACGGAGCTGCAAATTCTTTGATCGCCAGGTGGGAAGAGATGGCCAGAACTCCATTCTCTATTTGCAAAACATACATATAAATTTTCCCTTTGATTTATACTGGGAATTGAAAAGTGGCATAACTTTTGAATGCCTTAACATGTTTTCATCAAAAAAAATGTCATGTCTGGTCACCAAAGCTATTTCAAGCAGACCATCTCTCAGAGCAACAGGCCACACAATGGCATGCAGGGCCACATCCAAAATCCCAAAAGCTGCCTCCAAAAATGGATAATTTTGCATTCTTCAGTGTTTTCATATGAAAAGCCCGCAAGTCCAACCAAAACGCAATTTGGCAAATTCGAAGAACAGGACAGGCAAGATGGCGGCCATGCTGGGCTGCCGTCTGTAAGCTCTCTAGTTGTTTGCAGAAAATTCAGTAAAATTCAGAGAATTTGCCTACTTTATTTTACCACTTTGTTTTTATGTACTATCACGATCTGGAGTTTAAGTCGAGCGTTGTTTATTACGCCTTTTGGAAATTGGTGCCTGTGGAGATTGGCGTGTCGGAGCCGTGGGAGGTAATTTTGCTGGGTGTTTAATCGCTGGCTCGATTCATCGAGGAATTTTATGCTCGGTGGTCCATTGGAGTTGTTTCAGGGCTGTGGAAATCGGAGGAACGGTGAGGTGGAGTGGCGGTTTCCATACGGGACGGGATACAGCCAGGCTGTGTGTGGAAGACGTGGCCGGGTGCCTGTGAGAGAGGACTGGCTGGAGGAAGTGGAAGCCCTGAGAGGAGGTGCATTTGGTGTGCAGCAAGGATTTCTGCAAGTGTTGGAAAAGGAAAGGTTGGGCTCCTTGGTCCGGATGGAGGGATGGTGATCACTGACACTGGAGGGTGTTGGTGCGAACCTAGTTCCTAAGGGGGAGTAGGGGGACCACCGAAGGGTGATCTTGCTTGCCCCACCGTGGTGAAGGATCGGGTTGAGCCTAACCCGAAGGTGAAATTGATATGCTGCCTGCCTGCCTATCCGCCATCGCAAAGGATTTCTAAGGAAGAAAACCACAATGTAGGAAGAAAGTGGGACTCCCTGGTCCATTTGTTTGGTGAAGTACATTGAATTTTTGTTTTGGGCCAGCGTTTGTAATTATCTTTTGGAAAGATCAGATCTGGGTTCGATGGGGTTGTTGCCACTTTGTGAGAGGAGGCTGGCATACTTTTAAAAAAAAATTTCACAGTCTAAAGTGGTGAGAGCACATGGCTGTGGACAACAAAAGACCTGGGAACTCTCTCTTGAACTTTCAAAAAGAAACTGTGGTGTTAGCTATTGGATAAATGTTAAAGCCATTCAATAATACTTTTTAGTAGTTTTAGATGGGGTGCTCCTCTTCCTGCAGTGGTGAGAGTACTGTGGGGGGGGGTAGAACTAGAATCATAATAGATAATTTTATAGTACTAGAATTTGAATAGATGATTTTACAGCACTAAAATTTGTTAGATCTTATTTTATTGTGAGTGTTTTATTGTAGTGTAGAGATGTGCTGGAGTGATTGTAAGGCGGTCTGGTATTATTCCCCCTCTATGCTTAGGGACCTCTGTCCTTTCTCCTGTCCCCATTGCCAGCTGAAGTTTATAGGAGGTGTGGGGCTTTGGGGATTGTGAGAAGGAGGCGGAGGTCCCATGCTGGAGAGGAATGAAAAAGTGGGCAGATTGGTATTGTGGGTCAAGGAGATGCCCTGGGGTGAAATGGGCAGGAGAGAGGACCCTCCTGTCTTGTGCCCATACCAAAGGTCTGGATTGGACCAGCAGGTAGGCCGGTCAGTATCGGAGGTTTGTCCTACTGGGCGGTGTTATGCAATGCCAGGTCTATAAAAAACAAGGCCGGCTATTATAGCTGATCTTGTCGAGTCATCTGACCTGGCATGCATCCCGAACCTGGCTGGATGAAAATGCTGGGACTGTATTAGCCGCAGCAATTCCGGCTGGGTACTCAGTGATACACACGCAGGCAGGATCGTGGGGGTGGGGGTGTTGCCATGTGTTTAAGTCAGAACTGGGTCTGGTGGAGGTGCCAGCAGGAGTCACCAGATCCTTTGAGTACATTATGGGCGGGGTGGGGTGCGAGGACTTCGTATACCGTCCACCAGGTGGCAGAATGTTTTTCTGCAGGAATACAGACTTCATTGTCGACCTAACATTGGGGTCCCCAGATGGTTGGTACTGGGGACTTCAATGCCTGGTCGACAATGAATTCTCTTGGTTTGGTCAAGATTTCCTCCAGTTGATGATATCACTGGGCTTCACACAGGTGGTTTCCTCCTCGACCCATGTGGTGGACACTCATTGGACTGGTGTTCCTTCTGGGATGGGGATATCTGACTTGGTGGTGGAACCGGTTGGATGGTCAGACCATCACTCCATTAGATTCAGTTTGAGGCCACCCCTGTTAGGTCTGCTCTCACGGAGATGGTCCGATACCGCCTTTGAGGGTGTATCCCCAGAGGACCTGATGGCGGTGTTGGACCTATCGAGCCTACCGATAGATTGCATGGATCCAGGTGTTCTGCTACATGCCTATAATGAGGCAGTAACAGGGGCCCCTGGATTCTGATTGCACCATTTCGTGTTCCTCTCCTCCTTTTGCCGGTCTCCTTGGTTTGATGAGACCATAGGGGAATTGAGGAGAGCTGGGCAAGAGCTGGAGAGGTGTGGCGAAAGTCCATTAGTGATGATGACAAGCTTAGTTTGATGGACCATTATTTGGTCTATCAATCCGCAATCTCTCGTAAGAAGGCAGAATTCCTGTCAGAGAATAGCAGCTGCACAGAATAGACCGGCTCAGCTCTTTTGGACTGTGAACAGACTGTACAATCCAGTCTGTCTTCAGTCCAGAAGAGCCTTATCTCAAGAATGGTGTGAGGAGCTCGCTCGCTTCTTTGCAGATAAGGTTGCCAAAATCAGATCGGACATTTGATCTTCCCCTCCTAATGGGAGCAGCGGTGGTCGTCAGGAGATGTCAAACACCCAGTTGGAATGGTCTGACTTCAGCCTTCCTATAATCGAGGATGTTGTGATGATCATTTGAGCACTGCGACCGACCTGCTGTGATTTGGACCCTGGTCCCACGCCTCTTAGTGGGTTGCATGGATAAGATTGGCCTAGTCTAGTTCTGATCGTATGGAAGTCTTTGGAGAGAGTTTTCCAGATCTCCTCAAGGGCTATAATTAAGCCTTTTAAAAACCCTCCTTAGACCCATACTGTCTGAGCAAATTACAGGCAGTCTCTTACCCTTTGTGGGTAAAGTTATTGAGAAAGTGGTCGCAGTGCAGTTGGAGGATCATCTGACCAACAACAATATCTGATTAAATCCAGTCTGGATTTAGGAAAAGGCATAGTACCGAGACAGAGCTAAGTACAGGTACTAAATGACCTCCTAATGGCAAGAGATCGTAGGGACCCGATCCATCTTGGTACTACTTGATCTCTAGACAGCGTTTGACACCGTTGACATGGTGTTTATTGGAGCACCTGCAGTTAGTCTATGGACTGTCTGGTACGGTCCTCAGATGGTTTCAATCTTACCTTGAGGGTAGGACTCAGAGAGGTGGTGACGGAATTTTCCTCAACATCATTCTCCCTGCCCTGAGAAGTACCATGAGGGCTCCATTTAGCACCATGTTGTTTTTCAGTGTATATGCTACCATTGGGCGACATTATTAGATGGTACGGTCTGGGTTTTCACTGCTATGCTGATGATACCCAGCTGTATATGTCTTTTGTGCCCGGGTCAGGACGCTGCCTTGTCGGTATTTAATAACTGCCTTGAAGAAATCCAGAATGGATGAATGGGAGTTGGCTGGAAGTTAAATCCAGAAAAGCAGAGGTGTTGGTTTGTGATTTGGGTCGCTGTGAGGCAGGTCTGCCCGAGGATCCAGCTGGCTGACCTCAGACCAGGTCACGAAAATCTTGGCATGATGCTTGATGACCGTTTGACACCTCAAATCCCAGGTGTCAGCAGTTGTGAAGACTACCTTTTTTCATCTGAGGAATATTGCCAGGGTGAAGCACTTGGTTCCTCAGAGGACCTTCAACATTAATCCATGCCTTTGTTACCTCCCGCTTGACTACTGTAACTCCCTATACCTAAGGGCTATTGGGGTTGAACTTCACCATCTGCAGCTGGTGCAGAATGTAAGCCAGGCTGTTGACTGGAGTCTCTAGATCCAGTCACGCAATACATGCTCCACGGACACTGGCTGCCGGTATTCAGTGAATTACTGCAAAGTCGGTTTAGCTGACCTGCCATAAAGCCTACAGTTTGGGACCTGCCTACCTGAAAAGAGC
The DNA here is from genome assembly GCA_016271365.2 of Neoceratodus forsteri. NCBI lineage: Eukaryota > Metazoa > Chordata > Ceratodontiformes > Ceratodontidae > Neoceratodus > Neoceratodus forsteri. Next base: position 1,586,091,707 of record CM028130.1, read on the forward strand.
TCCTGTGCCCTATAGTCCCTCTTCCCCCTCCGATCCACTGATGAGGATTGCTAGAGATTCCCAGGGTACATTGGAAAACATCTGGTGCTAGATCGTTTAGTTTTATGTCACCTACCCTGTGGAACTCTACCTAGTCAGGTGCGAGAACTACCTGACCGTCCTTAGTTTTAAAGGGAGTTGAAGACCCACCTTTTTAATATAGCTTTAAGGATTTCTGTTGATTTACTATATTTTATTGTCATATTTATTTATATAGGTGCTTTTGATTTAAGAAAAGCGCCTTTTAAAAATAAAGTTGAAATTGAAAAATTGAAATTGAAAATTGAAATCAAGAGAACTACCATGCCCCAGCATGCATACCAAATTTCAGGCAAATCCTTTGAATGGGTACAAAGTTATTAATGTGCAAAATTTTGAGTTTAACATAGAAGGGACTGCGAAACCCTAACTATAGTGGCGTGACCGTGCCACTATAATATATATGGGTGAGTGGTACATGGTGGTTATTTAGACCATCTGAGGTGAATTTTTTATTTTTGCAAAAATATGTTTGCAAGAGATTTATGGAGTTGGAGTGAAAGGTTTGCAGTGGTCATTTATGCCACCTCAGGTGATATTTTTATTTTTTTTTAAAAATGAGTTCCACGTGTTTAATGGAGCCTGTGTAAAAGGTCCAAACTGGTCATTTAGGTCACTTGAAGAAATATGTTTAGTTTTGCCAAAAATGTGTTGCAGGTGATTAATGGAGCTGGTGTGAAAGTCAGCGATGCTCATTTAGGCTACCTGAGGTTAGGGGCAGGATATTCAAAGGGCCCTTAGCTCCTCAGAAGCTACGTCAAGCAACCAGCTTGAATCAAATCTTGGTGCGCAAAATACTGTGTGCCATATTTTACAAGAAAAGAGGTCTGTGTGACAAAGTCCCCAAACTGATGCAAGAGGTCAACTACATCAACTCAGTGGTGTAAGGTATGGGAATGATGCAGCTGCACCAAAATAAATGTGCAAGTTGAGCGAAAATGGCACATGTAAGTCAGAAAATGACTCAAGGAATGAAATAGCACAAACCAAGTACAAAAATGGTGCAAACTGAGTAAAATGGTGCAAACCAAGTAAAATGGTGCAAGCTGAGTCAAACAAGTGACTTCAAGGATGAGAATGATGCAAGCTAAGTAAACAAAATGAGGAGATGAAATGGTCAAAACTTACCCTCAAATGTTCTAAACTAGTCCTGCAGGAAACACCAGCCCTTGATATTGGCATAGTCAGATCTTACCACCTGCTTTGCATCTCTTTATATGGTCTAGTGTCCTTTAGACCAACTATGGCTGGTCCAGCAGCTGATGGTACTTTGACATGTTTGGTGTCAGTGGTGCAGCTTTGAAATTCCTGTGGTTTTTCTGTGGTGCAAGACGACTTGTGTCATGGCACTGCCATTTGTATGGTGCAAGGCTGACACAGCCACCTTTGACACAGGGAGGACTGTCTTTGATGCAGTGCTCATTAGAAAATCATATCTAGTGCAGTGTTTGACACTAGGCTACCTTGCAGCAGTATTGTTTGGCACAAGTCTCTTGCATTATTCCTGGGGCTTTGAAATAAAGCCCCATATTTTATTTTGCCAAAATTAGATTCCAGGTGATTTATGAAATGGATTGAAGGCTAATGGTGGTCATTTATGGCACCTGAGGTGATATTTTTTATTTCAGTCAAAAATGGGTTCTAGCTGATTTGTAGAACAAGGTAAATGTCCACGGTGATCATTTATGCCCCTGAGGTGATATTTTATTTTACATAAATTGGTTCCAGGTTACCTATGGACCCATGTTGAAAGGTCTGTGATGGTCATTTAGGCCACCTAAGGTGACATTTTTATTTTCCCAAAATTGCTTCCAGATGAGTTAGAGAGTGGGGTGAAAGGTCGCAGTGGTAGTTTAGGCCACCTGAGGTGATAGTTTTATTTTTGCCAAAATAGTTTTCAGGTGATATATGAACCTGCTGTAAAGTCAAAATGATCATTTAGGTCACCTGAGGTGATATTTCTTTGCCAGAAATGGGTTCCTGGTATTGTAGCCAGGGTAAAGGTCTGCAGTACACCTTTAGGCTACCTGAGGTGACATTTTTATTTTGCCAAAAATTGGTTCCAGGTGATCTATGAAGTCTGGGAAAAGGTCTGTGGTGAGTCAAGAACACAGACCACATCTATTTTGCCAAAAATGGGTTCCAGGTGATTTGTGGAGTCAAAGTGAAAGGTCAGCAGTGGTGTTTTATGCTTCCTGAGGCTAAAGGTCGGCATTAGCCATTTAGGCCACCTGAGGTGATATTTTCATTTTTGCCAAAAACTGGTTCCAGTTGATTTGTGGAGGCAATGTAAAATGTTTGCACTGATCATCTATGCTATCTGAGGCTAAAGATCCACAGTGATCATTTTGGCCACCTGAGGTGATATTTCTATTTTTTCCAAAAATGGGATCCAGGTGATAAATGGAGCATGGGTAAAATGTCCACGGTGGTCATTTTGCCATCTCATGTAATGTTTTTCTTTTGCCAAAATGGGTGCCAGGCGATTTGATGAAGTTGTGTGTAAAAGTCAGGTAGTCATCATTTAGATCACCTATAACCCATTTTTATAATAATAAAATCATCATCTCAGGGTGACCAAAATGACCACCACAGATCCTTTATTCTGGCTCTATAATTACACAGAAACCATTCTTGGGAAAAATAAAAATATCAGCTTAGGTTGTCTAAATCAGCATCTCGGACCTTTCACTATAAATCATCTAGAACCCATTTTGGTAATAATAAAAATATTACCTGAGGTGACCTAAATGACCTCCACCTATGTTTAATATCAGGTGGCCTAAATTTATACTGCCTACCTGTTACCCCACCTCTATAAATCACCTGGACCCAAAGGCCAACAGTGGACATTGAGGCCAGACAAGTTCATATTTTTATTTTTGTCAAAATGGGTCACAGGTGATTTATGGAGCCTGCGTAAAGGACTGTGGAAGTCATTAAGGCCAACTGAGGTGATATTGTATTTTTGAAGCAAAATTGGTTCCAGGTGATTTATTTATGTAGGATAAAAGAAGGCGGTGGTCATGTAGGCCATCTGAGGTGATATTTATATTTTGAAAAAAACAAGGTTCCAGGAATCTGTGAGTCATTATAAAAGGTCAGCAATGGCTGTTTAGGACACCTGAGATTAATGTTTTATTTTGCCAAAATGGATTCCAGATGATTTATGGAGCTGGGGTGAAAGGTTCATTAGACCACCTGAGAAATATTTTTATTGTTGCCAGAAAATGTTTCCTGGAGTTTGATGGAGCCCTGGAAAAGGGTCATGGTGGTTATTTATGACACATGATGTGATATTTTTATTTTTGTCAAAATAGATCCAGGAGTTTTATACAGACAGGGTGAAACATCCACTGTGGTCCTTTAGGCGTCTTGAATTGATATTTTTCAGTTTTGCCAAAATAGGTTCAGATGATTTATAGAGCCAGGGTAAAGGTCCATGGCAGTCCTATAGGCCACCAGAGGTAATATATTTATTTTGCAGGTACACCACAGAACATTCATTCCAGCTCCATAAATTACATGCACCATTTTCTACAAAATAAAAGTATTACCCAGGTGGCCTAAATGTCCACAGTTGACCTTTTGCCCTGGCTCCATGAACCACCAGGAGCAGAGTTCTGGCAAAATTAAAAATATCACATCAGGTGGCCTAAATGACCACCACAGATTGTTCACATTATTACCATTAATCAACTGAAACCCATTTTTGGCCAAGAAAAAATATCACCTCAGGTGACCTAAATGATCACCTCCTACAATCTACCCTGGATCCATAAATTGCAAAAAATTAGTGCCAGGTGATTTATGGAGCAGGGGTGAAAGATCTGTATTTACATTGATGCTACCTGATGTGATATATGTATTTTTGTCAAAATGGGTTTCAGGTGATTCATGGAGTTTGGGTAAAAGGTCAGCTGTGGACATTTAGGCCACCTGGGTAATACTTTTATTTTTGTAGAAAAATGGATGCCATGTAATTTATGGAGCTGGAATGAATGTTCAGAGGTCATTTAGACCACAAAAGGTGATATTTTCATTTTTGCCAGAAATGGGTTCCAGGTGATCTATGGAGGCAGTGGTTGTTTAAGCCAGCTGAGTTGAAATTTTTATCATATATAATTATTAAAAAATCGATTCCAGTTGATATCTGGAGTTGGGGTTAAAGGTCCATGGCAGCCATTTAAGACACCTGAGGTAATATTTTCAGTTTTTCAAAAAGTGGGTTGCACGTGGCCTAATGGAGCTGGTGTAAAGGTCTGAGGGTTGTCATTTAGGCCACCTGAGGTGATATTTGTATTTTTGCCAAAATGGGTTACGGTAATTTATGGATCCAGAGTGAAAGATCTGCAGTGGTCATTTAGGCCAGGAGAGGTGATATTTTTATTTTACCAGAAATTGTTTCAGGTGATTTATGAAGCCAGGGTGAAAGGTATGCAGAGGACCTTTATGCAACCAGGATGATATTTTCATTTTGGCAAAATAGGGTTGCAGGTAATCTATGCAGACAGGGTGAATTTTGCATGGTGGTCGTTTAGGCCACCTGAGGTGATTTTTGGTCATAATTGGTTCCAGGTAATTTATGTACCTGGGGCAACATGTCTTTGGATGTCATTTAGGCCACCTGTGGTGATATTTTTTATTTTGCCAAGAATAGGATACAGGTGATTAATGAAGCTGGGGTGAAATATCCACAGTGCTCATTTGGGCTCCTTATGTTATATTTTGTTTTGCCAAAATGGGTTCCAGGTGCTCAATGGAACCTTTAAAAGGTCTGTGGTGGTCATGTAGGCCACCTGAGGTGATATTTTATGTTTAACAAAAAGTGGTTCCAGGTGAGTTATGAAGCAGGGATAAAGAGAGTGCAGTGGTCATTTATGCCACCTGAGGTGATATTTTCATTTCTATCAAAAATGGGTTTCAGGTTCAAAGTTCCTCAGTGGTTGTTTAGGTCACCTGTGGTGAAATGTTTATTTGTTCCAAAATGAGTTCCATATGAGTTATAGAGCTAGGGTGAGAAGGTCAGCGGGTGGTTAAAGGCCACCTAAGTTGATATTTTTAATATTTTCCAAAATGGTTTTCATGTGATTTTTGGAGCCAGTGTAAAAAGTTCAAAGTAGTATTTAAGGAAATATTTTTTTGCCAAAAAATGGGTTCCAGTTTATTTATGGAGCTGGAGAAAAAGGTCTGTAGTAGACCTATGAGCCAACAGGAGTGATATTTTCATTTTGCCAAAAATGGGTTACAGGTGATATATGGAGCCAGGCTGTATGGTACACCATGGTCATTTAGGACACCTTAGGTGAAATTTATATATATATGCCAAAAATGGGTTCCAGATCATTTAAGGGATTGAAGAAAAAGGTAGGAAATGGTAATTTAGGCCACCTTAGGTTAATTGTAGGTGGTGATCAGTAAGACCACCTTAGGTAATATTTGTATTTTTGCCAAAAATGGGTTCCAGGTGATCTATGGAGTCATTGTGAAAAGTCCAAGATAGTTCTTTAAGTCACCTGAGGCAAAATTTGTATTTTTGCAAACAATGGAGTCCAAATGATAGCTCAAGCTGAGGTGAAATGTCCATGGTGGTCCTTTAAGCCACCTGAGGTGATATTTCTTATTTTTTCAAAAAAATGGTTTCAAGATGATTTATTGAGCCAGTGTAAAAAGTCCTGTGTGGTCATTTAGGCCACCTGAGGTGATATAATTTGTTTTGCCAAAAATAGGTTATAGGTGCATTATGGCACTGGGGTAAAAGGTCCACAGTGAACTTTTATAAACAAAGGGGTGTTTTTTTTTATTTGCTGCCAAAAATGGGTTCCAGGTAATCTGTGGAGATAGGGTGAATGGTACAAGTTGGTCGTTTAGGCCACCTGAGGTGAAATTTTGCCAAAATTGGGTTCAAGAGGATCTATGGAAACATTGCAAAATATCTGAGGTGTTTCTTTTGGACACCTGATGTGACATTTTAATTTTTACCAAAAATGGGTTCCAGGTAATTTATGGATCTAGAGTAAAAGATCTGCAGAGGTCATTTAGGTCACCAGAGGTGATATTTTTATTTTTAATAAAAATTGGATCCAGGTGATCTATGGAGCCAGGGTGAATGGTATGTAGTGGCCATTTAGGCCACCTGAGGAAATATTTTCATTTTTGCCAAAAATGGGTTCCAGGTAATGCATGGAGCAAGGGTAAAGGGTCAGTTATGCCATCTGAGGTGATATTTAAATGTTTTGCCTTCAATGGGGTTCAGGTGATCTATGGAGCCAGATTCAATGTTCCTTAGTGGTTGTATAGGCCACCTGAGGTGAATTTTATAGATTTTCTGAAAATGGGTTGCAGGTGATTTATGAGGCTGGGGTGAAAGATTTGAGGTTGTCATTTAAGCCACTTGAGGTGATATATTTATTTTTGCCAAAAATGCATTTCAGGTGATTTATGGGATTGGGGTAAAAGGTAGGTAGTGGTCATTTAGGTCACCTGAGGTTAAAGGTAGGTGGTGGTCATTTATGCCACCTTAAGTGATAATTTTATTTTGGCCAAAAATGGGTTCCAGGTAATCTATGGAGTAATTGTGAAAAGGCTGCAATGGTTGTTTAAGCCCCCTGAAGTGAAATTTTAATTTTTGCAAACAGTGATTCCAGGTGATATCTGGAGCTGAGGTGACATGTCCACAATGGCCGTTTAAGCCATATAAGGTGATTTTTTTTAAAGGTGGGCTGCAGGTGATAAATGGAGCTGGTGTGAAAGGTCTGAGGTTGTTGTTGGCCACCTGAGGTGATATTTTATTTTCCCAAAACTGGATCCTGGTAATCAATGTATCCAGAGTAAATGATCTGCAATGGTCATTAAGGCCACCTGAGGTGATTTTGCTAAAATTTATTCCAGGTGATAGTATGTGGAGGGCATATTTAGGCCAAAAAAGGTGATATTCTTAGTTGTTGCCAAAAATGTGCTCCAGGTGATCTCTTTATTCTGGTTGAAGTTTTCTTTGTGGTTCTTTAAGCCACCTGAGGTGATGTTTTAATTTTTTTCAAAAATGGGTTTTTGTTGAGTTAAATAGCTGGAGTGAAAGATCAGTGGTGGTCATTTAGGCCACCTGAGGTGATTTTTTTTTGTTTTTGCCAAAAATGGTTTCTAGTTGATTGACTGAGCTGGTGTAGAAAGTCCAAAGTGGTCATTGAGGCCACCAGAGGTGATATGTTTTTGTTGTTGCCAAAAATGGGGTTTAGGTGATTTATGGAGGTGAGGTAAAAGATCTGCAGTAGGACTGTAGACTACTAGGGGTGCTATTTTATTTTTGCAAAACATGGGTTCCAGTTGATTCATGGATCAGGGGTGAAAGACCTGTTTTAGCATTTATGCTACCTGATGTGATGTATGTATTCTTGACAAAAATGGGTTTCAGGTGATTTATGGGGTTCAGATAAAAGGTAGGCCATGGTCATTTAAGCCACCTGAGGTGATATTTTTATTTTTGCCACAAATGGGTTCCAGGTGATCTATGGAATTCATTGTGAAAAGTCAGTGATGGTTCTTTAAGCCACCTGAGGTGATATTTTTATGTTTACCAAAAAGTGGTTCCAGGTGAGTTATGGAGCAGATGTAAAGGGACCGAAGTGGTCATCTATGCCACCTGAACTGATATTTTTATTTCTTGCCAAAAATGGGTTTCAGGTTACATCTTGTCTTACCCTTTTAGGAAGTCTATAGGATTTCTGATTAAGGGGCTGTTTCTCTGTTACCCTGATGTGGTGACTAACATTTTTAATCCTACCAGGAGTACCCATAAACATTTCCTTAAAGAAAGACAACACCTTCTCTATGTCAGATTTCTGGATTTCTGTAAGATCAGGGTTAATCGGCAGATCTGTCATCTTCCCTATACCTTTCAAACATTGGTATGCTATGTCTAATTCATTATTAGACTCAAAAAGAACATAACTGGACCAAAAGGTTGGTCTCCCAACCCAGACTTTCAATAAATTTGCATGATATATGCGTTTCTTACCCTTCTCATCTGGTACTGCTATTTTGTAGGTTACAGGACCAGTTCTTTGAGTGACAACATAAGCCCATCAGTCTGGGAATGGTAGGATGTTGTAAACAGTGCATCTATTCCCAAAGCCTGGTATAAATGTTTGAGCAGTGCTGAACAAAAATTGGAACACTGGTCTGTCAAGATCTCTCTGGGTATTCCCACCCGACTGAAAATCTTCACTGTTATTCTCTGGGCTGTAACAGTTCTTAATGGTATGGCCTCAGGGTATTTCATAGCATAGTCTATAACTACTAAAATGAATCTATTACCCCTTGAACTTTTGGGCAAAGGTCCTACTATGTCCATTGCTATCCTTTCAAATGGTGTGGTTACCAATGGTAAGGGTAGCATAGGAACCTTATCTTGACACCCCAGTTTGGCTACCTTCCAGCATGCTTCACAGGTTTTATAGTACTCTGTAACCTGCTCATGGAAGCCGGGCCAGAAAAACCTATAAAGAAGGTGACTTAGTGTATGGTCCCTTCCCAAATGTCCAGCCATGGAATGTCATAAGCTATACCTAATAGTTGTTTTCTAAAAGGTTGGGGTACCATTAGCTACTGTACTATTTCCCCAGTTTGTACATTAGTACATACACAGTGTAACAATCAATTTATGACTTTAAACACAGGACCTTTAGATCCATCACTGTTTCCCACCTGTGGAAAAAATGTGGTTAGTAACACATCATTTTTTGTGCTTCTTTAAATTCTGAAGTATGCATTTTAGCAGGTATATCTAAGTCACTTTAAAGTCCTGTATAGCAATGGTTTTATTGTTATTAGTCCATAAATATCACCTCAGGTGTCTTAAATGGCTGCCAAAGACCTTTAACCCCAACTCCAGATATCACCTCAAACCGATTTTGGCAAAAATAAAATGTCTCCTCAGCTGGCTTAACAACCACTGCAGACCTTTCCACAATGACTCCATAAATCACCTGGAACCCATTTCTGGAAAAATAAAAGTATCAGCTGAAGTGGCATAAATGATTACTTCCTACCTTTACCCAAATGCCATAAATCACCTGAAACCCATTTTGGCAAAATACAAACATCACATCAGGTAGTATAAATGTAAAAAACAGATCTTTCACCTGCTCCATAAATCACCTGGAACCCATTTTTTCAAAAATAAAAATGTCATCCCCAGGTGCCTAAATGACTACTGCATCACATTCATCATGGCTCCACAGATCAACTGGAACCCATTTTTTGCAAAAATAAAAATAGCACCCCTGCTGGTCTAAAGCTGTACTGTGGATCTTTTACCTCACCTCCATAAATCACTTAAAACCCATGTTTGGCAACAACAAAAACATATCACCTTTGGTGGCCTCAATGACCACTTTGGACTTTTTACACCAGCTCCATCAATCACTTAGAAACCATTTTTGACAAAAATAAATAAAAAAATCACCTCAGGTGGCATAAACGACCACCACTGATCTTTCACTCCAGCTATTTAACTCAACAAAAACCCATTTTTGAAAAAATAAAAATGTCACCTCAGGTGGCTTAAAGAACCACGAAGAAACCTTAAACCACATTCCACAGATCACCTGGAGCACATTTTTGGCAACAACTAAAAATATCACCTTATGTGCCCTAAATGTGACCTCCACAGACATTTTACCCCAGGTTCATATCTCCTGGAACAAATTTTAGCAAAATCACCTCAGGTGTCCTAAATGACCACTACAGATGTTTTTTTCTTGATCCATTAATTACCTGGAACCCATTTTGGGCAAAATTACAAATATTACCTCATGTGGCCTAAACAACAACCTCAGACTTTTCACAACAGCTCTATGAATCACTTACAACCCACTTTTTCAAAAGCTAAAAATATCACCTTACATGACTTAAACAACTACCATGGATATTTCACCTCAGTTCCAGATAACACATGGAATCCATTTTTAACAAAATTAAAAATTTCACCTCAGATGACTTAAACAACCATGGTGGACTTTTCACAATGACTCTGTATATCACCTGGAACCTATTTTTGACAAAAATAACAATATCCACTAAGGTGGTCTAAATGACCACTGTCTACATTTTACCTCTGTTCCATAAATCGCTTGAAACCCATTTTTGGCAAAAATAAAGATCTCACATCAGGTAGTGTAGATGTCCCCTGCAGACCTTTAACCCCAGCACCATAAATCACATGGAACCCATTTTTGACTAATATATCAATTTCATATTAGGTGTCCTAAATGACCACTGTGTACCATTCCACCAGGCTCCATGGATCACCTGGAACCCATTTTTGGCAAAAATACAAATATCACCTCAGGTGGCCTAAACTACAACCTCCGACCTCTCACACCAGCGAAAATAATCATGTACAACTCACTTCTTCAAAAAGTAAAAATATCACCTCAGGTATCTTAAACGGCTGCCATGGACCTTTCACCCCAATTACAGATATCATCAGCAACCGATTTTTTGCAAAAATAAAATTTTCACCTCAGCTGGCTTAAACAACCACTGCGGACCTTTCACAATGACTCCATAGATAACCTGGAACCCAATTTTTTTCAAAAATAGCACCTCTGATGGTCTAACGCTCTACTGTGGATCTTTTACCTCACCTCCATAAATCACTGAAAACTCATTTTTGGCAACAAGCAAAAAACATCACCTCTGTTAGCCTCAATGACCACTTTGTATTTTTTATACCAGCTCCATGAAACATGTAAAAAACATTTTTGGCAAAATAAAAAAATATCTCAGGTGGCCTAAATGACCACCGTTGATTTTTCACTCCAGCTATTTAACTCAAAAAAAAAAAAACATTTTTGAAAAAAATAAAATGTCTCATGTGGCCTAAATGACCTCCACAGACCTTTTACCCCACGTTATTATCACCTGGAACAAATTTTAGCAAAAAGAAAAATCACTTCAGGTGGCATAAATGACCACTGCAGACCTTTTACTCTGGATCTTTCACACCAGCTCCATTAATCACCAGCAACCCACTTTTTAAAAACCTAAAACTATCACTTCAGGTGGCTTAAATGCATATTGTGGACATTTCACATCAGCTCCAGACAACACCTGGAATCCATTTTTGGCAAAAATAAAAATTTCACCTCAGGTGACTTAAACAACCATCACAGACTTTTCACAATGACTCTGTATATGACCTGGAATGTATTTTTGGCAAAAATAAAAAATATCAGCTCAGCTGGTCTAAATGACCACTGACTATATTTTACCTCTGTCCCATAAATCGCTTGAAGCCCATTTTTGGCAAAAATAAAGATATCACAACAGGTAGTGTAAATGTCCCCTGCAGACTTTTAACCCCAGCATCATAAATCACATGGAACCCATTTTTGGCAAATATATAAATTTCACCTTAAGTGTCCTAAATAACCACTGTGTACCATTCCACCAGGCTCCATGGATCATCTGGAACCCATTTTTGGCAAAAATTCAAATATCACCTCAGGTGGCCTAAACTACAACCTTGACCTCTCACCAGCTCAAATAATCATGTACAACCCACTTTTTAAAAAGTAAAAATATCACATCAGGTATCTTAAATGGCTGCCATGGACCTTTCAGCCCAATTACAGATATCATCAGCAAATGATTTTTGCAAAATAAAATTTTCACCTCAGCTGGCTTAAACAACCACTGCAGACCTTTCACAATGACTCCATAGATAACCTGGAACCCAATTTTTCAAAATAGCACCTCTGATGGCCTAACGCCCTACTGTGGATCTTTGCCTCACCACCATAAATCACACTGAAAACCCATTTTTGGCAACAACCAAAAAATATCACCTCTGTTAGCCTCAATGACCACTTTGTAGTTTGTTATACCAGCTCCATGAAACACCTAAAAAACATTTTTGGCAAAATAAAAAAATCATCTCAGGTGGCCTAAATGACCACCGTTGATTTTTCACTCCAGCTATTTAACTCACAAAAAAAACATTTTTGAAAAAAATAAAAATCTCTCCTCAGGTGGCTTAAAGAATAATGAAGAACCTTTCAACCAGACTTCATAGATCACGTTGAGTAAGTTTATGGCAACAACCAAAAATATTATCTCATGGCCTAAATGACCTCCACAGACCTTTTACCACAGGTTAATATCACCTGGAACAAATTTTCAAAAGAAAAATCACCTCAGGTGGCCTAAATGACCACTGCAGACCTTTTACTCTGGATCTTTCACACCAGCTCCATTAATCACCTGCAACCCACTTTCTAAAAACCTAAAAATATCACTTCAGGTGGCTTAAATGCCTACTGTGGACATTTCACCACAGCTCCTGACAACATCTGGAATCCATTTTTTGCAAAATTAAAAATTTCACCATAGGTGGCCTAAATGACCACCACTTACCTTTAACCTCAGGTGATTTAAATGATCACTGCCTACCTTCTACCCCAATCACATAAATCACCTGAAATGTATTTTTGGTAAAAATAAATATATCACATCAGGTAGCGTAAAAGTCCACTGCAGACCTTTCACCCCAGCTCCATAAATCTCCTGGAACCCATTTTTGGCAAAAATGAAAATATCATCCCTGCAAACCTTTCACACAGACTCCATAAATCACCTTGAACCAATTTCTGGTAAAATAAAAATATTACTTATCCTGGTCTAAGTGGCCACTGCAGATCTTTTACTCTGGATCCATAAGTTACCTGGAACCCATTTTGGCAAAATACAAATATCACCTCAGGTGGCCTAAATGACAATCTCAGACCTTTTACACTAGCTCCATTAGTCACTTACAACCCACTTTTTCAAAATCTAAAAATATCACCTCAGGTGTCTTAAACGGCTGCCATGGACCTTTCAGCCCAACTATAAATATCAGCTGGAACTGATTTTCTGAAAAAATAAAAATCTCACTTCAGCTGACTTATACAACCACTGTAACCTTTCACAATGACTCCATAGATCACCTGGAATCCATTTGTGGCAAAAATAAAATATTACTTCAGGTGGCCTAAATGACCACTGCCTATGTTTTACCCCATAAATCACCTGAAACACATTTTTGCCAAAAATAAATATATGACATCAGGTAGAATAAATGTAAACCACAGATCTTTCACCCTCCTCCATAAGTCACCTGGAACCCATTTTGTGCAAACACTAAGATATCACCACAGCTGATCTAAATGACCTCTGCATCACATTCACTACATAGATCACCTGGAACCCATTTTGTGCAAAAAAAAAAAATAGCAGTCATGGTGGCCTCAGTGACTACTTTGGACATTTTACTCCAGCTCCATCAATCACCAAGAAACCATTTTTAGCAAAAATAAAAAAAAAATCACCTCATGTGGAATAAATGATGACCGTTGATCTTTTACTCCAGCTATTTAACTCACCAAAAACCCATTTTTGAATCAAATAAAACATTTCAACTCAAGTGGCTTAAAGAACCATGAAGAAACTTTCAACCAGGCTCCATAGATCAGCTGGAGCATGTTTTTGCCAAAAACTAAAAATACCACCTCAAGTGGCCTAAACGACCTCCCCAGACCTTTTACCCCAGATTCATATCACCTGGAACAAATTTTAACCAAAATCAAATTCTCCTTAGGTGGCCTAAATGACCACTGCAGATCTTTTACTCTGGATACATTAATTAACTGGATCCCAGCTTTGGAAAAATACAAATATCACCTCAGGTGGCCAAACAACAACTTCAGACCTTTCACACCAGCTTATTTAATCACCTGCAACCCACTTTTTAAAAAACTAAAACTATGACCGCACATGGCTTAAACAACCACTGTGGATATTTCACCTCAGCTCCAGATAACACATGGAATCCAATTTTTGCAAAATAAAAATTTAACCTCAGGTGACTTAAACAACCATCGAGACTTTTCACAATGACTCTGTATATCTCCTAGAACCCATTTTTGGCAAAAATAAAATATCAGCTCAGGTGGTCTAAATGACCACTGACATTTTACCTCTGTCCCATAAATGGCTTGAAACCCATTTTGGCAAAATAAAGATATCACATCAGGTAGTGTAAATGTCCCTGCAGACCTTTAACCCTAGCACCATAAATCACAAGGAACCCATTTTTGGCAAATATATAAATTTCATCTTAGGTGTCCTAAATAACCACTGTGTACCATTCCACCAGGCTCCATGGATCATCTGGAACCCATTTTAGCAAAAATACAAATATCACCTCAGGTGGCCTAAACTACAACCTCTGACCTCTCACAATAGCTCAAATAATCATGTACAACCCACTTTTCAAAAGTAAAAATATCACCTCAGGTATATAAATGGCTGCCATGGACCTTTCAGCCCAATTACAGATATCATCAGCAAATGATTTTTTGCAAAAATAAAATTTTCACCTCAGCTGGCTTAAACAACCACTGCAGACCTTACACAATGACTCCATAGATAACCTGGAACCCAATTTTTTTCAAAAATAGCACCTCTGATGGTCTAACGCCCTACTGTGGATCTTTTACCTCACTACCATAAATCACACTGAAAACCCATTTTTGGCAACAACCAAAAAATATCACCTCTGTTAGCCTCAATGACCACTTTGTCGTTTGTTATACCAGCTCCATGAAACACCTAAGAAAAAATTACTCACCTTAGTAATGTTGTTTCTTCTAATGGAGTCATGCTATATTATGACAGTAGCAGTTTGATCCAGCTCTAGAACTGCTCTGGAGGTGAAATGGTTAATACCATTCCAAAATAGAACTTTGAGCACGAGCTCTAAGAAGCAGCTCTATATATGTAATTTCAAACCTGAACTGTCAGATCTTTACGAGCAAAAACTCACTAAGGTCTGTGTGGAAGCTGTAACCTACACTAGCCAAATGGCTACCTAAATACTAACAACCATTGCTGGTCCCAACACCCAAGACTCAAGTCAGGGACCAGAACTACTCATACAATTCTAACAACATGAGAATAAAACAACAGTATAATAAAACACCCCAAACCCCAAAGGGAGAAATGCTAAAGGGCACAAAATAGTGCCCACACTAAGTTACCCGCACCCACCCAAGTAGAAGTTCTGAGAGGGGCAGGCTGGGGAGGTCATAATATAGCAAGACTCCATTAGAAGAAACAACATTACTAAGGTGAGTAATTTTTCTTCAAACAACATGAAGTCTTGCTATATTATGACAGAAACAGACTACAGCAGTACCTCCATGGAGGAGGGCAGAACCTACTTAGAATAGGCTCTGAAGAACAGCTGTGCCAAACCGGCATCTCTCCTGGCCTGGACATCCAGGAGTAATGCTTGGTGAAGTGTGTACCGTTTTCCAAGTAGCAGCCTGGCATATCTCTAATATAGGGATGTCTCTGGCAGCAGCTAGAGACACAGCTCCCCTGGTAGAGTGAGCCCTCAAGCCAGAGGGGATCTCTGCCCAGTTTCTGATAACAAAATTGGATACAAGAGACAATCCACCTGGCAATTGATCTCTTAGTGGCAGGTTTGCCTTTCCCAACTTCACCATAGGTAAGGAAAAGTTGGAGGGATTCGAACCTGTGACCTTTGGTACGCTCTATATAGTAACTAAGAGCTCTCTTAACATCCAGGCTGTGCAACCTCCTCTCACCAGAAGAGGAGTGATCAGTGAAAAATACTGGAAGGGAGATAGATTGGTTAAGATGAAAATCTGAAACCACCTTAGGTAAAAACTTCCTATTAGTCCTAAGGACTACCTTATCCCTGTGGAAAGAAATAAAGTCAGTTTCTACTGACAAGGCTTGCAACTCACTTATGCATCTAGCAGAAGTAATAGCCACCATAAAACAGTTTTCCAAGTTAGATACTTAAGCTCTGCAGAAAACAGAGGTTCAAAGAGAGTTGCTTTAACTGGGCAATACAAACATTAAGGTCCCAGGCAGGGGCCGGTTCCCGAAAGGGTGGATTGGTATGGAGTAATCCCTTAAAAAACTTGGAAAACACAGGGTGAATGGAAAGAGGGGATGACTTTCCTGCTGAAACAAAAGCAGATACAGCTGCCAAATGGACTCTCAGGGTAGCTCGTCTGAGAACCAAGGAATTAAGATGGACCATGTAATCTAATACAATGGGCAAATCAGCGGATTCTGGGGAAATATTTTTCCCAGCACACCAAATGGAAAACCTTTTCCATTTAGAATTATAAGTAGCCCTAGTGGAAGGCTTTCTGGAAGCCTTTATGATTTCAAGAACACCCTGAGAGAGGTGTAAATCAGCAAACTCTAACTCCTCAAGAGCCAGGCCTTGAGGTTGAGGGATTTGAGGTCCGGATACCAAACCCTTCCCTGGGCACAAGTTAATAGGTTGTGATTCCTGGGAGGCAAAGGGGAAGATGGATTGTCAGTGACAGAAGGAGGGTACCAGGGCTGCCTGGCTCATCCGGGGCAATCAGAATCACCCTGCAAGGCTGAGATCTGATTTTGACTAATACTTGAATAGGAGAGGGAAGGGGGAAGCATAAAGAAACGTCCCCTGCCCAATCCAGGAGGAGGGCATCCAGGGGACTGGAGCCCAACACTGGAGGCCTGCAACAGAACAGAGGAAGTTGGTGATTGTCTGGGGCTGCAAAGATCTATCTGAGGGTGCCCCATCTGGCTAAGACTATCCCCAGCACTTGAGGATCCAGGGACCATTCGTGATGGCCCTGGGAAATCTTGCTGAGAGCATCTGCTAGGACATTGTCCTTCCCTGGAAGATGAACTACTATGAGGGAAGTGTTCAGGGAATAGGCCAGAGACCACAACTTCATTGCCTCGGTGCACAAGGCCGAAGACCGAGTGCCCCCCTGTTTGTTGATGTACCACATTGTTGTGGTGTTGTCTGTTCTGACTTGTATCACCTTGTTGTGGACAGATGCAGAAAATGCTTGAAGAGCTAAAAAGACAGCTCTGAGTTCCAGCAAATTGATGTGGAGCAGAGATTCCTGGGGGGACCACACTCCCTGAGTGGAAAGGTCGCCCATGTGGGCTCCCCAACCCAGAAGGGAAGCATCTGTAGTGAGAGTCAAATTGTGAGCAGGGGAAATGAAGGGGACCCCCAATCTTAAATTGCTCTGATCCTGCCACCACTGGAGGGCCTGGATCAAGGTTCGAGTCACTGGGACCAACTTGGAAAGGGGGTCTCTCCTCTGAGACCAATAGGTTCTCAAGTGAAACTGAATGTCTCTCATCTGAAATCTTGCTCCCTGCACAACAGCTGTGGATGCAGCCATGTGCCCCAGGAGCTGCAGAAAGTGTCTTGCTGGTCGAGAGACCTGCAGAGTGAAGGAGGAGGCCAGAGCCACTAAATTCGTCACCCTTTCTAAGGGAAGAAAAGCTCTGGCTAGCTTTGTGTCCAACTCTGCCCCTATAAAGGTGAGTACCTGGACTGGTTCCAGAACCGACTTTGGCAGATTTAACAGAAAGCCCAGGGAGGTGAGAAGCTGCTGGGTGACTTGCAGGTGAGATTTTACCTGTTCTGGGGACTGGCCTACAATGAGCCAATCGTCTAGATAGGGAAAAACAGCAATCCTTTGCCTCCTTAAGTGAGCCACTGCCACTGCCAGACACTTTGTGAATACCCTTGGGGCAGAGGTGAGGCCGAAGGGCATTGCTCTGAACTGGTAATGACCTGAGGGTAGTTTGAATCTGAGGTACTTTTGATGGGAGCTTCTGATTAGGACATGGAAATAGGCATCCTTGAGGTCCAGGGAGGCTAACCAGTCCCCTGGCCTTAGGGAGGGTAAAATCATTGCCAGAGTTACCATTTTGAACTTTGGTTTCAAGAGATGCTTGTTCAGATATCTGAGGTCTAATATGGGCCGCCATTCTCCTGTCTTTTTTGGGGTAAGAAAGTATCTGGAATACAGACCCCTGCCCTGGTGCAGGGGAGGAACCCTTTCCACTGCTCTGAGAGCCAACAGGGTTGAGACCTCTGCTTCTAGAGCAAGGGTCTCTGAAGCACTTGCAGGTAGAAAAATCTGGTTCTCAACTCGGAAACTTTTTGAAGCTGAGAACCAGACCCTGGCTTACTACTTCCAGAACCCACTTGTCTGAGGTTAAAGAGCCCAGTTCTGACTGAAGTAAGCCAGCCTGCCCCTACCGTAAAGGAGAATCGGCCCTGGGCACCCCATCAGGGTGCCTGCTTAGCAGGTGTTAGGCTGAGGGGTGGAGCAGGCCTGCCCACCCCTCATCTGCCTCTGCTCTCTGAAGAAGCCCCTCTGAGCATAGGCAGAGGAGGCCTGAGTCTGATAAAGGGCCTGTGAAAAGGCCTCACCCTACCCCTGGGGTATGTTCTCTGGGGAGTGGCTTGCCACTCCTTAGCTTGGGCACTTTTGTAAGTAGTCCTATATTCATCTATCTTTTTCATGTAATTCTCTGTCTGCTCCCCAAACAGAGAATTTCCCACCGCAGGAAAATCCATAGCCTTAGTCTGGGTATCCTGTGACAGGCTAGTACACCTGAGCCAGGCCAACCTATGAAAAGCTACAGATGTGGCCATGACCCTAGAGGAAACATCATTAACATCCACAGCAGCATGAAACTGTACCTTAGAAGCCTCAATGCCATCAGCAGCCACCTGTTCTAGTTCGCTAGCCAGCTGGCCATGGCTTGCTTAGCTAATTCCATAACAGTATCCCATCTAGATTTCTGATACCTAGCTACATATGCCATATAATTTGCTTGCCTGAGTCCCAGAGAGGCTGCCATATACTTTTTGCCATGGCATCAATCTTCCTGGAATCCTTGTCAGGAGGATGTGAAGCCAGGGAATATTAGCTTTATCACAGGCTGCAGCCTGAACTACCTAACATGACTGCATTGCTGAGAAAGGAATTCTGTATCAGGACCTGAAATGTGTACCTTCTGTCCACCTTTTTATCTACAGGAGGCACAGAATTAGGAGCTTTTAAAATTTTTATTGTTTGCTTCCTAAAAACTTATGCAAAGGAATAGACAATCCTCTAGACTCTGGAATATCCATCATTTCTACAAAATCAGGCTCCTCTTGCTCATCCACAGCTTCTTCCAAGGGAAGCTGGAGGGTTTCAGCAACTTTTTTGTAAAACATAAAATGAGATGGGGACTCAGATAGCATAGGGGGAGATTCTAAAGGTCTGTCTGGGGAAATGTCTGGTTCAATGGGCACCCCCAGACCTTCCCAGCTACATTCATACTGTTCATAATCATCCTCCCCCTCCTCTGGTTCATAAAACTCCTCAACATGATATTTCTGAACCACTGGAACCGGATGAACCAACCTTTTGCCAGATAGTGGCAGTTCGGACGGAACCTGAGACAGTGACTGGACAATTTGTATGACTTTTGCTATCTCTGCAGCAGTTGGAGAAGGGATTTTGGGCTCCAAACCTGCTGACTTTCTTGTTTTCTTTACTGGAACTGGTTCCTCAGAACCAGCTTTTCTTTTGCCCGAGGAAGTCTCGCCCTGGTCAGAGGGCACTCCCTCCGGTTTGGTTGGCACCAAACCGGGCTGGCCATCCAGGTCAGCGGACTTTTTGGCCTCTCATTCCCTGAGCCTGCCCAATCTCTTTTCCAGGGTGGCTGCAGGGAAATTCTTACATATCTGGCAGTCTGACTGGAGGTGGTCAAACCCCAGACAATAGACATATGGTGTGTGGGTCAGCCTTGGCAAAGGCTTCCCCACAGACATCACAGTGTTGAAACACAGTGGGCCGGTTTTCCTTTGGGTTTCTCAGACATAATGCCAGCCTAACCAGAAAACTTGCCCTTTAAACGGCAGTGCCAGGCAAGACACTTATCGGTTCCCAATCGTGTCATGGGTATTGGAAAAACTGTAATAAAACCGCTTTTTTAGAACTGATAAGAACCGGGAACCACACTCTAAAATGTTAAACTTTAAAATCTGTAACTTTTAAACCCAGCTGATCGATTCAAAACCGAACCGATAAACTTACAAGTTCCACACAGACAAAACCTTTTAATTACTTACGATTACCACAGACAGAGCTTGAACCGAACGGTTTTGCGGTTAAAAATAAAACTATTCTCGGTTGAATCGGACCGAGAAAACACTGTTTAAACCGAGAAATGAACCGAGCAGAAGGAGAAATCTCCGGAGTGACTGTTCACTGAGGCGGAGTAAAGAATCTGACAGTTCAGGTTTGAAATTACACAGATAGAGCTGCTTCTTAGAGCTCGTGCTCAAAGTTCTATTTTGGAATGGTATTAACCATTTCACCTCCGGAGCAGTTCTAGAGCTGGATCAAACTGCTACTGTCATAATATAGCAAGACTTCATGTTGTTTGAAAAACCATTTTTGGCAAAATAAAAAAATCATCTCAGGTGGCCTAAATGACCACTGTTGATTTTTCACTCCAGCTATTTAACTCACACAAAAAAAAACATTTTGAAAAAATAAAAATCTCTCCTCAGGTGGCTTAAAGAACAATGAAGAACCTTTCAACCAGACTTCATAGATCACGTTGAGTAAGTTTATGGCAACACCAATATTATCTCATGTGGTCTAAATGACCTCCACAGACCTTTTACCACAGGTTAATATCACCTGGAACAAATTTTCGAAAAGGAAAAATCACCTCAGGTGGCCTAAATGACCACTGCAGACCTTTTACTCTGGATCTTTCACACCAGCTCCATTAATCACCTGCAACCTACTTTTTTAAAAACCTAAAAATATCACTTCAGGTGGCTTAAATGCCTACCGTGGACATTTCACCTCAGCTCCAGACAGCACCTGGATTCCATTTTTTGTAAAAATAAAAATTTCAGCTCAGGTGGCCTAAATGACCACCACTTACCTTTAACTTCAGGTGACCTAAATGATCTGTGCCTACTTTCTACCCCAATCACGTAAATCACCTGAAATGCATTTTTGGCTAAAATAAATATATCACATCAGGTAGCATAAAAGTCCACTGCAGACCTTTCATTCCTGCTCCATAAATCTCCTGGAACCCATTTTTGGCAAAAATGAAAATATCATCCCTGCAGACCTTTCGCACTGACTCCATAAATCACCTTGAACTAATTTCTGGTAAATATAAAAATATTACTTCTCCTGGCCTAAATGGCCACTGCAGATCTTTTACTCTGGACCCATAAATTACCTGGAACCCATTTTTGGCAAAAATACAAATATCACCTCAGGTGGCCAAGCCACAAACTCAGACCTTTCACACCAGCTCACCTGTAACCCACTTAAAAAAAACTAAAAATATGGCCTCATGTGGCATAAATGACCACTGTGGACATTTCACCTCAGCTCCAGATATCACCTGAATCTACTGTTTGCAAAAATAAAAATGTCAGCTTAAGTGGCTTAAACAACCATTGCAGACTTTTCACACTTACTCCAGAGATCACCTGTAACCCATTTCTGGAAAAATAAAATACTTCAGGTGGCCAAAATGACCACCACCTAAATTTAATCTCAGATGACCTAAATGAAAATGCTTACCTTTTACCCCAATCCCATAAATCATCTGAAATGCATTTTCAGCAAAAATAAATATACCACCTCAGGTGGCCTAAATGACAACCTCAGACCTTTCACCTCAGCGTCATAAATCACCTGTAGCCCATTTTCAGCAACTATATAAATTTCACCTCATGTGGTCTAAACAACCACTGAGGAACTTTGAATCTGGCTCCATAGATCACCTGAAACCTATTTATGGCAACAAATTAAAATATCACCTCAGGTGGCATAAAGGACTTTTACCCTTGCTCCATACATAACCTGGAACCCGCTTTGGTAAAAATAAAATATTACCTCAAGTGGCCTAAATAACCACTGCATACCATTCACCATGGCTCCATAGATCACCTGGAACCATTTTTGGCAAAAATTAAAATATCAACCCTGATGGCCTGAATGTCCACTGCAGACCTTTAATCCTGGTGCCATAAATCACCTGGAACCACTTTCTGGCAAAAAATGAATAGAAATGTCACCTCAGGTGGCCTGATTGACTGCCGCAGACCTTTAACCTCAGCTCCATAAATCACCTGGAACCAATTTTTAGTAAAAATAAAACATTACCTCTGGTGGCCTAAATGACCACTGCAGATTTTTTACTCCAGATCCATAAATTACCTGGAACCCATTTTTGGTTAAAATAAAAATTTCACATCAGGTGTCCAAAACAAACTCCTCAGACCTTTCACAATGTTTTTATAGACCAACTGAACACAGTCTTGGCAAAAATAAATATTTCACTTCAGGTAGCCTAAACAACCACCTCATACCATTCACATTAGTTCCACAGATTACCTGGAACCCACTTTTTGAAAAACTAAAAATTTCACCACGGTTGGCTTAAATGTCTACCATGGACATTTCACCTCAGCTCCAGACATCACCTGGAATCCATTTTTTGCAAGAATAAAAATTTAATCTCAGGTGGCCTAAATGACCACCACTTACCTTTGACCTCAGATGACCTAAATGATCACTGTCTACCTTCTACCCCAATCACATAAATCACCTGAAATGCATTTTTGACAAAAAATAAATATATCACATCAGGTAGCATAAATGTCCACTGCAGACCTTTCACTCCGGCTCCATAAATCTCCTGGAACTCATTTTTGGCAAAAATGAAAATATCATCCCTGCAGACCTTTTACACTGACTCCATAAATCACCTTGAACCAATTTTGGGTACAAATAAACATATTACTTTTACTGGCCTAAATGGCCACTGCATATCTTTTACTCTGGATCCATAAATTACTTAGAACCCATTTTTGGCAAAAATACAAATATCACCTCAGGTAGCCTAAATGACAACCTAAGACCTTTTACACCAGCTCCATTAGTCACTTACAACCCACTTTTTCAAAATCTAAAATATCACCTCAGGTGTCTTAAACTGCTGCCATGGACCTTTCACCCAACTATATATCAACTGGAACTGATTTTATGCAAAATAAAAATCTCACCTCAGTTGGCTTATACAACCACTGCAACCTTTCACAATGACTCCATAGATCACCTGGAACCCATTTGTGGCAAAATAAAAATACTACTTCAGGTGGCCTAAATGACCACTGCCTACGTTTTACCCCATAAATCACCTGAAACACATGTTTGCCAAAAATAGATATAAGGATCAGATTACTATAAGTTACTGGTGGCTGCAATATTTAGAGACACAAAGCACATCTTCTTGACCTGGAAGGACACTACTTCTTTATTCAGTTGTGAGCTGTGTGAGAAATTCTATATTGCACTTGATATCTGCAACAACGTGCACTTTTGCTCAATTCTGTGGGAGGTGAAACTAACTACCCTTGGTAATTGCTTTTTATTTACATATTTATTTAGTGTTTAACCAAGAAGGGGCTTGCAAACTCTGTTTATCTTGTGAGTAACTTCAGACGGATTTAAATACTGCATTTGGGTAGACCCTTGGAGGTAGCTAGATTGTCTACTAGGATTTTCTGACAGTTAAACTATTTTTAAATTTACAGGTGGCTGATGAGTTGAAAAAGGAGCTTGCAAACTCTGCTTATCTTGGAAGTAACTTCACAAGTGTTTGAATACTGCATTTTGTTGTCCCTTGGGGTAGCTGGATTGACTACTAGGATTTTGGGACAGAAACTATTTTTAAATAATTTACTGGTGTGTAGGAGTTTGTGATAGTTAAACTACTTTTAAATAAGTTACTATGGTTAAGGAATTGTATAGCAAAACCTACTGTGTGAATTGAAACACAGGCAGCCTCAGGTGCAGGAAATTGTTTGCCTCATTGTTTTCAGACCACAAAGTGTTGTATTGGAACAGGAAAGGTTGCATCACAACTGTTGTCAACAAATTGCCCTGGCTGGAGATATCCAGACTAGATCAGATTACTATAAGTTACTGGTGGCTGCAATATTTAGAGACACAAAGCACATCTTCTTGACCTGAAAGACACTACTTCTTTATTCAGCTGTGAGCTGTGTAAGAAATTCTATATTGCACTTGCAAATTCCATATTGCACTTTGTGCTCACAACAGAGGGAGGTGAACCTCACAATTGTCTTTGGTTTGTAGCAGATATTCTGCAGATGGAGGCTACTTCTAACTGAAAGGAGAAATAAGGAACTTAGAATTATCAGGAAAAGAGAGTCTTTCAAGCAACAGAGGGAGGTGGATCTAGCTTTACGTTTGTTACAATTCTTAAGATTTTCAGTGCAGGAAGAGTTTAAAGCACGGCTGACTTATTTTGGGGCTGACTGCTTTCAGAGCACAAACCACCAGGCTGTTTTGGGGCTGGGGAAGTTTATCTGTGTCTGACTTGGATGTCTGAATTTTCTCTGTTTGATTAGCAGGGTATTTTCTCTGTCAAATTGTTGTGAAGGGCATCTTGCTGACAGGAAGGCACTCATCGCAGCAGTGGGTCAGAGCTTTTAGATGATTTTTGTGAGGGCACAGTTTAGGCCCAACCCTTCCCACCCTCACCCCACCCACCCCTGGAAATAGTTCCTTATACCTGGGGTTTTGACATAATTCCTCAAAGAGTGCAAGGTGCATATCACTGTCATATCCTCTCTAGCACACTGCACTGACAATATAAGCATACACATTGTATAATATATATATATTTCTATGTAACAAACCAATCACACACACAAACACACACAAAAAAAGTAGATAAACATGTGGGGAGTAGTGCAATGTGATGGCTGTGGGGCAGCAGTCTTCCAGGAGTCTTTCTGGAGGCAGAGATGCTGCCCTATTTGCAGACAATTCTCTGCCCTGAGGGAGGAAGTTGCCCGTCTTCAGGCCACACCGGACAGTAGTAAGGAACCTTCCTCCAGGCCACACTGGATGATAGGAAGGGAACCTCCCCCATCCAGGGAGCACCAGAGCCACCACCACTACCTCAGAGGTTGTGAAGAAAGCACAGCAGTTGGACCACAGTGGGCTCAGGAGGGGTGAGGATGGTGGAACAGAGGCACACCCAGTCAGTTGTTCCACTCCACAATCCATACACCATTCTGGGGAGCATAGCTCCCCTATGGATGCACCCACAGAGGAGACTAAGGAGGCAGAGGACAACAGTCACAAGGGAGGCCTACAGGAAGGAGGCAGAGGACACCACAAGGAAAGGAAGCAGCTCCTGGTGGGGGACTCAATTATTAGGGGGATAGAACTGGGGGGAGCAGGGAAAACTGAAAGAAGGTGCCTGCCTGGTGCCATGGCTTGGAGGGACAGGAAGCGCATCTTCAGGATCACGAGAACAGCTGCACGGGACTCTGAGATGAATGTCATTGTCTACCTAGGGACAAATGACTTGGTTCATCATGAGATTAGAGCAGTGCAGAAGGACTTTGTAGAATTAGGAAGGGGTCTAAGACAAGTAGCACACACAATATCCTTCTCTGAGGTGCTGCCTGTCAATGGCATGAGTGAGGTGAGGGTACTTTGCACCATGCAGTTTAATGAATGGTTGAAAAAATGGTGTGGAGCAGAGGGTTTTAGCTTCATTGGGGACTGGGGTTCCACCTGGAGGGACACCAGCCTATACTGGCAGGATGGTCTGCATCTGTCCAGGAAGGGAACAAGCCTTTTAAGCAATCGGTTTAAATGCTTCATTGACAAGCTTTTAAACTAGTCAAGGGGGGAGGCACTGATAAACAGCAGGAAAATCCCAGCCTCTCCCTATAAAACAGGGTATTAAATGAGAAAAAGACCGAGGGAGAAAGGTCAGTGGAGGATGCTGCAAAAGAAGGTAAAGCCATCAAAAAATGGAGAGCAATGAGTACCAATGCCTGTAGTCTGAGTAACAAGCTTCCTGAATTAGTGGCCTTGATGAAGGAGGAACATCTGGATATCATGGAAGTCACAGAAACATGGTACACACAAAACCATGCCTGGGACGTAAACATACCAGGATACACTATCTACAGGAGGGACAAGGAGGTTAAAAAAGGAGGAGGAGTAGCTCTTTACATAAGGGAAGGGAAGGACTCAAAGCAACAGAACAAAAGGGAAAACAGGGAGGAGGAGAAGAAGCACTGTGGGTAAATCTGGAGACCGACAATGGCACCACAATCTGCACAGGGGTTGTGTACAGACCCCCTTTTCAGGGGGAGGAAATGGACAAGGAAATGATAGAACGTATACTTAGAATGGCAGAAAAAGGGGAGATATTGCTGATGGGTGATCTGAATATGCCAGATGTTAACTGGAGTGCAGTTGCAGCAGCCACTTCGAAGAGTGGGGTTATTCTAGATACCCTACAGGACATAGACAACTAGTATTGGAGCCCACTCGAGAGGGAGCAATCTTAGACCTGGATCACTCAAATGGAGATGAAGAGAGGATCACAGATGTAGAAGTGGGTATCCATCTGGGAACTGGTGACCATCGAACAGTATGGTTCACAATAAACACAGCAATAGAGTCAAGTCATACAAAGGCAAAAGTACTGGACTTTAGGAGGGCTGACTTTGCCAAAATGGGAGAGTGCCTAAAGAATGCACTAGCAAATGGGCAGGAAGGAGGGGTGGAAGAACAATGGGGAATAATAAAAACTGCCATCACAGACGTAACAAGCCTTTGTGTGAAGCAAATAAACAAAACAAAATGATGTAAGAAACCACTATGGTTCTCAAAGGAAGTGGCAGTGAAGGTTCAAGAGAGAAAGAAAGCATTCAAAAAGTACAAGGAATCACATAAGGAGCAGGGCAGAGAACTGTATCAGTTAAAGCAAAAGGAAGCTGGGAAGGCAGTCAGAACAGCAAAGTCCCAAACCGAGGAAAAGATAGCCAACTCAGTTGAGAAAGGGGATAAAACCTTTTATAGGTACATCAGGGAGTGAAGGAAGACCAAGTGAGGGATAGTGAGGCTTAATAAAGGGAGGAGGGTGGGAAGAAGGTGACTGTGAAAAGGCAGAGATATTTTAAACAAATATTTTGCTCAATAATTACGAAGGAAGAGGGGAGGTACCTAAACAAACAGTAGAAACACTCTGGATACAGAAGTGATACCAGCCCAATTACAGAAGAAAGGGTTCTGAAAAACTCTTAAAACTGAAGGTGGACAAAGCAATGGGGCATGATGGATTCATTCCAGAATTTAAAAGAACTAAGGGTAGAACTAGTGACACCACTGACTACCCTCTTTAACAAATCATGGGAGGATGGGGTGGTACCCGAGGACTGGAGGAGGAAGATGTGATTCCCCTTCACAAAAGTGGGAGCAGGGCAGAAGCAGGAAACTACAGACCTGTTAGTTTAACCTCAATGGTAGGGAAAATGATGGAATCACTTCTGAAGGAAAGAACTGTCGAGTATCTAGAGGCCAGAGGGGCACAGGACCCAAGGCAGCATGGATTCACAGCAGGAAGGTCATGCCAGACAAATCTGACATATTTCTTTGACTGGGTGACCAAAGTAGTAGATCAGGGAGGGGCTGTGGACATGGCCTACCTAGACTTTAGCAAGGCATTTGACACAGTCTCACACAAAAGATTAATATGCAAGCTAGCCAGCCTGGGAGTGGGTCCCAAGATGACAGCCTGGGTAAAGAATTGGCTGGAGAATAGGACACAGATAGTAATAGTAAATGGAGTCCACTCGAGAAAGGGGTTACTAGTGGGTACCGAGGGTCTGAAGATAGGACCAGTCCTCTTCAATGTCTTTATAAGTGACATTGCAGAGGGACTGGAAGGAAAAGTATGTCTCTTTGCAGATGACACAAAGATTTGCAACAGAGTTGATGCACAAGGTGGGGTGCAAAGGATGAGAAGGGAATTGGCAAGGTTAGAGGAATGGTCAAATGTATGGCAGCTTAGATTCAATGCTAATAAGTGCAAGGTACTGAACCTGGGAAACAAAAACCCAGGGGAAGAGTACACAATGGGGGGTGAGATACTAACAACAACAAAAATGGAAAGGGACCTGGGGGTAGTCATATCAGATGACCTAAAGGTGGGCAAGCAATGTGAGAGGGCAGCAAGGAGGGCTGGGGGGATACTGGGATGCATAAGGAGAGGCATCACCAGTAGAAAACAGGAAGTTATTATCCCTCTGTACAGACAGCTGGTGAGACCCCATCTGGAGTACTGCATGCAGTTCTGGAGACCCAATCTCCGCAAAGACATAGACAGGATGGAAGCTGTCCAGAGGAGGGCAACTAAAATGGTGCAGAGTCTGCACTGGAAGACATATGAAGAGAGACCTAAGGAGCTTAATATGTATAGTCTTGAGGAAAGGAGGGAGAGGGGGAACATGATAGACACTTTCAAGTACCTCAAGAGAATCAACAAAGTCCAAGAGGGTAGCATCTTTCAAAAAAAGAGGTGTGCAAGAACAAGGGGGCACAATTTGAAGATGGGGGAGTGGCTCAGAGGTAATTTAAGGAAGTATTTTTTCACAGAGATCGTTGGATGCATGGAATGGCCTTCCAGAGGAGGTTGTGGAGTCAAAAATGGTGGAATTCAAGCATGCATGGGACAGTCATAAGGCAATTCTGGAGGGGGAGGTAGGAAGAAGTAAGCTGCTGGTTAACTAGGATCTGCAGCTTATCCATTAGGCAGGGAAATGGGCAGACTGGGTGGGCCAAGCAGACCTTATCTGCCATCAAATTCTATGTTTCCATGTTTCTATGCAAAATTGATTTAATTTATTGGCCCTGCTTTGTGGCATTTTAAGTGAATTGTCTGTTCCTGATATGCATATATGGGGTTTCTCCTTTAATTTATTAATGGTGCTGTAGTGAAGAAGCTTCAGATCTGCTTCTCTCTCTCTCTCTCTCTCTGTCTCCCCCTACAACATCGCTCCTACTTTCTCTAACCCGTTCCCCTGCATTTTCACTGCTTCTGTCTTACTCTGTTTCCCTTACTTAATGCTTTCCCTGTTGTTCTCCTTCTTTTCTAGGGTCTGAGGGCTTTATCTGGATAGTACTCCCCAGCCACTCACTGCAAGCCACAGAAATTAATCATTGCAAGGTACGGGAGTTGGAGATTCACACTGTGAACTAGTTATTTCGGATTTTAAATCCTGGCACCATTTTCAATCACGGCTTTGACTAAATCAAGGAGCTCCTTGTTTAAGCTCCTGAGTGCTTGATTTTCTGCTGAGTAAAATAGATTTAATTTACTGACCCTTCATTGTGGATTTTTAAGTGAATTGTCTGTTCTTTATATACATATTTGATTAATTTAATCCTTTAATTTGTTAATGGTGTTGTAGTGCAGCAGCTTCAGCTCTGCTTGTCTCTCTCTCTCTCCCCCCCTTTAGAATCGCTCCTACTTTCTCTAACCCTTCCCCCTGCATTTTCTCTGTTTCTAACTTACTCTGGTTCCCTTATTTAATGCTTTCCCTGTTGTTCTCCTGCATTTCTAGGGTCTGATGGCTTGATCTGGATAGTACACCCCAGGCCCTCGCTGCCAGCCACTGAAATCTATCATTGCAAGGTGCGGGACTTGGACATTCACATTGCATACTAGTTATTTCAGATTTTAAATCCTGGTACCTTTTTCAGGCACAGGTTTTCATAAATCTGGCGACTCCTTGTTTAAGCTAATGTCTTCTTGATTTTTTGCTGAGCAAAATAGATTTAAGTTACTGACCCTGTATTGTGGCTTTTTAAGTGAATTGTCTGCTCTTTGAATACAGATATGGGGTTTCTCCTTTGATTTGTTAATGGTTCTGTAGTGCAGCAGCATCAGCTCTGCTTGTCTAGCCCCCCCCTTCAGCATCGCTCCTTCTTTCTCTAACCCCTACTCCTGCATTTTATCTGCTTCTAACTAACTCTGTTTCCTTTATTTAATGCTTTCCCTGTTGCTCACTTTCCTTTCTTTGGAAGGAGGGCTTGATCTGGAGAGCCTTCCACAGCCCCTCACTGCAAGCCACCTAAATCTATCATCACAAGGTATGGGATTTGGAGATTCACAATGCACACTAGTTATTTTGGATTTTAAATCATGTCACCTTTTTCCAGCACAGCTTTGCATATATCAGGGAACTCCCTGTTTAAGCTCCTACCAGCTTGATTTTTTTGCTGAACAAAATTGATTTAATTTACTGGCCCTGCATTGTGGCTTTTTAAGTGAATTGTCTATTCTTCATGTACATATATGGGGTTTCTCCTTTGATTTGTTAATGGTGCTGTAGTGCAACAGCTTCAGCTCTGCTTGTCTCTCTCTCTTGCTCCCCCCTTCGGCATCGCTTCTACTTTCTCTAACCCGTCCCCCTGCATTTTCACTGCTTCTGTCATACTCTGTTTCCCTGTTATTCTCCTTCTTTTCTAGGTTCTGAGGGCTTTATCTGGATAGTATTCCCCAGGCCCTCGCTGCAAGCCACCCAAATTTATCATTGCAAGGTACGGACTTGGAGATTCACCTGCGAACTAGTTATTTTGGATTTTAAATCCTGGCTCCATTTTCAGGCACAGCTTTGCCTAAATCACAGAGCTCCTTTTTTAAGCTCCTGAGTGCTTGATTTTATGCAGAGCAAAATAGATTTAATTTACTGACCCTGAATTGTGGGTTTTTAAGTGAATTGTCTGTTCTTTATATACATATATGAGGTTTCTCCTTTAATTTTTTAATGGTGCTGTAGTGCAGCAGCTTCTGCACTGCTTGTCTCTCTCTTTCTCCCCCCCTTCAGCATCACTCCTACTTTCTATAACCCCTCCTCCTGCTTTTTATCTGCTTCTAACTTACTCTGTTTCCCTTATTTAATGCTTTCCCTGTTGCTTTCTTTCCTTTCTTTGGAATGAGGGCTGGATCCAGATAGCCCTCTCCGCCCCTCACTGCAAGCCACTGAAATCTATCATCGCAAGGTACGGGACTCAGAGATTCACTCTGCGTACTAGTTACATCAGATTTTAAATGATGTTGTATTTTTCAGGCAGAGCTTTGCATAAATCAGGAAGGTTCTTGTTTAAGTTCCTGCCCGCTTGATTTTCTGCAGAGCAAAATAGATTTAATTTACTGACCCTGAATTGTGGATTTTTAAGTGAATTGTCTTTTCTTTATATACATATATAGGGTGTCTCCTTTCTTCTGTTAATGGTGCTGTGGTGCAGCAGCTTATGCTCTGCTTCTCTCCCCCCTTCAGCACCACTTCTAATTTCTCTAGTTCCTCCCCTTACATTTTCTCTGCTTCCACCCTACACTATTTCTCTTATTTAACGCTTTCCCTCTTGTTCTGTTTCCTTTCTAGGATCTGAGGGCTTGATCTCGATAGCCCGCCAGAACCCTTCGCTGCAAGCCACCAAAATCTATCATTGCAAGCTACGTGCCTCAGAAATTCACACTGAGCCCTAGTTCTATCAGATTTTAAATCCTGGCTCATTTTTCAGGCACAGCTTTGCATATATAAGGGAACTCCTTGCTTAAGCTCCTGAGTGCTTGATTTTTTTGCTGAACAAAATTGATTTAATTTATTGGCCCTGCTTTTTGGCTTTTTAAGTGAACTGTCTGTTCCTCATATGCATATATGGGGTTTCTCCTTTGATTTGCTATTGGAGCTGTAGTGCAGCAGCTTCAGCTCTTCTCCTCTCTGTCTCCCCCCTTCAGCATCACTCCACCCCCTGCGTTTTCTCTGCTTCTAACTTACTCTGTTTCCCTTATTTAATGCTTTCCCTGTTGTTCTCCTTTATTTCTAGGGTCTGAGGGATTGATCTGTATAGTACTCCCCAACCCCTCACTGCAAGCCACCAAAATTTATCATTGCAAGGTACAGGACTTGGAGATTCACTCTGCAAATTAATTATTTCAGATTTTTAATCTTGGCACCATTTTCAGGCACAGCTTTGCCTAAATCATAGAGCTCCTTGTTTAAGCTCCTGAGTGCTTCATTTTCTGCTGAGCAAAATAGATTTAATTTACTGACCTTTTATTGTGGATTTTTAAGTGAATTGTCTGTTCTTTATATACATATATGGGGTATCTCCTTTAATTTGTTAATGGTGCTGTAGTGCAGCAGCTTCAGCTCTGCTTGTCTCTCTCTCTCTTTCTCTCTCTCTCCCCCCTCCGGCATCGCTCCTACTTTCTCTAATCCCACCCCCTGCATTTTCTCTGCTTCTAACTTACTCTGTTTCCCTTATTTCATGCTTTCCCTGTTGTTCTCCTTCATTTCTAGCGTCTGAGGGCTTGAGCTGGATATTACTTACCAGCCACTCGCTGCAAGCCACTGAAATCTATCATTGCAACGTACGGGACTTGGAGATTCACACTGCGAGCTAATTATTTCAGATTTCAAATCCTGGCACCATTTTCTGGCACAGCTTTGCCTAAATCAGGGAGCTCCTCGATTAAGCTCCTGCTTGCTTGATTTTCATTTAAGCTAAATAGATTTAATTTACTGACCCTGTATTCTGGATTTTTAAGTGAATTGTCTGTTCTTTACATACATACATGGGGTTTCTTCATTAATTTGTTAATGGTGCTGTAGTGCAGCAGCTTCATATCTGCTTGTCTCTCTCTCTCTCTCTGTCTTTCTCCCCCTTTGGCATTGCTCCTACTTTCTCTAATCCCTCCCCCTGCATTTTCTCTGCTTCAAACATACTCTGTTTCCCTTATTTAATGCTTTCCCTGTTTTCACCTTCATTTTTAGGGTCTGTTGGCTTAATCTTTATAGTAGTCCCCAGCCCTTCGCTGCCAGCCACCGAAATCTAACTTTGCAAGATGTGGGACTTGGAGATTCACACTGCATACTAGTTATTTCAGATTTTAAATCCTGGCACCTTTTTCTGGCACAGGTTTTCATAAATCAGGCAGCTCCTTGTTTAAGCTAATGCCTTCTTGATTTTTTGCTCAGCAAAATATATTTATGTTACTGACCCTGTATTGTGGCTTTCTAAGTGATTTGTCTGCTCTCTATATACATATATGGGGTTTCTCCTTTGATTTGTTAATGGTTCTGTAGTGCAGCAGCTTCAGCTCTGCTTGTCTATCCCCCACCCACGGCATCACTCATACTTTCTCTAACCCATCCTCCTGCTCTTTATCTGCTTGTAACTTACTCTGTTTCCCTTATTTAATGCTTTCCCTGTTGCTCTGTTTCCTTTCTTTGGAATGAGAGCTTGATCTGGATAGCCCCCCAAAGCCCCTCACTGCAAGCCACCAAAATCTATCATCGCAGGGTACGGGACTCAGAGATTCACACTGCGCACTAGTTATTTCAGACTTTAAATGATGTCATATTTTTCAGGCACAGCTTTGCATAAATCAGGGAGCTCCTTGTTTAAGTTCCTGCCCGCTTTATTTTTTGCTGAGCAATATAAGTTTAATTTACTGACCCTGTATTTTGGCTTTTTAAGTGAGTTGTCTTTTCTTTATATACATATATGGGGTTTCTCCTTTCATTTGTTAATGGTGCTGTAGTTTAACAGCTTATGCTCTGCTTCTGTTTCTCTCCCCTTCGTCACCACTTCTTCTTTCTCTAATCCCTCCCTTTGCATTTTCTTTGCTTCTAACTTATACTGTTTCTCTTGTTTAAAGCTTTCCTTCTTTTCTCTTTCCTTTCTAGGGTCTGAGGACTTGATCTCAATAGCCCGCCCCAGCCCATTGCTGTAACCCACCAAAATGTATCATTGCAAAGTACGTGCCTCAGAAATTCACACTGCAAACTAGTTCTTTCAGATTTTAAATCCTGGTACATTTTTCAGGCACAGCTTTTCATACATAAGGGAGCTCCTCGTTTAAGCTCCTGAGTGCTTGTTTTTTTGCTGAACAAAATTTATTTAATTTACTGGCCCTGCATTGTGGCTTTTTAGGTAAATTGTCTGTTCTTTATATACATATATGGAGTTTCTCCTTTGATTTTTAATGGTACTGTAGTGCAGCAGCTTCAGCTCTGCTTGTCTATCTCCCCCCCTTCGGCATCGCTCATACTTTCTCTAACCCCTCCTCCTGCATTTTATATGCTTCTAACTTTCTCTGCTTTCTTTATTTAATGCTTTCCCTGTTGCTCTCTTTCCCTTCTTGCGTATGAGGGCTTCATCTGGATAGCCCTCCCCAGCCCCTCACTGCAAGCCACAGTAATCTATCATCACAAAGTATGGGAATCAGAGTTTCACTCTGTGCAACAGTTATTTCAAATTTTAAATCTTGGCTCTTTTTCAGGCACAGGTTTTCATAAATCAGGGGGCTCCTTGTTAAAGGTAATGCCTTCTTGATTTTTTGCTGAGCAAAATAGATTTAAGTTACTGACCCTGTATTGTGGGTTTCTAAGTGAATTGTCTGCTCTTTATATACAGTACATATATGGGGTTTCTCCTTTGATTTGTTAATGGTTCTGTAGAGCACTAGCTTCATCTCTGCTTGTCTATCTCCCCCCTTCAGCATCACTCATACTTTCTTTAACCCTTCCTCCTACAATTTATCTGCTTCTAACTTACTCTGTTTCCCATAGTTAATGCTTTTCCTGTTATTCTCTTTCCTTTCTTTGGAATGAGGGCTTGACCTGGATAGCCCTCCCCGCCCCTCACTGCAAGCCACCGAAATCTATCATCGTAAGGTAGGGACTTAGAGATTCACATTGCACACTAGTTATTTCAGATTTTAAATGATGTCATATTTTTCAGGCACTGCCTTGTATAAAGCAGGGAGCTCATTGTTTAAGTTTCTGCCTGCTTGATTTTTTGCTGAGCAAAAGAGATTTAATTTACTGACCCTGTATTGTGGCTTTTTAACAGAATTGTCTTTTCTTTATATACATATAAGGGGTTTCTCCTTTCATTTGTTAATGGTGCTGTAGTGCAGCGGCTTGAGCTCTGCTTCTCTGTCTCTCTCTCTCCCCCTTTGGCACCATTTCTACATTCTCTAACCCCTTCCCTTGCATTTTCTCTGCTTCTAACTTACACCGTTTCTCTTATTTAATGCTTTCCCTCTTGTTCTCTTTCCTTTGTAGGGTCAGAGGGCTTGATCTCGATAGCCCGCTCCAGCCCATCACTGCACAGCCACCAAAATCTATCATTGCAAGGTACAGGCCTCGGAAATTTACACTGCACACTAGTTATTTTGGATTTTAAATCCTGGCACCTTTTTCAGGCACAGGTTTTCATAAATCAGGTGGCTCCTTGTTTAAGCTAATGCCTTTTTGATTTTTTGCTGAGCAAAATAGATTTAAGTTACTGACCCTGTATTGTGACTTTTTAAGTGAATTGTCTGCTCTTTATTTACATATATGGGGTTTCTCCTTTGATTTGTTAATGGTTCTGTAGTGCAGCAGCTTCAGCTCTGCTTGTCTATCTCCCCCCTTCGGCATCGCTCATACTTTGTCTAACCCTTCCTCCTGCATTTTATATGCTTCTAACTTTCTCTGCTTCCTTTATTTAATGTTTTCCCTATTGCTCTCTTTCCCTTCTTGGGTCTGAGGGCTTCATCTAGATAGCCCTCCTCAGCCCCTCAGTGCAAGCCACCATAATCTATCATCACAAAGTATGGGACTCAGAGTTTCACTCTGCGCAACAGTTATTTCAGATTTTAAATCTTGGCCCTTTTTCAGGCACAGCTTTACATAAATCAGGGAGCTCTTTGTTTAAACTCCTGGCTGCTGATTTTTTAATGAGCAAAATAGATTTAATTTACTATCCCTGCATTGCAGTTTTTTAAGTAAATTGTCTGTTATTTATTTACATATATGGGATTTCTCCTTTGATTTGTTAATGTTGCTGTAGTGCAGCAGCTTCACCTCTGCTTGACTCTGTCTCTTTCTTTCTCTCTCTCTCTCTGCCCCTCTTCAGCACTGCTACTTCTTTCTCTAACCCCTCCCCCTGCATTTGTTCTGCTTCTAACCAACTCTGCTTCCCGTATTTAATGCTTTCCCTGTTGTTCTCTTTCCTTTCCAGGGACTGAGAGCTTGATCTGGATAGCCCTCCCCAGCCCCTGGCTGCAAGCCACCAAAATCTGTCATCTCAAAGTATGGGACTCAGAGAATCACAATGCACAATAGTTATTTCAGATTTTAAATCCTGGCACTTTTTCATGCACAGCATTGCATAAATCAGGGAGCTCCTTGTTTAAGCTCCTGCCTGCTTAATTTTTTGCTGAGCTAAATTGATTTAATTTACTGGCCCTGCATTGTGGCTTTTTAAGTAAATTGTCTGTTCTTTATATACGTATATGGGGTTTCTCCTTTTATTTGTTAATGGTGCTGTAGTGCAGCAGCTTCAGTTCTGCTTGTCTCTCTCTCCCTCCCCATTCGGCACTGATCCTTCTTTCTCTAACCCCTCCCCTGCATTTTCTCTGCTTCTAACTTACACTGTTTCTCTTATTTAATGCTTTCCCTGTTGTTCTCTTTCCTTTCTAGCATCTGAGGTCTTCATCCCGATAGTCCGCCACAGCCCATCACTGCAAGTGACCGAAATCTGTCATCGCAAGGTGCAGGCCTCAGAAATTCACCTTCAGATTTTAAATCCTGGCACCTTTTTAAGGCACAGCTTTGTATAAATCCTTGTTTAATCTCCTGAGTGCATGATATTTTGCTGAACAAAATTGATTTAATTTACCGACCCTGCATTGTGGCTTTTTAAGTGAATTGTCTTTTCTTCATATACATATAAGTGGATTCTCCTTTGATTTGTTAATGGTTCTGTAGAGCAGCAGCTTCAGCTCTCCTTGTCTCTCTCTTTCTCTCTTCCTCTTTGGCATCGCTTCTACTTTCTCTGACCCCTCCCCCTGCATTTTCTCTGCTTCTAACTTACTCTGTTTCCCTTATTTAATGATTTCCCTGTTGTTCTCCTTCATTTCTTGGGTCTGATGGTTTGATCTGGATAGTACTCCCCAGCCCCTTGCTGTAAGCCACCAAAATCTATCATTACAAGGTACAGGACATGGAGAGTCACACTAAGTACTAGTTATTTCGGATTTTAAATCCTGGCACCTTTTTCAGGCACAGCTTTGCATAAATCAGGGAGCTGCTTGATTAAGCTCCTGCCTTCTTGATTTTTTTCTGAGTAAAACAGATTTAAGTTACTGACCCTGTATTGTGCCTTTTTAAGTGAATTGTCTGTTCTTTATATACATATATGGGGTCTCTCCTTTGATTTGTTAATGGTGCTGTAGTGCAGCAGCTTCAGCACTACTTGTCTATCTCCCTCCCTTCAGCATTGCTTATACTTTCTCTAACCCCACTTCAGGCATTTTATCAGCTTCTAACTTACTCTGTTTCCCTTAATTAATGCTTTCCCTGTTGCTTTATTTCCTTTCTTAGGTCTGAGGGCATGATCTGGATAGCCCTCACCAACCTCTCACTGCAAGCCACCATAATCTATCATCGCAAAGAACAGGACTCGGAGATTCACTCTGTGCAACAGTTATTTCAGGTTTTAAATCTTGTCCCATTTTCAGGCACAGCTTTGCATATATCAGGGAGCTCCTTGTTTAAGCTTCTGAGAGCTTGATTTTTTGCAGAACAAAATTGATTTAATTTATTGGCCCTGCATTGTGGCTTTTTAAGTGAATTGTCCACTCATCTTCTACATATATGTGGTTTTTCCTTTGATTTGTTAATGGTGCTGTAGTGCAGCAGCATCAGCTCTGCGTCTATCTCTCTCTCCCCCCTTTGACACCACTCTTCCTATCTCTATCCCCTCCCCCAGCATTTTCTCTGCTTCTAACCAACTCTATTTCACTTATTTAATGCTTTCCCTGTTGTTCCCTTTCCTTTCCAGGGACTGAGGGCTTGATCTGGATAGCCCTCCCCGACCCTGGCTGCAAGCCACCGAAATCTATCATTGCAAAGTACGGGACTTGTAGATTCACACTGCGCAACAGTTATTTCAGATTTTAAATCCTGGCTGTTTTTCATGCACAGCATTGCATAAATCAGGGAGCTCGTTGTTTAAGCTCATGCCTGCTTAATTTTTTGCTTAGCAAAATTGATTTAATTTACTATCCCTGCATTGTGGCTTTTTAAGTAAATTGTCTGTTCTTTATATACATTTATGGGGTTTCTCCTTTCATTTGTTAATGGTGCTGTAGTGCAGCAGCTTCAGGTCTGCTTGTCTCTCCCCCCCCCCCGTCGGCACCGATCCTTCTTTCGCGAACCCCTTCCCTGCATTTTCTCTGCTTCTAATTTACACTGTTTCACCTCTTTAACAAATCATGGGAGGATGGGGTGGTACCCAAGGACTGGATGAGGGCAGATGTGATTCCCCATCACAAAAGTGGGAGCAAGGCAGAAGCAGGTAACTACAAACCTGTTAGTTTAACCTCAGTGATAGGGAAAATGATGGAATCACTTCAGAAGGAATGAATTGTTGAGTATCTAGAGGTCAGAGGGGCACAGGACCCAAGGCAGCATGGATTCACAGCAGGAAGGTCATGCCAGATGAATCTGAAAGATTTCTTTGACTGGGTGACCAAAGTAGTAGATCAGGGAGGGGCTGTGGACATGACCTACCTAGACTTTAGCAAAGCATTTGACACAGTCCCACACAAAAGATTAATGTACAAGTTAGCCAGCCTGGGAATGGGTTCCAAGATGACAGCCTGGGTAAAAAATTGGCTGGAGAATAGGACACAGAGAGTAATAGTAAATGGAGTCCACTCTAAAGAAAGGGGGGTTACTAGTGGGGTACCACAGGGTTCAGTATTAGGACTGGTCCTCTTCAATGTCTTTATAAGCAACATTGCAGAGGGACTGGAAGGAAAAGTATGTCTCTTTGCAGATGACACAAAGATCTGCAACAGAGTTGATGCACAAGGTGGGGTGGAAAGGATGAGAAGGGACTTAGCAAGGTTAGAGGAATGGTCAAATGTAAGGCAGCTTAGATTCAATGCTAATAAATTACAGGTAATGCACCTGGGAAACAAAAACCCAGGGGAAGAGTACACAATGGGGGGTGAGATACTAACAACAACAGAAATGGAAAGGGACCTGGGGGTAGTCATATCAGATGACCTAAAGGTGGGCAAGCAATGTGAAAGGGCAGCAAGGAGGGCTGGGGGGATACTGGGATGCATAAGGAGAGGCATCACCAGTAGAAAACAAGAAGTTATTATCCCTCTGTACAGACAGCTGGTGAGACCCCATCTGGAGTACTGCATTCAGTTCTGGAGACCCAATCTCCGCAAAGACATAGACAGGATGGAAGCTGTCCAGAGGAGGGCAACTAAAATGGTGTAGGGTCTGCACCGGAAGACATATGAAGAGAGACTTAAGGAGCTTAATATGTACAGCCTCGAGGAAAGGAGGGAGAGGGGGGACATGATAGAAACTTTCAAGTACCTCAAGGGAATCAACAAAGTCCAAGAGGGTAGCATCTTTCAAAAAAAGAGGTGTACAAGAATAAGGGGCACAATTTGAAAATGGGGGGTGGCTCAGAGGTAATTTAAGGCAGTATTTTTTCACAGAGAGGATTGAGGATGCATGGAACGGCCTTCTGGAGGAGGTTATGGAGTCAAAAACAGTGGTGGAATTCAAGCATGCATGGGACAGTCATAAGGCCGTTCTAGGGGGTAGGGGTAGGAAGAAGTAGGCTGTTGGTTAACTAGGATCTGCAGCTTATCCAGTAAGTAGGGAAATGAGCAGACTGGGTGGGCCAAATGGTCCTCATCTGTCGTCAGATTCTATGTTTCTATTTTTTTATGTTATTTAATGCTTTCCTTGTTGTTCTCTTTCATTCTAGGGTCTGAGGGCTTGATCCTGATAGCCCACCCCAGCCCATCATTGCAGGCTACCGAAATCTAGCATAGCAAAGTACGGGCCATGGAAATTCACACTGCACAGTAGTTTTTTTTTCAGATTTTAAAGCCTGGGACCT
Organism: Neoceratodus forsteri; assembly: GCA_016271365.2. NCBI lineage: Eukaryota > Metazoa > Chordata > Ceratodontiformes > Ceratodontidae > Neoceratodus > Neoceratodus forsteri. The sequence continues at coordinate 1,586,131,543 of CM028130.1, forward strand.
TTTTCAGGCCCCCCCCCTTTGCAAATATCATGGAGCTCCTTGTTAAGCTTCTGAGAGCTTGATTTTCTGCAGAAGAAAATTGATTTAATTTATTGGCCCTACATTGTGGCCTTTTAAGTGAATTGTCCATTCATCATATACATGTATGTGGTTTCTCCTTTGATTTTTTAATGGTGTTGAAGTGCACCAGCTTCAGCTCGGTTGTCTCTCTCTCTCTCTCTCTCCCCCTTCGTCATCACACCTACTTTCTATAACCCTTCCCCCTGCATTTTCTCTGCTTTGACCTTACTCTGTTTCCCTTATTTAATGATTTCCCCATTGTTCTCTTTCATTTCTAAGGTCTGATGGTTTGATGTGGATAGTATTCCCCAGCCCCTCGCTGCCAGCCACCAAAATCTATCATTGCAAGGTACGGGACTTGGAGATTCACACTGCATGCTAGTTATTTTGGATTTTAAATCCTGGCACCTTTTTCAGGCACAGGTTTGCACAAATTATGGGGCTCCTTGTTTAAGCTAATGCCTTCTTGATTTTTTGCTGAACAAAACAGAGTTAAGTTACTGACCCTATAACGTGGCTTTTTAAATGTATTGTCTGTTCTTTATATACATATATGGGGTTTCTCCTTTTATTTGTTCATGGTTCTGTAGTGCAGCAGCTTCAGCTCTGTTTTTCTCTCTCTCACTCTCTCTCCTCTTTCGGCATCACTCCTACTTTCTCTAAACCCTCCCCCTGCATTTTCTCTGCTTAAGTTCTAACTTACTCTGTTTCCCTTATTTAATGTTTTCCCTGTTGTTCTCCTTCATTTCTAAGGTCTGATGGATTGATGTGGATAGTATTCCCCAGCCCCTCGCTGCCAGCCACCGAAATCTATCATTGCAAGGTACGGGACTTGGAGATTCACACTGCATACTAGTTATTTTGGATTTTAAATCCTGGCACCTTTTTCAGGCACAGCTTTGCATAAATAATGGAGCTCCTTGTTTAAGCTCCTGCTTGCTGATTATTTGATGAACAAAATAGATTTAATTTACTTGCCCCGCATTGCGGCTTTTTAAGTAAGTTGCTTGTTCCTTATATAAATATATGGGGGTTCTCCTTTCATTTGCTAATGGTGTTGTAGTGCAGCAGCTTCAGCTCTGCTTGTTTCTCTCTCTCTCCACCCGTTTGGCACCGACCCTTCTTTCTCTAACCCCTCCCCTGCATTTTCTCTGCTTCTAACTTACACTGTTTCTCTTATTTAAGGCTTTTCCTGGTGTTCTCTTTCCTTTCTAGGGTCTGAGGATTTGATCCCGATAGCCCACCGCAGCTCATCACTGCAAGCCTCTGAAAACTATCATTGCCAGGTACAGGCCTAGGAAATTCACACTGCGCACTAGTTCTTTCAGATTTTAAATCCTGTCACCTTTTTCAGGCACAGCTTTGTATATAACTGGGAGCTCTTTGTTTAAGCTCCTGAGTGCTTGATTTTTTGCTGAACAAAATTGATTTAATTTACTGTCCCTGCATTGTGGCTTTATAAGTGAATTCTCTATTCTTCATATACATATATTGGGTATCTCTTTTGGTTTGTTAATGGTGCTGTAGTGCAGCAGCTTCAGCTCTCCTTGTCTCTGTCTCTCTCCCCCCTTCCGCATCGCTCCTGGTTTCTCTTACCCCACCCCCTGCATTTTATCAGCTTCTAACTTAATCTGTTTCCCTTAATTAATGATTTCCCTGTTGCTCTCTTTCCTTTCTTGGGACTGAGGGCATGATCTGGATAGCCCTCCCCAGTCCCTCACTGCAAGCCACTGTAATCTATCACTGTAAAGTACGGGACTCAGAGATTCACACTGTGCAACAGTTATTTCAGATTTTAAATCCTGGCCCTTTCTCATGCACAGCTTTGCATAAATCATGGAGCTCCTTGGTTAACCTCCTGCCTGCTTGATTTTTTGCTGAGCAAATTAGGTTTAATTTACTGACCCTGTATTGTGACTTTTTAAGTGAATTGTTTGTTCTTTATATACATATATGGGGTTTCTCCTTTGATTTGCTAATGGTGCTGTAGTGCTGCAGCTTCAGCTCTGTTTGTCTATCTCCCCCGCTTCGGCATCGCTCATACTTTCTCTAATCCATCCTCCTGCATTTTATCAGCTTCTAACTTAACCTGGTTCCCTTAATTAATGCTTTCCCTATTGCTCTCTTTCCTTTCTTAGGTCTGAGGGGATGATCTGGATAGCCCTTCCCAGCCCCTCACTGCAAGCCACAGTAATCTATCATCTCAAAGTACGGGAGTTGGAGATTCACCCCGTGCAACAGTTATTCCAGATTTTAAATCCTGGCCCTTTTTCAGCACAGCTTTACATAAATCAGGGAGCTCCTTGTTTATGCTCCTGCCTGCTTGATTTTTTGCTGAGCAAAACTGATTTAATTTACTAGCCCTGCATTGTGGCTTTTTAAGTAAATTGTCTGTTCTTTATATACATATGTGGGGTTTCTCCTTTGATTTGTTAATGGTGCTGTAGTGCAGCAGCTTCAGCTCTCCTTGTCTTTTTCTCTCTCTCCCCTTTTGGCATTGCTTCTACTTTCTCTAACCCCTTCCCCTCTATTTTCTCTGCTTCTAACTTACTCTGCTTCCCTTATTTAATTCTTTCCCTGTTGTTCTCCTGCATTTCTAGGGCCTGAGGGCTTGATCTGGATAGTATTCCCCAGCCCCTCGCTGCCAGCCACCGAAATCTATCATTGCAAGGTACGGGACTTGGAGATTCATACTGCATACTAGTTATTTTGGATTTTAAATCCTGGAACCTTTTTCAGGCACAGGTTTGCATAAATCAGGGAGCTCCTTGTTTAAGCTCCTGCCAACTGATTTTTTTTGCAGAGCAAAATATATTTAATTTACTGTCCCTATATTGTGGCTTTTTAAGTGAATTGTCTGTTATTTATTTACATATATGGGGTTTCTTCTTTGATTTGCTAATGGTGCTGTAGTGCAGCAGTTTCAGCACTGCTTGACTCTCTCTTTCTCCCCCCCCATCGGCACCGCTCCTTCTTTTTCTAGCCACTCCCCCTGCATTTTCTCTGCTTCTAACCAACTCGGTTTCCATTATTTAATGCTGTCCCTGTTGTTCTCTTTCTTTTCCAGGGACTGAGGTCTTGATCTGGATAGCCCTCCCCAGCCCCTCACTGCAAGTCACCATAAGCTATCATCACAAAGTACGGTACTCGGAGATTCACACTGTGTAACAGTTACTTCAGATTTTAAGTCCTGGCCCTTTCTCAGGCACAGCATTGCATAAATCAGGGAGCTCATTGTTTAACCTCCTGCCTGCTTGATTTTTTTCTGAGCAAAATAGCTTTAATTTACTGGCAATGTATTGTGGCTTTTTAAGTGAACTGTCTGTTCCTTATATACATATATGGGGTTTCTACTTTGATTTGTTAATGGTGCTGTTGTGCAGCAGCTTCTGCTCTGTTTGTCTCTCTCCCCCACTTCTGCATCGCTCATACTTTCTCTAACCCCTCCTCCTGCATTTTATCAGCTTCTAACTTAATCTGTTTCCCTTAATTAATGCTTTCCCTGTTGCTCTCTTTCCTTTCTTGTGTCTGAGGGCATGATCCGGATAACCCTCCCCAGCCCCTCTATGCATGCCACAGTAATCTATCATTGCAAAGTATGGGCCTCGGAGATTCACACTGTGCAACAGTTGTTTCAGATTTTAAATCCTGGCCCCTTTTCAGGCACAGCTTTACATAAATCAGGGAGCTCCTTGTTTAAGCTCCTGCCTGCTTGATTTTTTGCTGAGTAAAATTGATTTAATTAACTGGCCCTGCATTGTTTCTTTTTAAATAATTTGTCTGTTCTTTATATACATATGTGGGGTTTCTCCTTTGATTTGTTAATGGTGCTGTAGTGCAGGAGCTTCAGCTCTGCTTGTCTCTCTCTCTCTCTCTCTCTCTCCTCGTTTGGCACCGGTCCTTCTTTCTCTAACCCATCCCCCTGCATTTTCTCTGTTTCTAACTTACACTATTTCTCTTACTAAATGCTTTCCCTGTTGTTCTCTTTCCTTTCTAGGGTCTGAGGGCTTGATCCCGATAGCCTGCCGCAGCCCATTGCTGCAAGCCACTGAAATCTATCATAGCAAGGTACGGGCCATGGAAATTCACACTGCACACTAGTTCTTTCAGATTTTAAAGCCTGGCACCTTTTTCAGGCACAGCTTTGCATATATCAGGGAGCTCCTTGTTTAAGCTTCTGAGAGCTTGATTTTTTGCAGAAGAAAATTGATTTAATTTATTGGCCCTGCATTGTGGCTTTTTAAGTGAATTGTCCATTCATCATATACATATATGTGGATTCTCCTTTGATTTGTTAATGGTGCGGTAGTGCAGCAGCTTCAGCTCTGCTTGTCTCTCTCTCTCCCTTTGGCATCGCCCCTACTTTCTCTAACCCCATCTCATGCATTTTCGCTGCTTCTAACTTACTCTGTTTCCCTGATTGAATGCTTTCCCTGTTGTTCTCCTTCATTTCTCAGGTCTGATGGCCTGATGTGGATAGCACTCCCCAGCCCCTCGCTGCCAGCCACTGAAATCTATCATTGCAAGGTATAGGACTTGGTGATTCACACTGCATACTAGTTATTTTGAATTTATATCCTGGCACCTTTTTCAGGCACAGGTTTCCATAAATTAGGGGGCTCCTTGTTTAAGTTAATGCCTTCTTGATTTTTAGCTTAGCAAAATAGATTTAAATTACTGACCCTGTATTGTGGCTTTTTAAGTGAATTGTCTGTTCTTTATATACATATATGGGGTTTCTCCTTTGGTTTGTTAATGGTTCTATAGTACAGCAGTTTTAGCACTGCTTGACTCTCCCCATTGGCACCGCTCCTTCTTTTTCTAGTCACTTCCCCTGCATTTTCTCTGCTTCTAACCAACTCTGTTACTGTTATTTAATGCTGTCCCTGTTGTTCTTTTTCTTTCCCAGGGACTGAGGTCTTGATCTGGATAGCCCTCCCCAGCCCCTGGCTGCAAGCCACCAAAATATATCATCACAAAGTACGGGACTCAGAGTTTCACCCAGCACAACAGTTATTTCAGATTTTAAATCCTGGCCCTTTTTCATGTACATCATTGCATAAATCAGGGAGCTCCTTGTATAAGCTCCTGCCTGCTTTATTTTTTGCTGAGCAAAATTGATTTAATTTACTGGCCCTGCATTGTGGCTTTTTAAGTAAATTGTCTGTTCCTTATATACATATATGGGTTTTCTCCCTTCATTTGTTAATGGTGCTGTAGTGCAGCAGCTTCAGCTCTGCTTGTCTCTCTCTCTCCCCCCGTTCAGCACCGATCCTTCTTTCTCTAACCCCTCCCCTGCATTTACTCTGCTTCCAACTTACACTGTTTCTCTTATTTGATTCTTTCTCTGTTGTTCTCTTTCCTTTCTAGGGTCTGAGGGCTTGATACCGATAGCCCGCCACAGCCCATTGCTCAAGTCACTGAAATTTATTATCGCCAGGTATGGGCCTCGGAAATTCACACTGCACACTATTTCTTTCGGATTTTACATCCTGGCACCTTTTTCAGGCACAGCTTTGTATATATCAGGGAGCTCCTTGTTTAAGCTCCTGAGTGCTTGTTTTTTGCTGAACAAAATTGATTTAATTTAGTGGCCCTGCATTGTGGCTTTTTAAGTGAATTGTCTATTCTTCATATAGATATTTGTTATTTCTCCTTTGATTTGTTAAAGGTGCTGTAGTGCAGCAGCTTAAGCACTGCTGGTCTCTCTCTCTCTGTCTCTCTCTCCTCCCCACTTTGGCACCAGTCCTACTTTCTCTAAACTCACCCCCTGCATTTTCTGTGCTTTTAACTTACTCTGTTTCCCTTATTTAATGCTTTTCCTGTTGTTCTCTTTCCATTCTAGGGTCTGAGGGCTTGATCTGGATAGCGCTCCCCAACCCCTTGCTGCAAGCCTCCAAACTCTATCATTGCATGGTACGGCACTCAAAGATTCACTCTGAGAGCTTGCTATTTGAGATTTTAAATCCTGTCACCTTTTTCAGGCACAGCTTTGCATAAACCAGAGAGCTCATTGTTTAAGCTCCTGCCTGCTTGTCTTTTTGCTCAGCAAAATTGATTTAATTTACTGACCCCTCCTTCTGACTTTCTAAGTGAAATTTCTGTATTTTATATACATATACGGGATTCCTCCTTTGATTTCTTAGAGGTGCTGTAGTGCAGCTGTTTTAGCTATGCTTGTCTCTGCCTCCCCCCCTTCAGCACTGTTCCTACTTTTTCTTACCCTTCCCCATGCATTTTCTCTGCTTCTAACTTACTGTTTCACTTATTTAATGCTTTCCCCTGTTGTTTTCTTTCCCTTCTAGGGTCTGAGGGCTTGATCTCGATAGCCCTCCCAGGCAATTGCTGCAAGCCACCGAAAACTATATTTGCAAGGTACAGGACTCGGATATTTTCACACTGCACACTAGTTATTTTGGAGTTTAAATGATGTCACCTTTCTGAGGCACAGCTTTGCATAAATCAGGGAGCTCCTTCTTTAAGTTCCGGTCTGCTTGATTTTTTTGCTGAGCAAAACAGACTTAATTTACTGACCCTGTATTGTGGCTTTTTTAGTGAATTGTCTGTTCTTTATACACATATATGTTGTTTCTCCTCTCATTTGTTAAAGGAGCTGTAGTGCTGCAGCTTCAACTCTTCTTGTTTCTGTTCCTCCCGCTCCCCTCTTCGGCACCACTGCTACGTTCTCTAATCACTCCACTTGCATTTTCTCCGCTTCTAAGTTACACTGTTTCTCTTATTTAATGCTTTCCCTGTTGCGCTCTTTCCTTTCTAAGGTCAAAGGGCTGGATCTGTATAGCCCTCCCCAGTCCCTCACTGCAAGCCATCAAAAAATGTCATCGCAAGGTATGGGACTCGAAGATTCAGAGTGCGCCCAAGTTATTTTGGGTTTTAAATGATGTCTCCTTTCTCAGGCACAGCTTTGCATAAATCACAGAGCTCCTTGTTTAAGCTTCTGCCTGCTTGTTTTTTCGCTGAGCAAAATTGATTTCATTTACTTGCCCTTTATTGTGGCTTTTTAAGTGAATTGTTTGTTCTTTATTTACATATATGGGGTTTGTCATTTGATTTGTTAATGGTGCTGTTGTGCAGCAGCTTCAGCTCTGCTTATCTATCTCCCCCCTTGTGGCATCGGTCGTACTTTCTCTAACCCCTTGCACTGCATTTTCTCTAATTCTAACTTACTCTGTTTCCCTTATTTAATGCTTTCCCTGTTGCTCTCTTTCCTTTCGAGTCTCTGAGGGCTTGATCTGGATAGCTCTCCCTAGCCACTCACTGCAAGCCACTGAAAACTATCATTGCAAGGTACGGGACTCAGAGATTCAAACTGTGCACCAGTTATTTCGGATTTTAAATGATGTCACCTTTCTCAGGCACAGCTTTGCATAAATCAGGGAGCTCCTTTTTAAAGTTCCTGCCTGCTTGATTTTTTTGCTGAACAAAACAGATTTAATTTACTGACCCTGTATTGTGGCTTTTTAAGTGAATTGTCTGTTCTTTATATACATATATGGGGTTTCTCCATTCATTTGTTAAAGATGCTGTAGTACAGCAGCTTGAGCTCTGCTTGTCTCTCTCTCTCCCCCTTTAGAATTGCTGCTACTTTCTCTAACCCCTCCCCACGCATTTTCTCTGCTTCTGACTTACTCAGTTTCCCTTATTTAATGCTTTTCACATGTTGTTCTCCTTCATTTCTAGGGTCTGAGAGCTTGATCTGAATAGTAATCCACAGCCCCCCACAGCCAGCCACCGAAATCTATCATTGCAAGGTGCAGAACTTGGACATTCACACTGCATATTAGTTATTTTGGATTTTAAATCCTGGCACCTTTTTCAGGCACAGGTTTGCATAAATCAGGGGGCTCCTTGTTTAAGCTAATGCCTTCCTGATTTTTTTCTGAGCAAAATAGATTTAAGTTACTGACCCTGTATTGTGGCTTTTTAAGTGAATTGTCTGTTCTTCATATACATATATGGGTTTTTCCTTTAATTTGTTAATGGTTCTATAGTGCAGCAGCTTCAGCTCTGCTTGTCTATCTCCCCCCCCATTCGGCATCACTCATACTTTCTCTATCCCCTCTCCTGCATTTTATCTGCTTCTAACTTACTCTATTTCCCTGATTTAATGCTTTCCCTGTTGTTCTTCTTCTTCATTTCTAGGGTCTGATGGCTTGTTGTCGATAGTACTCCCCATCCCCTTGCTGCCAGCCACCGAAATCCATCACTGCAAGGTGCAGAACTTGGACATTCACATTGCATATTAGTTATTTTGGATTTTAAATCCTGGCACCTTTTTCAGGCACAGGTTTGCATAAATCAGAGGGTTACTTGTTTAAGCTAAAGTCTTCTTGATTTTTTGCTAAGCAAAATAGATTTAAGTTACTGACCCTGTATTGTGGCTTTTTAAGTGAATTGTATGTTCTTTATATACATATATGGGGTTTCTCCTTTGATTTGTTAATGGTTCTGTAGTGCAGCAGCTTCAGCTCTGCTTGTCTATCTCCTCCCCCCTCGATATCGCTCATACTTTCTCTATCCCCTCCTCCTGCATTTTGTCTGCTTCTAACTTACTCTGTTTCCCCTTATTTAATGCTCTTAATGCTAATTGTTGCTCTCTTTCCTTTTTTTGGAATGAGGGCTTGATCTGGATAGCCTTCCCCGCACTTCACTGCATGCCACTGAAATCAATCATCGCAATGTATGGGACTCTGAGATTCACACTGCGCACTAGTTATTTCAGATTTTAAATTATGTCACCTTTTTCAGGCACAGCTTTGCATAAATCAGGGGACTCCTTGTTTAAGCTCCTGACTGCTGATATTTTGCTGAGCAAAATAGAGTTAATTTACTGTCCCTGCATTGTGGCTTTTTAAGTGAATTGTCTGTTATTTATTTACATATATGGGGCTTCTCCTTTAATTTGTTAATGAGCTGTAGTGCAGCAGTTTCAGCTCTGCTTGGCTCTCTCCCCCCCTTTGGCACCACTCCTTCTTTCTCTAGCCCCTCCCCCTGCATTTTCCCTGTTTCTAACCAACTCTGTTTTTCTTATTTAATGCTGTACCTGTTGTTCTCTTTCCTTTCCAGGGAATGAGGGCTTGATCCGGATAGCCCTCCCCTGCCCCAGGCTGCAAACCACCGAAATCTATCTTCACAAAGTACGGGACTCGGAGATCCACACTGCGGAACAGTTATTTCAGATTTTAAATCCTATCCCTTTTTCATGCACATCATTGCATAAATCAGGGAGCTCCTTGTTTAAGCTTCTGCCTGCTTCATTTTTTGCTGAGCAGAATTGATTTAATTTACTGGCCCTATATTGTGGCTTTTTAGGTAAATTGTCTGTTCCTTATATACATATATAGGGTTTCTCTTTTCCTTTGTTAATGGTGCTGTGGTGCAGCCGCTTCACCTCTGCTTGTCTCTCTCTCTCTCTCTCTCCCCCCGTTCGACACCTATCTTTCTTTCTCTAACCCTTCCCCTGCATTTTCTCTGCTTCTAACTTACACTTTTTCTCTTATTTAATGTTTTCTCTGTTGTTCTCTTCCCTTTCTATGGTCTGTGGGCTTGATCCCGATAGCCTGCCACAGCCCATCGCTCAAGCCACTGAAATATATCATCGGCTGGTACGGGCCTCGGAAATTCATACTGCACATTAGTTCTTTCAGATTTTAAATCCTGGCACATTTTTCAGGCACAGCTTTGTATATATCAGGGAGCTCCTTTTTTAAGCTCCTGAGTGCTTGGTTTTTCGCTGAACAAAATTGATTAAATTTACTGGCCCTGCATTGTGGCTTTTTAAGTGAATTGTCTATTCTTCATATACATATATGGGTCTTCTCCTTTGATTTGTTAATGCTGCTGTAGTGCAGCAGCTTCAGCTTTGCTTGTCTCTCATTCTCGCTATCCACCCTTTGGCATCGCTCCTACTTTCTCTAACACCTGCCCCTGCATTTGCTCTGCTTCTAACTTACTCTGTTTCCCTTATTTAATGCTTTCCCTGTTGTTCTCCTTCATTTCTAGGGCCTGAGAGCTTGTTTTTGATAGCAATCCAAAGCCCCTCGCTGCAAGCCACTGAAATCTATCATTGCAAGCTATGGGTCTTGGAGATTCACACTGCGTACTAGTTATTTCAAATTTTAAATCCTGGCACCATTTTCAGGCACAGCTTTGCATAAATGAGGGAGCTCCTTGTTTAACCTGCTGCCTGCTTGATTTTTTGCTGAGCAAAATAGGTTTAATTTACTGACCCTGTATTGTGGCTTTTTAAGTGAACTGTATGTTCTTTAAAAGACAAAGAACCTCTGTGCGCAAACACTGAGGCAAGGGTTACCCCAAAGGGCATTTGGCTGGGAAGCCAAGTTTCAAGAAAATACAAAAATCACACATGCCTCCACAATGCAAAGCATCATGGGCTGCATATGCAAATCACCACAGAATGTTATGCTGGTCCAACTTTAAGCAGAATTGCATGGTGCCGAAAGGCCTCTCACACAGTTTGCAAGGGTGCTTACAGAAACATAGACACGTGTTTAGTCCTACTAGGACTCCTCAGTATGCCTCGTCTGTTTGACACCCCAGTGGAATGGACCAGCTACCCTTAAGGCAGTGTGCCTTGGATATATTGTGGTGAACCCATTAAAATAAAAAACTATTTAAAAGACAAAGAACCTCTGTGCGCAAACACTGAGGCAAGGGTTACCCCAAAGGGCATTTGGCTGGGAAGCCAAGCTTCAAAAAAATACAAAAATCACACATGCCCCCACAATGCAAACTGTGTGAGAGGCCTTTCGGCACCATGAAATTCTGCTTAAAAGTTGGACCAGCATAACATTCTGTGGTGATTTGCATATGCAGCCCATGATGCTTTGGTATATGCAGCCCATGATGCTTGCATTGTGGGGCATGTGTGATTTTTGTATTTTCTTGAAACTTGGCTTCCCAGCCAAATGCCCTTTGGGGTAACCCTTGCCTCAGTGTTTGTGCACAGAGGTTCTTTGTCTTTTAAATAGTTTTTTATTTTAATGGGTTCACCTCAATATATCCAAGGCACACTGCCTTAAGGGTAGCTGGTCCATTCCACTGGGGTGTCAAACAGACGAGGCATACTGAGGAGTCCTGGTAGGATCTAAACACATGTCTATGTCTTCTGTTAGCACCCCTTGAAACTGTGTGAGAGGCCTTCGCACCATGCACCTGCTTAATGGACCAGCATAACATTCTGTGGTGATTTAGATATGCAGCCTTAATGCATGCTTTGCATTGTGGGGCATGTGATTTTGTATACCTTTATATACATATATGGGATTTCTTCTTTGATTTAATGGTTCTGTGGTGCTGCAGCTTCAGCTCTGCTTGTCTATCTCCCCCCCCTCGACATCACTCATACTTTCTCTATCCCCTCCTCCTGCATTTTATCTGCTTCTAACTTACTCTGTTTCCCTTATTTAATGCTTTCCCTGTTGCTCTCTTTCCTTTTTTTGGAATGAGGGCTTGATCTGGATAGCCCTCCCCGCCCCTCACTGCATGCCACCGAAATATATAATTACAATGTATGGGACTCGGAGATTCACATTGCGCACTAGTTATTTTGGATTTTAAATGAGGTCACCTTTTTCAGACACAGCTTTGCATAAATCAGTGGGCTCCTTGTTTAAGCTCCTGACTGCTGATATTTTGCTGAGCAAAATATAGAAGTTGACGGCAGATAAGGACCGCAAGGCCCATCCAGTATGCCCATTTCTTTTTCTACCTTATAAATGTGCCTTCGGCCTTTGTTCTGTCAGTGGCCTATCTATTCGTACTCATTTGTATTGTTTCCTTATGCCTATCCCATGTCTGTTTGAAGCCCTGCACTGTATTCATAGCCACCACTTCTTGAGGTAGGCCATTCCATGCATTCACCACCATTTCTGTGAAAAAGAATTTCCTCACATTCCCCCTTAATCGGCCCCCCTCTAATCTCATGCTGTGTCCTCTTGTCCTGCTATATTTCTTATATTTAAACATGTTAGATGTTCACCTTGTTAATGCCTTTAAGGTGTTTGAATGCCTCAATCATATCACCTCTCTTCCTCCTTTGCTCAGGGGTATACATATTGAGCTCTGTTAATCTGTCCTCATATGTCTTCTGATGCAGTCCCTGCACCATTTAGTTGCCCTTCTCTGGACTGCCTCAATTTGGTTAATATTCTTGTGAAGGTGTGGCCTCCAATACTGCAGGCAGTACTCCAGATGGGGCCTAACCAGTGTCTTGTAAAGAGGGATTATTACCTCCCTCTTATGACTTGTGATACCCCTACTAATTTACTGTCCCTGCATTGTGGCTTTTTAAGTGAATTGTCTGTTATTTATTTACATATATGGGGTTTCTCCTTTGATTTGTTAATGGGGCTGTAGTGCAGCAGTTTCAGCTCTGCTTGGCACTCTCTCTCTCTCTCCCACCCCCTTTGGCACCACTACTTCTTTCTCTAGCCCCTCCCCCTTCATTTTCCCTGCTTCTAACCAACTCTGTTTTTCTTATTTGATGCTGTCCCTGTTGTTCTCTTTCCTTTCCAGGGAATGAGGGCTTGATCTGGATAGCCCTCACCAACCCCTCACTGCAAACTACCAAAATCTATCATCGCAAAGTACAGGACTTGGAGATTCACACTGCGGAACAGTTATTTCAGATTTTAAATCCTATCAGTTTTTCATGCACATCATTGCATAAATCGGGAGCTCCTTGTTTAAGCTCCTGCCTGCTTCATTTTTTGCTGAGCAAAACTGATTTAATTTACTGTCCCTACATTGTGGCTTTTTAAGTAAATTGTCTGTTCCTTATATAAATATATAGGGTTTCTCCTTTCCTTTGTTAATGGGGCTGTGGTGCAGCAGCTTCAGCTCTGCTTGTCTCTCTCGCTCTCTCTCTCTCCCCCCGTTTGAAACCGATCCTTCTTTCTCTAACCCCTCCCCTGCATTTTCTCTGCTTCTAACTTACACTGTTTCTCTTATTTAATGCATTCTCTGCTGTTCTCTTTCCTTTCTATGGTCTGAGGGCTTGATCCCGATAGCCTGCCACAGCCCATCGCTCAAGCCACTGAAATCTATCATTGCCAGGTATGGGCCTCAGAAATTCACACTGCACACTAGTTTTTTCAGATTTTAAGTCCTGGTACCTTTTTCAGGCACAGCTTTGTATACATCAGAGAGCTCCGTGTTTAAGCTCCTGAGTGCTTGTTTTTTTCTGAACAAAATTGATCAAATTTACTGGCCCTGCATTGTGGCTTTTTAAGTGAATTGTCTATTCTTCATATACATTTATGGGGTTTCTCCTTTGATTTGTTAATGCTGCTGTCGTGCAGCAGCTTCAGCTCTGCTTGTCTCTCATTCTCACTATTCACCCTTTGGCATTGTTCCTGCTTTCTCTAACACCTCCCCCTGCATTTGCTCTGCTTCTAACTTACTCTGTTTCCTTTATTTAATGCTTTCCCCATTGTTCTCCTTCATTTCTAGGGTCTGAGAGCTTGTTTTTGATAACAATCCACAGCCCCTCGGTGCAAGCCACCAAAATCTATCATTGCAAGCTATGGGTCTTGGAGATTCACACTGCATACTAGTCATTTCAAATTTTAAATCCTGGCACCATTTTCAGGCACAGCTTTGCATAAATGAGGGAGCTCCTTGTTTAACCTGCTGCCTGCTTGATTTTTTGCTGAGCAAAATAGGTTTAATTTGCTGACTCTGTATTTTGGCTTTGTATGTGAATTGTCTGTTCTTTATATACTTATATTGGGTTTCTCACTTGATTTGTTAATGGTGCTGTTGTTCAGCAGCTTCAGCTCTGCTTGTCTCCTCTCTCTCTTTGTTTCTCTCTCTCTCTCCCCTCTTTGGCACCAATCCTACTTTCTCCAAACACTCTCCCTGCATTTTCTCTTCTTTTAACTTACTCTGTTTCCCTAATTTAATGCTTTTCCTGTTTTTCTCTTTCCATTCTAGGGTCTGAGGGCTTGATCTGGATAACCCTCCCCAACCTCACGCTGCAAGCCACTGAACTCTATCATCGCAATGTACGGGACTCAAAGATTTACTCTGAGAAGTTGTTATTTCAGATTTTAAATCCTGGCACCTTTTTCAGGCACAGCTTTGCATAAACCAGGGAGCTCCTTGTTTAAGCTTCTGCCTGCTTGTCTTTTTGCTCAGCAAAATTAATTTAATTTACTGACCCCTCCTTTTGGTTTTCTAAGTGAATTGTCTGTATTTTATATACATATATCTGGTTCCCCCTTTGATTTCGTAGAGGTGCTGTAGTGCAGCTGCTTCAGCTATGCTTGTCCCTGCCTCTCCCCCCTCTTTTGGCACTACTCCTAGTTTTTCTTACCCCTCTCCATGCATTTTCTCTGCTTCTAACTTACTGTTTCCCTTATTTAATGCTTTCCCAGTTGTTTTCTTTCCTTTCTTGGGTCTGAGAGCTTGATCTCGGTAGCCTCCCAGCCAATTGCTGCAAGCCACCGAAAACTACATTCGCAAGGTACAGGACTCGGATATTCACACTGCACACTAGTTATTTTGGATTTTGAAAGATGTCACCTTTCTCAGACACAGCTTTACATAAATCAGGGAGCTCCTTCTTTAAGTTCCTGTCTGCTTGATTTTTTTGATGAGCAAAATAGATTTAATTTACTGACCCTGTATTGTGGCTTTTTTTGTGAATTGTTCTTTATATACATTTATGCGGTTTCTCCTTTCATTTGTTAAAGGAGCTGTAGTGCAGCAGCTTCCACTCTTCTTGTTTCTCTCCCTCTCTCCCCCCTTCAGCACTGCTCCTACTTTCTCTCACTACTCCACTTGCATTTTCTCCACTTCTAACTTACACTGTTTCTCTTATTTAATGCTTTCCCTGTTGCTCTCTTTCTTTTCTAAGATCTGAGGGCTGGATCTGTATAGCCCTCCACACCCCCTCACTGCAAGCCATCGAAAAATGTCATTGCAAGGTATGGGACTCAGAGATTCAAACTGCGCACAAGTTATTTCGGATTTTAAATGATGTCACCTTTCTTAGGCACAGCTTTCCATAAATCAGGAAGGTCTTTGTCAAAGCTCCTGCCTGCATAGTTTTTTGCTGAGCAAAATTGGTTTAATTTACTTGCCCTTCATTTTGGCTTTTTAAGTGAACTGTATGTTCTTTATATACATATATGGGTTTGTCATTTGACCTGTTAATGGTGCTGTTGTGTAGCAACTTCAGCTCTGCTTATCTATCTCCGCCCCCCTTGGCATTACTCATACTTTCTCTAACATCTCGCACTGCATTTTCTCTGCTTCTAACTTACTCTGTTTCCCTTGTTTAATGCTTTCCCTGTTCCTCTCTTTCCTTTCTAAGGTCTAAGGACTTGATCTGCATTGCCGTCCCCAGCCACTCACTGCAAGCCACTGAAAACTATCATCGCAAGGTACGGGACTCTGAGATTCAAGCTGTGCACTAGTTATTTCAGATTTTAAGTGATGTCACCTTTCTCAGGCACAGTTATACATAAATCAGGAAGCTCCTTGTTCAAGATCCTGTCTGCTTAATTTTTTTGCTGAACAAAATAGATTTAATTTACTGACCCTGTATTGTGGCTTTTTAAGTGAATTGTCTGTTCTTTTTATACATATATGAGGTTTCTCCTTTGATTTGTTAATGGTGCTGTTGTGCAGCAGCTTCAGCTCTGCTTGTCTATCTCCCCCACTTCAGCATCGCTCATACTTTCTCTAACCCCTCCTCCTGCATTTTATCTGCTTCTAACTTCTAAATTAGATTTCCCTAATTTAATGCCTTCCCTGTTGTTCTCCTTCATGTCTAGGGTCTGAGAGCTTGATCTGTATAGTAATCCATAGCCCGTCACTGCAAGCCACCGAAATCTATCATCGCAAGGTACGAGACTCAGAGATTCACTCTGCGCACTAGTTATTTCGGATTTTAAATGATATCACCTTTTTCAGGCACAGCTTTGCATAAATCAGGGAGCTCCTTGTTTAAGCTCCTGCCTGCTGATTTTTTGCTGAGTAAAATAGATTTAATTTACTGTCCCTGCATTGTGGCTTTTTAATTGAATAGTCTGTTATTTATTTACATACATGGGGTTTCTACTTTGATTTGTTAATGGTGCTGTAGTGCAGAAGTTTCAGCTCTGCTCGACTCTCTCTCTCTCCCCCCCCATTTGGCACCACTCCTTCTTTCTCTGTACCTTCCCCCTTCATTATCTCTGCTTCTAACCTACTCTGTTTCCCATATTTAGTGCTTTTCCTGTTGTTCTCTTTCCTTCCAGGGACTGAGGGATTGATCTGGATAGCCCTCTCCAGCCCCTCTGTACAAGCCATCGAAAAAAGTCATCTCAAGGAATGGGACTCTGAGATTCGTACTGTGCATAAGTTATTTCGGATTTTAAATGATGTCACCTTTCTCAGGCACAGCTTTGCATAAATCATGGAGCTCCTTGTTTAAGCTCCTGCCTGCATAGTTTTTTGCTGAGCAAAATTGATTTCATTTACTTGCCCTTCATTGTGGCTTTTTAAGTGAATTGTCTGTTCTTTATTTACATATATGGGGTTTCTGTTGTGCAGCAGCTTCAGCTTTGCTTGTCTATCTCTCCCCCTCTTTGGCATCACTCGTACTTTCTCTAACCCCTCACCCTGCATTTTCTCTGCTTCTAACTTACTCTGTTTCCCTTATTTAATGTTTTCCCTGTTGCTCTCTTTCCTTTCTAGGGTCTGAGGGCTTGATCTGGATAGCCCTCCCCAGACACTCACTGCAAGCCACTGAAAACTATCATCGCAAGGTCCGGGATTCGGAGATTCAAACTGTGCACGAGTTATTTCAGATTTTAAATGATGTCACCTTTCTCAGGCACAGCTTTGCATAAAAATGGGAGCTCCTTGTTTAAGTTCCTGACTGCCTGATTTTTTGCTGAGCAAAATTGATTTAATTTACTGACCCTGAATTGTGGCTTTTTTAGTGAAGTGTCTGTTCATTATATACATATATGGGGTTTCTCCTTTCATTTGTTAATGGTGCTGTAGTACAACAGCTTCAGCTCTGCTTATCTCTCTCTCCCCCCCTTTGGCCCTGCTCCTACTTTCTCTATCCCCTCCCCATGCATTTTCTCTGCTTCTAACTTACTTTGTTTCCCTTATTTAATGCTTTCCCTGTTGTTCTCCTTCATTTCTAGGGTCTGAGAGCTTGATCTGGAGAGTAATCCTCAGCCCCTCACTGCAGGCCATGGAAATCTATCATTGCAAGCTATGGGACTTGGAGATTCACACTGCGTACTAGTTATTTTGAATTTTAAATCCTGGCACCATTTTCAGGACAGCTTTGCATAAATCAGGGAGCTCCTTGTCTAACCTCCTGCATGCTTGATTTTTGCTGAGCAAAATAGGTTTAATTTACTGACCCTGTATTGTGGCTTTTTAAGTGAATTGTCTGTTCTTTATACACATATATATACGGTTTCTCCTTTGATTTGTTATTGGTTCTGTAGTGCAGCAGCTTCAGCTCTGATTGTCTATCTCCCCCCTCCTTTGGCATTGCTCGTACTTTCTCTAACCACTCACCCTGCATTTTTGCTGCTTCTAACTTATTCTGTTTCCCTTATTTAAATCTTTCCCTGTTCTGTTTCCTTTCTAGGGTCTCAGGGCTTGATCTGGATAGCCCTCCCTGCAAGCCACCGAAATCTATCTTCATAAGGTACGGGACGCTGAGATTCACACTGCACAACAAATATTTCAGATTTAAAATCCTGGCACCTTTTTCAGGCAGAGCTTTGTACAAATCAGGGAACTCCTTTTTAAGCTCCTGCCTGATTGATTTTTTGCTAAGCAAAATTGATTTAACTTACTAGCCCTGAACTGTGGCTTTTTAAGTAAATTTTCAATTCTTTATATACATATATGTAGTTTCTCCTTTGATTTGTTAATGGTGCTGTAGCGAAGCAGCATCAGCTCTGCTTGCATCTCTCTCTCGCTCTCTCTCCCCCATTCGGCACCGATTCTACTTTCTCTACCCCCTCCCACTATATTTTCTGTACTTCTGTACTTCTAACTTACTGTGTTTCTCTTATTTAATGCTTTCCCTGTTGTTCTCTTTCCATTCTATGGTCTGAGGGCTTGATCTGGAAAGACCTCCCCAGCCCCTCACTGCAAGCCACCGATATTGATCATCGCAACTTAGGGGACTTGAAGATTCACACTGCGTACTAGTTGTTTTAGATTTTAAATCCTGGCGCCTTTTTCAGGCGCAGCTTTCCATAAGTCAGTGAGCTCCTTGTTTAAGATCCTGCCTGCTGATTTTTTGCTGAGCAAAAATGATTTCATTTACTGGCAATTCATGTGGATTTTCAAGTAAATTGTCTGTTCTTTATATACATATATGCTTCCTCCTTTGATTTGTCAATGGTGCCTTAGTGCAGCAGCTTCACCTCTGCTTGCCTCTCTCTCCCCCCCTTCGGCACCACTCCTACATTTTCTAACCCCTCCCCCTGCATTTTCTCTGCTTCTAACTTACTCTGTTTCCCTTATTTAAATCTTTCCCTGTTGTTCTCTTTCTTTTCTAGGGTCCAGCCACTTGCTGCAAGCCACTAAAATATATCATCAAAAGGTACGTGATGCTGAGACACACTGCGCAGTTTTTATTTCAGATTTTAAATCTTGGTACCTTTTTCAGGCACAGCTTTGCATAATTCAGTGAGCTCCTTGTTTGAGCTCCTGACTGCTTGATTTATTGCTGAGCAAAATAGATTTATTTACTGACCTTGCATTGTGGCGTTTTATGTGAAATGTCTGATCTTTATATACGTATATGGGGGGTTCTCATTTGATTTATTAATGCTACTGTAGTGCAGCAGCTTGAGCTCTGCTTGTTTCTCTCACTCTCCTCATTTCTACACCTCTCCTACTTTCTCTATCCCCACTGCCTGCATTTTCTCTGCTTCTAACTTACTCTGTTTTACTTATTTAATGCTTTCCTGGTTGTTCTCTTTCATTTCTAAGGTCTGAAGGCTTGATCTGAAAAGCCCTCCCCAGCCCTTTGCTGCAAGCCACCGAAATCTATCATAGCAAGGTTTCTTAAATCCTAGCACCTTTTTCAGGCACTGTTTTGCATCAATCAGGGAGTTCCTTGTGAATTGTCTGTTCTTTATATCTAAGGGACATACAATGGTGAGCTGTCAGATAAATGATTTATCTACACAAGTGCTGTTTGACCTTGGGTAACCTCACGAGTGGCATAAGCCACGAGTGAGGGTGTCCAAGGTCAAACAGCATGTAGATAAATCATTTATCTGATAGCTCACCATTATATATTTCCCATTTATGCAATGGGTGCTTTCTATCAGTGCAGGAACATTTGATTTTGACTGTTTATCTTTATTTTAAGTTATAATTTCTGGGAGTTTTGGTTAACTTTCCTAGAGTATGTCGGCCTATCATAGTGGTTGCTATTACATGAAACACCACTCATTTTGTTGAAAACTTCTTGCTGAACAAATGTCATGCTCACAGATCTATGCTACCTTTTTCATTTTAAAGTTATTCCCATTTGTCTGTCAAAAAAGGGAAAGAAAAATTAATTTTTATGCTGATTTTTGCTAAT
Organism: Neoceratodus forsteri; assembly: GCA_016271365.2. Classification (NCBI taxonomy): domain Eukaryota; kingdom Metazoa; phylum Chordata; order Ceratodontiformes; family Ceratodontidae; genus Neoceratodus; species Neoceratodus forsteri. The sequence goes on from CM028130.1 coordinate 1,586,151,209, forward strand.
TACAAAAAAACCCTGAAAGGTATCTATAAATGAAACACCACTCATTTTGTAGATATTTTCGTGCTGAACATTTTTCGTGCTCACAGTACCATGCTATCCCTTTTTATTTTAAAGTTATTCACATTTGTTTGACAAAAAAAGTGACCAAAACTTAAATTTTCTTCTGCTTTTTCATTAATTGTAAAACATCTATAAGGTATCTATACATGAAACACCACTCATTGTGTAGATAATTTTGTGCTGAACAATTTTCGTGCTCACAGTACCATGCTATCTTTTTTTGTTTTTAAGTTATTCTCATTTGAATATGGTTAGTACTGCTTCTGAGGCCGAACATTCTAAATGAATTTTAAAGAGATTTGTGGCATAGTAACTGTGTGTATAAATGGTCACTGTATGTATACATTTATTTATACATACAGTGACTCAGATAAATGCATTTAGCACACTGAATATATGTCCACCCCATTGCTTAAATATATATATATATATATATATGTTTCTCCCTTGATTTGTTAATGGTGCTATAGTGCAGCAGCTTCAGTTTTGCTTGACTCTGTCTCTCTCACCCCTTTCGGCACCGCTCCTACTTTCTCTAACCCCTCTCCCTGCATTTTCTCTGCTTCTAACTTTACTCTGTTTCCCTTACTTAAATATTTTCCTGTTGTTCTTTTTCCTTTCTAAGGTCTGAGGGCTTGATCTGGATACCTCACCCCAGCCCCTCACTGGAAGCCACCGAAAACTATCATCGCAAGGTCTGGGACTCAGAGATCCACACTGCGCAACAATTATTTCAGATTTGAAATCATGGCACCTTTTTCAAGCACAGCTTTGCATAAATCAGATAGTTCCTTGTTTAAGCTCCTGCCTGCTTGATTTTTTGGTGAGCAAAATAGATTTAATTTTCTGACCCTGCATTGTGGCTTTTTAAGTGAATTGTCTGTTATTTATTTACATATATGGGGTTTCTCCTTCGATTTGTTAATGCTGATGTAGTGCAGCTGTGTCAGCTTTGCTTGTCTCTGTCTCACCCTCCTTCAGCATCGCTCGTACTTTCTCTCACCTCTCCCCCTTTATTTTCTTTATTTCTAACTTACTCTGTTTCACCTATTTAATGCTTTCTCTGCTGTTGTCTTCTTTCTAGGATCTAAGGGCTTGATCTGAATAGCTCACCCCAGCCCCTCACTGCAGGCCACTGAAATCTATCATTGCAAAGTATGCTACTTGGAGATTCACATTGCACACTGGTTATTTCGGAGTTTAAATGACGGCAACTTTTTCAGGCACAGCTTTCCATAAATCAGGGAGCTCCTTATTTAAGTTCCTGCCTGCTTGATTTTTTGCGAGCAAAATAGATTTAATTTACTGACCCTGTATTGTGGCTTTTTTAAGTGAATTGTCAGTTCTTTATATACATATATGGGGTTTCTCCTTTGATTTGTTAATGGTGCTGTAGTGCAGCAGCTTCAGCTCTGCTTGTCTCTCTCTGTCTCATTCTCCCTCTCTCTTGCTCTCTCTCTTTCCCCTTCAGCACCACTCGTACTTTGTTTAAACCCTTCCCCCTGCAATTACTCTGCTTCTAACTTACTCCGTTTCCCTTTTTAATGCTTTCCCTGTTGTCCTCTTTCCTTTCTAGGGTCTGAGGGCTTAATCTGGATAGCCACCCCAGTCCCTTGCTGCATGCCAGCGAAATCTATTGTCGCAAAGTATGGGATGTGGAGATTAGCACAACGCACTAATTAAATTTTGGATTTTAAGTCCTGGCACCTTTTTCAGGCACAGCTTTGCATAAATCCTGGAGCTCCTTTTTTAAGCTCCTGCCTGCTTGATTTGCTGCTGAGCAAAATAGATTTAATTTACTGACCCTGCATTGTGTATTTTTAAGTGAATTGTCTGTTCTTTATATATGTATATGGGGTTTCTCCCTTGGTTTGTTAATGGTGCTGTAGTGCAGCAGCTTCAGCTCTTCTGGTCTCTGTCTCTCTCCCTCCCTTCGGCACCACACCTACTTTCTCTAACCCATCCCACTGCATTTTCTCTGCTTCTAACTTACTCTATTTCCCCTATTTAAATATTTCCCTGTTGTTCTCTTTCCTATCTAGGGTTTTAGGGCTTGATCTAGATAGCCCTTTACAGCCCTTCGCCATACCTCTCAAACTCTTGCCTCATGAATCAGGAACAAGGCTTAAAAAAATCAGGAACAAAGATCCAAAATCAGGGACACTTCTTAAAAATTGATACTATCCTCTTAGAAAGCTGATAGAATGAGGGAATTTGTGTTAAGATGCATTTTCTGAAGAAGAACAAGTCTGTAACTTTAATGTTTGACATTATTTTGTGATTTTACTCCCCACTGTTCTGTCACAAAAATGCAAATTTTTCGACGGACAGAGGAAAATTTTGAGGCAAAATCAGGGATGTCCCTGAAAATCAGGGACAGTTGAGGCATGCCTCAGCTGCAAGTCACCAAAATCTATCATCGCAAGGTACAGGACTCGAAGATTCAAACTACGCAACAGTTAATTCAGATTTAAAATCCTGTCACCTTTATCTTGCGCAGCTTTACATAAATCAGGGAGCTCCTTGTTTAAGCTCCTGCCTGCTGATTTTTTGCTGAGCAAAATGGATTTAATTTACTGACCCTGCATTGTGGCTTTTTAAATGAGTTGTCTGTTCTTTATATACATATATGGGGTTTCTCCTTTGATTTGTTAATGGTGCTGAAGTGCAGCAGCTTAAGCTCTTCTTGACTGTCTCTCCCCCCCCTTCGGCACTGCTCCTACTTTCTCTAACACCTCTCGCTGCATTTTCTCTGCTTCTGACCTACTTTGTTTCCCATATTTAATGCTTTCCCTGTTGTTCTCTTTCCTTTCGAGGGTCTGAGGGATTGATCTGGATACCCCTCCCCAGCCCCTTGCTGCAAGCCACCAAAATCTATCATCGCAAGGTAGGGGACTCAGAGATTCACACAGTGCACTAGTTATTTTGGATTTTATATCCTGGCACTTTTTTCATGCTCAGCTTTCCATAAGTCAGGAAGCTCCTTGTTTAAGCTACTGCCTGCTGATGTTTTGCTGATCAAAACTGATTTCATTTACTGGCACTGTATTGTGGCATTTTAAGTGGATTGTTTGTTCTTTATATACACATATGATTCGTTAATGGTGCTGTTGTGCAGCAGCTTGAGCTCTGCTTGTCTGTCTCTCCTGTCCCCTTAGGCGCCGCTCCTATTTTCTCTAACACCTCTCCCTGCATTTTCTCTGCTTCTAACATACTCGGTTTCCCTTATTTAAATCTTTCCCTGTTGTTCTCCTCCCTTTCTAGGGTCCAACCCCTCACTGCAAGCCACCTAAATCTATCATCACAACGTACAGGATGTGGAGATTTGGACTGCATTCTTGTTAGTTCAGATTTTAAACCCTGGCACCTTCTTCAGGCACACTTTTGCATAATTCAGGTAGCTTCTTGTTTAAGCTCCTGCCTGCTTGACTTTTTGCTGAGCAAAAGAGATTTAATTTACTGACATTGCATTGTGGCAATTTAAGTGAATTGTCTGCTTTTTAAATACATATATGTGTTTTCTTCTTTTATTGGTTAATGCTGATGTAGTGCAGCAGCTTCAGCTCTGCTTGTTTCTCACACTCCCCCCTTCTAGACCACTCCTACTTTCTCTACTCCCTCCCCCTATATTTTCCTTAGTTCTAACTTACTCTGTTTCCCATATTTAAAGCTTTCCTTGTTGTTCTGTTTCTATTCTAGGGTCTCAGGGCTTGATCTGGATAGCCCTCCCCAGCCCCTCGCTGCAAGCCACCGAAATCTATTTTTGCAAAGTAGGGGACTCGGAGATTCACACTGTGCACTAGTTATTTTGGATTTTAAATTCTGGCAGCTTTTTCAGGCCCCAGCTTTCCATAAGACAGGGAGCTCCTTGTTTAAGCTCATGCCTGCTGATGTATTGCAGAGCAAAACTGATTTCATTTACTGGCACTGCATTGTGGCTTTTTAAGTCAATTGTTTGTTCTTTTTATACATATATGGGGATTCTCCAATGATTTGGTAATGGTGCTGTTGTGCAGCAGCTTCAGCTTTGCTTGTCTCCCCCCCCTTCGGCACCGCTCCTACTTTCTCTAATCCCTCCCCCTTCATTTTCTCTGCTTCTGACTTACTCTGTTTCTTTTATTTAAATTTTTCTGTGATGTTCTTTTTCCTTTCTAAGGTCTGAGGGCTTGATCTGGATACCCCTCCCCAGCCCCTCGCTGCAAGCCACCAAAATCTATCATCGCAAGATACGGGACTCAGAGATCCACACTGCACAACAATTATTTCAGATTTAAAATCCTGGCACCTTTTTCAGGCACAGCTTTGCATAAATCAGATGGCTCCTTGTTTAAGCTCTGGCCTGCTTGATTTTTTGCTGAGCAAAATTGATTTAACTTACTGGCCCTACATTGTGGCTTTTTAAGAAAATTGTCAGTTCTTATATATATATATGGGGTTTCTCCTTTGATTTGTTAATGGTGTTGTAGTGCAGCAGCATCTGCTCTGCTTGCCTCTCTCTCACTCTCTCCCCTTTTGCACCTCTCCTACTTTCTCTACCCCCTCCCCCTGCATTTTCTCTGCTTCAAACTTACTCGGTTTCCCTTATTTAAATATTTCCCTTTGGTTCTCTTTCCTTTCTATGGTCTATCCCCTCACTGCAAGCCTCCAAAATCTATCATCACAAAGTACGGGATGTGGTGATTCACACTGTGCACTTGTTATTTCAGATTTTAAATCCTGGCACCTTTTACAGGCACATCTTTGCATAAATCAGATAGCTCCTTGTTTAAGCTCCTGCCTGCTTGATTTTTTGCTGAGCAAAATTGATTTAACTTACTGGCCCTGCATTGTGGCTTTTTAAGTAAACTGCCGGTTCTTTATATACATATATGGTGTTTCTGCTTTGATTTGTTAATGGTGCTGTAGTGCAGCAGCTTCAGCTCTGCTTGTCTCTCTCTCTCTCTCTCCCCTCCCTTCCCCCTCGGGTTCACTCGTACTTTGTCTAAACCCTACCCCAGCATTTTATCTGCTTCTGACTTACTCTATTTCCTTTTTTTAATGCTTTTCCTGTGATTCTGTTTCCTTTCTAGGGTCTGAGGGCTTGATCTGGATAGCCGTTCCCACCCTGCACTGTAAGCTACCAAAATCTATCATTGCAAGGTACGGGACTTGGACATTCACACTACGCACTAGTTATTTCGGATTTCAAATGCTAGCATCTTTTTCAGGCCCAGCTTTGCATAAATCAGTGAGCTGCTTGTATAAGTTCCTGCCTGTTTAATTTTTTGCTGAGCAAAATAGATTTAATTTACTGACCCTGCATTGTGGCTTTTTAAGTAAATTGTCAGTTCTTTATATTCATATAAGGGGTTTCTCCTTTGATGTGTTAATGGTGCTGTAGTGCAGCAGCATCAGCTCTGTTTGCCTCTCTCTCCTTCCTTCGGCTCCGTTCCTACTTTCTTTACCCAACCTCCTATATTTTCTTCACTTCTAATTTACTCTGTTTCCCTTATTTAATGTTTTCTCTGTTGTTCTCTTTCCATTCTAGGGTCTGAGGGCTTGATATGGATAGCCCTCCCCAGCCCATCACTGTAAACCACTGAAATCTATCATCGCAGGGAAGGGGACTCGGAGATTCATGCTGTGCACTAGTTATTTTTGATTTTAAATCCTGGCACCTTTTTCAGCCACAGATTTCCATATGTCAGGGAACTCCTTGTTTAAGCTCCTGCCTGCTGATTTTTTGCTGAGCAAAATAGATTTAATTTACTGACCCTGCATTGGAGCTTTTTAAGTGAATATATGTTCTTTAAATACATGTATGGGTTTCTCCTTTGATTTTTAATGGTGCTGTAGTGCAGCAGCTTCAGCTCTGCTTGTCTCTGTCTCTCTCCCTCTTGGCACTGCTACTTTCTCTAACCACTCCCCCTGTATATTCTCTGCTCCTAACCTATACTACTTCTCTTATTTTATGCCTTCCCTGTTGTTATTTATCCTTTCTAGTGTCTGAGGTCTTGATCTGCATAGCCCTCTCCATTCCCTCGCTGCAAGCCACTGTAATCTATCATTGCAAGGTATGGGACACAAAGATTCACACTGCACACCAGTAATTTCAGATTCTAAATTCTGGCACCTTTTTCAGTCACAGATTTGCATAAATCAGTGAGCCCCTTGTTCAAGCTCCTGCCTTCTTGATTTTTTGCTGAGCAAAATAGATTTTATTTACTGACTCAGCATTGTGGCTTTTAAGTGAATTGTCTTGTTTTTACATATATGGAGTTTCTCCTTTGATTTGTTAATGGTGCTGTACTGCAGCAGCTTCAGTTCTCTTGACTCTCTCTCTCTCTCCCCTTCGGCACCGCTCCTACTTTCTCTAACACGTCCGCCTGCATTTTCTCAGCTTCTAACTTACTCTGTTTCCCATATTTCATGCTTTCCCTCTTGTTCTCTTTCCTTTCTAGGGTCTAAACATAGAAACATAGAAGTTGACGGCAGATAAGGACCTCAAGGCTCATCCAGTCTGCCCATTTCTTTTTCTATTTTATAAATGTGCCATTGGCCTTTGCTCTGTCAGTGGCCTATCTATTTATACTCATTTGTATTGCTCCCTTATGCCTATGCCATGCCTGTTTGAAGCCCTGCACTGTATTCATAGCCACCACTTCTTGAGGTAGGCTGTTCAATGCATCCACCACCCTTTCTGTGAAAAAGAATTTCCTCACATTCCCCCTTAATCATCCCCCCTCTAATCTCATGCTGTGTCCTTTTGTCCTGCTATTTTTCTTATATTTAAACATGTTAGACTCTTTCACCTTGTTAATGCACTTAAGGTGTTTGAATGCCTTAAACATATCACCTCTCTCCCTCCTTTGCTCAAGGTTATACATATTGAGCTCTGTTAATCTGTCCTCATATGTCTTCTGATGCAGTCCCTGCACCATTTTGGTTGCCCTTCTCTGGACTGCCTCAGTTTGCTTAATGTCCTTGTGAAGGTGTGGCCTCCAATACTGTACACAGTACTCCAGATGGGGCCTAACCAGTGTCTTGTAAAGAGGGATTATTACCTCCCTCTTATGACTTGTGATACCCTACTAATACACCCTAACACCCCTAGCCTTACCTACTGCTTTAGGGTCTGCTTGGATGATTTCAGGTCATCAGTGATGATGATGCCGAAGTCTCTTTCTTCCTTTGTGACTGCTAGCAACTCCCCTCCCAGCCTAAAGGTGGCTTCAGGGTTTCTCTTCCCTATGTGCATGATCTTGCACTTCTTTGCATTAAATCCCAGTTGCCACTCTTCTGACCATTTTGCTAGTTTATCCAGATCTCTTCTCATTCTGCCCACCCCATCTGGATCATCTACTCTGTTGCAAATCTTGGTGTCATCTGCAAACAAACAAGCCTTACCCTCTAGTCCATCTGCAAGATCACTAATGAAGATGTTGAAGAGGACTGGCCCCAGGACTGATCCCTGAGGTACCCGACTTGTGACTTGCATCTCTTCTGACTGTATACCATTTACCACCATTCTCTGTTTTCTGCCCATCAACCAGTTTGCCACCCAGTTGACCAACTTCTAACCCATCCCAAGCCTACCCAGCTTATTTATCAATCTTCTATGTGGAACAGTGTCAAAAGCTTTGCTGAAGTCAAGGTAGGTGACATCAACTGCTCCCCCTTGGTCCACTACTCTGGTTATCCAGTCAAAGAAGTCTATGAGATTAGTTTGACAGGACCTTCCTTATGTAAACCCATACTGTCTTGGATCCTGTGCCCCTATGGATTCCAGGTGTTGCACTATCCTTTCCTTAAGGAGAGCCTCCATAATCTTGCCCACTACTGAGGTAAGTCTGACTGGTCTGTAGTTCCCTGCCTCCTCCCTGCTACCACTCTTGTGGAGTGGGATCACATGAGCCCTTCTCCAGTCTTCTGGGACCTCTCCTGTGCTCAGAGATTCACTAAACAATTCTGCTAATGGCTCTGCTAGTTCCATCTTTAGCTCATTAAGTACCCTGGGATGTATGCCATCAGGTCCCATTGCCTTGTCCACCCTGAGCTTAGTAAGCTCTTGTAGGACCCTTTCTTTTGTGAATGGAGTGGTGCTCACCTCCCTCCCCCCTGTGTCCATGGTGCTGAACTGTGGGCCCTGCTCTACCTTCTCTTCAGTAAATACTGAGCAAAAGTATCTATTTAGGATAGATGCTTTTACATGGTCCTCCTCCTCACATGCTCCCTTTTCTCCATTAAGCTTAGCAATACCCCTTCTGGACTTTCTCGTTTCACTAATGTATCTATAGAAAGTCTTGTCACCTTCTTTTACTGTTTGTGCTAGTGTTTCCTCAGTTTGGGACTTTGCCTGCCTTACTGCCTTCCCTGCTTCCCTTAGGGCAGTTTGGTATGCCTCCCTATCTTCATCCTGCTGTGTTCTCTTATATTTCCTGAAGGCCAGCCTTTTGGCTCTGACCTTTTCTGCTACTGTATTTGAGAACCAAAGTGGTTTCTTCTTGTTTTGCACTTCCTTTTCTGTCTAACACAATGGGATGTTGCTTCAAGTATTGCATCCTTAATGCTTGCCCACTTTGCCTGTACCCCCTTACCTGTGTTTCTTTTTGCCAGGGCTAGCTTAACTCTGTTGGCCATCTTATCAAAGTCAGCTCCTCTGATCTTCCATATTTTTGCCTTGGAATGGGATGATTTAGATGTAGTAGCCAAATTGAACCATACCATGTGATGGTCACTGGCCCCCTGGTGACCTTCTACCTGGAGATCTGTGATCCCTTTCCTGTTAGTCAGTGCTAGATCTAGGATAGCCCTGTCTCTTGTGGGTTGTTTTACCAGTTGTTTGAGGCCCTCCCCCTGCAAGGAATCCACTATATATCTAGTTCTGGCAGATGTTCCTGCTGGTATTGACTAATCTGTATCCGCATGTTGAAGTCTCCATTATCAGAACCTGCCCTTTAGCTGTCATGTTTTGTATATCTTCTAACAGTACTGTGTCTATGTCTTCCCCTGGTCTGGAGGCCTGTAGACAACCAAAGTTCTTATGGCTGTCCCATTTCCTGTTTCCAGGGTGACCCATAGTTCTTCTGGCTCCTTATGTGTATTCTGAATTTCTGTAGCTTTGATATTTTCATTGACATACAGGGCCACTCCTCCCCCCCTTTTTGCACCTCCGGTCTCTTCTGAACAATACATAGCCAGGTACTGAAGTCTCCCAAGTGTGGTTACTGGTAAACCACGTCTCACTAATTGCTACTATGTCCAGTTTAGCTCTGACATTATTGCCTGCAGGTCTGGGATCTTATTTCCCAGGCTGTGAGCATTTGTGTACATGATTTTCCATTGGCTAGATTTTGGTGTGTTAGCTGTTGGGTGAGGTTTGGCATTACTCCTGTGCATTGTATGGGGAGACACACCTTTTTTCTTACCTGGTGATGCAAATGAACTGCAAACATGCTGAATCCCTGTTTGACCACTAGCTGAGGAGGGAAGGGTGTTCTTCCCATTCAACGTATGGGGTGCTGCACCCCTCTCCCCATTTGCTAGTTTAAATATTCTGCAAAGATGTCAAACTTCTGCCTCAATGCACTGACTCCCTCCTTAGTCAGAAGCAGTCCATCAAATTTAAAGAACTTTCGCTCCCAGAACTGTTGCCAGTTCCCTACTTCCCTGTGTCCTTTTTCCTGGCACCAGCCAATCAGCCACATGTTTAGCTCCCCTATCTCCCCTTTTCTGACCTTCCATCCATCTGCCCCCTCCCAGACTGGCAGGATCTCAGAGAAGGAGATGCCAGATGAAATGGAAGATAGTTTGTCACACAGCCTGGTCAGGTGTTCCTTGGTTTCCACAACTGACAGGCTGGTGAGATCATTAGTCCCTATGTGTACTAGCATATCAAAGTTTTCTCCTGCTTTGTGAACAATTTTAGCAATGCAGTCAGTGTCTCTCCATGCTGATGTACCTGGGAGACATCTGACCGTTACCCCTGGCTGGAGATGGGTATCAACTCCCCGAATCATGGAGTCTCCTATGATCAGAAGATTTTTGGATTCCCTTTTTGCTGTTTTTGTTTTGGTTCTTGATTTGGGTGAGTTTTGTTGTGCTAGCTCCTGTGCCAGTGTCCTGCTCTGCAGTGTCTTCTGCCTCTTTGTTTGATTTCAGAGATACAGGCAGATACCTGTTTGTAGTGTTTATATGGTTTTGGAGGTAATATGTTTGGAGAGCAGAGTGATGGGGCACCTGATTTGCCCCTCCTAACCACCTGCCAACCTCCTGGTCCAACTACCCTCTGCAGTCAAGGTTTTCCTGTTGGATGCTGGGGAAATGGAGGGTGGTTCTTATAATGTATTTCCTCTTGAATATGAAATTTGAGGTTTGCAATCTGTGCCCATGGTGCCCGGAGCTGAGCCCTAAGATCTCCAATGGCCCAGCATGTAGGACAGTGTCCTAAATCCTGTAAGATTGTCCTACTGAAAATTGTTCCACAGTACCTGCAGTTAATGATATCCATTCCAGATAAGTTGCTGGGTTTATAACCTAGTCAGAGTAATTAGAAGGAAAAAAATGCAAGAAATGGTTTGATTGTGTTTTGTTTTTGTTTAACTTGTTATAACAAGTTAAATTACTAGTGCCCCTGTAAATGAGCTCACCTTGTGGATGCCCCACTGATCCGCCCCTTCCTGCTGTGCCACAGAAAATGTTACAACTGTGGTACCATATAAAAGGAGTGCAGTGTGGGGTGGTTGGGGATGGGGGTGGGTGGCTGGGCCCTTCCCCTGCTGAAAAAGAAGAACCACGGACGAAAGAAAAAGAAGGTAAGAGCAGAAACAATCAGTCAACAGCAAATGCAGTAACCCTGAGAGCTTATCCTAATGTTAGATAAAACTGTAAAACCTGTAAAGCACCACCTGAAAAAATTTCAGAGAAGATATACGCTGTAAGAAACACTTTGTTACAGAGAAAAATAAAGCAATGAAATGTTAGCAACAAACAGTAGCAATCCCTGTGAGTAAAAAATAAAAACAACACCACACAGTAAATCTGCTTAGCCAAAAGAAGTCCTAATCCTTGCTCTGGCAAGGTTCTCTACCCTGCCTTTCAAGCAGTCTTGGAAGGAAAGAGCTCAGGTGAAGTTTGGTGCCTTGGCCAGCAAACAAAGTCTTCTACCTCTAAGATATCAACTAACCTGACCTTTTAAAGCTTCTTTCTGTTGGAAATTACTGACAGTTTGCAAGCTTCATCCCTCACATAGACACCTAATCCTTTGGAAGAGCTGTGGGAGGAAAGCAATTAGCTCCTTTAATGTGAGAAGGAGACTGAAACAACTCGGAGACAACAAACCTTTTCAACAACAAAAAAAAAGAATAAAATAAAACAGTGCCAAACAGTAATTTGCTTAGACCAATGATAAAAGAGTCACAAAAATGTAAGCTCCACCTGTAATAATTCCAAGAAGATATACCCTGTAAAACACTTTGCTACAGAAAAATAAAGCAGTAAGAGAAGATATACCTTGCTAAAGATGATTTGAATCAGAAGATTACAGCAGTAATCTGTTAACACACACCTGCAGGCACACCTTGAAATAATGCAGAAGAATGAATACCAGCAACAACAATTTGAATCAGAGAAAAATAAAGCAATGAAATGTTAGCAACAAACAGTAGCAATCCATGTGAGTAAAAAATAAAAACAGAACCACACAGTAAATCTGCTTAGCCAAAAGAAGTCTTAATCCTTTTCCCTTGCTTTGGTAAGGTTCTCTACTCTGCCTTTCAAGCAGACTTGGAAGGAAAGAGCTCAGGTGAAGCTAGGAGCCATGGACAGCAAACAAAGTCTTCTACCTCCAAGATATCAACTAACCTGACCTTTTAACCCTTCTTTCTCTTGGAATTTAGTGACAGTTTGCCAGCTCCACCCCTCACATACACACCTAATTCTTTGGAAGAGCTGTGGGAGGAAAGCAATTAGCTCCTTCAATGTGAGTAGGAGACTGAAACACCTCTGAGACAACAAACCTTTTCAACAAAAAAAAAAAAGTATGAAATAAAACAGTGTCAAACAGTAATTTTGCTTAGCTCCATGATAAAAAAGTCACAAAAATGTAAGGTCCACCTGTAATAATTGCAGAGAAGATATACCCTGTAAGTAACACTTTGCTACAGAGAAAAATAAAGCTGTAACAGAAGATATAACTTGCAAAAGGCTATTTGAATCAGAAGATTACAGCAGTATTCTGTTAACACACACCTGTAGGCACACCTAGAAATAATGCAGAAGAAGGTATACCAGCAACAACAATTTGAATCAGAGAAAAATAAAGCAATGAAATGTTAGCAACAAACAGTAACAATCCCTGTGAGTAAAAAATAAAAGCAACACCACACAGTAAATCTGCTTAGCCAAAAGAAGCTTTAATCCTTGCTCTGGTAAATTTCTCTACTCTGCCTTTCAAGCAGTCTTGGAAGGAAAGAGCATAGGTGAAGCTAAGTGCCTTGGCCAGCAAACCAAGTCTTCAACCTCCAAGATATCAAATAACCTGATGTTTTTAACCAATCTTACTGCTGGAAATTACTGACAGTTTGCCAGCTCCACCCCTCACATACACACGTTATCCTTTGGAAGAGTTGTGGGAGGAAAGCAATTAGCTCCTTCAATGTGAGAAGGAGACTGTAACACCTCTGAGACTAAAAACCTTTTCAACAAAAAAAAATAATAAAATAAAACAGTGTCAAACAGTAATTTTGCTTAGCCCTATGATAAAAAAGTCACAGAAATGTAAGCTCCTCCTGTAGTAATTTAAGAGGAGATATACCCTGTAAGAAACACTTTGCTACAGAGAAAAATAATGCTTTAACAGAAGATATACCTTGCAAAAGACCCTTTGAATCAAAAGATTACAGAAGTAATCTGTTAACACACACGTGGTGGCACAACTTGTAATAATGGAGAAGAAGGTATACCAGCAACAACAATTTGAATCAGAGAAAAATAAAGCAATGAAATGTTAGCAACAAACAGTAGCAATCCCTGTGATAAAAAAGAAAAATAACACCACACAGTAAATCTGCTTAGCGAAAAAAGTCTTAATCCTTTTCCCTTGCTCTGGTAAGGTTCTCTACTCTGCCTTTCAAGCGGTCTTTGAAGGAAAGAGCTCAGGTGAAGCTAGGTGCCTTGGCCAGCAAACCAAGTCTTCTACCTCCAAGATATCAACTAACCTGAACTTTTAACCCTTCTTTCTGTTGGAAATTACAGACAATTTGCCAGCTCCACCCCCTCACATACACACCTTATCCTTTGGAAGAGCTGCGGGAGGAAAGCAATTAGCTCCTTCAATGTGAGAAGGAGTCTGAAACACCTCAGAGACAACTAACCTTTTCAACAAAAAAAAAAAAGAATAAAATAAAACAGTGTCAAACAGTAATTTTGCTTAGCCCAATGATAAAAAAGTCACAAAAATGTAAGCTCCGACTGTAATAATTTCAGAGAAGATATACCCTGTAAGAAACACTTTACTAGAGAGAAAAATAAAGCAGTAACAAAAGATATACCTCGCAAAAGACCATTTGAATCAGAAGATTACAGCAGTAATCTGTTAACACACACCTGTAGGCACACCTTGTAATAATGCAGAAGAAAGTATACCAGCAACAACAATTCGAATCAGAGAAAAATATAGCAATGACATGGTAGCAACAAACAGTAGCAATCCCTGTAAGTAAAAAAATAAAAACAACACCACACAGTACATCTGCTTAGCCAAAAGAAGCCTTAATCCTTGCTCTGGTATGGTTCTCTAATCTGCCTTTCAAGCAGTCTTGGAAGGAAAGAGGTCAGGTGAAGCTAGGTGCCTTGGCCAGCAAATCAAGCCTTCTACCTCCAAGATATCAAATAATCTGAGTTTTTATACGTTCCTTCTGTTGGAAATTTCTGACAGTTTGCCAGCTCCACCCCTCACATACACATCTAATCCTTTGGAAGAGCTGTGGGAGGAAAGCAATTAGCTCCTTTAATGTGAGATGGAGGCTGAAATACATCGGAGACAACAAACCTTTTCAACAACAACAAAAAAAAAGAATAAAATAAAAAAGTGTCAAATAGTAATTTTGATTAGCCTAATGATGAAAAATTCACAAAAATGTAAGCCTCACCTGAAATAATTTCAGCGAAGATATACCCTTTAAGTAACACTTTGCTACAGAGAAAAATAAAGCAGTAACAGCAGACATACCTTGCAAAAGACCATTTGAATCAAAAGATTACAGCAGTAATGTGTTATCGCACACCTGTAGGCACACCTTGTAATAATGCAGAAGAAGGTATTCCAGCAACAACAATTAGAATCAGAGAAAAACAAAGCAATGAAATTTTAGCAACAAACAGTAGCAATCAACGTGAGTAAAAAATAAAAACAACACCACACAGTAAATCTGCTTAGCCAAAAGAAGTCTTAATCCTTTTCTCTTGCTCTGGAAATGTTCTCTACTCTGCCATTCAAGCAGTCAGGGACACTTCTTGAAAATTGATACTATCCTCTTAGAAAGCTGATAGAATGAGGGAATTTGTGTTAAGATGCATTTTCTGAAGAAGAACAAGTCTGTAACTTTAATGTTTGACATTATTTTGTGATTTTACTCCCCACTGTTCTGTCACAAAAATGCAAATTTTACGACGGACAGATGAAAATTTTGAGGCAAAATCAGGGATGTCCCTGAAAATCAGGGACAGTTGAGAGGCATGCCCCTCACTGCAAGTCACCAAAATCTATCATCGCAAGGTACAGGACTCGAAGATTCAAACTAAGCAACAGTTAATTCAGATTTAAAATCCTGTCACCTTTATCTTGCGCAGCTTTACATAAATCAGGGAGCTCCTTGTTTAAGCTCCTGCCTGCTGATTTTTTGCTGAGCAAAATGGATTTAATTTACTGACCCTGCATTGTGGCTTTTTAAATGAGTTGTCTGTTCTTTATATACATATATGGGGTTTCTCCTTTGATGTGTTAATGGTGCTGTAGTGCAGCAGCGTCAGCTCTGTTTGCCTCTCTCTACTTCCTTCGGCTCCGTTCCTACTTTCTTTACCCAACCTCCTATATTTTCTCCACTTCTAATTTACTCTGTTTCCCTTATTTAATGTTTTCTCTGTTGTTCTCTTTCCATTCTAGGGTCTGAGGGCTTGATATGGATAGCCCTCCCCAGCCCATCACTGTAAACCACTGAAATCTATCATCGCAGGGAAGGGGACTCGGAGATTCATGCTGTGCACTAGTTATTTTTGATTTTAAATCCTGGCACCTTTTTCGGCCACAGATTTCCATATGTCAGGGAACTCCTTGTTTAAGCTCCTGCCTGCTGATTTTTTGCTGAGCAAAATAGATTTAATTTACTGACCCTGCATTGGAGCTTTTTAAGTGAATTATATGTTCTTTAAATACATGTATGGGGTTTCTCCTTTGATTTTTAATGGTGCTGTAGTGCAGCAGCTTCAGCTCTGCTTGTCTCTGTCTCTCTCCCCTCTTCGGCACCACTGCTACTTTCTCTAACCACTCCCCCTGTATATTCTCTGCTCCTAACCTATACTACTTCTCTTATTGTATGCCTTCCCTGTTGTTCTTTATCCTTTCTAGTGTCTGAGGTCTTGATCTGCATAGCCCTCTCCAGTCCCTCGCTGCAAGCCACTGTAATCTATCATTGCAAGGTATGGGACACAAAGATTCACACTGCACACCAGTAATTTCAGATTCTAAATTCTGGCACCTTTTTCAGTCACAGATTTGCATAAATCAGGGAGCTCCTTGTTCAAGCTCCTGCCTTCTTGATTTTTTGCTGAGCAAAATAGATTTTATTTACTGACTCAGCATTGTGGCTTTTTAAGTGAATTGTCTGTTATTTATTTACATATATGGAGTTTCTCCTTTGATTTGTTAATGGTGCTGTACTGCAGCAGCTTCAGTTCTGCTTGACTCTCTCTCTCTCTCTCTCCCCTTCGGCACCGCTCCTACTTTCTCTAACACGTCCGCCTGCATTTTCTCAGCTTCTAACTTACTCTGTTTCCCATATTTCATGCTTTCCCTCTTGTTCTCTTTCCTTTCTAGGGTCTAAACATAGAAACATAGAAGTTGTCGGCAGATAAGGACCGCAAGGCTCATCCAGTCTGCCCATTTCTTTTTCTATTTTATAAATGTGCCATTGGCCTTTGCTCTGTCAGTGGCCTATCTATTTATACTCATTTGTATTGCTCCCTTATGCCTATGCCATGCCTGTTTGAAGCCCTGCACTGTATTCATAGCCACCACTTCTTGAGGTGGGCTGTTCCAGTGCATCCACCACCCTTTCTGTGAAAAGAATTTCCTCACATTCCCCTTAATCATCCCCCTCTAATCTCATGCTGTGTCCTTTTGTCCTATTTTTCTTATATTTAAACATGTAGACTCTTTCACCTTGTTAATGCACTTAAGGTGTTTGAATGCCTTAAACATATCACCTCTCCCTCCTTTGCTCAAGGTTATACATATTGAGCTCTGTTAATCTGTCCTCATATGTCTTCTGATGCAGTCCCTGCACCATTTTGGTTGCCCTTCTCTGGACTGCCTCAGTTTGCTTAATGTCCTTGTGAAGGTGTGGCCTCCAATACTGTACACAGTACTCCAGATGGGGCCTAACCAGTGTCTTGTAAAGAGGGATTATTACCTCCCTCTTATGACTTGTGATACCCCTACTAATACACCCTAACACCCCCCTAGCCTTACCTACTGCTTTAGAGGTCTGCTTGGATGATTTCAGGTCATCAGTGATGATGATGCCAAGTCTCTTTCTTCCTTTGTGACTGCTAGCAACTCCCCTCCCAGCCTAAAGGTGGCTTCAGGGTTTCTCTTCCCTATGTGCATGATCTTGCACTTCTTTGCATTAAATCCCAGTTGCCACTCTTCTGACCATTTTGCTAGTTTATCCAGATCTCTTCTCATTCTGCCCACCCCATCTGGATCATCTACTCTGTTGCAAATCTTGGTGTCATCTGCAAACAAACAAGCCTTACCCTCTAGTCCATCTGCAAGATCACTAATGAAGATGTTGAAGAGGACTGGCCCCAGGACTGATCCCTGAGGTACCCGACTTGTGACTTGCATCTCTTCTGACTGTATACCATTTACCACCATTCTCTGTTTCTGCCCATCAACCAGTTTGCTACCCAGTTGACAACTTCTAACCCACCCAAGCCTACCCAGCTTATTTATCAATCTTCTATGTGGAACAGTGTCAAAAGCTTTGCTGAAGTCAAGGTAGGTGACATCAACTGCTCCCCCTTGGTCACTACTCTGGTTATCCAGTCAAAAGTCTATGAGATTAGTTTGACAGGACCTTCCTATATAAACCCATACTGTCTTGGATCCTGTGCCCTATGGATTCCAGGTGTTGCACTATCCTTTCCTAAGGAGAGCCTCCATAATCTTGCCCACTACTGAGGTAAGTCTGACTGGTCTGTGGTTCCTGCCTCCTCCCTGCTACCACTCTTGTGGGTGGGATCACATAGAGCCCTTCTCCAGTCTTCTGGGACCTCTCCTGTGCTCAAGTTCACTAAACAATTCTGCTAATGGCTCTGCTAGTTCCATCTTTAGCTCATTAAGTACCCTGGGATGTATGCCATCAGGTCCCATTGCCTTGTCCACCCTGAGCTTTGTAGCTCTTGTGGGACCCTTTCTTTTGTGAATGGAGTGGTGCTCACCTCCCTCCCCCTGTGTCCATGGTGCTGAACTGTGGCCCTGCTCTACCTTCTCTTCAGTAAATACTGAGCAAAGTATCTATTTGTTGGATAGATGCTTTTACATGAGTCCTCCTCCTCACATGCTCCTTTTCTCCATTAAGCTTAGCAATACCCTTCTGGACTTTCTCGTTTCACTAATGTATCTATAGAAAGTCTTGTCACCTTCTTTTACTGTTTGTGCTAGTGTTTCCTCAGTTTGGGACTTTGCCTGCCTTACTGCCTTCCCTGCTTCCCTTAGGGCAGTTTGGTATGCCTCCCTATCTTCATCCTGCTGTGTTCCCTTATATTTCCTGAAGGCCAGCCTTTTGGCTCTGACCTTTTCTGCTACTGTATTTGAGAACCAAAGTGGTTTCCTTCTTCTTTTGCACTTCCTTTTCTGTCTAACACAGTAGGATGTTGCTTCAAGTATGCATCATAATGCTTGCCCACTTTGCCTGTACCCTTACCTGTGTTTCTTTTTGCCAGGGCTAGCTTAACTCTGTTGGCCATCTTATCAAAGTCAGCTCCTCTGATCTTCCATATTTTTGCCTTGGAATGGGATGATTTAGATGTAGTAGCCAAATTGAACCATACCATGTGATGGTCACTGGCCCCTGGTGACCTTCTACCTGGAGATCTGTGATCCCTTTCCTGTTAGTCAGTGCTAGATCTAGGATAGCCCTGTCTCTTGTGGGTTGTTTTACCAGTTGTTTGAGGCCCTCCCCCTGCAAGGAATCCACTATATATCTAGTTCTGGCAGATGTTCCTGCTGGTATTGACTAATCTGTATCCGGCATGTTGAAGTCTCCCATTATCAGAACCTGCCCTTTAGCTGTCATGTTTTGTATATCTTCTAACAGTACTGTGTCTATGTCTTCCCCTGGTCTGGAGGCCTGTAGACAAGCAAAGTTCTTATGGCTGTCCCATTTCCTGTTTCCAGGGTGACCCATAGTTCTTCTGGCTCCTTATGTGTATTCTGAATTTCTGTAGCTTTGATATTTTCATTGACATACAGGGCCACTCCTCCCCCCCTTTTTGCACCTCGGTCTCTTCTGAACAATACATAGCCAGGTACTGAAGTCTCCCAAGTGTGGTTACTGGTAAACCACGTCTCACTAGTGCTACTATGTCCAGTTTAGCTCTGACATTATTGCCTGCAGGTCTGGGATCTTATTTCCCAGGCTGTGAGCATTGTTACATGATTTTCCATTGGCTGAGATTTTGGTGTGTTAGCTGTTGGGTGAGGTTTGGCATTACTCCTGTGCATTGTATGGGAGACACACCTTTTTCTTACCTGGTGATGCAAATGAACTGCAAACATGCTGAATCCTGTTTGACCACTAGCTGAGGAGGGAGGGTGTTCTTCCCATTCAACGTATAGGGGTGCTGCACCCCTCTCCCCATTTGCTAGTTTAAATATTCTGCAAAGATGTCAAACTTCTGCCTCAATGCACTGACTCCCTCCTTAGTCAGAAGCAGTCCATCAAATTTAAAGAACTTTCGCTCCCAGAACTGTTGCCAGTTCCCTACTTCCCTGTGTCCTTTTTCCTGGCACCAGCCAATCAGCCACATGTTTAGCTCCCCTATCTCCCCTTTTCTGACCTTCCATCCATCTGCCCCCTCCCAGACTGGCAGGATCTCAGAAGGAGATGCCAGATGAAATGGAAGATAGTTTGTCACACAGCCTGGTCAGGTGTTCCTTGGTTTCCACAACTGACAGGCTGGTGAGATCAGTAGTCCCTATGTGTACTAGCATATCAAAGTTTTCTCCTGCTTTGTGAACAATTTTAGCAATGCAGTCAGTGTCTCTCCATGCTGATGTACCTGGGAGACATCTGACCGTTACCCTGGCTGGAGATGGTATCAACTCCCCGAATCATGGAGTCTCCTATGATCAGAAGATTTTTGGATTCCCTTTTTGCTGTTTTTGTTTTGGTTCTTGATTTGGGTGAGTTTTGTTGTGCTAGCTCCTGTGCCAGTGTCCTGCTCTGCAGTGTCTTCTGCCTCTTTGTTTGATTTCAGAGATACAGGCAGATACCTGTTTGTAGTGTTTATATGGTTTTTGGAGGTAATATGTTGGAGAGCAGAGAGTGATGGGGCACCTGATTTGCCCCTCCTAACCACCTGCCAACCTCCTGGTCCAACTACCCTCTGCAGTCAAGGTTTTCCTGTTGGATGCTGGGGAAATGGAGGGTGGTTCTTATAATGTATTTCCTCTTGAATATGAAATTTGAGGTTTGCAATCTGTGCCCATGGTGCCCGGAGCTGAGCCCTAAGATCTCAATGGCCCAGCATGTGGGACAGTGTCCTAAATCCTGTAAGATTGTCCTACTGAAAATTGTTCCACAGTACCTGCAGTTAATGATATCCATTCCAGATAAGTTGCTGGGTTTATAACCTAGTCAGAGTAATTAGAAGGAAAAAAAAATGCAAGAAATGGTTTGATTGTGTTTTGTTTTGTTTAACTTGTTATAACAAGTTAAATTACTAGTGCCCTTAAATGAGCTCACCTTGTGGATGCCCCACTGATCCGCCCCTTCCTGCTGTGCCACAGAAAATGTTACAACTGTGGTACCATATAAAAGAGAGTGCAGTGTGGGGTGGTTGGGGATGGGGTGGGTGGCTGGGCCCTTCCCCTGCTGAAAAAGAAGAACCGCGGACGAAGAAAAGAAGGTAAGAGCAGAAACAATCAGTCAACAGCAAATGCAGTAACCTGAGCTTATCTAATGTTAGATAAAACTGTAAAACCTGTAAGCACCACCTGAAAAATTTTCAGAGAAGATATCAGCTGTAAGAAACACTTTGTTACAGAGAAAAATAAAGCAATGAAATGTTAGCAACAAACAGTAGCAATCCCTGTGAGTAAAAATAAAAACAACACCACACAGTAAATCTGCTTAGCCAAAAAAGTCCTAATCCTTGCTCTGGCAAGTTCTCTACCTCTTCAAGCAGTCTTGGAAGGAAGAGAGCTCAGGTGAAGTTTGGTCGCCTTGGCCAGCAAACAAAGTCTTCTACCTCTAAGATATCAACTAACCTGACCTTTTAAAGCTTCTTTCTGTTGGAAATTACTGACAGTTTGCAAGCTTCATCCCTCACATAGACACCTAATCCTTTGGAAGAGCTGTGGGAGGAAAGCAATTAGCTCCTTTAATGTGAGAAGGAGACTGAAACAACTCGGAGACAACAAACCTTTTCAACAACAAAAAAAAAGAATAAAATAAAACAGTGCCAAACAGTAATTTTGCTTAGACCAATGATAAAAAAGGTCACAAAAATGTAAGCTCCACCTGTAATAATTCCAAAGAAGATATACCCTGTAAGAAACACTTTGCTACAGAGAAAAATAAAGCAGTAAGAGAAGATATACCTTGCTAAAGATGATTTGAATCAGAAGATTACAGCAGTAATCTGTTAACACACACCTGCAGGCACACCTTGAAATAATGCAGAAGAATGAATACCAGCAACAACAATTTGAATCAGAGAAAAATAAAGCAATGAAATGTTAGCAACAAACAGTAGCAATCCATGTGAGTAAAAAATAAAAACAGAACCACACAGTAAATCTGCTTAGCCAAAAGAAGTCTTAATCCTTTTCCCTTGCTTTGGTAAGGTTCTCTACTCTGCCTTTCAAGCAGACTTGGAAGGAAAGAGCTCAGGTGAAGCTAGGAGCCATGGACAGCAAACAAAGTCTTCTACCTCCAAGATATCAACTAACCTGACCTTTTAACCCTTCTTTCTCTTGGAATTTAGTGACAGTTTGCCAGCTCCACCCCTCACATACACACCTAATTCTTTGGAAGAGCTGTGGGAGGAAAGCAATTAGCTCCTTCAATGTGAGAAGGAGACTGAAACACCTCGGAGACAACAAACCTTTTCAACAAAAAAAAAATGAAATAAAACAGTGTCAAACAGTAATTTTGCTTAGCCCAATGATAAAAGTCACAAAATGTAAGGTCCACCTGTAATAATTGCAGAAGATATACCCTGTAAGTAACACTTGCTACAGAGAAAGATAAAGCAGTAACAGAAGATATAACTTGCAAAGGCTATTTGTATCAGAAGATTACAGCAGTATTCTGTTAACACACACCAGTAGGCACACCTAGAAATAATGCAGAAGAAGGTATACCAGCAACAACAATTTGAATCAGGGAAAAATAAAGCAATGAAATGTTAGCAACAAACAGTAACAATCCCTGTGAGTAAAAATAAAAAGCAACACCACACAGTAAATCTGCTAGCCAAAAAGCTTAATCCTTGCTCTGGTAAATTTCTCTACTCTGCCTTTCAAGCAGTCTTGGAAGGAAAGAGCATCAGGTGAAGCTAGAGTGCCTTGGCCAGCAAACCAAGTCTTCTACCTCCAAGATATCAACTAACCTGAGTTTTAATCTAATCTTACTGCTGGAAATTACTGACAGTTTGCCAGCTCCACCCCTCACATACACCAAGTTATCCTTTGGAAGAGTGTGGGAGGAAAGCAATAGCTCCTTCAATGTGAGAGGAGACTGTAACACCTCTGAGACTAAAAACCTTTTCAACAAAAAAAAATAATAAAATAAAACAGTGTCAAACAGTAATTTTGCTTAGCCCTATGATAAAAAAGTCACAGAAATGTAAGCTCCTCCTGTAGTAATTTTAGAGGAGATATACCCTGTAAGAAACACTTTGCTACAGAGAAAAATAAAGCTGTAACAGAAGATATACCTTGCAAAAGACCATTTGAATCAGAAGATTACAGAAGTAATCTGTTAACACACACCTGTAGGCACACCTTGTAATAATGCAGAAGAAGGTATACCAGCAACAACAATTTGAATCAGAGAAAAATAAAGCAATGAAATGTTAGCAACAAACAGTAGCAATCCCTGTGAGTAAAAAATATAAACAACACCACACAGTAAATCTGCTTAGCCTAAAGAAGTCTTAATCCTTGCTCTGGAAAGGTTCTCTACTTTGCCTTTCAAGCAGTCTTGGAAGGAAAAAGCTCAGGTGAATCTAGGTGCCTTGGCCGGCAAACCAAGTCGTCTACCTCCATGATATTAACTAACCTGACCTTTTAACACTACTTTCTGTTGGAAATTACTGACACTTTGCCAGCTCCACCCCTCACATACACACCTAATCCTTTGGAAAAGCTGTGAGAGGAAAGCAATTGGCTCTTTCAATGTGAGAAGGAGACTGAAACACCTCAGAGACAACAAACCTTTTCAACAAAAAAAAAGAATAAAATAAAACAGTGCCAAACAGTAATTTTGCTTAGACCAATGATAAAAAAAGTCACAAAAATGTAAGCTCCACTTGTAATAATTCCAAAGAAGATATACCCTGTAAGAAACACTTTGCAAGAGAAAAATAAAGCAGTAACAGAAAGATATACAACGCCAAAGACCATTTGAATCGAAGATTACAGCAGTAATCTGTTAACACACACCTGCAGGCACACCTTGTAATAATGCAGAAGAATGTATACCAGCAACAAAATTTGAATCAGAAAAAAATAAGCAATGAAATGTTAGCAACAAACAGTAGCAATCCTGTGAGTAAAAATAAAAACAAGAACCACAGTAATCTGCTTAGCCAAAAGTTTAATCCTTTATCCTTGCTCTGGTAGTTCTCTACTCTGCCTTTCAAGCAGACTTGGAAGGAAAGAGCTCAGGTGAAGCTAGGTGCCTAGGCCAGCAAACAAAGTCTTCTACCTCCAAGATATCAACTAACTCAGACATTTTAACCCTTCCTTCTGTTGAAATTTAGAGGAGATTTGCCAACTCCACCCTCACATACACACCTAATCCTTTGGAAGAGCTGTGGGAGGAAAGCAATTAGCTCCTTCAATGAGAGGGAGACTGAAACACCTCAGGGACAACAAACCTTTTCAACAAAAAAAAAAAATAAAATAAAACAGTGTCAAACAGTAATTTTGCTTAATCCATGATAAAATTCACAAAAATGTAAGGTCTCACCTGTAATAATTTCAGAGAAGATATACCCTGTTAAGTAACACTTTGCTACAGAGAAAAATAAAGCAGTAACAGAAGATATACCTTGCAAAAGGACCATTTGAATCAGAAGATTACAGCAGTAATCTGTTACACACACCTGTAGCACACCTAGAAATAATGCAGAAGAAGGTATACCAACAACAACAATTTGAATCAGAGAAAAATAAAGCAATGAAATGTTAGCAACAAACAGTAACAATCACTGAAAGTAAAAAATAAAAACAACACCACACGATAAATCTGTTGAACAAAAGAGCCTTAATCCTTTGTTCTGGTAGTAATTTCTCTGCTCTGCCTTTCAAGCTAGTCTTGGAAGGAAAGAGCATAGGTGAAGCTAAGTGCCTTGGCCAGCAAACCAAGTCTTCAACCTCAAGATATCAAATAACCTGATGTTTTAACCAATCTTACTGCTGGAAGTACTGACAGTTGCCAGCTCCACCCCTCACATACACACGTAATCCTTTGGAAGAGTTGTGGGAGGAAAGCAATTAACTCCTTCAATGTGAGAAGGAGACTGAAACACCTCTGAGACTAAAAACCTTTTCAACAAAAAAATAATAAAATAAAACAGTGTCAAACAGTAATTTTGCTTAGCCTATGATAAAAAAGTCACAGAAATGTAATCTCCTCCTGTAGTAATTTTAGAGGAGATATACCCTGTAAGAAACACTTTGCTACAGAGAAAAATAAAGCTGTAACAGAAGATATACCTTGCAAAAGACCATTTGAATCAGAAGATTACAGCAGTAATCTGTTAACACACACCTGTAGGGACACCTTGTAATAATGCAGAAGAAGGTATACCAGCAACAACAATTTGAATCAGAGAAAATAAAGCAATAAAATGTTAGCAACAAACAGTAGCAATCCCTGTGATAAAAAATAAAAATAACACCACACAGTAAATCTGCTTAAAAAAAGTCTTAATCCTTTTCCCTAGCTCTGGTAAGAGTTCTCTACTCTGCCTTTCAAGCAGTCTTGGAAGAAAGAGCTCAGGTGAAGCTAGAGTGCCTTGGCCAGCGAAACCAGTCTTCTACCTCAAGATATCAACTAACCTGACCTTTTAACCCTTCCTTCTGTTGGAAATTCTGACAATTTGCCAGCTCACCCCTCACATACACTCAATCCATTGGAAGAGCTGTGGTGGAAAGCAATTAGCTCCTTCAATGTGAGAAGGTAGCTAAACACCTCGGAACAACTAACCTTTTCAACAAAAAAAAAAGAATAAATAAAACAGTGTCAAACAGTAATTTGCTTAGCCCAATAATAAAAGTCACAAAAATGTAAGCTCCACTGTAATAATTTCAGAAGATATACCTGTAAGAAACACTTTACTAGAGAAAAATAAGCAGTAACAAAAGATATACCTGTAAAGACCATTTGAATCAGAAGATTACAGCAGTAATCTTACTTACCTATAGGCACACCTTGTAATAATGCAGAAGAAAGTATACCAGCAACAACAATTCGAATCAGAAAAAATATAGCAATGACATGGAAGCAACAAACAGTAGCAATCTATGAAGTAAAAATAAAAACAACACCACACAGTAAATCTGCTTAGCCAAAGAAGCCTTAATCCTTGCTCTGGTATGGTTCTCTAATCTGCCTTTCAAGCAGTCTTGGAAGGAAAGAGCTCAGGTGAAGCAAGTGCACCAGCCAACAAATCAAGCCTTCTACCTCAAGATAACATATAATCTGAGTTTTATCCGTCTCTTCTGTTGAAATTTCTGACAGTTTGCCAACTCCATCCCTCATCACACACTCTAATCCTTTGGAAGAGCTGTGGGAGAAAGCAATTAAGCTCCTTTAATGTAGTGGAGACTGAAATACATCAGAGACAACAAACCTTTCAACAACAAAAAAAAAAAGAGAAAATAAAAAGTGTCAAACAGTAATTTGCTTAGCCCAATGATTAAAAGTCCACAAAATGTGAGCTCCACCTGTAATAATTCAGAAGATATAACTCTGTAAAACACTTTTCTACAGAGAAAAATAAAGCAGTAACAGAAGACATACCTTGCAAAAGACCATTTGAATCAGAAGATTACAGCAGTAATCTGTTAACACACCTATAGACACACGCGTAATATTGCAGAAGAGGTATACTACAAACAACAACTTCCAATCGGAGAAAAAATAAGCAATGAAATGTTAGCAGAAACAGTAGCAATCACCGGTAAAATGAAAACAACTCCACAAGGCCAAATCTTCTTGGTAAAGGGGTCTTAATCCCTTTTCCTTTCCTCTGGTAATGTTCTCTACTATGCCTTTCAAGCAGTCTTGGAAGGAAAGAGCTCAGATGAAGCTTGGTGCCTTGGCCTGCAAACCAAGTCTGCTACCTCTAAGATAACAACTAACCTGAACTTTAGCCCTTCTTCCTGTTGGAAATTACTGACAGTTTGCCAACTCCACCCCTCACATACACACCTAATCCTTTGGAAGAGCTTTGGGAGGAAAGCAATTAACCTCTTCAATTTGAGAAGGAGACTGAAACACCACGGACACAACAAACCTATTCAACATAAAAAATAAGAATAAAATAAAACAGTGTCAAACAGTAATTTTGATTAGCCTAATGATGAAAAAGTCACAAAAATGTAAGCCTCACCTGAAATAATTTCAGAGAAGATATGCCCTTTAAGTAACACTTTGCTACAGAGAAAAAATAAAAGCAGTAACAGCAGACATACCTTGCTTACCAAAGACAGAACACGAATCAAAAGATTACCTTGTGTGTCGTTGCCAGCACCTGAAGCACACCTTGTAATAATGCAGAAGGTGTACAGCAACAACAATTCAGAATCAGAAAAACAAAGCAATTAAATTTTTAGCAACAAACGGTAGCAATCAACGTAGAGTAAAAATAAAAAACACCACACAGTAAATCTGCTTAGCAAAAGAAGTCTTAATCCTTTTCTCTTGCTTTCTGAAGGTTCTCTACTCTGCCTTTCAAGCAGTCTTGGAGGAAGGAGCTCAGGTGAAGCAAGGTGCCTTGGCCAGCAAACCCGAGTCATCAACCTTCAAGATATAAACCCTGACAGCACACCTCTTTCTGTTGGAAATTACGACGGTTGCATCTCACTCCCTCACATACACACAATCCTTTGGAAGAGCTGTGGGAGGAAAGCAATTAGCTCCTTCAATGTGAGAAGGAGACTGAAACACCTCGGAGACAACAAACCTTTTCAACAACAAAAAAGGTAAAATAAAACAGTGTGTCAAACAGTAATTTTCTTAGCCCAGTGAAAAAAGAATTACAAAAATGGAAGCTCCGCCTGTAATAATTTCAGAGAAGATATAGTCTGTAAGAAACACTTTGCTACAGAGAAAAATAAAGCAGTAACAGACGATATACCTTGCAAAAGACCATTTGAATCAGAAGATTACAGCAGTAATCTGTTAACACACACCTGTAGGCACACCTTGCAATAATGCAGAAGGTAAACCAGCAACAACAATTTGAATCAGAGAAAAATAAAGCAATGAAATGTTAGCAACAATCAGTAGCAATCCCTGTAAGTAAAAAATAAAAACAACACCACAAAGTAATTCTGCTTAGCCAAAAGGAGCTTTAATCCTAGCTCTGGTAAGGTTCTCTACTCTGCCTTTCAAGCAGTCTTGGAAGGAAAGACCTCAGGTGAAGCTAGGTGCCTTGACCAGCAAACCAAGTATTCTACCTCCAAGATATCAACTAACCTGACCTTTAATTTCTTCTTTCTGTTGGAAATTACAGACACTTTGCCAGCTCCACCCCTCACATACACACCAAATCCTTTGGAAGAGCTGTGGGAGGAAAGCACATAGCTCCCTCGATGTGAGAAGGAGACTGAAACACCTCGGAGACAACAAACACCTTTTCAACAAAAAAAAAAAAAAAAAAACTGTAATTTGCTTAGCCCAATGAATGAAAAAAATCACAAAATGTAGCTCACCATGTAATAATTTCAGAGAAGATATACCTTGTAAGAAACACTTTGCTACAGAGAGAAATAAAGCAGTAACAGAAGATATACTTTGCAAAAGACTATTTGAATCAGAAGATTACAGCAGTAATCTGTTAACACACACCTCTAGGCACACCTTGTAATAATGCAGAAGAAGGTATACTACCAACAACAATTTGAATCAGAGAAAATTAAAGCAATGAAATGTTAGCAACAAACAGTAGCAATCCCTGTGAGTAAAAAATATAAACAACACCACACAGTAAATCTGCTTAGCCTAAAGGTCTTAATCCTTGCTCTGGAAAGGTTCTCTACTTTGCCTTTCAAGCAGTCTTGGAAGGAAAAAGCTCAGGTGAATCTAGGTGCCTTGGCCGGCAAACCAAGTCGTCTACCTCCATGATGTTAACTAACCTGACCTTTTAACACTACTTTCTGTTGAAATTACTGACACTTTCACAGCTCACCCCTCACACACACACCTAATACTGAAAAGGAAAGCTGTGAGAGGAAAGCAATTGGCTCTTTCAATGTGAGAAGAGCTGAAACACCTCCAGAGACAACAAAACTTTCAACAACAAAAAAAGAATAAAAATAAAAGCAATGACAACAGTAATTTTGCTAGACCAATGATAAAAAGTCACAAAATGTAAGCTCCACTTGTAATAATTCCAAAGAAGATATACCCTGTAAGAAACACTTTGCTACAGAGAAAATAAAGCAGTAAGAGAAGATATACACTAAGATGATTTGAATCAAGAAGATTACAGCAGTAATCTGTTAACACCACACTGCAGGCACACCTCGAAATAATGCAGAGAATGAAATACCAGCAACAATTTGAATCAGAAAAAATAAAGCAATGAAATGTTAGCAACAAACAGTAGCAATCCCTGAGTAAAAAAAAAAGAAACAAACCACACAGTAATCTGCTTAGCCAAAAGAAGTCTTAATCCTTTTCCCTTGCTTTGGTAAGTTCTCACTCTGCCTTTCAAGCAGACTTGGAAGGAAAGAGCTCAGAATGACAGGAGCCATGGCCAGCAAACAAAGTCTTCTACCTCCAAGATATCCACCAACACGACATTTTAACCCATCTTTCTCTTGGAATTTAGAGACAGTTTGCCAGCTCCACCCCTCACATACACACCTAATTCTTTGGAAGAGCTGTGGGAGGAAAGCAATTAGCTCCTTCAATGTGAGTAGAGACTGAAACACCTCTGTGACAACAAACCTTTTCAACAAAAAAAAAAAATGAAAATAAAACAGTGTCAAACAGTAATTTAGCTAGCTCCATGATAAAAGATACAAAAAATGTAAGGTCCCACAATAGTGCAGCGAAGATATGCCCTGTAATGGCCACTTTGCTACAGAAAAATAAAGCTGTACAGAAGATATAACCGGCAAAGGCTATTTGAATCAGAAGATTACAGCAGTATTCTGTTAACACACACACCTGTGGACACCTAGAAATAATGCAGAAGAAGGTATACCAGCAACAACAATTTGAATCAGAGAAAAATAAAGCAATGAAATGTTAGCAACAAACAGTAACAATCCTGTGGTAAAATAAAAGCAACACCACACAGTAAATCTACTTAGCCAAAAGAAGCCTTAATCCTTGTTCTGGTAAATTTCTCTCTACTGCGCCGAAGCAGTCTTGGAAGGAAAGAGCATAGGTGAAGCTAAGTGCCTTGGCCAGCAAACCAAGTCTTCCAACCTCCAGATATCAAAATAACCTGATGTTTTAACCAATCTTACTGCTGAAATACAACAGTTTCCCAGCCCACCCCTCACATACACACGTTATCCTTGAAGAGATATGGGAGAAAGCAATTAGCTCCTTCAATGTGAGAAGGAGACTACAAACTCTGAGACTGAAAACCTTTTCATAAAAAAAAAAATAATAAAATAAAACAGTGTCAAACAGTAATTTTATAGCCTATGATAAAAGTCACAGAAATGTAAGCTCCCTAGTAATTTTGGGAGATATACCCTGTAAGAAACACTGCTACAGAGAAAATAAAGCTTTGAACAGAAGATATACCTTGCAAAAAGACCATTTGAATCAGTTACAGCAGTAATCTGTTACTTACCTACTGATGGTGGCACAACGCCAATAATGGAGAAGAAGGTATACCAGCAGCCCAACAATTTGAATCAGAGAAAATAAAGCAATAAAATGTTAGCAACAAACAGTAGCAATCCCGTGATAAAAAAAAAAATAACACACACAGTAAATCTGTAGCGAAAAATGTGTAATCCTTTTCCTTGCTCTGGTAGATTCTACTCTGCCTTCAAACAGTCTTTGAAGGAAAAAGCTCAGGTGAAGCTAAGTGCACCAGCCAACAAACCAAGTCTTCTACCTCCAAGATATCAACTAACCTGACAGCTTAACCCTTCTTTCTGTTGGAAGTACTGACATTGCCAACTCCACCCTCACACACCTAATCCTTTGGAAGAGAGCCCCGAGGAGGAAAGCAATTAGCTCCTTCAATGTAAGAGAAGGAGTCCAAACACCTCGAGACAACTAACCTTTTCAACAAAAAAAAAAAAGAATAAAATAAAACAGTGTCAAACAGTAATTTTCTTAGCCCAATAATAAAAAGTCACAAAATATAGCTCACAGATGTAATAATTTCAGAGAAGATATACCTATAAGAAACACTTTACTAGAGAAAAATAAAGCAGTAACAAAGATATACACCGCAGACCGATTTGATCAGAAGATTCAGCAGTAATCTGGTTAACACACACCTGTAGGCACACCTTGTAATAATGCAGAAGAAAGTATACCAGCAACAACAATTCGAATCAGAGAAAAATCATAGCAAAGACATACGACAAAACAAACAGTAGCAATCCTGTAAGTAAAAAATAAAAACAACACCACACAGTACATCTGCTTAGCAAAAAGAAGCCTTAATCCTTGCTCTGGTATGGTTCTCTAATCTGCCTTTCAAGCAGTCTTGGAAGAGAAAGAGATCAAGGTGAAGCTGGTGCCTTGGCCAGCAAATCAAGCCTTCTACCTCCAAGATATCAAATAATCTGAGTTTTTATACGTTTCTTCTGTTGGAAATTTCTGACAGTTTGCCAGCTCCACCCCTCACATACACATCTAATCCTTTGGAAGAGCTGTGGGAGGAAAGCAATTAGCTCCTTTAATGTGAGATGGAGACTGAAATACATCGGAGACAACAAACCTTTTCAACAACAAAAAAAAAAAGAAGAAAATAAAAAAGTGTCAAATAGTAATTTTGCTTAGCCCAATGATATAAAGGTCACAAAAATGTGAGCTCCGCCTGTAATAATTTCAGAGAAGATATAACCTGTAAGAAACACTTTTCTACAGAGAAAAATTAAGCAGTAACAGAAGACATACCTTGCAAAAGACCATTTGAATCAGAAGATTACAGCAGTAATCTGTTAACACACACCTATAGACACACCGTGTAATATTGCAGAAGAAGGTATACTAGCAACAACAACTTCAATCGGAGAAAAATAAAGCAATGAAATGTTAGCAAGAAACAGAAGCAATCCTGTAGTAAAAATAAACAACTCACAAAACCCAAATCTTCTTAGGCAAAGAAGTCTTAATCCTTTCTTTCCTCTGGTAATGTCTCTACTATGCCTTTCAAGCAGTCTTGGAAGGAAAGAGCTCAGATAAACAGCTGCCAGCGCCTGCAAACCAAGTCTGCTACCTCAAGATAACAACTAACCAGACTTTAGCCCTTCTTCCTGTTGAAAATACTGACAGTTGCAACTCCACCCCTCACATACACCTAATCCTTTGAAGAGCTTGGAGGAAAGCAATTAACCTCTTCAATTTGAGAAGGAGACTGAAACACCTCGGACACAACAAACCTATTCAACATAAAAAATAAGAATAAAATAAAACAGTGTCAAACAGTAATTTTGATTAGCCTAATGATGAAAAAGTCACAAAAATGTAAGCCTCACCTGAAATAATTTCAGAGAAGATATGCCCTTTAAGTAACACTTTGCTACAGAGAAAAATAAAGCAGTAACAGCAGACATACCTTGCAAAAGACCATTTGAATCAAAAGATTACAGCAGTAATGTGTTATCGCACACCTGTAGGCACACCTTGTAATAATGCAAAAGAAGGTATTACAGCAACAACAATTAGAATCAGAGAAAAACAAAGCAATTAAATTTTAGCAACAAACAGTAGCAATCAACGTGAGTAAAAAATAAAAACAACACCACACAGTAAATCTGCTTAGCCAAAAGAAGTCTTAATCCTTTTCTCTTGCTCTGGAAAGGTTCTCTACTCTGCCTTTCAAGCAGTCTTGGAGGGAAGGAGCTCAGGTGAAGCAAGGTGCCTTGGCCAGCAAACCGAGTCTTCAACCTTCAAGATATAAACTAACCTGACCTTTTTACCCTCTTTCTGTTGGAAATTACTGACAGTTTGCCATCTCCTCCCCTCACATACACACCCAATCCTTTGGAAGAGCTGTGGGAGGAAAGCAATTAGCTCCTTCAATGTGAGAAGGAGACTGAAACACATCGGAGACAACAAACCTTTTCAGCAATAACAAAAAAGGGCTAAAATAAAACAGTGTGTCAAACAGTAATTTTTCTTAGCCCAGTGAAAAAAGAATTACAAAAAATGGAAGCTCCGCCTGTAATAATTTCAGAGAAGATATAGTCTGTAAGAAACACTTTGCTACAGAGAAAAATAAAGCAGTAACAGACGATATACCTTGCAAAAGACCATTTGAATCAGAAGATTACAGCAGTAATCTGTTAACACACACCTGTAGGCACACCTTGCAATAATGCAGAAGGTAAACCAGCAACAACAATTTGAATCAGAGAAAAATAAAGCAATGAAATGTTAGCAACAATCAGTAGCAATCCCTGTAAGTAAAAAATAAAAACAACACCACAAAGTAATTCTGCTTAGCCAAAAGAAGCTTTAATCCTAGCTCTGGTAAGGTTCTCTACTCTGCCTTTCAAGCAGTCTTGGAAGGAAAGACCTCAGGTGAAGCTAGGTGCCTTGACCAGCAAACCAAGTATTCTACCTCCAAGATATCAACTAATTTGACACTTAATTTCTTCTTTCTGTTGGAAAACAGACACTTTGCCAGACTCCACCTCACATACACACCAAATCCTTTGGAAGAGCTGTGGGAGAAAGCAACACTAATCCTTCGAGAAGGAGACTGAAACACCTCAGAGACAACAAACCTTTCAACAAAAAAAAAAGAAAAAAAAACTGTAATTTGGCAGCCCAATGATGAAAAAATCACAAAAATGTAAGCTCGCCTGTAATAATTTCAGAAGATATACCTTGTAAGAAACACTTTGCTACAAGAAGAAATAAAGCAGTAACAGAAGATACTTTGCAAAAACTATTTGAATCAGAAGATTACAGCAGTAATCTGTTAACACACACCTCTAGGCACACCTTGTAATAATGCAGAAGAAGGTATACTACCAACAACAATTTGAATCAGAAAATTAAAGCAATGAAATGTTAGCACAAACATAGCAATCCTGTGAGTAAAAATATAACAACACCACACAGTAAATCTGCTTAGACTAAAAGTCTTAATCCTTGCTCTGGAAAGGTTCTCTACTTCTGCCTTTCAAGCAGTCATGGAAGAAAAGCTCAGGTGAATCTAGGTGCCAGCGACAAACCAGAGTCGTCTACCTCCATGATATTAGCTAACCTGACTTTTAACACTACTTTCTGTTCGAAATTACTGACACTTTGCCAGCTCCACCCCTCACGCCACACCCAAACCAATGGAAAACAGCAGAGGAAAGCACTGGCTCTTTCAATGTGAGAGAGAGACTGAAACACCTCAGAGACAACAAACCTTTTCAACAACAAAAAAGAATATAATAAAACAGTGCCAAACAGTAATTTTACTTAGACCAATGATAAAAAAGTCACAAAAATGTAAGCTCCACGTAATAAATCCGAAGATATACCCTGTAAAAACACTTTGCTACAGAAAAAATAAAGCAAGAGAAGATATACCTGCTAAAGATGATTTGAATCAGAAGATTACAGCAATCTGTTAACACACACTACAGAGCACACCTTGAAATAATGCAGAAGAATGAATACCAGCAAATTTGAATCAGAAAATAAAAGCAATGAAATGTTAGCAACAAACAGTAGCAATCACAGATAAGAATTAAAAACAGAACCACACAGTAAATCTGCTTAGCCAAAGTCTTAATCCTTTTCCTTGCTTTATAGGGTTCTCTATCTACCTTTCAAGCAGACTTGGAAGGAAGAGCTCAGGTAAAGCTAGGAGCCATAGCCAATGCAAACAAAGTCTTCTACCTCCAAGATATCAACTAACCTGACATTTTAACCCATCTTTCTTGGAATTTAGAGACAGTTCAGCTCCACCCTCAAACACCTAATTCTTTGAAGAGCTGTGGGAGGAAGCAATTAGCTCCTTCAATGTGAGTAGGAGACAGAAACACCTCTGTGAGCAACAAACCTTTCAACAAAAAAAAAGTATGAAATAAAACAGTGTCAAACATGGCTAATTTTGCTTAGCTCCACATGATAAAAGTCACAAAATGTAAGGTCACCTGTAATAATTGCAAAAGAAGATATACCTGTAAGTAACACTTTGCTACAGAGAAAATAAAGCTGTAACAGAAGATATAACTTGCAAAAGGCTATTTGAATCAGAGTTTTATCCATGAGATGACCCGGGCTATCTGGGCTGCCAGGGTACAGTTTAAGGTCAGGGTAAGCAATGCCCCTCCCCGGATTGGGAAGAGTTCATTGATTCTTCATTGACCACCATGCCGAATGAAGTTGGACAAACCCCAGGACCAGTTTCAATACCTGTCGGGATCCCAGTTGGGAGTGCCTGAAATAAGAACATGAGCCCGGGTAGTCCGTTCATTTTATTATTTCCACTCTACCCCCTAAGGAGAGCGGGAGCAGCCTCCATCTTATGATATCCATAGAGATCTTCTTCCAAAGCCTCCCATAATAGGGGGATAATTTTTTCTTGATTGGCATTCACAAGAATTGCATCTGACAAGGAACTGCTTTAGTTCAGCTTTAAAGATCCTTTGGCTAACTACGTTATGTGTTGCTGCAGGCAGCTGATTGAGTCAGAGTGGGGCACAGTATGAGAGAGATCTCTGCCCCAGAGCGGCCCTACAGAATGGGACACTAAGCTTGTCCTGTTCCTTTCCTCTGGTATTATAACGGAGTTTGCTCATGGGTAGTAGGTTAGATATCCAGGGGGGTATCACCAAGCATTGCCTTTCTCCCCAGCAGACAGGTTTTGGAATTTTATCCTATTCCTGAGTGCCAGCAGATTACACTGTTTGTACAGTGCACGGGTGTGCGTGAGCCGATCACACTTAGCACAAGTCTGCATACTATTCAGGACTATTTGAACTCTCCTTAGGAACCGTATCAGTGGCAGCTCCATTAACCTCCAGGCCATAGTCAATGACACAGAGCACGGAGCTAGAGACCACAGTCCTTAAGGCGTTAGGTGTGAGGCTGTTCCTCTGCCTATACAAGATGCCCAGTTTTGTGTTGGTTGCCTTGACCACTGACTCGATGTGCAGTCCAAAGGAGAGTGTGTCGTCGACCATGACACCAAGGTACTTGAAGGAGTGTACCTGTTCCAGTGGTTCCGCCTTATTTCTGATTGATAATGAAGGATACCATCTTTTTAATTGAGAGCTGGAGAGCAGCATTGTATTAGTTTATTACAGATTGCCAGTGAGTTATATTCATATTTTTATATATTGCTGACATATATCCCCACTCACCATTGGATATTGCAAGGATGAAGGTAACCCACTGATCAAGAATGATATTACTGAAATATATCCCACTCACCGTGAGATATTGAACAAGGTGTAAGTAACTCACTGATTGTTGAGCACAACATTACTGAAATACCTGAGGGATACCTGAGGAAAGACTAAAGGACCTTGGTATGTATTTCCTGGAGGAGGGGAGGAGTATGACAGACATTCAAGTACCTCAGGGTATAAACAAGGTACAGGAGGGTAGCATCTTTCAGAAAAGAATGTGTACAAGAACAAGGCGGCATGATATGAGGCTGGGAGGTAGGCTCAAGGGCAACGTGAGGAAGTGATTTATCTTAGAAAGAGTAGTGGGTGCTTGGAACAGCCTCCTGAGGAGGTGGTGGGGCAAAATGGTAAGGATTCAAGAATGCATGGGTTAGACATTGTGACGTGGACAGCCAGTTCTGAGTGCTATATGATCATTTTTTGTACTATAATGAAAATGTGTATGGACTGTCTCCCATGAGAAATGCTGAAACAGCATGTGAGATCACACACACACAGATTTTAGAGAAACCTGGTGCCCGTGGAGTGACCTCGCCCCCCCCCCAGGTCTCAACTGAAAGATGAAAGCCATGAGTTTATTACAGGCTGGAAGAGGCTTGAGTTGAGCATATCCATTTTATGATGCTTCAAGAGAAGGAAACCAGTTTTAGCAAACTGGTGTGAAATCGTAAATGCCTTGGTGCCTGTGTGAGAGACGATACTGATTAAGATCAAAGAGATGTCATTTGAAGAAACATGAGTTATGCTGAGTGTGCAGAATTTAATACTTGGAAAAGACATCCTGGTTTTAATAGATATATTTTTTATATATTCTGACAGGGGAGCTAGGTGACCTCGTGCAAAATAGGTGGGAAAACCAGCTTGTAAAGATTATTCTTTTTCCCTTCAGTGACACAAATGTTTGGACTCTGACAAAGAAACTTCTACAGCACTGTGCGATAAGAATTACCTTAGAATAGATAAGTCTAAGAATATTAGTGGTAGGAATCTGCACTTTTAAACCTGTTTTGTTTAAGTGATTTGCATGTTTTTGTGATATAATAGTTCTGTATTTTATGTGTTACATATTTATCTACTTTAGTAAAACTCAATTTTTAGATCTTACTTGGTCTGTCTTTGATTTATTTCCTTTACAAGTAGAGCATATGTGGTTAAATCAGACACTGTGCATAAGCTTGAATAGTGATACCAAACTGGAAAAAGGTAAGAATAATCAGAGGTCTTTATTAAAGTTCAAGGGTTCATTTCTGTACACCTGGTTAGGTGCCCATAGGTAAAGATATCTGGCCTGCCGAAGACAGAATTATCTGAGCCTGTGCATTGGGTATGCTAGCAAGAGGTTCACAGTTTGAATCCCTCCAGAACTTGATACCAAAGGTTGATTTGAACCCACAAAACAGACAAGAGGGTTACCTTGTTCTGTTAAACTGTTCGGAAGACTGCAGTCAGAGGTTGGCACTTTGGGAGTAGAAGGTTGACCTGCTGAGTGTGTTTGTGACAGACATAAGAGTACTCTCTCAATAGGGAAGAGAGGATAAGTTGCAGATCAGCTAGGGTCTGCGGTATTGCATTAGGATGGGAAAAGAGGCAGACTAGGTGGGCCACGTGGTGCTTATCTGCTGTCACCTTGTATGTTTTTATGTTACCACTCAATATGAGACATTATACAGTGTGACTATCGCTCACTGGCAGTCGAGCACTGTATTACACTGCCAAGCCTCACAACCCCAAGATATCCCAGTGTGGTGTACTACAGTTAACCAGGTTACAAAATGAAGAAAAACACTCACTCCCTGAGTGATGGATTAAACCTTTGCTCACCCAGATGGAATGGATGTCTACTGGAATCCTCACCTCTGAAAGGACAGGGATAGGTTGGAAACAGTGCAGCGCAAAGTAACAAAAATTATTTAGGGCCAACAGAGCAGACCCTATGCAGAGAGCCTCAAGGCACTAAATATGTATTCACTGGAAACTGGAAGGGAGAGGGGAGATATGACAGAGACCTTTAAGTTCCTCAAAGGAATTAACAAGGTAAACTGTGTGGAATTACCCTGAATACCAACTCAAGGTCACATGGTCACGAGTGGAAATTAATAGGAGAGAGGTTCAGGAGTGACGTGAGGAAGTATTTCTTTACAGAAAAGGTGGTGGAACCTTGAAACAGTCTGCCAGCCAAGGTGGATGCAAACACTGTTGGGGGATTCAAGCAGGCATGGGATAGAATGACAGGAATAGTGGCTGCCCAGGATGACAAAACCAGGGAGAAGAATGAGAATAGGATAATGTATGTACCAGTACATGACTCTGTTGATATATTGTACAAGACGCAGTGCAATGCCGTGGTAACAGAGAGTTACAGAGGTACAGTTTACACCACTTGTTTTTTATCTTTTGTACCACACCCCTTACTTTACATGTCTCCTGTAAAATATGTCACTGTCTCCCTTTGTCCTAGTCTACCCATTCTGTTACCCTACAGACAGATCCACCAACTACAAGCATGCTTACACTGCTGCCTGTGCAGCGCATTGCTCCGTGCACACAGGTTCATGTGCTGCAAGGTTGGTGATGTCCACTCTTACTGAAGCATCCTTGAAGTCTTTACAGCCTGTTTCTGCTGTAGCTCAGGAGTGGGTAAGCGTATCGGAGTGAGCGGGTTAAAGTGCTGTGTGAATGCTCCTCCACCGCTGACCTCTGGGAAGATGCACCTGGCTCCTAGAATGCACAGCCCCTCTCCTTTGCAGCCTGTGTCAGCGTGAGGATGGGCTGAGCCTGCTTCAGCAGTTGGAGTAGGAATGAAATGGTGCAAACAGTGCTGCACTGCAGCCATGTAAACACGACTAGGATACTTCCTAACCTAAGGCAATCCCCTGCCTCCATGGCTTCAGGCATGCATTGCAGCCATGTAAACATGACTAGAATATTTCCTAACCTAAGGCAATCCCCTGCCTCCATGGCTTCAGGCATGCACTGCAGCCATGTAAACCCGACTAGAATACTTTCTAACCTAAGGCAATCCCCTGCCTCCATGGCTTCAGGCAGGGGACTGCAGGTGCTCTGCAATTGCTGTTCCTGCCCATTTATTCTATACTGAGCCCTCTCCACTCTGAGGCATTCCAAAGGGTTATTTACTCAATGTGTATAGCTCCTCTGAGCCAGTGTTAGAGAGGACAGGAAAGCATTTCTAACTGGCAGCTGTTTATAAAGTTCTTATTCTCAGAAATTATATGCATTCACCTGAATTATCCATATTTAACTGTACCTGAATAAAAAGTGATACAAAAAGCTGCATTTTGCTTTGTCTTGTTTTTATGAGCAGCATTCTTTTACAGTTCTCTTTATGGAACCAATCATTTAGAATTTTAACTATGTCATGGTTTGTGCACAGAACTATAAACAGGGTTCTGATAGGTCAGCAGTTCATAATTCGCATTCTGTACATGTTTTATCTTCTCTTAAGAAACGAAGATATATCGGCACACTAAAAATCAACTCAAAACATTTTTAAAATGTGTTTTATTATGTATAACAACAAGCCATTGTATAATAGCAATAATGCACTCCAGGGTGTGGGTTGTGCTGGGATAACCTCACTTCTGGGACATTGGGCGCACTAGGCCTACAGCCTCATGCCTAACCACCCAGGCATGAGGTTATTCCAGCACAATCCACACCCTGTCATGCATTATTGCTTAACTGGCTCCCTGAAGGTACATTTTTTAAATCTACCATTATGAATTCTTTAATTTGTGTGAAGTCTCTGAAAAATGAATCATCAAGTATCTCTTTTCTTTTTAATTCTAGTCCCTAAAACTTCTGAGTCACAGAATAGTCACCAGTTCCAACTTCCTGCACACCAGCAGAGTCTCACCGAAGAGAAGCACTTTAACTTTACCTTATACTAGAAGAGCTTCCCAGATCCACTGATATTTCCAAAGTACGGGAATAAAGAATATGAGCTTTTTCACCGAAGACGGAAACAGGAAATGTTTTGGATGACACAGAAGCCTTTTCAGCCTATTATTGGAAGGGAGAGTTTTACACTACAGGAAAATCTGGCAGTGCATAGGGTGAGCTGCATGGGCCAGAAACATTTTAAATATATTGACTTTGGGAAGAGTTTTAGATATAACAACAAGCTGTCATACCGACAGGCAATTCATACAAGGGAAAGACCCTTCAATTGTATGACATGTGGAAAGAGTTTTAAATGGAAGGTACATCTCAAAGACCATCAGAGGGTACACACAGGGGAGGAACCTTTTAAATGTACTGAGTGTGGGAAGAGTTTTAGATGGAATACCCAGCTGTTACGTCATCGGAGGTTTCACACAGGAGAGATGCTAGCATTTAATAGTGGGAACAGTTTCACAGAAAAAGAAAACCTCTCAGTCCACCAGCAGATGCGTAGAGCAAAGAAACTTTTTATATGTACTGAGTGTGGGAAAAGTTTTACAACTAAATTATATTTTACTAAACACCAGATGATTCACAAAGAGGAGAAACGTTTTAAACGTACTGAGTATGGAAAGAGTTTCAGAACTAATAACCAGATCTCAAACCATCAAAGAATGAGCAAAGGGGAGAGGATGTTTAAATGTACACAATGTAGAAAAAGTTTCAAAACTGAAAAGTTTTTTAATAAACACCAGATGTATCACACAGAGAAATGTTTTAAATGTGCTGAGTGTGGGAAGCGTTTTAGATGGAAGGTACATCTCACAGAACATCAGAGGGTACACACAGGGGAGGAACCTTTTAAATGCACCGAGTGTGGAAAGAGTTTTAAATGGAATACCCAGCTTTCACGGCATCAGAGGATTCACACAGGGGAGTCAGTGTTTCATTGTACAGAGTGTGGAAAGAGCTTTAAAGAAAAGGAAAACCTCTTACTCCATCAAAAGATTCACACAGGGGAGAATCTTTTTAAATGTAGTGAGTGTGGGAAAAGTTTCACATCTAAGTTATATTTTAATAAACACCAGATGATTCACACAGGGGAAAAACCATTCAAATGTACTGAATGTGTAGAGAGTTTTAGATGGCATTCCCAGCTCTCACGCCACCGAAGGATTCACAGAGGAGAGACAACTTTCAATTGCACAGAGTGCGGGAAGAGTTTTAAAGGGAAGGAAAACCTCTCACTTCATCAGAGGATTCACATGGAGAAACCATTTAAATGTGCAGACTGTGGAAAGAATTTTAGATTGAATAACCAGCTCTCACAACATCAGAGGATTCACACAGGGGAAACCACTTTTAATTGCACAGAGTGTGGTAAGGGTTTCATAACTAAACAGTCTTTTACTAGACACCAAATAAGTCACACAGACGTGAAACCTTTCAAATGTAATGAGTGTGGCAAGCATTTTAGAGTGAAGGTAAACCTCACAGAACACCAGAGGATACACACAGGGGAGGAACCTTTTAAATGTATTGAGTGTGGGAAGAGCTTTAAATGGAATAAACAGCTCTTACGCCATCAACGGATTCACACAGTGGAGACAACGTTTAACTGTACAGAGTGTGGAAAGAGCTTTAAGGAGAAGGAAAACCTCTTCAATCATCAGAAGATTCACATGGGTGAAAAACCTTTTACATGTAATGACTGTGGAAAGAGTTTCACAACTAAAGTATATTTTACCAAACACCAGACAATCCACACAGGAGAGAAACCTTATAAATGTATGGAGTGTGAAAAGAGTTTTATATCGAAAGCACATCTTAAAAACCATCAAAGGGTACACTCAGGGGAGGAACCTTTTAAATGTTCTGAGTGCGGGAAGACTTTTAGATGGAGTACCCAGTTTTCACGCCATCAGAAGACTCACACAGGGGAGACGACATTTAGTCCTGCAGCAGGGAAAGAAATTTAAAACGGAACTGGTATTCTATCATTGAATTTACAGAGAGGAAAAATATGTTATATTGAGTGTAGGAACAGTTTCACAACTAAATTATGTATGTTTTATTAAATACGGATGATTCCCATAGGGAAATCATCCCTACACTCAGACTTAATAAATTATTTTAAAATTAATTATTTTAATCATCTTACCAGGAAAGACGTACAGCTTGTTTCAGATATACCGTATCCGGGGGGGAGGGGACAGACAACAATGTAATATAAGAAGTTGCAGTAAGTACAAGTCAGCAAATTGTGTAAGTGCCACTACCAGGTACCAAGAAATACAATACAGGAAATGACCTCAGCTAACACCCACCTGGTTAACAAAAGGCAAAACACTTTTTTCTAAATGTATGTCTTTACTGAATTAAAAAAAAAAAAACTAAACAACAATATACATTATAAAATGGGTTTGAAAAATCATGAAGCCTGATTGGCTGAGGGCCATCTTTACCTGTGCTGTTATCTCGGTACAACAGCACTGGATAAAGATCCAGCAGTCTTCTCACAATAAAATCAGCACTAACTGCACATCCCTGACTGCCATCACAGGCATGGCTGCCATCTTTACTCACTTCACCTTCAGTTAAGCCCTGAATATAAAGCTGTTTCAAATTAAAAAAAGTTATATTGCTTGCCCTCGTAATCCTCTTCTTACACTTACACACATACATTTTAAACATTAAAATGAAGTACCACAGTACTTGCAGTGTTCATTTCTGATGTTTCTTTGCTGGCCATGAAAAATCCCCCACCTATCCTCACTTGCTCACCATGGTAATCTCTTCTGTTGAACCTGCTACAGATACAGTAAAAGCCGTGGTTCCATCTGAGGACTTCTGTTGTGTGAGTGAGGGGTAAACATCATGTCTCTCAACCTTTTGTCTCCCAAATGTGGAACATTGCCTCTCAAAATGTGGAACAAATGGGCAAAATGTGGAACACTTAATCAAATCTTTACCTAAGAGGCCCAGAACACTGTTAAAATGTTTGCCTTTATGTTCAGAAAGTCTGTTATTAATTGAATAATATATTTTTGCATTATTTACAATGGATTTTTGCTTTAAAATTGTAACTTTGAATGTGGGACAAGTCCTCAAAATGTGGAACGGGGGAGCTTTTGTGAAGTAAAATGAGGAACTGTTGCTCGTAATGTGGGACAGTTGAGAGGTATGGTGAATATTTTCCCAGTGGAACTAGCAGAGATTTGAATCTTTGCTTTCTGTCCACAGTAAGCATTCCATCTATTGAGTGCAAGAAAGATAAACAAGAGACACATTGTGGAGAAAAAGGAAGAAATACTATACAAGAGGAGGAAATACAAGGAAACAGGTCAATGCTGTAAGTTTGGGAAAATAGGGGGTTTACGGGCAAATTAAAAAAATGTATTTAGCTCTGCATTATATTTGAAAATTAGATAGCATGACAAATGTTGGGATGTGCTTGGACTGTTCTGTTGGAGGTTGACGAATGTTTTAAAAAACTGTAAAACGGTTTAACATTTTATTTTTGAGTATTTTATACCCCCCTCAACTAAATCTTGGACCCATTTTATAACTGAAATAAGACACTCCACAGTGTGCTTTGTGGTGATATAATGGCATTTCTTGGGTAGTTTAGGTATTTAGTAATGCATTGTGCCTCACAACACAGCCAAGTGTGCCATAATCCCACCACAACACACGTCTTTGTGTGTCTTATTGCTTTAATAACAATATAGCAAGAACATATTCAGTACTTACACACCTACTACAGTCAACAACTAAAAAGGTGCTGCAAGGGGGAAAATGTATTTATTTATTTATTTCAAACATTTTACCAAAAAAGACATGCTGAACTGGTAACAGCTCATTTCCAGATGTGTCCTGGGGAGGGAGAAGGTGAGCCTGAGGAACACTAAGCACACTCAGCTGGTGACAGCTCATCTCCAGATGTGTCCCCAGGGGAGGTGGAAGGTAAGATAGTGAGGAACACTAAGAACACTTGGCTGATAACAGCTGATTTCCAGATGTGTCAAGAGGAGGGGGAAGGCAGGACAGTGAGGAACACTTAGAAAATTCAGCTTGTAACAGCTCATTTCCATATGTGTTCTGGGGAGTATGAAAGGTGGAACAGTGAGGAACATTTAAAACACTTGGCTGGTGACAGCTCATTTCCAGATGTGTCATGGGGAAGGAGAAGGTGGGTCAGTGAGGAACACTAAGAACACTGAGCAGGTAACAGCTCACTTACAGATGTGTCCTGGG
Organism: Neoceratodus forsteri; assembly: GCA_016271365.2. Taxonomy (NCBI): domain Eukaryota; kingdom Metazoa; phylum Chordata; order Ceratodontiformes; family Ceratodontidae; genus Neoceratodus; species Neoceratodus forsteri. The sequence goes on from CM028130.1 coordinate 1,586,194,932, forward strand.
GGAGGGGAAGGTGAGAATGAGAAACACTAAGAACACTCAATTGGTAACAGCTCATCTCCAGATGTGTCCCCAGGGGAGGTGGAAGGTAGGACAGTGAGGAACACTAAGAATATTTGGCTGATAACAGCTCATTTCCAGATCCATCCTGGTGGAGGGGAAGGCAGGACAGTGAGGAACACTTAGAACACTCAGCTTGTAACAGCTCATTTCCAGATGTGTCCTTGAGAGGATGAAAGGTGGGTCAGTGAGGAACACTAAGAACACTCAGTGGGTAACAACTAGTTTCCAGATGTGTACTGAAGGAGGATGATAGGTGGTACAGTGAGGAACACTAAGAACAGTCAGTTGGTGACAGTTCATTTCCAGATGTGTCTAGGGGAGGATGAAAGGTGGGACAGTGAGGAATACTAAGAACATTTTGCTGGTAACAGCTCATTTCCACATATGTCCTGAGGGAGGTGGAGGGGGACAGTGAGGAACACTAAGGACATTCGGCTGGTAACAGCTGATTTCCACATGTGTCTTGGGGGGTGGACAGTGAGGCTCACTTAGCTGATAACAGCTCATTCCCAGATTTATCTGAGGAGGGGGAAGGTGGGATAGTGAGGAACACTCAGCTGGTAAAAGCTCATCTCCAGATGTGTCCCTAGGGGAGGGGGAAGGTAAGACAGTGAGGAACACTAAGAACACTTGTCTAATAACAGCTCATTTCTACATGTGTCCTCAGGAAGGGGGGAAGTGGGACAATGAACAACACTCAGAACACCCAGCTAGTCGCAGCTCTTTCTGGATGTGTCCTTGGGGTGGAGAAATGGTGGGACAGTGAAGAACACTCAGAACACCCAGCTAGTAACAGCTCATGTTGAGATGTGTCCTTGGGGAGGGCGGAGGTAGAACAGTAAGAAACACTTAGAACACTCAGCAGATAACAGCTTATTTCTACATGTGTCCTCGGGGTGGGGGAAGTGGGACAGTGAGGAACACTAAGAACACCAGTCTTGTAACAGCTCATTTCCAGAGGTGTCCTTGGAGGTGGGAAAAGGTGGAGCAGTGAGGAAAAGCAAGAACACTCAGCTTGTAACCGCTAACTTCTAGTTGTGTCATGTATGAGGTAGAAGGTGTGACAGTGAAGATCTCCAAGAACAATAAAACAATAAAAGGTAAATAATCATAATAAATGATTGTGCAAAGGCAAGAATGACATCTCAAGTTAAATGCACTGCAGTACAATAAAGTGGAGAAGGGTGACAACATTTGCAGTGTGTATAGGCAATGTTGAGTTCAGGGTGGGAGCAAAGCTTTTAGGGAGAGTGGTGGAGGGGACTGTTCTAGTGAAAGTGCAAGGCAAAAAGGAAGCAGCAGTAGTATGGTAGTGTGCAGTAGCCCTGGGACCAGTATCAGGCAGCTGCAGGTGTGAGTAGTGAAGTCATGAGGGAGGGAGGCGAGTGAGTGGTGGGAAGGGGCAGAGCAGATGGTAGGGGGAGAGAACCCTAAAGTTTGAAGAATCAGAAGATGGTAGCTTGACCAGCAGTGAATTTCCCTGAAGGGAGTGTGAGGAAGCAATTGACAGAGTTGCAAAAGAGGGTAAGGTGTTGGTGGCGCGGATTGAAGAGGGAAGCAAGGTAGGAGGAAAGGGAACCTAGTCAGTATTTAAAGGTGAAGGATGCATGATAGGCGAAGTGTCTGGCCTCCAGTGAGTGGAAGGAGAGGGAGGAGTACAGAGATGCAGTGATGGGTGCGATGGGGGCAGTCTAGGAAAAAGTGGAAATAAACTAACAGAAAGCACAGGATGCTTGAAATGAGCCATGCCAGAGCTATTCTGGGTTAGCCAACCCACTATACTAAAGAATAAGGTTATCACTTTTAGGAGGAAAGAGAAAAATACTTTACAAAATCAAACTACCAAAAGTGCTATTTTATTATAAACTCTACATTAGGATGCTAAATCCTGCCCCCTGATGAAGATCCCTGTGGTCGAAGCACCAGGGCATGAGATTTAGCACTCTAATGCGGATCTCAAAATACATTAGAACTTTCAACAGTTTAATTTTGTAAAGTTTTTTTCTCTTTTTCTCCTGCAAGTTCTAATCTTCTTTTGTGGTTCAGTAAAATGGCAAAAGGAGTGAAAGGTGGGATCCAGTATGGCAAGGGTGGACTTGGGAACAACACTGTATATTATGTCAGCATAGTTGCATATGGGGAGTATCATCTCTGAGATGAAATGGGATATACCCTTTATTCCTCTAAAGTGCACCAAGTTTGAAGGGAAGTTTCTTGTGTATGACATCCACATACACTGAGAAATCTAGGTGAATGTCAAGCCAGACACTCTTGAATAATGGGACATCCTCAATTGCTACACCATCAAGGATATGGAAGGAGGTGGCAAGATGAGCCTAGCAATCTTCAGCCCAGTGCCAAGGGTCATAGAGACTATTTCCTTGGCATGGAGGGACAGCTGATTTGCCAGGAACAAGTGCTGGATGTTAGGAAAATCCAGCTGGAGCTTAGCTGTGAGGTCAGAGGCAGAGGAATTGGAGGCAAAGAGCACTGTGTCATCTGCGTACATATGGAGGGATGCAGAGGAGTAAGCAGTGGGGTGGTCTTTCAGGAAGATGGAGAAGAATATTGGGCTAAGGAAAGACCTTGGGGCATACGTCCACTGATAGATAGTGGGGGATATGGATTCTTTAATCTGGACAGCTTGAGACCTGCCCTCAAGGTTGGAGTGAAACTAACTGACTGAGGAGTCAGAGAGCTCTGCTGCCATGAACTTGTCTAGGAGGAGGGGATGGGCAGCAATGTTGGAGGCTTTGGCCAAGTTCACAATGATGGCAGACGTGGCCAGGCCCTGATGCATACTAGATAGAATGAAGTAAGCTTGTGAAAGGAAGTGGAGGTGGAATGGTACTTCTGGAAGCCAGACTGGAAAGATGTGAAGAGGATGAAAAAGAAAGTTGAAGAGCTGGGTTAGCAGAAGGAGTTCTTAGAGTTTTGCCAGGATGGGGAGCAGGGAGATAGGGTGGAAGTTGCCAAGAGAAGTGAAATTGCCCCCTTTGGAAAGGGGATGACCACAGTCTGTTTCCATGTATCGGGGCAGAGGTGAAGGAGAGGTTGAGAAGGGAGGTAGAGCCAGGAAGGCCTAAAGGATGCAGTGGAAGAAAAGGAGGTGGAATGGGGTGGATAATAGGAGGTGAAAGGGATGGAAAGGAGGGAGCAGGCACAGGAGGTAATGAAGGAGTTGAAAGTTGAGGCAACGGAAGAGACATCAGACAGAGGCATGTCACCCACCTTGATGGTGAGATGGGTCTCCTAGTTTGGTGGAGAGGAGTGTGTGAATAACCTTCCAGAACTTGGAGGGTTGGTTAAATATTAACTTATTATATTTTAAGTCTATTTATAGCCCTAGCTGCAATATGGCTCCTTGTGTATGTTTATTTTTATCTAAAGAAATGTAGTGGTAGGCCAGCCCAGTGGCTCAGAGGGCTGAGGCGCTGGACGCCTTACCTCGTGTCATGCTGGTGACCCAGGTTTGGGAATGGACTTGGGTCATCAGGGAGCTGGCCTGGGGGAGGGTGGGAGCAGGGTCGAGTTGCCTAATAGTGGTTTTCCCCTAGGGAGGGGGGATCACCCTCCCACAGTCCCGCCGCCTTGGGGTGGAGGTCCAGTGGTGGTGCAGGTGGGTAATGGGTAACCAGTAGGGTGAGGTGTACCACAGTGTGTAATGCCCGTGTGCCTCCACATGCATGCGCTCACACCAAGGATATGAGGGTGGGCAAAAATGGGAAAAATGGCTAAACAAATAATAGAAAAAATATAGTGCTAGCCCTCTGTACTGTTATAACAAGTAGGAACTGGTAAAAGTCATTCGACATTCATTTGTTCTTGCATTCAAACTGTGGTAATGTCTTTCCCTGAATTCAGCATTGGCATTGCTGTATCTCTGACAAAACTGCAATAAAAGGAAAAAAGGTAAAATGAGACTACACATTTATGGATGCTGAGTTTGCCCAATAACAACTGATTCACTCATTAAAGGCTGTGGAGCACGTTTCTTCACCAATCAGTTAGTATTTGTGCACTGGTTTTCCAATCAAGCAGTATCCATTTTTTAAAACACAGAGCAACTACCAGAATCCATGAATTCTGGTAATTTTTAGCAAACATAACCTTGGATGTATTCCCCAAAACTTATACTGTATTTGTGGGAGATTGAGTGTATAATGTTTGAACAGATGCCTTTAATCTAAGACCAGAGTGGTTGGATTTGGGGACAGACCCACAGCATATGGCCTAGGGAAGCATTCAAAGAAGGAAATTTCCAGCAAGCTCTACTGTGAAACAATCCCACTGATTCCAGTTTCACTGGCCTGAAATAATAAATGTGAAGAATCTGGAACTGTGTTAACCTTCTTTGAACATCATTACTGGCTTTATAAGCATACCATATGTCGAGAGTGGGTTCCAAGTATCAGATGTCATAGGAATGCCTAAATCTGACGCTCATGTTTCAGCTTCACTTGTGAGTACTTCATCTGTGTAAGTTAACAACTTTATCTATAACACCAGACCCTTTCTTTAGCCTAGTACATTCAATAAATTGAGCCCATTTTGGGTTGCAACGTGGAAGTAAAATGTCAGATTACAGGGAGTTTCTAATTTGTAGGAAACTGCAAAACTTAAATCTGTATATTTTATATTTATACCTAATTTGTTCAAAGAACACTACATCAGCAATGTGGGTCTACTAGATAAGAGGCAATAAACCAGCAGTGGAATGAAAAATTATTTTCCAAAAATCTGGCTTCAGCTACAGTTAATAAAAATATTACCATACCTGTTAAATCTAGGTACCTCATGTGCTGTGCACCATAAATTTTGTTTTATTTTCCCAATCCTAACCCTTGCCAGGGCTACAGTCCTATTTCTAAGACATATGTGGTGGCCATCTGTTTTCTTAAAAAAAAATTTAATAATTTATGAAATACTTAAATTTTTGGTGAAACTAGAACATCTTACCACCAAATAAAACTGGAAGGATTATCTGAAACATTTTCTAAACAGATTTTTTTTTTCATCAATCTGAGTTTGTGTGTATAGTATATGCATCTAGGCACTAGAGCATCTCATTGAGTGCACCAAGCTCTGTTGCCATATAACTGGAAAATGCCAAGAATGTCATACAGGCATAAGTCAGGAAACATAAGCAAAACAGAATAAGTTATAACATTCTCAAGTAGCATTTTATCATTATTTATTGCAATTAAACAGTAAATATCTACAGGATCATTCTTTATAAAGGCAGTACAAACAAAACAAAAGTCCTCCATCTGAGGATGTATTTTCAATTTAAATATCTATCTCTCTCTCTCTCTCTCTGTCTCTAAACAAAACATTGCTATCTTTTTATAAGCTACCTTTTCCTGGAAATTTAACCTCTGTAGCCTGTATTTGTAAGTTTCATCTGTTTTAAACAAAATGTGTCGAGACTTTTTTTCATTGACCTTCCTGTGACTAGCCTAAAGAGTACATTAGTTTTCTTAACAGCCAGGGCTGATTTCCTGCTGACAGCTCTGCAAACAAGCTTGTGGAGATCAAACTGCATCTCTACCTTAAACTCCTGTGTTCCAGATTCCCATCTCTTTTACAGCTTTCTGTACTCGTTTCAACAGTATAATTATATACATTTGCAAACCAAGGGATCCCAGTTTGACATAACGATTCACATATATTTTTAACCACAGAGAAGGGAGGGAGGGAGGAGAGAAAGAAAGAGAAAGAAAAAGACAGTAAGCAAGTGAATGAAGAGAGATCATGGGAAAATTGTGGCAGCACTGGATTGGCCAAATCTTCTTTGAGGATATCTCTTACATCGGGCCACACCTATGAAACTATAGTCACCAGGCACTAGGACCATGTGGAAAACTTAGCAAGCACCATACTTGTCAGACCACTACAGAGAACATTGCTGCAAAGTACCATTGTTTTATTTCTTGTTTCATAAAAGGGGCAACTTTTACAATGATTCTCAATGACCTGTTGCTGAAGGCACTCTCAGACTTTTTCCACTTCTGTGACTGCAGTGAAATGATTTACACAATTATCTCTCACGATGTCTGTGTGTGCTGCCTAGGCCTGGACCACAACATGAAAGCTTGCCCTATTTGTCACAACTTTAGCTCTGTGACTCCGCGACACCATAAAGGAACCCCGTAGAAGCACCTCCTGAAGAAAAAGGTAGCCACTATGAAGAAGGAGCTCAAACAGAAGACCACCAATGTGCTGGTGGCCCAGTCTACAGGGTCCAGGTCCCCCAAGATCTGGGATAAATCTTCCTGGAGTCATAACCATAAGCACCAGGACAAACACTGGCAGAGAACCTCCCTGGTGCACTCCTGGTCACCCCTACAGACATTCGAAGGTACCACTTCTTCTTCCTCTTCTTTGACTGTGCAAGCAGCAACACAGCTCACCCCACTCCAACCACTGACAGAACACCAAGGTCAGGGCCTGGCACTACCAGACCTAGTATGGCTGGTACATCACCATCAATGTCTGGGGCACAGACACCTCATCGACCTCCTCCATTGCACACCTCAACAGTGGTACCAACTTGCAGGCCATCCTTTCTTCTTTTACGGACATGCTTTGACACCTACTGCCTTCTCCCATGTTCCAGAGGGTCTGTCAATGGGGCCTGCCATTACCGCCCCCGTAATGGTGCAGGCCACACTTCCACCTCAGCCTTCTCTTACAGCACCACCGGCCTTGTCAGCATGCTCCCTATTACCTGTTGACCCGCTCGATGACAGTGTACAATATTATCCTGACTTAAACATATGGGATGAAGAAGACACTGAGGAGTACCCTGAGTACTATTATGACAGGGGTACTAGTTCTACTGTGTCCACCTTCAGTGAGGATTCAATGGTCCATGCTTCACAGTCCCCTCCTGAGGACCCTACCTTGCACACCATGATGAAGCAATTACAAGCTGCCATGCATTTTGACCTTGAGAACCAAGACACCACCTCCTGCTGTGGTGCCACCCCTCCTCCCTGCCTTGGATGATATTACCATTGCTGCCTGGTTTACAACAAATGTAATCCCAGCCATACCAAGGAAAGGAGATGTACATGGCCTCTCCTGGGAAGCCATTCTTTGCCAGCCAGCCTGAGGCAGATTCAGTGGTCATTAATGCTGCCCATGACAGTCAAGGGGACATAACCATAGCAGCTCCTTCCCTGCAGACAAAGAGTCCAGGAGGTTGGATGTCCTGGAGAAAGAACTTTGGACTCCTTGTCATTGTGCCTTAGGATTGCCAACTACGAGGCTCTTATGATCAAGTATCAAAATACTCTCTGGAGAAAAGCCATGGCAGCTGCACAAGCCTTACCAGAGGGCAGCACTAAACAAGAGCTCCTTAAAGCTTTTACAGCTGGGGCTGATGTAGGTAAGCATCTCCTGCATACAGCTTATGATGTGTCAGATGCTTCTGCCAGGTCTGCTGCCTCTGGCATATGCCTCCGGGTATATGCCTCGCTCAGGTAACAGGGTTTGCAAATGGTGTGTAACAGTCTATTCTCAGTGCCCCTTTTAAGAGTTATAAATTGTTTGATTCTGATGTTCAGGACATCCTTTCCTTTCCACCCTTCAGGCCTCCGGCACACACCTGAAATCAGTAAATTCTGTTTACCACACCCAGCCAAGGGGTAGGTCTAGGGTCCCTTTTCATCCAGCTGGTGTCAGGCACTGCCCAGAAACAGACAGCAGGACAGAGGCAAGGCAGAAGGAGCCTTGCCTGCCCCATACCACCCCAAGGTGCCCACTCAAAAGCCCCTAGAGGTGGTGGTGCAGGTGGAGCCACCCACAACCAGCTCTGCCTGATTCCTTGTACACCCCCAACCACCTTTACCTCCAGGGGTGACTGTAGGGGGTTGTCTCTCCCTCCCTCCACTACTGGAAAGAGGTGATAACAGATGCTTGGGTTCTAGAGATCATAGAACATGGCCATGCTCTAGATCTTTTGGATATACTTCAAGATCATCTGCCAATACTGACCTATTATCCTCCAGGGCATCTCCCTCTGCTTCTGGAAGATGTTCAGACTTTGCTTCAGATGAGGACCATTTAGATTGTGCCCCCCAGGCAAAGAAACTTAGGGTTCTGCACTTGGTTGTTCCTGGTTCCAAAATGGACAGGAGACCTATGGCCTATGCCAGGTCTCAGTGATCTGAACTTTTTCACAAAGTACAAAAAGTGCAGAATGGTCACCCTGCAAGGCCTAGTTCCACTGCTGCAGGCAGGGGATTGGATATGTTCTCTGGACATGAAGGATGCTTACCTTCATAGCAAAATCCAACAACCTCACAGAAGGTAGTTGAGGTTTCTTTTTCAAGGGAAACATTATCAGTTCAGAGTGTTATCCTTTGGCTTGTCTTTTGCGCCATAAGTCTTTAGCAAATGCTTAGCAGTAGTGGCAGCACCCCATCACAAGGAAGATCAAGGTTTTTCCTTACCTGGATGACTGGCCCTTGAAAGCCCCTTCCAGGGATCAACAGCTGCACACCTTAGCTCAAACCAGGCAGATGTTCAATGTTCTGAGAGTTACCGTCAGTATCCCCAAATCAGTGCCGACTCCTTGCCAAAGATTGCAATATATAGGAGCAGTCTTGAACATGGCTCAAGATTCAACCTTCCTGCCCCTGGACAAGGCTCAACATATGATTAGCCAGTTCCAGCTGCTGTACAACAGCAGACAAGTCTCAGCCAGGACATTCCTGCAGCTCCTGGGCCTCATGGCAGTGGCCACTGTCACAGTACCATTGGCCAGACTACCTATGAGGATTCCCCAGTGGACCTGATTGACAGGAGAGGTGAGGTTCTATGAGTCCACTGTGAGCATACACAGAGGTTGGGTAGGGAGTGTACTGCTGTTGGTCTCCTCTATCCCTCCCCAGTGAACACTGAATAGCAACTTTTAAATGGAGAAATAAAATATCATGAATTGAACATAAGGACAATTTCAATTATGGCACCCAGCTGAGTTCTTTCTCAGTCTTTTTTTCCTCCAGGAGTCATGTTCACTTCACGCTAATTGGATGCTGGCCATCTCCCCCGCACTGCAAACACCAAAACTGATGCCCATTTAGCTACATTACAAAGTCTCACAAGGAGGATCAGTCAGTGTCTTTATTTATTTTTTGTCTGTGTACTGACTAATCCTCGTCTTTCTTTTTAGTGTCAGCAAGTGCTTTTGGTAAAGTTCGCTGCTTAATCTATTTACAGAGAAGGCAAGTTTTGAAATCTGGTAAACTGATGGGTTAACTTTTCATTCTCAGCCCTGCATTTAGTGACTCTGCTCTTCCCCCTCCTTGACTGTGGAATAGAGGTGCAAGGAGATGTAAGCAATTTTGCCTCAACATTTCTAAACCGTTTTCACCTTTAAATGAAAATCTGACTCTCCAGCTTTTAACTGAAACACATCTTTGTTCTTACCACAAGGTTTAAAAGAAGTCATTCTCCTCCAGCAGTCTTAGCCACAGACATCAAGGATTGAAAATGACTCTAAGCGACATCTCTCTACAAGATTAGCCCATCAGCAGTGCAGCAGTTTGCTAAAGTAATACAAATCCCAGTTTCCTTTACTTTTTTCTTTTTCCCATTGGAGATTTAATAACTGAAAATATCAACTGGCATTCAAAAATGTAAAGACTTTCTGCTTGGTACCTTTTCTCCTTGAACACAGTACTAAATATCCCAGTAACAAAAAAACAGTCTCTAACAAAGTGCAGAGCTTATTAACCAAACTTCTTGGTTCAATAAACAACCAAAGTTCCCCAGAGTGTCAAGATTTAAAGGAAACAAGGAGGTTAAGCAAACTACTTAGAACTTCAATGAGAAGGGGAAAAATACTGGCAAAAGGAGAACATTCAGGGGGTCAGAAGGATCAACTAAAACTAAGCTTATTAGATGGGCCAAAGTGAATAATCAAAGTCCAAATTAACTTTAATCATATGCTGATTTTGCATTAAATAATGGGTCAAAAAAATCATCCAGACCCCAACACAAAAAAGAAAGAGAGTAAAACCAAGCAAACAAAATGGGCTTGGCTCAAGACAAGATAAATGGAGAAGACAGTGATGGTAACCTTTCTAGACAAAATATTCAATTGTCTGAAGCTCATAAAGATAGAAAAATAGAGGCTAAATAAGTTCCAAAGTCAGAGCACAACTTTGAAAAATGTCCTATGTATCTAGGTGAAGTTAACTCTTCCATTGGCACTAATAAAGAAAAAATTCTACCCCTTGGACCTTACAAATTCTAAATAAAATTTCAGAAATACAAAACAATTTAGATAAAGTAAAGGTTCTGTCAGAAAAGATCGAAATATTCATGATGAACTTAGCAAACTAGAGGCCAAAGTTGATGGCTTTTCTGATAGAATTACTTTAGAGAGTAGACAGCCTGCCTTAGATGATAATATGAAACCTATGGCCACAGAAGTCAAAAATCATAAGGCACAAATTCAATCAATTTTGCAAAAAGAGGATGATCAAGAAATTAGGGCCAGGCAGAAGAATTTAAGAATTTGAGGCATTCATACAGACTGGGAAAACATAGTTCACTTCTAAATATTGTTCAGGAACTTTTCAAAGCTTTAATCCTATCAGAAACAGCAATTACAAACACAGACAGAGTTCAGTGAATCAGTTGCAAAGTGAGAATGGGAGAGCAAGGAGAGAGACACACTGTGATTGTAAAACTGCTGAGATTTGATGATAAATGAAAACTGATTAAGGAAATTTTAAGAAATAAAAACTTTCAGTATAAAAACTCAAATATTGGCTTCAGACAAGACTTCCTCAGACTTATGGATGTTAAGGAAGCAATATTCTACTATTCAACAAACTTTGTGGACTAGAAAACTAAAAACAACTATGATTTTTTCTAGCCAGAGTGAAAGTTTCTCTAAATAATCAAGTTTTGGTATATGACAATAGAGATGTTGCTTATTCAGATCTCAGAATTAGATTACCAACTTTGTTCTCCTAGCCCTTTTGTGTTACTTGGTTACTGCATTGCTCATTCTTGTTTGGGGGAGGAAGAAGATGGAAAGGGGGGAGAAAAAATAGTAAAGGAGAAGGAAAAAAGAGAGAAAGTGAGGGGGGGGAGGATATCACAGAAATTAAAGGGAAAAAGAAGAGGAACAGAGGGGAAGAGCTGTGGGGGTGAAATATAAAATGATCATCTATAAACTAGGTCCATTATTGAAAATTTAAATCTAAAATTCTATTCTATTATCTATTTTCTTTTCTTTCCCTCTTCTTTCTTTCTTTAGTCCACTCTTTTGGTGATGGATGAAGGGCTGCAGACCGACAATAGCCTTGGCCATTGCTGGTGAGCCAAGAGATATGGGTTTGATGCCTTTCCATTTTTTTGGTATCAAGGGTGCAGCAAGGGGAAGAAGCACTTCTGGTGGGGTTTCTGTAGGCTTGCAAAATGGTAAGAACCACATTAACAAAAGTAAGAAGTCTAAGTTTGCTATTGTATATAGTGAGGTTAGATTACTGCCCCATTTGCTCCTGATAGTTGATATAAGTAGTTCCCTTGTAACTTGAAATGTTATGGTATTAACTCTGCTTTAAAAATATATAAAATGCTTAAGTATATTAAAGAAAAGAATGTGGATATTACATTATTACACATGATATTCTTAACCATGGAAGACACTATTAAACTTAAAACATAGAAACATAGAAGTTGACAGCAGATGAGGACCACAAGGCCCATCCAGTCTGCCCATTTGTCTGCTTTATGAATGTGCTGTAGGCCTGTATTCTGTCAATGGCCTATCTATTCATACTCATCTGTATTGCTCCCTTATGCCTATCCTATGCCTGTTTGAAGTCCTGCACTGTATTCATATCCACCACTTCCTGAGGTAGGCTGTTCCATGCATCCACCAGCCTTTCTGTGAAAAAGAACTTCCTCACATTACCCCTTAATCCTCCTCCCTCTAGTCTCATGCTGTGTCTTCTTGCCCTGCTATTTTTCTTATATTGAAACATGTTAAACTCTTTCACCTTGATTGGATTGATTAAAGAAATAAAAGCAGAGGAGTTGCAATATTGTTAAGCAAAACTTTTACGGGCAAGGTGGTTGACTCCTTTTTGGATGATTGTGGCAGAGTTGTTTTATTAAAAATAGTGTTTAGTAATGTCTTGATTGTGATTGGTTTGTTATATGCACCTTTTGAGGGTTATCAATGTTTCCTGAATGAAATTAGCAAACAAATATGTAAGTGGGAGTGTAAACATATACTATTGGGAGGTGACATAAACTGTTTTGCAGATTTGAAACTGGATAAATCAATTCAGAGTAAAAGTTGGGGAAGTATACATTAAAGTTGCTGAACAATTCTGCGACAGATAATTCATTAATAAACATTTGGAGAGAGTTAAATGGTGACCTTAAACAATGTACTTCTCCAAAAAGTACAACATTTGTGCAAGATGATACTATATTTTTGTATCTCGCCATTTTACCTGGACAGCTCTGGACACCTCTCTAAGACAGAACCTTCAGTATATCAGATAATAACCCAGTGTTTTTCAAATGTGTTTGGGGTGGAATACTGGGAAAAAAAGAGGGTTGTGGTGATTTACTAGCAACCTGCTAAGAGATATTACATTCAAGAGGAAGATTGACAGATGTGTTAAAGAATTCATATTAGACAAAGTTATGCTGGAAGATAACATTATTAGGATATGGGATGCTCTCTACATTACGAGATATAATAATTTCTGAGATGTAATCATTGCTGAGACAGTCAGTATACTAGGTTCAACAAAAAAGCCCAGCTGGACATGGAAAACACCTTGCAAAACTTAGAGAACGCTTTTAGGATGCGGGATACGTAAAAAAAAATTGAATATGAAAAGCTGTTACAAATGAATAATACAGAATCATTAAACTTTAAAAATAGTTGGCTTGGACAATATAAAAAGTGAAGTCTCGGGTAATTTTTTAGCCAATAACCCAACAAAACATAGAAATAATTTAAATTTTGACAAAAAAATGACATTTTACAGACAATGGATCCGAGCCAGTAGCATTGTGTCCCAAACAGCGTGGCGCAATACAAAGCTGGAAATCATCGCATCCGACAATGTTGGCATGCACATAATATCGCTGTCCAGCATATTGCAAGCAGGCAGTACAAGGTACCGCCCCTGGTAGCTACTGTGTCCCCCATCCCATCTGACATTTCCCACCCACAGCAACAGATGACCTGTAATACACCACAGTACCCCCCATCACCAGTAGCCAAGCTGCTGCTACACACGCAATTCATCACAGTAGGTAATGAGTGATAACTCCCTGGTGTCTAGTGGACCCCTAACCACCCCAGGTAGTCCACCACCACCCCGCTCCCACCCCTACCCCAACTGCTAATGGGCAACCAGCACAGCCCTCCACCCTCCACCATGGCTGGCCACCCGACTGAACTGCAATGAATGAGTGTGTACCCTGCACTTGGGTATGTGCGCATTCATCGCAGTTCAGTCGGGTGGCCAGCCAGGGTGGAGGGCTGTGCTGGTTGCCCACTAGCAGTTGGGGTGGGGTGGGAACGGAGTGGTGATGGACTACCTGGGGTGGTTGGGGGGTCCACTAGACACCAGGGAGTTACCACTCATTATCACCTACTGTGACGGATTGGTGCAGGGGGGGCAGCAGTTCGGCGATCGGCAATGGGGGGGCACTGCGGTGCATTACAGGGTCATCTGTTGCTGTGGGTGGGAAATGTCAGATGGGATGGGGAACACAGCAGCTACCAGGGGTGGTACCTTGTACTGCCTGCTTGCGATATGCTGGACAGCGATATGTGCATGCCGACATTGTTGGCTGCGATGATTTCCCAGCTTTGTATTGCGCCGCACTGTTTGGGACATGATGCTACCGGCCAGATCCCAGGCAATCCTGATAAGACTGAAGCGTTTTATTGAATATTACAAAAATGTATATTCCCCAAATAAAAACTTTTTATTAGAACAATCTGAATATTAAAGTCAATACATACACTCAGGATTGTTAACATATTTGGACAGAGAATCACTGATGATATCTGTATAATAGAAATTAATGAGACCATTCAGGAAATGGCAAAAAATAAAAGTCTGGGTAATGACAGCTTTACTGTAGAATTCTATTATGAACTGGCGGATACAGTAACACCTTTATTAGAAAAATTATTCAGAGCAATACAAACAACGAAAAAGATTCCTGATTCTTTTAAATCAGCAATTATTGTACTAATTCATAAAACAGGGAAAGATAAACACAGAATTGAAAACTATAGGCCTGTAGCCATAGTAAATAATGATTATAAAATATGTACTAAAATTATTAACAATAGAATACTCCCTTTACTGCAAAAACTGATATATCAAGATCATCGAGCATTCATTCCTTCAGGAAAAATACATATGGCTGTTTATAAAGCGCAGTATGTTATATAGAGAATAATATATGGGGTGGTGTGTGTAACGAGATTTTACATATACTCGAGTTGTGAGATGCTAAATAAACCCTGAGGGCAACACCCCTGGGGTTTATAAAATGCATCCCATAATGAGAGTGTGTGTAAAATTGAGTTTTACACACACCACCCCAAATTTTATTTTTTATAATTGCTGGTGTGCGCTTTTTCACCTCAGCAATTATACAAAATAAAATAACATAACAGATTGATGTTCACAAAGTCACAGACCAGCTCAGGCAGCCACAGACCAGTTGGGATTATGCGTCTATGGTATGATTAGTTATACTGCTGTAAGTTTGTTTTTTTAAAACTACTGTGAAAATTACATTTTTAAAATCAAGCTTACCGCTGAGCGGCTGTTCCGGAGTTGTGGTGTCTTTCCTTCGTGGAGATCCACTGGCTGATGTGAGCGGACAGAAAACCTGGTGCATGTTTTTAGTTTCCGTTTCATTTCCTTTTTTTTTTTTTTATACCAGTCAGTAAAGAAAGATACTTTTTTTTTTTTTTAAATAAAATTCAGGTTATCGCCGAATGTGAGGGGCAGTGATGTCTGCAGTCATTTGCTAATAAAGGAACACCGGCGAGTGGTGCATGCATGGTAAAAGGGAAAACCCAGCGCGTGTTTGTCGCTATAACCAGTTCAGGGTTTTAAATAATTGATTAGCAGTTTTTTTCTTGGGACTATACTAACTGTACGGAAAGTATTTATACAGATTTTCTAGAAGTGCTGTGTTTGTTAAACACAGTAAGGCAAGAGCTATGCATTTTCACAAAGATTTAGCACTTTTATGAGCAAAACGCTAATCAATTTTTAGAGTTAAATAAATCCCTGCAGTTGGTTATAACAGAAAATTATAACCAGATGTCCCTATGGGAAAAGCGCACACCAGTAATTATAGAATATTTGTAAAGAATTATTGCAAGCAATCATGATTGGTTTAGACTCCACTAAGACATTCAGTATGCTTGAATGGCATGTTGTATTTTATGTATTAAACAGATCAGGGTCCCCTGACATCATGTTAGACTGAATTAAAGCTCTTAGTGGTAGTCCATATCCAAGCTTATAAATGAATGGTTCCCTAATGGATAAACTTGTACTTTCAAAGGGAGCTAGGCAAGGTTGTCCTCTGTCACCTATAGTGTTCATTATTACAATTTTAACTTTACTGAATGAGATTAGAACAAGTAAATTAGTTAAGGGAATTGAAACCATTTTATAGGAATTCAAATTACAAGCATATGCAGATGATATATTATTAATATTACAAGAACCAGCAGAAAGTCTTAAGGAAATAAAAAAAAAAAAATTACTAATTTTTCCAAAGTATTTGGCTACTTATTTAATGAAAATAAATCCAAAATCTTACTTTTAAATATCATAAACTAGATAAATATTCTGTCAATATTCTGGGCTACCTTGAAAACAGATTACATGATATTTGATCATGGTGACATAGTTTATGGTGCTGCACCCAAGTCCACTTATGAACATATGAACATATGAAAACACTCGCAGAAGCAGGCCTTTCAGTCTATCGAGTCTACTTGATTTTTGCAGCTAGCCCCCCAACTGGCAGCTAGCTGACCACCCTCCCCACCCCTCTTTATCATGACCTCCCCCTCACCTTATCTCAATCCCTCTTAAAGCCACCTACCATTCTACAGGACACCCCCTCCCTTACCAGGCAGAGCATTCTACCTGTCCACCACCCTTTCCATGAAAAAATGTCTCCTGATTTTCCTCCTGAATCTTCCCCCCTCCAACCTCAACTGATGACCTGTCATATCCTTCCCTCTTCTAAGCTGGAAAATCCCTTCTGTAATAACTTTATTTATCCCCTTAAGGTATTTAAAGGTTTCAATCATATCCCACCTTTCCCTCCTTTCATCCAGGCAGTACATGTTCACTTCAGTCAATCTGTCCTCATAGGACTTTCTTCATTTTGGCTAGTCTATCCTCATAGGACTTTCCCTCAAACCCCTGGATCATCTTTGTCGCCCTATGCTGCACCCCATCCAACAACTTACATAGAAACATAGAATTTTAGAATTTGATGGCAAATAAGAAAAAAATACTCACCTTAGTAATGTTGTTTCTTCTAATGGAGTCTTGCTATATTATGACTATTGCAGTTTGTCCCACCATTAGAACTGCTCTGGAGGTGAAAGAGTTAACTTCTATGCAGGGCATGGAACTTAGAGCGCAAGCTTGGTTAGAAAAGCTCTGTCTGGAATATTTCAAACTGAAACTGTCAGATCTTTACAAGCAAAACTCACTAAGGTTCTGTGTGGAAGCTGTAACCTACACTAGCCAACTGGCTACTTAAATATTAACACATTTTCCTGGTCCCAACACCAAGACTCAAGTCAGGGACCAGAAAAAAAGAAGATAAGATAAAATAAAACACAACACCCAAACACCCCAAAAAGAAGGGTGAAAAACATAAAAGAGGCATCAATAAGTGTCAACAGTGGACTGCCCACCCCATACCAAAGTAGAAGTTCTGAGAGGGGCAGGCTGGGGAGGTCATAATATAGCAAAACTCCATTAGAAGAAACAACATTACTAAGGTGAGTAATTTTTCTTCAAACAACATGAAGTCTTGCTATATTATGACTATTGCAACTACACAGCAGTACCTCCATGGAGGAGGACAGAACCTACTTAGGAATAGGCTCTGAAGCACTTGCTGTGTAAACCCAGCATCCCTCCTGGCCTGGATATCCAAGAGTAATGCTTGGTGAAAGTGTGCATTGTTTTCCAAGTAGCTGCTTGACATATCTCTAAGATAGGATGTCTCTGGCAGCAGCTAGAGGCAGCTGTACCTCTGGTAGAGTGAGCCCTCAGGCCTGAAGGGGAACCTTACCCAGTTTTGATAGCAAAATTGGATACAAGAGACAATCCACCTGGCAATGGATCTCTTAGTGGCAGGTTTCCTTTCCCAACCTCACCATAAGTGAGAAATAGTTGGAGGGAGTCAAACCTGTGACCCTTGGTATGCTCTATGTAGTAACTTAGGGCCCTCTTAACATCTAAGCTGTGCAACCTCATCTCACCAGAGGAGGAATGGTCAGTGAATAACACTGGAAGTGAAATAGATTGCTTAAGGTGGAAATCTGAAACCACCTTAGGCAAAAGCTTCCTGTTAGTCCTGAGGACTACCTTATCCCTGTGAAAGGAAATAAAGTCAGTCTCCACTGACAAAGCTTGTAACTCACTTATGCGCCTGGTAGAAGTGATGGCTACTAGAAATACAGTTTTCCAAGTCAAGTACTTAAGCTCTGCCGAAGACAGAGGTTCAAAGGGGAGTTGCATCAGCTGAGCAATGCAAACATTAAGATCCCAGGCAGGGGCAGGGCCCTAATGGTGGATTGAGTAGTGACAATTCTCTAAAAACTTGGAAAATACAGGGTGAGCAGAAAGAGAAGAGGGCTTCCTGCTGAAATAAAAGCAGAGACAGCTGCCAAATGCACTTTCAGGGTAGCTGGTCTCAGTCCCAAAGAATTACGATGGACCATATAGTCCAAAACAGTGGGCAAATCAGCAGATTCCGGGGAAATATGCTTCCCAGAACACCATATGGAAAACATTTTCCATTTGAAGTTATAAGTAGCCCTAGTGGAAGACTTCCTAGAAGCTTTCAAGATTTCGAGAACACCTTGAGAAAGTTGTAGATCAGCAAACTCTAACTCCTCGAGAGCCAGGCCTTGAGGTTGAGGGATTTGAGATTCGGATACCAAACTCTCCCCTGGGCACAGGTTAACAGATTGTGGTTCCTGGGGAGACACAGGGGAAGATGGACTGCTAAGGACAGAAGGAGTGGGTACCAGGGCTGCCTGGCCCAGTCTGGAGCAATCAGGATCATCTTGCAGAGCTGAGATCTGATTTTGACTAGCACCTTGAACAGGAGAGGAAAGGGGGGAAAGGCATAGAGAAACTTCCCTTCCCAATCAAGGAGAAAGGCATCCAGGGGGACTGAGCCCAACACTGGGGGCCTGCAACAAAAAAGTGGAAGTTCATGATTGTCTGGGGCTACAAAAAGATCTATCTGAGGGGTGCCCCATCTGGCAAAAACTATCCCCAGTACTCTGGGATCCAGTGACCATTTGTGATGGCCCTGGGAAATCCTGCTGAGAGCATCTTCCGGGACATTGTCCTTGCCTGGGAGGTGAACTGCTATGAGGGAAGTGTTCCGGGAATAAGCCAGAGACCACAACTTCATCGCCTCGGTGCACAAGGTGAAGACCGAGTCCCCTTGTTTGTTGATGTACCACATTGTAGTGGTGTTGTCTGTTCTGACCTGTACCACTTTGTTCTGAACAGATGCAGAAAAACCTGAAGTGCTAGAAAACAGCTCTGAGTTCCAACAGATTGATGTGGAGCAGAGATTCCTGAGGGCCACAATCCCTGGGTGGAGGGACGCCCATGTGAGCTCCCCATCCCAAGAGGGACGATCTGTAGTAAAGGTCAAGGAGTGAGATAGAGGGATGAAGGGCACCCCTTGTCTCAGATTGCTCTGATCCTGCCACCACTGAAGGGCCTGGATCAGGGTTCGAGTCACTGGGATCAACTTGGATAGGGAATCTCTTCTTTAAGACCAAAAGGCTCTCAAATGGAACTGAATGTCCCTCATCTGAAATCTTGCTCCTTGCACTACAGCTGTGGAAGCAGCCATGTGTCCTAGGAGCTGTAGGAAATGCCTTGCTGGTTGAGAGACCTGCAGAGTGAAGGACGAGGCCAGGGCCACCAGGGTCCTTACCCTTTCTAGGGGAAGGAAGGCTCTGGTCTGCTTTGTGTCCAGTTCTGCACCTATAAAGGTGAGTACCTGGACAGGTTCCAGAACTGACTTTGGAAGATTGAGAAGAAAGCCCAGAGAGGTAAGCAGCTGCTGGGTAACTTGCAGGTGTGATTTGACCTGGTCTGAGACTGACCCAATGAGCCAGTCATCTAGGTAGGAAAGATGGCAATATTTTGCCTTCTTAAATGAGCAACTGCTACTGCCAGGCATTTTGTGAATACCTTGGGGCAGAGGTAAGGCCGAAGGGCATTGCTCTGAACTGATAATGGCCTGAGGGCAGTTCGAATCTGAGGTACTTTCAGTGGGAGCTTCTGATAAGAACATGGAAGTAGGCATCCTTGAGGTCCAGGGAAGCTAGCCAGTCCCCTGGCCTTAGGGAGGGTAAAATCATTCCCAGAGTCACCATTTTGAATTTTGGTTTTAAAAGGTGCTTGTTCAGATATCTTAGGCCCAGGATGGCCCACCACTCTCCTGTCTTTTTTGGGGTAAGGAAGTACCTGGAGTACAGACCCTTGCCCTGGTGTAGGGGAGAAACCCTTTCTACAGCTCTGAGAGCCAGAAGGGTTGAGACTTCTGTTTCCAAAGCAAGAGTCTCTAGAGGGTTTGTAGGTGGAAAAGATCTGATTCTCATCTTTGGAAATTTTTTGAAGCTGAGAACCAGACCCTGGCTTACTACTTCCAGGACCCACTTGTCTGATGTTAAAGACTCCCAGTCCTGGATGAAGTAAACCAGCCTGCCCCCTACAGGTAATGGAGAACCGGCCCTGGGCATCCCATCAGGGTGCCTGTTTGACAGGAGCTTTAGGCTGAGGGGTGGGAGCAGGCCTGGTTGTACCCCGTCTGCCTCTCCCTCTGAAGAACTCCCTCTGAACATAAGCTGAAGAGGAGGCCTGGGTTTGGTGAAAAGACCTGCCTCTACCCCTGGGGGGCTGCCTCTGAGGAGTGGCTTGCCGTTCCTTGGCTTGTGCACTCCTATAAGTGGTTCTATATTCATCCATTTTCTTCATATAATTCTCTGCTCCGCAAACAGAGAATTTCCCACCACAGGAAAATCCATAGCCTTAGCCTGGGTATCCTGTGACAAACTAGTACACCTGAGCCAAGCCAATCTATGAAAAGCCACAGATGTAGCCATGACTCTAGAGGATACATCATTAGAATCCATTGCAGCATGGAATTGCACCTTAGATGCCTCAATACCATCAGCAGCCACCTGCCCCAGCTCCTTGGCAAGCTGGCCAGGGGCCTGTTTGGCTAAAGCCATGACAGTATCCCATCTAGATTTTTGGTATCTTGCAACATAGGCCATATAATTTGCTTGTCTGAGTCCCAAGGACGCTGCCATGTATTGTTTTTTAGCCATGGCATCAATCTTCCTGGAGTCCTTGTCAGGAGGATGTGAAGCCAGGGGAATATTAGCCTTATCACAGGCTGCAGCCTGAACTACCCCAACATGGCTGCATTGCTGTGAAAGAAATTCTGTATCAGGACCTGACAAAGTGTACCTCCTGTCCATCTTTTTATCCACAGGAGGCACAGAATTAGAGCTTTTAAATTTTTATTGTTTGTTTCCTAAAGGATTTATGTAAAGGAATAGACAATCTCCTGGACTCTGAGATATCCATCATCTCTACAAAGTCAGGCTCCTCTTGCTCATCCACAGCTTCCTCCAAAGGAAGCTGGAGGTTCAACAACTTTTATAAAACAGAAAATGAGAAGGGACTCAGAAAGCCTAGGGGAGATTCTCCTAAAGGTCTGTCTGGGGAGATGTCCGGTTCAATGGGCACATCCAGATTTTCAAAGTCACATTCACACTGTTCATAATCATCCTCCCCCTCCTCTGGTTCATAAAACTCCTCTATATCATATTCTTGAACCGGTGGGGCAGACGAACTGACCTTTGCCAGATAGTGGCGGATTCGGACCCGGAACGGGAAAGTGACTGGACAATTTGGATTGCCCTGGCTATCTCTGCAGCAGTTGGAGAAGGAATTTTTGACTCCACACCTGCTGATTTTCTAGTTCTCTTTGCTGGAACTGGCTCCTCAGAGTCAGCTTTATGTTTGCCTGAGGAAGTCTGGCCCTGGTCAGAGGGCACTCCCTCCGGTTCAGTTGGCACCAAACCGGGCTGGCCATCTGGGTCAGCGGACTTTTTGGCCTCTCGTTCCCTGAGCCTACCAACTCTCTTATCTAGGGTAGCTGCAGGGAAATTCTTGCAAATCTGGCAGTCTGCATTGAGGTGGCCAAACCCCAGACAATAAACACAAGTGGTGTGTGGGTCAGCCTTGGCAAGAGCTTCCCCACAGACACTACAGTGTTGAAACATGGGCCGTTTTTCTTTTGGGTTTCTCAGACATAATGCCAGCCTAACCAAAAACTTGCCCTTTTTTTCGGCAGTGCCAGGCAAGACACCCTTATCGGTTCCCAACCGTGTCACGGGTCGTGGAAAAAACCGTAATGAAATCCGTTTTTTTTAGAACCGATAAGAACCAGGAACCGCACTCTAAAAGGCTTTTAAATGCTTCAGAATAAAGTTTCAAGACAACCTGATCGGTTCAAACCGAACCGATAAACATTTACAAGTTCCACACAGAAATAAACCTGTCTATTACTTACAATACCACAGACAGACCTTGAACCAATCGGTTTGCGGTTAAAATAATAATAATAGCGGTTAAATTTAACCGAGAAAAAACTCTTTAAACCGAGAAATGAACCGAGCAGTAGGAGCAATCTCCGGAGCGACTGTTCAGTGAGGCGGAGTAAAGAATCTGACAGTTTCAGTTTGAAATATTCCAGACAGAGTTTTTCTAACCGAGCTCATGCTCTAAGTTCCATGCCCTGCATGGAAGTTAACTCTTTCACCTCCGGAGCAGTTCTAATGGTGGGACAAACTGCAATAGTCATAATATAGCAAGACTTCATGTTGTTTGAAGGACGCTTGGCCCACCTAGTCTGCCCATTTTCCTACCTAACAGATAAGCTGCAGATCCTAGTTAACCAACAGCTTACTTCCTCCTACCCCCACTAGGACTGCCTTATGTCTGTCCCATGCATACTTGAATTCCCCACTGTTCTTGACTCCACGGCCTCCTCCAGGGAGGCTGTTCCATCATCCACAACCCTCTCCGTGAAAAATACTTCCTCACATTACCTCTGAGCCATCCCCCCATCTTCAAATTGTGCCCCTTGTTCTTGCACATCTCTTTTTCTGAAAGATGCTACCTTCTTGGACTTTGTTGATTCTCTTGTGGTACTTGAAAGTTTCTATCATGTTCCCTCTCTCCCTTCTTTCCTCAAGGGTATACATATTAAGCTCCTTTAGTCTTGATGTCCTTCTTCAGGAATGGGCGCCAGTACTGGATGTAGTACTCCAGGTGAGGCTGGACCGGAGACTTGTACAGGGGAAGTATCATCTCCCTATTCCTGGAGGAGCTTCCCCTCGCTATACACCCTAGCGTCCTATTGGCCTTTGCTGCCGCCTTCCTGCATTGAGATGAGTTGTTCATGCTGCCCGTTATAAGCACCCCCAGATTCTTTTCCTCCTCACTACTTTCCAGCTGCACCCTTCCCAGTTGATAGCTCTGCCCCTTGTTTCTAGCTCTGAAGTGCAGTACCTTGCATGTCTTGGCATTGAACCCCAGCTGCCATGTTACTGACCACTCCTGTAGTTTGTTCAGATCCTCCTACAGCCCCTCCACCCTTCAATGTCATCTACCATGGCTCCCATCTTTGTATCATCAGCGAACAGACTGATCCTACTCCGAACCCCATGTGAAATATCAGCTATGAATGTCACAAACAACACCGGTCCCACTAGTGATCCGTGTGGCACCCTGCTCATTAATCCCCTTGGCGATGAGGCTTTTCCCCCTACCACCCTCTGTTGCCTTCCATTTAGCCAATTGACGATCCAGTTGACCATCTTTGCTCCCACCCCAATGTATTCCAGCTTCCCTCACAACCTCCCATGTGGCACGGAATCAAAGGCCTTGCTGAAGTCCAAATACAGGACATCCACTGTGGGGCCCTTGCTCAGTTCCCTGGTCACCTAGTCATAATACTCAGATTAATCTGGCAGAATCTGCTGGAGACAAACCCATGTTGATGACCGTCCTGGAGACCATTATCCTGCGAGAAGGTCACCAGCCTCTCCTTTAGGATTGTCTCTATGAGCTTCCCCAAAATCGATGTGAGGCTCACTGGCCTGTAGTTGCCTGGTTCATCTCTAGGTCCAATTTTGTGAATGGGCACCACATGGACCATTCTCCAGTCTTGTGGTATGCATCCTGTGTCCAGGGAGGTATTGAACAGGTCCATCAGTGGCCCTGCTAGGATCTCTGCTTGCTTCATGAGTAATCTAGGGTGAATGCTATCTGGTCCTGGTGTCTTTTCCACCCTTAGTGCCATCAATCCTTCCAGAAACCTGTCTTCTGCAATTCCTATATCTGTCACCCCTTCCCCTACCCCCCTTGGAATATCTGCCTGCCCCCCTCCACCCACCCTCTGCCCTTCCTAATCTTCACAGTCTGGTCTTTGTTCTTCCTTGTTTCTCTAATGTGTCTGAAGAAGTCCTTTTCTCCTTCCTTAATACCCTGTGCCAGCCTCAGTTCTCTAGAGGCCTTGGCCACTCTAACTAGCCTGGTAACCTCCCTGGATTTCTTCGTATACTCTTCCTTATCAATCCCCCCAATTTCTTGAGTTTCTATAATAACTTTCTCTTGGCCCTAAGCCCCTCCTTAACCTCCCGCATCAACCAGCCCTTCCCTTCTTACTCTGTGTCATTGTACATGTCCCAGTGGCCTCCTTCAGTGCTCATTTTAATAATATCCCACTTTTGACTAACATCTGTGTCTTGACGAATGCCTGCCAGATACTTACCCCAAATTTCCCCCATCCTACTAAAGCCTTCCCACTTAAAGTCTATCACCCTGGTTCCTGCACCCCAACCCATATTGAGCGTGAACCACACCGAGTGGTGATCACTCCCAGCCAGAGGGTCTTCCACCCCCAGATCTCTTACAGCCTCCCCATTTGAAAGTACCAGGTCCAGAGTCATCTTCAAGCTAGTCAGCTCATGTACCAACTGCACCAGGAAGCTGTCCTGAAATGCCTCGGGTATTACCTGCTCCCTTGCGCTCATGGTGGCTGGAGTGCTCCAGTCCCCCCAGGTAAGTTGAAGTCCCCCACCACCACTGTGTTCCCCTTCCTACAGACCCTTTTGATTTGCTCAGCTGGCTCTCTGTCCAGGTTCTCCCCTTGTGCTGGTGGTCTGTACACAATCCCCATCCTCAGTGTCCTACCTCTCAAGTCCTGAAACTGCATCCATGGGGCCTCTGTTCTGCCTTCCTCCCCCTCCTCCCTTATACAACTTATCCCTTCTCATTCATAGATTGCCATGCCCCCCCCTTCCCTTTAGCCCTATCCTTCCTGAATATTTTCTACCCTGGGATCATCTTATCCCAGTCCTGGTACTGAGTAGCCCATGTTTCTGTGCTGGTTGCAATGTCCAGCCTCCTCCCTGCCAAGAGAGCCTGCAACTCAGCTAACTTATTACCTAGGCTCCTCGCCTTCAGTGTGACCACCCTCCACCCCATTTTCTTCCTTGCCTTACCCTGAGTTTCCCTTAACTCCCCCTGTGCCTCCTCCCTGACACCTCCCCTGTTATCTTGGGGGTAGGCTCATTGAACTCCCCTCTTGGGTTCCCTGCCTACCAGCTATCACTTACCCCACCTAGTTTAAACTCATCTTTGCCTGTATGCCCCTCTATCCCTGTTTTAATATTTCCATCCCTCCCCATCAAGTAGCCTATCTCCTGCACATATAGCTCGTTGCTCTCCCAGGTACCTCCCCATCCCCACACTAACTCGTACCCCTTGGATCGACACCATTCCCATAGCCATGTGTTGACCTCTCTAATCCTCCCTTTTCTCACCATACTTGCACATGGTACTGGGAGCACCTCTGAGAAGGCCACTGATTTCCCCCAGTTCCTCACATACCCTACCTAGTTCCTTGAACCTCTCCCTCACGACTTCCACCATCTCCCCCAAAAGGTCATTCATGCCCACATGCACCACAAGATGTGGTTTCCTCCTACCCCTTCTTGCTCACTTCAGAATTGACTGCCCCATCCTGCCTGCTGTTAACCCAGGTATGGACTCCACCCATATATGATTGTGCCTTTCCCCCTTACTGCCCCATCTTATCCCTTTTAGTATGGAATACCCCAGCACTAGTATCCCCCCTTCATCATTCCTCATTCCAGCACCCACCCTACTACCAAGGTACCTATCCCTGGAGTCTTCCACCTTTGTATCCCTGACCTTCCCTCCTAAGGCGTCCCCACCCACCCCTGATCTATCCCCCTTCCCTCCCTGCTCCATCCCTATCCTCCACTTCCTCCCAACCTCCCCAGGCCCCTCTGCCCATCACATCCTCCATCCTCTCCCTGTTCCTCTCGCCTTCCTCTCTGCTCCTTTCAATCATCCTTCCAGCTGTGCACCTCCCCCTTTACCCTTGGCTCCCTCCTCCAACCTACTTCGGTCCCTTGTTCCTTTCCCTTCCCTCCCCACTTCTGCCCCCTTCTAGTGGTCTCCCCCTCCACCATTGAAGCCCAGACTGCATACCTATTACTGCCCCAACTGCCTTGCTGTGTGTCGTCTCTTTCCTCCAAACTACAGCCCTTCCTACAGTGTCTGGTCTCTTGTTCAGTTTACTCCTGCACCCCTTCCCCATTCCCTCTCTCGACTCAATGTTCCTCCCCTGTGGTGCCCTGATGTTACCACCTGGGGTGGCCTTCTCACCCCAGCAGCCCCCTCTTTCCTCCCAGTCTCTTCAACACCCTACCAAGCCACTTCAGCTCCTCCTCCTCAAGCCTTCTTAGCCTGTGACAGATTGGACACCTTCCAAGTTTCCAGCTGAAATTCAGCAGAGGTAGGCAGGCAGCTGAAACTAAAAGATAAGTACTTTCTTTGTGCTGTTTGTTTTCTTTTAGGATTGAGGTAGCATTTAATGAGATGGCAATGTGTGCTGTGTGATTTAAACAGTGTAACTGCAAGACAAATTATTTTGTCCTGGCTGGGAGGAGGCATTTATCTGAGGGAAGGAGAGACTGGGAAATACACAGGAAGGGAAGGGGTGATCACATGACTCAGACCAGCCAATAGTGGGGCTGGGATCCAGTTATATTTTAAAGGGGAGTCAGGGGACCAAGCAACCCTGTAGCTTCAGTGGCATGAAGCAGGAGTGAAGCATCTTACGTACGAACATACGAAGAAGCCAGCAGAAGAAGGCCATTTGGTCTATCAAGTCTGCTCATATTGCAGGGTCCACAGCTTGAGCTAATGTCCCTGCCCTCCCTTCCCACTCCTCCCATCCTCCCTAGCCATGATTCTTACCTTCCTCCTATACCTGTCCCAGCCCCTCTTAAAGCTGCCCACTGTCTTCAATGAGATGACCTCTTCCGGCAGCGCATTCCAAGTGTCTACCACCCTTTCTGTGGGAAGTGCTTCCTGACCTCCCTCCTAAACCTCCCACCCACCAGCTTAAGACTGTGCCTCTGCATGATATGGTTGCAGCTCAGCTAAAGAGACTCTCCTTATCAACCTTATTTATCCCTTTCAAGTACTTGAATGTCCCAATCATGACCCTCTCTCTCTCTCTCTCTCTCCTGTCTTCCAGGAGTACATGTTCAGTACCCTCAACCTCTCCTCGTATGCCTTGCCCTGCTGACCAGCTATCATCTTCGTAGCCCTCTCTGTGACCTTCTCTAGCAGGTTAATGTCCTTTTTGAGGTGTGGGCACCGTACTAAACTCCATACTCTAGATGCGGCCTTACCAGTGACCTGTACAAGGGCAGTGCCAAGCTGCCAGATCCTGGACCACCTCCCCAGCTTTTTCTGTAGGTCCCGAATCCCTTCAGCTGTGTCCACTCTCCCACAGAGCTTGGTGTCATCTGCGAATAGGCACATTTTGTCTTTAATGCAATCCCCAATGTCACTGATGAAGACATTGAACAATACCAGCCCCAGCACAGAGGGACCCCACTGGTTACCTCTCTGGTGCCAGATAACTCTCCCCCCACCACCACCCTCTGGGTTCTATCCCTCAGCCAGTTTTCCACACATCTGACCATCTTTTCCCCAACTCCAAGATCCACCAACTTCCTGATCAACCTTTTGTGGGGCACAGAGTCAAAGGCCTTGCTGAAATAAAGATAGAGGATGTCTACCGCTTGGCCCCTATCTACTGTCTTAGTGACACAGTCAAAGAAATCAATCAGATTTGTTTGACATGATCCCCCCCCCATGAACCCACGCTGCCTTTCATGCTGGAGACCATGTTACTCTAGATATTCCACCAACCTTTCCTTTAGTATGGTCTTTATGAGCTTGTCCACAATGGAGGTCAGACTGAGTTGTCTGTAATTCTGTGGATCATCCTTGGGACCGCTTTTGTGAAGGGGCACTACATGTGCTGTTTTCCAGTCCTGTGGTACCACGCCTGACTCTAGTGAACTATTAAATAGGTTTGCTAGTGGCCGTGCCAGCTCCTCAGCCAGTTCCTTTAGTACCCTTGGATGTACTCTGTCTGGGCCTGGTGATTTGTCCACTTTCAAAGCCAGCAGACCCTCCTTCCCTCACTCTATCCTCCTTTATCACTATGTCTGTGGTCCCTTCCCCCCTGCTCCTCTTTTCCCTCCTGAAGGCACTGGTCCATCCTTCTCCCTGGTGAAGACAGAACAGAAGTATTCATTTAGTATTTCTGCTTCCCCCCATTATCCTCCACCCACTCCACACCTTTCTTATGCCTAACAATCCATTCCTTCTTGTCCCTTTTCTCACTTATATAGTGAAAGAAAGCCTTCTCCCCCTTCTTAATTCCATCAGCTATCTGCAGCTCCTTCTGTGCCTTTGCTCACTGGACTTTCTTACTTGCTTCACTAGTCAACCTTAGGCAATTTTCCCTATCCACCTCTCTCTCTCGGTCTTCCTGAATTTTCTATAGGTCAACCTCTTTTCCCTCACTGCCTTGGCAACCCCAGAACTGAACCAGCTGGGCGCTTTGGCCCTTGTGTTCTTCCCCCTAAGCCTAACACACTCATCTGTAGCAACCAGTATTCCTTCCTTAACTCATTGCCTCCACAGGACCTCTCTGAAGTTGCACCACTTGTCTCTGGTATACTGTTAACAGTGAATCCTGGGCCTTTCTAAGCAAATTCAAGCCATAGTCAGCATGCCACAAACAAATCCTAATAGCTCAAGAACCAAAAGTGCTAGACACAAAGTATGAGTGGCACAATTGTTCAGCGTGACATTACCTTTCCAATGGTGGTCTGCAAGTAATAGTAAGAAATTTTGTTTTCTTTTCTATGCTGGTTGAAAAAGCAAAAAAATAATATTTTTTTTTACTAAATAAGGCTACATAAGCTGCACACACCATACCATAAACAAATGCGAATAACTCCTAAAGTATACATGATAAACCCAAAATAGCAGTGGCAAAGTTACTCAGCACAAAATTACCTTTCCAATGGTGCTATGCAATAAAATATATAATATATTATATTATATTATATATTAAAAAAATATAAGTGATGTCTCCAGATGTTGCAAGGGCACAATGGAAGTCAGTAGCTGACTTCTGTAGTCATCTTTAGGACACACCAGTGTATTTTACCACCAACTACAGGCATTTGCTAGGAGAGAATAAGTTAACGATGGACCACTTTAGGTCCACCCCCATATCTGCTTTGATGCCCACCAGATGGCTCCTTAGAACCTCACCCATTTTCCTGAAGTCCGCCGTCCTTAAATCCAAGATTTTGGTCTTAGTCTTGAGTAGCTTCTGCAGGACATCAGCAGGGAGGGCAGCAGGCAGTGGGCCACGCTGGTAGACAGAGAAGAGCCTAACTGGGAGGGCAACATACTTCCTGTACAGACATGGGGAGTCCAAGGTGGGGGAAAGGTTCCATGGGGTGGGGTACAACCAGGTTAAGGGAGGAGAGGATGTGCAGGGGCAGTCAAAGAGGGTGGGAGATGGGAAGGGTTGTATGTTGCCATGGATGTGGAGCAGCCATATTCCTGGGAGTGGCTTGGAGAGCAAGGGGGTGTAGGGTGTGTTGGCAGGTGGGCCAGCTCAGGGAGGAAATAAGGTGGTTGAGGTGGGAACTGGAGGCATGAGACAGAATGGGGGGAACACAGCCAGGAGGGGACACTATTGAGGCATCCAAAAGTGCCCAAAACAGGCAACAATAAGGAGGAAACTAGGTGGAACAGCAGGAGGGACACACAAGCGGGTACAGCCAAGAGAAAGAAGTGATGACTGGAGGAGGGTCAGGCACAGGGGCATGACTAAGACTGGGTCAGAGCAAAGATATCAGCCTGTGAGAAGGGGGACTGGACTCTTTCAAGGAAAGGAGATCAGCACTGCAAACAGATTCTCAGTGTTGGCTAGTCCGGAAGACCAGGTAGCGGGGGGGGGGGAAGCTACAGTGAAGGAGCAGGAGAAGATGCTACAGGGGAAAAGGTACACAGCGGGGAGGCAGTAGGCAGTAGACCAAGAAGACACAGTGGAGGGGCAGCAAGGTGATGGTGATGCAGTCTCTCCAGAGAAAAGGAAGGAGACAGGAGGATGGGGGAAGCTGCAGGCAGCCTGGGGAAGGCTGATGATAGGGAGAGGAGGGGAGTCCAAGTGGGGAAGGGCCACATTTCAGGAAAGACACAAAGAAGTAATAACAGAGGAGATGGTATCGTGGTGAACGGAGCAACAAGTGAGTACAAAGGAGAGGTTCCACAGACAGAAAATAGGTCAGAAGTGGAGGTCAGTAGCCCAGTCATATTTGTGAGGTGGGAGAGGACAGGTTAGGGGAGGCAAGACAGGGAGGATGAGAGGGCCTTGCAAGTTGGGGGGCAGGGGAGTGGAGGGCAACGAGAGTGAGCAGGATAAGCGTCAGTCATAATTCTAAGGGATTCTATACTTAAGGGTATATGATGGGGGAAGGGGTGCCAGAAAAGTAACATCTGGGTAGAATGCATGCCAGGCATTGGTTGGAAATATCCACCCTAACCCTGGCCCACAGTATAGACCTTAACCTGTGGCTTATCCAGTCAGCCAAACAAATCATTCACCTTGAACCAGAGGGTGATACATCAACATTAACCAGAACCCTACACTATATTGAGAGCAAAGGAAAATCCTCCCAAGTAAAGAGGCCCGTGACAACTTCCCAGGGGGGAAGGAATTGTAAAACAATAATATTAACTCTCCTCCTCCTGGTTGGAAATATCCACCCTAACCCTGGCCCACAGAGTAATAGTAATTCTGGAATGGACTGCAAGGGAAAACTCAAGATCACTTCTTTAAATCTAGGAAGCCTGCTCCTAAAATTTCCCATTTCAAGCATGGTTTGCTTATGTCCAGCCTGACATCATTGCACTTATGGAAGCATGGCTCACCCTCAAATACTGGACTCTGCAATTGCCCTAAAGGGCTATAACCTATTCAGAGAGGATCACCCAGGGGAAAGGAGGAGGGGGCTGCCTCATCTATATACTACAGTCTAGTCTGAGTGGTCACAAACTGACTATCAACAACCACTCAACCAAATGCAAGTGCCTGGCTGCTAACATATGTCACAAATGCACTCAGCAGGTCAGGCCCTCGTGCCCACATAGTGCCAACCTCAGAGTGCAAGAGTGTGAACAGGTAACAGACAGGGTAACCCTCCTGTTTGCTTGTGGGTCTGAATCATCTTTGGTCTCAAGTTCTGGGGGATTCAAACTGAGAACCTTATGCTAGTGTACCCAATGTACAGGCTCAGATAATATTCTCTTTGGGGGGATGCAATATATCTTTCGCCTAAGAGCACCTAGCCAGGTATCCAAAATGAACCCTTAAAACTCTATAAAAGACCTTAAGTATATTCTTACCGTTTCCCAATTTAGTAACACCATCAAGTTTTTGAACAGTTTTTGTCAGTTTTAACCCTCTATACGTCACATGCAAAAAGAACTGATAGACACCCAGGCAGTCTTTCAAATAATATATTTACTAAAAATGGATAAAAAAATATGAAAAATGTATCAAAAAGCATACAATCACTTAAAAGAAAACAAAGAAAACTACAGACAAACTCCTACCAACATACAGTTAGATCTTTTCTATCTAATGTATTACCTCTGGAGGCAGTATAGCGCATTGGTCTAAGGCTCTGAGCTGCAAATCTGGTGACATCCAGCAGACCTGGGTTTGAATCCCACAGCTTCCACTTGCATACTGTGTGACCCTGAGCAAGTCACTTAACCTCCTTGTGCTCCCAGGTCACTCCTGTAAAAAAGCTTTCAGCTCAGTGTGCTATACCTGGTTAAAAAAAACAAACTCTTAAGTGCTTATCAGAGCTATGCCTTTCTACAGTCCCAAGATGGTATATATATCAACAAGTTCAGACACAGTATTCGGTATAAAACTCTGTGTCTCCACACTCCTTCTATGAGTCATGTAGCTTCTCCTTTTAGAACCAAAAAATACAACATAATTTCATGTCAGGATATATTTTAAATAAGGTGACATCAGCAAAACCTCATTTCCCAAATTATGAGTCTTTTTGATCCACCAGTTTCCTTGAAGTTTTACAACCCTGCAATCTCTCACCTAAGTGTGAGATAGCTGGCAGGAATCAGCTTAATGATGTCCTGTTTCTGAAGTCATAAAATGTATATTTTAGTTTCCCAGCTTCAGAGCAGCAACAGGTCATTGAAAATGCCATAAAATGCAATTTCTCAAGGAAGTTAATTACATTACAGAGATGATCTGGTCAGTTACATATCCTGCAGCTTCACTGAAACCTGGGGGGGGGGGTGGCCACCCATGGAAGCACAGGATGTCTTATGTGAAACAATATCACATACTATATTTTTATATTACAAATATCATAGAACAGTCATAACCAGCTGGCCATGCATCACGACATACATCTGGGGAGTTGGGATAAATCTCTCAAAGTTCTATTAGTTTATATCCCCCTGAGAAACAAAAAAGGGACTTGAGATGTTTACTAGTTATTACAATCAAACCTGCCCAAAAGGTAAAGTAATAGTATCAGGGGATTTTAACATTAATTGTGCAGCTAAATCAAGTGTCTCCCACAAGGACTTGGTTACCAGCCTGTTCCTGTCACAGATGGTTAAATTGCACAAGGGTTTACTACAAAATGGGAATAAAACCCCTAATAGATTGGGATTTAGTCATGCACCCTGATAAGATAACCTGGGTTGAGGTCCTGCCAGATGAGATCAGTAATCATTCACCTATTCTCTGTGAATGGTCAACCAGAAAATCAAAGGTCCCCCCTAAAATCATCTCCTACAGATTTCTCCTGAATGAGTCAACTGCCACCTTCAAATCTTACCTGAACCAAGTAGACTGGAGCTTCCTTGATGTCATACCGGATGTCAGCCTTGCACTGTATTACTTCATCTCTCAGTTTACCATAGCTTGCAACAAATTTGCACCCCCAAAAAAGCACAAAATTAAAGGAATCACATTGGAGTGGATCACCCCAGGATTACTTGCACTATTTCAGACCAGGGATAATCTCTGGTCCCGCACTAAGGATTCTGATCTGCCTGTTGACATGCAAAAATATAAGGAAGCCCACAACAGATGCAACCAAGAAGTTAAGAAAGCTAAAGTGGACTTCTACAAGGAAAAACAGGAAAACAACTGGAGAATTGGGAAGACATTTTGGGATTGCTTAAAACATCTCCTTGCCAGTAACACCAACACAACCCCAACTATGCTTGCCTTCACAGGAAATAACTCTGCCACTCCCTCTGAAATAGTGGACATCTTTAATGAGGCCTTCACAGACCTGACCGCATTCGTCGCTCCAGACAAGGTATTATGGGCTAACAAAGTTGAGCATGCTGATCGTAGCAATAATCCTGGCCCTGTGATGGACCTCCCTAAGTTCTATTTTAAGCATGTCACAATAAAGGAGACTCCAATCCATAAAAGTGGAGATTGCACAAATGCAGCCAACTATAGGATGATCTCCATCCTTCCCCCATCTGAGGCCTTGGAGAAAATTGCTTCAGACCTATCGGTACCCTGCCCAAATAAATACAACCTGTTCTGCAAGCAACAACATGGATTTCAAAAACACCATAGCACTGGAACTGCTCAGGTGGAACATACCAACAATCTGTACTTGGAACTCAACAAGGGTCACATGGTTGGGGTCACTTAAATAGACCTGATTAAAGCGTTCAATCTCATAAACCATCAACTGCTACTGTACAAACTATCTGCACTTGACTTCTCAGAAGAAACTCTCTCTTGGTTTAGATGCTACCTTTCAGGGAGGTGCCAGAGGTCAGGATAGAAGGGGTGCTCTCAAAAGCCCAAAGTGTCTCTGTTGGGGTCCCACAGGGGGGTCAATACTTGGCCCTCTCCTCTTCTGACTCTTTACCAACAGTCTACCTGAAGCCTGCCCACATTCCAAAATCCCACTTTATGCCAACAATGCACTAATCTATAATAGTGGCTCACAGATGGCTGATCTTACCAGTGATCTCCAAAGTAGTTTCAAGTCTCTAGAAGATTGGTTTAAAAGGAACTAACTTGTACTTCACTACAAAAAAACTAAATCAATGCTGTTTTTTGGGCAACATTGCAAAACAAGGGCCTCCCTCTGGTCATCCTGAATGCACATGGTGCTGCCCTGAAACAATTTGAAACCTTTAGGTACCTGGTTATCACCCTGGATGATACTCATTCATTTACCTCCCATGTAGACAACATAACCAACCTAACCAATCAAAAATTAGGAGCACACTACAGGCAAAAAAAGTAAGTCTCACCTCAGATGCAAGATGCATGGTGATCTCAGGAGTGATGCTCCCACTCATTGACCGTGGTCTCCCCATTTACGATGCAGCCTGTGAGGCTGTCCTAAACAGGATACAGCTGATCCTCAACAAGCGTGCAGATTTATTTGTGGGGTGGACAGACTGACAAACACTTGCTCCCTCTGCTCCCAAACAAGATGGCTCCCATTTCAGGAAAGACTACAATACAAGACCTGCCTTTTGGCAAAATAAGCTCAGTTGTGCCTCACCCCAGGTGCAATCAGTGATCTTCTCCACCCTGTTAATAAATAACTATATGTATATGACTAGGAGTATGCCAAGACATGCACTTTAAAGATCAGATGTACATATTTCATAAAAAAGCTTGAATTCCCTTGTATTCACATCCCTGCATCATGATTAGTGTTTCCTGAAAATATCATGCTGTTTGGTTTTGTAGTTTTCTTTAAATCAGCATATGTTAATGTGCTCTGCAGTAATTGAAAACAGTGAAGAAACAGTGAGATGTTTTTGTCCATCGGTGAGCAAGGACATCATACCTGTTCTGCCTGCTGCTTCACCATTTAAGCCCCTTAATGACTGGATAAGCTGTTGCAGTTCCTACTTACAGTAGTCTGTAGAGCTAATTGTTTTCACTCACAGTTTATTACTAACCCATGTGGTTTGTGTTTAGAGAGAAATGCTTAAAATCATTCTGTTCTCATAAACAATTGATCATTTGGAGTTCAGTGCTGAACTGAAGTGGTATGATTGAATGTCTGTGAGAAATTACCTTGTCTGTATCACAGATGTCAGTTCTCTGTCATCAAAACTTGGCATTCTTTTCTGGCTATATAACAGAGGGTTATTTATTGGATATAAAATAAATATACATTCCATTAATTCATAGAAATGGTATGTCTTTTAATGTAGCCTCAACTATGTTCATGTGATAACAATGTTGTTTACATGCCAGATTGACAAACCTGTGTCTGCCTCACACTGCTATTTCAGGAACATGTACTGTATGAACTCACAAAATTCTGTTCTTTGAGGGGGTTTTGTGTGAAAATACATCATGTCTGTGTGTAACTAGAAATACTGTATGGCATCCTGATGCCCCTGTCTCCTGCCCGACAGGTCAGGCAGCAGCTCCCTGCTTCTCCCTTTCCCCTGCCCTAAACCCCTCCCATCTCCTGCACTCATATGAGGCTACTGCAGCCTGCTGATACAAAGCACATCTTCTTGACCTGGA
Source organism: Neoceratodus forsteri (assembly GCA_016271365.2). NCBI lineage: Eukaryota > Metazoa > Chordata > Ceratodontiformes > Ceratodontidae > Neoceratodus > Neoceratodus forsteri. The sequence goes on from CM028130.1 coordinate 1,586,230,386, forward strand.
AGGATGCTACTTCTTTATTCAGCTGCGAGCTGTGTGAGAAGTTCTATATTGCACTTGATATCTGCAACAACGTGCACTTTTGCTCAATTCTGTGGGAGGTGAAACTAACTACCGTAGGTAATTGCTTTTTATTTATATATTTATTTAGTGTTTAACCAAGAAGGGGCTTGCAAACTCTGTTTATCTTGTGAGTAACTTCAGAAGGATTTAAATACTGCATTTGGGTAGACCCTTGGAGGTAGCTAGATTGTCTACTAGGATTTTCTGACAGTTAAACTATGTTTAAATTTACAGGTGGCTGAGGAGTTGAAAAAGGAGCTTGCAAACTTTGCTTATCTTGGAAGTAACTTCACAATAGTTTGAATACTGCATTTTGGTTGTCCCTTGGGGGTAGCTGGAATGACTACTAGGATTTTGGGACAGAAACTATTTATAAATAATCCACTGGTGCGTAGCAGTTTGTGATAGTTAAACTATTTTTAAATAAGTTACTGGAGGTTAGTTGAATTACTGTAAAGGGCAGTACTCACCAGGGTGGTGGAGCAGTGGTGTATTTGATTGTTTCTAACAGTCACCTGTGGTTGTGGACTACCCACCCCCTCCCCATGCCCCACACGCTCAGGCGTGGCATTTCCTTTATAGCCAAAGTTCTGACATCACTTCCTCAACAGGTCTTGGGGCAGAACTGTCATATTCTTAATAACCCATCACAGTGCATAAAGGGTAAGTACACACCACCCAAAAAATATATATATATATATTACATATTGTATATTATAAGGGAGAGAGACATGTGGGGAGTGGTGCAATGCACTGGCTGTGGGGCAGCAGTTTTCCAGGAGACATTCTGGAAACTGCACTGCTGTCCAGTTTGCAGGCAACTGTCAGCTCTGAGGGAGGAGATTGCCCACCTCCAGGCTGAACTGGCAAGGACTAAGGAGGCCTCCCCCACCCAAAGAGCACCACTGCCACAACCACTGCCTCAGAGGTTGCCAAGTATGAAGAGCAGTTGGACCACAGTGTGTTTTGGGAGGGTGCAGGTGGTGGAACAGAGGCGAAGCCCCCTAGTTGTACCTCCACACAAATCATATGCCAGTCTGGCAGAGCAAGGTTCCTCTATGATGGCACCCTCAGTGGAGACCAAGAAGAATGCTGAGGACATCCACAAGGAAGACCCACAAAAGAGTGGCAAGGGACACCACAGGGGAAAGAAACAGCTTCTGATAGGGGACTCAATTGTTAGGGGGTAGAACTGGGGAAGGGAGAGGAGAGGGAAACAAGGTGCCTGCCTGGTGCCATGGCTTGGAGGGACAAGAACCGAATCCTCACAGTTTCAGAAGCAGCATCACAGGAGAGGGAACTAGATATCATTGTACACCTTGGGACAAATGACCTAGCTAGGCATGGAATTAGTGTAGAGCAGGATGAATTTGTGGAGTTGGGAGGGGCCTCAGACAGGTAGCAAGCATGGTTACCTTCTCAGAGGTGCTACCAGTCCATGGCAGGGGTGAGGCTTGGGTACTGCACACCATGCAGTTTAATGAATGGTTGCAAAACTGGTGCAGAGCTCAGGGCTTTGGCTTTATTGGGGACTGGGGGTACTCCTGGAGAGATGAAGGTCTATACTGGCATGATAGTCTGCATCTGTCCACGAAGGGAACCAAGCTCCTAAGTGACAGGTTTGAATGCTTCCTTGGCAAGCTTTTAAACTAGCCAAGGGGGGTGCTGATAAGAAGCAGGAAATTTCAAGCCTCCCCCCACAAAACATGGCAGGTAGTAAGGTAAACACTGAGGTACAGAGCTCAACAGAGGGCAGGACAGGAGTAAATGGAAAAGTAGACAAGGGCAATAAGAGCAGAGATGGAGGAAAAAGGATAAAGCCAACATTAAATGGAGGGCAATGAGTACCAATGCCCGTAGTCTGGGAAACAAGCTTTCTGAGCTAGTAGCTTTGATGGAAGATGAACACTTGGATATTGTGGCAGTCACAGAAACATGGTACATGAAGAACCATGACTGGGATGTCAACATACCAGGGTACACAGTCTACAGAAGGGACAGGGAGGGTAAAGAGGTGGAGTAGCTCTATACATAAGGGAAGGGATCAAAGCTACAGAACTAAAAAGTAAAGGGGGAGGACAAGAGGCACTCTGAGTCACCTTGGAGACAGGGAATGGCATCACAATCTGCACAGGGGTTGTATACAGACCCCCATCTCAAGGGGAGGAAATGGACAAGAAAATGATAGAGGATATTCTCAAAATGGCTGAAAAGGGGGAGATAGTGTTGATGGGGGACCTGAATATGCCAGATGTTAACTGGATGACATGTACTGCAGCCACATCCAAGAGCAGGGTCATTCTCGTTGCCCTGCAGGGGGCAGGCCTTACACAGCTAGTGTTGGAACCCAGTCGGGTGGGAGCAATACTAGACCTGGTACTCTCAAATAGAGAGAGGATCACAAATTTAGAAGTCAGTAGACATCTAGGAACAAGTGACCACTGCACAGTGTGCTTCACAATAAGCACAACCATGGAGACAAGCCATACAAAAACAAGGATACTGGACTTTAGAAGGGCCAACTTTGGCAAAATGGGTGAATACCTGAGGAATGCACTAGCAAATGGCCAAAAAGGAGGGGTGGAAGAACAATGGAGAAAAATCAAAACTGCTATCATAGAGGTAACAAGCCTTTGCGTGAAACAAATAAAGAAAACAAAGCGGAGTAAAAACCATTATGGTTCTCAAAAGAGGTGGCAGGAAAGGTTAAGGAGAAAATGGCTGTATTCAAAAAGTATAAGGAATCACAGAAGGATCACGACAAGGAACTGTATCAATTAAAGCAGAAAGAAGTGAGGAAGGCAGTCAGAATAGCAAAGGCCCAAACTGAGGAAAAAATAGCCAACGCAGTTAAGAAGGGGGATAAAACCTTCTATAGGTACATTAGGGAGTATAGGAAGGTTAAGGGAGGAATAGTGAAGATTAATAAAGGAGAGAGGAGGTGGGCAGAGGGAGACAGTGAAAAGGCAGAGATACTTTTGCTCAGTATTCACAAAAGAAGATAAGAAGGAGTTACCTAAACCAGACAATAGAAGCACTCTGGGTAGGGGGGTTGACACCAGTCCATTTACAGAAGAAAGAGTCCCAAAAGAACTTCTAAAACTCAAGGTGGACAAAGCAATGGGGCCTGACGGGATTCACCCCAGAATCCTAAAAGAACTAAGGGAGGACCTAGTGACACCACTGACCACACTTTTTAATAAATCATGGGAGGGTGGGGTGGTACCTGAGGACTGGAGGAGGGCAGATGTGATTCCCTTTACAAAAATGGGAGCAAGGCAGAAGCAGGAAACTACAGACCTGTAAGTTTGACCTCAGTGATAGGAAAATGATGGAATCACTTCGAAAGAAAGAATTGAGTACCTAGAGGCACGCAGGGCACAGGACCCAAAACAGCATGGATTTACAGCAGGAGGTCATGTCAGACGAATCTAATTGATTTCTTTGACTGGGTGACCAAAGTAATAGACCAGGGAGGGGCTGTGGATATGGCCTACCTAGACTTTAGCAAGGCATTTGACACACAAAAGACTAATAATCAAATTAGACAGCCTGGGAGTGGGTTCCAGGGTGGTAGCCAGGGTAAAGAATTGGCTGGAGAATAGGACACAGAGAGTAATAGTAAATGGAGTCCACTCTGAAGACAGTGGGGTTACTAGTGGGGTACCGCAGGGTTCAGTATTAGGACCAGTCCTCTTCAATGTCTTTATAAACGACATTGCAGAGGGACTGGAAGGAAAAGTATGTCTCTTTGCAGATGACACAAAGATCTGCAACAGAGTTGATGAGCAAGGTGGGGTGCAAAGGATGAGAAGGCCCCATTGCTTTGTCCACCTTCAGTTTTAAGAGTTCTTTCAGAACCCTGTCTTCTGTAAATGGGCTGGTATCAACTTCTGTATCCAGAATGTTTCTACTGTTTCTTTTAGGTACCTCCCCCTTTTTCTTTGTAAATACTGAGCAAAAATATTTGTTTAGTATCTCTGCCTTTTCACAGTCACCCTCTGCCCACCCTCCCTCCCCTTTATTAAGCCTTACTATCCCTCCCTTGGTCTTCCTTTGCTCCTGATGTACCTATAAAGGTTTTATCCCCTTCTTAACGAGTTGGCTATCTTTTCCTCGGTTTGGGCCTTTGCTGTTCTGACTACCTTCCAGCTTCCTTTTGCTTTAACTGATACAGTTCTCTGTCCTGCTCCTTCTGTGATTCCTTGTACTTCCTGAATGCTTTCTTTTCTCTTGAACCTTCACTGCCACTTCCTTTGAGAACCATAGTGGTTTCTTACATCATTTCATTTTGTTTATTTGCTTCACACAAAGGCTTGTTACCTCTGTGATGGCAGTTTTATTATTCCCCATTGTTCTTCCACCCTCCTTCCTGCCCAGTTGCTAGTGCATTCCTTAGGCACTCACCCATTTTAACAAGTCAGCCCTCCTAAAGTCCAGTACTTTGCCTTTGTATGACTTGACTCTATTGCTGTGTGTTTATTGTGAACCATACTGTTCGATGGTTGCTAGTTCCCAGATGGCTACCCACTTCTACATCTGTGATCCTCTCTTCATCTCCATTTGAGAGAACCAGGTCTAAGATTGCTCCCTCTCAGTGTGGGCTCTAATACTAGTTGTCTAAGGCATGCTCCCTGCAGGACATCTAGAATAACCCACTCTTCAGAAGTGGCTGCTGCAACTGCACTCCAGTTAACATCTGGCATATTCAGATCACCCATCAGCAATATCTCCCTTTTTCTGCCATTCTAAGTATACTTTCTATCATTTCCTTGTCCATTTCCTCCCCTGAGAAGGGGTCTGTATACAACCCTGTGCAGATTGTGGTGCCATTGCCAGTCTCCAAATTTACCCACAGTGCTTCTTCTCCTCCCTGTTTACCCTTTTGTTCTGTTGCTTTGATTCCTTCCCTTATGTAAGAGCTACTCCCCTCCTCCTTTTACCCTCCCTGTCCCTCCTGTAGATAGTGTATCCTGGTATGTTTATCCTCCACTGACCTTTCTCCTCGGTCTTTTCTCATTTAATACCCTGTTTTATAGGGAGGCTGGGATTTTCCTGCTGTTTATCAGTGCCTCCCCTTGACTAGTTTAAAAGCTTGTCAATGAAGCATTTAAACCGATTGCTTAAAAGGCTTGTTCCCTTCCTGGACAGATGCAGACCATCCTGCCAGTATAGGCTGGTGTCCCTCAGGTGGAACCCCAGTCCCCAATGAAGCTAAAACCCTCTGCTCCACACCATTTTTTCAACCATTCATTAAACTGCATGGTGCAAAGTACCCTCACCTCACTCATGCCATTGACAGGCAGCACCTCAGAGAAGGATATTGTGTGTGCTACTTGTCTTAGACCCCTCCCTAATTCTACAAAGTCCTTCTGCACTGCTCTAATCTCATGATGAACCAAGTCATTTGTCCCTAGGTAGACAATGACATTCATCTCAGAGTCCCGTGCAGCTGTTCTCGTGATCCTGAAGATGCGCTTCCTGTCCCTCCAAGCCATGGCACCAGGCAGGCACCTTCTTTCAGTTTTCCCTGCTCCCCCCAGTTCTATCCCCCTAATAATTGAGTCCCCCACCAGGAGCTGCTTCCTTTCCTTGTGGTGTCCTCTGCCTCCTTCCTGTAGGCCTCCCTTGTGACTGTTGTCCTCTGCCTCCTTAGTCTCCTCTGTGGGTGCATCCATGGGGAGCTATGCTCCCAGAATGGTGTATGGATTGTGGAGTGGAACAACTGACTGGGTGTGCCTCTGTTCCACCATCCTCACCCTCCTGAGCCCACTGTGGTCCAACTGCTGTGCTTTTCTTCACAACCTCTGGGGTAGTGGTGGTGGCTCTGGTGCTCCCTGGATGGGGAGGTTCCCTTCCTATCATCCAGTGTGGCCTGGAGGAAGGTTCCCTTACTACTGTCCGGTGTGGCCTGAAGACGGGCAACTTCCTCCCTCAGGGCAGAGAATTGTCTGCAAATAGGGCAGCATCTCTGCCTCCAGAAAGACTCCTGGAAGACTGCTGCCCCACAGCCATCACATTGCACTACTCCCCACATGTTTATCTACTTTTTTTGTGTGTGTTTGTGTGTGTGATTGGTTTGTTACATAGAAATATATATATGTTATACAATGTGTATGCTTATATTGTCAGTGCAGTGTGCTAGAGAGGATATGACAGTGATATGCACCTTGCACTCTTGAGGAATTATGTCAAAACCCCAGGTATAAAGGAACTATTTCCAGGGGTGGGTGGGGTGAGGGTGGGAAGGGTTGGGCCTAAACTGTGCCCTCACAAAAAAATCATCTAAAGGCTCTGACCCACTGCTGCGATGAGTGCCTTCCTGTCAGCAAGATGCCCTTCACAACAATTTGACAGAGAAAATACCCTGCTAATCAAACAGAGAAAAATTCAGACATCCAAGTCAGACACAGATAAACTTCCCCAGCCCCAAAACAGCCTGGTGGTTTGTGCTCTGAAAGCAGTCAGCCCCAAAATAAGTCAGCCGTGCTTTAAACTCTTCCTGCACTGAAAATCTTAAGAATTGTAACAAACGTAAAGCTAGATCCACCTCCCTCTGTTGCTTGAAAGACTCTCTTTTCCTGATAATTCTAAGTTCCTTATTTCTCCTTTCAGTTAGAAGTAGCCTCCATCTGCAGAATATCTGCTACAAACCAAAGACAATTGTGAGGTTCACCTCCCTCTGTTGTGAGCACAAAGTGCAATATGGAATTTGCAAGTGCAATATAGAATTTCTTACACAGCTCACAGCTGAATAAAGAAGTAGTGTCTTTCCAGGTCAAGAAGATGTGCTTTGTGTCTCTAAATATTGCAGCCACCAGTAACTTATAGTAATCTGATCTAGTCTGGATATCTCCAGCCAGGGCAATTTGTTGACAACAGTTGTGATGCAACCTTTCCTGTTCCAATACAACACTTTGTGGTCTGAAAACAATGAGGCAAACAATTTCCTGCACCTGAGGCTGCCTGTGTTTCAATTCACACAGTAGGTTTTGCTATGACAATTCCTTAACCATAGTAACTTATTTAAAAGTAGTTTAACTATCACAAACTCCTACGCACCAGTAAATTATTTAAAAATAGTTTCTGTCCCAAAATCCTAGTAGTCAATCCAGCTACCCCAAGGGACAACCAAAATGCAGTATTCAAACACTTGTGAAGTTACTTCCAAGATAAGCAGAGTTTGCAAGCTCCTTTTTCAACTCATCAGCCACCTGTAAATTTAAAAATAGTTTAACTGTCAGAAAATCCTAGTAGACAATCTAGCTACCTCCAAGGGTCTACCCAAATGCAGTATTTAAATCCGTCTGAAGTTACTCACAAGATAAACAGAGTTTGCAAGCCCCTTCTTGGTTAAACACTAAATAAATATGTAAATAAAAAGCAATTACCAAGGGTAGTTAGTTTCACCTCCCACAGAATTGAGCAAAAGTGCACGTTGTTGCAGATATCAAGTGCAATATAGAATTTCTCACACAGCTCACAACTGAATAAAGAAGTAGTGTCCTTCCAGGTCAAGAAGATGTGCTTTGTGTCTCTAAATATTGCAGCCACCAGTAACTTATAGTAATCTGATCTCATATATCTATTTTTGGCAAACATGTGTTTCAGGTGATTTATGGGGTAAAACGTAGGCAGTGGTCATTTAGGCCACCTGAAGTAGTATTTTTATTTTTGCCACAAATGGGTTCCAGGTGATCTATGGAGTCATTGTGAAAGGTTGCAGTGGTTGTATAAGCCAACTGAGGTGAGATTTTTATTTTTGCATAAAATCAGTTCCAGTTGATATATATAGTTGGGGTGAAAGGTCCATGGCAGCAGTTTAAGACACCTGAGGTGATATTTTTAGATTTTGAAAAAGTGGGTTGTAAGTGACTAATGGAGCTGGTGTAAAAGGTCTTAGGTTGTCATTTAGGCTACCTGAGGTGATATTTGTATTTTTGCCAAAAATGGGTTCTAAGTAATTTATGGATCCAGAGTAAAAGATATGCAGTGGCCATTTAGGCCAGTAAAAGTAATATGTTTATTTGTACCCAAAATTGGTTCAAGGTGATTTATGGAGTCAGTGTAAAAGGTCTGCAGGGATGATATTTTCATTTTTGCCAAAAATGAGTTCAGGAGATTTATGGAGCCGGTAGAAAGGTCTGCAGTGGACATTTATGCTACCTGATGTGATATATTTATTTTGTCAAAATGCATTTCAGGTGATTTATGTGATTGGGGTAGAAGGTAGACAGTGATCATTTAGGTCATCTGAGGTCAAAGGTAAGTGGTGGTCATTTGGCCACCTGAGATTAAATTTTATTCTTGCAAAAAATGGATTCCAGGTGATGTCTGGAGCTGAGGTGAAATGTCCATGGTAGACATTTAAGCCAACTGGTGAAATTTTTAGTTTTTCAAAAGTGGGTTCCAGGTAATCTGTGGAACTAATGTGAATGGTATGAGGTGGTTGTTTAGGCTACCTGAAGTGAAATATTTATTTTTGCCAAGACTGTGTTCAGTTGGTCTATAAAACATTGTGAAAGGTCTGAGGAGTTTGTTTTGGACACCTGATGTGAAATTTTTATTTTAACCAAAAATGGGTTCCAGGTAATTTATGGATCTGGAGTAAAAATCTGCAGTGGTCATTTAGGCCACCAGAGGTAATGTTTTATTTTTACTAAAAATTGGTTCCAGGTGATTTATGGAGCTGAGGTTAAAGGTCTGCGGCAGTCAATCAGGCCACCTGAGGTGACATTTCTATTCATTTTTTGCCAGAAAGTGGTTCCAGGTGATTTATGGCACCAGGATTAAAGGTCTGCAGTGGACATTCAGGCCATCAGGGTTGATATTTTAATTTTTGCCAAAAATGGTTCCAGGTGATCTATGGAGCCATGGTGAATGGTATGCAGTGGTTATTTAGGCCACTTGAGGTAATATTTTTATTTTTACCAAAACGGGTTCCAGGTTATGTATGGAGCAAGGGTAAAAGTCCTTTATGCCACCTGAGGTGATATTTTAATTTGTTGCCATAAATAGGTTTCAGGTGATCTATGGAGCCAGATTCAAAGTTCCTCAGTGGTTGTTTAGACCACATGAGGTGAAATTTATATAGTTGCTGAAAATGGGCTACAGGTGATTTATAACGCTGAGGTGAAAGGTCTGAGGTTGTCATTTAGGCCACCTGAGGTGGTATATTTATTTTTGCTGAAAATGCATTTCAGATGATTTATGGGATTGGGGTAAAGGTAAGCATTTTCATTTAGGTCATCTGAGATTAAATTTAGGTGGTGGTCATTTTGGCCACCTGAAGTATTTAATTTTTCCAGAAATGGGTTACAGGTGATCTCTGGAGTAAGTGTGAAAAGTCTGCAATGGTTGTTTAAGCCACTTAAGCTGACATTTTTATTTTTGCAAACAGTAGATTCCAGGTGATATCTGGAGCTGAGGTGAAATGTCCACAGTGGTCATTTATGCCACATGAGGCCATATTTTTAGTTTTTTTTTAAGTGGGTTACAGGTGAGCTGGTGTGAAAGGTCTGAGTTTGTGGCTTGGCCACCTGAGGTGATATTTGTATTTTTGCCAAAAATGGGTTCCAGGTAATTTATGGGTCCAGAGTAAAAGATCTGCAGTGGCCATTTAGGCCAGGAGAAGTAATATTTTTATATTTACCAGAAATTAGTTCAAGGTGATTTATGGAGTCAGTACGAAAGGTCTGCAGGGATGATATTTTCATTTTTGCCAAAAATGGGTTCCAGGAGATTTATGGAGCAGGAATGAAAGGTCTGCAGTGGACTTTTATGCTACCTGATGTGATATATTTATTTTAGCCAAAAATGCATTTCAGGTGATTTACGTGATTGGGGTAGAAAGTAGGCACAGATCATTTAGGTCACCTGAAGTTAAAGGTAAGTGGTGGTCATTTAGGCCACCTGAGCTGAAATTTTTATTTTTACAAAAAATGGAATCCAGGTGCTGTCTGGAGCTGAGGTGAAATGTCCACGGTAGGCATTTAAGCCACCTGAAGTGATATTTTTAGGTTTTTAAAAAAGTAGGTTGCAGGTGATTAATGGAGCTGGTGTGAAAGATCCAGAGTAAAAGGTCTGCAGTGGTCATTTAGGCCACCTGAGGTGATTTTCCTTTTTCGAAAATTTGTTCCAGGTGATATTAACCTGTGGTAAAAGGTCTGTGGAGGTCATTTAGACCACATGAGATAATATTTTTGGTTGTTGCCATAAACTTACTCAACGTGATCTATGAAGTCTGGTTGAAAGGTTCTTCATTGTTCTTTAAGCCACCTGAGGAGAGATTTTAATTTTTTTCAAAAATGTTTTTTTTTGTGTGAGTTAAATAGCTGGAGTGAAAAATCAACAGTGGTCATTTAGGCCACCTGAGATGATTTTTATTTTGCCAAAAATGGTTTTTCAAACAACATGAAGTCTTGCTATATTATGACAGTAGCAGTTTGATCCAGCTCTAGAACTGTTCGGAGGTGAAATGGTTAATACCATTCCAAAATAGAACTTTGAGCACGAGCTCTAAAGCAGCTCTATCTGTGTAATTTCAAACCTGAACTGTCAGATTCTTTACTCCGCCTCAGTGAACAGTCACTCGGAGATTTCTCCTTCTGCTCGTTCATTTCTCGGTTTAAACAGTGTTTTCTCGGTCCGATTCAACCGAGAATAGTTTTATTTTAACCGCAAAACCGTTCGGTTCAAGCTCTGTCTGTGGTAATCGTAAGTAATTAAAAGGTTTTGTCTGTGTGGAACTTGTAAGTTTATCGGTTCGGTTTTGAATCGATCAGCTGGGTTTAAAAGTTACAGATTTTAAAGTTTAACATTTTAGAGTGTGGTTCCCGGTTCTTATCAGTTCTAAAAAAAACGGATTTTATTACAGTTTTTTCCAATACCCATGACACGGTTGGGAACCGATAAGGGTGTCTTGCCTGGCACTGCCGTTTAAAGGGCAAGTTTTCTGGTTAGGCTGGCATTATGTCTGAGAAACCCAAAGGAAAAACCGGGCCCACTGGGTTTCAACACTGTGATGTCTGTGGGGAAGCCTTTGCCAAGGCTGACCCACACACCACATGTGTCTATTGTCTGGGGTTTGACCACCTCCAGTCAGACTGCCAGATATGTAAGAATTTCCCTGCAGCCACCCTGGAAAAGAGATTGGGCAGGCTCAGGGAATGAGAGGCCAAAAAGTCCGCTGACCTGGATGGCCAGCCCGGTTTGGTGCCAACCAAACCGGAGGGAGTGCCCTCTGACCAGGGCGAGACTTCCTCGGGCAAAAGAAAAGCTGGTTCTGAGGAACCAGTTCCAGTAAAGAAAACAAGAAAGTCAGCAGGTTTGGAGCCCAAAATCCCTTCTCCAACTGCTGCAGAGATAGCAAAAGTCATACAAATTGTCCAGTCACTGTCTCAGGTTCCGTCGAACTGCCACTATCTGGAAAAGGTTGGTTCATCCGGTTCCAGTGGTTCAGAAATATCATGTTGAGGGTTTTATGAACCAGAGGAGGAGGATGATTATGAACAGTATGAATGTAGCTGGGAAGGTCTGGGGGTGCCCATTGAACCAGACATTTCCCCAGACAGACCTTTAGAATCTCCCCCTATACTATCTGAGTCCCCATCTCATTTTATGTTTTACAAAAAAGTTGCTGAAACCCTCCAGCTTCCCTTGGAAGAAGCTGTGGATGAGCAAGAGGAGCCTGATTTTGTAGAAATGATGGATATTCCAGAGTCTAGGAGATTGTCTATTCCTTTGTATAAGTTTTTAGGAAGCAAACAATAAAAATTTTAAAAGCTCCTAATTCTGTGCCTCCTGTAGATAAAAAGGTGGACAGAAGGTACACATTTTCAGGTCCTGATACAGAATTCCTTTCTCAGCAATGCAGTCATGTTGGGGTAGTTCAGGCTGCAGCCTGTGATAAAGCTAATATTCCCCTGGCTTCACATCCTCCTGACAAGGATTCCAGGAAGATTGATGCCATGGCAAAAAAACAGTATATGGCAGCCTCTCTGGGACTCAGGCAAGCAAATTATATGGCATATGTAGCTAGGTATCAGAAATCTAGATGGGATACTGTTATGGAATTAGCCAAGCAAGCCATGGCCAGCTGGCTAGCGAACTAGAACAGGTGGCTGCTGATGGCATTGAGGCTTCTAAGGTACAGTTTCATGCTGCTGTGGATGTTAATGATGTTTCCTCTAGGGTCATGGCCCACATCATGGCTTTTCATAGTTGGCCTGGCTCAGGTGTACTAGCCTGTCACAGGATACCCAGACTAAGGCTATGGATTTTCCTGCGGTGGGAAATTCTCTGTTTGGGGAGCAGACAGAGAATTACATGAAAAAGATAGATGAATATAGGACTACTTACAAAAGTGCCCAAGCTAAGGAGTGGCAAGCCACTCCCCAGAGGCATACCCCCAGGGGTAGGGGTAGGCCTTTTCACAGGCCTTTTTATCAGACTCAGGCCTCCTCTGCCTATGCTCAGAGGGGCTTCTTCAGAAGCAGAGGCAGATGAGGGGTGGGCAGGCCTGCTCCCACCCCTCAGCCTAAAGCACCTGCTAAGCAGGCACCCTGATGGGGTGCCCAGGGCCGATTCTCCTTTACCGGTAGGGGGCAGGCTGGCTTACTTCAGTCAGAACTGGGCTTCTTTAACCTCAGACAAGTGGGTTCTGGAAGTAGTAAGCCAGGGTCTGGTTCTCAGCTTCAAAAAGTTTCGAAGTTGAGAACCAGATTTTCTACTGCAAGTGCTTCAGAGACCCTTGCTCTAGAAGCAGAGGTCTCAACCCTGTTGGCTCTCAGAGCAGTGGAAAGGTTCCTCCCTGCACAGGGCAGGGTCTGTATTCCAGATACTTTCTTACCCCAAAAGACAGGAGAATGGCGGCCCATATTAGACCTCAGATATCTGAACAAGCATCTCTTGAAACCAAAGTTCAAAATGGTAACTCTGGCAATGATTTTACCCTCCCTAAGGCCAGGGGACTGGTTAGCCTCCCTGGACCTCAAGGATGCCTATTTCCACGTCCTAATCAGAAGCTCCCATCGAAAGTACCTCAGATTCAAACTACCCTCAGGTCATTACCAGTTCAGAGCAATGCCCTTCAGCCTCACCTCTGCCCCAAGGGTATTCACAAAGTGTCTGGCAGTGGCAGTGGCTCACTTAAGGAGGCAAAGGATTGCTGTTTTTCCCTATCTAGACGATTGGCTCATTGTAGGCCAGTCCCCAGAACAGGTAAAATCTCACCTGCAAGTCACCCAGCAGCTTCTCACCTCCCTGGGCTTTCTGTTAAATCTGCCAAAGTCGGTTCTGGAACCAGTCCAGGTACTCACCTTTATAGGGGCAGAGTTGGACACAAAGCTAGCCAGAGCTTTTCTTCCCTTAGAAAGGGTGACGAATTTAGTGGCTCTGGCCTCCTCCTTCACTCTGCAGGTCTCTCGACCAGCAAGACACTTTCTGCAGCTCCTGGGGCACATGGCTGCATCCACAGCTGTTGTGCAGGGAGCAAGATTTCAGATGAGAGACATTCAGTTTCACTTGAGAACCTATTGGTCTCAGAGGAGAGACCCCCTTTCCAAGTTGGTCCCAGTGACTCGAACCTTGATCCAGGCCCTCCAGTGGTGGCAGGATCAGAGCAATTTAAGATTGGGGGTCCCCTTCATTTCCCCTGCTCACAATTTGACTCTCACTACAGATGCTTCCCTTCTGGGTTGGGGAGCCCACATGGGCGACCTTTCCACTCAGGGAGTGTGGTCCCCCCAGGAATCTCTGCTCCACATCAATTTGCTGGAACTCAGAGCTGTCTTTTTAGCTCTTCAAGCATTTTCTGCATCTGTCCACAACAAGGTGATACAAGTCAGAACAGACAACACCACAACAATGTGGTACATCAACAAACAGGGGCACTCGGTCTTCGGCCTTGTGCACCGAGGCAATGAAGTTGTGGTCTCTGGCCTATTCCCTGAACACTTCCCTCATAGTAGTTCATCTTCCAGGGAAGGACAATGTCCTAGCAGATGCTCTCAGCAGGATTTCCCAGGGCCATCACGAATGGTCCCTGGATCCTCAAGTGCTGGGGATAGTCTTAGCCAGATGGGGCACCCCTCAGATAGATCTTTTTGCAGCCCCAGACAATCACCAACTTCCTCTGTTCTGTTGCAGGCCTCCAGTGTTGGGCTCAGTCCCCCTGGATGCCCTCCTCCTGGATTGGGCGGGGACGTTTCTTTATGCTTCCCCCTCCCTCTCCTATTCAAAGTATTAGTCAAAATCAGATCTCAGCCTTGCAGGGTGATTCTGATTGCCCGGATTGGGCCAGGCAGCCCTGGTACCCACTCCTTCTGTCACTGACAATCCATCTTCCCCTTTGCCTCCCCAGGAATCACAACCTATTAACTTGTGCCCAGGGAAGGGTTTGGTATCCGGACCTCAAATCCCTCAACCTCAAGGCCTGGCTCTTGAGGAGTTAGAGTTGCTGATTTACACCTCTCTCAGGGTGTTCTTGAAATCATAAAGGCTTCCAGAAAGCCTTCCACTAAGAGCTACTTATAATTCTAAATGGAAAAGTTTTCCATTTGGTGTGCTGGGAAAAATATTTCCCCAGAATCCGCTGATTTGCCCATTGTATTAGATTACATGGTCCATCTTAATTCCTTGGTTCTCAGACGAGCTACCCTGAGAGTCCATTTGGCAGCTGTATCTGCTTTTGTTTCAGCAGGAAAGTCATCCCCTCTTTCCATTCACCCTGTGTTTTCCAAGTTTTTTAAGGGATTACTCCATACCAATCCACCCTTTCGGGAACCGGCCCCTGCCTGGGACCTTAATGTTTGTATTGCCCAGTTAAAGCAACTCCCTTTTGAACCTCTGTTTTCTGCAGAGCTTAAGTATCTAACTTGGAAAACTGTTTTATGGTGGCTATTACTTCTGCTAGATGCATAAGTGAGTTGCAAGCCTTGTCAGTAGAAACTGACTTTATTTCTTTCCACAGGGATAAGGTAGTCCTTAGGACTAATAGGAAGTTTTTACCTAAGGTGGTTTCAGATTTTCATCTTAACCAATCTATCTCCCTTCCAGTATTTTTCACTGATCACTCCTCTTCTGGTGAGAGGAGGTTGCACAGCCTGGATGTTAAGAGAGCTCTTAGTTACTATAGAGCGTACCAAAGGTCACAGGTTCGAATCCCTCCAACTTTTTCTTACCTATGGTGAAGTTGGGAAAGGCAAACCTGCCACTAAGAGATCAATTGCCAGGTGGATTGTCTCTTGTATCCAATTTTGTTATCAGAAACTGGGCAGAGATCCCCCCTCTGGCTTGAGGGCTCACTCTACCAGGGGTACAGCTGTGTCTCTAGCTGCTGCCAGAGACATCCCTATATTAGAGATATGCCAGGCTGCTACTTGGAAAACGGTACACACTTTCACCAAGCATTACTCCCTGGATGTCCAGGCCAGGAGAGATGCTCGGTTTGGCACAGCTGTTCTTCAGAGCCTATTCTCTAAGTAGGTTCTGCCCCTCCTCCATGGAGGTACTGCTGTGTAGTCTGCTCCTGTCATAATATAGCAAGACTTCATGTTGTTTGAAGAAAAAATTACTCACCTTAGTAATGTTGTTTCTTCTAATGGAGTCTTGCTATATTATGACCTCCCCCCAGCCTGCCCCTCTCAGAACTTCTACTTGGGTGGGGTGCGGGCAACTTAGTGTGGGCACTATTTTGTGCCCTTTAGCATTTCTCCCTTTGGGGGTTTGGTGTGTTTTATTATACTGTTGTTTTATTCTCATGTTGTTAGAATTGTATGAGTAGTTCTGGTCCCTGACTTGAGTCTTGGGTGTTGGGACCAGCAATGGTTATTATATTTAGGTAGCCATTTGGCTAGTGTGAGGTTAGCTTCCACACAGACCTTAGTGAGTTTTGCTCTAAAGATCTGACAGTTCAGGTTTGAAATTACATATATAGAGCTGCTTCTTAGAGCTCGTGCTCAAAGTTCTATTTTGGAATGGTATTAACCATTTCACCTCCAGAGCAGTTCTAGAGCTGGATCAAACTGCTACTGTCATAATATAGCATAGACTCCATTAGAAGAAACAACATTACTAAGGTGAGTAATTTTTTCTTAGGTGTTTCATGGAGCTGGTATAACAAACGACAAAGTGGTCATTGAGGCTAACAGAGGTGATATTTTTGGTTGTTGCCAAAATGGGTTTTCAGTGTGATTTATGGTAGTGAGGTAAAAGATCCACAGTAGGGCGTTAGACCATCAGAGGTGCTATTTTTGAAAAAAATTGGGTTCCAGGTTATCTATGGAGTCATTGTGTAAGGTCTGCAGTGGTTGTTTAAGCCAGCTGAGGTGAAAATTTTATTTTTGCAAAAAATCATTTGCTGATGATATCTGTAATTGGGCTGAAAGGTCCATGGCAGCCATTTAACATACCTGAGGTGATATTTTTACTTTTTGAAAAAGTGGGTTGTACATGATTATTTGAGCTATTGTGAGAGGTCAGAGGTTGTAGTTTAGGCCACCTGAGGTGATATTTGTATTTTTGCTAAAAATGGGTTCCAGATGATCCATGGAGCCTGGTGGAATGGTACACAGTGGTTATTTAGGACACCTAAGATGAAATTTATATATTTGCCAAAAATGGGTTCCTTGTGATTTATGGTGCTAGGGTTAAAGGTCTGCAGGGGACATTTACACTACCTGATGTGATATCTTTATTTTTGCCAAAAATGGGTTTCAAGCCATTTATGGGACAGAGGTAAAATGTCAGTGGTCATTTAGACCACCTGAGCTGATATTTTTATTTTTGCCAAAAATGGGTTCTAGGAGATATACAGAGTCATTGTGAAAAGTCTGCGATGGTTGTTTAAGTCACCTGAGGTTAAATTTTTATTTTTGCAAAAATTGGATTCCATGTGTTATCTGGAGCTGAGGTGAAATATCCACAGTGGTTGTTTAAGCCATGTGCGGTCATAGTTTTAGTTTTTTAAAAAGTGGGTTGCAGGTGATTAAATAAGCTGGTGTGAAAGGTCTGAAGTTGTTGTTTGGCCACCTGAGGTGATATTTGTATTTTTCCAAAGCTGGGATCCAGTTAATTAATGTATCCAGAGTAAAAGATCTGCAGTGGTCATTTAGGCCACCTAAGGAGAATTTGATTTTGGTTAAAATTTGTTCCAGGTGATATGAATCTGGGGTAAAAGGTCTGGGGAGGTCGTTTAGGCCACTTGAGGTGGTATTTTTAGTTTTGGCCAAAAACATGCTCCAGCTGATCTATGGAGCCTGGTTGAAAGTTTCTTCATGGTTCTTTAAGCCACTTGAGTTGAAATGTTTTATTTGATTCAAAAATGGGTTTTTGGTGAGTTAAATAGCTGGAGTAAAAGATCAACGGTCATCATTTATTCCACATGAGGTGATTTTTTTTTTATTTTTGCTAAAAATGGTTTCTTGGTGATTGATGGAGCTGGAGTAAAATGTCCAAAGTAGTCACTGAGGCCACCATGGCTGCTATTTTTATTTTTTCCAAAAATGGGTTCCAGGTGGTCTATGTAGTGAATGTGATGCAGAGGTCATTTAGGTCAGCTGGGGTGATATCTTAGTGTTTGCACAAAATGGGTTCCAGGTGACTTATGGAGGAGGGGTGAAAGATCTGTGGTTTACATATATGCTACCTGATGTCGTATATTTATTTTTGGCAAAAATGTGTTTCAGGTGATTTATGGGGTAAAACATAGGCAGTGGTCATTTAGGCCACCTGAAGTAATATTTTTATTTTTGCCACAAATGGATTCAGGTGATCTATAGGTCATTGTGAAAGGTTACAGTGGTTGTATAAGTCAGCTGAAGTGAGATTTTTATTTTTTCAGAAAATCAGTTCCAGCTGATATTTATAGTTGGGCTGAAAGGTCCATGGCAGCCGTTTAAGACACCTGAGGTGATATTTTTAGATTTTGAAAAAGTGGGTTGTAAGTGACTAATGGAGCTAGTGTAAAAGGTCTGAGATTGTCATTTAGGCCACCTGAGGTGATATTTGTATTTTTGCCAAAAATGGGTTCCAGGTAACTTATGGATCCAGAGTAAAAGATCTGCAGTGGCCACTTAGACCAGGATAAGTAATATTTTTATTTTTACCAGAAATTGGTTCAAGGTGATTTATGGAGTCTGTGTGAAAGGTTTGCAGGGATGATATTTTCATTTTTGCCAAAAATGGGTTCCAGGAGATTTATGGAGCTGGGGTGAAAGGTCTGCAGTGGACTTTTACGCTACCTGATGTGATATATTTATTTTTACCAAAAATACATTTCAGGTGATTTATGTGATTGGGGTAGAAGGTAGGCAGTGATCATTTAAATCACCTGAGGTTAAAGGTAAGTGGTGGTCATTTAGGCCACCTATGGTGAAATTTTAATTTTTGCAAAAAATGGATTCCAGATGTTGTCAGGAGCTGTGGTGAAATGTCCACAGTAGGCATTTAAGCCACCTGAAGTGATATTTTTAGGTTTTTAGAAAGTGGGTTGCAGGTGATTAATGGAGCTGGTGTGAAAGATCCAGAGTAAAAGGTCTGCAGTGGTCATTTAGGCCACCTGAGGTGATTTTTCTTTTTTGAAAATTTGTTCCAGGTGATATTAACCTGTGGTAAAAGGTCTGTGGAGGTCATTTAGGCCACATGAGATAATATTTTTGGTTGTTGCCATAAACTTACTCAACGTGATCTATGAAGTCTGGTTGAAAGGTTCTTCATTATTCTTTAAGCCACCTGAGGAGAGATTTTTATTTTTTCCAAAAATGTTTTTTTTGTGAGTTAAATAGCTGGAGTGAAAAATCAACGGTGGTCATTTAGGCCACCTGAGATGATTTTTTTATTTTGCCAAAAATGTTTTTTAGGTGTTTCATGGAGCTGGTATAACAAACTACAAAGTGGTCATTGAGGCTAACAGAGGTGATATTTTTTGGTTGTTGCCAAAAATGGGTTTTCAGTGTGATTTATGGTGGTGAGGCAAAGATCCACAGTAGGGCGTTAGGCCATCAGAGGTGCTATTTTTGAAAAAATTGGGTTCCAGGTTATCTATGGAGTCATTGTGAAAGGTCTGCAGTGGTTGTTTAAGCCAGCTGAGGTGAAAATTTTATTTTTGCAAAAAATCATTTGCTGATGATATCTGTAATTGGGCTGAAAGGTCCATGGCAGCCATTTAAGATACCTGATGTGATATTTTTACTTTTTTAAAAAGTGGGTTGTACATGATTATTTGAGCTGGTGTGAGAGGTCGAAGGTTGTAGTTTAGGCCACCTGAGGTGATATTTGAATTTTTGCCAAAATGGGTTCCAGATGATCCATGGAGCCTGGTGGAATGGTACACAGTGGTTATTTAGGACACTTAAGGTGAAATTTATATATTTGCCAAAAATGGGTTCCATGTGATTTATGATGCTGGGGTTAAAAGTCTGCAGGGGACATTTACACTACCTGTTGTGATATCTTTATTTTTGCCAAAAATGGGCTTCAAGCGATTTATGGGACAGAGGTAAAATATAGTCTTAGACCAGCTGAGCTGATATTTTTATTTTTGCCAAAATACATTCCAGGTCATATACAGAGTCATTGTGAAAAGTCTGTGATGGTTGTTTAAGTCACCTGAGGTGAAATTTTATTTTTGCAAAAATGGATTCAGGTGTTGTCTGGAGCTGATGTGAAATGTCCACAATGCATTTAAGCCACCTGAAGTGATAGTTTTAGGTTTTAAAAAGTGGGTTGCTGGTGATTAATGGAGCTGGTGTGAAAGATCCAGAGTAAAAGGTCTGCAGTGGTCATTTATGCCACCTGAAGTGATTTTTCTTTTTCCTAAAATTTGTTCCAGGTGATAATAACGTGGGGTAAAAGGTCTGTGGAGGTCATTTAGGCCACATGAGACATTTTATTTTTTCCAAAAATGTTTTTTTTTTTTGAGTTAAATAGCTGGAGTGAAAAATCAACGGTGGTCATTTAGGCCACCTGAGATATTTTTTTATTTTGCCAAAAATGTTTTTTACATGTTTCATGGAGCTGGTATAAAAATACAAAGTGGTCATTGAGGCTAACAGAGGTGATGTTTTTGCTTGTTGCAAAATGAGTTTTCAGTGATTTATGGAGGTGAGGTAAAGATCCACAGTAGGCGTTAGACCATCAGAGGTGCTATTTTGAAAAGAATTGGGTTCCAGGTTATCTATGGGTCATTGTGAAAGGTCCGCAGTGGTTGTTTAAGCCAGCTGAGGTGAAAATTTTATTTTGCAAAAATCGGTTGCTGATGATATCTGTAATTGGGGTGAAAGGTCCATGGCAGCCGTTTAAGATACCTGAGGTGATATTTTACTTTTTGAAGAAGTGGTTGTACATGATTATTTTCGCTGGTGTGAGAGGTCGGGAGGTTGTAGTTTAGGCCACCTGAGGTGATATTTGTATTTTTGCCAAAAATGGGTTCCAGGTGATCCATGGAGCCTGGTGGAATGGTACACAGTGGTCATTTAGGACACCTAATATGAAATTGATATATTAGTCAAAAATGGGTTCCATGTGATTTATGGTGCTGGGGTTAAAGGTCTGCAGGGGACATCTACACTACCTGATGTGAGATCTTTATTTTTGCCAAAAATGGGTTTCAAGCGATTTATGGAACAGAGGTAAAATGTAGACAGTGGTCATTTAGACCACCTTTAGTGGATATTGTTATTTTGTCAAAATAGGTTCCAGGTGATATACAGAGTCATTGTGAAAAGTCCACCATGGTTGTTTAAGTCATCTGAGGTGAAATTTTTATTTTTGTTAAAAATGGATTCCATGTGTTATCTGGAACTGAGGTGAAATATCCATGGTAGTTGTTTAAGTCATGTAAGGTGATATTTTTAGCTTTTGAAAAAGTGGGTTGTAAGTGATTCATAGAGCTGTTGTGAAAAGTCTGAGGTTGTTGTTTAGGCCACATGAGGTAATATTTGTAATTTTGCCCAAAATGGGTTCCAGGTAATTAATGGATCAAGAAAAAAACATCTGTAGTGGTCATTTAGGACACCTGAGGTGATTTTGCTAAAATTTGTTCCAGGAGATATGAACCTGGGGTAAAATGTCTGTGGAGGTCACATTTAGGGCACATAAGGTGATATTTTTAGTTGTTGCCAAAAATGTGCTCCAGGTGATCTGTGGAATGTGGTTTAAGGTTTCTTCGTGGTTCTTTAAGCCACCTGAGGTGACATTTTAATTTTTTTCAAAAATGGGTTTTTGTTGAGTTAAATAGCTGGAGTGAAAGATCAGTGGTGGTCGTTTAGGCCACCTGAGGTGATTTTTTTTTATTTTTGCCAAAAATGGTTTCTAGGTGATTGATGGAGCTGGTGTAAAAAGTCCAAAGTGGTCATTGAGGCCACCAAAGGTGATATGTTTTTGTTGTTGCCAAACATGGGTTTTAAGTGATTTATGGAGGTGAGGTAAAAGATCCACAGTACAGCTTTAGACCAGCAGGGGTGCTATTTTTATTTTTGCAAAAAATGGGTTCCAGTTGATCTGTGGAGCCATGATGAATGTGATGCAGTAGTCATTTAGGCCACCTGGGGATGACATTTTTATTTTTGAAAAAAATGGGTTCCAGGTGATTTATGGAGCAGGGGTGAAAGATCTGTTTTTTTTACATTTATACTACCTGATGTGATGTTTGTATTTTTGCCAAAAATGGGTTTCAGGTGATTTATGGCATTTGGGTAAAAGGTAGGAAGTAATCATTTATGCCGCCTCAGCTGATACTTTTATTTTTTCCAGAAATGGGTTCCAGGTGATTTATGGAGTCATTGTGAAAGGTCTGCAGTGGTTGTTAAGCCAGCTGAGGAGACATTTTTATTTTTGCAAAAAATCGGTTTGAGGTGATATCTGGAGTTGGGGTTAAAGGTCTTTGGCAGCCATTTAAGACACCTGAGGTGATATTTATGGACTAATAACAATAAAACCATTGCTATACAGGACTTTAAAGTGACTTAGATATACCTGCTAAAATGCATACTTCAGAATTTAAAGAAGCACAAAAAATGATGTGTTATAACACATTTTTCCACAGGTGGAAACAGTGATGGATCTAAAGGTCCTGTGTTTAAAGTCATAAATTGATTGTTACACTGTGTATGTACTAATGTACAAACTGGGGAAATAGTACAGTAGCTAATGGTACCCCAACCTTTTAGAAAACAACTATTAGGTATAGCTTATGACATTCCATGGCTGGACATTTGGGAAGGGACCATACACTAAGTCACCTTCTTTATAGGTTTTTCTGGCCCGGCTTCCATGAGCAGGTTACAGAGTACTATAAAACCTGTGAAGCATGCTGGAAGGTAGCCAAACTGGGGTGTCAAGATAAGGTTCCTATGCTACCTTACCATTGGTAACCACACCATTTGAAAGGATAGCAATGGACATAGTAGGACCTTTGCCCAAAAGTTCAAGGGGTAATAGATTCATTTTAGTAGTTATAGACTATGCTATGAAATACCCTGAGGCCATACCATTAAGAACTGTTACAGCCCAGAGAATAACAGTGAAGATTTTCAGTCGGTGTGGAATACCCAGAGAGATCTTGACAGACCAGTGTTCAATTTTTGTTCAGCACTGCTCAAACATTTATACCAGGCTTTGGGAATAGATGCACTGTTTACAACATCCTACCATTCCCAGACTGATGGGCTTATGTTGTCACTCAAAGAACTGGTCCTGTAACCTACAAAATAGCAGTACCAGATGAGGAAGGGTAAAGCGCATATATCATGCAAATTTATTGAAAGTCTGGGTTGGGAGACCAACCTTTGGTCCAGTTATGTTCTTTTTGAGTCTAATAATGAATTAGACATAGCATACCAATGTTTGAAAGGTATAGGGAAGATGACAGATCTGCCGATTAACCCTGATCTTACAGAAATCCAGAAATCTGACAT
Organism: Neoceratodus forsteri; assembly: GCA_016271365.2. NCBI lineage: Eukaryota > Metazoa > Chordata > Ceratodontiformes > Ceratodontidae > Neoceratodus > Neoceratodus forsteri. Next base: position 1,586,253,362 of record CM028130.1, read on the forward strand.
AGAGAAGGTGTTGTCTTTCTTTAAGGAAATGTTTATGGTACTCTGGTAGGATTAAAAATGTTAGTCACCACATCAGGGTAACAGAGAAACAGCCCCTTAATCAGAAATCCTATAGACTTCTAAAAGGGTAAGACAAGATGTAACCTGAAACCCATTTTTGTAAGAAATAAAAATATCAGTTCAGGTGGCATAGATGACCACTTCGTCCCTTTACATCTGCTCCATAACTCACCTGGAACCACTTTTGGTAAACATAAAATATCACCTCAGTGGCTTAAAGAACCATCACTGACTTTTCACAATGAATTCCATAGATCACCTGGAACCCATTTGTGGCAAAAAAAAAATATCACCTCAGGTGGCTTAAATGACCATGGCCTACCCTTTATCTGAACCCCATAAATCACCTGAAACCCATTTTTGTCAAGAATACATACATCACATCAGGTAGCATAAATGCTAAAACAGGTCTTTCACCCCTGATCCATGAATCAACTGGAACCCATGTTTTGCAAAAATAAAATAGCACCCCTAGTAGTCTACAGTCCTACTGCAGATCTTTTACCTCACCTCCATAAATCACCTAAACCCCATTTTTGGCAACAACAAAAACATATCACCTCTGGTGGCCTCAATGACCACTTTGGACTTTCTACACCAGCTCAGTCAATCAACTAGAAACCATTTTTGGCAAAACCAAAAAAAAATCACCTCAGGTGGCCTAAATGACCACCACTGATCTTTCACTCCAGCTATTTAACTCAACAAAAACCCATTTTTGAAAAAAATAAAAACATCACCTCAGGTGGCTTAAAGAACCACAAAGAAAACTTCAACCAGAATAAAGAGATCACCTGGAGCACATTTTTGGCAACAACTAAGAATATCACCTTTTTTGGCCTAAATATGACCTCCACATACATATCACCTGGAATAAATTTTAGCAAAATCACCTCAGGTGGCCTTAATGACCATTGCAGATCATTTACTCTGGATACATTGATTACCAGGATCCAGTTTTGGGAAAATTAAAAATATCACCTCAGGTGGCCAAACAACAACCTCAGACCTTTCACACCAGCTCCATTTATCACCTGCAGCCCACCTTTAAAAAAAATCACCTTATATGGCTTAAACGGCCATTGTGGACATGTCACCTCAGCTCCAGATATCACCTGGAATCACTGTTTGCAAAATTAAAAATTTCACTTCAGGGGCTTAAACAACCATTGCAGCCTTTTTACAATTACTCCATAGATTAACCTGGAAAAAATTATCACTTAAGGTGGCATAAATGACCACCACCTACCTTTAACCTCAGGTGACCTAAATGACCACTACCTACCTTTTACCCCAATCCCATAAATCACCTGAAATGCATTTTAGGCAAAATAAATATATCACCTCAAGTGGCTTAAATGACAACCTCAAATCTTTCACCCAGCCTTCATAAATCACCTGCAAACCCATTTTCAGAAAATCTATAAAATTCACCTCAGGTGGCCTATACAACCACTAAGGAACATTGAATCTGGCTCCATAGATCACCTGAACCCCATTGAAGGCAAAACATTTAAATATCACCTCAGATGGCATAACTGACCCTTTACCCTTGCTCCATGCATTACCTGGAACCCATTTTGGCAAAATGAAAATATTTCCTCAGGTGGCCTAAATGGCCACTACATACCATTCACCCTGGCTCCATAGATCACCTGGATCCAATTTTTATTAAAAATAAAAATATCACCTCTGGTGACCTAAATGACCTCTGCAGATCTTTTACTCTAGATCCATAAATTACCTGGAACCCATTTTTGGTAAAATTAAAAATGTCACATCAGGTGTCCAAAAGAAACACCTCAGATATTTCGCAATGTTTCCATAGATCCTCTTGAACCCAATTTTGGCAAAATTTCACCTCAGGTGGCCTAAATTGACCAACTTGACCATTCACCCTATCTCCACAGATTACCTGGAACCCATTTTGGCAGCAAAAAAAACACCCCTTTGTTTATAAAAGTTCACTGTGGACCTTTTACCCCAGTGCCATAATGCACCTATAACCTATTTTTGGCAAAACAAATTATATCACCTCAGGTGGCCTAAATGACCACACAGGACTTTTACACTGGCTCAATAAATCATCTTGAAACCATTTTTGAAAAATAAGAAATATCACCTCAGGTGGCTTAAAGGACCACCATGGACATTTCACCTCAGCTTGAGCTATCACTTGGACTCCATTGTTTGCAAAAATACAAATTTTGCCTCAGGTGACTTAAAGAACTATCTTGGACTTTTCACAATGACTCCATAGATCACCTGGAACCCATTTTTGGCAAAAATACAAATATTACCTAAGGTGGTCTTACTGATCACCACCTACAATTAACCTAAGGTGGCCTAAATTACCATTTCCTACCTTTTTCTTCAATCCCTTAAATGATCTGGAACCCATTTTTGGCATATATATATAAATTTCACCTAAGGTGTCCTAAATGACCATGAAATTACAACAGCCTGGCTCCATATATCACCTGTAACCCATTTTTGGCAAAATGAAAATATCACTCCTGTTGGCTCATAGGTCTACTACAGACCTTTTTCTCCAGCTCCATAAATAAACTGGAACCCATTTTTTGGCAAAAAAATATTTCCTTAAATACTACTTTGAACTTTTTACACTGGCTCCAAAAATCACATGAAAACCATTTTGGAAAATATTAAAAAATATCAACTTAGGTGGCCTTAACGACCACCGCTGACCTTTCACCCCAGCTCTATAACTCATATGGAACTCATTTTTGGAACAAATAAACATTTCACCACAGGTGACCTAAACAACCACTGAGGAACTTTGAACCTGAAACCCATTTTGGATAGAAATGAAAATATCACCTCAGGTGGCATAAATGACCACTGCACTCTCTTTATCCCTGCTTCATAACTCACCTGGAACCACTTTTTGTTAAACATAAAAATATCACCTCAGGTGGCCTACATGACCACCACAGACCTTTTACAAAGGTTCCATTGAGCACCTGGAACCCATTTTTGGCAAAAACAAAAATATAACATAAGGAGCCCAAATGAGCACTGTGGATATTTCACCCCAGCTTCATTAATCACCTGTATCCTATTCTTGGCAAAATCAAAAAATATCACCACAGGTGGCCTAAATGACATCCAAAGACATGTTGCCCCAGGTACATAAATTACCTGGAACCAATTATGACCAAAAAATCACCTCAGGTGGCCTAAACGACCACCATGCAAAATTCACCCTGTCTGCATAGATTACCTGCAACCCATTTTTGCCAAAAATGAAAATATCATCCCTGGTTGCATAAAGGTCCTCTGCATACCTTTCACCCTGGCTTCATAAATCACCTGGAAACAATTTCTGGTAAAAATAAAAATATCACCTCTCCTGGCCTAAATGACCACTGCAGATCTTTCACTCTGGATCCATAAATTACCGGTAACCCATTTTTGGCAAAAATACAAATATCACCTCAGGTGGCCTAAATGACAACCTCAGACCTTTTACACCAGCTCCATTAGGCACGTGCAACCCACTTTTTGAAAAACTGAAAATATTACCTCAGGTGTCTTAAATGGCTGCCATGGACCTTTAACCCCAACTCCAGATATCAACTGGAATCGATTTTTTAATAATTATATATGATAAAAATTTCAACTCAGCTGGCTTAAACAACCACTGCCTCCATAGATCACCTGGAACCCATTTCTGGCAAAAATGAAAATATCACCTTTTGTGGTCTAAATGACCTCTGAACATTCATTCCAGCTCCATAAATTACATGGCATCCATTTTTCTACAAAAATAAAAGTATTACCCAGGTGGCCTAAATGTCCACAGCTGACCTTTTACCCAAACTCCATGAATCACCTGAAACCCATTTTTGACAAAAATACATATATCACATCAGGTAGCATCAATGTAAAATACAGATCTTTCACCCCTGCTCCATAAATCACCTGGCACTAATTTTTTGCAATTTATGGATCCAGGGTAGATTGTAGGAGGTGATCATTTAGGTCACCTGAGGTGATATTTTTTCTTGGCCAAAAATGGGTTTCAGTTGATTAATGGTAATAATGTGAACAATCTGTGGTGGTCATTTAGGCCACCTGATGTGATATTTTAATTTTTGCCAGAACTCTGCTCCTGGTGGTTCATGGAGCCAGGGCAAAAGGTCAACTGTGGACATTTAGGCCACCTGTGTAATACTTTTATTTTTGTAGAAAAATGGGTGCATGTAATTTATGGAGCTGGAATGAATGTTCTGTGGTGTACCTGCAAAAATAAATATATTACCTCTGGTGGCCTATAGGACTGCCATGGACCTTTTACCCTGGCTCTATAAATCATCTGGAACCTATTTTTGGCAAAACTGAAAATATCAATTCAAGACGCCTAAAGGACCACAGTGGATGTTTCACCCTGTCTGTATAAAACTCCTGGATCTATTTTTGACAAAAATAAAAATATCACATCATGTGTCATAAATAACCACCATGACCCTTTTTCCAGGGCTCCATCAAACTCCAGGAAACATTTTCTGGCAACAATAAAAATATTTCCTCAGGTGGTCTAATGAACCTTTCACCCCAGCTCCATAAATCATCTGGAATCCATTTTTGGCAAAAATAAAACATTAATCTCAGGTGTCCTAAACAGCCATTGCTGACCTTTTATAATGACTCCACAGATTCCTGGAACCTTGTTTTTTTTTTCAAAAATATAAATATCACCTCAGATGGCCTACATGACCACCGCCTTCCTTTTATCCTACATAAATAAATCACCTGGAACCAATTTTGGCAAAAATACAAATATCACCTCAGTTGGCCTTAATGACTTCCACAGTCCTTTTACCCAGGCTCCATAAATCACCTGTGACCCATTTTTGACAAAAATAAAAATATGAACTTGTCTGGCCTCAATGTCCACTGTTGGCCTTTGGGTCCAGGTGATTTATAGAGGTGGGGTAACAGGTAGGCAGTATAAATTTAGGCCACCTGATATTAAACATAGGTGGAGGTCATTTAGGTCACCTCAGGTAATATTTTTATTATTACCAAAATGGGTTCTAGATGATTTATGGTGAAAGGTCCGAGATGCTGATTTAGACAACCTAAGCTGATATTTTTATTTTTGCCAAGAATGGTTTCTGTGTAATTTATAGAGCCAGAATAAAGGATCTGTGGTGGTCATTTAGTCCACCTGAGATGATGTTTTTATTATTGCCAAAAATGGGTTATAGGTGATCTAAATGATGACTACCTGACTTTTACCACAACTTCATAAATCGCCTGGCACCCATTTTTGGCAAAAGGAAAAACATTACATGAGATGGCAAAAATGACCACCGTGGACATTTTACCCATGCTCCATTTATCACCTGGATCCCATTTTTGGAAAAAATAGAAATATCACCTCAGGTGGCCAAAATGATCACTGTGGATCTTTAGCCTCAGATAGCATAGATGATCAGTGCAAACATTTTACATTGCCTCCACAAATCAACTGGAACCAGTTTTTGGCAAAAATGAAAATATCACCTCAGGTGGCCTAAATGGCTAATGCCGACCTTTAGCCTCAGGAAGCATAAAACACCACTGCTGACCTTTCACTTTGACTCCACAAATCACCTGGAACCCATTTTTGGCAAAAATAGAAATGGTCTGTGGTGGTCTTATTGACCACCACAGACCTTTTACCCAGACTCCATAGATCACCTGGAACCAATTTTTGGCAAAATTAAAAATGTCACCTCAGGTAGCCTAAAGGTGTACTGCAGACCTTTTACCCTGGCTTCATAAATCACCAGGAACCCATTTCTGGCAAAAAGAAAATATCACCTCAGGTGACCTAAATGATCATTTTGGACTTTTACAGCAGGTTCATATATCACCTGAAAACTATTTTTGGCAAAAATAAAACTATCACCTCAGGTGGCCTAAACTACCACTGCTGACCTTTCACCCCACCTCTATAACTCATCTGGAAGCAATTTTTGGGAAAAATAAAAATGTCACCTTAGGTGGCCTAAATGACCATCACAGACCTTTCAACATGGGTCCATAGGTAACCTGGAACCAATTTTATGCAAAAATAAAAATATCACCTCAGGGGGCATAAATGATCACCGTGGACATTTACCTTGTTCTACAAATCAGCTAGAACCCATTTTTGACTGAAATAAAAATATCACCTCAGGTGCCATAAATGACCACCATTAGCCTTTCAATCCATTTCATAAATCACCTGGAATCCAATTTTGGCAAAAACAAAAATATGGGGCTTTATTTTCAAAGCCCCAGGAATAATGCAAGAGACTTGTGCCAAACAATACTGCTGCAAGGTAGCCTAGTGTCAAACACTGCACTAGATATGATTTTCTAATGAGCACTGCATCAAAGACAGTCCTCCCTGTGTCAAAGGTGGCTGTGTCAGCCTTGCACCATACAAATGGCAGTGCCATGACACAAGTCGTCTTGCACCACAGAAAAACCACAGGAATTTCAAAGCTGCACCACTGACACCAAACATGTCAAAGTACCATCAGCTGCTGGACCAGCCATAGTTGGTCTAAAGGACACTAGACCATATAAAGAGATGCAAAGCAGGTGGTAAGATCTGACTATGCCAATATCAAGGGCTGGTGTTTCCCTGCAGGACTAGTTTAGAACATTTGGGGGTAAGTTTTGACCATTTCATCTCTCATTTTGTTTACTTAGCTTGCATCATTCTCATCCTTGAAGTCACTTGTTTGACTCAGCTTGCACCATTTTTACTTGGTTTGCACCATTTTTACTCAGTTTGCACCATTTTTGTACTTGGTTTGTGTCATTTTCATTCCTTGAGTCATTTTTCTGACTTAACATGTGCCATTTTCGCTCAACTTGCACCATTTATTTTGGTGCAGCTTGCATCATTCCCATACCTTACACCACTGAGTTGATGTAGTTGACCTCTTGCATCAGTTTGGGGGACTTTGTCACACAGACCTCTTTTCTTGTAAAATATGGCACATAGTATTTTGCGCACCAAGATTTGATTCAAGCTGGTTGCTTGACGTAGCTTGTGAGGAGCTAAGGGCCCTTTGAATATCCTGCCCCTAACCTCAGGTAGCCTAAATGAGCATCGCTGACTTTCACACCAGCTCCATTAATCACCTGCAACACATTTTTGGCAAAACTAAACATATTTCTTCAAGTGACCTAAATGACCAGTTTGGACCTTTTACACAGGCTCCATTAAACACGTGGAACTCATTTTTAAAAAAAAATAAAAATATCACCTGAGGTGGCATAAATGACCACTGCAAACCTTTCACTCCAACTCCATAAATCTCTTGCAAACATATTTTTGCAAAAATAAAAAATTCACCTCAGATGGTCTAAATAATCACTATGTACCACTCACCCATATATATTATAGTGGCACGGCCACGCCACTATAGTTAGGGTTTCGCAGTCCCTTCTATGTTAAACTCAAAATTTGCACATTAATAACTTTGTACCCATTCAAAGGATTTGCCTGAAATTTGCTATGCATGCTGGGGCATGGTAGTTCTCTTGATTTCAATTTTCAATTTCAATTTTTCAATTTCAACTTTATTTTTAAAAGGCGCTTTTCTTAAATCAAAAGCACCTATATAAATAAATATGACAATAAATATAGTAAATCAAATCAACAGAAATCCTTAAAAGCTATATTAAAAAGGTGGGTCTTCAACTCCCTTTTAAAACTAAGGACGGTCAGGCAGTCTCGCACCTGACGAGGTAGAGTTCCACAGGGTAGGTGACATAAAACTAAACGATCTAGCACCAGATGTTTTCAAATGTACCCTGGGAATCTCTAGCAATCCCTCATCAGTGGATCGGAGGGGGCAAGAGGGACTATAGGGGCACAGGAGCTCTTTCAGGTAGGCAGGTCCCAAATCATGTAGGGCTTTATAGGTCAGCAAACCGACCTTGAAGGTAATTCACTGAACACTGGCAGCCAGTGTCCGTGGAACATGGAGCATTATGTGACTGGATCTAGAGACTCCAGTCAACAGCCTGGCTGCCACATTCTGCACCAGCTGCAGATGGTGAAGTTCAACCCCCAATAGCCCTAGGTATAGGGAGTTACAGTAGTCAAGCCGGGAGGTAACAAAGGCATGGATTAATGTTGGAAGGTCCTCTGGAGGAACCAAGTGCTTCACCCTGGCAATATTCCTCAGATGAAAAAAGGAAGTCTTCACAACTGCTGACACCTGGGATTTGAGTGTCAAACGGTCATCAAGTACTATGCCAAGATTTCGCACCTGGTCTGAGGTCGTCAGCTGGATCCCTCGGGCAGACCCGCCTCACAGCGACCTAAATCCACAACCAACACCTCAGTTTTCTCTGGATTTAACCTCAGCCAACTCCCATTCATCCATTCTTGGATTTCTTCAAGGCAGTTATTAAATACCGACAAGGCAGCGTCCTGACCGGGCACAAAAGACATATACAGCTGGGTATCATCAGCATAGCAGTGAAAACCCAGACCGTACCATCTAATAATCGCCCCCAATGGTAGCATATACACTGAAAACAACATGGGTGCTAAAATGGAGCCCTGCGGTACCCCTCAGGGCAGGGAGAATGATGTTGAGGAAAAAATTCCCGACACCACTCTCTGAGTCCCACTCAAGGTAAGATTGAAACCATCTGAGGACCGTATCCAGACAGTCCAAGACTAACTCGAGGTGCTCCAATAACACACCATGGTCAACGGTGTCAAACGCTGCCGAGAGATCAAGTAGTACCAAGATGGATCGGGTCCTACGATCTCTTGCCATTAGGAGGTCATTTAGTACCCGTCTGAGCTCTGTCTCCGGTACTATGCCTTTTCCTAAATCCAGACTGGGCGAATCTAGATATTGTTGTTGGTCAGATGATCCTCCAACTGCACTGCGACCACTTTCTCAATAACTTTACCCACAAAGGGTAAGTTAGACTGGCCTGTAATCTGCAGACAGTATGGGTCTAAGGAGGGTTTTTTAAAGGGCTTAATTATAGCCTCTTTGAGGAGATCTGGAAAAATCCCCCTCTCCAAAGACTTCCATACGATCAGAACTAGGACTAGGCCAATCTTATCCATGCAACCCACTAAGAGGCGTGTGGGACCAGGGTCCAAATCACAGCAGGTCGGTCGCAGTGCTCAAATGATCATCACAACATCCTCGATTATAGGAAGGCTGAAGTCAGACCATTCCAACTGGGTGTTTGACATCTCCTGACGACCACCGCTGCTCCCATTAGGAGGGGAAGATCAAATGTCCGATCTGATTTTGGCAACCTTATCTGCAAAGAAGCGAGCGAGCTCCTCACCATTCTTGAGATAAGGCTCTTCTGACTGAAGACAGACTGGATTTCACAGTCTGTTCACAGTCCAAAAGAGCTGAGCCGGTCTATTCTGTGCAGCTGCTATTCTCTGACAGGAATTCTGCCTTCTTACGAGAGATTGCGGATTGATAGACCAAATAATGGTCCATCAAACTAAGCTTGTCATCATCACTAATGGACTTTCGCCACACCTCTCCAGCTCTTGCCCAGCTCTCCTCAATTCCCCTATGGTCTCATCAAACCAAGGAGACCGGCAAAAGGAGGAGAGGAACACGAAATGGTGCAATCAGAATCCAGGGGCCCCTGTTACTGCCTCATTATAGGCATGTAGCAGAACACCTGGATCCATGCAATCTATCGGTAGGCTCGATAGGTCCAACACCGCCATCAGGTCCTCTGGGGATACACCCTCAAAGGCGGTATCGGACCATCTCCGTGAGAGCAGACCTAACAGGGGTGGCCTCAAACTGAATCTAATGGAGTGATGGTCTGACCATCCAACCGGTTCCACCACCAAGTCAGATATCCCCATCCCAGAAGGAACACCAGTCCAATGAGTGTCCACCACATGGGTCGAGGAGGAAACCACCTGTGTGAAGCCCAGTGATATCATCAACTGGAGGAAATCTTGACCAAACCAAGAGAATTCATTGTCGACCAGGCATTGAAGTCCCCAGTACCAACCATCTGGGGACCCCAATGTTAGGTCGACAATGAAGTCTGTATTCCTGCAGAAAAACATTCTGCCACCTGGTGGACGGTATACGAAGTCCTCGCACCCCACCCCGCCCATAATGTACTCAAAGGATCTGGTGACTCCTGCTGGCACCTCCACCAGACCCAGTTCTGACTTAAACACATGGCAACACCCCCACCCCCACGATCCTGCCTGCGTGTGTATCACTGAGTACCCAGCCGGAATTGCTGCGGCTAATACAGTCCCAGCATTTTCATCCAGCCAGGTCTCGGTGATGCATGCCAGGTCAGATGACTCGACAAGATCAGCTATAATAGCCGTCTTGTTTTTAATAGACCTGGCATTGCATAACACCGCCCAGTAGGACAAACCTCCGATACTGACCGGCCTACCTGCTGGTCCAATCCAGACCTTTGGTATGGGCACAAGACAGGAGGGTCCTCTCTCCCATGCCCATTTCACCCCAGGGCATCTCCTTGACCCTACAATACCAATCCGCCCACTCCTTTCCATTCCTCCTCCAGCATGGGACCTCCGTCTCCTTCTCACAATCCCCAAAGCCCTACACCTCCTATAAACTTCAGCTGGCAATGGGGGACAGGAGAAAGGACAGAGGTCCCTAAGCATAGAGGGGGAATAATACCAGACCGCCTTACAATCACTCCAGCACATCTCTACACTACAATAAAACACTCACAATAAAATAAGATCTAACAAATTTTAGTGCTGTAAAATCATCTATTCAAATTCTAGTACTATAAAATTATCTATTATGATTCTAGTTCTACCCCACAGTACTCTCACCACTGCAGGAAGAGAGCACCCATCTAAAACTACTAAAAGTATTATTGAATGGCTTTAACATTTATCCAATAGCTAACACCACAGTTTCTTTTTGAAAGTTCAAGAGAGTTCCCAGGTCTTTTGTTGTCCACAGCCATGTGCTCTCACCACTTTAGACTGAGAAATTTTTTTTAAAAGTATGCCAGCCTCCTCTCACAAAGTGGCAACAACCCATCGAACCCAGATCTGATCTTTCCAAAGATAATTACAACGCTGGCCTAAAACAAAAATTCAATGTACTTCACCAAACAAATGGACCAGGGAGTCCCACTTTCTTCCTACATTGTGGTTTCTTCCTTAGAAATCGCTTTGCGATGGCGGATAGGCAGGCAGGCAGCATATCAATTTCACCTTCGGGTTAGGCTCAACCCGATCCTTCACCACGGTGGGGCAAGCAAGATCACCCTTCGGTGGTCCCCCTACTCCCCCTAAGGAACTAGGTTCGCACCAACACCCTCCAGTGTCAGTGATCACCATCCCTCCATCCGGACCAAGGAGCCCAACCTTTCCTTTTCCAACACTTGCAGAAATCCTTGCTGCACACCAAATGCACCTCCTCTCAGGGCTTCCACTTCCTCCAGCCAGTCCTCTCTCACAGGCACCCGGCCACGTCTTCCACACACAGCCTGGCTGTATCCCGTCCCGTATGGAAACCGCCACTCCACCTCACCGTTCCTCCGATTTCCACAGCCCTGAAACAACTCCAATGGACCACCGAGCATAAAATTTCTCGATGAATCGAGCCAGCGATTAAACACCAGCCAAATCACTCTCCCATGCTCCGACACGCAATCTCCACAGGCACCAATTTCCAAAGGCGTAATAAACAACGCCGACTTAAACTCCAGATCGTGATAGTACATAAAAACAAAGTGGTAAAATAAAGTAGGCAAATCTCTGAATTTTACTGAATTTTCTGCAAACAACTAGAGAGTTTACAGACGGCAGCCAGCATGCGCTATCTTGCCTGTCCTGTTCTTCTAATTTGCCAAATTATGCTTTGTTGGACTTGCGGGCTTTTCATATGAAAACACTGAAGAATGCAAAATTATCCATTTTTGGAGGCAGCTTTTGGATTTTGATGTGGCTCTGCATGCCATTGTGTGGCCTGTTGCTCTGAGAGATGGTCTGCTTGAAATAGCTTTGGTGACCAGACATGACATTTTTTTTTGATGAAAAATGTTAAGGCATTCAAAAGTTATGCCACTTTTCAATTCCCAGTATAAATCAAAGGAAAATTTATATGTATGTTTTGCAAATAGAGAATGGAGTTCTGGCCATCTCTTCCCACCTGGCGATCAAAGAATTTGCAGCTCCGTGGTTCAAGAATCTTTGTCCCTGAGAATTTTAAAATTCTTTGATCGTGAGGTCCACCATCTTGTTTTAAATTTTCTAATTGAAAACACAAATATCTCAGCTCAGGGTCACTTCTGAAGTAAAACTTGGATGGGTTTTATTCCGGGGACACCGATCTATTGAGCCATGCTTTTGGTGTGATCCAAATCAGTCTAAAAAAAGAGTTCTGAGCTTTTAAAATCTTAGTTCATGACTCCCTAATGATCTACGTTTGCGAGCCAGCAAATTTTTTAATCTCGAGATTCCTTGATCGTGATCATGCATCCCAAGTGAGGGACGATATGGCCAGATTTAAATATAGATTTTCTCAGCCCAGGAGTGCTCTAGAAAGTTAAATGAGGGTATGCTTTGCTCACAGGGCTTCATTCTGCCCCATCTGAATACAAAAAATAATATTTTCAATATACCTGGTAGTCTAGCGGCAACCCCATCATGATTAAATATATAACTATCTCTAATTCCCTGTCTGTATAGTGACCACCCAATGTATATTTCATACATATTGCTTTTTATGTCCCTGCTAGTCTCGTGGCCCACTGATTTGTATTAAATTATTATAGTTGTTCATATCCGTGGTTGTCTAGTGGCCCCACCCATTAAGTGGTTGCAGGTGATTAATGGAGCAAGTGTAAAAGCTCTGAGGTTGTCATTTAGGCCATTCTGAGGTGTTTTTGTTTCTACTAAAATTTGTTCCAAGTGATAAGAACCTGGAGTAAAACATCTGTGGATGTCATTAAGGCCACATGAGGTGATATTTTTAGTTTTTCCAAAAACATGCTCCAGGTGATCTATGGAGCCTGGTTGAAGATTTTTGTGGTTCTTGCCACCTAGGGTGACATTTTATTGTTTGCCATCAGTGGGTTTCAGGTGATCTATGGAGCCAAATTCAAAGTTACTCAGCGGTTGTTTAGGCCACCTGAGGTGAAATTTATATATTTGCCGAAAATGAGTTCCATGTGATTTATGGAGCTGGGTGAAAGGTCTGATGTTGTCATTTAGGCTACCTGAGATTCTATACTTATTTTCACCAAAACTGCATTTCAGGTGATTTATGGGATTGGGATAAAAGGTAAGCAGTGGTCATTTAGAACACCTGAGGTTAAGGTAGGTGGTGGTCATTTAGGCCACCTGTGGTGATAATTTTATTTTTGCCAAAAATGGGTGCCACGTGATCTATGGAGTCATTGTGAAAAGTCTGCGATGGTTGTTTAAGCCACCTGAGGTGGAATTTTTATTTTTATAAACAATGGATTTCAGGTGATATCTGGAGCTGAGGTGAAATGTTCACGGTGGTCGTTTAAGCCATGTGAAGTGATATTTATAGTTTTTGAAAAAGTGGGTTGCAGGTGGTTAATGGAGCTGGTGTGAAAGCTCTTCGGTTATTGTTTAGGAAACCTGAGGTGATTTTTCTTTTTGCTACAATGTGTTCTGGGGATATGAACCTGGGTAAAATGTCTGTGGAGGTCATTTAGGCCACATGAAGTGATGTTTTTAGCTTTTGCCAAAAATAGGCTCCAGGTGATCTATGGAGCCTGGATGGAAGTTTCTTCAAAGTTCTTTAAGCCACCTCAGCTGAAATTTTAATTTTTTTCAAAAATGGGTTTTTGGTGAGTTAAATAGCTGGAGTGAAAGATCAACGGTGGTTGTTTAGGCCACCTGATGTGCTTTTTAAATTTTTTTGCCAAAAATGGTTTTTAGGTGATTGATGGAGCTGGTGTGAAAAGTCCAAAGTGGTAACTGATGCCACAAGAGGTGATATCTTTTTGTTGTTACCAAAAATGGGTTTTAGATGATTTATCGAGGTTAGGTAAAAGATCCACAGTAGAGCTTTAGACCACCAGGCATGCTATTTTTCTTTTCACCAAAAATGGGTTCCAGATGACCTGTGGTGCCATGGTGAATGTGATGCAGTGGTTGTTTTAGACACCTGATGTGACATTTTAATTTTTTGCCAAAAATTGGTTCCAGATAATTTATGGATCTGGAGTAAAAGATCTGAAGTGATCATTTAGGCCACCAAAGGTGATATTTTTAATTTTACTAAAAATTGGTTCCATGTTATGTATGGAGCAGGGGTAAAAGTTAATTTATGCCATCTGAGGAGATATTTTTATTTTTTGCCATAAATGGGTTTCAGGTGATATATGGGGCCAGATTCAAAGTTCATCAGTGGTAGTTTAAGACACCTGAGGTGAAATTTATCTATTTGCTGAAATGGGTTACTGGTGATTTATGGAGCTGGGGTGAAAAGTCTGAGCTTGTTGTTTAGGCCACCTGAGGTGATATATTTACTTTGCTAAAATGCATTTCAGGTAATTTATGGGATTGGGGTAAAGGTAGGCAGTGGTCATTTAGGCCACCTGAGGTTAAAAATAGGTGATTATTTAGGCCACCTGAGGTGATAATTTTATTTTTGCCAAAAATGGGTTCCAGGTCATCTATGGAGTCATTGTGAAAAGTCCACAATGGTTGTATAATCCACCACAGTTGAAATTTTTATTTTTTGTAAACAATGGATTCCAGGTGATATCTGGAACAGAGATTAAATGTCTGTGGTGGTCATTTAAGCCACCTGAGGTTATAGATCTTATTTTTGCCAAACATTTTTTCAAGGTGATATTATGGAGTAAAAATTCCAGTATGGTCATTTAGGCCACCTGAGGTGATATAATTTATTTACCAAAAATAGGTTTCAATTGATTTATGGCACTTGGTTAAAGGTCTACAGTGAATTTTTAAGACACAGGTTATTTTAATTGTTTGCCAAAAATGGGATCCAGGTAATCTGTGGAGCTTGGGTGAATGGTACAAGGTGGTTGTTTAGGTCACCTGTGGTGACATTTTAATTTTTGCCAAAACTATGCTCAAGGTGATCTATGGAAACATTGTGAAAGGTCTGAGGAGTTTGTTTTGGACTCCTGAAGTGACATTTTTATTTTTACCAAAAATGAGTTCCATGTAATTTATGGATCTAGAGTAAAAGATCTGCAGTGGTCATTTAGGCCACCAGAGGTAATGTTTTAATTTTTACAAAAAGTTGGTTCCAGGTGATTTATGGAACCGAGGTGAACGGTCTGCGGTAGTTATTTAGGCCACCTGGGGTGACATTTCTATTCATTTTTTGCCGGAAATCGGTTCCAGGTGATTTATGCTGCCTCAATAAAAGGTCTGCAGTGCTCATTTAGGCCACCTGAGGTAATATTTTTATTTTTACCAAAAATGGGTTAAGGGTTATGTATGGAGCAAGGGTAAAAGGTCCTTTATGCCAGCTGAGGTGATATTTTCATTTGTTGCCATAAAATGGTTTCAGATGATCTATGGAGCCAGATTCAAAGTTGCTCAGTGGTTGTTTAGGCCATGTGAGGTGAAATTTACATATTTGCTGAAAATGGGTTGCAGGTGATTTATCAAGCTGGGGTGAAAGGTCTGAGGTTGATATTTAAGCCACCTGAGGTGATATATTTATTGTTGCCAAAAAAAATTTCAGGTGATTTATGGGATTGGGGTAAAAGGTAGGCAGTGGTAATTTAGGTCACCTGAGGTTAAAGGTAGGTGGTGGTCATTTAGGCCACCTGAAGTGATAATTTTATTTTTGCCAAAAATTAGTTCCAGGTGATCTATGGAGTAATTGTGAAAAGTCTGCGATTGTTGTTTAAGCCACCTGAAGTGAAATTTTTACTTTTGAAAACACTGGATTTCAAGTGATATCTGGAGCTGAGATGAACTGTCCACAGTGGTCGTCTAAGCCACGTGAGGTGATGTTTTTTGTTTTTTAAAAAGTGGGTAGCTGGGGTGAAATGTCTGAGGTTATTGTTTGGCCACCGGAGGTGATATTTGTATTTTTCCCAAAACTGGGATTCAGGTAATTAATGTATCCAGAGTAAAAGATCTGCAGTTGTCATTTAGGCCACCTGATGTGATTTTTCTTTTTGTTAAAATTTGTTACAGGTGATATGAATCTGGGTTTGTTTAGGTCATTTAGACCATGAGGTGATATTTTTAGTTTTTGCCAAAAATATGCTTCAGCTGATCTATGGAGCCTAGTTGAAAGTTTCTTCTTGGTTCTTTAAGCCACCTGAGTTGAAATATTTTATTTGTTTCAAAAATGGGTTTTTGGTGGAGTGAAAGATCAATGGTGGTCGTTTATTCAACCTGAGGTGATTTTGTTTTGCCAAAAATAGTTCTAGGTGATTGATGGAGCTGGTGTAAAATGTCCAAAGTGGTCATTGAGCCACCAGAGGGATATATTTTGTTGTTGCCAAAATGGGTTTTAGGTGATTTATGGAGGTGAGGTAAGATTCACAGTAGAGCTTTAGACCACCAGGGTGCTATTTTATTTTTGCAAAAATGGGTTCCAGTTTATCTCACGGAGACACAATGAATGTGATGCAGTGGTCGTTTAGGCCACCTGAGCTGAAATGTTTATTTTGCAAAAAATGGGTTGCAGGTGATTTATCTAGTTGGGGTGAAAGATCTGTTTTTACATTAATGCCACCTGATGTGATATGAGTTTTTTTTTCCAAAATGAGTTTCAGGTGATTTATGTGGTTTGGGTAAAAGGTAAGCAGTGGTCATTGAGGCCACCTGAGATGATATTTTTATTTTTGCCAGAAATGGTTAAAGGTGATCTATGTAGTCATTTTAAAAGGTCAGCAGTAATTCTTCAAGCCAGCTGAGGTGAAATTTTTATTTTTGCAAAACATTGGTTCCAGTTGATATCTGGAGTTGGTGTGTAAGGTCCATGGCAGCCATTTAAGACACCTGAGGTGATATTTTTAGTTTTTCAAAAAGTGGATTGTAAGTGACTAATGGAGCTGGTGT
The DNA here is from genome assembly GCA_016271365.2 of Neoceratodus forsteri. Classification (NCBI taxonomy): domain Eukaryota; kingdom Metazoa; phylum Chordata; order Ceratodontiformes; family Ceratodontidae; genus Neoceratodus; species Neoceratodus forsteri. The sequence continues at coordinate 1,586,270,490 of CM028130.1, forward strand.
AAAAGTTTTAAGGCTGTCATGTAGCTCAACTGAGGTGATATTTGTATTTTTGCCAAAATGGGTTCCTGTAATTGATTGATCCAGAGTAAAAGATCTGCAGTGGTCCTTTATACCAGGAGACATGATATTTTTATTTTTAATAGAAATTGGTTCCAGGTGATTAATGGAGCCCTGTCCTACCTACCCACTTCTTTGACCTGATTATTCTTTCATTCCCTCCTGGCCTTGAGAGCACCCATTTCTCTTCCACACCATATCCCCCCATATAGCCAAACCTATCCTACTAAAAGCCCTCTCCAGCCACAATCATAAATGTGACCCAATCGACTCCAGGATTCTCCAGCTAACCCTGGATGTCATGCTAGCCCCTCTTACTAACCTGTTAAACCAGTCCCTTTGTCTTGGTCAGTTCCCAAGTACCTGGAAATCAGCTGAAATCACCCCAATTCATAAGAATGGAGAATGCACAATACTAAATAACTACAGGTCAATCTCCATCCTCTCCCCCCCAAAAACTCTGGAAAAAATAGTCTCTACCTAACTCATAGAATACCTCACCAAATACAACATACTGTGTCCAGAGCAGCATGGCTTCCACCCTGGACACAGCAGTACATCAAATCTACAGGAGTTCTCATAACACATACACTCTGCACTTGACTTGGGTGACATTACTGGGGCAGTGTTCATAGACATGTTTAAGGCTTTTGACACTGTGTGTCACCCCTTCCTGCTTGACTCCCTCCATAATTTGGGGTCCTCATCAGGCCCCCTTGCCTGGTTCTCTAGTTACCTCTGTGACAGATCCCAACAGTTCAAAATAAACAACCGTGCTACCTGTTCGCTCTGGTGTCCCCAAGGGGCCATCCTCGGCCCTACTTTGTTCATTCTCTTACTCAATGCTCTTCCCAGTATCTGTTCAGGAAAATGCTCTTATATGCTGACAATGCGGTTCTTGTCACCTCCCACCCTGACCCTACCACCAACCAGAACTCCTTTCAGATCATTTTATTTTTGGCAAAAATAAAAATATCACTCCTGTTGGCCAATAGGTTTCTACAGACCTGTTTCCCCAGCTCCATAAATAAACTGGAACCCAATTTTAGCAAACAAAAATAATATTGCCTAAATGACTACTTTGAACTTTTACACGGCTACAAAACTCACATGAAAACCATTTTGGCAAAAAATAAATCAACTTAGCTGGCCTTAATGACCACTGCTGACCTTTCACCCCAGCTTTATAACTCACCTAGAACTCATTTTTGGAAAATAATTTACATTTCACCTCAGGTGACCTAAACAACCACTGAGGAGCTTTGAACCTGGCTCCATAGAGCACCTGGAACCCATTTTTTGGCAAAAAAAATAAAAATATCATCCCTGGTTTCCTAAAGGTCCTCTGCAGACCTTTCACCTTGGATCCATAAATCATCTGGAACCAATTTCTGGTAAAAATAAAAATATTACTTTTCCTGGCCTAAATGGCCCCTGCAGATCTTTCACTCTGGATCCATAAATTACCAGGAATCCATTTTTGACAAAAATACAACTATCACCTCAGGTGGCTTAAATGACAATCTCAGACCTTTTACACCACCTCTAATAGTCACTTACAACCAACTTTTGAAAACTAAAAATATCACCAAAGGTGTCTTAAATAGCCGCCATGGACCTTTTAACCCCAACTCCAGATATCAACTGGAACTGATTTTTACAAAATAAAAATTTCACCTCAGCTGGCTTAAACAACCACTATGGATCTTTCACAATGACTCCATAGATCATCTGAAACCCATTTCTGGCAAAATAAAATATTACCTCAGGTGGCCTAAATAACAACTGCCTACCTTTTAACAGAACTCCATAAATCACCTGAAACCCATTTTCGGCAACAATACATACAGTATATCACATCATGTAGCATCAGTGTGAAAACAGGTCTTTCACCCTGCTCCATAAATCACCCGGAACCATTTTTTTTCAAAAATAAAATTTCAACCCAGGTGGCTTAAACAACCACTGTGTCACATTCACTGTGGCTCCATAGATCATCTGGACCCCATTTTTTGCAAAAATAAAAATACCGCCCCTGGTGGACTAAATCTCTACTGTGCATCTTTTACCTCATCTCCATAATTCACCTAAAACCCATTTTTGGCAAAAATAAAAAAAAATCACCTCAGGTGGCCTAAACGACCACCATTGATCTTTCACTCCAGCTATTTAACTCACCAAAAACCCATTTTTGAAAAAGATAAAAATGTCACCTCAGGTGGCTTAAAGAACCACAAAGAAACCTTCAACCAGGCTCCATAGATCACCTGGAGCATGTTTTTGGCAAAAACTAAAAATATCACCTCATGTGGCCTAAATGACATCTACAGACATTTTACTCCAGGTTCATATCACCTGGAACAACTTTTATCAAAACCAAAAAAAAAACATCTCAGGTGGCCTAAATGACAACCTCAGAGCTTTTACACCATCTCCATTAATCACCTGCAATCCTCTTTTTCACATAACTAAAAATATCACCTCACATGGCTTAAATGACCACCATGGACAGTTCACCTCAGCTCAAGATATAACCTGTAATCCATTTCAGCACTGAGACAGTGGCAGTCATAGACTTATTTCACCTGCTAGTCCACTAGACTATCAGGGATATATAAATCAATGTGTATGAAATACACATTGGGGGCCATTAGACTGCCAGGGCAGGAAATTCCAGATTGTTATGTATCTTATTATGATGTGTGGAGCCACTGAACAACTATAATAATTTAATGCAGATTGGGGAGCCATAAGTCTATCAGGGATATAAAATGCAATATGTATGAAATAAACATCGGGTGGCCACTAGACTACCAGGGAATTTGAGATAGTTATCTATTTAATCATGATGCGGGGCTGCTAGACTACCAGGGATATTGAAAATATTATTTTTGTATTCGGATGGGGCAGAATGAAGATACTCTGGGCAAACACACCTCATTTAACTTTCTAGGGCACTCCTGGGCTGAGGAAATCTATTTCTTTAATTTGGCCATATCGTCCCTCACCTCGCGATGCATGATCACGATCAAGGAATCTCACAATCAAAGAATTGGCAAGCTCATGATGAAAGATCATTAGCAAACCATGAACTAAGGTTTAAAAGCTCAGAGTTCTATTTTTAGACCGATTTGGATCAAACCAAAGGCATGGCTCAAGAGAGCAGCATCTTCTGAATACAACCATCCAAGTTTTACTTCAGAAGTGATCCAAGACTGAGATATTTGTATTTTCCGATTGGAAAGATGGTGGTCCTCATGATCAAAGAATTTTTAAAATTTCTGGGACTAAGATACTTGAACTGCGAGGCTGCAAATTCTTTGATCGCCAGGTGGGACAAGATGGCCTGAACCCATTCTTTGTTCACAAAACATACATATACATTTTCCCAATAACTTATACTGGGAACTTAAAAGTGGCATAACCTTTGAGTGCCTTAATATGTTTTCACCAAACAAAAGCATCATGTTTGGCCACCAAAGCTCCTTCAAACAGATCATCTCTCAGAGCAGCAGGCCACACAACGGCTATGTAGGGCCATGTTCAAAATCCAAAGTTGCTCAAAATGAATAATTTTTCATTTTCATTTTCAGTATTTTTGTATGCAAAGCCCATAAGTCCAACCGAAATGCAATTTGGCAAATCAAGAGAACTACCATGCCCAGTGCATCCAATTTCAGGCAAATCCATTGAATGGGTCCAAAGTTATAAATGCACAAAATTTTGAGTTTAACATAGAAGTGACAGCTGAACCCTAACAATAGTTAGACCGCGCCATTATAATATATATGGGTGAATGGAATGCAGTGGTCATTTAGGCCACCTGAGGTGAAATTATTATTTTTGCAAAAATGGATTCCAAGTGATTTATGGAGCTGGAATGAAAGGTCTGCAGTGGTCATTTATGCCGCCTGAGGTGATATTTTTATTTTTGCAAACAAATGGGTTCCAGGTGATTAATGGAGCCTGTGTAAGAGGTCCAAAGTGGTCATTTAGGTCACCTGAGGAAATATTTTTAGTTTTTGCCAAAAATGTGTTGCAGGTGATTAATGGAGCTGGTGTGAAATTCTGCGATGCTTGTTTAGGCTACCTGAGATTAGGGGCCAGATTTTCAAAGGGTCCTTAGCTCCTCACAAGCTGGGTCAAACAACCAGATTGAATCAAATCTTGGTGCACAAAGTACTGTGTGCCATATTTTGCAAGAAAAGAGATATGTGTGACAACGTACACCAAACTGATGTAAGAGGTCCACTACATCAACTCAATGGTGTAAGGGACGGGAATGACCAAGCTGCACCAAAATAAATGGTATAAGTTGAGTCAAAAATGGTACATGCTAAGTCAGAAAAATGACTCAAGGAATGAAAAATCACCTAAGGTTTCCTAAATGATAACCGCAGAGCTTTCACACCAGTTCCATTAATCACCTGCAACCCACTATTTCAAAAACTATAAATATCACCTCACATGGCTTAAACGACCACTGTGGACATTTCATCTCAGCTACAGATATCACCTGGAATCCATTGTTTACAAAAATAAAAATTCCATCTCAGATGGCTTATACAACCATTGTGGACTTTTCACAGTGACTCAGTCGATCACCTGGAACCCATTTTTGGCAAAAATACAATTATCACCTAAATGTCCTCCAGATACCTTTAACCTCAGGTGTTCTAAATGACCACTGCTTACCTTTTACGTCAATCCCATAAATTACCTGAAATGCATTTTTGGCAAAATCAATGTATCACATCAGGTAGCATAAATGTCCTCCAGACCTCTCACCGCAGCTCCATAAATGTCCTGAACCCATTTTTGCAAGAATGAATATATCATTTCTGCAGACCTTTCACCCTGACTCCATAAATCACCTGGAACCAATTTCTGGTAAAAATAAAAATATTACTTTTCCTGGCCTAAATGGCCCCTGCAGATCTTTCACTCTGGATCCATAAATTACCAGGAATCCATTTTTGACAAAAATACAACTATCACCTCAGGTGGCTTAAATGACAATCTCAGACCTTTTACACCAGCTCCATTAGTCACTTACAACCCACTTTTTCAAAAACTGAAAATATCACCTCAGGTGTCTTAAACAGCTGCCATGGACTTTTCACCCAAAGTATAGATATCAACTGGAACCGATTTTATGCACAAACAAAAAAATTCACCTCAGCTGGCTTAATAACCACTGCAGCCTTTCACAATGACTCCATAGATCACCAGGAACCCATATGTGGCAAAAATAAAAATATTACCTCAGGTGGCCTAAATGAATACTGTCTACCTTATTCCCTATAAGTCACCTGAAACCCATTTCTGCCAAATATATATATGACATCAGGTAGTATAAATATAAACCACAGATCCTTCACCCAAGCTCCATAAATCATCTGGAACCCATTTTGTGCAAAATTAAAATTTCACCCCAGGTGACCTCAATGACCACTTTGGACATTTTACACCAGCTCCATCAATCACCTAGAAGCTATTTTTGACAAAGATAAGAAAAATCACCTCAGGTGGAATAAACTACCACCGTTGATCTTTCACTCCAGCTATTTAACTCACCAACAAACCATTTTTGAAACAAATAAAAATATTATACTCAGGTGGTTTAAAGAACTATGAAGAAACTTTGAAACAGGCTCCATAGATCAGCTGAAACACATTTTTGGCAAAAACTAAAAATATCACCTCATGCAGCCTAAATGACATCCACAGACCTTTTACCCCAGATTCATATCACCAGGAACAAATTTTAGCAAAAAGAGAAATTACCTCAGGTGGCCTAAATGACCACTGCAGATCTTTTACTCTGGGTACATTAGTTACCTGGATCCCAGTTTTTGGAAAAATGCAAATATCACCTCAGGTGGCCAAACAGCAACCTCAGACCTTTCAGACCAGCTCCATTAATCACCTACAGCCCACTTTTTAAAAAACTAAAAATATCACTTCATGTGACCACTGTGGACATTTCACCTCAGCTCCAGATATCACCTGGAATCCACAAGAAAAGGAAGTTGTACTCAACTTTTATACTGCACTTGGGAGGCCCCATATGGACTATTGTGTGCAGTATTGGGCACCCTATAAAAGACAGGATGTTGGAACACTGGAGAGAGTTCAAAGGAGGGTTAAAAAATGGTTAGAGGATTGGAGGGACAGAGTTACGATCAGAGGCTGAATTCATTGGGGTTGTATTCACTACAGTATCGAAGGATGAGGGGGATATGTGTCTGATATATAAGGCTCATACAGCCTTATATATAGCCAGGGATAGTATGGCATTGGATCATAGGGATCATAGTCATAATACAAGAGCACACAACCATTAACTGATCAAAGAAAGAACAAATACAAATAAGATGAGATATTTGATTAATAACAGAGTAACTCAAATATGGAATGCATTGTCCTGTGAGGTGGTTGAAAGTAAAACTATATCTGAATTTAAATTAAAGTTGGATCAATATTGTATCAGTAACGGAATAAAAGGCTATTCATAGATCCTAAGTTGCAAGCTCATGGACTTTGGTCTTAAATTGCTCTGTAATGTCAATGAAATCAATGAAAAATTCAATGAAAGGTGGTCTAAATGACCACACTGGACATTTTACACTGGCTTCATAATTTCACATTGAAACCATTTTTGGCAAAAATAAGAAATATCACCTTAGGTGACTTAAATGACCACCATGGATATTTGACCTTAACTCCATAGATCACCCGGAACCCATTTTTGGCAAAAATAAAAATATTACCTCAGGTGATCTAAATGACCACCACCTACCTCTAACCTCAGGTGGCCTAAATGACCACTGTCAACCTTTTACCTCAATCCCATAAATCTCCTGAAACTCAGTTTTGGAAAAAATAAATATATTAGATCAGGTAGTGTTAATGTTCACTGCAGACCTTTCACCCCAGCTCAATAAATAATCTAGAACCCATTTTTGACAAAGATATAAATTTCACCTAAGGTGAAAATGACCACAGTGTACCATTAAGCCTGGATAAATAGATCTCTTGGAACCAATTTTTGGCAAAAATGAAAATGTCACTCCTGTTGGCCCATAGGTCTACTCATAGGTCTACTATGGACCTTTTTCTTCAGCTCCATAAATAAACTGGAACCTGAATTTTTATCAAACAAAAAATAATATTGCCTGAATGATGACCTTTAACTTTTTATAACAGCTACAAAACTCACATGAAAGCCATTTATGGCAAAAGAAAATATCAACATAGGTGGCCTTAATGACCACTGTTGACCTTTCACCCCAGTTTCACAACTCACTTGGAACTCATTTTTGGAGAACAAGTGAACATTTCACCACAGATGACCTAAACAACCACCGAAGAACTTTGAACCTGGCTCCACAGATCACTTGGTACCCATTTGTGGCAAAAAAATAAAAATATCCCTGGTTGCCTAAAGTTCCTCTGCAGACTTTTCACCATGGATCCATAAATCACATGGAGCCAATTTCTGGTAAAATTAAAAATATCTCCTATCCTGGCCTAAATGACCACAGCAGGTATTTTACTCTGGATCCATGAATTACCTGGAACCCATTTTTGGCAAAAATGCAATTATCACCTCAGGTGGCCTAAAGGCCACCACCTACCTTTAACCTCAGATGGCCTAAATGACCACTGCCAACCTTTTACCCTAATCCCATGGATCACCTAAATTGCATTTTTGGCAAAAATAAATATATCACCTCAGCTTGCCTAAATTACAACCTCTGATCTTTCACACCCCTGCTCCATAAATCACCTGCAACTCATTTTCAGCAAATATGTAAACTGCACCTCAGGTGGCCTAAACACCTACTGAGGAACATTGAATCTGGCTCCATAGATCACCTGAAACCCATTTATGGCAAAATATAAAAATATTATATCAGGAGGCATAAATGACATTTTACCCTTTCTCTATACATAACCTGGAACCCATTTTTGGTAAAAATGAAAATATTACCTGAGGTGGCCTAAACAGCCACTGCATTCCATTCACCCTGGCTCAATAGATCATCTGGAACCATTTTTGTCAAAAATGAAAATATCACCCCTGGTTTCCTACAGGTCCACTGCAGACCTTTTATCCAGACTTCATAAATCATTTGCAACCTATTTCTGGCAAACAATGAATAAAAATATCACCCCAAGTGGCCTAAATGTCCACAGAAGATCTTTCACCTCAGCTCCATAAATCACCTGGAACCAATTTTTAGTAAAAATAAAAATATCACCTCTGGTGGCCTAAATCACCACTGCAGATCTTTTAGTCCAGATCCATAAATTACCTGGAACCCATTTTTGGTAAAAATAAAAATGTCACATCAGGTGTCCAAAAAGTCCTCAGACCTTTCACAATGTCTCCATAGATCAACTGAACACAGTCTTGGCAAAATTAAAAATTTCACCTCAGGTAGCCTACACAACCACCTCGTACCATTCACCCTAGCTCCACAGATTAGCTGGAACCCACTATTCGAAAAACTAAAAATTTAACTGCAGGTGGCTTAAATACCTACCATGGACATTTCACCTCAGCCCCAGACACACCTGGAATCTATTTTTTGCAAAAATAGAAATTTCACCTCAGGTGGCTTAAACAACCTTCATTGACTTTTCACAATGACTCCATACATCAACTGGAACCCATTTTTGGCAAAAATAAATATATCACCTCAGGTGGCCTAAATGACCACCACCTGCCTTTAACCTCAGGTGACCTTAATGACCACTGCCTATCTTTTACCCAAATCACATAAATCACCTGAAATACATTTTTTGCAAAAATAAATATATCACATCAGGTAGCGTGAAAGTCCACTGCAGACCTTTCACACCAGCTTGATAAATCTCTTGGAACCTATTTTTGGCAAAAATGAAAATATCCCTGCAGACCTTTCACCCTGACTCCAAAAATCACCTGGAACCAATTTCTGGTAAGAATAAAAATATTACTTCTCCTGGCCTAAAAGGCCACTGCAGATCATTTACTATGGATCCATAAATTACCTGGAACCAATTTCTGGCAAAAATGAATATAAATGTCACCCAAGGTGGCCTAAATGATTACTGCAGACCTTTCAGCTCGGCTCCATTAATCACCTGGAACCAATTTTTAGTAAAAATAAAAACATTACCTCTGGTGGCCTAAATGACCACTGCAGATCTTTCACTCTAGACCCATAAATTACCTGGAACCCATTTTTGGTAAAATTAAAAATGTCACATCAGGTGTCCAAAACAAACTCCTTAGACCTTTCACAATGTTTCCACAGATCACCTTGAACACAGTTTTGGCAAAAATGAAAATTTCACCTCAGGTGGCCTAGACAACCACCTCGTACCATTCACCCTAGCTCCACAGATTACCTGGAACCCATTTTTGGCAAAATATTAAAATATCACCCTTTGTGTCTTAAAAATTCACTGTGGTCCTTTTACCCCAGTGCCATAAATCAACTGGAATCTATTTCTGGTAAAGAAATGATATCACCTCAGGTGGCCAAAATGACCACACTGGACTTTTTACTCCATAATATCACATTGAAATCATTTTTGAAAAAATAAGAACTATAACCTCAGGTGACTTAAATGACCACCATGGATATTTCACCTCAGCTCCAGATATCACCTGGAATCCATTGTTTGCAAAATAAAAATCTCAGCTCAGGTGGCTTATGCAACCATTGTGAACTTTTCACAATGACTCCATAAATCACCTGGAACTCATTCTTGGCACAAATAAAATGATCACCTCAGGTGGCCTAAGTCACCACCACCTACCTTTAACCTCAGGTGGCCTAAATGACCACTGCCTATCTTTTTCTCCAGTCCCATAAATCACCTGAAATGCATTTTTAGCTAAAATAAATATATGACCTCAGGTAGCCTAAATGACAACCTCAGACTTTTCATACCAGCTCCATAAATCACCAGTAACTCATTTCAGCAAATATATAAATTGCACCTCAGGTGTCTTAAACTACCACTGAGGTACTTTGAATCTGGCTTCATAAATCCCCTTAAATCCATTTATGGCAAAAAATAAAAATATAATCTCAGATGGCATACATTACCTTTTACCTCCGCTCCATACATAACATGGAACCAATTTTTAGTAAAAAATATCACCTCTGGAGGCCTAAAGGACCACTGCAAATCTTTTACTCCAGATCCCTAAATTACCTGCAACCTATTTTTGGTAAAAATAAAATTGTCCCTGGTTGCCTAAAGTTCCTCTGCAGACATTTCACCCTGGATCCATAAATCACCTGGAACCAATTTCTGGTAAAATTAAAAATATCTCCTACTCTGGCCTAAATGACCACTGTAGATATTTTACTCTGGATCCATGAATTACCTGAAACCCATTTTTGGCAAAAATACCATTGTCACCTGAGGTTGCCTAATGACCACCACCTACCTTTTACCTCAAGTGGCCTAAATCACCACTACCAACCTTTTACCCTAATCCCATGAATCACCTAAATTACATTTTTGTCAAAAATAAATATATCACCTCAGCTAGCCTAAACTACAACTTCAGACCTTTTGCACCAGCTCCATAAATCACCTGCAACTCATTTTCAGCAAATATGTAAATTGCACCTCAGGTGGCCTACACCTACTGATGAATATTGTATCTGGCTCCATAGATCACCTGAAACCCATTTATGGTAAAAATTAAAAATATCATCTCAGGTGGCATAAATTACCATTTACCCTTGCTCCATACATATCCTGGAACCCATTTTTCATAAAAAAGAAAATATTACCTCAGGTGGCCTAAATGACCACTGCATTCCATTCACCTTGGCTCAATAGATAATCTGGAACCATTTTTGTCAAAAATGAAAATATCACCCCTGGTTTCCTAAAGGTCCACTGCAAACCTTTTATCCAGGCTCCATATGTCTTCTGGAACATATTTCTGGCAAACAATGAATAAAAAAATCACCCCAAGTGGCCTAAATGACAATCGAAGACCTTTCACTCAGCTCCATAAATCACCTGGATCCAATTTTTGGTAAAAATAAAAATGTCACATCAGGTGTCCAAAACAAACTCCTCAGACTTTTCACAATGTTTCCATAGATCAATTAAACACAGTCTTGGCAAAAATAAAAAAATTCACCTCAGGGGGCCTAAACAACCACCTCATACCATTCACCCTAGCTCCACAGATTAGCTGGAACCCACTATTTGAAAAACTAAAAATTTCACAGCAGTTGGCTTAAATGCCTACCATGGACATTTTACCTCAGCTCCAGACATCACCTGGAATCTATTTTTTGCAAAAATTAAAATTTCACCTCAGGTGGCTTAAACAACTATCACTGACTTTACACAATGACTCCATAGATCAACTGGATCCCATTTTTGGCAAAAATAAATATATCACCTCAGGTGGCCTAAATGACCACCACCTTCCTTTAACCTCAGGTGACCTTAATGACCACTGCCTATCTTTTAACCTGATCTCATAAATCTCCTGAAATGCATTTTTTGCAAAAATAAATATATCACATCAGGTAGCATAAAAGTCCACTGCAGACCTTTCACCCCAGCTCCATAAATCTCCTGGAACCCATTTTTGGCAAAAATGAAAATATCATCCCTGCAGACCTTTCATCCTGACTCCAAAAATCACCTGGAATCAATTTCTGGTGAAAAAAAAATATTACTTCTGCTGGCCTAAATGGCCACTGCAAATCTTTTACTCTGGATCCATGAATTAACTGGAACCCATTTTTGGCAAAAAATGTGAATATCACCTCAGGTGGCCTAAATGACAACCTCAGATCTTTTACACCAGCTCCATTAGTCACTTACATCCCACTTTTTCAAAAACTTTAAATAACCTCACAGGTGACTTAAACAGCTGCCATGTGCCTTTCACCCCAACTATATTTATTTATTTTAATTAGTTTTTGTTAACCAGGTAGGTGCACTAGCCATAAAATGACTATTTTCAGGCATGACCCGGGAGAGTACAACAAAAAGAGAACAGTTGAACAACAGCAACATGGGTACAATAATACAAATAGAGGAACAGTACAGCAGTGCTTCAAAAACACAATGGGTAGAAACAAAAAAAAATAATGGCAAGCATTATACATATAATGACAGTAAGATATATAATAAGTGCAGAAACCATGGACCCAACCTGTGGAGTGAAAGGGTTAAAAAGATAGTAAGGTTATATCGAGAGAAATGTGAGGAATGTTCAAATATAACAAGAAAGACTGACAGAAGGAAGGTCATGGGTGGTAATTGGCAAAACAACAGTGGATGGTCAGCAACAAGATTCAAGAAGGAAGAGAGCTAGTAGTCAAGAAGTTATTTACAAAGACAAGGAAAAATATGGGGAGGGGAAGAGGAGACAGTCTTGGAGCTGGATTAGAGCAGGGGTGACATTACTGGTAAGTCTCAAGAACTTCAGGTTGGGTCAAAGCATGTACAAGCATCAGCTAAGGATAGATAACGACAATATTCACTTTTAAATCCAAAGTGAGACTGAGACAGCTGGAAGTTGAGTGGAAGAGCATTCCATAGCCTGGGAGCAGAGGACTGGAAGGCCCCTGTGCCTTTAGTCATCTGACATCTCACAACATAGAGCAAGGATTTGTCAGCTGATCGCAGGCCATGGGAGGATGGTTGAGGGACCAGTAACACCATCAGCTGGGATGTGTTTTTTCCCGGTGATCAAGTCCATTAGTGATCCAAGGTAGTGTCTACTGGCAGAGGGTGAGAGCCAATTCAGATCCTTAAAAAGAAGGCAGTGATGTTTGAGTCGAGGTGGCGAAGAGGCAAATTGGCATATATTGTTATAAGTTACGTCCCATTTTAGTAGGGAGGTTTTATGGGCAGAGGTAAGAATAGAGGCACCATAAGTAAGGGTTGGGAGCAGAATACGTTGGGCAATTGCTAATTTGGCCGAGGGTGTAAGTATGCAGCTATCAGATATCAACTGGAACCAATTTTATGCAAAAATTAAACTTTCATCTCAGCTGGCTTGAACAACCACTGCAGCCTTTCACATTGACTCCATAGATCACCTGGAACCCATCTGTGGCAAAAATAAAAATATTTCCTCAGGTGGCCTGAATGACCACTGCCTACCTCTTGCCCTATAAATCACCTGAAACCCATTTTTGCCAAAAATAAATATATGACATCAGGCAGCATAAATGTAAACCACATATCTTTCACCCCTGCTCCATAAGTTACCTGGAACCCATTTTGTGCAAAAATTTAAATTTCACTCCAGGTGACCTAAACGACCACTGCATCACATTCGCTACATAGATCACCTGGAACCCATTTTTTGCAAAAGTAAAAATTACAACCCTGGTGGCCTCAATGACAACTTTGGACATTTTACACCAGCTCCATCAATCTTTTAGTAACCGTTTATGGCAAAAAAAATAAAATCACCAAAGGTGGAATAAACGACCACTGTTGATCTTTCACTCCAGCTATTTAACTCACAAAAAGAACATTTTTGAAAGTAGTAAAAACGTTAAACTCAGGTGGCTTAAAGAACCATGAAGAAACTTTCAACCAGGCTCCATAGATCAGCTGGAGCATGTGTTTGGCAAAAACTAAAAATACCACCTCATATGGCCCAAATGACTTCCACAGACCTTTCACCCCAAATTCATATCACCTGGAACAAATTCTAACAGAAAGAAAAATCACCTCAGGTGGCCTAAAGGACCACTGCAGATCTTTTCCTCTGGATACATTAATTACCTGGAATCCATTTTTGTTAAAAATAAAAATGTCACATCAGGTGTCCAAAACAAACTCCTCAGACCTTTAACAATGTTTCCATAGATCACCTTGAACACAGTTTTGGCAAAAATAAAACTTTCACCTCAGGGGACCTAAATGACCACCTCGTACCATTCATCATAGCTTCACAGATTACATGGAACCCATTCTTGGCAAAAAATTCAAATATCACCCCTTGTGTCTTAAAAATTCACTGTTGACCTTTTACACCACCACCATAAATGAACTGGAACCTATTTTTGGTAAAGAAATGATATCACCGCAGGTGGCCTAAATGACCCCAAGGGACTTTTTACTCCATAATATCACCTTCAAACCATTTTTGGCAAAAATAAGAACTATAACCTCAGGTGGCTTAAACGACCACCATGGACTTTTCACCTCAGCTCCAGATATCACCTGAAATCCATTGTTTGCAAAAATAAAATTTTCAACTCAGGTGGCTTATACAACCATTGTGGACTTTTCAAAATGACTCCATAAATCACATGGAATCCATTTTTGCCAAAATTTAAATTATCACCTCGGATGACCTAAGTCACGATCACCTACCTTTAACCTCAGATGGCTTAAATGACACTGCCTACCTTTTATCCCAATCCCATAAATCACCTGAAATGCATTTTTAGCAAAAATAAATATATCACCTCAGGTGGCCTAAACGACAACCTCAGACTTTTCACCCCAGCTCCATAAATACCTGTAACCCATTTCATCAGATATATAAATTTCACCTCAGGTGTGTAAACTACGCTGAGGAACTTTGAATCTGGCTCCATAAATCACCTGAAACCCATTCATGGCAAACAATAAAAATATAATCTCAGATGGCATAAATTACCATTTACCCCTGCTCCATACATAACATGGAACCAATTTTTTGTAAAAATAAAAATATCACCTCTGGTGGCCTAAATGACCACTGCAGATCTTTTACTCCAGATCCATAAAATACGTGGAACCTATTTTTGGTAAAAATAAAAATGTCACATCAAGTGTCCAAAACAAACACCTCCGACCTTTCACAATGTTTCCATAGATCACCTCGAACCCAATTTTGGCAAAATTAAAAATTTCACCTCAGGTGGCCTAAATGACCACTGCATCATATTCACCATGGCTCCATAGATCACCTGGAATCTGTTTTTGGCAAAAGGAAAAATACCATGTCTGGTGGTCTAAAGCTCTACTGTGAATCTTTTACCTCACCTCGATAAATCATCTGAAACCCATTTTTGGCAACAACAAAAAAAGTCACCTCTGGTGGCTTCAATGACCACTTTGGACTTTTTATACCAGCTCCATCAATCACCTAGAAACCATTTTTGGCAAAAATTCAAAAAAGGACCTCAGGTGGCCTAAACAACCACCGTTGATCTTTCGCTCCAGCTATTTAACTCACCAAAAACACATTTTTAAAAGAAATAAAATTTTCACCTGAGGTGGCTTAAAGAACCACAAAGAAACTTTCATCCAGGCTCCATATATAATCTGGAGCATGATTCTGGCAAAAGCTAAAAACATCACCACATGTGGCCTAAATGACCTCCACAGACATTTTATCCCAAGTTCATATCATCTGGAACACATTTTAGCCAAAAGAAAAATCACCTTAGGTGGCCTAAATGATAACTGCAGAGCTTTCAAGCCAGCTTCATTAATCACCTGCAACCCACTTTTCAAAAACTATGAATATCACCTCAAATGGCTCAAACAACAACCATGGACATTTTACCTCAGCTCCAGATATCACCTGGATTTCATTGTTTACAAAAATGAAAATTACACCTCAGGCAGCTAAAACAACCATCGTGGACTTTTCACAATGACTCCATGGACCACCTGGCACCCATTTTTGGCAAAAATAAAATTATTACCTCAGGTTGCCTAAATGACCACCACCTACTTTTAACCTCCGGTGGCCTAAATGACCACTGCTTACTTTTAACAACAATCCCATAAATCAGATGAAATGCATTTTTGGAAAAATAAATATATCACCTCAGCTGGCCTAAACTACAACTTCAGAACTTTTGCCCTAGTTCCATAAATCACCTGCAACCCATTTTCAGCAAATATGTAAATTGCACCTCAGGTGGCCTAAACACCTACTGAGAAACATTGAATCTGTCTCCATAGATCACCTGAAACCCATGTATGGCAAAAAATAAAAATATCATCTCAGGTGGCATAAATTACCTTTTACTCTTGCTCCATACTTAACCTGGAACCCATTTTTGGTAAAAATGAAAATATTACCTCAGGTGGCCTAAATGACCACTGCATTCCATTCACCCTGGCTCAATAGATCATCTGGAACCATTTTTGTCAAAAATGAAAATATCACCCCTGGTTTCCTAAAGGTTCACTGCAGTCCTTTTCTCCAGGCTAAATAAATCTTCTGGAAACTATTTCTGGCAAACAATGAATAAAAATATCACCCCAAGTGGCCTAAATGACCACTGAAGATTTTTCACCTCGGCTCCATAAATCACCTGGAACCAATTTTTAGTAAAAATAAAAATATCACCTCTGGTGGCCTAAATCACCACTGCAGATCTTTTACTCCAGATCCATAAATTACCTGGTACCCATTTTTGGTAAAAAGTAAAAATGTCACATCAGGTGTCCAAAACAAACTCCTCAGATCTTTCACATCATTTCCATAGATCAATTGAACACAGTCTTGGCAAAAATAAAAATTTCACCTCAGGTAGCCTAAACAACAACCTCGTAACATTCAACGTAGCCACACAGATTACCTGTAACCCACTATTTTAAAAATTAAAAATGTCACTGCTGGTCGATTAAATGGCTACTGTGGACATTTCACCTCAGCTCCAGACACCACCTGGAATCTATTTTTTGCAAAAATGAAAATTTCACCTCAGGTGGCTTAAACAACCATCATTGACTTTTCACAATGACCCCATAGATCAACTGGAACCCATTTTTGGCAAAAATAAATATATCACTTCAGGTGGCCTATATAAACATCACCTTCCTTTAACCTCAGGTGACCTTAATGACCACTGCCTATCTTTTACCCCGAACACATAAATCACCTGAAATGTGTTTTTGACAAAAATAAATATATCACATCAGGTAGCATAAAAGTCTACTACAGATCTTTCACACCAGCGCCATAAATCTCCTGGAACCCTTTTTTTTGCAAAAATGAAAATATCTTGCCTGCAGACCTTTCACCCTGACTCCATAAATCACCTGGAACCAATTTCTGGTAAAAATAAAAATATTACTTCTCCTGGCCTAAATGGCCACTGCAGGTCTTTTACTCTAGATCCATAAATTACTTGGAACCCATTTTTGGCAAAAATGCAAATATCACCTCAGGTGGCCTAAATGACAACCTCAGATCTTTTATGCCAGCTCCATTAGTCACTTACAACCCACTTTTCCAAAAATGTAAATATCCTCTCAGGTGTCTTAAATGGCTGCCATGGACCTTTCACCCCAACTATAGATATCAACTGGAACCAATTTTATGCAAAAATTAAACTTTCACCTTAGCTGGCTTAAACAACCACTGCAGCCATTCACAATGACTCCATAGATCACCTGAAACCCATTTGTGGCAAAAATAAAAATATTTCCTCAGGTGGCCTGAATGACCACTGCCTACCTCTTGCCCCATAAATCACCTGAAACCCATTTTAGCAAAAATAAGTATATGACACCAGGTAGCATAAATGTAAACCACATCTTTCACCTCTGCTCAATAAGTTATCTGGAACCCATTTTGTGCAAAAATTAAAATTTCACCCCAGGTGACCTAAATGCCCACTATATCACATTCACTACATAGATCACCTGGAACTCATTTTTGGCAAAAAAAATTGCAACCCTGGTGGCCTCAATGACAACTTTGGACATTTTACACCAGCTCCATTAATCACTTAGAAACTGTTTTTGGCAAAAAAAATAAAATAAAATCACCTCAGGTGGAATAAACGACCACCATTGATCTTTCACTCTAGCTATTTATCTCACCAAAAACCCATTTTTGAAAGTAATAAAAAATTTCAACTCAGGTGGCTTAAAGAACCATGAAGAAATTTTCAACCAGGCTCCATAGATCAGCTGGAGCATGTTTTTGGCAAAAACTAAAAATATCACCTCATAAGGCCCAAATGACCTCCACAGACCTTTTACCCCATATTCATATCACCTGGAACAAATTTTAGCAGAAAAGAAAAATCACCTCAGGTGGCCTAAAGGACCACTGCAGATCTTTTACTCTGTATACATTAATTACCTGGATCCTAGTTTTGGGAAAAATACAAATATCACCTCAGGTGGCCAAACAATAACCTCAGACATTTCACAACAGTTCCATTAATCACCTGCAACCCACTTTTTAAAAAACTAAATATATCACCTCACATGGTTTAAACGACCACTGTGGACATTTCACATCAGCTTCAGATATCACCTGGAATCCAGTGTTTGCAAAAATAAAAATTTCACTTCAGGTGACTTAAACAACCATCGCAGACTTTTCACAATTACTCATTAGATCACCTGGAAACCATTTTTGGCAAAAATAAATTGATCACTTCAGGCGGTGTAAATGACCACCACCTACCTTTAACCTCAGATGGCCTAAATGACCACTGCCTACCTTTTACCCCAATCCCATAAATCACCTGAAATGCATTTTTGGCAAATATAAATATATCGCCTCAGGTGTCCTAAATGACAACCTCAGAGCTTTCACTTCAGCTTCATAAATCCCCAGCAACCCATTTTCAGCAAATATATAAATTTCACCTCAGGTGGCCTAAACAACCACTGAGGAACTTCAAATCTGGCTCCATATATCTCCAGAAACCCATTTATGGCAACAAATGAAAATATCACCTCACGTGGCATAAAGGACCTTTAACCCTTGCTCCATACATAACCTGGAACCCATTTTTGGTAAAATTAAAAATATTATCTCAGGGGCCCTAGATGACCTCTGCAGACCTTTAATCCAGGCACCATAAATCATCTGGAACCAATTTCTGGTAAAAATGAATAGAAATGTCACCCCAGGTGGCCTAAATGACTACCACAGACCTTTCACCACACCTCCATAAATCACCTGGAACCAATTTTTAGTAAAAACAAAAAATATTACCTGTGGTGGCCTAAATGGCCACTGCAGATCTTATACTCCAGATCCATAAATAACCTGGAACCCATTTTTGTTAAAAATAAAAATGTCACATCAGGTGTCTAAAACAAACTCCTCAGACCTTTCACAAGGTTTCCATAGACCACCTTGAACACAGTTTTGGCATAAATAAAAATTTCACCATAGGGGGACTAAATGACCACCTCCTACTATTCACCCTAGCTTCACAGATTACCTGGAACCCATTCTTAGCAAAAAAATTCAAATATCACCCCTTGTGTCTTAAAAAATTCACTGTGCACCTTTTACACCAGTGCCATAAATCAACTGGAATCTATTTTTGGTAAACAAATGATATGACCTCAGGTAGCCTAAATGACCCCACTGGACTTTTTACTCCATAATATCACCTTCAAACCATTTTCGCCAAAAATAAGAACTATAACCTCAGGTGGCTTAAATGACACCATGGACTTTTCACCTCAGCTCCAGATATCACCTGGAATCCAATGTTTGCAAAATTAAAAATTTAAACTCAGGTGGCTAATACAACTATTGCGGACTTTTCACAATGACACCATAAATCACCTGGAATCCATTTTTGGCAAAAATAAAATTATCATCTCAGGTGGCCTAAGTCAACACTGCCTACCTTTTACCTCAATCTCATAAATCACCTGAAATGCATTTTTAGCAAAAATAAATATATCACCTCAGGTGGCCTAAACGACAACCTCAGACTTTTCACCCCAGCACCATAAATCACCTGTAACCCATTTCTTCAAATATATAAATTTCACCTCAGGTGTGTAAACTACTGCTGAAGAACTTTGAATCTGGCTCCATAAATCACCTGAAACCCATTCATGGCAAACAATAAAAATATAATCTAAGATGGCATAAATTACCTTTTACCCCTTGTCCATATATAACATGGAACCAATTTTTAGTAAAAATAAAAATATCACCTCTGGTGGCCTAAATAACCACTGCAGATCTTTTACTCTGGATCCATAAATTACATGGAACCTATTTTTGGTAAAAATAAAATGTCACATCAGGTGTCCAAAACAAACACCTCTGACCTTTCACAATGCTTCCATAGATCACCTTGAACCCAATTTTGGCAAAAATAAAAATTTCACTGAAGGTGGCCTAAACAACCACTGCATCATATTCACCATGGCTCCATAGATCACCTGAAATCCATTTTTGGCAAAAAGAAAAATATCATGCCTGGTGGTCTAAAGCTCTACTGTGGATCTTTTACCTCACCTCCATTAATCATATGAAACTCATTTTTGACAACAACAAAAAAAATCACTTATGGTGGCCTCAATGACCACTCTGGACTTTTTATACCAGCTCCATCAATCACCTAGAAACCATTTTTGGAAAAAATTATAAAAAGCTCCTGAGGTGGCCTAAACAACCACAGTTGATCCATCACACCAGCTACTTAACTCACCAAAAAAACATTTTTGAAAGAAATAAAAATTTCACCTGAGGTGGCTTAAAGAACCACGAAGAAACTTTCATCCATGCTCCATAGATCACCTGGAGCAAGATTTTGGCAAAACCTAAAAACATCACCTCATGTGGCCTAAATGACCTCCACTGACATTTTACCCCAAGTTCATATCATGTGGAACACATTTTAACCAAAAGAAAAATCACCTTAGGTGGCGTAAATGATAACCGCAGAGCTTTCAAGCCAGCTCCATTAATCGCCTGCAACCCACTTTTTCAAAAACTATGAATATCACCTCATATGGTTCAAATGACCACCGTGAACATTTCACCTCAGTTCCAGATATCACCTGGATTCCATTATTTACAAAAATAAAAATTACACCACAGGTGGCTTAAACAACCATCGCAGACTTTTCACAATGACTCCATAAATCAACTGGGACCCATTTTTGGCAAAAATAAAGTTATCACCTCAGGTGGTCTAAATGACCACCACCTACTTTTAACCTCAGGTAGACTAAATGACCACTGCTTACCTTTAACAGCAATCCCATAAATCATATGAAATGCATTTTTGGAAAAATAAATATATAACCTCAGGTGGCCTAAACAACAACCTCAGACCTTTCACCCCACCTCCATAAATCACCTGGAACCCATTTTTGGCAAATATATAAATTTCACCTCAGGTGGCCTAAAGAACCACTGAGGAACTTTGAATCTGGCTCTACAGATCACCTGAAACCCATTGATGATAAACAATAAAAAAATCACCTCCTGTGGCATAAAGGACCTTTCACCCTTGCTCCATACATAACTTGGAACCCATTTTTGGTAACAAAATTAAAATATTACCTCAGGTGGCCTAAATGACCATTGCATACCATTCACGCTGGCTTAATAGATCTCCTGGAACCATTTTTGGCAAAAATAAAAGTATCACCCCTGGTGGCCTAAATGACCACAGCAGATCTTTTATTCCAGATACATAAATTACCTGGAACCCATTTTTGTTAAAAATGAAATGTTACATCAGGTGTCCAAAACAAACACCTCAGACCTTTCACAATGTTTCCATTGATCACCTTGAACCCAGTTTTGTCAAAAATAAAAATTTCACCTGAGGTGATATATTTATCTTTGCTAAAAATGCATTTCAGTTGATTTATGGGATTGGGGTACAATTCTTTGATTGCTAGGTCCGCCATCTTGTTTTAAATTTTCCAATGGAAAGACACAAATATCTCTGCTCAGGGGTCACTTCTGAAGTAAAACTTGGATGGCTTTTACTCAGGGGACTCAGATCTACTGAGCCATGCCTTTGGTTTGATCCAAATCGGTCTAAAAAAAGAGTTCTGAGCTTTTAAAATCTTAGTTCATGGCTCATTGATGATCTTTGATAGTGAGCCTGCAAATTCTTTGATTGCGAGATTCCTTGATCGCGATCGTGCATTGCGACTGAGGGACAATATGGCCAGACTGAAAAATAGATTTTCTCGGCCCAGTAGTGCCCTAGATAGTTAAATGAGGGTGTGTTTTGCTCAGAGGACTTCGTTCTTCCCCATCTGAATACAAAAAATAATATTTTCCATTTGCCTGGTAGTCTAGCAGCCCCCCCATCATGAGTAAATAGATAGCTATCTCTATTTCCCTGGTAGTCTAGTGACCCCCCCAATGTATATTTCATACATATTGCTTTTTTTATCTCTGCTAGTCTCGTAGCCACCGATCTGTATTAAATTATTATAGTTGTTCATACCCCTGGTAGTCTAGAGGCCCCACCGATTAAGTAGGTTGCAGGTGATTAATGGAGCCGGTGTAAAAGCTCTGAGGTTGTCATTTAAGCCACCTAAGGTGTTTTTGGTTTTTGCTAACATTTGTTCCAGGTGATATGAACCTGGAATAAAATGTCTGTGGATGTTCTTTAGGCCACATGAGGTGATATTTTTAGTTTTTGCCAAAAACATGCTCCAGGTGATCTGTGGAGCCTGGTTGAAGGCTTCTTTGTGGTTCTTTAAGCCATCTGAGGTGACATTTTTATTGTTTGCCATCAATGGATTTCAGGTGATCAATGGAACCAGATTCAATGTTTCTCAGTAGTTGTTTAGGCCACCTGAGGTGCAATTTATATATTTGCTGAAAATGGGTTCCAGATGATTTATGGAGCTGGGGTGAAAGGTCTGAGGTTGTCATTTAGACCACTTGAGATGATACTTTTATTTTTCCCAAAAATGGGTGCCACGTGATCTATGGAGTTATTGTGAAAAGTCCACGATGGTTGTTTAAGCCACCTGAGGTGGAATTTTTATTTTTGTAAACAATGGATTACAGGTGATATCTGGAGCTGATGTGAAATGTCCATGGTAGTCAATTAAGCCATGTGAGGTGATATTTATAGTTTTTTAAAAAGTGGGTTGCAGGTGATTAATGGAGCTGGTGTGGAAGCTCTGCGGTTATCATTTAGGAAACCTGAGGTGATTTGTTTTTGCTAAAATGTGTTCCAGGTGATATGAATCTGGGGTAAAACATATGTGGAGGTCATTTAGGCCACATGAAGTGATGTTTTTAGCTTTTGCCAAAAACATGCTCCAGGTAATCTATGGAGACTGGATGAAAGTTTCTTCATGGTTCTTTAAGCCACCTCAGGTGAAATTATTATTTTTTAAAAAAATGGGTTTTTGGTAAGTTAAACAGCTAGAGTGAAAGATCAATGGTGGTTGTTTAGGCCACCTGAGGTGCTTTTTTAAATTTCTGGCAAAAATGGCTTGCAAGTGATTGATGGAGCTGGTATAAAAAGTCCAAAGAGGTCATTGAGGCCACCAGCGGTGATATTTTTTTGTTGTTGCCAAAAATGGGTTTCAGATGATTTATTGAGATGAGGTAAAAGATCCACAGTAGGGCTTTAGACCACCAGGCATGCTGTTTCTCTTTTTGCCAAAAATGGGTTCCAGGTGATCTATGGAGCCATGGCGAATGTGATGTAGTGGTCGTTTAGGCCACCTGAGGTGAAATTTTTATTTTTGCTAAAAATTGGGTTCAAGGTGATCTATGGAAACATTGCAAAAGGTCAGAGGTGTTTGTTTTGGACACCTGATGTGACATTTTAATTTTTTTACCAAAAACAGGTTCCAAGTAATTTATGAATCTGGAGTAAAAGATCTGCATTGGTCATTTAGGCCACCAGAGGTGATATTTTAATTTTTACTAAAAATTGGTTCCATGTTATGTGTTGAGCAGGGGTAAAAGGCCATTTATGCCATCTGAGGTGATATTTTAATTTTTTGCCCTAAATGGGTTTCAGGTGATATATGGAGCCAGATTCTCAAGATAAAAATATTACATCAGGTGGTCATTTATGGCACCTTAGGTAATATTTCATTTTTACCAAAAATGGGTCCCAGATCATGTATGGAACAAGAGTAAAATGGTTCCAGGTGATCTATGGAGCCAGGGTGAATGGTATGCAGTGGTCATTTAGGCCACCTGAGGTAATATGCAAGGGTAAAATGTCCTTTATTCCACTTGAGGAGATATTTTTATTTGTAACCATAAATGGGTTTCAGGAGATCTATGGAGTTCCTCCATAGTTGTTTAGGCCACCTGAGATGATATATTTATTTTTTGCCAAAAATGCATTTCTGGTGATTTATGGGATTGGAGTAAAAGGTAGGCAGTGGTCATTTAGGCCACCTAAGGTTAAATGAAGGTGGTGGTCATTTAGGCCACCTGAAGTGATATTTTTATTTTATCTTTTGACAAAGATATAAATTTCACCTAAGGTGTCCTAAATGACCAGTGTGTACCATTCAGCCTGGATCCATAGATCTCCTGGAACCCATTTTTGGCAAAAATAAAAATATCACTCCTGTTGGCCCATAGGTCTACTGCGGATATTTTCCCCAACTCCATAAATAAACTGGAACCCAAATTTTTGGCAAACAGAAAATAATATTGCCTAAATGACTATTCTGAACTTTTTACACAACTCACATGAAAATCATTTTTGGCAAAAAAAAATTATATCAACTCAGGTGGCCTTAATGACCACTGTTGACCTTTCACCCCAGCTTTATAACTCACCTGGAACTCATTTTTGGAGAAAAAATGAACATTTCACCTCAGGTGACCTAAACAACCACTAAGGAATTTTGAACCTGGCTCCATAGATCAGCTGGAACCCATTTTTGGCAAAAATTAAAAATATCGTCCCTGGTTGCCTAATGGTCCTCTGAAGACCTTTCAAAAATCACTTGGAGATAATTTCTGGTAAAAATGAAAATATCACCTCTCCTGGCCTAAATAAACACTGCAGATCTTTTACTCTGGATCCATAAATTACCCGGAACCCAGTTTTGGCAAAAATAGATCACCACCTACCTTTAACCTCAGGTATTGTAAATGACCAGTGCCAACCTTTTATGCCAATCCCATGAATCACCTGAATTGTATTTTTGGCAAAAAATAAATATATCACCACAGCTGGCCTAAACTACAACCTCAGAACTTTCACCCCAGCTCCATAAATTACCTGAAACCCATTTATGGCAAAAATTAAAAAATATCACCTCAGCTGGCATAAATGACCTTTTACCCTTGCTCCGTATATTACCTGGAAACCATTTTTGGTAAAAATGAAAATATTACCTCGGGTAGCCTAAATGACCAATGCATACCATTCACCCTGGTTCCACAGATCACCTGGAATCATTTTTTGCAAAAATGAAAATATCATCCCTGGTGGCCTAAAGGTCCACTGGAGACCTTTTATCCAGGTGCCATAAATCACCTGGAACCAATTTCTGACATAAAATGTATAAAAATATCACCCCAGGTGGCCTAAATGACCACTGTAGACCTTTTACCTCGGCTCCATAAATCACCTGGAGCCAATTTTTAGTAAAAATAAAAACATTACCACTGGTGGCCTAAATGATGACTGTAGATGTTTTACTCCAGATCCATAAATTACCTGGAACCAATTTTTGTTTAAAACAAATATGTCACATCAGGTGTCCAAAACAAACTCCTCAAACCTTTCACGATGTTTCCATAGATCACCTTGAACACAGTTTTGGCAAAATTAAAAATTTCACCTCAGGTGGCCTAAACAACCACCTTGTTCCATTCACCCTAGCTCCACAGATTACCTGGAACCCATTTTTAGCAAAAATTAAAAATACCACCCCTTCTGTCTTAAAAGTTCACTGTGGAACCCATTTTTCTCCCTTCATATGTCTTCTGGTCTAAGAGACACTTGACCATATTAAGAGACCCAAAGCAGGTGGTCAGATCTGACTATGCCAATATTAAGAGCCGGTATTCTCTGCAGGACTAGTTTAGAACATTTGGGGGGTAAGTTTTGACCATTTCATCTCTCATTTTGTTTACTTAGCTTGCATCATTCTTGTCCTTGGCATCATTTGTTTCACTCAGCTTGCACCATTTTTACTTGGTTTGCACCATTTGTACTCAGGTTGCATCATTTATGTACTTGCTTTGTATCATTTTCATTCCTTGAGTCATTTTTCTGACTTAACATGTACCATTTTTGACTCAACTTGCACCATTTATTTTGGTGCATCTTGGTTATTCCCATCCCTTACACCATTGAGTTGATGTAGTGAACCTCTTGCATCAGTTTGGTGGACTTTGTCACACAGACCTCTTTCTTGCAAGATATGGCACACAGTACTTTGCGCACCAAGATTTGATTCAAGCTGATTGTTTGATGCAGCTTGTGAGGAGCTAAGGGCCCTTTGAAAATCTGGCCCCTAATCTCAGGTAGCCTAAACAAGCATCGCTAACTTTCACACCAGCTCCATTAATCACCTGCAACACATTTTTGGTAAAAACTAAATATATTTCCTCAGGTGACCTAACTGACCACTTTGGACCTTTTACATGGGCTCCATTAATCACCTGGAACCCATTTTTTTTGCAAAAATAAAAATATCGCCTCAGGTGGCATAAATGACCAATGCAGACCTTTCACTCCAACTCCATAAATCACTTAGAACCCATTTTTGCAAAAATAAAAATTTCACCTCAGGTGGTCTAAATGACCACAGCATACCATTCACCCATACATATTACAGTGGCACGGTCACACCACTATAGTTAGGGTTCAGCAGT
Organism: Neoceratodus forsteri; assembly: GCA_016271365.2. Taxonomy (NCBI): domain Eukaryota; kingdom Metazoa; phylum Chordata; order Ceratodontiformes; family Ceratodontidae; genus Neoceratodus; species Neoceratodus forsteri. Next base: position 1,586,297,122 of record CM028130.1, read on the forward strand.
CACATCTATGTTAAACTCAAAATCTCGTGCATTAATAACTTTCAACCCATTCAACAAATTTGCCTGAAATTTGGTAAGTGCACTGGGGCATGGTAGTTCTCTTGATTTGTCAAATTGCATTTCGGTTGGACTTATGGGCTTTGCATACGAAAATGCTGAAAAATGCAAAATTATCAATTTTTGGAGGCAACTTTTGGTATTTTGGACATGGCCCTACACAGCCATTGTGTGGCCTGCTGCTCTGAGAGATGATCAGTTTGAAAGAGCTTTGGTGGTCAAACATGCAGCTTTTGTTTGGTGAAAATATATTAAGGCATTCAAAGATTATGCCACTTTTAAGTTCCTAGTATAAGTTAATGGGAAAATTTATATGTATTTTGTGAACAAAGAATGGGGTTCAGGACATCTTGTCCCACCTGGTGATCAAAAAATTTGTAGCCTTTCAGTTCAAGAATCTAAGTCCCTGAGAATTTTAAAAATTCTTTGATCATGAGGTCCACCATCTTTCCAATCTGAAAAACACAAATATCTCAGCTCATGGATCACTTCTGAAGTAAAACTTGGATGGTTTTATTCGGGGGATGCTGATATCTTGAGCCATGCCTTTGGTTTGATCCAAATCAGTCTAAAAATAGAGCTCTGAGCTTTCTCTAATGATCTTTCATCACGAGCCTGCAAATTCTTTGATCGTGAGATTCCTTGATCGCGATCATGCATCGCAAGTGAGGGACGATATGGCCAGACTTAAAAATAGATTTTCTCATCCCAGGAGTGCCCTAGAAAGTTATATGAGGGTTTGTTTTGCTCAGGGGACTTTGTTCTGCCCCATCTGAACACAAAAAATAATATTTTCAATATCTCTGGTAGTCTAGTGGCCCCCCCATCATGGTTAAATAGATAGCTATCTCAAATTCCTTGGTACTCTAGTGGCCACCCCAATGTTTATTTCATACATATTGCATTTTATATCCCTGGTAGTCTTGTGGCCCCCCGATATGTATTAAATTATTATAGTTGTTCATATCTCTGGTAGTCTAGTGGCCCCACATATCATAATAAGATACATAACAATCTGGAATTTTCTGCCCTGGCAGTCTAATGGCCCCTCCAATGAGTATTTCATACATATTGATTTGTTATATCCCTGGTAGTCTAGTGGACTAGCAGGTGAAATAAGTCTATGGCTGCCACTGCTTGTAGGCCATCACTCTCTCAGTGCTGAAATGGATTCCAGGTTATATCTGGAGCTGAGGTGAAATGTCCATGGTGGTTGTTTAAGCCATGTGAGGTGATATTTTTAGTTTCTGAAAAAGTGGATTGCAGGTGATTAATGGAGATGGTGTAAAAGCTCTGAGGTTGTCATTTAGGCTACCTGAGGTGTTTTTTGGTTTTTGCTAAAATGTGTTCCAGGTGATATGAACCTGGAATAAAATGTCTGTAGATGTCATTTAGGCCACATGAGGTGATATTTTTAGTTTTTGCCAAAAACATACTCCAGGTGATCTATGGAGTCTGGTTGAAGGTTTCTTTGTGGTTCTTTAAGCCACCTGAGGTGGCATTTTTATCTGTTTCAAAAATGTGTTTTTGGTGAGTTAAATAGCTGGAGTGAAAGATCAACGGTGGTCGTTTAGGCCACCTGAGGTATTTTTTTTTATTTTTGACAAAAATGGTTTCTAGGTGATTAATGCAGCTGGTATAAAAAGCCCACTGTGGTCTTTGAGGCCACCAGAGGTGATATGTTTTTGTTGTTGCCAAAAATGGGTTTTAGGTGATTTATGGAGGTGTGGTAAAAGATTTACAGTAGAGCTTTAGAGCACCAGGAGTGCTATTTTTATTTTTTGCAAAAAATGGGGTCCAGATGATCTATGGAGCCACAGTGAATGTGACACAGTGGTTGTTTAAGCCACTTGGGTTGAAAATTTTATTTTTTGAATAAAAAATGGGTTCCATGTGATTGATGGAGCAGGGGTGAAAGATTTGTTTTTCACACTGATGTGACATGATGTGATATATGTATTTTTGCCAAAAATGGGTTTCAGATGATTTATGTGGTTCAGTTAAAAGGTAGGCAGTGGTTATTTAGGCCACCTGAGGTGATATTTTTATTTTTGCCAGAAATGGGTTTCAGGAGATCTATGGAGTCATTGTGAAAGATCCGAAGTGGTTGTTTAAGCCAGCTGAGGTGAAATTTTAATTTTTTTAAAAAATTGGTTTCAGTTGATATCTTGAGTTGGGGTTAAAGGTCCATGGCAACCATTTCAGACACCTGAGGTGATATTTTTAGTTTTCCAAAAAGTGGGTTGTAAGTGACTAACAGAGCTGGTGTAAAAGGTCTGAGGTTGTCATTTAGGCCACTTGAGGTGATGTTTATATTTTTGCCAAAAATGGGTTCCCAGTAATTTATAGATCCAGAGTGAAAGATCTGCAGTGGTCATTTAGACCAGGAGAGGTGATATTTTTATTTGTACCATAAATTAGTTCCAGGTGATTTATGGAGCCAGGGTGAAAGGTCTGCAGAGGACCTTAAGGCAACCAGGGAAAATATTTTAATTTTTTTGACAAAAATGCATTCCAGGTGATCTATGGAGCCAGGTTCAAATTTCCTCAGAGGTGGTTTAGGTCACCTAAGGTGAAATGTTAATTTGTTTCCAAAAATGAGTTACAGGTGAGTTATAAAGCTGGGGTGAAAGGTCAACAGTGGTCATTAAGGCCAGCAAAGATGATTTCTTTTTTTGCCAGAAATGGTTTTTATGTGAGTTTTGTAGCCAGTGTAAAAAGTTCAAAGTAGTCATTTAGGCAATATTATTTTTTGTTTGCTAAAAATGTGGGTTCCAGGTTTATGTATGGAGCTGGGGAAACAGGTCCATAGTAGACCTATTGGCCAACAGGAGTGATATTTTTATTTTTGCCAAAAATAAAATGATCTGAGGGGATTCCTGGATGGTGGTAGGGTCAGGGTGGGAGGTGACTAGAATCACATCATCGGCATATGAGAGCATTTTGACTGAGCATATACTGGGAAGAGCACTGAGAAAGAGACTGGGAACAGAGTAGGGCCCAGTCTGGACCCTGGGGTGACACTAGAGTGAACAGGTAGCACGGTTGATAGGGTACTGTTTTACTTGACCTGTTGGAATCTGTCATGGAGGTAACTAGAGAACCAGGCAAGGGCGCCTGATGAGAACCCCAAATTATGGAGGGAGTCAAGCAGGATGGGGTGACACACAGTGTCAAAGGCCTTAAACAGGTCTATGAACACTGCCCCAGTAACATCACCCTAGTCAAGTGCAGAGTGTATGTGTTGTGAGAACTCCAGTAGAGCCAATGTAGTACTGTGTCCAGGGTGGAAGCCATGCTGCTCTGGACACAGTATGTTGTATTTGGTGAGGTATTCCATGAGTTAGGTGGAGACTATTTTTTCCAGGGCTTTAGAGAGGGGGAGGATGGAGATTGGCCTGTAGTTATTTGGTATTGTGCATTCTCCATTCTTATGAATTGGGGTGATTTCAGCTGATTTTCAGGCACTTGGGAACTGACCAAGACAAAGGGACTGGTTTAGCAGGTTAGTAAGAGGGGCTAGCTTGACATCCCGGGTTAGCCGGAGAATCTTGGAGTCGATTGGGTCACATTTGGGATTGTGGCTGCAGAGGGCTTTTAGTAGGATAGGTTTGGCTATATGGGGGGGATATGGTGTGGAAGAGAAATGGGTGCGCTCAAGGCTGGGAGGGATTGAAAGAATAATTGGGTCAAAGAAGTGGGTAGGTAGGACAGACCTGAGATCTGAGAAAGTAGTGTTGAGGCATTCAGCAATATGTAGAGGGTCAGCAGTGATACTGCCATTGACCACTATCTGGGATGGGGGAGCATGTTTTTCCATTGAGTTCCTTAATATTGTCCCAGAATGTACATGCAGAGCCCCAGAAGGAGGCCAGGGCAGTTTGGTAGTGTTTGGCTTTTGCTTGCCATATGGCCCAGGTGCATTTGTTACAAGCAGCATTATAGGCCTGTCTCTCCACAGGCCTGCCTGACTCCACTGTGATATGCCATAGGTTGTCTCTCTCTCACTCTCTCAGTTGTTTAATGAGAGTGGGGATATCCATGGGGCATTTTGTGATCTGGGGAGGGTGCTGGCAAATGGGAGATATCACCTTAGGTGGCATAAAGGACTTTAACCCTTGCTCCATAAATAACCTGGAACCCATTTTTGGTAAAATTAAAAATATTACCTCAGGTGGCCTAAATGGCCACTGCATACCATTCACCCTGGCTCCATAGATCACCTGGAATCTTTTTTGGCAAAAATGAAAATATCATCCCGAGTGGCCTAACGGTCCAACTGCAGACCTTTTATCTAGATGCCATAAATCACCAGGAACCAATTTCTGGCAAAAAATGAATAGAAATATCACCCCCGGTGGCCTAAATGACTACCACAGATCTTTCACCTCTCACCTTGGCTCCATAAATCACCTGGAACCAATTTTTAGTAAAAATAAAAACATTACCTCTGGTGGCCTAAATGACCACTGCAGATCTTTTACTCCAGATCCATAAATCACTGGAACTCATTTTAGGTAAAAATAAAAATATCACATCAGGTGTCCAAAACAAACTCCTCAGACTTTTCACAAAATTTCCATAGATCAATTGAACACAGTCTTGGCAAAAGGAAAAGAATATCACCTCAGGTAGCCTTAATGACAACCTCAGACCTTTTACACCAGCTTCATTAGTCACTTACAATCTACTTTTCCAAAAACTTTAAATATCAGCTCAGGTGTCTTAAATGCCTGCCATGGCCCTTTCACCCCAACTATAGATATCAACAGGAACCGATTTTATGCAAACATTAAAATTTCACCTCAGCTGGCTTAATCAACCACTGCAACCTTTCACAATGACTCCTTAGATCACCTGGAACCCATTTGTGGCAAAATTAAAAATATTATCTCTGGTGGCCTAAATGACCACTGCAGTCCCTTTACCCCTGTTCCATAACTCACCCGGAACCACTTTTTGGTAAACATAAAAATATTACCTCAGGTGGCCTATATGACCACCACAGACCTTTTACAAAGGTTTCATTAAGCACCTGGAATCCGTTTTTAGCAAAAACAAAAATATAACATAAGGAGCCCAAATGAGCACTGTGAATATTTCACCCAACCTATTTTTGCAAAAACTAAAAATATCACCATTGGTGGCCTAAATGACATCCACTGACATAAAATACCTGGAACCCATTATTACAAAAAAAATATTACCACAGGTGGTCTAAAAGACCACCATGTAGCATTCATCCTGTCTGCACAGATCACCTGGAACCCATTTTTGCCATAAACATAGGAGGCAGTCATTATGGCCACCTCAGGTGATATTTTTATTGTTACCAAAATGGGTTCTACATGATTTATGGAGTAAAAGGTCCGAGGTGCTGATATAGGCAACCTGAGCTGATATTTTTATTTTTGCCAAGAATGGTTTCCATGTAATTTATAGAGCCAGAATAAAAGATCTGTGGTGGTCATTTAGTCCACCTGAGGTAATGTTTTTATTATTGCCAAAAATGGGTTACAGGTGATCTAAATGATGACTGCCTGCCTTTTACCCCAACTTCATAAATCACCTGGAATGCATTTTTGGCAAAAATAAAAATATCACCTCAAGTGGCCTATAGCACCACTGCAGATCTTTTACTTTGGATCCATGATTTACTTGGAACAGATATTTGTCAAAAACAAAAATATTACTTTAAGTGCAATAAATCCCCTCGGTGGACCTCTGTCCCCTTTCCATTAATAGCCTGCAACCAATTTGTGGAAAAATAAACATTTCACCTCAGGAGGCCTAAACAAACACCAGTTTCTTTCACCTTGGCTCCATAGATCACCTGGAACCCATTTTAAGCAAAAATAAAAATATAACATTTGGATGCTTAAATGGGCATCAAGGAACTTTCACTCCAGCTCCATAAATCACCTGGAAACCATTTCCAGCAAAAATAAAAATATAACTTCAGGTGGCCCAAATGACTACTGTGGACATTTGTACACAGACCTTTCACCACAGGCTCGTAAATCATCTGGAACCCATTTTTGGCACAGATAAAAATGTCACCTCAAGCAAATGAAATCACCACTGCTTACTTTCTTCCCCAGCTCCATAAATGGAACCAGTTTTTGGGAAAAATAAAAATATAACTTCAGGTCACCTAAATGACCACTGTGGACATTTGTACCCAGCTCCATATGTCATCTGGAACTCATTTTTGGCAAAAAGAAAAACATCATATCAGGTGGCAAAAATGACCACCGTGAACCTTTTACCCAGGCTCCATTTATCACCTGGACCTCATTTTTGGCAAAAATAGAAATGTCACCTCAGGTGGCCAAAATGACCACCATGGGTTTTCAGTCTCAGATACCATAAATGACCAGTGCAGACCTTTTACATTGCCTCCATAAATCACCTGGAACCAATTTTTGGCAAAAATAAAAATATCACCTCAGGTGGCCTAAATGGACAATGCCAACGTTTAACCTCAGGAAGCATAAAACACCACTGTTGACCTTTAACTTTGCCTCCATAAATCACCTGGAACCGATTTTTGGCAAAAATAGAAATGTTACCTCAGGTGGTCTTAATGACCACCACAAACCTTCACATTGGCTCCACAGATCACCTGGAACCAATTTTTGGCAACAATAAAAATGTCACCTCAGGTGGACAAAAGGTGCACTGCAGACCTTTTACCCTGGCTCCATAAATCACCAGGAACCCATTTTTGGGAAAAAGAAAATATCACCTCAGGCAGCCTAAATGATAATTTTGGACTTTTACAGTGGTTTCATAAATCACCTGAAAACTATTTTTGGCAAAAATAAAACTATCACCTCAGGTGGCCTAAACTACCACAGCTGACCTTTCACCCCACCTCTATAATGCATCTGGAACCAATTTTTGGGAACAACAAATATTACACCTCAGGTGGCCTAAATGACCACCACAGACCTTTCAACATGGCTCCATAGATTACCTGGAATCCATTTTATGCAAAAATAAAAATATCACCTCAGGGGGCATAAATGATCACCGCGGACATTTACCCTTGTTCTATAAATCACATGGAACCAATTTTTGACTAAAATAAATGTATCATCTCAGGTGGTGTAAATGACCTCAGCGGATCATTTACCACAGGTTCATAAATCACCTATGACCCATTTTTGACAAAATTAAAAAATATCACCTCAAGTGCCATAAATGACCAACATGGACCTTTCAACCCATTTCATAAATCACCTGGAATCCATTTCAGTTGATTTATGGGATTCCAGTAAAATGTAGGCAGTGGTCATTTATGTCACCTGAGGTTAAACATATGTGGTATTCATTTAGGCAACCTGAGGTGATAATTTTATTTTTGCCAAAAGTGGGTTCCAGGTGATTTATGGAGTCATTGTGAAAAGTCCATGATGGTTGTTTAAGCCACCTGAGGTGAAATGTTTATTTTTGCCAAAATTGGGTTCAAGGTGATCTATGAAAGCATTGTGAAAAATCGGAGGTGTTTGTTTTGGACACCTGATGTGACATTTTTATTTTTACCAAAAATAGGTTCCAGGTAATTTAGGGATCTGCAGTAAAAGATATGCAGTGGTCATTTAGGACACCAGAGGTGATATTTTAATTTTTTACTAAAAATTGGTTCCATGTTATGTAAGAGCAGGGGTAAAATGTAATTTATGCCATCTGAGATTATATTTTTATTGTTTTCCATAAATGGGTTTCTGGGGATTTATGGAGCCAGATTCAAAGTTCCTCAGTGGGAGTTTAAGACACCTGAGGTGAAATTTATATATTTGTGAAATGGGTTACAGGTGATTTATGGAGCTGGTATGAAAAGTCTGAGGTTGTCTTTTAGGCTACCTGAGGTGATATATTTATTTTTACTAAAAATGCATTTCAGGTGATTTATGGGATTGGTGTAAAAGGTAGGCAGTGGTCATTTAGGCCACCTGAGGTAATATTTTTATTTTTGCCACAAATGGGTTCTAGGTGATCTATGGAGTCGTGAAAAGTTCCATTGGTTGTATAAGCCATGTGAGGTGAGATATTTATTTTTGCATAAAATCAGTTCCAGTTGATATGTATAGTTGGGATGAAAGGTCCATGGCACCCGTCTAAGACACCTGAAGTGATATTTTCAGATTTTGAAAAAGTGGGTTGTAAGTGACTAAGTTAGGCCACCTGAGGTGTTATTTATATTTTTGCCAAAAATGAGTTCCAGGCAATTTAAGGATCCAGAGTAAAAGCTCTGCAGTGGCCATTTAGGCCACCAGAGGTAATGTTTTTATTTTTTTTACCAGAAATTGCTTCCAGATGATTTATGGAGTCAGAGTGAAAGGTCTGCAGGGATGATATTTTCATTTTTACCAGAAATTGGTTCCAGGTGATTTATAGAGCTGTGGTGTAAGGTCTGCAGTGGACTTTTACGCTACCTGATGTGAAATATTTATTTTTTCCAAAAATGCATTTCAGGTGATTTATGTGATTGGGGTAAAAGGTAGGCAGTGGTTCCAGGTGATCTATGGAGTCATTGTGAAAAGTCAATGATGCTTGTTTAAGGCCACCTGAGGTGAAATTTTTATTTTTGCAAAAAATGGATTCCAGGTGTTGTCTGGAGCTGAGGTGAAATGTCCACAGTAGGCATTTAAGCCACCTGAAGTGGTATTTTTAGGTTTTGAAAACGTCGGTTGCAGGTGATTGATGGAGCTGGTGTGAAAGATCCAGAGTAAAAGATCTGCAGTGATCTGCACCTGAGGTGATTTTTCTTTTTGCTAAAATTTGTTCCAGGTGATATTAACCTGGGGTAAAAGGTCTGTGTAGGTCATGTAGGCCACATGAGATGATATTTTTAGTTGTTGCCATAAACGTACTCCAGGTGATCTATAAAGCCTGGTTGAAAGGTTCTTCTTGTTTCTTTAAGCCACCTGAGGTGAAATTTTTATTTTTTTCAAAAATGTTTTTTTTTTAGAGTTAAATAGCTGGAGTGAAACACCAACAGTGGTCGTTTAGGCCATCTGAGATTAAATTTTTTTATTTTGCCAAAAATGGTTTTTAGGTATTTGATGGAGCTGGTGTAAAAAAACCAAAGTGGTCATTGAGGCCACCAGAGGTGATATTTGTTGGTTGTTGCCAAAAATGGGTTTTCAGTGATTTATGGTGGTGAGGTAAAAGATCCACAGTAGAGGGTTAGGACATCAGAGGTGCTATTTTTATTTTTGAAAAAAATGGGTTCCAGGTTATTTATGGAGTCATTGTGAAAGGTCTGCAGTGGTTGTTTAAGCCAGTTGAGGTGAAAATTTTATTTTTGCAAAAAATCGATTGCTGATGATATCTGTAATTGGGGTGAAAGGTTCATGGCAGCCGTTTAAGATGCCTGAGGTGATATTTTTACTTTTTGAGAAAGCGGGTTGTACGTGATTAATTGAGATGGTGTGAGAGGTTGGAGGTTGTAGTTTAGGTCACCTGAGGTGATATTTGTATTTTTGCCAAAAATGGGTTCCAGGCAATCTATGGAGCCTGGTGGAAACACAGTGGTCATTTAGGACACATAGGTGAATTTTCGATATTTGCTAAAAATGGGTTCCATGTAATTTATGGTGCTGAGGTAAAAGGTCTCAAGGGGACATTTACACTACCTGATGTGATATCTTTATTTTTGCCAAAAATGGGTTCCAGGAGATATACAGAGTCATTGAAAAAAGTCTGTGGTAGTTGTTCAAGCCACCTGAGGTGAATTTTTTATTTTTGCAAAAAATGGATTCTGGGTGTTATCTGGAGCTGAGATGAAATATCCACAGTGGTTGTTTAAGCTATGTGAGATGATATTTTTAGTTTTTTAAAACGTGGGTTTTAAGTGATTAATGGAGCTGTTGTGAAAGATCTGAGGTTGTTGTTTAGGCCACATGAGGTAATATTTGTATTTTTACTCAAAATGGGTTCCAGGCAATTAATAGATTCAGAGTAAAAGATCTGTAGTTGTCATTTAGGCCACCTGAGGTGATTTTGCTAAAATTTATTCCAGGTGATATGAACCTGGGGTAAAATGGCTGTGGAGGTCACATTTAGGTCACATAAGGTGATATTTTCAATTGTTGCCAAAAAATGTGCTCCAGGTGATCTCCGGAGCATGGTTGAAGGTTTCTTTGGAGTTCTTTAAGCCTCCTGAGGTGACATTTTTATTTTTTTCAAAAATGGGGTTTTGTAGCTGGAGTGAAAGATCACTGGTGGCTGTTTAGGCCACCTGAGGTGATTTTTTTTAATTTAAAAATTTCACCCCAGGTGGCCTCAATGACCACCGCATCACATTCACCATGGCTCCATACATCACCTGGAACCCATTTTTTATAAAAAATAAAAATAGCACCCCTGGTGGTCTAATGATCTACTGTTGGTCTTTTACCTCACCTCCATAAATCACCTAAAACCCATTTTTGGCAACAACAAGAACATATCACCTCTAGTGGCCTCAATGACGACTTTGGACTTTTTACAGCAGCTCCATCAATCACCTAGAAACCATTTTTGGCAAAAAAAAATCACCTCAGGTGGCCTAAACGACCACCACTGATCTTTTACTGCAGATATTTAACTCAGCAAAAATCCAATTTTGAAACAAACAAAACTGTCACCTCAGGTGGCTTAAAGAACCACAAAGAAACCTTCAACCAGGCTCCAGAGAGCAACAACTAAGAGTATCACCTTTTGTGGCCTAAATGTGCCCTACACAGACATTTTACCCCAGGTTCATATCACCTGGAACAAATTTTGGAAAAATCACCTCAGGTAGCCTAAACAACCACTGCAGATCTTTTACTCTGGATACATTGATTACCTGGATCCCAGTTTAGGGAAAAATACAAATATCACCTCAGGTGGTCAAACAACTAGCTCAGACCTTTTGCACCAGCTCCATTAATCACCTGCAACCCACCTTTAAAAAACTAAAAAAATCACCTTATGTGGCTTAAACAACAACTGTGGACATTTCACCTGGAATCCACTGTTTGCAAAAATGAAAATTTAAGTTCAAGTGGCTTAAACAACCATTGCAGATGTTTCACAGTTAACCAATAGATTACCTGGAGCCCATTTTTGGCAAAAATAAAATCATCACTTCAGGTGGCCTAAATTACCACCACCTACCCTTTAACTTCAGGTGACCTAAATGACCACTGTCTACCTTTTACCCCAATCCAATAAATCACCTGAAATGTATTTTTGGCAAAAATAAATGTATCACCTCAGATGGCTTATATGACTACCTCAGATCTTTCACCCCAGTCTCATAAATCACCTGCAACCCATTTTCAGCAAATATGTAACTTTCACTTCAGGTGGCCTAAACAACCACTGAGGAACTTTGAATCTGGCTCCATAGATCACCTGAAACCTATTTATGGCAACAAATAAAAATATCACCTCAGTTGGCATAAAGGACATTTTACCCTTGCTCCATACATAACCTGGAACCCATTTTTGGCAAAAATAAAAATATTGCCTCATGAGGCCTAAATGACCACTGCAAACCATTCACCCTGGCTCCATAAATCACCTGAAAACATTTTTTGAATAAATGAAAATATCACCCCTGGTGGCCTAAATGTCCAATGCAGACCTTTTATCCAGGTGCCATAAATCACCTGGAACCAATTTCTGGCAAATAATGAATAGAAATGTCACCCCAGGTGGCCTAAATGACTACCACATACCTTTCACCTCGGCTTCATAAATCACCTAGAACCAATTTTTAGTAAAAATGAAAACATAAAAACATTACCTCTGGTGGCCTAAACGACCACTGCGATTTTCTAATCTGGATCCACAAATTACCAGGAACCCAGTTTTGGTAAAAATAAAAATGTCACATCAAGTGTCCAAAACAAACTCCTCAGACTTTGACAATGTTTCCCTATATCACCTTGAACACAGTTTTAGCAAAAATAAAATGATCACCTCAGATGGCCTAAACAACCACCTCACTCAAGCTCCACAGATTACCTAGAACTAACTTTTCCAAAAACAAAAAGTTCACCTCAGGTGGCTTAAATGCCTACCATGGACATTTCACCTCAGCTCCAGACATCACCTGGAATCCATTTTTTGCAAAAATAAAAATTTAACCTCTGGTGGCTTAAACAACCATCACTGCCTTTTCACAATGACTCCATAGATAACCTGGAACCAATTTCTGGCTAAACTAAAAATATCACGTCAGGTGGCCTAAATGACCACCACCTACCTTTAACCTCAGTCGACCTAAATGACCACTGCCTACATTTTACCCCACTCACATAAACCACCTGAAATCTAGTTTTGGCAAAAATAAATATATCACATCAGGTAGCGTAATAGTCCACTCCAGACCTTTCACCCCAGCTTCATAAATCTCCTAGAACCCATTTTTGGCTAAAATGAAAACATCAACTCTGCAGACCTTTCACTCTGACTCCATAAATCACCCTAAACCAATTTCTGGTAAAAATAAAAGTATTACTTCTCCTGGCCTAAATGGCCCCTGCAGATCTTTTTCTCTGAATCCGTTAATTACCTGGAACCCATTTTTGGCAAAATTACAAATATAACCTCAGGTGGCTTAAATGACAACCTCAGACCTTTTACACCAGCTCCATTAGTCACTTACAACCCACTTTTCCAAAAACTTTAAATATCACCTCAGGTGTCTTAAACAGCTGCCATGGACCTTTCACCCCAAGTATAGATATCAACTGGAACCAATGTTATGCAGAAATAAAATTTTCACCTCAGCTGGCTTAAACAACAACTGCAACCTTTCACAATGACTCTATAGATCACCTGGAATCCATTTGTGGCAAAAGTAAAAATATTATCTCAGGTGTCCTAAATGACCACTGCTTACCTCTTACCCCTTAAATTACCTAACACACAAACATACAAAATTTGCTAGCAGATAAAGGCATAGAGGTCTATAAAGTCTGCTTGAATGTGCAGCTAGCACCCCTTATTCTGCAGCTGCCCCTCACTTCCACCCTTCCCCTTCATTAACCCTCCCCCTTGTCCTGTCCCTTCCCCTTTTGAAGCAGTCCACTGTTCTACTGGATACCACTTCTGCAGGTAACACATTCCGCCCAGTCACCACCCTCTCTGTAAAAAAAGTATCTCCTCATCTCCCTCCTGAAACCTGTTTTTGCCAAAAATAAATATATGACATTAGGTAGCATAAATGTAAACCACAGATCTTTCAGCCCTGCTCCGTAAGTCACCTGGAACCCTGTTCAAAAATTTTAATTTCACCCCAGGTGACCTAAATGACCACTGCACCACATTCATTCCATAGATCGCCTGGAACCTATGTTTGGCAAAAATAAAAATTGCAACCCTGGTGGCCTCAATGACCACTTTGGGCATTTTACATCAGCTCCGTCAATCACTTAGAAACCATTTTTGGCAGAACAAATTACCTCAGGTGGAATAAATGACCACCGTTGATCTTTCACTCCAGCTATTTAACTCACCAAACACCCATTTTTGAAACAAATAAAAAATTTAAACTCAGTTGGCTTAAAGAACCATAAAGAAACTTTCAACCAGACTCCATAGATCAGCTGGATCACATTTTTGGCAAAAACTAAAAATATCACCTCATGTGGCCAAAATGACCTCCACAGACCTTTTACCTCAGATTCATATCACCTGGAAAAAAATTTAGCAAAAAGAAAAATTACCTAATGTGACCTAAATGACCACTGCATATCTTTTACTCTGAGTACATTAATTACCTGGATCCCAGTTTTGGGAAAAATACAGATATCACCTCAGGTGGCCATACAATTACCTCAGAACTTTCACATCAGCTGCAACCCACTTTTAAAAAAACTAAAAATATCACCTCACACGGCTTAAACAACCACTGTGGACATTTCACCTCAGCTCCAGATATCACCTGGAATCTACTGTTTGCAAAAATAAAAATTTCAACTCAGGTGGCTTAAGCAATCATCGCAGACTTTTCACAATGACTCCATATTTCACCTGGAACTCATTTATGGCAAAAATAAAAATATCACCTCAGGTGGTCTAAATGACCACTGACTACCTTTCATTCCAGCTTCATAAATCATCTGCAACCCATTTTCTGCAAATATATAAATTTCACCTCTGGTGGCCTAAACAACTACTGAAGAACTTTGAATCTGGCTCCATAGATCACCTGGATCCCATTTTTGGCAAAAAAAAAAAAAATACTGTCCCTGGTTGCCTAAACGTCATCTGCAGACCTTTCACCCTGGCTTCATAAATCACTTGGAGCCAATTTCTCAAAAAAATGAAAATATCACCTTTCCTGGCCTAAATGACCACTGCAGATCTTTTACTCTGGATCCATGAATTACCTGGAACCCAGTTTTGGCAAAAATAGATCACCGCCTTCCTTTAACCTCTGGTGGAGTAAATGACCAGTACCAACCTTTTACCCCAATCCCATGAATCACCTGAATTGCATTTTTGGCAAAAATAAATATATCAACTCAGCTGGCCTAAACTACAACATCAGACCTTTCACCCCAGCTCCATAAATCACCTGGAACCCATTTTCGGGAAAAATATATTAATTGCACCTCAGGTGGCCTAAACAACAACTGAGAAACATTGAATCTGACTGCACAGATCATCTGAAACCCATTTATGGCAAAAAATAAAAATGTCACCCCTCGTGACTTAAAAGTTCACTGTGGACCTTTTTCCCAGTGCCATAAATCAACTGGAACCTATTTTTGCTAAAAAAAAACAAATGATATCACCTCAGGTGACCTAAATGACCACACTGGAGGATCTTGGTGGAGAGCAGGTGCTGATCTTGACTGTGACAAGTGAGCATGGCTCAGGGGATCCAGAGGAAAAACCCACCCTGCTGGATATGGAACAGGCCACTGGCACCATTGGTTCGGAACAGTGGGGGTTAGCAGCATGTCTGACATTTGGGCCAGCTGAGTTCATATTTTTATTTTTGTCAAAAATGTTTTACAGGTGATTTATGTAGCCTGGTCAAAAGGTCCACGGTGGTCATTTTTGCCACATGATGTGATGTTTTTCCTTTTGCCAAAAATGGGTTCCAGGTGATTAATGTAGCTAGTACAAATGTCCTCATTGGTCATTTAGGTGACCTGAGGGGATATTTATAAATTTGAAAAAAATCAGGGCTGCAGGTGATCTGTTAAGTCATTATAAACTGTCAGCGATGGTTATTTAGGCCACCTGAGGGGAAAGTTTTATTTTTGCCAAAAATTGGTTCCAGATGATTTATGGAGCTGGGGTCCAATGTCCACAGTGGTGGTTTAGGCCACCAGAGTAGTTATTTATATTTTGACTTTCACACCAGCTCTATTAATCACCTGCAACACTTTTTTGGCAAAAACTAAAAATATTTCCTCAGGTGACCTAAATGACCACTTTGGACCTTTTGCACAGGCTCCATTAATCACCTGGAATCCATATTTTTGCAAAATTAAAAATATCACCTCAGGTGGCCTAAACAACCACCACGTACCATATATTATAGTTTTGTGGTCATGCCACTATAATTTTTTCCAAAAATGGGTTCCAGATGATTTATGGAGTTGGGGTGAAATGTCCATATAAATGGTTTAGGCCACCTGTTGGGTTATTTTTATTTTTTCCAAAAATGGGTTCCAGATGATTTATGGCAAAAATACAAATATCACCTCAGTTGGCCTAAATGACCTTCACAGTCCTTTTACCCAGGCTCCATATATCACCTGTAACACATTTTTGAGAAAAATAAAAATATGAACTCAGCTGGCCTAAATGTCCACTGTTGGCCTTTGTGGTGCCAGGTGATTTATGCAGGTGGGGTAAAAGGTAGGCAGTAGTAATTTAGGCCACCTGATGTTAAACATAGGAGGTGGTCATTAAGGCCACCTCAGGTGATATTTTTATTGTTACCAAAATGGGTTCTAGATGATTTATGGAGCCAGGGTAAAAGGTCTGAGGTGCCGATTTAGGCAACCTGAGCTGTTATTTTTATTTTTGCCAAGAACGGTTTCCGTGTAATTTATAGAGCCAGAATAAAAGATCTGTGGTGGTCATTTACCTTACCTGAGGTGATGTTTTTATTATTGCCAAAAATGGGTTACAGTGATCTAAATGATGACCACCTGCCTTTTACCCCTACTTCATAAATCACCTGGATCCCATTTTTGGCAAAAATAGAAATATCACCTCAGGTGGCCAAAATGATCACCGTGGATCTTTAGCCTCTGACAGCATAAATGACCAGTGCAGATGTTTTACAGCGGGAACTGATTTTTGGCAAAAATAAAAATTTCACCTGAGGTGGCTTAAATGACTAATGCCAACCTTTAACCTCAAAAAGCATAAAACACCACTGTAGACCTTTCACTTTGCCTCCATAAATCACCTGAAACCCATTTTTGGCACTAATAGAAATGTCACATCAGGTGATCTTAACGAATACCATAAACCTTTTACCCTGGCTACATAGATCACCTGGAGCCAATTTTTGGCAAAAATAAAAATTTCACCTCAGGTGGCTTAAGCAACCATCATTGACTTTTCACAATGACTCCATAGACCACCTGGAACCCATTTTTGGCAAAATTAAAAATATCACCTCAGGTGGCCTAAATGACCACCACCTATGTTTACCCTCAGGTGACTTAAATGACCACTGCTTACATTTTAACCCAATCACATAAATCACCTGAAATGCATTTTTGGCAAAAATAAATATAGCACATCAGGTAGCATCAAAGTCCAATGCAGACCTCTCACC
This sequence comes from Neoceratodus forsteri, assembly GCA_016271365.2. Classification (NCBI taxonomy): domain Eukaryota; kingdom Metazoa; phylum Chordata; order Ceratodontiformes; family Ceratodontidae; genus Neoceratodus; species Neoceratodus forsteri. Next base: position 1,586,313,977 of record CM028130.1, read on the forward strand.
CCAACTTCATAAATGTCCTGGAACTCATTTTTGGCAAAAATGAATATATCATCCTTGCAGACCTTTTACCCTGACTCCATAAATCACCTGGAACCAATTTCTGGTAAAAATAAAAATATTACTTCTCCTGGCCTAAATGGCCACTGCAGATCTTTTACTCTGGATCCATAATTTACCTGGAACCCATTTTTGGCAAAAATACAAATATCACCTCAGGTGGCCTAAATGACAACCTCAGACCTTTTACACCAGCTCTATTAGTCACTTACAACCCACTTTTTCAAACATTTAAAATATCACCTCAGGTGTCTTAAATGGCTGCCATGGACCTTTCACCCAAACTGTAGCTATCAACTGGAAGCAATTTTATGCAGAAATAAAAATTTCACCTCAGCTGGCTTAAACAACCACTGCAACCTTTCACAATGACTCCATAGATCCCATGGAACCCATTTGTGGCAAGAATAAAAATAGTTCCTCAGATGGCGTAAATGACTACTGCCTACCTTTCACCCCAGAAATCACCTGAAACCTGTTTTTGCCAAAAATAAATATATGACATCAGGTTGCATAAATGTAAACCACAGATCCTTCACCCATGCACCATAATTTACCTGGAACCCATTATGTGCAAAAATTAAAATTTCACCCCATGTGACCTCAATGACCACTTTGGACATTTTACACCAGCTCCATCAATCACCTTGAAGCCATTTTTGGCAAAAAGAAAAAAATCACCTCAGGTGGAATAAACTACAACTGTTGATCTTTCAGTCCAGCTATTTAACTCACCAAAAATCCATTTTTGAAACAAATAAAAAAAATTCTACTCAGGTGGCTTAAAGAATGATGAAGAAACTTTCAACCAGGCTCCATAGATCAGCTGGAGCATGTTTTTGGCAAAACTAAAAATATCACCTCATGAGGTCTAAATGACCTCCACAGACCTTTTACCCCAGATTCATATCACCTGGAACAAATTTTAGCAAAAAGAGAAATCATCGCAGGTGGGCTAAATCACCACTGCAGATCTTTTACTCTGGATAAATTTATTACCTGGATCCCATTTTTTTGAAAAATACAAATATCACCTCAGGTGTCCAAACAACAAACTCAGACCTTTCACACCAGCTCCATTAATCACCTGCAGCCCACTTAAAAAAAAAAACTAAAAATATCACCTCACATGGCTTAAACAGCCACTTTGGACATTTCACCTCAGCTCCAGATATCACCGGAATCCACTGTTTTCAAAAATAAATATTTCACTTCTGGTGGCTAAAACAACCATCGCAGACTTTTCACAATTACTCCATAGATCACCTGGAACCCATTTTTGGCAAAAATAAAGTTATCACTTCAGGTGGCCTGAATGACCATTGCCTACCTTTTATCCCAATCCCATCAATCACCTGAAATGCATTTTTGGCAAAAATAAATATATCACCTCAGGTGGCCTAAATGACAACCTCAGATCTTTCACCCAAGCTTCATAAATCCCCTGCAACCCATTTTTAGCAAATATGTAAATTCCACCTCAGGTGGCCTAAACAACCACTGAGGAACTTTGAATCTGGCTCCATAGATCACCTGAAACCCATTTATGGCAACAAATAAAAATATCAACTCAGGTGGCATAAAGGACCTTTTTCCTTGCTCCATACATAACCTGGAACCCAGTTTTGGTAAAAATAAAACTATTACCTCAGGTGACCTAAATGACCACTGCATACCATTCTCCCTTGCTCCATAGATCAACTGGAACCATTTTTGGCAAAAATGAAAATATCATCCCTGGTGGCCTAAAGGTCCACTGCAGACCTTTTATCCAGGTGTCATAAATTACCTGGAACAAATTACTGGCCCCAAAATGAATAAAAATGTCACCCCAGGTGGGCTAGATGACTGCTGCATACCTTTCACCTCAGCTCCATAAATCACCTGGAACGAATTTTTAGTAAAATTAAAAACATTCTCTCTGGTGCCCTAAATGACCACTGCAGATCATTTACTCCAGATCCATAAATGACCTGGAACCCATTTTTGTAAAATTAACAATGTCACATCAGGTGTCCAAAACAAACTCCTCAGACCTTTTACAATGTTTGCATAGATCACTTTGAACACAGCTTTGGTGAAAATAAGAATTTCACCTCAGGTGGCTAAAACAACCACCTCGTACATTTCACCCAAGCTCTACAGATTACCTGGAACCCATTTTTGGCAAAAAATTAAAATATCATCCATTGGGTCTTAAAAGTTCACTCTGGACCTTTTACCCCAGCGCCATAAATCAACTGGAACCTATTTTGGTAAAGAACTTATAACACCTCAGGTGGCCTAAATGACCGCACTGGACTTATTACTCCAAAATAGCACCTTGAAACTATTGTTGGCAAAAATAAGAACTATAACCTCAGGAGGCTTAAATGACCACCATGGACATTTCACCTCAGTGCCAGATATCACCTGGAATCCATTGTTTGCAAAAATAAAAATTTCAACTCAGGTGGCTTAAACAACCATTGTGGACTTTTCACAATGACTCCATGAAACACCTATAACCCATTTCAGCAAAGACATAAATTTCACCTCAGGTGTCTTAAACAACCACTGAGGATCTCTGAATCTAGCTCCATACATCACCTGAAACCTATTAATGTCAACAAATAAAAATATAACCTCTGGTGGCCTAAATGACCACTGCAGATCTTTTACACTAGATCTTTAATTTCCTGGAACCTATTTTAGCTAAAAATAAAAATGTCACATCAGGTGTCCAAAACAAACACCTCTGATCTTTCACAATGTTTCCATAGATCACCTTGAACCCAATTTTGGCAAAAATTTAAATTTCACCTCAGGTGGCCTAAACAACAACTACATCACATTCACCATGGCTCCATAGATCACCTGGAACACATTTTTGGCAAAAAGAAAAATAGCATGCCTGGTGGTCTTAAGCTCTACTGTGGATCTTTTACCTCACCTCGATAAATTATCTAAAACTCATTGTTTGTAACAACAAACAAATATCACCTCTGGTGGCCTCAATGGCCACTTAGGGCTTTTCATACCAGCTCCATCAATCACCTAGAAACCATTTTTGGCAAAAATTAAAAAAAACACCTCAGCTGGCCTGAACACCCACCGTTGATCTTTCACTCCAGCTATTTAACTCACCAAAAAAACAATTTTTAGTAAAAATAAAAATATCACCACTAGTGGCTTAAATGGCCACAACAGATTTTTTTCTCCGGGGCCCAGATATTCAAAAGGGTTAAGCCATGCGCAACATAATCACTCAGCGCAGAATCCGAAAATGCGCAATTGTACGATATTCAGTGGGAGGCAGCTGTGTCCCCAAATAGCAATGTGCAAGAGAACAATGGTAATGAATGCATGTGCAACTGAAGGGTGAGGAACCATGAATAAATGGCGCAGTGTGATATTCAACAGCATTCGCCATGCACAATAGGGGAGCAAACGGAAGTTGCGCGATAGCGGAAATGATCTAAAATAAAAAGGAACAAGGGAGAGGCACAAGAACGCTACAGGGAAGCCAGATTTGGGAACAAGGTGACAGCAACCAGGCAGACAGTAGCAGAGAGCAGGACAGGGCAGGAGCAGGACAGAGCACACCTGGAAACTACCAGGAACAAGAAAGGAGTGGGGAGCCTGCGCCACTGTGCAGGAGGAAAAGGGAAGTGCCACAGTGGACTGAGGGCACTGACAGTGGGCAGGACATCCAAATCTGGGAGGTGTTCCCAGTGCAGGAGAAGTAGCAGAAAGGACAGTGGGGGGAATGGGAATACAGCTGCCAGGGAGGTAACACAAGCCAGGGACATGGCCAGTACCACCATTCGGATGGAAGCAGTAATGAGGGGGTGTGAGAAGGCAGGCAGCAGGGGGGTGCGGCCGTGGAAGGGCCTGTCGGCGGTATGCCCCCAAGAGGCAGTACCGAGACCACACCAGCTGCGAGCTGTACAATGACACTGAAATAGTGGGCTGGTACTGCCTGAACCAGGTGATCCTGAGGTGGCTCTGTGAGCTGTGCAGTGATGAGATGCAGGCACCCACATGACGGAGCCATGCTCTGTCAGTGGAGACAAAGGTGACAGCTGTCATGTGCCTGCTTGCCATGGGTACCTTCCAGAGACCAACAGGGTACACAACAGGAATAACCCAGTCAGCCGCGCTACGCCCACTCACACAATTCACCAGTGCACTGCTGCCACGTGCTGCGGAGTACACTCATTTCCCCAGTACACAGGCGGAGTGCACAGCTCACATACAATAGTTCCATAGGGTAGCACATATGCCTGGCATGCTCAGGGCCATTGGCTGCATCCATGTGGCCATCCACACACCACCTAGCCTGGAAGGTGCAGCATACATAAATCTGAAGGGCTATACAAACGTCAACTGCCAGGTGGTGTGCGATGCTAGGGGCGCATAGCCAATGTCTGTGCCACGCACCTTGGGGGAACTCATGATACCTTCATCTGGCACCAGTCTGCACTGTGCCACAGGTTCAAGAGTGGGGACATCCCTGATGGCCACCTAGTGGGTGAGTATGCAAATCACGCAGAAAGACATGGATCTTGGGAGGGGCATAGTCAGAGGTGACATGGGTACTGGCCTAGATGGCCCACGGCAGGGCGACACTGATCACCAAACTAATGTCCACCCTCTACTCACAGGTGACAGTGGATACCCACTCCATCCCTGGCTGCTCACACCATATCGGCGTCCCACAACCCCATCACAGTAATGCTACAATGATGTACATGCCACCACATGCAATGAAATAGAGTGGGTGTTCGGGATGCTGAAGGCACATTTCTGTTGCCTGGACATGTCTGGCAATGCCCTACAGTACAGCCTCTCAAAGGCCTGCAGGCTATTCCTTGCCTGTTGCATCTTGTGCAACATGGCCAACGACTGTGGGATAGCTGTACAGGTCGAAGAGGGGGAAAGCAATGGCGCCGATGAGGACTCTGGTGCAGATGGTGATGGGCAGCCCCCCCTTGGTCGAAGGGACCCCTAACTGATCTGGATGGTGCAGCTGCACCTGGACACCATCACAGAGGAGCACTTCAACCAACCCAGGTAAGTCATGAGGCCATGTGCAACCACCATTGGCAAAAGCACAACCCACAAACATGCATGGACAAACCGCAGGGGTGCATGTCATAAAGGGAATTGGCTGAGCATGGAACCACAGATGCCATCAGGGATGGGCAAGGTCTAACACGGCATGCGGTCTCCACACACACACACACACACACACACACACACACACACACACACCCCTCACAAGACATGCACAAAGGGTAGGAAGCACACTGACCCCAACTGTCACCCCTAGCCACACACACATTCACAGACCACCACGCCCACTGCCTGTCATTGTGCATGTCTCAGATGCTGGGCACCATTGCACAGTGGCTGACAGTGCAACGCAGGCATCATAATGCACACGCCACAGTGGCCATCAGCCAGGAGGGTGTGCACATGGAACGTGAGTGTGTGTGCAGGACCAGGTACCCCACCCATGCATTGCATGATGAACAACACACTGCACACTGGGCAGTGTCAGACAGTAGCCATAGTGAGAGACAGGTCAGTCATGTGGCACAGTGCCACAGCCACCATGGATGTGTGGGTGGCCCCACTGAGACTGGCCAGCAGTGGCAGGCTGACCAATGGCCTCATGGGGTGGCACTGATGGTCCTTCAGAGGTTCCGCTGTGGGAACATGACCGTTCTTGAGCAGGGGTCTGCAGCTCACTGAACATGCCTGTGCCAGGCATGCTCGGGATGCCCACAGCTGAACCCAGTGTCAACAAGGATGGTGTCACACGATGCCGGGAATGGGGGGTGGACATTGCACTGCATGGTGTCTGCGATGCATAGGCAAATAACTGTGTGCCCATTGTGGCCATGACAGCTGTGAATGCCTGTGTCTGCCTGTCTGGACAGCCAGGCAGACCCACTGTTGTCCTGACCCTCGGACACCTGTGGAGATGGATGGGCCCTCCTCTGTGTCCAGGGTATCACCCTCAGTGGACAAACCCACCACTGCTGACCCATGTAGATGCTCAGGAGATGTAAGGGAACACAGTAGCATTAATGTATCCACCCTACCCTGTGGCATCTTCCCCACAGTGACAGAGAAGGACCTACCATGCAGTGACGGGCTACCACCCGTCTGGAAGCCACCACCTGGAACACCCTTGATGGCACAACACTGCATGCTGCAAGCAACCCGCTCTTCCTGTGGGGTCAGGCGTTGCACTGCTGGCTGTCCCCCACCGGTTGCAGCCCATGCTGCCCTGATGGCAGCCACCTTATCCTTAATCCTCCTCCTGTCCATGTCCACCTTCTTCTTGCACTCCTGCATGGACCGCTGGTGGCTGCCATGCTGGTTGATGCCATGCACCACCTCTCCCCATGCAGCAGCATGGGCCTGTGGTGTTCCCCACTGTCCATTGAGCAGCAGTTCCTGGTCAAAGTAGGCCTCAAACAGAGCATCAGTTTCTGCCTTGGTAAAGTTTGGCCTCCTCTTTCTCCCACGTCTCTGTTCCTCCTCCTCCACCTCATGGTCACTCATCATTGATTCTGTGGGAATGACAGGTGTTATCTGTGACTGTACAGTCCCATGAGTCTCCCACTCACCACAGTCCACACTCCCAAACAGCATGCAACTCATCACAATAGACTGCAATACCAGACTATGGCCTCTGCAGCCCAATGTCGCATTTATGTAGCACAATGCATGCAAATGAGGTGAGGCACAATTTTAAGTGGATGCTAATGCAGTATCTGTGCCATTGAATCACTGATGAGCTGATTTGCATATGCCGGCTGAATATCACACTGTTGCGCCTTGCGCAATTGTGTTGAACGTGCTCAGGCAAGAGCGCAGTTCTGTGACATGCACAGTGGACACCTAATGGCGCATGCATGGGTTGCTGATGCTGACATCTGCTGTGCTGCTGATGTGCTTTGTGCAGGAGGCAGTGCAGGGCATGACCACCATTGTGCCAGTGGTACTACTGCACTGTTCACATGTATGACACTCTTACACTGGTGCGCCGTAGGCACTGTGGAGCCACAGCATGGTAGGCCACTACAGGGTGTCTCACACAGGAACCCAATCGCACTACACGCAGGGAGTACCAATCATGCTGTGGTGGTCCATGCGTGAGAGACCCTTGACCCTGTGCCCGACCTTTGCCCCCTAGGTGCCATGCGTCCACATGGGTGCACCATTATCGCGCTGTTTTGGTGACAGCAAGATAGGGAATCTGCACGTGGTGGACCACGCTACTGAGCGCCATTTTGACTCTGACCAGCTTCGGCGATGGCAAGACCAAGGGCTGCTGTTAGGAGCCAGATGGAGCTGACCAATTTGGTGGCCATAGTAGAGCCCCATGCTGGGGCACTTTTTGGAAATGCACCCTGGACAGGGCCAGGAGTGCTGTATGGGAGGAGGTGGTGGTGGCACTGGAGGAGGCCACAGGAATTGAGTGCACAGCTGAGCAGTGTCGCCACAGATACGGGGACCTCCAGCACAGGGACTCAGACAGGCTTGCACACCTGCAGGCGCATGCCAGGAGAGGTGCAGTGCCATGACCAGGTAGGTGCCCAACCCATACACTTGTTGCATCAGTATGGGTATCACGGTGGGCATGTGTCCACCTTATGGGGTTGTGGGCTGTCCAGTGTGGGCAGTGGTGTTGGTGGTGGAGGTGGTGTGGGGGGTTGCGGCATGGCTGGGCTGTGAGAAATCATGCACACCCGGAGGTGGGGGGGCCTTTGATACTGGATTGTACTGATATTCCCCTCTCCATGTTTTTACCCTAGGCCCCGAAGAGTGGCGCCGAGCCTGAGTGGACTGACATAAGGTGTGGAGATGGGAGCTGGTCAACAGCCTCAGGCAGCCAGTCTCAACAGATTACAGTTCCCAGATCAAGCCAATGATGGTGAGTGCCTTTCTTCCAGGATATTCTGTGCATGCTGTGTTGCAGGGCAGGCAGCGGGACATGGCCACCATCCATTGGCACCACTGACGTGCATGCCACACAGTACAGTCAGCACTGTCCAGTGGCACTGCATGTGTGGATGTGCATCGTTGGTGGTCCATGCGTGCACTGGGTACATGGCTATGCCACTGTCTTCACACCACATAGCCATGTCACTATACAGCCTTGGTGGTGCTGTGCAGGACTAGGGCAGTGGGTGTGTGCAGCGGTTCAAATGGCTGTGTGTGCCTGGGTGGGCAGGTCTTGTGGACACGATCACTGTGGGTGGTTGCACACCCTCACAGAGGCATGTCCCATGGCCGTATGCCATGCACAGTGGGTGGGCTGCAGCAGGTTGTGCATTCACACCTATTGACTCTGCTCCATTATCATAGATGGACGGCAGATGCTGCACATCGAGAGGGCACTGCAGGAGCTTCTGCAGGTGGCTAGGGCCTCACTGGAAATTTTATAGAGGATGGAGCAGCTAGGAGTCCACAGGAGGCATGGCGGGAGGCGACATCAGAACAGGGAGCAGGGCTCCCACTGAATTTCATGCACCCCAGGATTTCACCTACCCCCCAGACCCACCCTCACACCCCTCCTTCCCTCAACCATTTGTTCACCCCTGCTCCCTACCCACCCCCACCTGATTTGTGGCCCTCACCCCCAACATTTTTGTACATATTTGTAAATAATTGTTTTCTATCTTTTAATATACATTTTTTTTGTTATGCCTACTGTGGTGGTCTTTGATTTGCAGTGAGCTACAGGTGCTCAGCTGCAGTGGTGTGCATGGCGTCAGGGGTGGTGCAGTCATGGGCGTGTGTGTGTGTGTCCATAAGGGAAGCAACTATGGTGTGGGCCTAGCGATCAGTCACTGTCTGTGGTTTGTGTGTTGTTTCCTGTGCACTAGATGACTGTGTGCAGTGGTCCACAGTGCATGCACTGTGTCCATGGTGCACCTGACAGACCATCCATGGCCTGTGCAGCTGACACCCTTGCATGTCTGTGACCTGCATGGTCCTCTGGCATGTCAGTGGTGCTGTCCATGCTGGACAGCCACTGTACCCAGCACAATGCCGGGTTGCCTCTTGTCACTGGTGTGGTGCATGTCTGCCTCAGATGGCACTGTGGCCTCCACTGTTGTTGTCCCACCTCCATGCTGTTGCATGTGTCTGTTGCAGGGGATGTTCTGCACTGTCTGTCACTTGTGCTCTGGGTGCATGCTGGTGGCATACAGCTTCATGGTGCCTGTGCAGGGTGGCTGGCACTCCTGTGCCATGAAGGGGTGCTGGCCATGTGTACACAGTTTATGTGGCCACATGCCAGGGGCTTGGTTGACCTGCTACTGTGTCCCTGTGTTGGTGTGCCCTTGGGTATGGGTGGGTGTTTGTCCATGCACTGTGTTGCATCCTGTGTGGTGCATGCTTCCATGCACCACTGTGGGTGTCTGCGCTGGCTGTTGTGGCCAGTGCTGGGTTGGAGTGTGTCCTTGGGAGGGTGTGCAGGGTGCTGTACCACTGGTGGTAGGGTCAGGGGCATGCCCTGTCAAGTGTGGGATACCTCATGTGCCAACACATGGTCAGTCTCTCAGCTGTACCTCAGGGGTATGTGCGTGGCAGCACTGTGTATGCAGTCACTGCATCGCTGTCTGCTGCCACCCACAGAAGGGTGCTCGTGGTGGGGCTGCCTTGCATGGTTATGTGGTGCACAGGGTTGCATTGTCACAGTGGGGGTGGTGCATGTATGGGCTGCCCTGCACTGATGGGTGCTGCTCCTGGGCAGGGTGTCTGGGGATTATGGTGCAGGGTGTGCTCTGCATTGGTGGGATGGTGTGGCATGGGGTGTCCGGACCCCCTTGTGTGCCAGTCACAGCCTGCCAGGGGTGTGCTGGGGCACCATGCCCCGGCTGTGGTTTTTTTGCTGGTATCCTTGGCCAGTGGATATTTCAGCTCTCCCCCAGTTGTGCAGTGCATGGGGTGTGGGGGTTGATGTCTATTCTGCTGTGTGCTCCTCTCCCCATCTCTAGCATGGGTGGTTGGCCCTTGCATCCTGTCCCTGCGCATCCCTGGTTGTGCTGTTGCACTGCTGCCCTACTCCACTAAGCATCCCTGATTGTGGTATTGCACATCTGAACTGCACCACTGCACATCCCTGGTTGTGCTATGGTGCAGTTGGCACGATATTCAGTCATGTGCCTCAGGCTGTCTTGACCTCGCCCAGTGTTGAATAATGCGTGTGCGCATGGGTGCAGTGGACTTGTGCTTGTTCCTGCTGTTGTGCACTTTTATGGTGCAGTTTGAATATCTGGGCCCAGATCTATAAATTACCTCTAACCCATTTTTGGTAAAATAAAAATGTCACATCATGTGTCCAAAAGAAACATCTCAGACCTTTCACAATGTTTCCATTGATCACCTTGAACTAAGTTTTGGCAAAAATAAAAATTTCACCTCAGGTGGCCTAAACAACCACCTTGTACCATTCAACCTAGCTCCACAGATTACCTGGAACCCATTTTGGGCAAAAAACAAAAATATCACCCCTTGTGTCTTAAAAGTTCACTGTGAATCTTTTTCACCAGCCCATAAATCAACTGGAACCTATTTTGAGTAAAACTACATCACCTGAGGTGGCCTAAATGACCACACTGGCTTTTTTACTCCATAATATCACCCTGAAACCATTTTTGGCAAAAATAAGAACTATAACCTCAGGTGGCTTAAACAACCACCATGGACATTTCACCTCAGCTCCAGATATCACCTGGAATAAAGTGCTTGCAAAAATAAAAACTTCACCTCAGGTGCCTTAAACAACCAGTGTGTACTTTCACAATGACTCCATAAATCACCTGGAACCCATTTTTGGCAAAAATAAAATTATCACCTCAGGTGGCTTAAATGACCACCACCTATGTTTAACCTCAGGATACTAAATGACCACTGCCTACCTTTTACCCCAATCACATAAATCACCTGAAATGCATTTTTAGCAAATATAAATATATCACCTCAGGTAGCCAAAACGACAACCTCAGACCTTTCACCCCAACTAGATAAATCACCTGCAACCCATTTCAGCAAATATATAAATTTCACCTCCTGTGTCTTAAACAACCACTGGAGAACTTTGAATCTGGCTCCATATATCACCTGAAACCCATTGATGGCAAAAAATTAAAATATCACCTCAGGTGGCATAAATGACAATTTACCCATACTCCATACATAACAAGGAAACCATGTTTAGTAAAAAATAAAAATAGCACCTCTGGTGACCGAAATGACTACTGCAGATCTTTTACTCCAGATCCATAAATTACCTGGAACCTATTTTGGTAAAACTCGAGAGGCAGGATCCATGCATGGCCTGCCAGGCCATTGAGCATGGGAGCAGCATCACTGAGACACTAACCTAGGGTGAACAGTGAGTAAGCAAAACACAGACGGCTAATATGATATCAACAGTACATTTAATGATAGTGCAGATACAATACAGTATTATCTGTGTAGTACGCAGTTGCAGTAGAAGTCACTAGTGTGAAGATGTGGTGAAGTGTGTGTAATGTGTGTTGGCCACCTCCACACCCTGCAACTGTACCACATTATGAGGAACGGTCCTCATTTTGCTTGACAAAAGTCCACTGTTCCACATTGTGAGGACTTGTCCCACGTTTAGTGTTAACATTTCAAAGCAAACTTCTTTAGTAAATGATACAATATATCATTCAATTATTAACAGATGTTCTGAACATAAATGCAAACATTGTAACAGTGTTCAGAGCTTCTGAGATACAGTTTTGATAAAGTGTTCAACATTTTGCTCAGTTGTTCCACATTTTGAGAGGCAATGTTCCACAGTTCGGACACAAAAAGTTGAGAGGTATGGCCACCACTCAGTTGTGCAGAGCAAATAGTTATGTAGACAAGTGTTGATCTTTCACTCCAGCTATTTAACTCACAAAAAATCCATTTTTGAAAAAAATAAAAATTTCACCTGAGGTTTCTGAAAGAACGATGAAGAAACTTTCAACCAGGCTCCATAGATCACCTGGAGCATGTTTTGGCAAAACGTAGAAATATTACTTAATGTGGCCTAAATGACCTCCACAGACATATTACCCCAGGTTCATATCATCTGGAGTAAATTTTAACAAAAAGAAAAATCACCTCAGGTGGCCTAAACAACAACCTCAGAGCTTTCACACCAGCTCCATTAATCACCTGCAACCCACTTTTTCAAAAACTATAAATATCAACTCAAATGGTTTAAATGACCACCATGGACATTTCACCTCAGCTTCAGATATCACCTGGAATCCATTATTTACAAAATTAAAAATTCCACCTCAGGTGGCTTAAACAACCATCGCAGCCTTTTCACAATGACTCCATAGATCACCTGGCACCCATTTTTGGCAAAAGTAAAAGATCTGCTGTGGTCATGTAGGCCACCAGTGGTGATATTTTTTTTTCCTAAAAATTTGTTCCAGGTGATTTATGAAACCAGGATAAAAGGTCTGCACTGGACCTTTAGGCCACCATGGGTGATATTTTCATTTTTGCCAGCAATGGTTCCAGGTGATCTCTGAGCCAGGGTGAATGGTATGCAGTGGTCATTTAGGCCACCTGAAGTAATATTTTTATTTTTTGCCATCAATGGGTTTCAGGTGATCTATGGAGCCAGATTCAAAGTTCTTCAGTGGTTGTTTAGGCCACCTGAGGTGAAATTTATATATTTGCTGAAAATGGGTTCCTGGTGATTTATGAAACTGTGGTGAAAGGTCTGAGGTCATCATTTTGGCCAACTGAGGTTATATATATATATATATATTTGCCCAAAATGCATATAATGTGATTTATGGGATTAGGGTAAAAAGTAGGTGGTGGTCATTTAGGCCACCTGAGGTGATAATTTTATTTTTGCCAAAAATGGGTGCCAGATGATCTATGGAGTCATTGTGAAAAGTCTGCGATGGTTGTTTAAGCCACCTGAGGTGGAAGTTTTATTTTTGTAAACAATGGATTCCAGGTGATATCTGGAGCTAAGGTGGGATGTCCTCAGTGGTCATTTAAGCCATTTGAGTTGATATTTATAGTTTTTGAAAAAGTGGGTTGCAGGTGATTAATGGAGCTGGTGTGAAAGCTCTGTGGTTGTTGTTTAGGCCACCTGAGATGATTTTTCTTTTTGCTAAAATTTGCTCCAGGTGATATGAACCTGGGGTAACATGTATGTGGAGGTCATTTAGCCCACATGAGGTAATAGTTCTACTTTTTGCCAGAAACATGCTCCAGGTGATCTATGGAGTCTGGTTGAAAGTTTCTTCAATGTTCTTTAAGAAACCTCAGGTGAAATTTTTATTTTTTTTTTAAATGGATTTTTGGTGAGTTAAATAGCTGGAGTGAAAGATCAACACTTGTCCACGTAACTGTTTGCTCTGTGCATCTGAGTGGTGGCCATACTTCTCAACCTTTTGTCCCCCAACTGCGGAACATTGGCTCTCAAAATGTGGAACAACTGAGCAAAATGTGGAACACTTTATCAAAACTGTATCTCAGAAGCTCAGAACACCTTTGCATTGTTTGCTTTTATGTTCAGAACATCTGTTATTAATTGAATGATATATTGTTTGCATCATTTACAAAAGAGTTTTGCTTTAAAATGATAACAATAAAAAAAAGGGATAAGTCCTCACAATGTGGAACAGTGAGCTTTTGTCAAGTAAATTGAGGACCGTTCCTCATAATGTGGTAGAGTTGTGGGGTGTGGTGGTGGCCAACACACATCACACACACCTCACCACATCTCATCTTCACACGAGTGACTTCTACAGCAACTGCGTACTACATAGATCATATTGTACTGTATCTGCACTATCATTAAATGTACTGTTGATATCATATTAGCCGTCTGTTTTGTTTACTCACTGTCCACCCTAGGATAGTGTGTCAATGATGCTGCTCCCATGCTCAATGGCCCGGCAGGCCATGCGCAGATCCCGCCTCTCGAGTTTTACCAAAATAGGTTCCATGTAATTTATGGATCTGGAGTAAAAGATATGCAGTGGTCATTTAGGTCACCAGAGGTGATATTTTTACTTTTTACTAAAAATGGGTTCCATGTTATGTATGGAGCAAGGGTAAAAGGTCATTTTTGCCACCTGAGGTGATATTTTAATTTTTTGCCATCAGGTGATATATGGACTCAGATTCAAAGTTCCTCAGTGGTTGCTTAAAACACATGAGGTGAAATTTATACATTTTCTTAAATGGGTTGCAGATGATTTATGGAGTTGGAGTGAAAGGTCTAAGGTTGTCATTTTGGCTACCTGAAGTGATATATTTATTTTTGCTAAAAATGCATTTCAGGTGATTTAAGTGATTGGGGTAAAAGGTAGGCAGTGGCCATTTAAGCCACCAGAGGTTAAACATAGGTGGTGGTCATTTAGGCCACCTGAGGTGATAATTTAATTTTTGCCAAAAATGGGTTCCAGGTGATTAATGGAGTCATTGTGAAAAGTACACACTGGTTGTTTAAGACACCTGAGGTAAAATTTGTATTTTTGCAAACAGTCTAACAATCTTAGACCTGGTACTCTCAAATGGGGATGGAGAAATAATCTTAGATTTAGAAGTGGGTAGCCATCTGGACCACCAAACAGTGTGGGTCATGATAAACAGCCATTCAATCAAGCCATACAAAAGCAAGAGTATTGGCCTTTAGAGTGCCTCAGAAAAGCACTAGCAAACAGGCAAGAAAGAGGGGTGGAGGAACAATGGGGAGCAATCAAAACAGCCATCACAGAGGCAACAAGCCTTTGTGTAAAGCAAATCAACAAAACACAATGAAGGAAAAAAACACTATGGTTCTCAAAAGAGGTGGCAAGAAAGGTTAAGGAGAAAAGGATAGCATTCAGGAAATAGAAGGAAACACAGAAGAAGCAGGACAGAGAACTTTATCAGTTAAAGCAGAAGGAGGCTGGAAAGGCAGTCAGAATAGCAAAGGCCCAAACCGAGGAAAGGTATGCCAACTCTGTTAAGAAGGGGGATAAGACCTTTTATAGGTAAATTAGGGATCGAAGAAAGGCCAAAGAAGGGATACTGAGGCTTAATAAAAGGGACAGAATGTGGGTAGAGGGTGACAGTGAAAAAGCAGGGCTACTGAACAAATATTTCTGCTCAGTATTCACAAAGGAATAGGAGGGGGAGGTTCCTAAACCAAACAAGAGAAACACTCTGAAGACAGGGGTCTATACCAGTCCATTTACAGAAGAAAGGGTTCTGAAAGAACTAATAAAATTGAAGATGGACAAAGCAATGGGGCCTGATGGGATTCACCCAAGAATTCTAAAGGAACTAAGGGTAGAACTAGTGACACCACTGACTACTCTTTTTAACAAATCATGGGAGGATGGGGTGGTACCTGAGGACTGGAGGAGGGTGGATGTGATTCCTCTTCACAAAAGTTGGAGCAGGACAGAGGCAGGAAACTACAGACCAGTTAGTTTGACCTCAGTGGTAGGGAAAATGACAGAATCACTTCTGAAGGAAAGAATTGGTGAGTACCTAGAGGCCAGAGGGGCACAGAACCCAAGGCAGCATGGATCCATGATGGGAAGGTCATGTCAGATGAATCTAATAGATTTCTTTGATTGGGTAACCAAAGTAGTAGACCAGGGAGGGGCTGTGGACATGGCCTACCTAGATTTTAGCAAGGCATTTGATACAGTCCCACACAAAAGCTTAATACACAAGTTAGCCAGCCTTGGAATGGGTCCCAATTTGGTAGCCTGGATAAAAAATTGGGTAGACAACAGGACACAAAGGGTAGTAGTAAATGGAGTCCACAGTGAAGAAAGGACGGTTACTAGTGGGGTACCACAGGGTTCAGTACTAGGATCGGTCCTTTTAATGTCTTTATAAGTGACATTGCAGAGGAACAGGAAGGAAAAGTATGTCTCTTTGCAGACAACACAAAGATCTGCAACACGGTTGATACACAAGATGGAGAGGAAAGGATGAGAAGGGACTTGGCAAGGCTGGAGGAATGGTTAGATTTATGGGAGCTCAGATTCAATGCAAAGCAGTGCAAGGTAATGCACCTGGGAAACAAAAACCCAGGGGAAGAGAACACAATGGGGGGTGAGATGCTGACAACAGTAAAAATGGAAAGGGGCCTGGGGGTAATTATATCAGATGACCTAAAGGTGGGCAAGCAATGTGAGAAGGCAGTAAGGAAGGCTGGGGGGATACTGGGATGCATAGGGAGAGGCATCAATAGTAGAAAACAGGAAGTTGTTATCCCTCTGTACAGACAGTTGGTGAGACCCCATCTGGAGTACTGTGTGCAGTTCTGGAGACCCCATCTCTGCAAAGACATAGACAGAGTGGAGGCTGTCCAGAGGAGGGCAACCAAAATGGTGCAGGGTCTGCACCAGAAGACATACAAAGAAATACTAAAGGAGCTTAATATGTATACCATTGAGCAAAGAAGGGAGAGAGGGGACATGACAGAAATTTTCAAGTACCTCAAAGGAATCAACAAAGTCCAAGAGGGCAGCATCTTTCAGAAAAAGAGATGTGCAAGAACAAGGGGGCACAATTTGAAGACAGAGGGGGGATGGCTCAGAGGTAATGTGAAGAAGTATTTTTTCACAGAGAGGGTTGTGGATGCATGGAACAGCCTCTCTGAGGAGGTTATGGAGTCAAGAACAGTGGGGGAATTCAAGAATGCATGGGACAGACATAAGGCAGTCCTAGTGGGGGGTAGGAGGAAGTAAGCTGTTGGTTAACTAGGATCGGCAGCTTATCTGTTAGGTAGGAAAATAAGCAGACTAGGTGAGCCAAGTGGTCCTTATCTGCCATCACATTCTATGTTTCTATGTTAGGTGACTTAAGGAACTATTGTGGACTTTTCACAATGACTCCACAGATAACCTGGAACCTTTTTTGGCAAAAATACAAATATTACCTAAGGTGGTCTAACCGACCACCACCTACAATTAACCTAAGGTGACCTAAATGACCACTGCCTACATTTTACTTCAATCCCATAAATAATCTGGAACCCATTTTTGGCAAATATATAAATTTCACCTAAGGTGTCCTAAATGACCACCGTGTACCATACAGCCTGGCTCCATATACCACCTGGAACCCATTTTTGGCAAAACAAAAATATCACTCCTGTTGGCTCATAGGTCTACTATGGACCTTTTTCCCCAGCTCCATAAATAAACTGGAACCCATTTTTTGGCAAAAAAAATATTGCCTCAATGACTACTTTGAACTTTTTATATGGGCTCCAAAAATCACATGAAAAACATTTTTGGCAAAAATTTAAAAATATCAACTTAGGTGGCCTTAATGACCACTACTGACCTTTCACCCCAGCTCTATAGAACTCATTTTTAGAACAAATAAACATTTCACCTCAGGTGACCTAAACAACCACCAAGGAACTTTGAACCTAAAACCCATTTTTGGCAAGAAATAAAAATATCATCTCAGGTCTCATAAATGGCCACTGCAGTCTCTTTATCCCTGCTTCATAACTCACCTGGAACCACTTTTTGGTAAACCTGCCTGTCTTTCAGGTAAAACCAATTTATGCCAAAAAATAAAAATATTGCCTCAGGTGGCATAAATGACCTTTAACCCTAGCTCCATACATAACCTGGAACCCAATTTTGGTAAAAATGAAAACATTACCTCAGGTGGCCTAAATGACCACTGCATACCATTCACCCTGCCTAAATAGATCACCTGGAACCATTTTTGACACAAATGAAAATATCACCCTGGTGGCCTAAAGGTTCACTGCAGACCTTTATCCAGGCTCCATAAATCACCTGGAACCCATTAATTTTTTAAAATTTTTTTATTTAGTTGTTTAACCAGGTATAGCACACTAAGCTGAAAGCTTTTTTACAGGAGCGACCTGGGAGCACAATGTTAGGGTTCAGTGGTCACTCCTATGTTAAACTCAAACTTTTGCATGTTAATAACTTTGGAGCCATTCAACGTATTTGTCTGAAATTTTGTATGCGCACTGGGGCATGGTAGTTCTCTTGATCTGCCAAATTACATTTCAGATGGACTTATGGACTTTTCATGCAAAAATGCTGAAAAATGCAAAATTATCCATTTTTGGAACCAGCTTTTAGGATTTTGGATGTGGCCCTGCACAGCCATTGTGTGGCCTGCTGCTCTAAGAGATCTGTTTGAAAGAGCTTTGGTGGCCAAACATGCTGCTTTTTGTTTGGTGAAAACATATTAAGGCATTCAAAGGTTATGCCACTTTTAAGTTCCCATTATAAGTTAAAGGGAACATTTATATGTATTTTTTGCAAACAAAGAATGGGGATCTGGCCATCTCGTCCCACTTGGTGATTAAAGAATTTGCAGCCTCGCAGTTCAAGAATCTTAGTACCTGAGAATTTGAAAAATTCTTTGATCACGAGGTCCACCATCTTGTTTTTAATTTTCTGACTGGAAAAACACAATTATCTCAGCTCATGGATCACTTCTGAAGTAAAACTTGGATGGGTTTTATTCAGGGGACACTGATCTATTGTGCCATGCTTTTGTTTGATCCAAGTCGGTCTAAAAATAGAGTTCTGAGCTTTTCAAATCTTAGTTTGTGGTTCGTTATCAATCTTTCATCATGAGCATGCAAATTCTTTGATTGTGAGATTTCTTGATTGTCATCATTCATCTTGAGTGAGGGACAATATGGCCAGATTTAAAAATAGATTTTCTCAGCCCTGGAGTGCCTTAAAAAGTTAAATCAGGGTGCGTTTTTCTCAGGGGGCTTCGTTCTGTGCCATCTGAATACAAAAAATAATATTTTCAATATCCATGGTAGTCTAGCAGCCCTCCATTATGATTAAATAGATAACTATCTCAAATTCCCTGGTAGTCAAGTGGTCCCCACAATGTGACTTTCAAATAAGAAATATCACCTCAGGTGGCTTAAACGACCACCATGTATATTTCACCTCAGCTTCAGATATCACCTGGAATTCATTTTTTGCAAAAATTAAAATTTCCCCTCAGGTGACTTAAAAAACCCTTGTGGACTTTTCACAATGACTTCATAGACCACCTGCAACCCATTTTTGGCAAAAATAAAAATATTACCTCAGGTGGCCTAAATGAACACTGCCTACCTTTTACCCCATAAATCACCTGAAACCTGTTTTTGCCAAAAATAAATATAGGACATCAGGTAGCATAAATGTAAACCACAGATCTTTCACTCCTGCTCCATAAGTCACCTGGAACCCTTTTGTGCAAAAATTAAAGTTTCATCCCAGGTGACCTAAGTGATCACTGCATCACATTCACTCCATAGAGCACCTGGTACCCATTTTTGGCAAAACATAAAAATAGCAAACCTGGTGGCCTCAATGACCCCTTTGGACATTTTACTCCAGCTCCATCAATCACCTAGAAACCATTTTTGGCAAAAATAAAAAAAATAACCTCAGGTGGAATAAATGACCTCCGTTGATCTTTGACTCCAGCTATTTGACTCACCAAAAAACCCATTTTTGAAACAAATAAAACATGTCAACTCAGGTCAACAGCTTAATCTGATTCAAGGTCATTTGGCATTCATCTGTATCCCCCTTTCCCGGGTCGTGCCTGAAAATAGGCAGGATTTGTCTAGTGCACTTACCCGGTCAACAAAAACTAACTAATTAACTAGGTGGCTTAAAGAACCAGGAAGAAACTTTAAACCATTCTCCATAGATCAGCTAGAGCACATTTTCGGCAAAATCTAAAAATATCACCTCATGTGTCCTAAGTGACCTCCAAAGACCTTTTACCCCAGATTCATATCACCTGGAACAAACTTTAGCAAAAAGAAAAAAGCACCTCAGGTGGCCTAAATGACCACTGCAGATCTTTTACTCTGGATATATTAATTACCTGGATCCCAGTTTTGGGAAACATACAAATATCACCTCAGGTGGCCAAACAACAACCTCAGACCTTTCACACCAGCCCCATTAATCACCTGCAACCCACTTTTTAAAAAACTAAAAATATCACCTCAAGTGGCTTAATTGACTACTGTGGACATTTCACACATTTCACCTCAGCTCCAGATGTCACCTGGAATCCATTGTTTGCAAAATTTAAATATCACCCCTGGTGGCCTA
This sequence comes from Neoceratodus forsteri, assembly GCA_016271365.2. Taxonomy (NCBI): domain Eukaryota; kingdom Metazoa; phylum Chordata; order Ceratodontiformes; family Ceratodontidae; genus Neoceratodus; species Neoceratodus forsteri. The sequence continues at coordinate 1,586,334,181 of CM028130.1, forward strand.
GATGACTATCACAGACCCTTCAACTCAGCTCCATAATTCACCTGGAATTTTTTTTTAGTAAAAATAAAAAAAATTTCATCTGGTGGCCTAAATGACCACTGCAGATCTTTTACCCAAGATCCATAAATTACCTGGAACCTATTTTTGGTAAAAATAAAAATGCCTAATTGGGGTGTACAAAACAAACTCCTCAGACCTTTCACAATGTTTCCATAGATCACCTTGAACACAGTTTTGGCAAAATTAAAAATTTCACCTCAGGTGGCCTAAACAACCACCTTGTACCATTCACCCTAGCTCCACAGATGACCTAGAACCAATTTTTTGCAAAAAAATTTAAATATCACCCCTTGTGTCTTAAATGTTCACTGTGGACCTTTAACCCCATTGCCATGATTCAACTGGAACCTATTTTGGATAAAGAAATGATATCACCTTATGTTGCCTAAATATCCACACTGGACTTTTTACTGAATAATATCACCTTGAAACCATTTTTGGCAAAAATAAGAACTATAACTGCAGGTGGTTTAAAAGACCACCATGGACATTTCACCTCAGCTCCAGATATCACCTGTAATCCATGGTTTGCAAAATTAAAAAATTCACCCCAGGTGGCCTAAATGAGCACCCTATATCCACAGATTACCTGGAACCCATTTTTGGCAACTAATAAAAAAATCACCTCTTTGGTTGTAAAAGTTCACTGTGGGCCTTTCACCACAGTGCCATAACTCATCTGGAACCTATTTTTGGCAAACAAAATTATATCACCTCTAGTGGCCTAAATGACCATACTGGACTTTTTACACATACTTCATAAATACCTTAAAACCATTTTTGGGCAAAAATACAAAATATTACCTCAGGTGGCTTAAACGACCACCATGGACTTTTCACCTCAGCTCCAGCTGTCACCTGAACTCAATTGTTTGCAAAAATAAAGATTTTACCTCAGGTGACTTAAACAACTACCACTGACATTTCCAAATGACTCCATAGATCACCTGGAACACATTTTTGGCAAAAAATACCTAAGGTGGTCTAAATGACTACCACCTACCTTTAACCTCAGGTGGCTTAAATTACCACTGCCTACCTTTTACCTCAATCCCATAAATCACCTGAAACCCATTTTTGGCAAAAATATATATATCACATCAGGTAGCGTACATGTCCACTGCAGACCTTTCACCCCAGCTCCATTAATAATCTGGAACCGTTTTTGGCAAAAATGAAAATATCACCCCTGGTGGCCTAAAGGTCCACTGCAGACCTTTTATCCAGGCATCAAAAATTACTTGGAATCAATTGCTGGCCAAAAAATGAATAAGAATGTCACCCCAGGTGGCCTAAATGACTACTGTAGACCATTCACCTCGGCTCCATAAATCAGATGGAAACAACAATGTCACATCAGGTGTCCAATACAAACTCCTCAGACCTTTCCCAATGTTTCCATAGATCACCTTGAACAGAGTTTTGGCAAAAATAAGAATTTCACCTCAGGTGGCCTAAACAGCTAGTGTGTACTTTTCACAATGACTCCATAAATCAACTGGAACCCATTTTTGGCAAAAATAAAATTATCACCTGAGGTGGCCTCAATGACCACTGCCTACCTTTTACCCCAATCCCATAAATCACCTGAAATGCATTTTTAGCACAAATAAATATATCATCTCAGGTGGCCAAAATGACAACCTCAGACCTTTCACCGCAAATCCATAAATCACCTGCAACCCATTTCAGCAAATCTATAAATTTCACTTCAGGTGTCTTAAACAACCACTGAGAAACTTTGAATCTGGCTCCATGTATCACCTGAAACCCACTGATGGCAAAAAATTAAAATATCATCTCAGGTGGCATAAATGACCTTTTACCTATGCTTCATACATAACATGGAACCAATGTTTAGTAAAAATAAAAATATCACCACTGGTGGCCTAAATGACCACTGCAGATCTTTTACTCCAGATTCATAAATTACCTGGAACCTATTTTGGTAAAACTCGAGAGGCAGGCCATTGAGCACAGGAGCAACATCACTGAGACAGTAACCCAGGGTGGACAGTGAGTAAACATAACACAGACAGATGTGTAGTATGCAGGTGCTGTAGAAGTCACTAGTGGCTGCACACATAATCTGCAGCTTCTTCCCCTGTCTTAAACATCCCACACTGAATACACCTCAACATGCTTGCTATTCGTACTCATGTTTATACAGTTTATTTTCTGATTATCAACTGACAACAGCTGACACAGCCGACACATGCCAGAACAAGCTTGTCTCTACGCGCGTTTCCTCGCATGCCAACTGCATGCCCCACTCACACTCACACTGATTGCAGCGTGGCCAAGCTATATAGCACTATATGACCAGAAGATCTAATAGGGGTCAGAGGCACCATAACACAGGCAACCGAATTTCTATTTTTAAAATACTGAGTTTTGATCCCTTCTCCCCACATCAGCCACTCATGCATGACCAAGGCAAAGGGTTGTTGGATTCCATTTTAAAAACCAGAGAGCTAGCACCTAACTGTAGTCCACTACTCACTCCCACAGGACTACAGTGCCCTCTTCCTGCTTCCTGTATCGGTATAACAGGGCTCCAAATACAGTACAGAAAATAAAATATAGAGAACTCAGAGGTTCATTTAAAATGTTATAGCCTGCCTACATATCAAGTGCACTAACATGCCCAAGGTGTAAACTAAGTAATACAATGGCCACTCACAGAGTGGCCAAGCTATATAGCACTATATGACCCAGAAGATCTAATTGGGGTCAGAGACACCGTAACACAGGCATCCAAATTTTTATTTTTAAAATACTCAGTTTTAATCCCTTCTCCTTGCGTCAGCCACTCATGCATGACCAAGGCAAAGGGTCGTTGGATTCCATTTTAAAAAAACAGAGAACTAGCACCTAATTGTAGTCCACTACTTGCTTCCACGGGACTACAGTGCCCTCTGCCTGCTTCCTGTATCGGTATATCAGGACTCCAAATACAGTACAGATAATAAAATATAGAGAACTCAGAGGTTTGTTTAAAATGTTATAGCCTGCCTACATATCAAGTGCACTAACATGCCCAAGGTGCAAACTAAGTAATGACATGAGGTGATATACATTTTTTTGCCAAAAATAGGTTCCAGGTGATGTATGGAGTTGCAGTAAAAGCTCTACAGTGAACTTTTAAAACATAAGGGGTGATATGTTTATTTTTTGCCAAAAATGGGTTACAGCTAATCTGTGGATATAGGGTGAATGGTACAAGGTGGTTGTTTAGGCCACCTGAGGTGAAATTTTAATTTTTGCCAAAACTGGATTCGAGGTGATCAATGGAAACATTGTGAAAGGTCTGAGGTGTTTGTTCTGGACAAATGATGTGACATTTGCATTTTTACCAAAAATGGGTTCCAGGTAATTTATGGATCTGGAGTAAAAGATCTGCTGTGGTCATTTAGGCCACTGGGGTGTTATTTTCATTTTTGCCAAAAATGGTTCCAGGTGATCTATTGAGCCAGGGTGAATGGTATGCAATGGGAATTTTGGCCACCTGAGGTAATATTGTTATTTTGTTTTACCAAAAATGGGTTCCAAGTATGTATGGAGCAAGGGTAAAAGGTCATTTATGCCACAGGGGGTAATTTTTTTATTGTTTTCCATCAATGGGTTTCAGGTGAGCTATGGAGCCAGATTCAAAGTTCCTCAGTGGTTGTTTAGGCCACCTGAGGTGAAATTTATATATATACTGGAAATGGGCTGCAGGTGATTTATGGAGCTGGGGTGAAAGGTCTGAGGTTGTTGTTTAGACCACCTGAGGTTATATATTTATTTTTGCAAAAAATGCATTTCAGGTGATTTATGGGATTGTTGTAAAAGCTAAGCTGTGGTCATTTAGGCCACCTGAGGTTAAATTTAGGTGGTGGTCATTTAGGCCACCTGAAGTGATAATTTAATTTTTGCCAAAAATGGGTTATAGGTGATCTATAGAGTAATTGTGAAAAGTACGCGATGGTTGTTTAAGCCACTTGAAGTGAAATTTTTATTTTTGTAAACAGTACATTCAAGGTGATATCTGAGGCTGAGGTGAAATGTCCACAGTGGTCGTTTAAGCCTCCTGAGGTCATATTTTTAGTTTTTAAAAGTGGGTTGCAGGTGATTAATGGAGCTGGTGTGAAAGGTCTGAGGTTGTTATTTGTCCACCTGTAATGATTTGTATTTTTCTCAAAACTGAGATCCAGTTAATTAATCTATCCAGAGTAAGAGATCTGCAGTGGTCATTTAGGCCACGTAAGGAGATTTTAGTTTGGCTAAAATTTGTTCCAGGTGATATGAATCTGGGGTAAAAGGTCTGTGGAGGTCATTTAGGCCACTTGAGGTGGTACTTTTATTTTTCACCAAAAACATGCTCCAGCTGATCTTTGGAGCCTGGTTGAAAGATACTTCATGGTTCTTTAAGCCATTTGAGTTTAAATTTTTTGTTTGTTTCAAAATTCCACCTGAGGTGATTTTTTTTCTTTTTGCTAAAAATGGCTTCTAGGTGATTGATGGAGCTGGTGTAAAATGTCCAAAGTGGTCATTGAGGACACCAGGGCTGCTGTTTTAATTTTTGCCAAAAATGGGTTCCAGGTGATCTCTGCAGTGAATGTGATGCAGTGGTCATTTTGGTCAGCTGGGGTGATATCTTAGTGTTTGCACAAAATGGGTTCCAGGTGACTTATGGAGCAGGGGTGAAAGATCTGTGTTTACATTTATGCTACCTAGTGTCATATATTTATTTTTGGCAAAAATGTGTTTCAGGTGATTTTTGGGGTAAAACATAGGCAGTGGTCATTTAGGCCACCTGAGGAAATATTTTTATTTTTACCACAAATGGGTCCCAGGTGATCTATGGAGTTATTGTGAAAGGTTGCAGTGGTTGTATAAGCCATCTGAGGTGATATTTTATTTTTGAATAAAATCAGTTCCAATGGATATGAATAGTTCGGGTGAAAGGTTCATGGCAACCATTTAAGACACCTGAGGTGATACTTTCAGATTTTGAAAAAGTGGGTTGTAAGTGACTAATGGAGCATGTGTAAAAGGTCTGAGGTTGTCAACCTATTACAAAGGTTCCATTAAGCACCTGGAACCCATTTTTGCCAAAAACAAAAATATTATATAAGGAGCCCAAATGAGCACTGTGGATATTTCACCCCACCTATTTTTGGCAAAAACTATATATATCACCATAGGTGGCCTAAATGACATCAACCAACATTTTACCCCAGGTATATAAGTTACCTGGAACTCATTATTATGAAAAAAAATCACCTCAGGTGGCCTAAACAACCACCATGTACCATTCATCCTGTCTGCATAGATTACCTGGAACCAATTTTTGCCAAAAATGAAAATATCATCCCTGGTTGCCTAAAGGTCCTCTGCAGAACTTTCATCCTGGCTCCACAAATCACCTGGAACCAATTTCTCTTAAAAATAAAAATATCACCTCTCCTGGCCTAAATGACCACTGCAGATCTTTTACTCTGGATCCATAAATTACCAGGGACCCATTTTTGGCAACAATACAAATATCACCTCAGGTGGCCTAAATGACAACCTCAGACCATTTACACCAGCTCAATGAGTCACTTACAACCCACTTTTTGAAAAAGTAAAAATATCTCCTCAGGTGTCTTAAATGGCTGCCATGGACCTTTCACCCAAACTATTCACCTTGACTCCATAGATCTCCTGGAAAACATTTCTGGCAAAAATAAAAATAGCACCTCAGGTGGCCTAAATGACCACTGCCTACCTTTTACCCAAACCCCATATATCACCTGAAACCCATTTTTGGCAAAAATATATATGTCACATCAGGTAGCATCATGGTAGGTGGTGGTCATTTAGGCCACCTGAAGTGATAATTTTTGCAAAATAAAAATATCACTCCTGTTGGCACATAGGTCTACTACAGATCTTTATCACCATTGGTACATTGGTAAAAAACAGATATTTCACCCCAGCTAGAAAAATCACCTGGAACCCATTTATTGCAAAAATAAAAATTCCACCCCAGGTGGCCTAAACAACCACTGCATCATTTAGACCACCTGAGGTTATATACATTTTTTGTCAAAAATAGGTTTGTGGATATTTATGGCGCTGGGTCCACAGTGAACTTTTAGGACACAAGGGGTGATATTTTTATTGTTTGTCAAAAATGGGTTCCAGCTAATCTGTGGAGCTAGGGTGAATGGTTGTTTAGGCCACCTGAGGTGACATTTAGTTTTTTGCCAAAATTGGGTTCAATGCAGGTTTTATGCAGTGTCAGTGGCTCAGCAGGTAGCACACTCACCTCTGAGGCCAGGAGATCAGAAGGCTGTGGGTTCTAGTCCCACACCAGGCACTTGGGTTATATCCCAGTGCTGACACCACAGTGCAGCATGAGGGGGGTGCTGTACTCCTGAGGTGCCATCTTTCAGGTGAGACATTAAATTGAGGTCCCTTCTACCTGTCCTGGTGGTAGTTCAGGTGTATGTTAAAGATCCCATGGCACTTCTCGAAAAGAGTAGGGAAATTTCCCTGGTGCCCTGGCCAAATTTCCCCCATTCACTAAAATACAACCAACAGCTTAATCTGGTTCAGAGACAGTTGGCATTCAACTGCTGAAAATAGGCATGATTTGTCTACTGCACTTACCCGGTCAACAAATCTAAATAAAAAAAAAAAAGGTGTTCTTTGGATACATTGTGAACGGTCTGAGTGTTTGTTTTGGACACCTAATGTGACAGTTTTATTTTTACCAAAAATAGATTCCAGGTAATTTATGGACCTGGAGTAAAAGATCCACTGTGGTCATTTAGGCCACCAGTGGTGATATTTTTATTTTTACTAAAAAATAGGTTCCAGGTGATTTCTGGAGCCAGGATGAATGGTATGCAGTGGTCATTTAGGCCACCTGAAGTAATATTTTAATTTTTTTACCAAAAATGGGTTTCAAGTTATGTATGGAGCAAGAGTAGAAGGTCCTTTATGCCACCAGAGGTGATATTTGCATTCTTTGCAATCAATGGGTTTCAGGTGATCTATGGAGCCAGATTCAAAGTTCTTCAGTGGCTGTTTAGACCACCTGAGGTGAAATTTATATATTTGCCAAAAATGGGTTCCAGGTGATTTATGCAGCTGGGGTGAAAGGTCTGAGGTTATCGTTTTGGCCTCCTGAGGTTATATATTTATTTTTGCCAAAAATGCATTTCATGTGATTTATGGGATTGGGGTTAAAAGTAGGCAGCGGTCATTTAGGGAACCTGAGGTTAAAGGTAGGTGGTGGTCATTTAGGCCACCTAAGGTGATAATTTAATTTTTGCCAAAAATGGGTGCCTGGTGAACTATGGAGTCATTGTGAAAAGTCCGCAATGGTTGTTTAAGCCAGCTGAGGTGGAATTTTTATTTTTGTAAACAATGGATTCCAGGAGATATCTAGAGCTGAGATGAAATGTCCACAGTGGTCATTTAAGCCGTATGAGTTGATATTTACAGTTTTTGAAAAAGTGGGCTGCAGGTGATTAATGGAGCTGGTGTGAAAGGTCTGAGGTTTTTGTTTAGGCCAACTTAGGTGATTTTAGTATTTGCTAAAATTTTACCAGGTGATATGAACCTGGGGTAATATGTCTGTGGAGGTCATTTAGGCCACTTAAGGTGATATTTTTGCTTTTTGCCAAAAACATACTCCAGGTGATCTTTGGAGCCTGGTTGAAAATGTCTTCATGGTTCTTTAAGAAACCTCAGCTGAAATTTTAATTTTTTTTTAAAAATGGGTTTTTGGTGAGTTAAATAGCTGGAGTGAAAGATCAACACTTGTCTACGTAACTGTTTGCTCTGTGCACCTGAGTGGTGGCCATACCTCTCAACCTTTAGTCCCCCAACTGTGGAACATTGCCTCTCAAAATGTGGAACTGAGCAAAATGTGGAACACTTAATCAAAACTATCTCAGAAGCTCAGAGCACTGTTACAATGTTTGCATTTATGTTCAGAATGTCCATTATTAATTGAATGATATATTGTTTGCATCGTTTACTACAGAGTTTTGCTTTAAAATGTTAACACTAAATATGGACACGTCCTCACAAATGTGGAACGGAGAGCTTTTATTAAGTAAAATGATGACCATTCCTCATAATGTGGTACAGTTGTGGAGTATGGTAGTGGCCAACACACATCACACACACCACTCCACATCACATCTTCACACTAGTGACTTCTTCAGCACCTGCGTACTACACAGATCACACTGTACTGTATATGCACTACCATTAAATGTACTGCTGATATCATATTATCTGTCTGTGTTATGTTTACTCACTGTCCACCCTGGGGTAGTGTCTCAGTGATGCTGCTCCTGTGCTCAATAGCCTGCCTCTCGAGTTTTACCAAAATAGGTTCCAGGTAATTTAAGTATCTGGAGTACAAGATCTGCAGTGGTAATTTAGGCCACCAGAGGTGATATTTTTATGTTTACTAAGAATTGGTTCCATGTTATGTATGGAGCAAGAGTAAAAGGTCATTTATGCCACCTGAGGTGATATTTTAATTTTTTGCCATCAGTGGGTTTCAGGTGATACATGGAGCCAGATTCAAAGTTCCTCAATGGTTGTTTAAGACACCTGAAGGTGAAATTTATATATTTGCTGAAATGGGTTGCAGCTGATTTATGGAGTTGGGGTGAAAGGTCTGAGGTTGTCATTTTGGCCACCTCAGGTGATATATTAATTTTTGCTAAAAATGCATTTCAGGTGATTTAAGGGATCGGGGTAAAAGATAAAATGACCTCCACAGTCCTTTTACCCAAGCTCCATAAATTACATGGTACCCATGTTTGACAAAAATAGAAATGTGAATTCAGCTGGCCTAAATGTCCACTGTTGGCCTTTGGGGTCCAGGTGATTTATGGAGGTGGGGTAAAAGGTATGCAGTAGTAATTTAGGCCACCTGATGTTAAACATATGCGGTCATCAGTTAGGTCACCTCAGGTGATATTTTTATTGTTACCAAAATGGGTTCTAGATGATTTATGGAGCCGGGGTAAAAGGTCCAAGGTGCTGATTTAGGCAACCTGAACTGATATATATATATTTTTTTTGCCAGGAATGGTTTCCATGTAATTTATTGAGCCAGAATAAGAGATCTGTGGTGGTCATTTTGTCCTCCTGAGATGATGTTTTTATTATTTCCAAAAATGGGTTACAAGTGATCTAAATGATGACTACTGGCCTTTTACCCCAACTTCATAAATCACCTGGATCCGATTTTTGGCAAAAAGAAAAACATCACATCAGGTGGTAAAAATGACCACTGTGGACATCTTACTCAAGTTCCATTTATCACCTGGATCCATAAAACCTCAGGTGGCCAAAATGATCACCATGGATCTTCAGCCTCAGACAGCATAAACGACCAGTGGAGACCTTTTACATTGCCTCCATAGATCACTTGGAACCCTTTTTTGGCTAAAAGAAAATATCCCCTCAGGTGGTCTAAATGATCATTTTGGACTTTTACAGTGGGTTCATAAATCACCTGAAAACTATTTTTGGCAAAAATAAAACTTTCACCTCAGGTGGCCTAAACTACTGCAGCTGACCTTTCGCCCCACCTCTACATCTCATCTGGAAGCAATTTTTGGGAAAAATAATAATTTCACCACAGGTGGCCTAAATGACAACCACAGACCTTTCAAAATGGCTCCATAGATTACCTGGAACCAATTTTATGCAAAAATAAAAATATCACCTCAGGAGGCATAAATGATCACCTCGGACATTTACCCTTGTTCTATAAATCACCTGGAACCCATTTTTGACTAAAATAAATATATTATATCAGGTGGCGTAAATGACCTCAGTGGATCATTTGCCCCAGGTTCATAAATCACCTGTAACCCATTTTTGACAAAAATAAAAATATCACCTCAGGTGCCATAAATGACCACCATTAGCCATTCACCCCATTTCATAAATCACCTGGAATCCATTTTTGCAAAAAAAAAAAAATATGGGGCTGGATTTTCAAAGCCCCAGGAATGACGCAAGGGACTTGCACCAATCAATAGTGGTGTAAGGTAACCTAGTGTCAAACATTGCGCCAGATACAATTTTCAAAGGAGCACTGTATCAAAGGCAGTCCTCCCTGCATCAAAGGTGACTGCATCAGCCTTGCACCATACAAATGGCAGTGCCATGACACAAGTCATCTTGCACCACAGAAATGGTGCAAGACCACACCTGTGGGAATTACAAAGCTGCACCAATGACACCAAACATGTCAAAGTACCACCAGCTGCTAGACCAGCCAGAGTTGGTCTAAGGGACACTAGACCATATAAAGAGACCTAAAACAGGTGGTCAGATATGACTATGCCAATATTCCCCTGCTGGACTAGTTTAGAACATTTAGGGGCTAAGTTTTGACCATTTCATCTCTATTTTTTTTATTTAGCTTGCGTCATTCTCGTTCTTGGTGTCATTTGTTTGACTCAGCTTGCACCATTTTTACTCAGTTTGCACCATTTTTGTACTTGGTTTGCGTCATTTTCATTCCTTGAGTCATTTTTCTGACTTAACATGTGCCATTTTTGACTCAACTTGCTCCATTTATTTTGGTGCAGCTTGTGTCATTCCCATCCTTTACACCATTGAGTTGATGTAGTGGACCTCTTACATCAGTTTGGGGGATTTTGTCACACAGACCTCTTTTCTTGCAAAATATGGCACACAGTATTTTGCGTACCAAGATCTGATTCAAGCTGTTGTTTGATGTAGCTTGTGAGGAGCTAAGGGCCCTTTGAAACTTTGGCCCCTAATCTCAGGTAGCCTAAACAAGTATCACTTACTTTCACACAAGCTCCGTTAATCACTTGCAACACATTTTTGGCACAACTAAAGATATTTCCTCAGGTGACCTAAATGACCACTTTGGACCTTTTACACAGCCTCCATTAATCACCTGGAAGCCATTTTTTTTTGCAAAAATGAAAATATCACCTCAGGTGGCATAAATGACCACCGCACACCTTTCAGTCCAACTCCATAAATCACTTGGAACCCATTTTTGCAAAATTAAAAATTTCACCTCAGGTGGTCTAAATGACTACCACATACCATTCACCCATACATATTATAGTGGCACGGTCACGCCACTATAGTTAGGGTTCAGCAGTCACGTCTATGTTAAACTCAAAATTTTGCATGCTTATAACTTTTGACCCATTCAACAGGCTTGCCTGACATTTAGTATGAGTGCTGGGGCATGGTAGTGCTCTTGATTTGTCAAATTGCGTTTTGGTCTTACTTATGGGCTTTTCATATGAAAACACTGAAAAATGCAAAATTATTCATTTTTGGAGGAAACTTTTGGGATTTTGGATGTGGCCCTGCATGGCCATTGTGTGGCCTGCTGCTCCAAGAGATGGTCTGCTTGAAAGAGCTTTGGTGGCCAGACATGCTGCTTTTTGTTTGGTGAAAACATATTAAGGCATTCAAAGGTTATGCCACTTTTAAGTTCCCATTATGTCAATATGAAAATTTATATGTATGTTTTGTGTACAAAGATTGGGGTTCTCACCATCTCATCCCACCTGGCGATCAAAGAATTTGCAGCTTCATGGTTCAAGAATCTTTGTCCCTCCGAATTTTAAAAATTCTTTGATAGTGAGGGCCGCCATCTTGTTTTAAATTTTCTGATTGGGAAAACACAAATATCTCGGCTCAGGGGTCACTTCTAAAGTAAAACTTGGAGGGGCTTTACTTAGGGGACTCCGATATTGTGAGCCATGCCTTTGGTTTGATCCAAATCAGTCTAGAAAAAGAGTTCTGAGCTTTTAAAATCTTAGTGGCTCGCTAATGATCTTTGATCACGAGCCTGCAAATTTTTGATTGTGAGATTCCTTGATTGCGATCGTGCATGGCAAGTGAGGGACAATATGGCCAGATTTAAAAATAGAGTTTTTCACCCCAGGAGTGCCCTAGAAAATTAAATAAGGGTGTGTTTTGCTCAGGGGGCTTCGTTCTACCCCATCTGAATACAAAAAATAATATTTTCAATGTGTCTGGTAGTCTAGCGGCACCCCCATCATGATTAAATAGATAGCTATCTTTCATTCCCTGGTAGTCTAGTGACCCCCCATGCATATTTCATGCATATTGCTTTTTTATATCCCTGCTGGTCTCGTGGCACACCCGATCTGTATTAAATTATTATAGTTGTTCAAATCCCTGGTAGTCTACTGGCCCCACCCATTAGGTGGGTTACTGGTGATTAATGGAGGTGGTGTAAAAGCTCCAAGATTGTCATTTAGGCCACCTGAGGTGTTTTTTGTTTTTGCTAAAATTTGTTCCAGGTGATATGAACCTGGAGTAAAATGTCTTCGGATGTCATTTAGGCCACATGAGGTGATATTTTTAGCTTTTGCCAAAAACATGCTCCAGGTGATATACGGAACCTGGTTGAAGGTTTCTTTGTGGTTCTTTAAGCCACCTGAGGTGACAATTTTATTGTTTGCCATAAATGGGTTTCAGGTACGCTATGGAGCAAGATTCAAAACTCCTCAGTGGTTGTTTAGCCCACCTGAGATGAAATTTATATATTTGCTGAAAATGGGTACCAGGTGATTTATGGAGCTGGGGTGAAAGGTCTGAGGTTGTTGTTTAGGCCACCTGAGGTTATATATTTATTTTTGCCAAAAATGCATTTCAGGTGATTTATGGGATTGTGGCAAAGGTAAGCAGTGGTCATTTAGAACACCTGAGGTTAAAGGTATCTGGTGGACATTTAGGCCACCTGAGATGATAATTTTATTTTTGCCAAAAATGGCTGCCACGTGATCTATGGAGTCATTGTGAAAAGTCCGCAATGGTTGTTTAAGCCACCTGAGGTGGAATTATTATTTTTGTAAGCAATGGATTCCAGGTGATATCTGTAGCTGAGCTGAAATGTCCACGGTGGTCGTTTAAGCCAGGTGAGGTGATATTTATAGTTTTTGAAAAAGTGGGTTGCAGGTGATTAATGGGACTGGTGTGAAAGTTCTGCAGTTATCGTTTAAGAAACCTGAGGTGATTTTACTTTTTGCTAAAATGGCAAAAATGAAAATATCATCCCAGGTGGCCTAAATGATCACAGCAGATCTTTTACTCCAGATCCATAAATTACCTGGAACCGATTTTTGTAAAAATAATAATGGCACATCAGGTGTCCAAAACAAACTCCTCAGACCTTTCACAATGTTTCCATAGATCACCTTGTACAGAGCTTTGGCAAAAATAAAAATGTCACCTCAGGTGGCCTAAATGACCACCTTGTACCATTCACCCTAGCTCCACAGATTGGCAAAAAATTAAAATATCACCCCTGTGTCTTAAAAATTCACTGTGGACCTTTTACCCCAGTGTCATAAATCAACTGAAACCTATTTTTGGTAAAGAAATTATATCACTTCAGGTGGCGTAAATGACCACACTGAACTTTTTACTCCTTAATATCACCTTGAAACCATTTTTGGCAAAAATAAGAACTATAACCTCAGGTGGCTTAAACAACCACCATGGACATTTCACCTCAGCTCCAGATATCTCCTGGAATCAATTGTTTGCAAAAAAAAATTTAAACTCAGGTGGCTTATACAATCATTGTGGACATTTCACTATGACTCTGTCAATCACCTGGAACCCATTTTTGGCAAAAATAAAATTATCACTTCAGGTGGCCTAAATGACCACCACCTATCCTTACCCTCAGGTGGCCTAAATGACCACTACCTACCTTTTACCTCAATCCCATATATCACCTGAAATGCATTTTTGGCAAAAATTAATGTATCACATCAGGTAGCATAAAAGTCCACTGCAGACCTCTCACCTCAGCTCCATAAATGTCCTGGAGCCTGTTTTGGCAGAAATGAATATATCATCCCTGCAAACCTTTCACCCTGACTCCATAAATCACCTGGAACCAATTTCTGGTAAAAAATAAAAGTATTACTTTTCCTGGCCTAAATGGCCACCGAAGATCTTTTACTCTGGATCCATAAATGACCTGAAACCATTTTTGGCAAAATTACAAATATAACATTAGGTGGCCTAAATGACAACCTCAGACCATTTACACCATCTCCATTAGTCACTTACAACCCACTTTTCCAAAAACTTTAAATATCACCTCAGGTGTCTTAAACAGCTACCATGGACCTTTCACCCCAAGTATAGATATCAACTGAAACCAATTTTATGCAAAAATAAAATTTTCACCTCAGCTGGCTGAAACAACCACTGCAACCTTTCACAATGATTCCATAGATCACCTGGAACCCATCTGTGGCAAAAATAAAAATATTACCTCAGGTGTCCTAAATGACCACTGCCTTCGTTTTACCCCATAAATCACCTGAAACCCGTTTTTGCCAAAAATAAATATATGGCATCAAGTAGCATAAATGTAAACCACAGATCCTTCACCCATGCTCCATAAGTCACCTGGAACCCATTTTGTGCAAAAATTCTAATTTCATCCCAGGGGACCTCAATGACCACTTTGGACATTTTACACCAGCTCCATCAATCACCTAGAAACCATTTTTGGCAAAAATAAAAAAAATCACCTCAGGTGGACTAAACGACCACCATTGATCTTTCACTCCTGCTATTTAACTCACCAACAACCCATTTTTGAAACAAATAAAAAAAATTCTACTCAGGTGGTTTAAAGAACAATGAAGAAATTTTCAACCAGGCTCCATGGATCAGCTGAAGCATTTTTTTGGCAAATCCTAAAAATATCACCTCATGTGGCCTAAATGAACTCCACAGACCTTTTACCCCAGATTCATATCACTAGGAACAAATTTTAGCAAAAAGAGAAACCACCTCAGGTGGCCTAAATGACCACTGCAGATCTTTTACTCTGGATACATTAATTACCTGGATCCCAGTTTTTGGAAAAAATACAAACATTACTTCAGGTGGCCAAACAGCAAACTCAGATCTTTCAGACCAGCTCCATTAATCACATGCAGCCCACTTTTAAAAAAACTAAAAATATCACCTCACGTGACCACTGTGGACATTTCACCTCAGCTCCACATATCCACTGTTTTCAAAAATAAAAATTTCACTTCAGGTGGCTTAAACAACTATCACAGACTTTTCACAATTACTCCATAGATCACCTGGAACCCATTTTTGGCAAAAATAAAATTGTCTCTTCAGGTGGCCTAAATGACCACTGCCTACCTTTTACCCCAATCCTATAAATCACCTGAAATGCATTTTTGGCAAAAATAAATATATCACCTCAGGTGGTCTAAACAACAACCTCAGATCTTTCACCCAAGATTCATAAATCCCCTGCAACCCATTTTCAGCAAATATGTAAATTTCACCTCAGGTGGCCTAAACAACCACTGAGGAACTTTGAATCTGGCTCCATAGATCACCTGAAACCCATTTATTGCAACAAATAAAAATAACATCTCAGGTTGCAGAAAGGACCTTTTCCCTTGCTCCATACATAAGTTGTAACCCATTATAGGTAAAAATAAAACTATTACCTCAGGTGGCATAAATGACCACTGCATACCATTCACTTTGGCTCCATAAATCACCTGGAACCAATTTTTAATAAAAATAAAAACATTTCCTCTGGTGGCCTAAATGACCACTGCAGATCTTTACTCCAGATCCATAAATTACCTGGAGCTCATTTTTGTAACAATAACAATGTCACATCAGGTGTCCAGAACAAACTCCTCAGACCTTTCACAATGTTTTCATAGATCACCTTGAACATGGCTTTGGCAAAAATAAGAATTTCACCTCAGGTGGCCTAAGCGACCACCTCGTACCATTCACACAAGTGCCACAGATTACCCGGAACCCATTTTTGCCAAAAAATTAAAATATCACCCCTTGTGTCTTAAAAATTCACTGTGGGGAGTCACGTGATGCAGAGCACCTAGTAGCAGCCTAATCTAGAGCTCCTGCCCACCGACCAGATAAATCTTATTTTTCTGCCCTTCTAGCATCTGAAGAAGCGACCTGAACATCCTACTATCTTGTTTCACTTGCCAGAATCATGGTAATGACTTAATATGGACTCACAAAAGTCCATTTTGGGATTATAAGAAGCATGGAGGCAGAGATGAAACAGGCTGGCGCTAAACACACCCCATCGGCTACCCCCGAGAAAGCAGCTAAAAAGTCCAAAACTCAAAGTTCGGGACATAATGCTAAACCTAATTCTTCTGGCTCCTCTGCAAACCCTCTAACAGAGGATCACTTTCTTCAAGAGATGATTCCATTTCGTGAAACACTGCAGGACATCCCCACAGAGCTAAAATCTATCAGATGCGACCTCAACTCACTAATCCTAAGAGTAGGGGATTCTGAAGCAAGAACATCTTCACTGGAAAACTGGAAAGAGATAACTGACCCAGAGATTACCCAATTTAGACAACAGATTAATAAGCTCAAACTTAAAATGGAGGACTTAGAGGGTCAAAGCAGGAGAAACAACATACTGATCTTGGGCCTGCCTGAAGCCAAAGAGGGAGCAGACACCATTGCATTTATTCAAAAACTGCTCAGTAAGATCATGGGTCCTTCCCCCCTTAACCCGCAATGCCACATTGAACATGCACATTGTTCCTTAAAGCCAAGGCCTCCACCTGGAGCTCCTCCATGGCCCATAATAATTAAATTTCTCAGTTTCCTCGAGAAACAGCATGTCCTGTCCAAAACTAAGGAGCTGCAAGCAATTCTCTGGGGCAACTCCAAGCTGAGAATAGTGCAGAACTTACCCTATGAAACTCACCAGAAAGAGCTGCCTTTCATCCGATTGTAAACAAGCTCATTGCCACGGGCATTCGTTTTCACATGGGCTATCCGGCTAAACTACAGGTGGCATTAGAAGGTGTCAGGCATTCCTATGAAAAACTGGAACAGGCCACAACTGATCTCACCCTGAAGCTACCTAATCTCTTTAAATCTGGCTGAACTTTATACCTCTAGTTTTATCCACCAGCTCCTTTTTGCTATGTGATGGTGTTATAGGTCTTTACCTGTTGGGCTGGGCCATTCATCTCCTCCTCTTCTTGGTTCGTTGGGGGCCAGGGCTGTAGTCCAGACTGTGGCCTATCAGACCTAAGCAGGCATTAACGGCCTGACTGTACACTCTGAGGAGGAAGGGAGGGGGGGAGGCAGAACCAGGTTTTTCTATGCTGTTTCTTCTGGCTTTTGAAAGCAACGGACCATTTGGTCCCTTAGGATATGGCTCCTCCGGATATTTCCTACACCTTGGGGTTAGTTCAAACCCATAATAGGGGCTGTATTAATTTCTCAATTGGGCTTGCAGTGTGGGTATCAACTGGTGAAAAGTCGATTCCCTGTGTGCTCTGTTCAAACGCCTAGCCCTGGCGCAAAACAGGTCGAGGATGTACCTGATATTTTCACAATCTGCAGTTCCCAGTATCTTCTTATAGGTTTAAAAGTTGAGACATTGTCTAGTGGGCATGATGTATAGCTTTTCTCATGCTTTTACCCAGGTCTGGTGGGTGGAGGGCTCAGAGATAGAGCAAGCTCTGGGAGACCTACCTCACAGTCTAGTAAGGGGAGGGAAGGTTGCAGCACCCAAGAGACCAGGATGCCATTGTTTGTCCCGAGGTACTATAACAAGTTTTTCCAAACTGGTCCAGTTTTTTCCATACTACCTCAGCTTATTACTGACTATCCTTGGGTCTGCAACCTTTTGAGGTTGGACCTTGTCAGATCTATTCAACCAGCTTGAATTTGGCTTCTCATCTCCCATTTGTATATAGTTCAGGGGGGGACAGAGTTTGGGATGTTACAGTAAGGGGATGGTAGGGGGGACTACGGGCTATCTCCCCATCTGGATTAAATATCCACATGCTATTGTTACCTACTATTTCCATTTTCAGCTCACAATTTGACTTTCCAAGTACTGAGGAATGTCTGTACTTTTATCTCTGTTTTTTGGGGAGGCAGGAATGGGGGGGATCCTCGAGGGTGCTACTTTTATTTGAATCTGGTGGAAGTACTACTGATTTCTGTCTTTCTCATCTATGATATCAAACCACATTGCCATGGGGCCGATTAAAATTGCTTCCTGGAATGTCAGAGGCATCAGAGATGTTACTAAAAGGCATCAGGTTCTCCAAAACTGCTCCTTGCTAAATGTTGACATTCTTCTCATGCAGGAAACACATTTATCAGCTTCAGAATCCAGTGGGCTGTGATGGCTGGGATTCTCTCAGGTTTTTTTATCCGGTGGACTACCGGCTAGCAGGGGGGTTGCTATACTGATAAAATGATATATTACATTTGTGGTGGAAGACAGTTCTATAGACCAAGAAGGTAGATTTGTCTTGGTTAAAGGCCTGCTTAACAATATTAATGTGGTACTAGGCACAATCTATGGTACAGTGGGAGGAGACCCCAAATTTCTCATGCACCTAGCTGACAGACTGAGCAGGTTCCTGCCCTCCCTATTTATATTGGGTGGTGACTGGAATATTGCCCCAACTCAAGAGTTCAACAAAACCTACAGACCCTTAAAACCTCCTTCCCCTTCCCAAAATACCCTCAATGACTTCATGAATCTGCTAGGTCTATGTGACCCATGGTGCCTGCTCAACCCTTCTAGCCGACTTTTCTCTTTTTACTCTCAAGTCCATCAAACGTGGTCAAGAATTGACTACATTCTAATCAGCACCACCCTCCTTGGGGGCATTCTCCAAGCAGGCATAGAGCCAATAGTCATATCCAATCACTCTCTGGCATGGGTCATGATTTCCCCAGGACCACACGGCCAAAGGGATACCTCATGGAAGTTAAACACACAACTTTTAAAAGAAGACCGAACAATCTCCCATATTAAATATCTAATTTTATCCTTCTTAGAACTCAACCAGGGTTCTGTTACCAGAGAGGACTTAACTTGGTGCTCCCTCAAATGCTTCATTAGAGGCGAGTTCACAAAGGTAGCCTCCAGAAGGAAAAAACTAAGAGAAGCTAAAATTATTTCACTGTCCTATCAAATTAGGAAAGCTGAAAATGATTTCCTTCTCTCCAGCTCTCAAACCAATCTGGAAACTTTATACAAGCTCAGGAATGAGTACGAAGACTTACTAAGAGAAAAAACTGAATATGCCATCCTTAAAACTAAAACTCGTTACCTGGACCAAGGGGAGAAACCTGGCAGACTGTTAGCCCTTAGACTGAGGGAGACAGAAAGCTCAAGATTAATCCCTGCACTAAATTCTGATGGTTCCATTAAAACCTCACCAAGAGATATTGCACACACTTTTGAATCCTTCTACAGGGAAATTTATTGTAGAGGTACCGCTCAATCATCTCATCCCAATGTAGAACATTTCCTAGATGGTGTTAATCTCCCTTCCCTACAGGAACACCAATGTGAAAGGTTGTCCTCTCCCATTACCATAGCTGAGATAGAGGAAGCAATAAAAGGGCTAACTCTGGACAAATCTCCAGGTGCCGATGGCTTCCCTCCCAACTTCTATAAAGTCTTCTGCAAGGAGATCTCTCCTCTCCTCTCCTCCTGAAACTATACGAATACATGTTTACCTCAGATTCCCTTGACCCTTCTCTTTTAGAGGTCACAATAATCCTAATCCTGAAACCAGACAAACCTCTGTCAGATCCAGCTAGTTACCGCCCAATCTCATTATTAAATTACGACATCAAAATCCTAACCAAGATCCTCGCTCTCAGAATCAAGCAGATTTGGCAGCATTTGCTGAGTCCCGAATAGGTGGGGTTTGTTCAGGGCAGATCTGTGGCAGACCATCTGAGAACCCTCCCTCATATCTTTCAAGCCACCCAAGACTCTCAGACCCCCATGGCACTAATTGCACTAGATGCAGAAAAAGCCTTTGACAGGGTGAACTGGGATTTTCTGTGGGCCACTCTTAGGAGAATGGGCTTTCCCAAAATTTTTATCCAGTGGATTAAAATGGTTTATAAATCACCCTTCGCTAAAAGCTGCTGCAATGTTTTTTTCCATCTCGATTTCCCCTGTACTCCGGCACACGGCAGGGCTGCCCTCTGTCCTCCTACTTATTTAATCTGTACTTAGAACCCTTGATATCAAGGCCTCATCCCAGGTCACAGGTTGTGTTATCTCCAAGAAACCCCTGACTCTTTCAGTTTTTTGCAGACAACATCCTCCTGCACCTCACTAACCCAGAATCGTCTTTAGCACAAGCCGTACAAATCATTGACCAATTCAGACAAGTATCCAACTATAGACTAAACTTATCTAAATCAGTTATCTTCCTGCTAAACTCTTTCACATTCCAGGCTAACTTTGCTCAGTTTGGCATGAGATGGTCCCCAGTTTCGCTTAAGTACCTAGGCATACATCTCTCCCGAGAGCCAGAGGTTATCAAAAAGCATAGCCTGGACAACCTGCTGATAAGAGTTCAGAAAGATCTTTGCAGATGGGATAGCCTGTCGATATCTCTATGGGGCTGTATTAGCATCATCAAAATGAATGTCCTGCCCTGTATTTTTTACCCCTTAAATTTACTAAACATATGGCTTCCAAGATCCTATTTTCAACAGATCCACTCTGCCCTCTCCAGCTTCATTTGAAGGGGTAAACAGCCTAGACAGGCCTTTTTAAAGCTTAACTTACCTAAGGACAAAGGAGGTCTTCACCTCCCTAATTTTATGTTACATTACTGTGCTAGCCATCTATCCAAATTAGGAAGATGGTTAGACGTCCAACCCAATCTATTCCATTTCACTTGGTTGCAGTTAGAACTTAATCTTTTGGACCAATATAATCTTCGACCTCCCTGAATTTTCTACTGTACCTTTTCTACACTACCAAAGGCTATACAAAATTCAGTTATAGGACTCTCCATTAAAATCTTATCCCAATGCTGGAGTTTCTTTAACATACCATACACAAAATATTTCGCACAACCCCTCACTTTGAACCCCAACATTAAAATAGGTGGCACCTCGTTGACCTCTGACTGGCTTCCACAAATAAAGGACTTTCCAGTGGAAAACCTGTATTCTCAAGATCACTTCTTTCTTCCACTGACATGTTAGCCAGTCTGAACATCTCCCAGAAACACATATTCAAGGTTTTTCAACTAAGACACCTTCTAGTCAACTCATTTGGGATTGTATTTACTCCATCCCAAATGAGGCCCTTCTTAGAAAGGATTCAAGAGTGCATAACCAAGCCCCATGGAATCACCAGAATATATTCTTACCTATTGGACACCAAATTTCCCAATGCCCTTGCTGGTTCTAAGATCTGGGCCTCCCTCCTGCCTGACTCCCCTCTACCCTGGAGCCAGATTTGGAATGATACACACAGGTACCTTACCCAGGATAGACACAGGTTAATTCAGTTTCATATCTTAAATAATCTATACTATTCACCAATCAAGTTGGCCAAATTTGGCAGGCTAGCATCAACCTATTGTACTCGGTGTGGAGCAGCTGAAGGGAACCTGTTGCATATATTCTGGTACTGTGACAAGGTGGCATCTCTATGGAATACAATCCAAACTAATTTAGACCCCCCTCCAAGGATTGGGGAGCTATTTACAGTAGAAATAAGTATTCTAGGGTTGTATTCTAACATTGGAGTTAGGGAACGTAGGTTTCATATGGCTTTAATTTCCATAGCAGTTAAAAGGCTGGTTCTCAAACACTGGATGGATCAGAATACCATTTCATACCCTGAATGGCTAAAAGAAATTTCCCTTTGTTTCAAAACAGAAAGGTTAATTGCTAGCTCCTGAAACCGCTCGGCCTCCTTCAATCAGAAGTGGAGCAAACTATATGCTTTATACCTGAGTTAAAGCTCACACAATGACAAACTCTGGCAATCCTAGCCTACTCTGTCCCCCTTGAAACACTCTCACTATCAGAGTACTTCTCACCATCTTATCTCTTCATTCTCTGGTTTCTTGAAATGGCACTCTCCAAGGATGGGAAGGGAGGGTAGGGAGAGGATTATGGAAGGTTTGATATGTTTTCTTTTTTTTTATGGTTGCGATTTTTCAGACACATTTTATTTTTATTTATTTATTTATTTATTAAATTCTCGGATTACAAATACCTTTGAGCAGAAACTGCTCATTTACAAAGGTTCCACGTCAAAGGATGAGGGTCAACATACATACAGAGGTAGTAAAAGAATGCACAATAAATAACCAAAACAACTAAAAGAAAACATAAAGATACTCAGTTATAACATACTTTGAGATAATATTCATATAACGAGCAGCTTGAGTAGGCAGCTGGCTGCGGTAACAATAAGAGATGGACGGCACCATAGGCAGTTAGTATTGAAGGTGTGCCACGGGGAGAGGAAGTTGGCAGGCTAATGGGCCACTGTCCGATGGTGGTGGAAAATGTCTTGTACCAGTGGAGATGTGAAGCAGGAAAGCAGTCACAAGGAAGGCCCAGTGCCAGAGGGAATGAGACTGGGAAAGGGCGGGCTGTGAGACATGAGTGAGCTGGGAGGTATTTAGAGAGATCTCTGTTCAGAGAAGCAGTCACATTGAGTGGTAGAGGTGAGGCAAAGTTTGAGATTTCTTTTGAAGGGTCCAAGTGTAGTAGAGGAAAGTGCTTCTTTATTGAGGGAATTGAACCATCGAGCAGCTCTATAGATAAAGAACCACTGACCCATGGAGGTACGGCATCTGGGAACCTGAAAGGTTAGAGATTGGGCACCACATGTTTGTTGAGTGCCACTGTAGGTAGTGAGGAGTGAGCTAACACCAGGTGGCATGAGGCCAAGGAGAATCTTTTTGGTAAGTAAGCAGGTCTGGTATTGTATTCTGCTGCACAGGGGTAGCCAGCTGGCCTGTGCATAGAGGTCACAGGTGTGAGTTTGTTGGGCTGCACCCATCAGTAGTCTACAGGCTTTGTTGAGAGCAACTGAGATCCTGTGGAGGGCACTTGTTGAGGCAGAGCCATAGATGGCAAGACCATAGTCAATGATAGAGGTGACAGAGCTGTAGATGGCTAGTTTAAGGGCATCTGCAGGCATACAGTGCTTGTGTTTGTGTAGTAGTCCAATCCGTATAATGGCAGTCTTGGCAACAGTGTCAATATGCCAAGTGTAGGAGAGGATACTATCCAGGGTAATACCAAGGTACTTGAACTCCTTGACATGTTTGAGTGGGTTCCCAGTGTGATTCTTGATGGTGAGGGACAGAGAGTTGTGCCTGCTCTGTTGGTTACAGAAGGACATTTCTTTAGTCTTGCTGTGATTCAGGACAAGTTTATGAGAACTGAACCAGTCTTTGATGCACTTGAAGTCGAGCTGCAGCTGGGATTCAAGAACTGTAATGTCATGGTGGCTGGGAAACAGGACTGCATCATCTGCGTATAGTAATATTTTTTGGTGGCAGGCACTGGGGAGATTGCTGATGAAGAGGGAGAAGAGTAGAGGGCCCAGAATAGACCCCTGGGGGACTCCGGAGTGGACCGGTTTCTAATCAGAAGAGATCCTTGCAATTCTTACATGTTGGATCTGATTATCAAGGTAGCTGGTAAACCATGGAAGGGCATCTCTGGAGATCCCAATGGAGGACAGTTGCTTGAGCAGTAGGGGGTGGTTAACTGTGTCAAATGCCTTGGTAAGGTCTATAAATACTGTCCCTCCACAATTCCCTTTGTCAAGCGTGGCATGGATGAAGGTTGTAAATTCCAGTAGTGCAGTAATGGTGCTGTGCCCTTTTCTGAAGCCATGCTGCTCTGGGCACTGTATATTGTACTTATCCAGGAATTCAACTAGTTGGTCCGACACTATTCGCTCCAGCGCGTTGGATAGTGGGGGGAGGAGTGAGATAGGTCTGTAATTGGTGTGCAGTGTCCTAGCTCCACTTTTATATACCAGTGTGACAGTGGCTTTCTTCCAGAGAGAGGGGAAATGGCCCAATCTAAGTGAGAGATTAAAGATCTTTGCAAGTGGTTCTAAGATTTCATCGAGAACTTGTGCCAGCAGTTTCAGGTCAAGGGAGTCACCACTGTACCCTTGTTTGCCGATGACCTTTTGAATGTATTTTCTAGGTACTTGTGGTGGAACTTCCTTAAAAAAAACTTTGGGGTTGTACGTTCTAGTTGGGGGGTAACTTGGGAGGAGCTGGAGGTGAGGACGTCGAAAAATTTGGTGGAAGGACACTGTCCAGGTTTGTAAATGCATTATTAAAAGTGCTGGTGATGGTACCTAGGTCGAGTGCAGGTACCTCTCTGGGCTGAGGGGAAAGGTTGCTTATCTCCAGGTTGAGTTGGCCAGGATTTGTGGGACCTCCTCTTCCATCCAGGGACCACCAGTGCCACTGCCGTTGCCTCAGAGGTTGCCAAGAAAGAGGAGCGGTTGGACCACAGTGGGCTCAGGGAGGGTGAGGGTGGTGGAACAGAGGCACAACCCTCCAGTTGTACCTCTCCACACTTCCTATGCCATTCTGGCAAAGTGTGGTTCCTCTATGGAGACACCCACAGTGGAGACCAAGGAGGATGCTGGAACCTCCACAAAGGAGACCTACAGGAGGGAGGCAGGGGACCCTGCAGGGGAAGGAAACAACTCCTGGTGGGGGACTCCATTGTTAGGAAGGTAGAACTGGGGGAGGAAGGGGAGAGGGAGGTAAGGTGCCTGCTTGGCACCATGGCTTGGAGGGACAGGGAGCGAATCCTCAGGATTGCCAGAGCAGCTGCACAGGGGAGGGAGCTGGATGTCATTGTCCACCTAGGGACAAATGACCTGCCTAAGAAAGTGATTAGAGAAGTTCAAGAAGAGTTTGTGGAATTGGGGAGGGGCCTTAGTCAAGTAGCACGCACGGTAACCTTCTCAGAGGTGCTACCCATCTATGGCATAGGAGAGGCTAGGGTGTTTCGCACCATGGGATTCAATCAGTGGTTGAAAAACTGGTGTGGAGCTCAGGGATTTGGCTTCATTGGGGACTGGGGGTCCACCTGGAGTGATGCAAGCCTATACTGGCATGATGGGCTGCATCTGTCTGGGAGGGGAACCAGGATCCTAGGTGATAGGTTTAAATGCTTCATTGGCAGGCTTTTAAATTAGCCAAGGGGAGGCACTGGAAAGGAGCAGGAAAATCCTAGCCCCCCAAATAATCATGGTAGTAAGTGCAGCAAACACCAACATAGAGGTGTCGATAGGGAGAAGGGCAGGGGTAAATGGAGAAAGTGACAAAGGCAAGAAGGACAGGGATGGGGCAAAAGGGAGTAAGGCCATCAGGAAATGGAGGCTAATGAGTACCAATGCCCGTAGTCTGGGCAACAAGCTCCCTGAGCTGGTGGCCTTAATGGAAGAGGGATGCCTGGATATCGAGCAGTCACAGAAACATGGTACACAGAGAACCATGACTGGGATGGTAACATACCAGGGACATAACCTACAGGAGAGACAGGCAGGGAGAAGAGGGAGGAGTAGCTCTTGTAAAGGAAGCTATAAAAGCAATTGAACAAAAGAGTAAACAGGGAGCAGAGGAGGCACTGTGGGTCACCTTGGAGATTGAAGGGCACCACAATCCGCACAGAGATTAGTGTACAGACCCCATGTCAGGGGGAAGGAATGGACAAGGATATGATAGAAGGAATTTAGAATGGCAGAGAAAGGGGAGATACTGTTGATGGGAGACCTGAATATGCCGGATGTTAACTGGAGCACATTTGCTGCAGCCACATCCAAGAGTGGGGTTATTCTTGATGCCCTACAGGGGCAGGCATTGGACAGCTAGTATTGGAACCCACTCGAGAAGGGGCAATCTTTGACCTGTACTCTCAAACGGAGGCAGGAGAGGATCTCAGATCTAGAAGTGGGTTGCCATCTGGGGACAAGTGACCATCAAACAGTGTGGTTCACATTAAACTCAGCTACAGAGTCGAGCCATACAAAAGTGAGGGCACTGGACTTTAGGAGGGCTGACTTTGGCAAGATGGGAGAGTGCCTCAGAAAAGCACTAGCAAACAGGCTAGAAGGAGGTGTGGAGCAGCAATGGGGAATTATCAAAACTGCCATCACAGAGGCAACAAGCCTTTGTGTGAAGCAAATAAACAAATCAAAATGAAAGAAAAAGCCACTATGGTTCTCAAAAGAGGTGGCTGTGAAAGTCAGGAAGAAAAAGATAGCATTCCAGAAGTATAAGGAAACACAGAAGGAGCAGGACAGACAGCTGTACCAGTTAAGGCAGAAGGAAGCAGGGAGGGAAGTCAGAATAGCAAAGGCCTAAACTGAGGAAAAGATAGCCAGCTCAGTTAAGAAGGGGGATAAAACCTTTTATAGGTACATCAGCGAGTGCAGAAAGACAAAGGGAGGGATAGTGAGGCTGAATAGAATGAACGGTGGGTGGGCAGAGGGGGACAGTGAAAAAGCAGGAATACTGAATGAATATTTCTGCTCAGTATTCACAACAGAGGAGGGGGAAGTGCCTAATCCAATTAACAGAAGCACTCTTGATAGCGGGTTGATCCCAGTCCTTTCACAGAAGAAAGGGTTCTGCAAGAACTCCTAAAACTGAAGGTGGACAAAGCAATGGGTCCTGATGGAATTCACCCCAGAATTCTAAAAGAATTAAGGAGGAACTAGTGAAACCACTGGCTACTCTTTTAATAAATCATGGGAGGATGGTGTGGTATCCGAGGACTGGAGGAAGGTGGATGTGATTCCCCTTCACAAAAGTGGGACCAAGACAGAGGCAGGAAACTACAGACCTGTCAGTCTGACCTCTGTGGTAGGGAAAGTGATGGAGTCACTTCTGAAGGAAAGAATAGTTGAGTACCTAGAGGCCAGTGAAGCACAGGACCCAAGGCAGCATGGATTCACAGCAGGAAGGTCATGCCAGACAAATCTGATAGATTTCTTTGACTGGGTGAACAAAGTAGTAGACCAGGGAGGGGCTGTGGACATGGCCTACCTAGACTTTAGCAAGGCATCTGACACAGTCCCACACAAAAGACTAATAGTCAAATTAACCAGCCTGGGAGTGGGTCCCAGGGTGGTAGCCTGGGTAAAACATTGGCTGGACAACAGGACACAGAAGGTAATTGTAAATGGAGTCCACTCTGAAGAAAGGGGTTACTAGTAGGGCCCCGAGGGTTCAGTATTGGGTCCAGTCCTTTTAATGTCTTTATAAGTGACATTGCAGAGGGACTGGAAGGAAGAGTATGCCTTTTGCAGATGACACAAAGATCTGCAACAGGGTTGATAACAAGATGAGGTGGAAAGGATGAAAAGGATTGTGCAAGGTTGGAGGAATGGTCAGAAGTATGGCAGCTAGGATTCAATGCAAAGAAGTGCAAAATAATGCACCTGGGAAACAAGAACCCAGGGGAAGAATACACAATGGGTGGGGAGGTAGTAACAACAACAAAAAAGGAAAGAGACCTGGGGGTAATCATATCAGATGACCTTAAGGTTTGCAAGCAATGTGAGAAGGCAGTAGGGAGGGCTGGGGGTATACTGGGATGTATAAGGAGAGGCATCATCAGCAGAAAGCAGGAAGTTGTTATCCCTCTGTACAGACAGTTGGTGAGATCCCATCTGGAGTACTGTGTCCAGTTCTGGAGACTCCATCTCCGCAAGGACATAGACAGGATAGAGGCAGTCCAGAGGAGGGCAACTAAAATGGTGCAGGGTCTGCAAGAGAAGCCGTATGAGGAGAGACTAAAGGAGCTTAATATGTATACCCTTGAGGAAAGAAGGGAGAGGGGGGACATGATAGAAACTTTTCAGTACCTCAGTGGAATCAACAAAGTCCAAGAGGGTAGCATCTTTCAGAAAAAGAGACGTGCAAGAACAAGGGGACATAATTTAAAGATGGAAGGAGGGTGGTTCAGGGGCAATGTGAGGAAGTATTATTTTACAGAGAGTGTAGTGGATTCATGGAACAGCCTTCCTGAGGAGGTTGTGGGGTCTAAAACTGTGGGAGAATTCAAGAATGCATGGGACAGACATAAGGCAATTCTTGTGGGGGTAGGAAGAAATAGGCTGTTGGTTAACTAGGATCTGCGGCCTATCCTGTAGGTAGGGAAATGGGCAGACTGGATGGGCCTAGCGGTCCTTATCTGCCATCAAAGTCTATGTTTCTATGTTTCTATGAGTGTAGGAGTGACATGAAGGTTGAGCATAGTGGGTGGTGCTTTAGGATCCTTGCCTGTGAGTTCTTTCATGTTGTTCCAGAATTTGTTTCCCTGACCCCAACAGTTGGTCAGAGCCTCTTTGTAATAGCTGCATTCAGCATTCCATATTTTTTGAGTGCAGTCATTTCTGGCTGCTTTGTATAATTGTATGTTTACTTGCGTCGGAGTTGCACGAGCAAAATGCCAGAGTGGTCTCTGTGCTTGAGCAGAGTTAAAAGGTCAGTAGTAACCCTGGGGTTGGTCTTTCCTTTGACCTTCATCTTTTTCACTGGAGCATAGATGTCACAGTCTTCATTGAAACGTTTAATAAATAGGTCCAGAGCTTTGTTGGTGTCATTGAGGGAGTCAAGCACTGCCCAGTTCAGCCTGGTTAGATGGGATTTTAACAGCTGGAGGTGCCTTGTTTGATAACCTTGAACTTTTTACACCGGCTACAAAACTCACATGAAAGTCATTTTTGGCAAAAAAAATATATCAACTTAGGGGGCCTTAATGACCACTGCTGACCTTTCACCCCAGCTTCATAACTCACCTGGAACTCATTTTTGGAGAACAAATAAACATTTCACCACAGGTGACCTAAACAACTACTGAGGAACTTTGAACCAGGCTCCGCAGATTACTTTGAACAAATTTTTGGCAAAAAATAAAAACATCGTCCCTGGTTGCCTAAAGTTCCTCTGCAGACCTTTCACCATCGATCCAAAAATCACCTGGAGCAAATTTCTGGTGAAAATAAAAAATATTTCTTATCCTGGCCTAAATGACCTCTGCAGGTATACTCTGGTTCCATGAATTACCTGGAACCCATTTTTGGCAAAAATACAAATATCACCTCAGGTGGCCTAATGGCCACCACCTACCTTTAACCTTAGATGGCCTAAATGATCACTGTCAATCTTTTACCCTAATCCCATGAATCACCTAAATTGCATTTTTGGCAAAAAATAAATATATCACCTCAGCTTGCCTAAACTACAACCTCAGACCTTTCACCCCAGGTCCATAAATCACTGCAACCCATTTTCAGGAAATATGTAAATTACACCTCAGGTGGCCTAAACACCTACTGAGGAGCATTGAATCTGGCTCCATAGATCACCTGAAACCCATTTATGACAAAAAATAAAAATATCACCTCGGGTAGCATAAATTACCTTTTACCGTTGATCCATACATAACCTGGAACCCATTTTTGGTAAAAATGAAAATATTACCCCGGTTTCCTAAAGCTCCACTGCATACCTTTTATTCAGGCTCCATAAATCATTTGGAACCGATTTCTGGCAAACAATGAATAACAATATCATCCCAAGTAGCCTAAATGACCACCAAAGGCCTTTCACCTCGGCTCCATAAATCACCTGGAACCAATTTCTGGTAAAAATAAAAATATTACTTCTCCTGACCTAAATGGCCACTGAAGATCTTTTACTCCAGATCCATAAATTACCTGGAACCCATTTTTGGCAAAAATGCAAATATCACCTCAGGTCACCAAAATGACAACCTCAGATCTTTTACGCCAGCTCCATTAGTCACTTACAACCCACTTTTTCAAAAACTTTAACTATCTTCTCAGCTGTCTTAAACGGCTTCCATGGACCTTTCACCCCAACTATAGAAATCAACTGGAACCAATTTTATGCAAAAATTTAAAATTTCACCTCAGGTTGCTTAAACAACCACTGCAGCCTTTCACAATGACTCCATAGACCACCTGGAACCTATTTGAGCAAAAATAAAACTATTTCCTCAGGTGGCCTGAATGACCACTGTATACCTCTTGCCCCATAAATCACCTAAAACCCTTTTTTGCCAAAAATAAATATATGACATCAGGTAGCATAAATGCAAACCACAGATCTTTCACCCCGCTCCATAAGTTACCTGGAACCCATTTTGTACAAAAATTAAAATTTCACCCCAGGTGACCTAAATGATCACTTCATCACATTCACAACATAGATCACCTGGAACCCATTTTTGGCAAAAATAAAAATTGCAACCCCGGTGGCCTCAATGACAACTTTGGACATTTTACACCAGCTCCATCAATCACCTAGAAACCATTTTTGGCAAAAAACATAAAATCACCTGAAGTGGAATAAACGACCACCATTGATCTTTCACTCCAGCTATTTAACTCACGAAAAACCCATTTTTGAAAGTAATAAAAAATCTCAACTCAGGAGGCTTAAAGAACAATGAAGAAACTTTCAACCAGGCTCCACACATCATCTGGAGCATGTTTTTTGTCAAAAACTAAAAAAGAGAAATCACCTCAGGTGGCCTAAATGACTACTGCAGATCTTTTACTCTGGATACATTAATTACCTGGATCCCAGTTTTGGGAAAAATACAAATAACACCTCAGGTGGCCAAACAATAACCTCAGACGTTTCACACCAGCTCCATTAATCACCTGCAACCCACTTTTTAAAAAAACTAAAAATATCACCTCGCATTGCTTAAACAACCACTGTGGACATTTCACCTCAGCTCCAGATATCACCTGGAATCCATGGTTTGCAAAAATAAAAATTTCATGTCAGGGGGCCTAAATGATCACCTCGTACCATTCAGCCTAGCTTCACAGATTACCTGGAATCCATTCTTGGCAAAAAAATCAAATATCACTTCTTGTGTCTTAAAAATTCACTGTGGAAATTTTACACCAGCACCATAAATCAACTGGAACCTATTCTTGGTAAAGAAATGATATCACCTCAGGTGGCCTAAAAGACCCCACTGGACTTTTTACTCCATAATATCACCCTCAAACCATTTTTGGCAAAAATAAGAACTATAACCTCAGGTGGCTTAAAAGACCACCATGGACTTTTCACCTCAGCTCCAGATATCACCTGGAATCAATTTTTGGCAAAATTAAAATTATCACCTCTGGTGGCCTAGGACACCACCACCATCTACCTTTAACCTCAGGTGGCCTAAATGACCACTGCCTACCTTTTACCCCAATCCCATAAATCACCTGAAATGCATTTTTAGCCAAAATAAATATATCACCTCAGGTGGCCTAAACGACAACCTCAGACTTTTCACCCCAGCTCCATAAATCACCTGTAACCCATTTCATCAAATATATAAATTTCACCTCAGGTGTGTAAACTACTGCTGAGGAACTTTGAATCTGGCTCCATAAATCACCTGAAACCCTTTCATGGCAAACAATAAAAAAATAATCTCAGATGGCATAAATTACCTTTAACCCCTGCTCCATAGATAACATGGAGCCAACTTTTAGTAAAAATAAAAATATCACCTCTGGTGGCCTAAATGACCACTGCAGATATTTTACTCCAGATCCATAAATTACCCGGAACCTATCTTTGGTAAAAATAAAAATGTCACATCAGGTGCCCAAGACAAACACCTCCGACCTTTCACAATGTTTCCTTAGATAACCTTGAACCCAATTTTGGCAAAAATTTAAATTTCACCTCAGGTGGCCTAAATGACCACTACCTCATATTCACCATGGCTCCATAGATCAGCTGGAATCCATTTTTTGACAAAAAAAAATAGCATGCCTGGTGGTCTAAAGCTCTACTGTGGATCTTTTACCTCACCTCGATAAATCATCTGAAACCCATTTTTGGCAACAACAAAAAAATATCACCTTTGGTGGCCTCAATGACCACTTTGGACTTTTTATACCAGCTCCATCAATCACCTAGAAACCATTTTTGGCAACAATTAAAAAAAGAACCTGAGGTGGCCTGAACAACCACCATTGATTTTTCACTCCAGCTATTTAACTCACCAAAAACCCATTTTTGAAAGAAATAAAAATTTCATCTGAGGTGGCTTAAAAAACCATGAAGAAACTTTTATCCAGTCTCCATAGATCACCTGGAGCATGATTTTGGCAAAAGCTAAAAACATCATCTCATGTGGCCTAAATGACCTCCACAGACATTTTACCCGGTTCATTTCATCTGGAACACATTTTAGCCAAAGAAAAATCACCTTAGATGGCCTAAATGATAACTGCAGAACTTTCAAGCCAGCTCCATTAAATGAGTGCAACCTACTTTTTCAAGAACTATGAATATCACCTCATATGGCTCAAATGACCATCGTGGACATTTCACCTCAGCTCCAGATATTGCCTAGATTCCATTGTTTACAAAAATAAAAATTCCACCTAATGTGGCTTAAACAACCATCGCAGACTTTTCAAAATGACTCCATAGATCACCTGGCACCCATTTTTGGCAAAAATAAAATTATTACTTACTTTTAACCTCAGGTGACCTAAATGACCACTGCTTACCTTTAACAACAATCCCATAAATCAGATGAAATGCATTTTTGGAAAAAAATATATATAACCTCAGGTGGCCTAAACAACAACCTCAGACCTTTCACCCCAGCTCCATAAATCACCTGGAACCCATTTTTGGCAAATATATAAATTTCACCTCAGGTGGCCTAAACAACCACTGAGGAACTTTGAATCTGGCTCCATAGAGCACCTGAATCCCATTGATGGTAAACAATAAAAAAATCACCTCCTGACTTTGCCAAAATGGGTGAGTGCCTAAGGAATGCACTAGCAAATGGGCAGGAAGAAGGAGTGGAAGAACAATGAGGAATAATAAAAACTGCCATCACAGAGGTAACAAGCCTTTGTGTGAAGCAAATAAACAAAACTAAATGATGTAAGAAACCACTATGGTTCAGTGAAGGTTCAAGAGAAATAGAAAGCTTTCAGGAAGTACAAGGAATCACAGAAGGAGCAGGACAGAGAACTTTATCAGTTAAAGCAAAAGGAAGCTGGGAAGCCAGTCAGAACAGCAAAGGCCCAAACCAAGGAAAAGACAGACAACTCAGTTAAGAAGGGGATAAAACCTTTATAGGTACATCAGGAGCAAAGGAAGACCAAGGAGGATAGTGAGGCTTAATAAGGGGCGAGGGTGACCAGTGAAAAGGCAGAATACTAAACAAATATTTTGCTCAGTATTTGCCCAAAGGAAGAGGGGGAGGTACCTAAAACAAACAGTAGAAACACTCTGGATACAGAAGTTGATACCAGCCCATTTACAGAAGAAAGGGTTGTGAAAGAACTCTTAAAACTGAAGGTGGACAAAGCAATGGGGCCTGATGGGATTCATCCCAGAATTCTAAAAGAACTAAGGGTAGAGTTAGTGACACCACTGATGACCCTGTTTAACAAATCATGGGAGGATGGGGTGGTACCCAAGGACTGGAGGAGGGCAGATGTGATTCTCCTTCACAAAAGTGGGAGCAAGGCAGAAGCAGGAAACTACAGACCTGTTAGTTTAACCTCAGTGGTAGGGAAAATTATGGAATCACTTCTGAAGGAAAGAACTGTCGAGTATCTAGAGGCCAGAGGGGCACAGGACCCAAGGCAGCATGGATTCACAGCAGGAAGGTCATGCCAGACAAATCTGATAGATTTCTTTGACTGGGTGACCAAAGTAGTAGATCAGGGAGGGGCTGTGGACATGGCCTACCTAGACTTTAGCAAGGCATTTGACACAGTCCCACACAAAAGATTAATATACAAGTTAGCGAGCCTGGGAGTGGGTCCCAAGATGACAGCCTGGGTAAAGAATTGGCTGGAGAATAGGACACAGAGAGTAATAGTAAATGGAGTCCACTCTAAAGAAAGGGGGGTTACTAGTGGGGTACCACAGGGTTCAGTATTAGGACTGGTCCTCTTCAATGTCTTTATAAGCAACATTGCAGAGGGACTGGAAGGAAAAGTATGTCTCTTTGCAGATGACACAAAGATCTGCAACAGAGTTGATGCACAAGGTGGGGTGGAAAGATGAAAAGGGACTTGGCAAGGTCAGAGGAATGGTCAAATGGATGGCAGCTTAGATTCAATGCTAAGAAATGCAAGGTAATGCACCTAGGAAACAAAAAACCCAGGGGAAGAGTACACAATGGGAGGTGAGATACTAACAACAACAAAAATGGGAAGAGACCTGGGGGTAGTCATATCAGATGACCTAAAGGTGGGCAAGCAATTTGAGAGGGCAGCAAGGAGGGCTGGGGGATACTGGGATGCATAGGGAGAGGCATCACCAGTAGAAAACAGGAAGTTATTATCCCTCTGTACAGACAGCTGGTCCGACCCCATCTGGAGTACTGCATGCAGTTCTGGAGACCCAGTCTTCACAAAGACATAGACAGGATGGAGGCTGTCCAGAGGAGGGCAACTAAAATGGTGCAGGGTCTGCACTGGAAGACATATGAAGAGAGACTTAGGAGCTTAATATGTATAGCCTCGAGGAAAGGAGGGAGGGGGGCATGATAGAAACTTTCAAGACCTCAAGGAATCAACAAAGTCCAAGAGGGTAGCATCTTTCAAAAACAAGGTGTGCAAGAACAAGGGGCACAATTTGAAGATAGAGAGGAGGTGGCTCAGAGGTAATTTAAGGAGGTATTTTTCACAGAGAGGTTGTGGATGGCTGGAACGGCCTTCCAGAGGAGGTCGTGGAGTCAAAAACAGTGGTGGAATTCAAGCATGCATGGGACAGTCATAAGGCAATTCTAGGGGGTGGAGGTAGGAAGAAGTAGGCTGCTGGTTAACTAGGATCTGCAGCTTATCCAGTAGGCAGGGAAATGGCAGACTGGGTGGGCCAAGCGGTCCTTATCTACCATCAAATTCCATGTTTCTATGTTTCTGTGGCATAAAGGACATTTTACCCTTGCTCCATATATAACTTGGAACCCATTTTTGAAAAAAAAAAATATTACCTCTGGTGGCCTAAATGACCACAGCAGATCTTTTACTTCAGATACATAAATTACCTGGAACCCATTTTTGTTAAAAATTGAAATGCCACACAGATATCAAAAACAAACACCTCAGACCTTTTACAATGTTTCCATTGATCACCCTTGAGCCAAAAATAGGTTCAAGGTGATTTATGGTGCTGGGTAAAAGGTCACCAGTGAACATTTAGGACACAAGGGGTCATATTTTACATTTTTTGCCAAAAATAGGGTCCAGCTAATATGTGGAGCTAGGGTGAATGGTATGAGATGGTTGTTTAGGCCACCTGAGGTGAAATTTAGTTTTTTGCCAAAATTGCTTTCAATGCAGGTTTTATTCAGTGTCAGTGGCTCAGGAGGTAGCACACTCACCTCTGAAGCTAGGAGATCAGAAGGCTGTGGGTTCTAGCTCCACACCAGGCACTCGGGTTATATCTCAATGCTGACACTGCAGTGCAGCTTGAGGGGGGTGCTGTATTTCTGAGGTGCCGTCTTTCAGATGAGACATTAAATCAAGGTCCCATCTACCTATCCTGATAGTAGTTCAGGTGGATGTTAAAGATCCCATGGCACTTCTTGAAAAGAATAGGGGAATTTCCCTGGTGCCCTGGCCAAATTTCCACCATTCACTAAAATACCACCAACAGCTTAATCTGGTTCAGAGTCAGTTGGCATACATCTGTATCCCCCTCCCCTGGGTCATGCCTGAAAATAGGCAGGATTTGTCTAGTGCACTTACCCGGTCAACAAATTAAATAAAAAAAAAAGGTGTTCTTTGGAAACATTGTGAATGGTCTGAGTCTTTGTTTTGGACACCTAATGTGACAGTTTTATTTTTACCAAAAATGGGTTCCAGGTAATTTATGCATCTGGAGTAAAAGATCTGCTGTGGTCATTTAGGCCACCAGTGGTGATATTTATATTTTTACTAAAAACAGGTTCCAGGTGATTTCTGGAGCCAGAAAAAAAGGTCTGCAGTGGACCTTTAGGCCATCATGGGTGATATTTTCATTTTTGCCAACAATGGTTGCAGGTGATCTATGAACCAGGATGAATGGTATGCTGTGGTCATTTAGACCACCTAGAGTAAGATTTTAATTTTTTGTACCAAAAATGGGTTCCAAGTTATGTATGGAGCAGGAGTAAAAGGTCCTTTATGCCACCTGAGGTGATATTTGCATTCTTTGCAGTCAATGGGTTTCAGATGCTCTACAGAGCCAGATTCAAAGTTCTTCAGTGGCTGTTTAGGCCACCTGAGGTGAAATTTATATATTTGCTGAAAATGTGTTCCAGGTGATTTATGGAGCTGTGGGGAAAGGTCTGAGGTTATCATTTGGCCACCTGAGGTTACATATTTATTTTTGCCAAAATGCATTTCATGTGATTTATGGGATTGGGGTAAAAATTAGGCAGTGGTCATTTAAGCCACCTGAGGTTAAAGTTAGGTGGTGATCATTTAGGCCACCTGAGGGGATAATTTTATTTTTGTCAAAAATGGGTGCCTGGTGATCTATGGAGTCATTGTGAAATGTCTGCAATGGTTGTTTAAGCCACCTGAGGTGGAATTTTTATTTTTGTAAACAACGAATTCCAGGAGACGTCTGGAGTTGAGGTGAAATGTTCATGGTGGTCATTTAAGCCTTATGAGTTGATATTTATAGTTTTTGAAAAAGTGGGTTGCAGGTGATTAATGGAGCTGGTGTGAAAGCTCTGTGAAGGTCATTTAGGCCACATGAGGTGATATTTTTTCTTTTTGCCAGAAACATGCTCCAGGTGATCTATGGAGCCTGGTTGAAAGTTTCTTCATGGTTCTTAAAGAAACCTCAGGTGAATTTTTTTTTTAAATGGGTTTTGGGTGAGCTAAATAGCTGAAGTGAAAGATCAACACTTGCCTACGTAACTGTTTGCTCTGCACACATGAGTGGTGGCCCTACCTCTCAATCTTTTGTCCCCAAACTGTGGAACATTGCCTGTCAAAATGTGGAACAACTGAGCACAATGTAGAACACTTAATCAAAACTTTAACTCAGAAGCTCAGAACACTGTTACAATGTTTGTATTTATGTTCGGGAACGTCTGTTATCAATTGAATGATATACTGTTTACATCATTTACTATAGAGTTTTGCTTTAAAATGTTAACACTAAATGCGGGACAGGTCCTCACAATGTGGAACAGGGAGGTTTTGTGAAGTAAAATGAGGACCGTTCCTCATAATGTGGTACAGTTGAGTAGTATGCTGGTGGCCAACACACATCACACACACACCGCACCAGATCACATCTTTACACCAGTGACTTCTACAGCAGCTGCGTACTACACAGACCACACTGTACTGTATCTGCACTACCATTAAATGTTACATTTAGGCAACTAGGGACTGTTAATATCAAATTATCTGTCTGTGTGATGTTTACTCACCATCCACCCTGGGTAAATGTCTCAATGATGCTGTTCCTGTGCTTAATGTCCTGGCTGGCCATGCACAGATCCTGCCTCTCAAGTTTTACCAAAATAGGTTTCAGGTAATTTATGGATGTGGAGTAAAAGATCTGCAGTGGTCATTTAGGCCACCAGAGGTGATATTTTTATATTTATTTAAAATAGGTTCCATGTTATGTATGGAGCAAGGATAAAAGGTCATTTATGCCACCTGAGGTGATATTTTAATTTTTTACCATCATTGGGTTTCAGGTGATATATGGAGCCAGATTCAAAGTTCCTTAGTGGCTATTTAAGACACCTGAGGTGAAATTTATATACTTGCTGAAATGCTTTGCAGGTGATTTATGGAGTTGGGGTGAAAGGTCTGAGGTTGTTGTTTAGGCCACCTGAGGTGGTATATTTATTTTTGCTAAAAATGCATTTCAGGTGATTTATGGGATTGGGGTAAAAGATAGGCAGTGGTCAATTAGGCTACCTCAGGTGATAATTTTATTTTTGCCAAAAATTATGTTCCAGGTGATTTATGGAGACATTGTGAAAAGTCCACACTGGTTGTTTAAGCCACCTGAGGTGAAATGTTGTATTTTTGCAAACTATTTATTTCAGGTGATATCTGGAGCTGAGGTGAAAAGTCCATAGTGGTTGTTTTAGCCACCTGAGGTTATAGTTCTTATTTTTGTCAAAAATGGTTTCAGGGTGATATTACAGAGTAAAACGTCCAGTGTGGTCATTTAGGGCACCTGAGGTGATATCATTTTTTTTTACCAAAAATAGGTTCCAGGTGATTTATGGCACAGGGGAAAAAGGTTGACAGTGAACTTTTAAGACTCAAGGGGTGATATTTTAATTTTTTGCAAAAAATGGGTTCCAGGTAATCTGTGGAGCTAGGGTGAATGGTATGTGGTGGTTGCTTAGGCTACTTAGGGTGAAATTTTTATTTTCGCCAAAAACTGGGTTCAAGGTGATCTATGGAAACATTGTGAAAGGTCTGAGGAGTTTGTTTTGGACACCTGATGTGACATTTTTATTTTTACCAAAAATTGGTTCTAGGTAATTTATGGATCTGGAGTAAAATATCTGCAGTCATCATTTAGGCCACCAGAGGTAATGTTTTATTATCACTACAAATTGTTTCCAGGTGATTTATGAAGCAGAGGTGAAAGGACTGTGGTGGTCATTTAGGCTACCTGAGGTGACATTTTTATACATTTTATGCCAGAAGCTGGTTCCAGGTGATTTATGGTGCCTGGATAAAAGGTCTGCAGTGGACCTTTAGGCCACATGGAGTGATATTTTCATTTTTCCCCCAAATGGTTCCATGTGCTCTATGAAGCCAGGGTGAATGGTATGCAGTGGTCATTTAGGCCACCTGAGGTAATATTTTCATTTTTACCAAAAATGGGTTCCAGGTTATGCATGGAGCAAGGGTTAAAGGTCATTTATGCCACCTGAGGTGATATTTTTATTTTTTGCCATAAATGGGTTTCAGGTGATCAGCGGAGACAGATTCAATGTTCCTTAGCAGTTGTTTAGGCCAATTGAGGTGGAATTTTTATATTTGCTGAAAATGGGTTCCAGGTGATTTTTGAAGCTGGGGTGAAAGGTCTGAGGTTGTAGTTTAGGCCCACAAAGATGATATATTTATTTTTTGCCAAACATGCAATTCAGGTGATTCATGGGATTTGGGCATTTGGCACTGGTCTTTTACTCCTCCTGAGGTCTATTTGTGACAAAAATGGGTTCCAGGTAATTCATGGATCCAGAGTAAAAGATCTGCAGTGGTCATTTAGACCAGGAAAGGTGATATTTTTATTTTTCCCTGAAATTGGCTGTAAGTGATTTATGAAGCCAGGATAAAAGGTCTGCAGAGGACCTTTAGGCAAAAAGAGACGATATTTTTATTTTTTGCCATTAAAGGGTTCCAGCTTCTCTATTGAGCCAGGTTCAATGTTTCTCCATGGTTGTTTAGGTCACCTGAGGTGAAATGTTCATTTTTTCTCCAAAAATGAGTTCCTGGTGAGTTATAAAGCTTGAGTGAAAAGTCAGCAGTGGTTGTTAAGGCCACCAAAGAGGATGGATTTTTTTTGCCAAAAATGGTTTTCATGTGAGTTTTGTAGCCAGTCTAAACAGTTCAAAGTAGTCATTTAAGCAATATTATTTTTTGTTTTGCAAACATTTGGGTTCCAGTTTATTTATGGAGCTGGATAAAAAGGTCCGTAGTAGACCTATGGGCCAACAGAAGTGATATTTTTATTTTTACAAAAATGGATTCCAGGAGACCTATGGATCAAAGCCGAATGGTACACACTGGTTATTTAGGACACCTTAGGTGAAATTTATATATTTTTCAAAAGATAAAATAAAACAAAAATCACTTCAGGTGTCCTAAATGACCACCACCTACCTTTAACGTCAGGTGGCCTAAATGACCACTTCCTACCTTTCACCCACGATCCCATAAATCACCTGAAAACATTTTTGGCAAAAATAAATACTGTATATCACCTCAGGTGGCCTAAATGACAACCTCAGACCTTTCACACCAGCTTCATAAATCACCTGGAATCCATTTTTAAGTGAATATATAAATTTCACCTCAGGTGACCTAAACAACCACTGAGAAACTTTGAATATGGCTCCATAGATCACCTGAAATCCATTTATGGCATCAAATAAAAATATCACCTCAGTGGCAAAAAGGACAATTTACCCTTGCTCCATATGTAACCTGGAAAACATTTTTGGTAAAAAGAAAAATATTACCTCAGGTGGCCTAAATGACCACTGTATACCATTCACCCTGGCTCCATAGATCACCTGGAACCATTTTTGGTAAAAATGAAAGTATCACCCCTGGTGGTCTAAAGGTCCTCTGCAGACCTTTTATCCAGGTGCCATAAATCACCTGGAACCAATTTCTGGCCAAAAATGAATTAAAATGTCACCCCAGGTGGCCTAAATGACCATCGCAGACCTTTCACTTCGGCTCCATAAATCACCTGAAACCAATTTTAGTAAAAATAAAA
The DNA here is from genome assembly GCA_016271365.2 of Neoceratodus forsteri. Lineage (NCBI taxonomy): Eukaryota > Metazoa > Chordata > Ceratodontiformes > Ceratodontidae > Neoceratodus > Neoceratodus forsteri. The sequence goes on from CM028130.1 coordinate 1,586,374,650, forward strand.
ACATTACCTCTGGTGGCCTAAATGATGACTGCAGATATTTTACTCCAGATCCATAAATTAAATCAAACCCATTTTTTATAAAAATAAAAATGTCACATTAGGTGTCCAAAACAAACTCCTCAGACCTTTCACAATGTTTCCATAGATTACCTCGAGCCCAGTTTTGGCAGAAATAAAAATGTCACCTCAGGTGGCATAAACGACCACCTTGTACCATTCACCCGAGCTCCATGGGTTACCCGGAACCTATTTTTGGCAAAAATTAAAAATATCACACCTTGTGTCTTAAAAGTTCACTGTCGACCTTTTGCCCCAGTACAATAAATCAACTGGAACCTATTTTTGGCAAAAAAGTAATATCAGCTCAGTTGCCTAAATGACCACACTGGACGTTTTACTCCATAATATCACCTTGAAACCTTTTTTGGCAAAAATAAGAATTATAACATAAGGTGGCTTAAATGACCACCATGGACCTCAGCTCCAGATATCACCTGGAATAAATTGTTTGCAAAAATAAAAACTTCACCTCAGGAGGCTAAAACAACCATTGTGGACTTTTCCCAATGACTCCATAAATCAACTGGAACCCATTTTTGGCAAAAATAAAATTATCACCTCAGTTGACCTAAATGACCACCAAATATGTTTAACCTCAGGTAGCCTAAATGACCACTGCTTACCTTTTACCACAATCCCATAAATCACCTGAAATGCATTTTTAGCATAAATAAATATCTCACCTCAGGTGGCCTAAGCGACAACCTCAGACCTTTCCCCCCAGCTCCATAAATCACCTGCAACCCATTTAAGCAAATATATAAATTTCACCTCAGGTGTCTTAAACAACCACTGAGGAACTTTGAATCTGGCTCCATATATCACCTGAAACCCACTGATGGTAAAAATTAAAAATATCACCTCAGGCACTGCACACATGAGGCACGGCCTCGCTAGTGTCTAGGTGCACCCTGCAGTACTGCTGTAATTGTCTCCCTCAGAACCTCAGCATGGGCCTGCACATCAGTGGTAAGTCCACCAAAGCCATCCTCAGTGGTGGCTAGGACATAGGCCATTTGCTCCTCTGACCGCTGCTCACATGGGCAAGGCCAGTGCCGACTGTTTCCTGCAGCTGTGACAACTGATGCCACAGTTCACTGCAGAGGTCATGCAGGTCCTCCTAGGCTGCATGCTGTGATGTCAGGGCCTCCTGAAGCATGGGTTGTGCACCCTGGCCATCCTGTGCAGGTGCAGCATCAGCATCAGGTTGCGGGTGACATTGGGCAGGGTGTTGTGGACTTGTTTGGACCTGTTGAGGCAGCTGGTGGTGTGGCAGCTGCTACAACAGTGGGCAAACAGGTGAAGGAACACGCTGCAGGACTGGCTCTGTGGCCATTGCCCAGTGGGACATATCCAGCAGGCAACACTGGTTGGGCACAGGAGCATCAGCTGTGGCACAAAAGTGGCATGTGCCCAAGTACCACTCACCCTCAATTCAGGTATGGTGCTAACTCCCACTGTTTCCAAACCAATGGTGCCACTGGCCTGTCCCATATCCAGCAGGGCAGGTTCTTCCTCTGCATTCCCTGAGCCATGGTCACTTGTCACAGTCAAGATCAGCACCTGCTCTCCACTAAAATCCTTCAGTGTGGTCATTTAGGCCACCTGAGGTGATATCATTTTTTTTTACCAAAAATAGGTTCCAGTTGATTTATGGCACTGGAGAAAAAGGTCCACAGTGAACATTTAAGACACAAGTGGTGATATTTTTATTTTTTTGCCAAAAATAGATTCCAGGTAAACTGTGAAGCTTAGGTGAATGGTATGAGGTGGCTGTTTAGGCCACCTGCAGTGTAATTTTTATTTTTGCCAAAACTGGGTTCAAGGAGATCTATGGAAACACTGTGAAATGTCTGAGGAGTTTGTTTTGGACACCTGATGTGACATTTTTATTTTTACCAAAAATGGGTTTCAATTAATTTATGGATCTGGAGTAAAAGATCTGCAGTCATCATTTAGGTCACCAGAGGTAATGTTTTTAGTTTTACTAAAAATTGGTTCCAGGTGATTAAGAGAGCCAAGGTGAAAGGTCTGTGGTGGTCATTTAGGCCACCTGGGGTGACATTTTTTTACATTTTATGCCAGAAATTGGTTCCAGGTGATTTATGGCACCTTGATAAAAGATCTGCAGTGGACCTTTAGGCCACCAGGGGTGATTTTTTTTTTGTTTTTGCCAAAAATGGTTTCGGGTGATCTATGGAGCTGGAGTGAATGGTATGCAGTGGTAATTTAGGCCACCTGAGGTAATATTTTCATTTTTACCAAAAATGGGTTCCAGGTTATGTATGGAGCAAGGGTAAAAGGTCATTTATGCCACCTGAGGTGATATTTTTAATTTTTGCATTAAATGGGTTTCAGGTGATCTATGGAGCCAGATTCAATGTTCCTCAGTTGTTGTTTAGGCCACCTGAGGTTCAATTTATATATTTGCTGAAAATGGGTTCCAGGTGATTTATGGAGCTGAAGTGAAAGGTCTGAGGTTGTAATTTAGGCCAGCTGAGATGATACATTTATTTTTGCCAAAAATGCAATTCAGGTGATTCATAGGTTTGGGGGAAAAGGTTAGCACTGGTCATTTACTCCACCTTCAGTCAAAGGTAGGCGGTGGTCTATTTTTGTCAAAAATGGGTTCCAGGTAATTCATGGATTCAGAGTAAAAGATCTGCAGTGGTCATTTAGGCCAGAAGAGGTGATGTTTTCATTTTTACCAGAAATTGACTCCAAGTGATTTATGAAACCAGGGAGAAAGTTCTGCAGAGGACCTATAGGCAACCATGGATAATATTTTTATTTTTTGCCAAAAATGGGTTCAAGGTGATGTATGGAAACATTGTGAAAGGTCTGAGGAGTTTGTTTTGAACACTTGATGCAACATTTTTATTTTACCAAAAATGGGTTCCAGGTTATGTATGGAGCAAGGGTAAAAGGTCCTTTATACCACCTGAGGTGATATTTTCATTTGTTGCCATAAATGGGTTTCAGGTGACCTATGGAGCCAGAGTCAAAGTTCCTCAGTGGTTGTTTAGGAAACCTGAGGTGAAATTTATATATTTGCTGAAAATGGGTTGCAGGTGATTTATGATGCTGGGGTGAAAAGTCTGAAGTTTTCATTTAGGCCACCTGAGGTGATATATTCATTTTTACCAAAAATGCATTTCAGGTGATTTATAGGATTTGTGTAAATGGTAGGCAGTGGTCATTTAGGTCACCTGAGTTTAAAGGTAGGTGGTGGTCATTTAGGCCACCTGAAGTGATAATTTTATTTTTGCCAAAAATAGGCTCAAGGTGATCTATGGAGTAATTGAAAAAAGTCTGCGATGGTTGTTTAAGCCACCTAAAGTGAAATTTTTATTTTTCAAACAATGGATTCCAGGTGATATCTGGAGCTGAGGTGAACTGTCCACAGTGGTCATTTAAGCCATTTGAGGTTATATTTTTAGTTTTTTTTTTAAAGTGGGTTGCAGGTGATTAATGGAGTTGGTTTGAAAGGTCTGAGGTTGTTGTTTTGCCACCTGAGGTGATATTTGTATCTTTCCCAAAACTGGGATCCAGGTAATTAATGTATCCAGACTAAAAGATCTGCAGTGGTCATTTAGGCCATCTAAGGTGATTTTTATTTTTGCTAAAATTTGTTCCAGGTGAGATGAATCTGGGGTAAAAGGTCTGTGGAGATCATTTAGGCCACATGAGGTGATATGTTTAGTTTTTGCCAAAAATGTGCTCTAGCGGATCTATGGAGCCTGGTTGAAAGTTTCATCATGGTTCTTTAAGCCACCTGAGTTGAATTTTTTTTTGTTTCAAAAAATGGGCATTTGGTGAGTTAAATAGCTGGAGTGAAAGATCAACAGTGGTCATTTATTCCACCCGAGGTGATTTTTTTTTAATTTTTGCCAAAAATGGATTCCAGGTGATCTATGTAGTGAATGTGATGCAGTGGTCATTTAGGTCCCCTGGGGTGAAATTTTAGGTTTTGTAGAAAATGTGTTCCAGCTGACTTATGCAGCAGGGGTGAAAGATCTGTGGTTTACATTTATCCTACCTGATGTCATATATTTATTTTTGGCAAAAACGTGATTCAAGTGATTTATGGGTAAAAGGCAGTGGTCATTTAGGTCACCTGAGGTAATATTTTAATTTTTGCCAAAAATGTGTTCCAGATGATATATGGAGTCATTGTGAAAAGTCCACATTGGTTCTTTAAGCCACCTGAGGTGAAATTTTTATTTTTCCCAGAAATGGATTCCAGGTGATATCTGGAGCTGAGGTGAAATGTCCATGGTGTTTGTTTAAGCCATGTGAGGTGATATTTTTGGTGTTTGAAAAGTGGGTTGTCAGTGATTAATGGAGCTGTTGTGAAAGGTCTGATGTTTCATTTAGGCCACATGAGGTAATATTTGTATTTTTCCCCAAAATGGGTTCCAGGTAATTAATAGATCCACAGTAAAAGATCTGTAGTGGTCGTTTAGGCCACCTGAGGTGATTTTGCTAAAATTTGTTCCAGGTGATATGAACCTTGGGTAAAATGTCTGTGAAGGTCACATTTAGGCCACAAAAGGTGATATTCTTAGTTGTTGGCAAAAATGTGCTCCAGTTGATCTCTGGAGCCTAGTTGAAGGTTTCTTTGTGGTTCTTTAAGCCACCTGAGGTGAATTTTTTTTTTTAGTTAAATAGCCGGAGTGAAAGATCACCTGTGGTCATTTAGGACACCTGAGGTAATTTCTTTTATTTTTGCCAAAAATGGTTTCTATGTGATTGATGGAGCTGGTGTAAAAAGTCCAAAGTGGTCATTGAGGCCACCAGAGGTGATATGTTTTTGTTGTTGCCAAAAATGGGTTTTTGGTGATTTATGGAGGTGAGGTAAAAGATACACAGTACAGCTTTAGACCACCAGGGGTGCTGTTTTCATTTCTGCAAAAAAATGGGTTCCAGGTGATTTATGGAGCAGGGGTGAAAGACATGTTTTTACATTGATTTTGATTGATTTTTTACCTAATGTGATGTATGTATTTTAAAAAAAGGGTTTTTAGTGATTTATGGGGTTCATAAATAAGGTAGGCAGTGGTCATTTAGGCCACCTGAGGTGGGTTTTTTTGCCAGAAATGGGTTTTGTTGTGATCTATACAGTCATCGTGAAAAGTCTATGTATTTGTTTAAGCCATCTGAGGTGAAATTTTTATTTTTGCAAAAATGGGATCCAGGTGCTTAATGGAACCTTTGTAAAAGGTCTGTGTTGGTCATATTGGCCACCTTAGGTGATATTTTTATGTTTACCAAAAAGTGGTTCCAGGTGAGTTATGGAGCAGAGGTAAAGGGACTGAAGTGGTCATTCATTTCTCCTGACGTGATATTTTTATTTCTTGCCAAAAATGGGTTTCAGGTTACATCTTCCCTTTCAGGAAGTCTATAGGGCTTCTGACTAAGTGGTTGTTTCTCTGTTACCCTGATGTGGTGACTAACATTTTTAATCCTGCCAGGAGTACCTGTAACTGTGTCCTTACAGTTAGACAACACCTTCTCTATGTCAGTATTTCTGTATGATCAGGGTTAATCAGCAGATCTGTCATCTTCCCTATACCATCCAAACATCGGTATGCTATGTCTAATTCATTATTAGACTCGATGAGAACATAACTAGACAAAGATGCTGGTCTCTCTACCCAGGCTTTCAATAAATACACATGATATATGCTTCCTGGCTTATTAGGAGCCAATAATTCTATTAGTACTTTAAGGGAAAAATCTTTAAGGTTAGATCTGATTTTTGTCCTATTGTAATTAATAATTCATTGATTGCATTTGAGAAAGTGGTAAAACAACAAGTAACCAATTTGCCAAAGGAAAATGTGAGATCTAAAACAAACTTGAGTAAAAATGAATGGAAAGCACTTCAAAGTTTAGCTAATAATGGTGAGATCATTATTAAACAAGCTGATAAGCGAGAGGCAATATTGTGATTCTAAATAAACAGCATTATAGGGAGATTGTTTTAAAGTTATTAATGGATGGCCTTAATTATGAAACACTATCCTGTGTTCCTACATTAAATTTAAAAAAAGATTTATTCGTGTTGCTTGATAGAGCTCGAAGAAGAGGTGAGATAACAGAAAAAGAATTTCAATATGTTTGGTCAGATCATCCAGTCATTCCAAGTTTTTATGCACTACCAAAGGTGCATAAAAATAGTGCAGATCCACCTGGTCACCCTATTGTTAGTGGACCCAACTCCCTCACACAGAGTCTAGGGAAATTTATTGATTTCTTTTTGCAACCATATGTGTCTTCATTGGAATCTTGTGTTAAAGACAGTGGTGATTTGTTGAGTAAATTGCAGCATCTTAAATGGAAGGATACCTATTGTTGGTTAGCAATTGATGTAGAATCACTTTATGCATCCATTGTTCACCACCAGCGTATTGCAGCTGTTTTTTTATTTTTTAGAAAATTCCACTCTCAGAAATCAAATACCAAAAGAGTTTTTGATACAAGCCCTAGAATTCATTTTGACACATACTTATTTTGAGTTTGAAAGGGATTTTTTTTCTACAAAAACAGGGAACAGCTATGGGGGCTTCAATGGCCCCAAGCTATGCAAATCTTTTTCTTGGTCATTGGGAACATATTACAGTTCATAATGAATTGAATTATCATTTTTTTAGCCATATAGCACATTGTTTTGTTTTGTGGATGACATCTTAGTTATTTGGGATGGCGATAGTGGTTTGATTTCATCTTTTTTGGATTGGATAAATAATAATGAGTTAAATTTGCATTTTACTTATTTGTATGAAAATACTTCCATTTCCTTCCTGGATCTTTTACTTGCAGTTAATCCAGGATCAGATGTAATAGAAACATGTTGTTTTCATAAATCAACTGCTACAAATTCTTTATTAGCTAGTAGTGCTCACCCTCACAGTTTAAAAAAGTATATTCCCTATGGTCAATTTTTACGTTTAAGGAGAAATTGCAGCTCAGATTCTATTTTTTCTGAGCAAGCAAATGATTTAACTAAAAGGTTTTTGGAGAGGGGCTACGATTCACATTTATTAGAACAAACAAAGGAAAAAGTAAGTAAAATCTCGAGGAACAGTCTTTTGAAGGGAAAAAATGGAGAAAATGACTTAGAATGTCAGCCTTGTACTTTTATTACTCAGTACAACCATTTAGCAGGATGAATTGGAAATATTATATCTAAAAATTGGCCCATTTTGTTGAGTGATGGTGAGGTTAGTAATGCAGTGGGTTTAAAGCCAAGAGTTATATTTTCAAAAGCTGAAAGTTTGAAGGATAAACTGGTACAAAGTTGCATGAAGAAGGTTAAAAATGTGAGCCATACATGGCTACCTGTTAGATCAAATGGCTTTTATAAATGTTATAGGTGCAATATATGTAAATATGCTAGTAATAGTCATGAGGAATTTGTGCACCCAAAAAACCCTAATGTTAAAACTCAGATTAGAGAGCTAATTACTTGCGACACATCACATGTGGTGTATGTGCTTTGGTGCACTTGTGATTTAATTTATGTTGGCAAAACTATCAGACCACTTAAACAGCATGCACAGGAACACGTTCGTTCCATTTTGAATAATAATAGAAACACTACATTAGGTTCCCATTTTTTGGAATTTCATCAGTCTGATCCAAGTTCTTTAAAATTTATGGGTATCAAACACATTTATCCTTTGTTTGCAGGAGAGGATAGATCAAATTGATTGCCTCAAAAAGAAAGTAAATGGATTTATAAGTTAAATTCTGTTAGACTGAATGGATTAAATAATCAGTGGGACCTTAAACCTTTTCTTAAGGGTAGTAATTGAGCATGAAAGCTTTTACTGTACCAATGCCTTTTGTTGCTATTTTACTGATTATTATATTAGTAATGCTGTAATTTTGTTGATTTCTTTCAAGATTCTCACCCTGAACCCAGAATCTACCCGTTTGGACCTCTATTTTTGAGTTTTTGTTCTATTTTACTTAGTTACTAGGGGGTCCTGGAATGCTGTTATGAGAAAAAAATGTTTTTAGGGTAGATTTGTTTTGGTAACTTGTTATTTTGCCTTGTCTTAATATTTAAAGCAGCAGAATCTTTGTGTCTTTGGCACTGTTAAATATATCAGCCTCAGAAATTTAAAGCCTTTATGAATTTATCATAAATATGAATATAATTATTTTTAATGCTGCTGCTTTATTTATAATTATAAATCTGATGTTATGATTAAAGATTGTTAGTTTATAGGATATAGCTAGATAAATTGGGATTGTTATTAGTAATTATAGTTATTTAGTTAGGTGCTATTATTGATGGGTATGGGTTTCCTTAAGAAATATTTAGTCTCCATGTGCTTTAAATTTTAATTGATATAAGTGTTGATTAAATGCTCTATTTAAGAAATGTTTTTCCAGACTAGCACCACCCCCTGATGAAGACTTGTTAAGAGTCGAAGCGCTGGGCGTCTAGTCGATGTTTGATCTACCACTGTATGTTCTGTGATATTTGTAAAATGGTATGCAAAATAGTAAAAAGTAATATTTTTTACACTAACATATTTGGTGCTGCTTTGTTTTTGTTTGATTGATACATGTATGGCTGGCTGCCTAGTTGTAGCATAGCACCAAACCCGATTGAGCAGTGTCGCTTGAATTTGCCTTTGAAAGTATATGCATTTCTTATCCTTCTTATCTGGTACTGCTATTTCATAGGTTACAGGACCAGTTCTAAGAGTGGCAACATAACAGCCTTGCCATTTCATCAGCAGTTTGTGCTCTGAAGATTTTAATAGTAGCAAAACCTTGTTCCCTTTATTAAACTCTTTATGTCCCGTGCCTTTATCATAGTATTCTTTTTGTTTTATTTGTTGTTGTTTAATCTACTTTGAGCCTTCTGAACATAAAAGATTACATGTTGACGTAACTTTTACCAAGATTCCAAGGGAAGGGTTTCTTTTGTTTATTGTCTTCCCACTCTTCTCTGATAATATTTAGTGGTCCTCTTGGGTTATGTCCAAATAGCAATTCAAAAGGGGAAAAACCTGTAGACGCCAGTGGGACTTCTCTGTATGCAAACATAATGTAAGGAAGGTAGGTGTCCCATTTATTCCCTTCATCTACCACAAATTTCTTTAACATCTGCTTCATGGTCTGATTAAAGTGCTCTACCAGCCCATCAGTCTTTGGATAGTAGGGTGTTGTAAACAGAGCTTCTATTCCCAAAGCCTGGTATAAATGTTTGAGCAGTGCTGAACAAAAATTGGAACCCCGGTCTGTCAAGATTTCTTTGAGTATCAACACCCAACCGAAAATCTTCACTAATTCATCTGTTATTCTCTGGGATGTAACATTTCTTAATGGTATGGCCTCAGGGTATTTCATAGCATAGTCTACAACTACTAAAATGAATCTATTACCCCTTGAACTTTTGGGCAAAGGTCCTACTATGTCCATTGCTATCCTTTTAAATGGTGTGGTTACCAATGGTAAGGGTAGCAAAGGAACCTTTTCTTGATGCCCCAGTTTGAATACCTTCAGGCATGCTTCACAGGTTTTACAGTACTCCATAACCTGCCCATGGATACTGGATCAGAAAAACCTATAAAGAAAATGACTTTATGTCTGGTCCCTTCCCAAATGTCCAGCCATGGGAATGTCATGAGCTATACCTAATAGTTGTTTTCTAAAAGGTTGGGGTACCATAAGCTGCTCTACTACTTCCCCAGTATGTACATTAGTACATACGCTGTGTAACAATCTATTTATGACTTTAAACTCAGGACCTTTAGATCCATCACCATTTCCCACCTGTAAAAAATGTGGTTAGTGATACATCATTTTTTTGTGCTTCTTTGAATTCTGAACTATGTATTTTAGCAGGTATAGCGAAGTCATTTTAAAGTCCTGTATAGCAATAGTTTTATTATTATTAGTCCATAAATATCACCTCAGGTGTCTTAAATGGCTGCCATAGACCACTAACCCAAACTCCAGATATCACCTTGAACTGATTTTTTGCAAAATTAAAAATTTCACCTCAGCTGGCATAAACAACCACTGCAGACCTTTCATAATGACTCCATAGATCATGTGGAACCCATTTCTGCCAAAAATAAAAATATTGCCTAAAGTGGCCTAAATGACTACTGCCCACCTTTTACCCAAACCCCATAAATCAAATGAAATCCATTTTTGGCAAAAATACAAACATCACATCAGGTAACATAAATGTAAAAAACAGATCTTTCACCCCTACTCCATAAATCACCTGGAACCCATTCTTTGCCAAAGTAAAAATTTCACCTCAGGTGGCCTAAACGACCACTGCATCACATTCACTGTGGCTCCAAAGATCACCTGGAACCCATTTTTTGCAAAAATGAAAATAGCACTCCTGGTTATCTAAAGCTGAATGTGGATATTTTACCTCACCTCCTTAGATCACCTTAAACCCATTTTTGGTAACAACAAAAACGTATCACCTCTGGTGGCCTCCATGACCACTTTGGACTTTTTTCACCAGCTCCATCAATTACCTAGAAACCATTTTTGGCAAAAATAAAAAACACCTCTGGTGGCCTAAATGACCACTGATCTTTCACTCCAGCTATTTAACTCAACAAAAACCCATTTTTGAAAAAAATAAAAATGACACCTCAGGTGACTTAAGGAATCACAAAGAAACCTTCAACCATGCTCCAGAGATCACATGGAGCACATTTTTGGCAACAACTAAAAATATCACCTTATGTGGCCTAAATGTGACCTCCACAGACATTTTATCCAAGGTTCATATCACCTGGAACACATTTTAGCAAAATCACGTCAGGTGGCCTAAATGACCACTACAGATCTTTTACTGTGGATCTATGAATTACCTGGAACCCATTTTGGGGAAAAATACCAATATTCCCTAATGTGGCCTAAACAACAACCCCAGATCTTTCATAACAGCTCCATTAATCACTTACAACCCACTTTTCCAAAAACTTAAAATATCACCTCACATGGCTTAAACAACCACCGTGGACATTTCACCTCAGGTCCAGATATCACTTGTGATCTATTTTTTGCAAAATTAAAAATTTCACACCAGGTTGCTTAAACTACCATAGCGGACTTTTCACAATGACTCCGTATTTCACCTGGAACCCATTTTTGGCAAAAATTAATATATCCCATCAGGCAGTGTAAATGTCCACTGCAGACCTTTTACCCCAGCACCATAAATCACATGGAACCCATTTTAGGCAAATATACCAATTTCACCTTAGGTATCCTAAATGACCACTGTGTACCATTTCACCAGGCTCCACAGATCACCTGGAACCCATTTTTGGCAAAAATACACTTATCACCTCCGTTGGCCTAAATTACAACCTTTGACCTCTCACACCAGCCCAATTAATCACATAGAACACACTTTTTGAAAAAGTAAAAATATCACCTCAGGTATCTTAAACGGCTGCCATGGGCCTTTCACCACAATTCCAGATATCAACAGCAACCGATGTTTTGCAAAAATAAAAGTTTCACCTCAGCTGGCTTAAACAACCACTCCTGACCTAGCAGAATGACTCCATTGATGACCTGGAACCCTTTTTTGGCAAAAATAAAAATAGCACCTCTGATGGCCTAAAGCTCTGCTGTGGATATTTTACCTTGCCACCATAAGTCACTGAAAACTCATTTTTGGCCACAACCAAAAAAATATCACCTCTGGTGGCCTCATTGACCACTTTGGAACTTTTATACCAGCTCCATCAATCACCTAAAAAACGTTTTTGGCAAAATAAAAAAATATAATCTCAGGTGGCCTAAATGACCACCGTTGATTTTTCACTCCAGCTATTTAACTCACAAATAAAAACATTTTTGAAAAAAATAAAAATGTCACCTCAGGTGGCTTAAAGAACCATGAAGAGCCTTTCAACCAGGCTTCGTAGATCACCTGGAGTAAGCTTTTGGCAACAACTAAAAACATCATCTCATGTGGCCTAAATGACCTCCACAGACCTTTTACCCCAGGTTCATATCACCTGGAAAAAATTTTAGCAAAAAGAAAAATCACCTCAAGTGGCCTAAACTGCAGATATTTTACTCTGGATCTTTCACACCAACTCCATTAATCACCTGCAACTGACTTTTTCAAAAACTAAAAATATCACTTCAGGTGGCTTAAATGCCTACCATAGACATTTCACCTCAGCTCCAGACAACACCTGGAATCCATTTTTTTGCAAAAATAAAAATTTCACCTCAGGTGGCCTTGAACAACCATCCAGAGTAAAAGATCTGCAGTGGCCATTTAGGACAGGAGAAGTAATGTTTTTAATTTTACTAAAAATTGGTTCCAGGTGATTTATGGAGTCAGAGCGAAAGGTCTGCAGGGATGATATTTTTCATTTTTGCCATGACTCCATAAATCACTTGGAACCCATTTTCAGCAAAAATAAAAATATCTCCTCAGGTGGCCTAAATGACCACCACTTAACATTAACCTCAGATGACCTAAATGACCACTGCCTACCTTTTACCCCAATCACATAAATCACCTGGAACCCATTTTTGCCAAAAATGAAAATATCATCCATGCAGACTTTTCACCCTGACTCCATAAATCACATGGAACCAATTTCTGGTAAAAAAATAAAAATATTACTTCTCCTGGCCTAAATGGCCACTGCAGATCTTTTACTCTGGATCCATAAATTACCTGGACCCATTTTTGTCAAAAATACAAATATCACCTCAGGTGGCCTAAATGACAACCTCAGACCTTTTACACCAGCTCCATTAGTCACTTACAACCCACTTTTCCAAAAACTGAAAATATCATCTCAGGTGTCTTAGTCGGCTGCCATGGACCTTTCAAACCAACTATAGATATCAACTGGAACCGATTTTATGGAAAATTAAAAAAATCACCTCAGTTGGCTTCAACAACCACTGCAACCTTTTACAGTGACTCCATAGATCACCTGGAACCCATTTGTGGCAAAATTAAAAATATTACCTCAGGTGGCCTAAATGACCACTGCTTAAGTTTTACCCCATAAATCACCTGAAACCCGTTTTTGCCAAAAATAAATATATGACATCAGGTAGCATAAATGTAAACTACAGATCTTTCACCCCTTCTCCATAGTCACCTGGAACCTGTTTTGTGCAAAAACTAAAATTTCACCAGGGTGACCTAAATGACCACTGCATCACATTCACTACATAGATCACCTGGAACCCATTTTTGGCAAAATTAAAAATAGCAACCCTGGTGGCCTCAATGACCACTTTGGACATTTTACACCAGCTCCATCAATCACCTAGAAACCATTTTTAGCAAAAATTAAAAAAAAATCACCTCAGGTGGAATAAATCACCACCGTTGATCTTTCACTCCAACTATTTAACTTACCAAAAACCCATTTTTGAAACAAATAAAAAATTTCAACTCAGGTGGCTTAAACAACCATGAAGGAACTTTCAAGCAGGCTCCATAGATCTGCTGGAGAATGTTTTTAGCAAAAATTAAAAATATCACCTCATAAGGACTAAATGACTTCCACAGACCTTTTACTCCAGATTCATATCACCTGGAACAAATTTTAGCAAAAAGAAAAATCACCTTAGATGGCCTAAATGACCCCTGCAGATCTTTTACTCTGGATACATTAATCACCTGGATCCCAGTTTTGGGAAAAATACAAATATCACCTCAGGTGGCCAAACAACAACCTCATACCTTTCACACTAGCTCCATTCATCACCTGCAACCCACTTTTTAAAAAACTAAAAATATTACCTCATGTAGCTTAAATGACCACTGTGGACATTTCACCTCAGTGCCAGACATCACCTGGAATCCACTGTTTGCAAAACTAAAAATGTCACTTCAGATGGCTTAAACAGCCATCACTGACTTTTCACAATTACTCCATAGATCACCTGGAACCCATTTTTGGCAAAATTAAAATTATCACTTCAGGTGGCCTAAATGACCACCATCTACCTTTAACCTCAGGTGACATAAATGACCATTGCCTACCTTTTACCACAATCCCATAAGTCACCTGAAATGTATTTTTGACAAAAATAAATATATCACCTCAGGTGGCCTAAACAACAGCCCAGCATCATAAATCACCTGCAACCCATTTTCAGCAAATATATAAATTTCACCTCAGGTTTCCTAAACAACCACAGAGGAACTTTGAATCTGGCTCCATAGATAACCTGAAACCCATATATGGCAACAAATGAAAATATTTATTTATTTATTTTATAAATTGGATTTTCAACATTTGAGTCAGAGACTCATTTAAAAAGGGAACTCATCATGGGGGGTAAACAACACATGACAGTGAAAGACAAAGAGGACAATACAAGTATGGTACAGCAGAGGTAATATACACAGCAGTTCCAGATATTACATAGAAGAAAATAGGTTTGCAATTAATTACAGATTCGACCAAACATTCTCAAGACAGTATAATAGGCCTGCTCTAGTGTATCTATGGAGCAGGTACCTGGGGAGGGTCAGAACCATGGCTTTGGGGTGGGGGAAGTCTGACAGGACACTGTCAGATAGAGACAGCCAGAAAGAGTGCAGTCTCTAGGACAGTTAGGGGCACCTAAAGATCTGAGTGTCCATGAGGTGTTTCCAGAAGGCAGTTTTAAAGGTGCCTATTTTGGGGATGCTGTTGATATGAAGGGGAAGAGAGTTAAACCAGGAGAATGCTCTTTAATAATAGGACCTTTGGGAGAGCGAGGTCCTAGCTCTTGAAACCTGGAAGGTGGCCTTGGTTGCACTTTGGGTGGCAACCATCCGGGAGACTGGTTTTAGAGGCATGGTAACCCCCAAAAGGGGAGAGCCCAAGAAGTGTTTTTGGCCAGTATACAGGTGTGGTAGCACAGGCGCTCTTCGAAGGAGAGTAGATTTGAGGAGGAGTAGAGTTGACATGTGTGAGTTCTGCTATGGGTACCTGTCAGGAGCCTACAGGAATTGTTTATTGAGGTCTGGGCATTTGAGAGGATGGTGTTGTCAGCTGCAGCATAGATAGGAAGCCCATAGTCAACCAAGGACAGGACAGAGGAGGTGACAGCCAGCCAGAGGGCAGCCTAAGGGAGACAGTCTCTGTGGCAGTATAGGAGACCAATCTGGGTGTTTACAGCAGTGGACAGGGTTTTGAGGTGGGTGTGGAAGGTGAGTGCTGAGTCAAAAGTGATGCCCAGGTATTTGTATGCTGTAACTTACTCAATGGGGTGTTTGGTGCTGGGAAGGATGTGTAGGGGGGCATTACTGGTGGTGCTCTGATGGTGGGCGAAGAACATGGATTTAGTTTTTTTGAGGTTCAGGACCAAGCAGTGGTCATGGAACCATTTTTCAGCTTGACTGAAAATGATCTGAAGGGAGTCCTGGACGATGGTAGGGTCAGGGTGGGAGGTGACAAGAACTGCATGGTCAGCATATAAGGGCATTTTACCTGAGAAGTGGGAAGAGCATTGAGAAAGAAACTGAACAGAGTAGGGCCCAGGATGGAGCCCTGGGGAACACCAGAGTGAACAGGTAGCGCAGTTGATAGGGTACTGTTTATCTTGACCTGTTGGGATCATCATGGAGGTAACTAGAGAAACAGGAAAGGGGGCCTAATGACAACCCCAAATTATGGAGGGAGTCAAGCAGGAGGGGGTGACACAAGTGTCAAAGGCATTAAACAGGTCTATGAACACTGCCTCAGTAACATCACCTGAGTCACGTGCAGAGTGTATGTGTTGTGAGAACTCCAGTAGAGCCAATGTAGTGCTGTGTCCAGGGTGGAAGCCATGCTGCTCTGGACACAGTATGTCATATTTGGTGAGTTATTCCATGAGTTAGGTGGAGACTATTTTTTCCAGGACTATAGAGACTGGGGGGAGGATGGAGATGGCCATTAGTTATTTGGTATTGTGCATTCTCCATTCTTATGAATTGGGGTGATTTCAGCTGATTTTCAGGCACTTGGGAACTGGCCAAGACTAAAGGACTGGTTTAGCAGGTTAGTAAGAGGGGCTAGCATGACATCCAGGAATAGCCAGAGAATCCTGGAATCAATTGGGTCGCATTTGGGATTGTGGCTGGAGAGCGCTTTTAGTAGGAGAGGTTTGGCTATATGGGAGAATATGGTGTGGAAGAGAAATGGGTGCACTCCAGGCCTGGACAGATTGAAAGAATAATCAGGTCAAAGAAGAGGGTAGGTAGGACAGAGCTGAGATCTGAGAAAGTTATGTTGAGGCATTCAACAATATGTAGGGGGTCAGCAGTGATACTGCCATTGACTGCTATCTGGGAAGGGGGGAGCAGGTTTTTCCACTGAGTTCCTAATATTGTCATAGAATGCATGTGTGGAGCCCCAGGAAGAGGCCAGGGTGGTTTGGTAGTGTTTGGCTTTTGCTTGCTGTATGGCCCAGGTACATTTGTTATGAGCAGTGTTATAAGCCTGTCTATCCAGAGGCCTGCACGACTCCACTGTGATATGCCATAGGTTATCTGTCTGTCTCAGTTGTTTAGTGAGAGTGTGGGAGATCCACATGGCATTTTGTCATCTGGGGAGGGTGCTGGCAAATGGAGGATGTCACCTCAGGTAGCATAAAGTACTTTCACCCTTGCTCCATACTATTTTGAATCCATTTTTGTAAAATCAGTAATATTACTCAGTGGTCTAATGACCACTGCATACGATTCACCATGGCTCTATAGATCACCTGGAACCATTTTTGGCAAAAATGAAAATATCACCCCAGGTGGCCTAAAGGTGCACTGCAGAACTTTTATCCAGGTGCCATAAATCACCTGGAACCGATTTATGGCAAAAATGAATAGAAATATCACCCCAGGTGGCCTAAATTACTACCACAGACCTTTCACCTAGGCTATATAAATCACCTGGAAGAAATTTTTAATAAAAATAAAAACATTACCTCAGGTGGCCTAAATGACCACTGCTGATCTTTTACTCCAGATCCATAAATTACCTAGAACCCATTTTTGGTAAAAATAAAAATGTCACATCAGGTGTCCAAAACAAACTCCTCAGACCTTTCACAATGTTTCATGATCAATTGAACACAGTCTTGGCAAGAAATGCAAATATCACCTCAGGAGTCTAAACAACAACCTCAAACCTTTTACAGCAGCTCCATTGGTTTCTACAAGCCACTTTTGAAAAACCAAAAATATCACCTCGGGTAACTTTTAAGACTGCCATGGACCTTTCACTCCAACACCAGATGTCAACTGGAACTGATTTTTTGCAAAATTAAAAATTTTAGCTCAGTTGGCATGAACAACCACTGCTGATCTTTCAAAATGACTCCATAGATC
Organism: Neoceratodus forsteri; assembly: GCA_016271365.2. Lineage (NCBI taxonomy): Eukaryota > Metazoa > Chordata > Ceratodontiformes > Ceratodontidae > Neoceratodus > Neoceratodus forsteri. The sequence continues at coordinate 1,586,392,060 of CM028130.1, forward strand.
ACCTGGAACCATTTCTGGCAAAAATAAAAATATCACCTCAGGTGCCTACCATTTACCCAAACCCCATAAATCACCTCAAACCCATTTTTTGGCAAAAAATACAAATATCACATCAGGTAGCATTAATGTAAAAAATAGATCTTTCACCCCTGCTAGACAAATCACCTGCTACCCATTTTTTGCAAAAATAAAAATGTCACCCCAGGTGGCCTAAATGAGCACTGCATTACATTCACCGTGTCTCCATAGATCACCTGGAACCCATTTTAGCAAAAGAAAATAGCACCCCTGGTGGTCTACCGTGAATCTTTTACCTCACCTCCACAAATCACCTAAAATGATTTTGGCAACAACAAAAACATATCCCCTCTGGTGGCCTCAATTACCACTTTGGACTTTTTACACCAGGCTGCTTCAATCACCTAAAAACATTTTGCCAAAATAATCTCAGGTGGAATAAGTGACCACCATTGATCTTTTCACTGCAGCTTTTAACTCACTAAACCATTTTGAAAAATTAAAAATTTCAGTTTGGGGGCTTAAATAACCATGAAGAAACTTCAAATCAGGCTCTATAGATCAGCTGGAGCATGTTTTTGCCAAAAACTAAAAATATCACCTTATGTTGTCTAAATGACCTAAACAGACCTTTTACCCCAGATTCATATCACCTGGAACAAATTGCAGCAAAAAGAAACATCACCTCAGATGGCTTAAATGACAACTGCAGATCTCTTACTCTGGATACATTAATTAGCTGGATCCCAGTTTTGGGAAAAATACAAATATCACCTCAGATGGCCAAACAATAACCTCAAACCTTTCATACCAGTTCCATTAATCACCTGGAACCCACTTTTTAAAAAATGAAAATATCATCATGGTGGCTTAAAACAACCACTGTGGACAGTTCACCTCAGCTCCAGATATCACTATCTGGTCCTGTGTCCAAGAAAAAAATTCTCTTCAGGTGGGTTCAAACCATCATTGTGACTTTTCATAATTACTCACAGATCACCTGGAACCTATTTTTTGGCTAAATATAATTATCATTTCCAGGTGACCTAAATGACTACCATTGCCGCACCTCTAACCCTTAGGTGACCTAAATTACCACTGCCTGAATTTTACTCCAATCCCATAAATCACCTGAAATGTTTTTTAGGAAAAAATAAATATATCACTTCAGGTGACCTAAATGACAACCTCAGACCTTCCACCCCAGCTTCACAAATCACCTGCAACCCATTATCAGCAAACATATAAATTTTGCCTCAGGTGGCCTAAACAACTACTGAGGAACTTTGAATCTGGTTCCATAGATCACCTGAAACCCCTTTGTGCAACAAATGAAAATATCACCTCAGGTGGCATAAAGGACTGCCCTTGCTCATACATAACCTGGGCTGATGTTTGATAAAAACAGGCTATTCCCTTGGTGGAAAAATAGGCACTGCAGATCCAGTGATCCAGTGATTAATGTCCAGAAGAAAAGATCTTGCAGTTGTGATTTGGCTACCTGAGGATGTTTCTTTTGTTCTGTATTCCAGTGTTGAATCTGGGTAAATGTTTGTTTAGGTTATTTCTACATGAGGTGAGATGTCACCTCAGGTGTCTACTGTTCAACCCCATAATCGCATCAGCCATTTTGACAATAACATGTTATAACATCAGGTAGCATTAATGTAAAAAAATAGATCTTTCACCCTGTAGACAAATCACCTCACCCATTTTTGCAAAATAAAAATGTCCAGCAGGTGGTCTAAACATTTCTTATCATCGCATGGCGCCTCTATAAGTATTGAGGTGCCGTCATTCACTTGACCAATTTAGGCAAAATGAATAGAAATGTCACCCAGGTGTAAAGAATACTACAGTCCTTTCACCTTTGTTTGTAAGTCACCTGGAACCAATTTTGCAAAAATAAAACATACCTCGTGGCCTAATGACCACTGGTGACTTTTGCAGATGCATAATTACCAACCCTTTTTGGTAAAAATAAAAAAGCTCATTAGTGTCGAAAACAAACTCCACTGGCCTTTCATAATGTTTCCTTAGATCAATTGAATACAGTCTTGGTAATAGAAAATATCACCTCAGGCCTACTTAACAACCTCAAACTTTTACACCAGCTCCATAGTTGCGTGTTTACTTTTGAAAAAACTAAAATATCACCTCAGGTGTCTTTTAGACTGCCATGGACCTTTCACCCCAACACCAGATGTCAACTAGACAGTTTCTGTAAAATAAAATTTCAGCTCAGCTGTCTTGAACAACCACTGTTGATCCTTCAAAATGACTCCGGTCACCTTGTTTCTTGCAAAATAAAATATCAGCTCAGGTGCCTTTGTCAAACCCATAGTCACCTCAACCGATTTTGGCAAAAAATAAATATCTCATCAGGTAGCATTAATGTAAAAATGATCTTTTCACCGTTGACAAATATTGCAAGCCATTTTGCAAAAATAATGATACCCCAGTTGGCTTAATACCATGCCATTCACCATGTTTCCATAGATCACCTGAACCCTTTTTGCAAGAAAATATTTAGTGGTCTACTGTGAATCTTTTACCCTCGAAATCACCTGAAACCAGGCACTAATAAAAACATATCCTCTGGTGCTTAATGACTTTTTGTTTTTACCAGCTGCATCAATCATAAAAACATTTTTGGCAAAAAAAATCGAACTGAATAAATGGCTCATTGATCCTCACATGACTGTTTAACCACTAACAACCATTTTGAAAAAATTTAAAAGTCAACTTGGGTGGCGACAACTATGAAAACTTTCAATCAGGGTCTCTAGATCAGCTGACATGTTTTTGCAAAACTAAATATCCTCATGTTGCCTAAATGGTCAATGACAGATACATGAATTCAAATGACCTGAAACAAATTGCAGCAAAAAAAAACATCCTCGGTGGTCGAAATGACAACTGTAGATCTCTTACTCTGGATACATTAATTAGCTGTATCACAGTTTCAGAATAAAAAATTTTCTCAGGTGGCCAAACAATAACCTCAAACCTTCATGCAGCCCGTTTTCACCTGAACCCTTTTTAAAAAAAATGAAAATATCATCCCATGACCTGTGGATATTCACAGATCAGATATCACTTGAATCCACTGTTTAAAGAAAAAATTTCACTCAGGTGGGTTAAAACATCGGGACTTTTACAGTTACTCCAGATCACCTGGAACCTATTTTTGGGTTCAAATAAATTATATTTCTGGTGGCCTAAATGTCACCACCACCAGCCTTAACCTCAGGTCTAAAATACCACTGCCTACCTTTTAATCCCATAAATCACCTAAATGTTTAGGAAAAAATTAAATATAATTCAGTGACTAAATGATAACCCTCTAGACCTTCCCGCAACACAAATCACCTGCAGTCCATTTTCAGCAACTATATAGGTTTTTACTTCAGGTGGCCTAAATAACTACTGAGGACACTGAATCTGGTTCCATAGATCACCTGAGCCCTTTTATGCAACAAATGAAAATCTCCTCAGGGTGGTATAAAGGACTGTACCTTGTTCCGTCATAACCTGGAGCTCATGTTTGATAAAATAAAATATTGCCTTAGTGGAAAATGAGCACTGCACCCGTGATCCGGGTAATTAATTTATCTAGAAGAAAAGATCTGCAGTTGTCATTTAGCCACCTGAGGTGATGTTTCTTTGCAATATGTTCAGGTGATATGAATTGGGTAAATGGTTGTTTGGGTTATTTATACCACATGGTGATATCCCCTCAGGTGCCTATTATTCCTAAATCCTAAATCACCTCAAACCCATTTTGACAAATGTACAAATATCATAAAGCATTAATGTAGCGATCTTTCACCTCATGACAAATCACCTGCATTTTTTTGCAAAATAAAATGTAAAATAAGGGCTAAACGACTACTGCATTACATCGATGGCACCTCAATATAATGTTGAGTTGCCAAATCACTTGGAACCAATTTACAGCAAAATGATAATGTTACTTTAGGTGGCCTAAATGAATACTACAGTCCTTTCACCGGTTTTATAAGTCACCTGGAACCATTTTAGTAAAAAGAAAAATATTACTTGTCCTAATTGACTACTGCTGACTTTTATAGATCCATAGATTGGTGAAACCTTTTTGGTAAAATAAAAATGTCACATCAGGTGTCCATAAACTCCACCGACCTTCAATGTTCTTGGATCAATTGAACACAGTCTTGGCAAAATGCAATATATCCTCAGGTGGCTAAACAACAACCTCAAACCTTTTACCAGCTCATTGTTCCTTATGTTACTTTTGAAAACTAAAAATATCACCTCAGGTGTGTTTTAGGACTGCCATGGACCTTTCACTAACACTAGATGTCAATGGACCACTTCATAAAATAAAATTTCTAGATCAGCTGCCTTGAACAACCTGCTGATCCTTAAAATATTCATAGATACCTAGACCATTCTGGCAAAATAAAATATCAGCTCAGGTGCCTCACCTTTGTCCAAACCCATAAGTCTCAAGCCATTTTTGGGCAAAAAATATAAATATATATCAGGTACATTAGTGTAAAAATATCTTTTTTTCGTTGCTAAATAACCTGCAACCTTTTTTGAAAAATAAAATGCTTTTCATTGGCCAAATGACCACTGCATCACATTCACCATGTTTCCATGGATCACCTGAACCCTTTTTTGCAAAGAAAATAGCGCCCAGCGGTTTTGATGTGATCTTTTACCACCTCCAATCACTAAAACCCTTTGGCAACAACAAAACATATCCTCTGGTGGCCTCAATGACTGACTTTATACCAGCAGTGTCAATTACTTAAAACATTTTAGCAAAAAATCGGTTTGAATAAATGAGCACCATTGATCCTTCACGCAGCTGTTTCTCACCAACAAGCATTTTTGAAAATTAAAAGGTCTAACTTGGGTTGTAAACAGCCATGAAGAAACTTTCAATCAGGTCTATAGATTTATGGAGTATGTTTTGTAAAGCAAAACTATCACCTCATGTTGTCTAAATGACCAAACAGACCTTTTACACTAATTCAAATGACTGTTAAATTGTGCAAAAAAAACATCCTCCGGCTGGCCTAAATGACAACTGAAGATCTCACTCTAGATACATTAATTAGCTGGATCCCAGTTTGGGAAAATGCATTCCCTCAGTGGCCAAACAATAACCTCAAACCTTTCACACCAGCTCCATTAATCACCGGAACTCATTTAAAACTGGCTGTCACCTCTCATGTTAAGCAACCACTGTGGACAGTCACCTCAGCTCCAGATATCATGAATCACTTTTGCAATAAAAATTTCACTTCAGGTGGTTAAATAACCATCGTGAGTTTCTGAGTCTCACAGATCACCTGGAACCTGTTTTGCAAAATAATATAATTTCCGTTGGCCTAATTACTCAGCACAACCTCAGGTGACCTAAATTACCACCGCCTACCTTTTGCCCCAACCATAAATCACCTGAAATTTTTTTTTTCAAAATAAATATATCACCCAGGTGACCTAAGCGACAATCTCTTTCACTCACTTTCCATAAATCGCCTGCAGCCCATTTTCAGCAATCTGTAATTTCACCAGTTGCCTAAACAACTACTGGGAACTTTGAATCTGGCTTCATAGTTACCTGATCTTTTATGCAACAAATGAAAATATCACCCAGGTGTATTAAAGGACCTTTACCTTTGGTCCATTACTCCTGGAACTCGTGTTTGATAAAATCAAAATACCTCAGGAGGCACAATAGTTACTGCAGATCCAGGATCAGGTATGTGTATCCAGGTAAGTGATTTGTGTTGTTATTTAGGCTACCTGGTGTTGCTGCAATTTTCATGTGATGGATCGGCAGGTCTGTTGGTTATTAGACCACTTGAGTGATATCATCAGTACTACCTTTTTCCCAAACTATAAATCACCTCAAACCCGTTTTTTGAAATCAGTAATACCACATCTGGTGCGTTAATGAAAGCAGATGTTTCACTTTGCTAGACAAATCACCTGCAACCCTTTTTGCAAAATAAAATGTTGTCTTGGGTGGCTAAATGATTACTTCAATATATTGTATGTATTGCCTAATAAGTGTTGGTTGCCATAAATAACCTGGATCAATTTTGTAAAAATGAATGAACTGAATTCCATGTGGCCTAAATGACCACTGTAGACCTTTCACCTCGTTTATAAATCATCTGGAACCAATTTTTGTAAAATAAACATCTTACTCTGGGCCTAAATGACCACTGCAGACCATTTATCCAGGTGCTATAAATCACTGGAACCGATTTCTGGCAAGAGAATAGAAATATTATTCTTGTGGCCTGAGAACTGCAGAGACCTTTCACCTAGGCTCCGTCGTCACCTGGAACAATTTTTTAGTAGTAAAAACATTAATTCAGGTGGCCTCTGATTATCGCAGATTTTATTCAGATCCATAAGTGCCTGGAAACCATTTTTGGTAAAATAAAAATGTCATCTATGTCCAAAACAAACTCCACAGGCCTTCTGTGTTTCCATAATCAATTGAACACAGTCTTGTCAAAAATACAAATGTCACCTCAGGGCCTAAACAACAATCTCAAACCTTTACACTGGCTCCATTAGTTACTTACAAGCCACTTTTGAAAATCTAAATATCACCTCAGGTGACTTTTACAACTGTGGACCTTTCACCCAACACCAGATCTCAACTGGAACCGATTTTTTTAAAATAATAATTTAGCTCAGTGACTTGAATAACCACTGCTGATTCTTCAAAAATGATTCATAGATCACCTGGAATCATTTCAGGCAAAATAAAATATCACCCTTGTGCTACTTTTTACCCAAACCCCGCAAATCACCTCAAACCCATTTTTGGCAAAAATATAAATATCACATCAGGTAGCGTTTGTAAAAATAGATCTTTCGCCTGCTAGACAAATAACCTACAACCCATTTTTGCAAAATAAAGTTACCCAGGTGTCTATGGAAGACGTATCCCTCTGGTGGCCTCTCAGACCACTTTGACTTTTTGCCCGCTCCATCAATCATCAAAACATTTTTGCATAAAATCACCTCAGGTGGAATAAATAACCACCGTGATCTTCACTGCAGCTATTGACTCCCAAAATCCATTTTTGAAAAAATAAAAATTAAACTCAGGTGGCTTAAAGAACCATGAAGAACTTTCAATCAGGCTCCATAGATCGCTGGACATGTTTTTGGCAAACTAAAATATCACCCATGCTGTCTAATAGACTAAACAGACCTTTTACCCCAATTCATATAACCTGGAACAATTGCAGCAAAAGAAACATCACCTCAGGTGGCCTCGTGGCAACTCAGATCTTTACTCTGTAAACATTAATTACCTGGATCTGGTTTTGGAGGAAAAAATACAATATCACCTCATGGCCAAACAATAACCTCAAACCTTTCACCAGCTCCATTAATCACCTGGAACCACTTTTAAAACTTGAAATATCGCCCATGGCTTAATCGGCCACTGTGGACAGTTCACCCTCGGCTCCAGATATCTTGGAATCACTTTTTGCAAAAAATTTCACTCCAGGTGGGTTAAAATAAACATCGTGGACTTTTCAATTGCTCCATAGATCACTGAAATCTTTTTGGCAAAAACAAATTATCATTTAGGTGGCTAAATGACCCCTCACCTGCCTTTTTTAACCTCAGGTGACCCAAATTGCCACCGTCACCTTTTACCCCAATCCCATAAATCACCTGAAATTTTTTTTTTGGCAATAAATATATCTCCATTGACCTAGTGACAACCTCAGACCTTTCACCCCAGCTTCATAAATCACCTGCAAACCATTTTCAGCAACTACATAAATTTCACCTCAGGTGGCCTAAACAACTACTGAGGTACTTTGAATCTGGCTCCATAGATCACATGAAACCCTTTTATGCAACAAATGAAAATATCACTTCAGGTGGCATAAAGGACCATGTACCCTTGCTCCATACATAACCTGGAACACATGTTTGATCAAAATAAAAATATTACCTCTGGTGTAAATAATGAGCACTGCAAATCCAGGGATCCAGGTAATTAATGTATCTAGAGTAAAACACCAGAAGAATATTTAGGGCCACCTGAGGATGTTTCTTTTTGCTACAATTTGTTCCAGGTGATATGAATCTGGGGAAAAAGGTATGTTTAGGTCATTTAGACCACATAAAGTGATATCACCTCAGGTGCCTACCTTTTACCCAAACCCCATAAATCACCTCAAACCCTTTTTTTGACAAAGAACACAAATATCACATTAATGTAAAAAAATAGATCTTTCACCACTGCTATACAAATCACCTGCAACCCATTTTTTGCAAAAATAAAAATGTCAAACCAGGTGGCCTAAACGACCACTGCATCACATCGCATGGCACCTCAATAAAAGTGTTGAGGTGCCATAAATCACTTGGAACCAATTTACAGCAAAAAATGAATAGAAATGTCACCCCAGGTGGCCTAAATGAATACTGCAGACCTTTCACCTCGGTTTCATAAGTCACCTGGAACCAATGTTTAGTAAAAATAAAAACATTACTTCTGGTGGCCTAAATGACCACTGCTGATCTTTTACTCCAGATCCATAAATTACCTGGAACCCATTTTTGGTAAAAATAAAAAAGTCACTTCAGGTGTCCAAAACAAACTTCACAGACCTTTCACAATGTTTCCTTAGATCAATTGAACACAGTCTTGGCAAAAATACAAATATCACCTCAGGTGGCCTAAACAGCAACCTCAAACCTTTTACACCAGACCCATTAGTTACTTACAAGCCACTTTTTTAAAAAGTAAAAATATTACCTCAGGTGTCTTTTAGGACTGCCAATCACTTTTCACCCCAACACCAGATGTCTACTGGAACTGATTTTTTGCAAAAATAAAATTTTCAGCTCAGCTGTCTTGAACAACCACTGCTGATCCTTTAAAATGACTCCATAGATCACCTGGAACCATTTTTGGCAAAAATAATAATATCACCTCAGGTGCTACCTTTTACACAAACCCCTTAAATCACCTCAAACCCATTTTTTGGCAAAAAATACAAATATCACATCAGGTAGCATTAAGATAAAAAACAGATCTTTCACCCTTGCTAGAAAAATCACCTGCAACCCATTTTTTGCAAAAATAAAAATCTCACCCCAGGTGGCCTAAATGACCACTGCATCACATTCACCAAGTCTCCTTAGGTTACCTGAAGCCCATTTTTTGCAAAACAAAAATAGCACCCCAGTAGTCTACTGTGAATCTTTTTCCTCACCTCCAGAAATCACCTAAAATGCTTTTGGCAACAACAAAAACATATCCCCTGTGGTGGCCTCAATGACCATTTTGGACTTTTTACACCTGCTCCATCAATCACCTAAAAAACATTTTTTGCAAAAAAAAATCACCTGAGGTGGAATAAATGACCACCATTGATCTTTCACTACAGTGTTTTAACTCATCAAAAACCCATTTTTGAAAAAAATAAAAAAATTCAACTCGGGTGGCTTAAAGAACCATGAAGAAACTTTCAATCAGGCTCCATAGATCAGCTGTAGCATGTCTTTGGCAAAAACTAAAAATATCACCTCATGTTGTCTAAATGACCTAAACAGACCTTTTACCCCAGATTCATATCACCTATAACAAATTGCAGCAAAAAGAAACATCACCTCAGGTGGCCTAAATGACAACTGCAGATCTCTTTCTCTCGATACATTAATTAGCTGGATCCTAGTTTTGGGAAAAATACAAATATCACCTCAGGTGGCCAAATAATAACCTCAAACCTTTCACAACAGCTCCACTTATCACCTGCAACCCACTTTTCAAAAAAACTGAAAATATCGTCTCAGATGGCTTAAACAACCGCTGTGGACAGTTCACCTCAGCTCCAGATATCACTTGGAATCCACTGTTTTCAAAAGTAAAAATTTCACATCATGTGGGTTAAACAACCATTGTGGACTTTTCACAATTACTCCATAGATCACCTGGTACCTATTTTTGGCAAAAAATAAAATTATCATTTCAGGTGCCTAAGTGACCACCACCTGCCTTTAACTTCAGGTGACCTAAATTACCACTGCCTACCTTTTACCCCAATCCCATAAATCACCTGAAATGTTTTTTTGGCAAAAATTAATATTTCACCTCAGGTGACCTAAACAACAACCTCAGACCTTTCACCCCTGCTTCATAAATCACCTGCAACCCATTTTCAGCAACTATGTAAATTTTACCTCAGTTGGCCAAAACAACTACTGAGGAACTTTGAATCTGGCTCCATAGATCACCTGAATCCCTTTTATGCAACTAATGAAAATATTACCTCAGGTGGCATAAAGGACCTTTTACCCTTGCTCCATACATATATTGGAGCTCATGTTTGATAAAAATAAAAATATTACCTCATGTGGCCTAAATGAGCACTACAGATCCAGGGATCCAGGTAATTAATGTATCCAGAGTAAAAGATCTGCAGTTGTCATTTAGGCCACCTGAGGTGATGCTTCTTTTTGCTGCAATTTGTTCCAGGTGATATGAATCTGGGGTAAAAGGTCTGTTTAGGTCATTTAGACCACATGAGGTGATATCACCTCAGGTGCCTACCTTTTACCTAAACCCCATAAATCACCTCAAACCCATTTTCTGGCAAAAAACACAAATATCACATCAGTTAGCATTAACGTAAAAAATAGATCTTTCACCCCAGCTAGACAAACCACCTGCAACCAATTTTTTGCAAAAAATAAGGATGTCACCCCAGGTGGCCTAAACGACCAGTGCACCGCAATGCATGGCACCTCAATAAAAGTATTGAGGCGCCATAAATAACCTGGAACCAATTTACAGCAAAAAATTAATAGAAATGTCACCCCAGGTGGCCTAAATGAATACTGCAGACCTTTCACATCAGTTTCATGAATCACCTGGAACCAATTTTTAGTAAAAATAAAAACATTACCTCTGGTGGTCTAAATGACCACTGCAGACCTGTTATCCAGGTGCCATAAATCGCCTGGAACCGATTTCTGGCAAAAGTAATAGAAATATCACCCCAGGTGGCCTACATGACGACCACAGAACATTCACCTAGGCTCCATAAATCACCTGGAACCAATTTTTAGTAAAAATAAAAACATTACCTCAGTTGGCCTAAATGACGACTGCAGATCTTTTACTCCAGATCCATAAATCACCTAGAACCCATTTTTGTTAAAAATAAAAATGTCACTTCAGGTGTCCAAACAAACTCCTCAGACCTTTCACAATGTTTCCATAGATCAATTGAACACAGTCCTGGCAAAAATACAAATATCACTTCAGGTGGCCTAAACAACAACCTCAAACCTTTTACAGCAGCTCCACTAGTTACTTATAAGCCACTTTTTGGAAAACTAAAAATATCACCTCACTTGACTTTTAAGACTGCCATGGACCTTTCACCCCAACACCAGATGACAACTGGAACAGATTTTTTGCAAAAATAAAAATTTAAGCTCAGCTGGCTTGAATAACCACTGCTGATCTTTCAAAAGGACTCCATAGATCAACTGAAACCATTTCTGGCACAAATGAAAATATCACCTCAGGTGCTTCCCTTTTACCCAAACCCCATAAATCACCTCAAACCCATTTTTTGGCAAAAATGTGAATATCACATGCAGCATTAATGTAAAAATAGATCTTTCACCCAGCAGATAAATCACCTGCAACCCATTTTTTGCAAAAAAAATGTCACCCCAGGTGGCCTAAACGACCACTGCATCACATTCACCATGTCTCCATAGGTTACCTGGTACCCATTTTTTGCAAAAGAAAATTGACCCCTGGTAGTCTACTGTGAATCTTTTACCACACCTCCATCAATCACCTAAAACCCTTTTAGCAACAACAAAAACATATCCCCTCTAGTGGCCTCACTGACCACTTTGGACTTTTTACACCAGCTCCATCAATAACCTAAAAAACATTTTTGGCAAAAGAAAATCACCTCAGTTGGAATAAATGACCACCATTGATCTTTCACTGCAGCTATTTTACTTAGCAAAAACCCATTTTTGAAAAAAATAAAAATTTCAACTCGGGTGGCTTAAAGAACCATGAAGAAACTTTCAATCAGGCTCCATAGATCAGCTGGAGCATGTTTTTGACAAAAACTAAAAATATCACCTCATGCACTCTAAATGACCTAAACAGATCTTTTACCACAGATTCATATAACCTGGAACAAATTGCAGCAAAAAAAACATCACCTCAGGTGGCCTAAATGACAACTGCAGATCTTTTACTCTGGATACATTAATTACCTGGATTCCAGTTTTGGAAAAAACACAAGTATCACCTCATGTGGCCAAACAATAACCTCAAACCTTTCACACCAGCTCCATTAATCACCTGGAACCCACTTTTAAAAAAACTGAAAATATCACCTTCATGACTTAAACAACCACTGTGGACAGTTCACCTCAGCTCCAGAAATCACTTGGAATCCACGTTTTGTAAAAGTAAACATTTCACTTCAGGTGGGTTTAACAACCATCGCGGACTTTTCACAATTACTCCATAGATCACCTGGAACCTATTTTTGGCAAAATTAAAATTATCATTTCAGGTGGCCTAAATGACCACCACCTGCCTTTAACCTCAGGTGACCTAAATTACCAATTCCTATCTTTTACCCCAATCCCATAAATCACCTGTAATGTTTTTTTGGCAAAAATAAATATATCATATCAGGCGACCTAAACGACAACCTCAGACCTTTCACCCCAGCTTCATAAATCACCTCCAACCCATTTTCAGCAAATATATAAATTTCACCTCAGCTGGCCTAAAAACAACTGAGGAACTTTGAATCTGGCTCCATAGATCACCTGAAACCCTTTTATGCAACAAATGAATATATCACCTCAGGTGGCATAAAAGACCTTTTACCCTTCCTCCATACATAACCGGGAACCCATGTTTTATAAAATTAAAAATATTACCTCAGGTGGCCTAAATGACAACTGCAGATCTCTTTCTCTCAATGCATTAATTAGCTGGATCCTAGTTTTGGGAAAAATACAAATATCACCTCAGGTGGCCAAACAATAACCTCAAACCTTTCACAACAGCTCCATTTGTCACCTAGGACTCACTTTTAAAAAAACTGAAAATATCATCTCAGATGGCTTAAACAACCACTGTGGACAGTTCACCTCAGCTCCAGTTATCACTTGGAATCCACTTTTTGCAAAAGTAAAAATTTCACATCATGTGGGTTAAACAGCCATTGTGGACTTTTCACACTTACTCCAATAGATCACCTGGAACCTATTTTTGGCAAAATTAAAATTATCATTTCAGGTGGCCTAAATGACCGCCACCTGCCTTTAACCTCAGGTGACCTTAATTACCACTGCCTACCTTTTACCCCAATCCCATAAATCACCTGAAATGTTTTTTCGGCAAAAATAAATATATCACCTCAGGTGACAAAAACGTCAACCTCAGACCTTTCACCCCAGCTTCATAAATCACCTGCAACCCATTTTCAGCAACTATATAAATTTCACCTCAGGTGGCCTAAGCAACTACTGAGGAACTTTGAATCTGGCTCCATAGATCACTTGAAACCCTTTTATGCAACAAATGAAAATATCACCTCAGGTGGCATAAAGGACCTTTTACCCTTGCTCCATACATAACCTGGAACTCATGTTTGATAAAAATAAAAATATTACCTCATGTGGAATAAATGAGCACTGCAGATCCAGGGATCCATGTAATTAATGTATCCAGAGTAAAACATCTGTAGTTGTCATTTAGGCCACCTGAGGTGATGTTTCTTTCAGCTGCAATTAGTTCCAGGTGATATGAATCTTGGGTAAAAGGTCTGTTTAGGTCATTTAGACCACATGAGGCGATATCACCTCAGGTGCCTACCTTTTACCCAAATCCCATAAATCACCTCAAACCCATTTTTTGGCAAAAAACACAAATATCACATCAGGTAGTTTTATTGTAAAAAAATAGATCTTTCACCCCTGCTAGACAAGACACCTGCAACCCATTTTTTGCAAAATTAAAAATGTCACCCCAGGTAGCCTAAACGACCACTGCATCACATCGCATGGCACCTCAATAAAAGTATTGAGGTGCCATAAATCACCTGGAACCAATTTTCAGCAAAAAAATGAATAGAAATATCACCCCAGGTGGCTTAAATGAATGCTGCAGACCTTTCACCTCGGTTTCATAAATCACCTGGAACCAATTTTTAGTAAAAATAAAAACATTACCTCTGGTTGCCTAAATGGCTACTGCAGACCTTTCATCCAGGTGCCATAAATCACCTGGAACCTATTTCTGGAAACATGAATAAAAATATCACCCCAGGTTGCCGACATGACTACCACAGAACTTACACCTAGGCTCCATAAATCAAATGAAACCATTATTTAGTAAAAATAAAAACATTACCTCAGTTGGCCTAAATGAACACTGCAGATCTTTAAAGCAGATCCATAAATTACCTAGAACTCATTTTTGGTAAAATTAAAAATGTCCCATAGGTGTCCAAAACAAACTCCTCAGACCGTTCACATTGTTTCCTTAGATCAATTGAACACAGACTTGGCAAAAATACAAATCTCACCTCAGGTGGCCTAAACAACAACCTCAAACCTTTTACACCAGCTCCATTGGTTACTTACAAGCCACTTTTTGAAAAACTAAAAATATCACCTCAGGTGACTTTAACGGCTACCATGGACCTTTCACCCCAACACCAGATGTCAACTGGAACCGATTTTTTGCAAAATTAAAAATTTAAGCTCAGCTGGCTTGAACAACAACTGCTGATCTTTCAAAATGACTCCATATATCTCCTGGAACCATTTCTGGGGGAAAAAAATATCACCTCAGGTGCCTACCTTTTACCCAAACCCCATAAATCATCTCAAGCCCATTTTTTGGCAAAAAATACAAATATCACATCAGATAGCATTAATGTAAAAAATAGATCTTTCATCCCACCTAGACAAATCACCTGCAACCCATTTTTTGCAAAAATAAAAAAATCACCCCAGGTGGCCTAAACAACCACTGCATCACATTCACCGTGTCTCCATAGATCACCTGGAACCCATTTTTTGCAAAAGAAAATAGCACCCCTGGTGGTCTGCTGTGAATCCCTTACCCCACCTCCATAAATCACCTAAAGCCCTTTTGGTAAGAACAAAAACATATTATCTCTAGTGGCCTCAATTACCACTTTGGACTTTTTACACCAGCTCAATCAATCACCTAAAACACTTTTTTGGCAAAAAAAAATCACCTCAGGTGGAATAAACGACCAGCATTGATCTTCCACTGCAGCTATTTAACTCACCAAAAACCCATTTTTAAAAAAAATAAAAAATGTCAACTCGGGTGGCTTAAACAACCATGAAGAAACTTTCAATCCTGCTCCATAGATCAGCTGGAGCATGTTTTTTGCAAAAACTAAAAATATCACCTCATGCTGTCTAAAAGACCTAAACAGACCTTTTACCCCAGATTCATATCACCTGGAAGAAATTGCTGCAAAAACAAACATCACCTCAGGTTGCCTAAATTACTACTGCAGATCTTCTACTCTGGATGCATTAATTACCTGGATCCTAGTTTTGGGGAAAATACAAATATCACCTAATGTGGCCAAACAATAACCTTTAACCTTTCATACCAGCTCCATTAATCACCTGGAACCCACTCTTAAAAAAACTGAAAATATCACCTCACATGGCTTAAACAACCACTGTGGACAGTTCACCTCAGCTCCACATATTACTTGGAATCCATTGTTTGTAAAAGTAAAAATTTCACTTCAGGTGGGTTAAACAACCATCGTGGACTTTTCACAATTACTCCATAGCTCATCTGGAACCCATTTTAGGCAAAAATGAAATGATCATTTCAGGTGGCCTAAATGACCACCAGCTCTCTTTAACCTCAGGAAACTTAAATTACCACTGCCTACCTTTTACCACAATCCCATGAATCACCTGAAATTTTTTTTGGCAAAAATAAATATATCACCTCAGGTGACCTAAACAATAACCTCAGACCTTTCACCCCAGCTTCATAAATCACCTGCAACCCATTTTCAGAAAATATATAAATTTCACCTCAGCTGGCATATACAACTATTGAGGAACACTGAATCTGGCTCCATAGATCACCCGAGAACCTTTTATGCAACAAATGAAAATATCACTTCAGGTGGCATAAAGGACCTTTTACGCTTGTTCCATTCATAACCTGGAACTCAAGTTTGATAAAAATATAAACATTACCTCTGGTGGAATAAATGAGCACTGCAGATTCAGGGATCCAGGTAATTAATGTATCCAGAGCAAAAGATCTGCAGTTGTCATTTAGGCCACCTGAGGTGATGTTTCTTTTTGCTGTAATTTTTCCAGGTGATATGAATCTTGGGTAAAAGGTCTGTTTAGGTCATTTAGACCACATAAGGTGATATCACCTCAGGTGCCTACCTTTTACCCAAATACCATAAATCACCTCAAACCCAGTTTTTGGCAAAAAACACAAACATCACTTCAGGTAGCATTAATGTAAAAAACAGATCTTTCAACCCTGCTAGACAAATCACCTGCAGCCAATTTTTTGCAAAAATAAAAATGACACCCCAGGCAGCCTAAACGACCACTGCATCACATCGCATGGCACCTCAATAAAAGTATTCAGGCACCATAAATCACCTGGACCAATTTACAGCAAAAAATGATTAGAAATGTCACCCCAGGTGGCCTTAATGAATACTGCGGACCTTTCACCTTGGTTTCATAAATCACCTGGAACCAATTTTTAGTAAAAATAAAAACATTACCTCTGGTTGCTTAAATGACCACTGCAGACCTTTTATCCAGGTTCCATAAATCACCTGGAACCTATTTCTGGCAAAATGAATAGAAATATCATCCAGGTGGCCTACATGACCACCACAGAACTTTCACCTAGGCTCCATAAATCACCTGGAACCAATTTTTAGTAAAAATAAAAACATTACCTCAGTTGGTCTAAATGACCACTGAAGATCTTTTAAGCAGATCCATAAATTACCTAGAACCCATTTTTGGTAAAAATTAAAATGTCACATCAGGTATCCAAAACAGACTCCTCAGACCTTTCACAATGTTTCCATAGATCAATTGAACACAGTCTTGGCAAAAATACAAATATCACCTCAGATGGCCCAAACAACAACCTCAAACCTTTTACACCAGCTACATTAGTTACTTACAAGCCACTTTTTTAAAAACTAAAAATATCACCTCACGACTGCCATGGACCTTTCACCCCAACACCAGATGTCAACTGGAACCAATTGTTTGCAAAATTAAAAATTTCAGCTCAGCTGGCTTGAACAACCACTGCTGATCTTTCAAAATGACTCCATAGATCACCTGGAACAAATTCTGGGAAAAATAAAAATATCACCTCAGGTGCTTACCTTTTACCAAAACCCCATAAATCACCTCAAACATATTTTTTGGCAAAAAATACAAATATCACATCAGATAGCATCAATGTAAAAAAATAGATCTTTCACCCTTGCTGGACAAATCACCTGCAACCCATTTTTTGTAAAAATAAAAATATCATTCCAGGTGGCCTTAACGACCACTGCATCACATTCACCGTGTCTCAATAGATCACCTGGAACCCATTTTTTGCAAAAGAAAATAGCACCCCTGGTGGTTCACAGTGAATCTTCTACCTCACCTCCATAAATCACCTAAAACCCTTTTGGCAACAACAAAAACATATCACCTCTAGTTGCCTCAATTACCACTTTGGACTTTTTACACCAGCTCCACCCATCACCTAAAAACCTTTTTTGGCAAAAAAAATCACCTCAGGTGGAAAAAATGACCAGCATTGATCTTTCACTGCAGCTATTTAACTCACCAAAAACCCAATTTGGAAAAAAATAAAAAATGTCAACTTGGGTGGCTTAAAGAACCATGAAGAAACTTTCAATCAGGCTCCATAGATCAGCTGGATCATGTTTTTGCAAAACCAAAAAATATCACCTCATGCTGTCTAAATGACCTAAACAGACCTTTTACCCCAGATTCATATCACCTGGAACAAATTGCAGCAAAAAGAAACATCACCTCAGGTGGCCTAAATGACAACTGCAGATCTTTTACTCTGTAAACATTAATTACCTGGATCCTAGTTTTGGGAAAAATACAAATATCACCTCATGTGGAAAAACAATAACAGTAAACTTTTCATAACAGCTCCATTAATCACCTGGAACCCACTTTAAAAAAAAACTGAAAATAATACCTCACAAGGCTTAAACAACCACTGAGGACAGTTCACCTCAATTTTACATTAATGTAAAAAACAGATCTTTCACCCGTGCTCGACAAATCACTGGAAACCCATTTTTTGCAAAATTAAAAATGTCATCCCAGGTGGCCTAAACAAACACTGCATCACATTGCATGATGCTTCAATAAAAGAATTGAGGTGCCACAAATCACCTGGAACCAATTTACAGCAAAAAATGAATAGAAATGTCACCCCAGGTTGCCTAAATGAATACTGCAGACCCTTCACCTCGGTTTCATAAATCACCTGGAACCAATTTTTAGTAAAAATAAAAACATGACCTCTGGTGGCCTAAATGACCACAGCTGAACTTTTACTCCATATCCATAAATTACCTGAACCCATTTTTGTTAAAAATAAAAATGTCACATCAGGTGTCCAAAACAAACTCCACAGACCTTTCACAATGTTTCCATAGATCAATTGAACACAGTCTTGGCAAAAATACAAATATCACCTCAGGTGGCCTAAACAACAACCTCAAACCTTTTATTCCAGCTCCATTAGTTACTTACAAGCCACATTTTGAAAAACTAAAAATATCACCTCAGGTGACTTTTAGGACTGCCATGTACTTTTCACCCCAACACCAGATATCAACTGGAACCGACGTTTTGCAAAATTAAAAATTTCAGCTCAGCTGGCTTGAACAACCACTGCTGATCCTTCTGATTGACTCCATAGATCAGCTGGAACCATTTATGGCAAAAAGAAATATCACCTCAGGTGCCTACCTTTTACCCAAACCCCATAAATCACCTCAAACCCATTTTTTTGGCAAAAAATACAAATATCACATCAGGTAGCAATAATGTAAAAAATTGATCTTTCACCCCTGCTAGACAAATAACCTGCAACCCATTTTTTGCAAAAAAAAACAATGTCACCACAGGTGGCCTAAACGACCACTGCATCACATCACAGAGTCTAAATAGATCACCTGGAACCCATTTTTTGCAAAAGAAAACAGCACCCCTGGTGGCCTACTGTGAATCTTTGATGTCACCTCCAGAAATCACCTAAAACACTTTTGGCAACAACAAAAACATATTCCCTCTGTTGGCCTCAGTGACCACTTTGTACTTTTTACACCGGCTCCATCAATCACCTAAGAAACATTTTTGGCAAAAAACAAAATCACCTCAGATGGAATAAACGACCACCATTGATCTTTCACTCCAGCTATTTAACACACCAAAAACCCATTTTGGAAAAAAATAAAAAATTTAAACTCAGGTGCCTTAAAGAACCATGAAGAAACTTTCAATCAGGCTCCATAGATCAGCTGGAAGATGTTTTTGGCAAAAACTAAAAATGTCACCCAATGTGGTCTAAATGACCTAAACAGACATTTTAACTCAGATTCATATCACCTGGAACAAATTGCAGCAAAAACAAACATCACGTCAGGAGGCCTAAATGACAACTGCAGATGTTTTACTCTGGATACATTAATTACCTTGATCCCAGTTTTAGGAAAAATACAAATATCACCTCAGGTGGCCAAACAATAACCTCAAACCTTTCATACCAGCTCCATTAATCACCTGGAACCCACTTTTAAAAAAACTGAAAAAATATCACCTCCCATGGCTTAAACGACCACTGTGGACAGTTCACCTCAGCTCCAGATATCACCTGGAATCCACTGTTTGCAAAGGTAAAAATTTCACTTCAGGTGGGTTAAACAACCATCGTGGATTTTCACAATTACTCCATAATTCACATGGAACCTATTTTTGGCAAAAATAAAATTATTATTTCAGGTGGCCTAAATGACCACTGCCTACATTTTACCGCAATCTCATGAATCCTCTAAAATGATTTTTTTTTGGGCAAAAATAAATATATCGCCTCAGGGGTCTTAAACAACAAACTCAGACCTTTCACCCCAGCTTCATAAATCACCTGCAACCCATTTTCAGCAAATATATAAATTTCACCTCAGGTGGCCTAAACAACTACTGAGGAACTTTGAATCTGGCTCCCTAGGTCACCTGTAACCCTTTTATGCAACAAACAAAAATATCACCTCAGTTGGCCTAAATGAGCACTGCAGATCCAGGGATTCAGGTAATTAATATATCCAGAGTAAAAGACCTGAGCTGATGTTTCTTTTGCTGCAATTTGTTCAAGGTGATATGAATCTGGATGAAAAGGTCTGTTTAAGTCACTTAGACCACACTAGGTGATATCACCTCATTTGTCTACCTTTTACTCAAACCCCATAAATCACCTAAAACCCATTTTTTGGCAAAAAAACACAAATATCACATCAGGTAGCATTAATGTAAAAAACAGATCTTTCACCCCTGCTAGACAAATCACCTGCAACCCATTTTTTGCAAAATTAAAAATGTTACCCCAGGTGGCCTAAACAACCACTGCATCACATCGCATGGTGCCTCAATAAAAGTATTGAGTCCATAAATCACCTAGAACCAATTTACTGCAAAAAATGAATAGAAACCTCACTCCAGGTGGACTAAATGAATACTGCAGACCTTTCATCTCGGTTTCATAAATCACCTGGAACCACTTTTTAGTAAAATTAAAAACATTACCTCTGGTGGCCTAAATGACGACTGCTGATCTATTACTCTAGATATATAAATTACCTGGAACCCATCTTTCGTATCAATAAAAATGTCACATCAGGTGTCCAAAACAAACTCCTCAGACCTTTCACAGTATTTCCACAGATGAATTGAACACAGTCTTGGCAAAAATACAAATATCACCTCACGTGGCCTAAACAACAACCTCAAACCTTTTACACCAGCACCATTAGTTACTTACAAGCCATCTTTTTGAAAAAACTAAAAATATCACCTCAGGTGTCTTTTAAGACTGCCATGGACCTTTCACCCCAACACGAGATATCAAGTGGAACCGATTTTGTGCAAAAATAAAAATTTCAGCTCAGCTGGCTTAAACAACCTCTGCTGACCTTTCAAAATGACTCCATAGATCACCTGGAATCATTTTTGGGAAAAATAAAAATATCACCTCATGTGCCTACCTTTTACCCTAACCCCATAAAACACCTCAAACCCATTTTTTGCAGAAATAAAAATGTCACCTCAGGTGGCCTAAACGACCACTGCATCACATTCACCATGTCTCCATTGATCACTTGGAACCCACTTTTTGCAAAAGAAAATAGGACCCCTGGTGGTCTAAAGCTCGACTGTGAATCTTTTACTTCACCTCCCTCCATAAAACACCTAAAATCCTTTTGGCAACAACAAAAACATATTCCTTCTGGTGGCCTCAGTGACCACTTTGGACTTCTTACACCAGCTCCATCAATCACCTTAAAACCTTTTTTGGAAAAACAAAAATCACCTCAGGTGGAATAAACGACCACCATTGATCTTTCACTGCAGCTGTTTATCTCATCAAAAACCCATTTTGGAAAAAAATAAAAAATTTCTACTTGGGTGGCTTAAAGAACCATGAAGAAACTTTCAATCAGGATCCATAGATCAGCTGGAGAATGTTTTTGGCAAAAACTAAAAATATCACCTCATGTTGTCTAAATGACCTAATCAGACCTTTTACAACAGATTCATATGATCTGGAACAAATTGCAGCAAAAAGAAACATCACCTCAGGAGGCCTAAATGACAACTGCAGATCTTTTACTCTGGATACACTAATTACCTGGATCCCAGTTTTGGGAAAAATGCAAATATCACCTCGGGTGGCCAAACAATAACCTCAAACCCTTCATACCAGCTCCATTAATCACCTGGAACCCACTTTTAAAAAAACTGAAAAAATATCATCTCACATGGCTTAAACGACCACTGTGGACAGTTCACCTCAGCTCCAGATATCACCAGGAATCCACTGTTTGCAAACATAAAAATTTTACTTCAGGTGGGTTAAACAACCATTGTGGACTTTTCACAATTACTCCATAATTCACATGGAACCTATTTTTGGCAAAAATAAAATTATTATTTCAGGTGGCCTAAATGACCACTGCCTACCTTTTACCACAATCTCATGAATCCTCTAAAATGATTTTTTTTTGGCAAAAATAAATATATCACCTCAGGTGACCTAAACGACAACCTCAGACCTTTCAACCCAGCTTCATAAATCACCTGCAACCCATTTTCAGCAAATATATAAATTTCACCTCAGGTGGCCTAAACAACAACTGAGGAACTTTGAATCTGGCTCCATAGATCACTTGAAACCCTTTTATGCAACAAATGAAAATATCACCTCAGGTGGCATAAAGGACCTTTTACCCTTGCTCAATACATAACCTGGAACTCATGTTTGATAAAAATAAAAATATTACCTCAGGTGGAATAAATGAGCACTGCAGATCCAGTGATCCATGTAATTAATGTATCCAGAGTAAAAGATCTGCAGTTGTCATTTAGACCACCTGAGGTGATGTTTTTTTTGCTGCAATTTCTTCCAGGTGATATGAATCTGGGTTAAAAGGTCCATTTAGGTCATTTAGACCACATAAAGTGATATTACCTCAGGTGCCTACCTTTTACCTAAACCCCATAAATCACCTCAAACCCATTTTTTGGCAAAAAATACAAATATCACATCAGGTAGCAATATTGTAAAAAATAGATCTTTCAGCCCTGCTAGACAAATCACCTGCAACCCATTTTTTGCAAGAATAACATCACCCAGGTTTCGTAAACGACCACTGCATCACATTGCATGGCACCTCAATAAAAGTATTGAAGTGCCATAAACCACCTGGACCAATTTACAGCAAAAAATGAATAGAAATGTCACCCCAGGTGACCTAAATGAATACTGCAGAACTTTCACCTTGGTTTCATAAATCACCTGGAACCAATTTTTAGCAAAAATAAGAACATTACCTCTGGTTGCCTAAATGACCACTGCAGACCTTTTATCCAGGTGCCATAAATCACCTGTGACCAATTTCTGGCAAAATGAATAGAAATATCACCCCAGGTTGCCTACATGACTACCACAGAACTTTCATCTAGTCTCCATAAATCACCTGGAACCAATGTTTAGTAAAAATAAAAACATTACCTCAGTTGGCCTAAATGAACACTGCAGATCTTTTAAGCAGATCCATAAATTACCTAGAACCCATTTTTGGTAAAAATAAAAATGTCACATCAGGTGTCCAAACCAAACTCCTCAGACCGTTCACAATGTTTCCATTGATCAATTGAACACAGTCTTGGCAAAAATACAAATATCACCTCAGGTGTCCTAAACAACAACCTCAAATCTTTTACAGCAGCTCCATTAGTTACTTACAAGCCACTTTTGGAAAAACTAAAAATATCACCTCAGGTGACTTTTACGACTGCCATGGACCTTTCACCCCAACATCAGATGTCAACTGGAACCGATTTTTGCAAAAAATTAAAATTTAAGCTCAGCTGCCTTGAACAACCTCTGATGATCTTTCAAAATGACTCCATAGATCTCCTGCAACCATTTCTGGGAAAAATAAAAATATCACCGCAGGTGCCAACCTTTTACCCAAACCCCACAAATCACCTCAAACCCATTTTTTGGCAAAAAATACAAATATCACATCAGATAGCATTAATGTAAAAAGCAGATCTTTCACCCCGGCTAGACAAATCACCAACAACCTATTTTTTGCAAAAATAAGAATATCACCCCAGGTGGCATAAATGACCACTGCATCACATTCACCGTGTCTCCATAGATCACCTGGAACCCATTTTTTTGCAAAAGAAAATAGCACCCCTGGTGGTCTACAGTGAATCTTTTACCTCACCTCCAAAAATCACCTAAAACCCTTTTGGCAACAATGAAAACATATCGCCTCTAGTGGCCTCAATTACCACTTTGGACTTTTTACATCAGCTCCATCAATCACCTAAAAAACTTTTTTGGCAAAAAAAATCACCTCAGGTGGAATAAACGACCAGCATTGATCTTTCATTACAGCTATTTAACTCACCGAAAACCCATTTTTGAAAAAAATAAAAAATGTCAACTCGGGTGGCTTAAAGAACCATGAAGAAACTTTCAATCAGTCTCCATAGATCAGCTGGAGCATGTTTTTGAAAAAACAAAAAATATCACCTCATGCTGTCTAAATGACCTAAACAGACCTTTTTACCACAGATTCATATCACCTGGAACAAATTGCAGCAAAAAGAAACATCACCTCAGGTGGCCTAAATGACAACTGCAGATCTTTTACTCTGGATACATCAATTACCTGGATCCTAGTTATGGGAAAAATATAAATATCACCTCATGTGGCCAAACAATAACCTTTAACCTTTCATACCAGCTCCATTAATCACCTGGAACCCACTTTAAAAAAAATGAAAATATCACCTCACATGGCTTAAGCAACCACTGTGGACAGTTCACCTCAGATCCAGATATCACTTGGAATCCACAGTTTGCAAAAGTAAAAATTTCTCTTCAGTTGGGTTAAACAACCATCGTGGACTTTTCACAATTACTTCATAGATCACCTGGAACCTATTTTTGGCAAAAATAAAATGATCATTTCAGGTGGCCTAAATGACCACCAGCTGCCTTTAACCTTAGGTGACCTAAATTACCACTGACTACTTTTAACCCCAATCCCATAAATCACCTGAAATGTTTTTTTGGCAAAAATAAATGCATCACCTCAGGTGATCTAAACGACAACCTCAGACCTTTCTCCCTAGCTTTATAAATCACCTGCAACCCATTTTCAGCAAATATATAAATTTCACCTCAGGTGGCCTAAACAACTACTGAGGAACATTCAATCTGGCTCCATAGATCACCTGAGAACCTTTTATGCAACAAATGAAAATATCACTTCAGGTGGCCTAAATGACCTTTTACGCTTGCTCCATACATAACCTGGAACTCAAGTTTGATAAAAATAAAAATATTACCTCTGGTGGAATAAAATGAGCACTGCAGATCCAGGGATCCAGGTAACTAATGTATCCAGAGTAAAAGATCTGCAGTTGTCATTTAGGCCACCTGAGGTGATGTTTCTTTTTGCTGCAATTTGTTCCAGGTGATATGAATCTGGGGTAAAAGGTCTGTTTAGGTCATTTATACCACATGAGCTGATATCACCTCAGGTGCCTACCTTTTACTCAAACCCCATAAATTGACTGAAAACCATTTTTTAGCAAAACACACTAATCTCACATCAGGTAGCATTAATGTAAAAAATAGATCTTTCACTCCTGCTCAACAAATCACCGGCAACCCATTTTTTGCAAAAATAAAAATGTCATCCCAGTTGGCCTAAACGAACACTGCATCACATTGCATGATGCCTCAATAAAAGTATTGAGGCGCCACAAATCACCTGGAACCAATTTACAGCATAAAATGAATAGAAATGTCACCCTAGGTTGCCTAAATGAATACTGTTGACCTTTCACCTCGGTTTCATAAATCACCTGGAACCAATTTTTAGTAAAAATAAAAACATGACCTCTGGTGGCCTAAATGACCACAGCTGAACTTTTACTCCAGATCCATAAATTACCTGAACCCATTTTTGGTAAAAATTAAAATGTCACATCAGGTGTCCAAAACAAACTCCACAGACCGTTCGCAATGTTTCCATAGATCAATTGAACACAGTCTTGGCAAAAATACAAATATCACCACAGGTGGCCTAAACAACAACCTCAAACCTTTTACTCCAGCTAAATTAGTTACTTACAAGCCACATTTTGAAAAACTAAAAATATCACCTCAGGTGACTTTTAGGACTGCCATGTACCTTTCAACCCAACACCAGATATCAACTGGAACCGACTTTTTGCGAAAATAAAAATTTCAGCTCAGCTGGCTTGAACAACCACTGCTGATCCTTCTGATTGACTCCATAGATCAGCTTGAACCATTTATGGCAAAAACAAATATCACCTCAGGTGCCTACCTTTTACCCAAACCCATAAATCACCTCAAACCCATTTTTTTTGGCAAAAAATACAAATATCACATCAGGTAGCAATAATGTAATAAATGGATCTTTCACCCCTGCTATACAAATAACCTGCAAACCATTTTTTGTAAAAAAAAAAAAAAAACATTGTCACCACAGGTGGCCTAAACGACCACTGCATCATATCACAGTGTCTAAATAGATCACCTGGAACCCATTTTTTGCAAAAGAAAACAGCACCCCTGATGGTCTACTGTGAATCTTTGATGTCACCTCCAGAATTCACCTAAAACACTTTTGGCAACAACAAAAACATATTCCCTCTGTTGGCCTCAGTGACCACTTCGGACTTTTTACACCAGCTCCATCAATCACCTAAGAAACATTTTTGGCAAAAAACAAAATCACCTCAGATGGAATAAACGACCACCATTGATCTTTCACTCCAGCTATTTAACACACCAGAAACCCATTTTGGAAAAAAATAAAAAATATAAACTCAGGTGCCTTAAAGAACCATGAAGAAACTTTCAATCAGTCTCCATAGATCAGATGGAAGATGATTTTGGCAAAAACTAAAAATATCACCCAATGTGGTCTAAATGACCTAAACAGACATTTTACCCCAGATTCATATCACCTGGAACAAATTGCAGCAAGAAGAAACATCACATCAGGTGGCTTAAATGACAACTGCAGATCTTTTACTCTGGATACATTAATTACCTTGATCGCAGTTTGGGGAAAAATACAAATATCACCTCAGGTGGCCAAACAATAACCTCAAACCTTTCATACCATCTCCATTAATCACCTGGAGCCCACTTTTAAAAAAACTGAAAAAATATCACCTCCCATGGCTTAAACAACCACTGTGGACAGTTCACCTCAGCTCCAGATATCACCTGGAATCCACTGTTTGCAAAGGTAAAAATTTCACTTCAGGTGGGTTAAACAACCATCGTGGATTTTTCACAATTACTCCATAATTCACATGGAACCTATTTTTGGCAAAAATAAAATTATAATTTAAGATGGCCTAAATGACCACTGCCTACATTTTACCACAATCTCATGAATCCTCTAAAATGATTTTTTTTGGCAAAAATAAATATATCACCTCAGGGGTCTTAAACAACAAACTCAGACCTTTCACCCCAGCTTCACAAATCACCTGCAACCCATTTTCAGCAAATATATAAATTTCACCTCAGGTGGCCTAAACAACTGCTGAGGAACTTTGAATCTGGCTCCCTAGGTCACCTGAAACCCTTTTATGCAACAAACGAAAATATCACCTCAGTTGGCCTAAATGAGCACTGCAGATCCAGGGATCCAGGTAATTAATGTATCCAGAGTAAAAGACATGAGCTGATGTTTCTTTTTGCTGCAATTTGTTCCAGGTGTTATGAATCTGGATGAAAAGGTATGTTTAAGTCACTTAGACCACACTAGGTGATATCACCTCATTTGCCTCCCTTTTACTCAAACCCCATAAATCATCTAAAACCCATTTTGGGGAAAAAAACAAAAATATCACATCAGGTAGCATTAATGTAAAAAATAGATCTTTCACCCCTGCTAGACAAATCACCTGCAACCCATTTTTTGCAAAATTAAAAATGTCACCCCAGGTGGCCTAAACAAACACTGCATCACATCGCATGGTGCCTCAATAAAAGTATTGAGGCTCCAAAAATCACCGAGAACCAATTTACAGCAAAAAATGAATAGAAATCTCACTCAAGGTGGACTAAATGAATACTGCAGACCTTTCATCTCCGTTTCATAAATCACCTGGAACCAATTTTTAGTAAAATTAAAAACATTACCTCTGGTGGCCTAAATGATGACTGCTGATCTATTACTCCAGATCCATAAATTACCTGGAACTCATTTTCCGTATAAATAAAAATGTCACATCAGGTGTCCAAAACAAACTCCTCAGACCTTTCACAGTGTTTCCACCAATCAATTGAACACAGTCTTGGCAAAAATACAAATATCACCTCACATGGCCTAAACAACAACCTCAAACCTTTTACACCAGCACCATTAGTTACTTACAAGCCACTTTTTGAAAAAACTAAAAATTTCACTTCAGGTGTCTTTTAAGACTGCCATGGACCTTTCACCCCAACACCAGATGTCAGCTGGAACCGATTTTGTGCAAAAATAAAAATTCAGCTCAGCTGGCTTAAACAACCACTGCTGACCTTTCAAAATGACTCCATAGATCACCTGGAACCATTTCTGAGAAAAATAAAAATATCACCTCAGGTGCCTACCTTTTACCCAAACCCCATAAATCACCTCAAACCCATTTTTGTTTGTCAAAAAACACAAATATCACATTAGGTTGCATTAATGTAAAAAATAGATCTTTCACCCTGCTAGACAAATCACCTGCAACCCATTTTTTGCAAAAATAAAAATGTCACCCCAGGTGGCCTAAACGACCACTGCATCACATTCACCATGTCTCCATTGATCGCCTGGAACCCATTTTTTGCAAAAGAAAATAGGACCCCTGGTGGTCTAAAGCTCAACTGTGAATCTTTTACTTCACCTCCCTCCATAAAACACCTAAAATCCTTTTGGCAACAACAAAAACATATTCCCTCTGGTGGCCTCAGTGACCACTTTGGACTTTTTATACCAGCTCCATCAATCACCTAAAAAACAATTTTGGAAAAACAAAAATCACCTCAGGTGGAATAAATGACCACCATTGATCTTTCACTGCAGCTATTTATCTCATCAAAAACCCATTTTGGAAAAAAATAAAAAATTTCTACTCGGGTGGCTTAAAGAACCATGAAGAAACTTTCAATCAGGATCCATAGATCAGCTGGAGAATGTTTTTGGCAAAAACTAAAAATATCACCTCATGTTGTCTAAATGACCTAAACAGACCTTTTACCACAGATTCATATGATCTGGAACAAATTGCAGCAAAAAGAAACATCACCTCAAGAGGCCTAAATGACAACTGCAGATCTTTTACTCTGGATACACTAATTACCTGGATCCCAGTATTGGGAAAATGCAAATATCACCTCAGGTGGCCAAACAATAACCTCAAACCTTTCATACCAGCTCCATTAATTACCTGGAACCCACTTTTAAAAAAACTGAAAAAATATCACCTCCCATGGCTTAAACGACCACTGTGGACAGTTCACCTCAGCTCCAGATATCACCTGGAATCCACTGTTTGCAAAGGTAAAAATTTCACTTCAGGTGGGTTAAACAACCATCGTGGACTTTTCACAATTACTCCATAATTCACATGGAACCTATTTTTGGCAAAAATAAAATTATAATTTCAGGTGGCCTAAATGACCACTGCCTACATTTTACCGCAATCTCATGAATCCTCTGAAATGATTTTTTTTGGCAAAAATAAATATGTCACCTCAGGTGACCTAAATGACAACCTCAGACCTTTCACCCCATCTTCATAAATCACCTGCAACCCATTTTCAGCAAATATATTAATTTCACCTCAGGTGGCCTAAACAACTACTGAGGAACTTTGAATCTGGCTCCATAGATCACTTGAAACCCTTTAATGCAACAAATGAAAATATCACCTCAGGTGGCATAAAGGACCTTTTACGCTTGCTCCATACATAACATGGAACTCACGTTTGATAAAAATAAAAATATTACCTCAGGTGGAACAAATGAGCACTGCAGATCCAGTGATCCATGTAATTAATGTATCCAGAGTAAAAGATCTGCAGTTGTCATTTAGGCCACCTGAGGTGATGTTTTTTTTGCTGCAATTTGTTCCAGGTGATATGAATCTGGGGTAGAAGGTCTGTTTAGGTCATTTAGACCTCATGAAGTGATATTACCTCAGGTGCCTACCTTTTATCTAAACCCCATAAATCACCTCAAACCCATTTTTTGGCAAAAACCAAAAATATCACATCAGGAAGCAATAATGTAAAAAAATAGATCTTTCATCCCTGCTAGACAAATCACCTGCAACCCATTTTTTGCAAGAATAACATCACCCAGGTGGCCTAAACGACCACTGCATCACATCGCATGGCACCTCAATAAAAGTATTGAGGCGCCATAAACCACCTGGACCAATTTACAGCAAAAAATGAATAGAAATGTCACCCCAGGTGGCCTAAATGAATACTGCAGAACTTTCACCTTGGTTTCATAAATCACCTGGAACCAATTTTTAGTAAAAATAAGAACATTACCTCTGGTTGCCTAAATGACCACTGCAGACCTTTTATCCAGGAGCCATAAATCACCTGGGACCTATTTCTGGCAAAATGAATAGAAATATCACCCCAGGTTGCCTATATGACTACCACAGAACTTTCACCTAGGCTCCATAAATCACCTGGAACCAATTTTTAGTAAAAATAAAAACATTACCTCAGTTGGCCTAAATGAACACTGCAGATCTTTTAAGCATATCCATAAATTACCTAGAACCCATTTTTGGTAAAAATAAAAACATCACATCAGGTGTCCAAACCAAACTCCTCAGACCGTTAACAATGTTTCCATAGATCAATTGAACACAGTCTTGGCAAAAATACAAATATCACCTCAGGTGGCCAAAACAACAACCTCAAACCTTTTACAGCAGCTTCATTAGTTACCTACAAGCCACTTTTTGAAAAACTAAAAATATCACCTCAGGTGACTTTTACGACTGCCATGGACCTTTCACCCCAACACCAGAAGTCAACTGGAACGGATTTTTTGCAAAAAATAAAAATTTCAGCTCAGTTGCCTTGAACAACCTCTGCTGATCCTTCAAAATGACTCCATAGGTCTCCTGGAACCATTTCTGGGAAAAAATAAAAATATCACCGCAGGTGCCAACCTTTTACCCAAACCCCACAAATCACCTCAAACCCATTTTTTGGCAAAAAATACAAATATCACATCAGATAGCATTAATGTAAAAAGCCGATCTTTCACCCGGTAGACAAATCACCAGCAACCTATTTTTGCAAAAATAAGAATATCACCCAGGTGGCGTAACGACCACTGCATCACATTCACCGTGTCTCCATAGATCACCTGGAACCCATTTTTTGCAAAAGAAAATAGCACCCCTTGTGGTCTACAGTGAATCTTTTACCTCACCTCCAAAAATCACCTAAAACCCTTTTGGCAACAACAAAAACATATCACCTCTAGTGGCCTCAATTACCACTTTGGACTTTTTACATCAGCTACAACAATCACCTAAAAAACTTTTTTGGCAAAAAAAATCACCTCAGGTGGTATGTCAACTCAGGTGGCTTAAAGAACCATGAAGAAACTTTCAATCAGGCTCCATAGATCAGCTGGAGCATGTTTTTGAAAAAACTAAAAATATCACCTCATGCTGTCTAAATGAACTAAACAGACCTTTTACCACAGATTCATATCACCTGAAACAAATTGCAGCTAAAAGAAACATCACCTCAGGTGGCCTAAATGACAACTGCAGATCTTTCACTCTGGATGCATCAATTACCTGGATCCTAGTTTTGGGAAAAATACAAATATCACCTCATGTGGCCAAACAATAACCTTTAACCTTTCATACCAGCTCCATTCATCACCTGGAACCCACTTTTAAAAAAATGAAAACATCACCTCTCATGGCTTAAGAAACCACTGTGGACAGTTCACCTCAGATCCAGATATCACTTGGAATCCACAGTTTGCAAAAGTAAAAATTTCACTTCAGGTGGGTTAAACAACCATCGTGGACTTTTCACAATTACTCCATAGATCACTTGGAACCTATTTTTGGCAAAAATAAAATGATAATTTCAGGTGGCCTAAATGTCCACCAGCTGCCTTTAACCTTAGGTGACCTAAATTACCACTGCCTACCTTTTACCCCAATCCCATAAATCACCTGAAATGTTTTTTTGGCAAAAATAAATGCATCACCTCAGGTGATCTAAACGACAACCTCAGACCTTTCTCCCTAGCTTCATAAATCACCTGCAACCCATTTTCAGCAAATATATAAATTTCACCTCAGGTGGCCTAAACAACTACTTAGGAACTTTGAATCTGGCTCCATAGATCACCTGAGAACCTTTTATGCAACAAATGAAAATATCACTTTAGGTGGCCTAAATGACCTTTTACGCTTGCTCCATACATAACCTGGAACTCAAGTTTGATAAAAATAAAAATATTATCTCTGGTGGAATAAATGAGCACTACAGATCCAGGGATCCAGGTAACTAATGTATCCAGAGTAAAAGATCTGCATTTGTCATTTAGGCCACCTGAGGTGATGTTTCTTTTTGCTGCAATTTGTTCCAGGTGATATGAATCTGGGGTAAAATGTCTGTTTAGGTCATTTAGACCACATGAGCTGATATCACCTCAGGTGCCTACCTTTTACTCAAACCCAAAAAATCAACTGAAAAACATTTTTTAGCAAAACACACTAATCTCACATCAGGTAGCATTAATGTAAAAAATAGATCTTTCACCACTGCTAGACAAATCACCTGCAACCCATTTTTTGCAAAAAATAAAAATGTCATCCTAGGTGGCCTAAACGAACACTGCATCACATTGCATGACACCTCAATAAAAGTATTGAGGCACAATAAATCACCTGGAACCAATTTACAGCAAAAAAATGAATAGAAATCTCACCCCAGGATGCCTAAATGAATACTGCAGACCTTTCACCTCAGTTTCATAAATCACCTGGAACCAATTTTTAGTAAAAATAAAAAAATTACCTCTGGTG
This sequence comes from Neoceratodus forsteri, assembly GCA_016271365.2. Classification (NCBI taxonomy): domain Eukaryota; kingdom Metazoa; phylum Chordata; order Ceratodontiformes; family Ceratodontidae; genus Neoceratodus; species Neoceratodus forsteri. Next base: position 1,586,425,141 of record CM028130.1, read on the forward strand.
GCCTAAATGACCACAGCTGAACTTTTACTCCAGATCCATAAATTACCTGAACCCATTATTGGTAAAAATAAAAATGTCACAGCAGGTGTCCAAAACAAACTCCACAGACCTTTCACAATGTTTCCATAGATCAATTGAACACAGTCTTGGCAAAAATACAAATATCACCTCAGGTGGCCTAAACAACAACCTCAAACCTTTTTACTCCAGCTCCATTAGTTACTTACAAGCCACATTTTGAAAAACTAAAAATATCACCTCAGGTGACTTTTAGGACTGCCATATACCTTTCACTCCAACACCAGATATCAACTGGAACCGATTTTTTGCGAAAATAAAAATTTCAGCTCAGCTGGCTAGAACAACCACTGCTGATCCTTCTGATTGACTCCATAGATCAGCTGGAACCATTTATGGCAAAAAAATATATCACCTCAGGTGCCTACCTTTTACCCAAACCCCCATAAATCACCTCAAACCCATTTTTTTTGGAAAAACACAAATATCACATAAGGTAGCAATAATGTAAAAAATAGATCTTTCACCCCTGCTAGACAAATAACCTGCAACCCATTTTTTGCAAAAAAAAAAACAAAACACAATGTCACCACAGGTGGCTTAAACGACCACTGCATCACATCACAGTGTCTAAATAGATCACCTGGAACCCATTTTTTGCAAAAGAAAACAGCACCCCTGGTGGTCTACTGTGAATCTTTGATGTCACCTCCAGAAATCACCTAAAACACTTTTAGCGACAACAAAAACATATTCTCTCTGTTGGCCTCAGTGACCACTTCGGACTTTTTACACCAGCTCCATCAATCACCTAAGAAACATTTTTGGCAAAAAAAAATCACCTCAGATGGAATAAATGACCACCATTGATCTTTCACTCCAGCAATTTAACACACCAAAAACTAATTTTGAAAAAAAATAAAAAAATTAAACTCAGGTGCCTTAAAGAACCATGAAGAAACTTTCAATCAGGCTCCATAGATCAGCAGGAAGACGTTTTTGGCAAAAACTAAAAATATCACTTCATTTGGTCTAAATGACTTAAACAGACCTTTTACCCCAGATTCATATCACCTGGAACAAATTGCAGCAAAAAGAAACATCACATCAGGTGGCCTAAATGACAACTGCAGATCTTTTACTCTGGATACATTAATTACCTTGATCCCAGTTTTGGGAAAAATACAAATATCACCTCAGGTGGCCAAACAATGACCTCAAACCTTTCATACTAGCTCTGTTAATCACCTGGAACCCACTTTAAAAAAAACTGAAAAAATATCACCTCCCATGGCTTAAACGACCACTGTGGACAGTTCACCTCAGCTCCAGATATCACCTGGAATCCACTGTTTGCAAAGGTAAAAATTTCACTTCAGGTGGATTAAACAACCATCGTGGACTTTTCACAATTACTCCATAATTCACATTGAACCTATTTTTGCCAAAAATAAAATTATAATTTCAGGTGGCCTAAATGACCACTCGCTCATATTTTTACCGCATCTCATGAATCCTAAATGATTTTTTTTTTGGCAAAATAAATATATCGCCTAAGGGGTCTTAAACAACAAACTCAGACCTTTCACCCCAGCTTCATAAATCACCTGCAACCCATTTTCAGCAAATATATAAATTTCACCTCAGGTGGCCTAAACAACTACTGAGGAACTTTGAATCTGGCTCCCTAGATCACCTGAAACCCATTTATGCAACAAATGAAAATATTACCTCAGTTGGCCTAAATGAGCACTGCAGATCCAGGGATACAGGTAATTAATGTATCCACAGTAAAAGACATGAGCTGATGTTTCTTTTTGCTGCAAAAATCTGGATGAAAAGGTCTGTTTAAGTCATTTAGACCACACTGGGTGATATCACCTCATTTGCCTACCTTTTACTCAAACCCCATAAATCACCTAAAACCCATTTTTTGGCAAAAAACACAAACATCACATCAGGTAGCATTAATGTAAAAAATAGATCTTTCACCCCTGCTAGACAAATCACCTGCAACCCATTTTTTGCAAAAATAAAAATGTCACCCCAGGTGGCCTAAACAACTACTGCATCACATCGCATGGGGCCTCAATAAAAGTATTGAGGCGCCATAAATCACCGAGAACCAATTTACAGCAAAAAATGAATAGAAATCTCACTCCAGGTGGACTAAATGAATACTGCAGACCTTTCATCTCGGTTCCATAAATCACCTGGAACCAATTTTTAGTAAAAAAAAAGAACATTACCTCTGGTGGCCTAAATGATGACTGCTGATCTATTACTCCAGATCCATAAATTACCTGGAAGCCATTTTTCGTATCAATAAAAATGTCACATCAGGTGTCCAAAATAAACTCCTCAGACCTTTCACAGTGTTTCCAAAGATCAATTGGACACAGTATTGGCAAAAATACAAATATCACCTCACCTGGCCTAAACAACAACCTCAAACCATTTACACCAGCACCATTAGTTACTTACAAGCCAGTTTTTGAAAAAACTAAAAATATCACCGCAGGTGTCTTTTAAGACTGTAATGGACCTTTCACCCCAACACCAGATGTCAACTGGAACCGATTTTGTGCAGAAATAAAAATTTCAGCTCAGCTGGCTTAAACAACCACTGCTGACCTTTCAAAATGACTCCATAGATCACCTGGAACCATTTCTGGGAAAAATAAAAATATCACCTCAGGTGCCTACCTTTTACCCAAACCCCATAAATCAACTCAAACCCATTTTTTGTTGGCAAAACACAAATATCACATTAGGTTGCATTAATGAAAAAATGGATCTTTTACGCCTGCTAGACAAATCACCTGCAACCCATTTTTGCAAAATAAAATGTCACCCCAGGTGGCCTAAATGACTACTGCCTCACATTCATCATGTCTCCATTGATCACCTGGCACCATTTTTTGCAAAAGAAAATAGGACCCCTAGTGGTCTAAGGCACGACTGTGAAACTTTTACTTCACCTCCCTCCATAAAACACCTAAAATCCATTTGGCAACAACAAAAACATATTCCCTCTGGTGGCCTCAGTGACCACTTTGGACTTTTTATATCAGCTCCATCAATCACCTAAAAAACATTTTTAGATAAACAAAAATCACCTCAGGTGGAATAAACGACCACCATTGATCTTTCATTGCAGCTATTTATCTAATCAAAAACCCATTTTGGAAAAAAATGAAAAATTTCTACTCGGGTGGCTTAAAGAACCATGAAGAAACTTTCAATCAGGATCCATAGATCAGCTGGAGAATGTTTTTGGCAAAACTAAAATATCACCTCATGTTGTCTAAAATGACCTAAACAGACCTTTTACAACAGATTCATATGATCTGGAACAAATTGTAGCAAAAAGAAACATCACCTCAGGAGGCCTAAATGACAACTGCAGATCTTTTACTCTGGATACACTAATTACCTGGATCCAAGTTTTGGGAAAAATGCAAACATCACCTCAGGTGGCCAAACAATAACCTCAAACCTTTCACAATAGCTTCATTAATCACCCGGAACCCACTTTAAAAGAAAACTGAAAATATCACCTCACATGGCTTAAACAACCACTGTGGACAGTTCACCTCAGCTCCAGATATCACTTGGAATCCACTGTTTGCAAAGGTAAAAATTTTACTTCAGGTGGGCTAAACAACCATTGCGGACTTTTCACAATTACTCCATAGACCACCTGGAACCTATTTTTGGCAAAAATAAAATTATCATTTCAGATGGCCTAAATGACCAATACCTGCCTTTCACCTCAGGTGACCTAAATTACCACTGCCTACCTATTTCCTCATTTCCATAAAATACCTGAAATTTTTTTTGGCAAAAATAAAAGTATCACCTCAGGTGACCTAAACGACAACCTCAGACCTTTCACCCCAGCTTCATAAATCACCTACAACCCAATTTCAGCAAATATATAAATTTCACCTCAGGTGGTCTAACAACTACTTAGGAACTTTGAATCTGGCTTCATAGTTCACTTGAAACCCTTTTATGCAACAAATGAAAATATCACCTCAGGTGGCATAAAGGACCTTTTACCTTTGCTCCATACATAACCTGGAACTCATGTTTGATAAAAATAAAAATATTACCTCAGGTGGAATAAATGAGCACTGCAGATCCAGTGATCCATGTAATTAATGTATCCAGAGTAAAAGATCTGCAGTTGTCATTTAGGCCACCTGAGGTGATTTTTTTGCAGCAACTGTTCCAGATATGAATCAGGGTAAAGGTCTGTTTAATTAGCTTAGTCCACATGAAGTGATATCACCAGGTGCCTACCTTTACCCAAAATCCCATAAATCACTCAAACCCATTTTTTGGCATAAAACACAACTATCACATCAGGTAGCATTAATTTAAAAAACAGATCTTTCACCCCTGCTAGACAAATCACCTGCAACACATTTTTTGCAAAAATAAAAATGTCACCCCTGGTGGCCTAAATGACCACTGCATCAAATCGCATGGCACCTCAATAAAAGTATTGAGGTGCCATAAATCACCTGGACCAATTTACAGAAAAGATGAATAGAAATGTCACCCCCAGGGGCCTAAATAAATACTGCAGACCTTTCACCTCTGTTTCATAAATCACCTGGAACCAATTTTTAGTAAAAATAAAGACATTACCTCTGGTTGCCAAAATGACCACTGAAGGCCTTTTATCCAGGTGCCATAAATCACCTGGAACCTATTTCTAGTAAAATTAATAGAAACATCACCCCAGGTTGCCTTCATGACTACCACAGAACTTTCACCTAGGCTCCATAAATCACCTGGAACCAATTTTTAGTAAAATTAAAAACATGACCTCTGGTGGCCTAAATGACCACTGCTGAACTTTTACTCCAGATCCATAAATTAACTAGAACCCATTTTTGGTAAAAATAAAAATATTACACCAGGTGTCCAAAACAAACTCCTCAGTCCTTTCACAATGTTTCCAGAGATCAGTTGAACACAGTCTTGGCAAAAATACAAATATCACCTCACGTGGCCTAAACAACAACCTCAAACCTTTTACACCAGCACCATTAGTTACTTACAAGCCACTTTTGGAAAAAACTAAAAATATCACCTCAGGTGTCTTTTAAGACTGCCATGGACCTTTCACCCCAACACCAGATGTCAACTGGAACTGATTTTTTGCAAAAATAAAAATTTCAGCTCAGCTGGCTTGAACAACCACTGCTGATCTTTCAAAATGACTCCATAGATCTCCTGGAACAATTTCTGGGAAAAATAAAAATATCACCTCAGGTGCCAACCTTTTACCCAAACAACATAAATCACCACAAATGCATTTTTTGGCAAAAAATACAAATATCACATCAGATAGCATTAATGTAAAAAGCAGATTTTTCACCCTGGCTAGACAAATCACCTGGATAAACCATTTTGCAAAATAAAAATATCACCCAGGTGGCCTAAATGACCCTGCATCACATTCCACCATGTCTCCATAGATCACCTGGAACCCATTTTTTGCAAAATAAAATAGCACCACTGGTGGTCTACTATGAATCTTTACCCTCACCTCCATAAATCACCCAAAACCTTTGGCAACAAAAAAACATATCACATCTAGTGGCCTCATTACCACTTGGACTCTTACAAATTGCTCCATCAATCACCTAAAAACTTTTGGCAAAAAAAATCACCTCAGGTGGAATAAACAACCAGCATTGATCTTTCACTGCAGCTATTTAACTCACCAAAAACCCATTTTTGAAAAAATAAAAAATGTCAACTTGGGTGGCTTAAAGAACCATGAAGAAACTTTCAATCAGGCTCCATAGATCAGCTGGAGCATGTTTCTGAAAAATCTAAAAATATCACCTCATGCTGTCGAAATGACCTAAATAGACCTTTTACCACAGATTCATATCTCCTTTTAACAAATTGCAGCAAAAAGAAACATCACCTCAGGTGGCCTAAATGACAACTGCAGATCTTTTACTCTGGATACAACAATTACCAAGATCCTTGTTTTGGGAAAAATTCAAATATCATCTCAGGTGGCCAAACAATAACCTTTAACCTTTCATACCAGCTCCATTAATCACCTGGAACCCACTTTTAAAAAAACTGAAAATATCACCTCACATGGCTAAAACAATGACTGTGGACAGTTCACCTCAGCTCCAGATATCACTTGGAATCCACTGTTTACAAAAGTAAACATTTCACTTCAGGTGGGTTAAACAACCATCGTGGACTTTTCACAATTACTCCATAGATCACCTGGAACCTATTTTTGGCAAAAATAAAATGATCTTTTCAGGTGGCCTAAATGACCACCAACTGCCTTTAACCTCAGGTGACCTAAATTACCACTGCCTACCTTTTACTCCAATCCCATAAATCACCTGAAATGTATTTTTGGCAAAAATAAATATATCACCTCAGGTGACCTAAACGACAACCTCAGACCTTTCACCCCAGCTTCATAAATCACCTGCAACCCATGTTCAGCAAATATATAAATTTCACCTCAGGTGGCCTAAACAACTACTGAGGAACTTTGAATCTGACTCCATAGATCACCTGAGAACCTTTATGCAACAAATGAAAATATCACTCTGGTGGCATAGAAGACCTTACGCTGTCTATACATAACCTGAACTCAAGTTTGATAAAATAAGAATATTACCTCTGGTGGAATAAATGACACTGCAGATCCAGGGATCCAGGAAATAAATATCCAGAGTAAAAGATCTGCAGTTGTCATTTAGGCCACCTGAGGTGATGATTCTTTTTGCTGCAATTTGTTCCAGGTGATATGAATCTGGGGTAATAGGTCTGTTTAGATCATTTAGACCACATGAGGTGATATCACCTCAGGTGCCTACCTTTTACCCAAATCCCATAAATCACCTCAAACCCATTTTTTGGCAAAAAATACAAACAGCACATCAGGTAGCATTAATGTAAAAAAATAGATTGTTCACCCCTGCTAGACAGACCACCTGCAACCCATTTTTTGCAAAAAAATAATGCCCAGGTGACCTGAGCGACCACTACATCACATCATGATTGCATGGTTAAACAGTACTGAGGCGCCATAAATCACCTGGACCAATTGACAGCAAAAAATGAATAGAAATGTCACCCAAGGTGGCCTAAATGAATACTGCAGACCTTTCACCTCGGTTTCATAAATCACCTGGAACCAATTTTTTAGTAAAAATATAAACATTACCTCTGGTTGCCTAAATGACCACTGCAGACCTTTTATCCAGGTGCCATAAATCACCTGGAACCTATTTTTGGTAAAAATAAAAATGTCACATCAGGTGTCCAAAACAAACTCCACAGACCTTTCACAATGTTTCCATAGATCAATTGAACACAGTCTTGGCAAAAATACAAATATCACCTCAGGTGGCCTAAACAACAACCTCAAATCTTTTACACCAGCTCCATTAGTTACTTACAAGCCACTTTTTGAAAAACTAAAAATATCACCTCAGGAGACTTTTATGACTGCCATGGACCTTTCACCCCAACACCAGATGTCAACTGGAACTGATTTTTGCAAAAATAAAAATTTCAGTTCAGCTGGCTTAAACAACCACTGCTGATCTTTCAAAATGACTCCATAGATTTCCAGGAACCATTTCTGGGAAAAATAAAAATATCACCTAGGTGCCCCCCTTTTACCCAAACCCCATAAATCACCTCACACCCACTTTTTGCAAAAAATACAAATATCACATCAGATAGCATTAATGTAAAAAATAGATCTTTCACCCCAGCAAGACAAATCACCTGCAACCTATTTTTTGCAAAAATAAAAATATCACCCCAGGTGGCCTAATCGACCACTGCATCACATTCACCGTGTCTCCATAGATCACCTGGAACCCATTTTTTGTAAAAGAAAATAGCACCCTGGTGGTCTACTGTGAATCTTCTACCTCACCTCCATAAATCAAATAAAAACCTTTTGGCAACAACAAAAACATATCACCTCTAGTGGCCTCAATTACCATTTTGGACTTTTTACACCCGCTCCATCAATCACCTAAAAAACTTTTTTGGCAAAAAAAAATCACCTCAGGAGGAATAAACAACCAGCACTGATCTTTCACTGCAGATACTTAACTCACGAAAAACCCATTTTTGAAAAAAATAAAAAATGACAACTTGAGTGGCTTAAAGAACCATGAAGAAACTTTCAATCAGGCTCCATAGATCAGCTGGATCATGTTTTTGCAAAAACTAAAAATATCACCTCATGCTGTCTAAATGACCTAAACAGACCTTTTACCCCAGATTCATATCACCTGGAACAAATTGCAGCAAAAAGAAACACCACCTCAGGTGGCCTAAATGACAACTGCAGATCTTTTACTCTGGATACATAAATTACCTTTATCCTAGCTTTGGGAAAAATACAAATATCACCTCATGTGGCCAAACAATAACCTTAAACCTTTCATACCAGCTCCATTAATCACCTGGAACCCACTTTAAAAAAAACTAAAAATATCACCTCTCAAGGCTTAAACAACCACTGTGGATAGTTCACCTCATCTCCACATATCACTTGGAATCCACTGTTTGCAAAAGTAAAAATTTCACTTCAGGTGGGTTAAACAAACACCGTGGACTTTTCACAATTACTCCATAGATCACCTGGAACCTATTTTTGTAAAAAAAAATGATAAATTCAGGTGGCCTAAATGACCACCAGCTGCCTTTATCCTCAGGTGACCTAAATTACCACTGCCTACCTTTTACTCCAATCCCATAAATCACCTGAAATGTATTTTTGGCAAAAATAAATATATCACCTCAGGTGACTTAAACGACAACCTCAGACCTTTCACCCCAGCTTCATAAATCACCTGCAACCCATTTTCAGCAAATATATAAATTTCACCTAAGGTGGCCAAAACAACTACTGAGGAACAATCAATCTGGCTCCATAGATCACCTGAGAACATTTTATGCCACAAATGAAAATATCACTTCAGGTGGCATAAAGGACCTTTTACGCTTGCTCCATACATAACCTGGAACTCAAGTCTGATAAAATTAAAAATATTACCTCTGGTGGAATAAATGAGCACTGCAGATCCATGTAATTAATGTATCCAGAGTAAAAGATCTGCAGCTGTCATTTACGCCACCTGAGGTGATGTTTCATTTTGCTGCAATTTGTTCCAGGCGATATGAATCTGGGGTAAAAGGTCTGTTTAGGTCATTTAGACCACAAGAAGTGATATAACCTCAGGTGCCTACCTTTTATTCAAACCCCATATATCACCTGAAATTTTTTTAGCAAAAACCACTAATCTCACATCAGGTAGCATTAATGTAAAAAACAGATCTTTCACCCCACTAGACAAATCACCTGCAACTTGTTTTAAATAAAGATGTCACCCAGGCGGCCCTCGCGCGACCACTGCATCACATTGCATGGTGCCTCAATAAAAGTATTAAAAATGTCACATCAGGTGTCCAAAACAAACTCCTCAGACCTTTCACAATGTTTCCATAGAACAGTTGAACACAGTCTTGGCAAAAATTCAAATATCACCTCACGTGGCCTAAACAACAACCTCAAACCTTTTACACCAGCACCATTAGTTACTTACAAGCCAATTTATGAAAAAACTAAAAAAATCACCTCAGGTGTCTTTTAAGACTGCCATGGACCTTTCACCCCAACACCAGATGTCAACTGGAACCGATTTTTTGCAAAAATAAAAATTTCAACTCAGCTGGCTTAAACAACCACTGCTAACCTTTCAAAATGACTCCATAGATCACCTGGAACCATTTCTGGGAAAAATAAAAATATCACCTCAGGTGCCTACCTTTAACCCAAACCCCATAAATCACCTCAAACCCATTTTTGTTTGGCAAAAAACACAAATGTCACATTAGGTTGCATTATTGTAAAAAATAGATCTTTCACCCCTGCTAGACAAGTCACCTGCAACCCATTTTTTGCAAAACTAAAAATGTCTCCCCAGGTGGCCTAAGCGACCACTGCATCACATTCACCATGTCTCCATTGATCACCTGGAATCCATTTTTTGCAGAAGAAAATAGGACCCCTGGTGGTCTAAAGCTCGACGGTGAATCTTTTACCTCACCTCCCTCTATAAAACACATAAATCATTTTGGCAACAACAAAAACATATTCCCTCTGGTGGCCTCAATGACCACTTTGGACTTTTTACACCAGCTCCATCAATCACCTAAAAAACATTTTTGGAAAACCAAAAATCACCTCAGGTGGAATAAACGACCACCATTGATTTTTCACTGCGAGCTATTTAACTCATTAAAAACCCATTTTTGAAAAAAATTAAACATTTCTACTCGGGTGGCTTAAAGAACCATGAAGAAAACTTTCAATCAGGCTCTATAGATCAGCTGGAGAATGTTTTTGGCAAAAACTAAAAATATCACCTCATGTTGTCTAAATGACCAATTGCAGCAAAAAGAAACATCACCTCAGGTGGCCTAAATGACAACTGCAGATTTTTACTCTGGATACACTAATTACCTGAATCTCAGTTATGGGAAAAATGCAAATATCACCTTAGGTGGCCAAACAATAACCTCAAACCTTTCACACCAGCTTCATTAATCACCTGGAACCCACTTTAAAAAAAAAATGAAAATATCACCTCACATGGCTTAAACAAACAATGTGGACAGTTCACCTCAGCTCCAGATATCACTTGGAATCCACTGTTTGCAAAGGTACAAATTTCACTTCAGGTGGGCTAAACAACCATCGTGGACTTTTCACAATTACTCCATAGACCGCCTGGAACCTATTTTTGGCAAAAATAAAATTATCATTTCAGGTGGCCTAAATAACCACCACCTGCCTTTAACCTCAGGTGACCTAAATTACCACTGCCTACCTTTTACCCCAATCCCATAAATCACCTGAAATGTTTTCTGGCAAAAATAAATATATCACTTCAGGTGTCCTAAACGACAACCTCAGACCTTTCACCCCAGCTTCATAAATCACCTGCAACCCATTTTCAGCAAATATATAAATTTCACCTCAGGTGGCCTAAACAACTACTGAGGAACTTTGAATCTGGCTCCATAGATTACCTGAAACCCTTTTATGCAACAAATGAAAATATCACCTTCGGTGGTTTAAATGAGCACTGCAGATCCAGGGATGCTGGAAATTAATGTATCCAGAGTAAAAGACCTGAGCTGATGTTTCTTTTTGCTGCAATTTGTTCCAGGTGATACGATTCTGGATGAAAAGTCTGTTTTAGTCATTTAGACCACACGAGGTGATATCACCTCAGGTGCCTACCTTTTACTCAAACCCAATAAATCACCTAAAACCCATTTTTTGGCAAAAAACACAAATATCACATCAGGTAGCATTAATGTAAAAAATAGATCTTTCAACCCTGCTAGACAAATCACCTGCAACCCGTTTTTTACAAAAATAAAAATGTCACCCCAGGTGGCCTAAACAACCATTATATCACATCGCATGGTGCCTCAATAAAAGTATTGAGGCACCATAAATCACCTAGAACCAATTTACAGCAAAAAGTGAATAGAAATCTCACTCCAGGTGGCCTAAATGAATACGGTAGACCCTTTCACCTCGGTTTCATAAATCACCTGGAACCTATTTTTTAGTAAAAATAAAAACATTCCTCTGGTGGCCTAAATGACCACTGCTGATCTATTACTCCAGATCCATAAATTACCTGGAACCCATTTTCGGTATAAACAAAATGTCACATCAGGTGTCCAAAACAAACTCCTCAGACCTTTCACAATGTTTCCATAGATCAATTGAACACAGTCTTGGCAAAAATACAAAAATCACCTCACGTGGCCAAAACAAGAAAACCTTAAACCTTTTACACCAGCACCATTAGTTACTTACAAGCCACTTTGTGAAAAAACTAAAAATATCACCTCAGGTGTCTTTTAAGACTGCCATGGACCTTTCACCCCAACATCAGATGTCAACTGGAACCGATTTTTTGCAAAAAATAAAAAATTCAGCACAGCTGGCTTGAACAACCACTGCTGATCTTGCAAAATGACTCCATAGATCACCTGGAATTATTTCTGAAAAAAACAAAAATATCACCTCAGGTGCCTACCTTTTACCCAAACCCCATAAATCACCTCAACCCCATTTTTTGGCAAAAAACAAAAATAGCACATCAGGAAGCATTAATGTAAAAATCAGATCTTTCACCCTGCTAGACAAATCACCTGCAACCCATTTTTGCAAAAATAAAATGTCACCCAGGTAGCCTAAAGTGACCACTGCATCACATTCACCATGTCTAAATAGATCACCTGAACCCATTTTTGAAAAAGAAAATAGCACCTCGATGGTGGAATCACTGTGAATCTTTGCCTCGCCCTCCCATAAATCACCTAAAACCTTTTGGCAACAACAAAACATATTCTTCTGGTGGAATCATGACCACTTTGAACTTTTTACACCAGCTCCATCAATCATCTAAAAAACATTTTTGGCAAAAGAAAATTACCTCAAGTGGAATAAACAACCTCCATTGATCTTTCATTGCAGCTATTTAACTCACCAAAAACCCATTTTTGAAAAAAATGTCAACTCGGGTGGCTTAAAGAAACATGAAGAAACTTTCTATCAGGCTCCATAGATCAGCTGGAGAATGTTTTTGGCAAAAACTAAAAATATCACCTCATGTTGTCTAAATGACCTAAACAGACCTTTTACCAGAGATTCATGTCACCTGGAACAAATTGCAGTAAAAAGAAACATCACCTCAGGTGGCCTAAATGACAACTGCAGATCTTTTATTCTGGATACATTAATTACCTGAATCCCAGTTTTGGGAAAGAAACAAATATCACCTCAGGTGGCCAAACAATAACCTCAAACCTTTCACACCAGCTCCGTTAATCACCTGGAACCCACTTTAAAAAAAACTGAAAATATAACCTCACATGCCTTAAACAACCACTGTGGAAAGTTCACCTCAGCTCCAGATATCACTTGGAATCCATTGTTTGCAAAAGTAAAAATTTCACTTCAGTTGGGTTAAACAAAAATCGTGGACTTTTCATGATTACTCCATAGATCACCTGGAACATATTTTTGGCAAAAACAAAATCACCTGAACCTATTTTTAAAAAATGTAAATTGTTGGCCTAAATGACCACCAGCTTTCTTTATCCTCAGGTGACCTAAATTACCACTGCCTACCTTTACTCAATCCCATAAATCACCTGAAATATTTTGGCAAAATAAATATATCACCCAGGTGACAAAGACAACCTCAGACCTTTCAACCCCAGCTTCACAAATCACTCAACCCATTTCTGCAAATATAAATTTCACCTAAAGTGGCCAAACAACTACTGAGGAACAATCAATCTGGCTCCATAGATCACCTGAGAACATTTTATGCCACAAATGAAAATATCACTTCAGGTGGCATAAAGGACCTTTTACGCTTGCTCCATACATAACCTGGAACTCAAGTCTGATAAAAATAAAAATATTACCTCTGGTGGAATAAATGAGCACTGCAGATCCATGTAATTAATGTATCCAGAGTAAAAGATCTGCAGCTGTCATTGCGCCACCTGAGGTGATGTTCATTGCCAATTTGTTCAGGCGATATGAAATCTGGGGTAAAGGTCTGTTTAGAATCATTTAGACCACAAGTGATATAACCTCAAGTGCCTACCTTTATTCAAACCCCATATATCACCTGAAATTTTTTAGCAAAACCACTAATCTCACATCAGGTAGCATTAATGTAAAACAGATCTTTCACCCTCAACAAATCACCCACTATTTGCAAAAATAAGTCACCCCAGAAAGCCCTAACGACCACTGCATCACTGGCACGGTGCCTCAATAAGTATTGAGGCACAAATCACGAACCAATTTACAGCAAAATGAATAGAAATGTCACAGGTTGCCTAAATGAATACTACAGACCTTCCACCCCAGTTTCGAAAATCACCTGGAACCAATTGTAGTAAAAAAAAAAAATGACCTCTGGGGCCTAAATGACCCAGCTGAACTTTTACTCAGATCCATAAATTACCTGAACCCATTTTGGTAAAAACAAAATATCATCAGGTGTCAAAACAAACCCACAGACCCTCTGTTTCCAAAGATCAACTGACACAGTCTTGAAAATACAAATATCACCCCAGGTGGCCTATAAACAACCTCAAACCTTTACTCCAGCTCCATTAGTTACATAAGCCACGTTCTGAAAACCTAAAAATATCACCTCAGGCGACTTTTAGGACTGCCATGGACCTTTCACCCCAACACCAGATATCAACTGGAACTGATTTTTTGCAAAAATAAAAACTTCACTTCAGCTGGCTTGAACAACCACTGCTGATCCATCTGGATGACTCCATAGATCACCTGGAACCATTCTGCAAAAAATATATCACCTCAGGTGCCTACCACCCAAACCCCATAAATCACCACAAACCTATTTTTTGGCAAAAATACAAATATCACATCAGGTAGCTGAAGTAAAAACAATCTTTCACCCCAGTGACAACAACCTGCAACCCATTTTTGCAAAACAAACAAAAAACAAACAATGTCACCATAGGTGGCCTAAATGAGCACTGCATCACTTCACCGTGTCTAAATAGATCACTGGAACCCATTTTTACAAAAGAAAAAGCACCCTGGTGGTCTGTGAATCTTGATGTCACCTCCAGAAATCACCCGAAACACTTTGGCAACAACAAAACATATTCCCCTGTGTCCCAGCGACCACTTTGGACTTTTACACCGCTCCATCAATCAAAGAAACATTTTGGCAAAAAACAATCACCTCAGATGGAATAAGCCACCATTGATCTTTCACTCCAGCTATTTAACACACAGAAACCCATTTTGAAAAAATAAAATATAAACTCAAAGTACCTTAAGAACCATGAAGAAACTTCAATCAGGCTCCATAGATCAGATGGAGATGATTTTGAAAAACTAAAATATCACTTCATTTGGTCTAAATGACTTAACAGACCTTTTAGATTCATATCACCTGGAACAAATTGCAGCAAAAGAAACATCAATCAGGTGGTCTAAATGACAACTGCAGATATTTTACTTGGATATTAATTACCTTGATCCCAGTTTTAGAAAATACAAATATCACCTCAGGGCAAACAATCTCAAACCTTTCACAGCTCCATTAATCACTGGAACCACTTTTAAAAACTGAAAAAATCACCTCACATGGCCAAACAACCACTGTGATAGTTCACTGCCCAGATATCACCTGAATCCACTGTTTCAAAAGTAAAATTTCACTTCAGGTGGGTTAAACAACCATAGTGGACTTTCCGAATTACTCATAATCACTGGAACCTATTTTTGCAAAAATAAAATTTAATTTCAGGCCTAAATGACCACTGCCTACATTTTACCACTAATCTCATAAATCCTCTGAAAGCCTGTTTTTGGCAAAATAAATATATCGACTCAGGGTCTTAAACAACAAACTCAGACCTTTCACCCCCAGCTTCATAAATCACCTGCAACCCATTTTCAGCAAATATATAAATTTCACCTCAGGTGGCCTAAACAACAACTGAGGAACTTTGCATCTGGCTCCCTAGATCACCTGAAACCCTTTTATGCAACAAATGAAAATATCACCTAAGGTGGCCTAAATGAGCACTGCAGATCCAGGGATCCAGGTAATTAATGTATCCAGAGTAAAAGACCTGAGCTGATGTTTCTTTTTGCTGCAATTTGTTCCAGGTGATATGAATCTGGATGAAAAGGTCTGTTTAAGTCATTTAGACCACATGAGGTGATATCACTTCAGGTGCCTACCTTTTACTCAAACTCCATAAATCACCTAAAACCCATTTTTTGGCAAAAAACACAAATATCACATCAGGTAGCATTAATGTAAAAAATAGATCTTTCACCCCTGCTAGACAAATCACCTGCAACCCATTTTTTGCAAAAATAAAAATGTCACCCCAGCTGGCCTAAACAACCACTGCATCACATCGCATGGTGCCTCAATAAAAGTATTGAGGCACCATAAATCACCTAGAACCAATTTACAGCAAAAAATGAATAGAAATCTCACTCCAGGTGGCCTAAATGAATACTGCAGACCTTTCACCTCAGTTTCATAAATCACCTGGAACCAATTTTTAGTAAAAATAAAAGCATTACCTCTGGTGGCCTAAATGACCACTGCTGATCTCTTACTCCAGATCCATAATTTACCTGCAACCCATTTTTCGTATAAATAAAAATGTCACATCAGGTGTCCAAAACAAACTCCTCAGACCTTTCACAATGTTTCCATAGAACAGATGAACACAGTCTTGGCAAAAATTCAAATATCACCTCACGTGGCCTAAACAACAACCTCAAACCTTTTACACCAGCACCATTAGTTACTTACAAGCCAATTTATGAAAAAACTAAAAAAATCACCTCAGGTGTCTTTTAAGACTGCCATGGACCTTTCACCCCAACACCAGATGTCAACTGGAACCGATTTTTTGCAAAAATAAAATTTCCAACTCAGCTGGCTTAAACAACCACTGCTAACCTTTCAAAATGACTCCATAGATCACCTGAACCACTTCTGGAAAAAATAAAATATATCACTCAGGTGCCTACCTTTACCAAACCCCATAAATCACCTCAAACCCATTTTGTTTGGCAAAACACAAATGTCACATTAGGTTGCATTATTGTAAAAATAGATCTTTCACCTGCTAGACTAAGTCACCTGCAAACCCATTTTTGCAAAACTAAAATATCCCCCAAGTGGCCTAAGCGATCACTGCATCACATTCACCATGTCTCCATTGATCACCTGGAACCCATTTTTGCAAAAGAAAATAGGACCCCTGGTGGTCTAAAGCTCAACTGTGAATCTTTTTACTTCACCTCCCTCCATAAAACACATAAATCATTTGGCAACAACAAAACATATTCTCCTTGGTGGCCCCAATGACCACTTTGGACTTTTTACACCAGCTCCATCAATCACCTAAAAAACATTTTTGGAAAAACAAAAATCACCTCAGGTGGAATAAACGACCACCATTGATCTTTCACTGCAGCTATTTAACTCATCAAAAACCCATTTTTGAAAAAAATTAAACATTTCTACTCGGGTGGCTTAAAGAACCATGAAGAAACTTTCAATCAGGCTCTATAGATCAGCTGGAGAATGTTTTTGGCAAAAACTAAAAATATCACCTCATGTTGTCTAAATGACCAATTGCAGCAAAAAGAAACATCACCTCAGGTGGCCTAAATGACAACTGCAGATTTTTACTCTGGATACACTAATTACCTGAATCTCAGTTATGGGAAAAATGCAAATATCACCTTAGGTGGCCAAACAATAACCTCAAACCTTTCACACCAGCTTCATTAATCACCTGGAACCCACTTTTAAAAAAAAAATGAAAATATCACCTCACATGGCTTAAACAAACAATGTGGACAGTTCACCTCAGCTCCAGATATCACTTGGAATCCACTGTTTGCAAAGGTACAAATTTCACTTCAGGTGGGCTAAACAACCATCGTGGACTTTTCACAATTACTCCATAGACCGCCTGGAACCTATTTTTGGCAAAAATAAAATTATCATTTCAGGTGGCCTAAATAACCACCACCTGCCTTTAACCTCAGGTGACCTAAATTACCACTGCCTACCTTTTACCCCAATCCCATAAATCACCTGAAATGTTTTCTGGCAAAAATAAATATATCACTTCAGGTGTCCTAAACGACAACCTCAGACCTTTCACCCCAGCTTCATAAATCACCTGCAACCCATTTTCAGCAAATATATAAATTTCACCTCAGGAGGCCTAAACAACTACTGAGGAACTTTGAATCTGGCTCCATAGATTACCTGAAACCCTTTTATGCAACAAATGAAAATATCACCTTCGGTGGCCTAAATGAGCACTGCAGATCCAGGGATGCTGGAAATTAATGTATCCAGAGTAAAAGACCTGAGCTGATGTTTCTTTTTGCTGCAATTTGTTCCAGGTGATACGATTCTGGATGAAAAGTCTGTTTTAGTCATTTAGACCACACGAGGTGATATCACCTCAGGTGCCTACCTTTTACTCAAACCCAATAAATCACCTAAAACCCATTTTTTGGCAAAAAACACAAATATCATCAGGTAGCATTAATGTAAAAATAGATCTTTCAACCCTGCTAGACAAATCACCTGCAACCCGTTTTTGCAAAAATAAAATGTCACCCTAGGTGCCTAAACAACCATTATATCACATAGCATGGTGCCTCAATAAAAGTATTGAGGCACCATAAATCACCTAGAACCAATTTACAGCAAAAATAATAGAAATCTCACTCCAGGTGGCCTAAATGAATATGGTAGACCTTTCACCTCGGTTTCATAAATCACCTGGAACCAATATTTAGTAAAAATAAAAGCATTACCTCTGGTGGCCTAAATGACCACTGCTGATCTCTTACTCCAGATCCATAATTTACCTGCAACCCATTTTTCGTATAAATAAAAATGTCACATCAGGTGTCCAAAACAAACTCCTCAGACCTTTCACAATGTTTCCATAGAACAGTTGAACACAGTCTTGGCAAAAATTCAAATATCACCTCACGTGGCCTAAACAACAACCTCAAACCTTTTACACCAGCACCATTAGTTACTTACAAGCCAATTTATGAAAAAACTAAAAATATCACCTCAGGTGTCTTTTAAGACTGCCATGGACCTTTCACCCCAACACCAGATGTCAACTGGAACCGATTTTTGCAAAATAAAATTTCAACTCAGCTGGCTAAACAACCACTGCTGACCTTGCAAAATGACTCCATAGATCACCTGGAACCATTTCTGGGAAAAACAAAAATATCACCTCAGGTGCCTACCTTTTACCAAACCCATAAATCACCTCAAACCCATTTTGTTTGGCCAAAACACAAATATCACATTAGGATTGCATTATTGTAAAAATAGATCTTTCACCCCTGCTAGACAAGTCACCTGCAACCCATTTTTGCAAAACTAAAATGTCCCAGGTGGCCTAAGCGACCACTGCATCACATTCACTATGTCTCCATTGATCACCTGGAACCCATTTTTTGCAAAAGAAAATAGGACCCCTAGTGGTCAAAGCTCAACTGTGAATCTTTACTTCACCTCCTCCATAAAACACCTAAAACTTTTGGCAACAACAAAACATATTCCCTCTGGTGGCCTCAATGACCACTTTGGACTTTTTACACCAGCTCCATCAATCACCTAAAAAACATTTTTGGAAAAACAAAAATCACCTCAGGTGGAATAAACGACCACCATTGATTTTTCACTGCAGCTATTTAACTCATTAAAAACCCATTTTGGAAAAAAATTAAACATTTCTACTCGGGTGGCTTAAAGAACCATGAAGAAACTTTCAATCAGGCTCTATAGATCAGCTGGAGAATGTTTTTGGCAAAAACTAAAAATATCACCTCATGTTGTCTAAATGACCAATTGCAGCAAAAAGAAACATCACCTCAGGTGGCCTAAATGACAACTGCAGATTTTTACTCTGGATACACTAATTACCTGAATCTCAGTTATGGGAAAAATGCAAATATCACCTTGGGTGGCCAAACAATAACCCTCAAACCTTTCACCAACTTCATTAATCTACCTGGAACCCACTTTAAAAAAAAATGAAAATATCACCTCATGGCTTAAACAAACAATGTGGACAGTACCTCAGCTCCAGATATCACTTGGAATCCACTGTTTACCAAGGTACAAATTTCACTTCAGGTGGGTTAAACAACCATCGTGGACTTTTCACAATTACTCCATAGATCACCTGGAACCTATTTTTGCCTAAAATAAAATTATCATTTCAGGTGGCCTAAATGACCACCACCTGCCTTTAACCTCAGGTGACCTAAATTACCCTGCCTACCTTTTGCCCCAATCCCATAAATCACCTGAAATGTTTTCTGACAAAATAAATATATCACTTCAGGTGTCCTAACGACAACCTCAGACCTTTCACCACAGCTTCTAAATCACCTGCAAACCCATTTTCAGCAAATATATAAATTCTACCTCAGGTGGCCTAAACAACTACTGAGGAACTTTTGAATCTGGCTCCATAGATTACCTGAAACCCTTTTATGCAACAAATGAAAATATCACCTTCGGTGGTTTAAATGAGCACTGCAGATCCAGGGATGCTGGAAATTAATGTATCAAGAGTAAAAGACCTGAGCTGATGTTTCTTTTTGCTGCAATTTGTTCCAGGTGATATGATTCTGGATGAAAGAGTCTGTTTAGTCATTTAGACCACACGAGGTGATATCACCTCAGGTGCCTACCTTTTACTCAAACCCAATAAATCACCTAAAACCCATTTTTTGGCAAAAAACACAAATATCATCAGGTAGCATTAATGTAAAAATAGATCTTTCAACCTACAGACAAATCACCTGCAACCCGTTTTTTACAAAAATAAAAATGTCACCCCAGGTGGCCTAAACAACCATTATATCACATCGCATGGTGCCTCAATAAAAGTATTGAGGCACCATAAATCACCTAGAACCAATTTACAGCAAAAAGTGAATAGAAATCTCACTCCAGGTGGCCTAAATGAATACGGTAGACCTTTCACCTCGGTTTCATAAATTACCTGGAACCTATTTTTAGTAAAAATAAAAACATTTCCTCTGGTGGCCTAAATGACCACTGCTGATCTATTACTCCAGATCCATAAATTACCTGGAACCCATTTTCGGTATAAACAAAATGTCACATCAGGTGTCCAAAACAAACTCCTCAGACCTTTCACAATGTTTCCATAGATCAATTGAACACAGTCTTGGCAAAAATACAAAAATCACCTCAAGTGGCCAAAACAAGAAAACCTTAAACCTTTTACACCAGCACCATTAGTTACTTACAAGCCACTTTGTGAAAAAACTAAAAATATCACCTCAGGTGTCTTTTAAGACTGCCATGGACCTTTCACCCCAACATCAGATGTCAACTGGACTGATTTTTGCAAAATAAAAAATTCATACAAAGCTGGCTTGAACAACCACTGCTGATCTTGCAAAGTAATCCATCAGATCACCGATTATTTCAGAAAAAACAAAATATCACCTCAGGTGCCTACCTTTTACCCATACCCCATAAATCACCTCAACCCCATTTTTTGGCAAAAACCAAAAATAGCACATCAGGAAGCATTAATGTAAAAAATCAATCTTTCACCCCTGCTAGACAAATCACCTGCAACCCATTTTTTGCAAAATTAAAAATGTCACCCCAGGTAGCCTAAATGACCACTGCATCACATTCACCATGTCTAAATAGATCACCTGGAACCCATTTTTTGAAAAAGAAAGTAGCACCTCGGTGGTCTACTGTGAATCTTTTACCTCGCCTCCATAAATCACCTAAAAACCTTTTGGCAACAACAAAAACATACCCTTCTGGTGGAATACATGACCACTTTGAACTTTTTACACCAGCTCCATCAATCATCTAAAAAACATTTTTGGCAAAAGAAAATTACCTCAAGTGGAATAAACAACTCCATTGATCTTTCATTGCAGCTATTTAACTCACTAAAACCCATTTTTGAAAAAATGTCAACTCGGTGGCTTAAAGAAACATGAAGAAACTTTCTATCAGGCTCATAGATCAGCTGGAGAATATTTTGGCAAAACTAAAAATATCACCTCATGTTGTCTAAATGACCTAAACAGACCTTTTACCAGAGATTCATGTCACTGGAACAAATTGCAGTAAAAGAAACATCACCTCAGGTGGCCTAAATGACAACACAGATCTTTTATTCTGGATACATTACCTGAATCCCAGTTTTGGAAAGAAACAAATATCACTCAAAGTGGCCAAACAATAACCTCAAACCTTTCACACCAGTCCGTTAATCACCTGGAACCCACTTTAAAAAAAACTGAAAATATAACCTCACATGCCTTAAACAACCACTGTGGAAAGTTCACCTCAGCTCCAGATATCACTTGGAATCCATTGTTTGCAAAAGTAAAAATTTCACTTCAGTTGGGTTAAACAAAAATCGTGGACTTTTCATGATTACTCCATAGATCACCTGGATCATATTTTTGGCAAAAACAAAATTATCATTTCAGGTGGCCTAAATGACTACCACCTACCTTTAACCTCAGGTGACCTAAATTACACCTGCTTAACTTTTACCCCATCCCATAAATCACCTGAAATGTTTTTTTTTTCCTCAAAAATAAATATATCACCTCAGGTGACCTAAACTACAACCTCAGACCTTTCAACCCAGCTTCATAAATCACCTGCAATCCATTTTCAGCAAATATATAAATTTCACCTCAGGTGGACTAATCAACTACTGAGGAACTTTGAATCTGGCTCCATAGATCACCTGAAACCCTTTTATGCAAGAAATGAAAATATCACCTCAGGTGGCATAAAGGACCTTTTACCCTTGCTCCATACATAACCTGGAACTCAAGTTTGATAAAATTAAAAATATTATCTCTGGTGGAATAAATGAGCTCTGCAGATCCAGGGATCCAGGTAATTAATGTATCCAGAGTAAAAGATCTGCAGCTGTCATTTAGACCACCTGAGGTGAGGTTTCTTTTTGCTGCAATTTGTTCCAGGTGATATGAATCTGTGGTAAAAGGTCTGTTTAGGTCATTTAGACCACATGAGGTGACATCACCTGAGGTGCCTACCTTTTACTCAAACCCTATAAATCACCTCAAAAACATTTTTTGGCAAAAAACACTAATCTCACACCAGGTAGCATCAATGTAAAAAACAGATCTTTCACCTCTGCTAGACAAATCACCTGCAACCCATTTTTTGCAAAAATAAAAATGTCACCACAGGTGGCCTAAACGACCACAGCATCACGTCACATGGCACCTCAGTAAAAGTATTGACGTGCCACAAACCACCTGGAACCAATTTACAGCAAAAAATGAATGGAAATGTCACCCCAGGTGGCCTTAAAGAATACTGCAGACCTTTCACCTTGTTTTCATAAATCATCTGGAAACAATTTTTAGTAAAATTAAAAACTTTACCTCTGGTTGCCTAAATGACCACTGCTGATCTTTTACTCCAGATCCATAAATTACCTGGAACCCTTTTTTGGTAAAAATAAAAGTGTCACATCAGGTGTCCAAAACAAACTCCATAGACCTTTCACAATGTTTCCATAGATCAATTGAGCACAGTCTTGGCAAAAATACAAATATCACCTTAGGTGGCCTAAACGACAACCTCAAACCTTTTACCCCAGCTCCATTAGTTACTTACAATCCACGTTTTGAAAAACTAAAAAATCACCTCAGGTGAGTTTTAGGACTGCCACGGATCTTTAACCCCAACACATGATACCAACTGGAACCGATTTTTTGCAAAAATAAAAATTTCAGCTCAGCTGGCTTGAACAACCACTGCTGATCCTTCTGAATGACTCCATAGATCACCTGGAACCATTTCTAGCAAAAATAAAAATATCACCTCATGTGCCTACCTTTTACCCAAACCCCATAAATCACCTCAAACCCATTTTTTTGGCAAAAAATTCAAATATCACATCAGGTAGCATTAATGTAAAAAACAGTTCTTTCACCCTACTAGACAAATAACCTGCAACCCATTTTTTGCAAAAAAAAAAATGTCACCACAGGTGGCCTAAACGACCACTGCATCACATCACCATGTCTAAATAGATCACCTGGAACCCTTTTGTTGCAAAACAAAATAGCACCCTTGGTGGTCTGCTGTGAATCTTTTATGTCACCTCCAGAAATCACCTTAAACACTTTGGCAACAACAAAAACATATTCCCTCTGTTGGCCTCAGTGACCACTTTGGACTTTTTACACCAGCTCCATCAATCACCTAAAAAACATTTTTGCAAAAAAAAAATCACCTCAGAAAGAATAAACAACAACCATTGATCTTTCACTCTAGCTATTTAACACACCAAAAACCCATTTTGGAAAAAAATAAAATATTTCAGCTCAGGTGCCTTAAAGAACCATGAAGAAACTTTCAATCAGGCTCCATAGATCAGCTGGAGCATGTTTTTGGCAAAAACTAAAAATATCACCTCATGTGGTCTAAATGACCTAAACAGGCCTTTTACCCCAGATTCATATCACCTGGAACAAATTGCAGCAAAACGAAACATCACCTCAGGTGGCCTAAATGACAACTGCAGATCTTTTACTCTGGATACATTAATTATCTCGATCCCAGTTTTGGGAAAAATACAAATATCACCTCAGGTGGCCAAACAATAACCTCAAACCTATCACACCAGCTCCATTAATCGCCTGAAACCCACTTTTAAAAAAACTGAAAAATATCACCTCACATGGATTAAATGACCACTGTGGACAGTTCACCTCAGCTCCAGATATCACCAGGAATCCACTGTTTGCAAAAGTAAAAATTTCACTTCAGGTGGGTTAAACAACCATCATGGACCTTTCACAATTACTCCATAGATCACCTGGAACCTATTTTTGCCAAAAATAAAATTATAATTTCAGGTGGCCTAAATGACCACCACCTACCTATAACCTCAGGTGACCTTAATTACCACTGCCTACATTTTACCCCAACCTCATAAATCCTCTGAAATGTTTTTTTTTTTGGCAAAAATAAATATATCACCTCAGGGGACTTTAACTACAACCTCAGACCTTTCACCCCAACTTCATAATTCACCTGAAACCCATTTTCAGCAAATATATAAATTTCACCGCAGGTGGCCTAAACAACTACTGAGGAACTTTGAATCTGGCTCCATAGATCACCTGAAACCCTTTCATGCAACAAATGCAAATATCACCTCAGGTGGCATAAAGGACCTTTTACCTTTGCTCTATACATAACCTGGAACTCATGTTTGATAAAAATAAAAATATCACCTCAGGTGGCATAAATGAGCACTGCAGATCCAGGGATATGGGTAATTAATGTATTCAGAGTAAAAGACCTGAGCTGATGTTTCTTTTTGCTGCAATTTGTTCCAGGTGATATGAATCTGGATGAAAAGGTCTGTTTAAGGTGATATCACCTCAGGTGCCTACCTCTTTCTCAAACTACATAAATCACCTCAAATCCATTTTCTGGCAAAAAACACAAATATCACATCAGGTAGCATTAATGTAAAAAACAGGTCTTTCACCCCTGCTAGACAAATCACCTGCAACCCATTTTTTGCAAAAATAAAAATGTCACCCCAGGTGGCCTAAACAACCACTGAATCACATCGCATGGTGCCTCAATAAAAGTATTGAGGCACCATAAATCACCTGGAACCAATTTACAGCAAAAAATGAATAGAAATCTCACTCCAGGTGGCCTAAATGAATACTGCAGACCTTTCACCTCAGTTTCATAAATCACCTGGTACAATTTTTAGCAAAAATAAAAACATTACCTATGGTGGCCTAAATGACCCCTGCTGATCTATTACTCCAGATCCATAAATTAACTGGAACCCATTTTTGGTATAAATAAAAATGTCACATCAGGTGTCCAAAACAAACCCCTCAGACCTTTCACAATGTCTCCATCGATCAACTGAACACAGCCTTGGCAAAAATACAATTATCACCTCAGGTGGCCTAAACAACAACCTCAAACCTTTTACACCAGCACCATTAGTTATTTACAAGCCACTTTTGGAAAAACTAAAAATATCACCTCAGGTGACTTTTAAGACTGCCATGGACCTTCCACCCCAACACCAGATGTCATCTGGAACCGATTTTTTGCAAAAATAAAAATTTCAGCTCAGCTGGCTTGAACAACCACTGCTGATCTTTCAAAATGACTCCATAGATCACCAGGAACCATTTCTGGGAAAAATAAAAATATCACCTCAGGTGTCTACCTTTTACCCAAACACCATAAATCACCTCAAACACATTTTTTGGCAAAAAATACAAATATCACATCAGGTAGCATTAATGTAAAAAATAGATCTTTCACCCCTGCTAGACAAATAACCTGCAACCCATTTTTAAAAAAAAAATATCGTCACAGGTGGCCTAAACGACCACTGCATCACATCACTGTGTACAAATAGATCACCTGGAACCCATTTGTTGCAAAAGAAAATAGCACCCTGGTGATCTACTGTGAATCTTTTATGTCACCTCCAGAAATCACCTAAAACACTTTTGGCAACAACAAAAACATATTCCCTCTCTAGGCCTCAGTGACCAATTTGGACTTTTTACACCAGCTTCATCAATCACCTAAAAAACATTTTTGGCAAAAACAAGTCACCACAGATGGAATAATCAACCACCATTGATCTTTCCCTGCAGCTATTTAACACACCAAAAACCCATTTTTGAAAAAAATAAAATATTTCAGCTCAGGTGCCTTAAAGAACCATGAAGAAACTTTCAATCAGGCTCCATTGATCAGCTGGAGCATGTTTTTGGCAAAAACTAAAACTATCACCTCATGTGGTCTAAATGACCTGAACAGACCTTTTATCCCAGATTCATATCACCTGGAACAAATTGCATCAAAAAGAAACATCACCTCAGGTGGCCTAAATGACAACTGCAGATCTTTTACTCTGGATACATTAATTATCTTGATCCCAGTTTTGGGAAAAATACAAATATCACCTCATGTGGCCAAACAATAACCACAAACCTTTCACACCAGCTCCATTAATTGCCTGGAACCCACTTTTAAAAAAACTGAAAAAATATCACCTCACATGGCCTAAACGACCACTGTGGACAGTTCACCTCAGCTCCAGATATCACGTGGAAATCCATTGTTTGCAAAAGTAAAAATTTCACTTCAGGTGGGTTAAACAACCATCGTGGACTTTTCACGATTACTCCATAGATCACCTGGAACCTATTTTTGGCAAAAATAAAATTATAATTTCAGGTGGCCTAAATAACCACCACTCTACCTTTAACCTCAGGTGACCTTAATTACCACTGCCTACATTTTACCCTCAATCTCATAAATCCTCTGAAATGTTATTTTTTGGCAAAATAAATATATCACCTCAGGGACATAAACTACAACCTCAGACCTTTCACCCCAACTACATAAATCACCTGAATCTCATTTTCAGCAAATATATAAATTTCACCTCAAATGGCCTAAACAACTACTGAGAAACTTTGAATCTGGCTCCATAGATCACCTGAAACCCTTTTATGCAACAAATGAAAATTTCACCTCAGGTGGCGTAATGGACCTTTTACCCTTGCTCCAAACATAACCTGGAACTCATGTTTGATAAAAATAAAAATATCACCTCCGGTGGCATAAATGAGCACTGCAGATCCAGGGATCTGGGTAATTAATGTATCCAGAGTAAAAGATCTGCAGTTGTCATTTAGGCCACCTGAGCTGATGTTTCTTTTTGCTGCAATTTGTTCCAGGTGATATGAATCTGGATGAAAAGGCCTGTTTAAGTCAATTAGACCACATGAGGTGATATCACCTCAGGTGCCTACCTTTTTCTCAAACCCCATAAATCACCTGTAATCCATTTTTTGGCAAAAAACAGAAATATCACATCAGGTAGCATTAATGTATAAAATAGATCTTTCACCCCTGCTAGACAAATCACCTGCAACCCATTTTTTGCAAAAATAAAAATGTCACCCCAGGTGGCCTAAACAACCACTGCATCACATCGCATAGTGCCTCAATAAAAGTATCGAGGCATCATAAATCACCTGGAACCAATTTACAGCAAAAAATGAATAGAAATCTCACTCCAGGTGGCCTAAATGAATACTGCAGACCTTTCACCTCAGTTTCATAAATCACCTGGAACCAATTTTGAGTAAAAATAAAAACATTACCTCTGGTGGCCTAAATGACCACTGCTGATCTATTACTATAGATCCATTAATTACCTGGAACCGGTTTTTGGTATAAATAAAAATGTCACATCAGGTGTCCAAAACAAACTCCTCAGACCTTTCACAATGTCTTCATAGATCAATTGAACACAGCCTTGGCAAAAATACAAATATCACCTCAGGTGGCCTAAACAACAACCTCAAACCTTTAACACCAGCTCCACTAGTTATTTACAAGCCACTTTTTGAAAAACTAAAAATATCACCTCAGGTGACTTTTAAGACTGCCATGGACCTTTCACCCCAACACCAGATATCAGCTGGAACCGATTTTTTGCAAAATTAAAAATTTCAGCTCAGCTGGCTTGAACAACCACTGCTGATCTTTCAAAATGAATCCACCTGGAACCATTTCTGGGAAAAATAAAAATATCACCTCAGGTGCCTACCTTTTACCCAAACCCCATAAATCACCTCAAACACATTTTTTGGTGAAAAATACAAATATCACATCAGGTAGCATTAATGAAAAAAAATAGATCTTTCACCCCTGCTAGACAAATCACCTGCAACCCATTTTTTGCAAAAATAAAAATGTCACCCCAGGTGGCCTAAATGACCACTGCATCACATTCACTGTGTCTACATAGATCACTTGGAACTCATTTTTTGCAAAAGAAAATAGCACCCCTGGTGGTCTACTGTGAATCTTTTGCCTCACCTTCATAAATCACCTAAAACCCTTTTGGCAACAACAAAAACATATCACCCCTTGTGGCCTCAATGACCACTTTGGACTTTTTACACCAGCTCCATCAATCACCTAAAAAACATTTTTTGCAAAAAAAAAAATCACCTCAGGTGGAATAAACGATTACCATTGATCTGTCACTGCAGCTATTTAACTCACCAAAAACCCATTTTTAAAAAAATAAAAAATATCAACTCTGGTGGCTTATAGAACCATGAAGAAACTTTCAATCAGGCTCCATTGATCAGCTGGAGCATGTTTTTGCAAAAACTAAAAATATTACTCATGCTGTCTAAATGACCTGAACAGACCTTTTACCCCAGATTCATATCACCTGGAACAAATTGCATCAAAAACAAACATCACCTCAGGTGGCCTAAATGACAACTGCAGATCTTTTACTCTGGATACATTAATTATCTTGATCCCAGTTTTGGGAAAAATGCAAATATCACCTCATGTGGCCAAACAAGAACCTCAAACCTTTCACACCAGCTCCATTAATCGCCTGGAACCAACTTTTAAAAAAACTGAAAAGATATCACCTCACATGGCTTAAACGACCACTGTGGACAGTTCACCTCAGCTCCAGATATCATGTGGAATCTACTGTTTGCAAAAGTAAAAATTTCACTTCAGGTGGGTTAAACAACCATCGTGGACTTTTCACGATTACTCCATAGATCACCTGGAACCTATTTTTGGCAAAAATAAAATTATAATTTCAGGTGGCCTAAATAACCACTACCTACCTTTAACCTCAGGTGACCTTAATTACCACTGCCTACATTTTACCCCAATCTCATAAATCCTCTGAAATGGTTTTTTTTTTGGCAAAAATAAATATATCACCTCAGGGGACATAAACTACAATCTCAGACCTTTCACACCAGCTTCATAAATCAACTTTGAATCTGGCTCCATAGATCACCTGAAACCCTTTTATGCAACAAATGAAAATTTCACCTCAGGTGGCGTAATGGACCTTTTACCCTTGCTTCAAACATAACCTGGAACTCATGTTTGATAAAAATAAAAATATCACCTCAGGTGGCATAAATGAGCACTGCAGATCCAGGGATCTGGGTAATTAATGTATCCAGAGTAAAAGACCTGAGCTGATGTTTCTTTTTGCTGCAATGTGTTCCAGGTGATATTAATCTGGATGAAAAGGCCTGTTTAAATAAATTAAAATAAGTTATATCACCTCAGGTGCCTACCTTTTACTCAAACCCCATAAATCACCTCTAATCCATTTTTTGGCAAAAAACACAAATATCACATCAGGTAGCATCAATGTAAAAAACAGATCTTTCACCCCTGCTAGACAAATCACCTGCGACCCATTTTTTGCAAAAATAAAAATGTCACCCCAGGTGGCCTAAACAACCACTGCATCACATCGCATGGCACCTCAATAAAAGTATTGAGGTGCCACAAACCACCTGGAACCAATTTACAGCAAAAAATGAATGGAAATGTCACCCCAGGTGGCCAAAATGAATACTGCAGACCTTTCCCTCGGTTTCATAAATCACCTGGAACCAATTTTTAGTAAAAATAAAAATATTACCTCTGGTGGCCTAAATGACCACTGCTGATCTTTTACTCCCTATCCATAAATTACCTGGAACCCTTTTTTATTAAAAATAAAAATGTCACATCAGGTGTCCAAAACAAACTCCACAGACCTTTCACAATGTTTCCATAGATCAATTGAACACAGTCTTGGCAAAAATACAAATATCACCTCAGGTGGCCTAAACAACAACCTCAACCCTTTTACCCCAGCTCTATTAGTTACTTACAAGCCACATTTTGAAAAACTGAAAATATCACCTTAGGTGACTTTTAGGACTGCCATGGACCTTTCACCCCAACACATGATATCAACTGGAACTGATTTTTAGCAAAATTAAAAATTTCAGCTCAGCTGGCTTGAACAACCACTGCTGATCTTTCAGAATGACTCCATAGATCACCTGGAACCATTTCTGGCAAAAATAAAAATATCACCTCAGGTGCCTACCTTTTACCCAAACCCTATAAATCACCTGAAACCCATTTGTTTGGCAAAAAATACAAATAACTCATCAGGTAGCATTAATGTAAAAAATAGATCTCTCCCCCCTGCTGGACAAATAACCTGCTACCCATTTTTTGCAAAAAAAAAAAATGTCACCACAGGTGGCCTAAACGACCACTGCATCACATCACCGTGTCTAAATAGATCACCTGGAACCCATTTTTTGCAAAAGGAAATAGCACCCCTGGTGGTCTACAGTGAATCTTTTATGTCACCTCCAGAAATCACCTAAAACACTTTTGGCAGCAACAAAAACATATTCCCTCTGTTGACCTCAGTGACCACTTTGGACTTTTTACACCAGCTCCATCAATCACCTAAAAAACACTTTTGGCAAAAAAAAATCACCTCAGATGGAATAAATGACCACCATTGATCTTTCACTCCAGCTATTTAACACACCAAAAACCCATTTTTGAAACAAGTAAAACATTTCAACTCAGGTGCCTTAAAGAACCATGAAGAAACTTTCAATCAGGCTCCACAGATCAGCTGGAGCATGTTTTTTGCAAAAACTGAAATATCTCCTCATGTGGTCTAAATGTCCTAAACAGACCTTTTACCCCAGATTCATATCACCTGGAACAAATTGCAGCAAAACGAAACATCACCTCAGGTGGCCCAAATGACAACTGCAGTTCTTTTACTCTGGATACATTAATTATCTTGATCCCAGTTTTGGGAAAAATAGAAATATCACCTCAGGTGGCCAAACAATAACCTCAAACCGTTCACACCAGCCCCATTAATCACCTGGAACCCACTTTTAAAAAAACTGAAAAAATATCACCTCACATGGCTTAAACAACCACTGTGGACAGTTCACCTCAGCTCCAGATATCACCTGGAATCCACTGTTTGCAAAAGTAAAAATTTCACTTCAGGTGGGTTAAACAACTATCGTGGACTTTTCACAATTACTCCATAGATCACCTGGAACCTATTGTTGGCAAAAATAAAATTATACTTTTAGGTGGCCTAAATTACCACCACCTACCTTTATCCTCAGGTGATCTACATTACCACTGCCTACATTTTATTCCAATCTCATAAATCCTCTGAAATTTTTTTTTTGGCAAAAATAAATATATCACCTCAGGTGACTTAAGCGACAACCTCAGACCTTTCACCCCAGCTTCATAAACCACCTCTAACCCATTTTCAGCAAATATATAAATTTCACCTCAGGTGGCCTAAACAACTACTGAGGAACTTTGAAGCTTGCTCCATAGATCACCTGAAACCCTTTTATGCGACAAATGAAAATATCACCTTAGGTGGCATCAAGGACCTTTTACCCTTGCTCCATACATAACCTGGAACTCATGTTTGATAAAAATAAAAATATCACCTCAGGTGGCCTAAATGAGCACTGCAGATCCAGGGATCCAGGTAATTAATGTATCCAGAGTAAAAGACCTGAGCTGATGTTTCTTTTTGCTGCAATTTGTTCCAGGTGATATGAATCTGGATGAAAAGGTCTGTTTAAGTCATATAGACCACATGAGGTGATATTACCTCAGGTGCCCACCTTTTACTCAAGCCCCATAAATCACCTCAAACCCATTTTTTGGGAAGAAACTCAAATATCACATCAGGTAGCATTAATGTAAAAACAGATCTTTCACCCCTGCTAGACCAATCACCTGCAACTCATTTTTTGCAAAAATAAAAATGTCACCCAGGTGGCCTAAATGACCACTGCATCACATCGCATGGCACCTCAATAAAAGTATGGAGGTGCCATAAATCTCCTGAAACCAAGTTACAGCAAAAAATGAATAGAAATCTCACCCCAGGTGGCCTTAATGAATACTGCAGACCTTTCACCTCGGTTTCATAAATCCCATTAGGGCATACCAAACTGCCCTAAGGGACGCAGGTAAGGCAGTAAGGCAGGCAAAGTCCCAAACTGAGGAAACACTAGCATGAACAGTAAAAGAAGGTGACAAGACTTTCTATAGATACATTAGTGAAAGGAGAAAGTCCAGAGGGGGTATTGCTAAGCTTAATGGAGAAAAGGGAGCATGTGAGGAGGAGGACCCTGTAAAGGCATCTATCCTAAATAGATACTTTTGCTCAGTATTTACTGAAGAGAAGGTAGGCAGGGCCCACAGCTCAGCATCATGGACACAGGGGAGGGAGGTGAGCACTACCCTTCACAAAAGAAAGGGTCCTACAAGAGCTTGCTAAGCTCAGGTGGATAAGGCAATGGGACCTGATGGCATACATCCCAGGGTACTTAAGGAGCTAAAGGAGGAACTAGCAGAGCCATTAGCAGAATTGTTTAGTGAGTCTCTGAGCACAGGAGAGGTCCCAGAAGACTGGAGAAGGGTCTATGTGATCCCGCCTCCACAAGAGTGGTAGGAGGAGGCGGGAACTACAGACCAGTCAGTCTTACCTCAGTAGTGGGCAAGATTATGGAGGCACTCCTTAAGGAAAGGATAGTGCAACACCTGGAATCCATAGGGCACAGGATCCAAGACAGCATGGGTTTACAAAGGAAGGTCCTGTCAAACTAATCTCATAGATTTCTTTGACTGGGTAACCAGAGTGGTGGACCAAGGGGATCAGTTGATGTCGCCACCTTGACTTCAGAAAAGCTTTTGACACTGTTCCACATAGAAGATTGATAAATAAGCTGGGTAGGCTCGGGTGGGTCAGAAGTTGGTCAACTGGGTGGCAAACTGGTTGACTGGCAGAAAACAGAGAGTGGTGGTAAATGGTATACAGTCAGAAGAGATGCAAGTCACAAGTGGGTACTCAGGGATCAGTCCTGGGGCCAGTCCTATTCAACATCTTCATTAGTGACCTTGCAGATGGACTAGAGGGTAAGGCTTGTCTGTTTGCAGATGACACCAAGATCTGCAACAGAGTAGATGATCCAGATGGGGTGGGCAGAATGAGAAGAGATCTGGATAAACTAGCAGAATGGTCAGAAGAGTGGCAACTGGGATTTAATGCAAAGAAGTGCAAAATCATGCACATAGGGAAGAGAAACCCTGAAGCCACTTATAGGCTGGGAGGAAGTTGCTAGCAGTCACAAAGGAAGAAAGAGACTTGGGCATCATCATCACTGATGACCTAAAATCATCCAAGCAGACCTCTAAAGCAGTAGGTAAGGCTAGGGGTTAGGTGTATTACTAGGGTATCACAAGTCGTAAGAGGGAGGTAATAATCCTCTGTACAAGACATTGGTTAGGCCCCATCTGAGTACTGCGGCAGTATTGGAGGCCACACCTTCACAAGGACATTAACCAAATTGAGGCAGTCCAGAGAAGGGCAACCAAATGGTGCAGGGACTGCATCAGAAGACATATGAGGACAGATTAACGGAGCTCAATATGTATACCCTTGAGCAAAGGAGAGAGAGAGGTGATATGATCGAGGCATTCAAACACCTTAAGGGCATAAACAAGGTGAAAGAGTCTAACATGTTTAAATATAAGAAAATAGCAGGACAAGAGGACACAGCATGAGATTAGAGGGAGGCCGATTAAGGGGAATGTGAGGAAATTCTTTTTCACAGAAAGGGTGGTAGATGCATGGAATGGCTTACCACAAGAAGTGGTGACTATGAATACAGTGCAGGGCTTCAAACAGGCATGGGATAAGCATAAGGGAGCAATACAAATGACTATGAATAGATAGGTCACTGACAGAGCAAAGGCAGATGGCACATTTATAAGGTAGAAAAAAGCAATGGGCAGACTGGATGGGCCTTGCGGTCCTTATCTGCCGTCAACTTCTATGTTTCTATGTTTCTATGTTTCTATGTTTCACCTGGAACCAGTTTTTAGTAAAAATAAAAACATTACCTCTGGTGGCCTAAATGACCACTGCTGATCTTTTACTCCAGATCCATAAATTATCTGGAACCCATTTTTGGTAAAAATAAAAATGTCACATCAGGTGTCCAAAACAAACTCCTCAGACCTTTCACAATGTTTCCATAGACCAGTTGAACACAGTCTTGGCAAAAATACAAATATCACCTCAGGTGGCCTAAACAACAACCTCAAACCTTTTTCACCAGCTTCATGAGTTACTTACAAGTCACTTTTTGAAAAAAACTTAAAATATCACCTCAGGTGTCTTTTAAGACTGCCATGGACCTTTCACCCCAACACCAGATGTCAACTGGAACCGATTTTTTGCAAAAATAAAAAATTCAGCTCAGTTGGCTTGAACAACCACTGCTGATCTTTCTAAATGACTCCATAGATCACCTGGAACCATTTCTGGCAAAAATAAAAATATCACCTCAGGTGCCCACCTTTTACCCAAACCCCATAAATCACCTCAAACCCATTTTTTGGCAAAAAATACAAATAGCACATCAGGTAGCATTAATGTAAAAAATAGATCTTTCATCCCTGCTAGACAAATCACCTGCAACCCATTTTTTGCAAAATTAAAAATGTCATCCCAGGTGCCCTAAACGACCACTGCATCACATTTACCATGTCTCCATAGATCACCTGGAACCCATTTTTTTGCAAAAGAAAATAGCACCCCTAGTGGTCTAAAGTTCTACTGTGAATCTTTTACATCACCTCCATAAATCACCTAAAAAACATTTTTGGCAAAAAAAAAATCACCTCAGATAGAATACATGACCACCATTGATCTTTCACTCCAGCTATTTAACACACCAAAAACCCATTTTAAAAAAAAATAAAATATTTCAGCTCAGGTGGCTTAAGGAACCATCAAGAAACTTTCAATCAGGCTCCATAGATCAGCTGGAGCATGTTTTTGGCAAAAACTAAAAATATCACCTCATGTGGTCTAAATGACCTAAACAGACCTTTTACCCCAGATTCATATCACCTGGAACAAATTGCAGCAAAAAAGAAACATCACCTCAGGTGGCCTAAATGACAACTGCAGATCTTTTACTCTGGTTACATTAATTACCTTTATCCCAGTTTTGGGAAAAATACAAATATCACCTCATGTGGCCAAACAATAACCTCAAACCTTTCACACCAGCTCCATTAATCACCTGGAACCCACTTTTAAAAAAACTGAAAATATCACCTCATGTGGCTTAAACGACCACTATGGACAGTTCACCTCAGCTCCAGATATCACCTGGAATCCACTGTTTGCAAAAGTAAAAATTTCACTTCAGGTGGGTTAAACAACCATCGTGGACTTTTCACAATTACTCCATAGATCACCTGGAACCTATTTTTGGCAAAAATAAAATTATCATTTCAAGTGGCCTAAATGACAACTGCCTACATTTTACCCCGATTCCATAAATCCTCTGAAATGTTTTTTTGGGCAAAAATAAATATATCGCCTCAGGTGACTTAAACGACAACCTCAGACCTTTCATCCCAGCTTCATAAATCACCTGCAACACATTTTCAGCAAATATAAAAATTTCACCTCAGGGGGCCTAAACATCTACTGAGGAACTTTGAATCTGGCTCCATAGATCACCTGAAACCCTTTTATGCAACAAATGAAAATATCACCTCAGGTGGCATAAAGGACCTTTTACCCTTGGTCCATACATAACCTGGAACCCATGTTTGATAAAATTAAAAAGATTACCTCAAGTGGCCTAAATGAGCACTGCATTCCTTTTATTGAGGTGCCATAAATCACCTGGAATCAATTTACGGCAAAAAATGAATAGAAATGTCACCCCCAGGTGGCCTAAATGACTTCTGCAGACCTTTCACCTCAGTTTCATAAATCACCTGGAACCAATTTTTAGTAAAAATAAAAACCATACCTCTGGTGTCCTAAATGACCACTGCAGATCTTTTCCTCCAGACCCATAAATTACCTGGAACCCATTTTTGGTAAAATTAAAAATTTCACATCTGGAGTCCTAAACAAACTCCTCAGAGCTTTCACAATGTTTCCATAGATCATCTTGAACACAGTTTTGGCAAAAATAAAAATTTCTCATCAGGTGACCTAAATGACCACCTCGTACCATTCACCCTAGCGCCACAGATTACCTGGAACCCATTTTTGGCAAAAAAAAATAAAATAACACCACTTGTTTCTTAAAAATTCACTGTGGACCTTTTATCCAGTGCCATAAATCAACTGAAACCTATTTTTTGATAAAGAAATGATATCACCTCAGGTGCCCTAAATTACCACACTGAGCTGAAATATTTTATTTTTTTTAAAAATGGGTTTTTGGTGTGTTAAATAGCTGGAGTGAAAGATCAATGGTGGTCGTTTATTCCATCTGAGGTGATTTTTTTTTTGCCAAAAATGTTTTTTAGGTGATTTATGGAGGTGATGTAAAATATTCACAGTAGAACTTTAGACCACTAGGGGTGCTATTTTCTTTTGCAAAAAAATGGGTTCCAGGTGATCTATGGAGACATGGTAAATGTGATGCAGTGGTCATTTAGGGCACCTGGGATGACATTTTAATTTTTGCATAATGTCACCTTGAAAAAATGTTAGGCAAAAATAAGAACAATAACCTCAGGTGGCTTAAAAGACCACCATGGACATTTCACCTCTGCTCCAGTTATCACCTGGAATCCATTGTCTGCAAAAATAAAAATTTCAACTCAGGTGGCTTATACAACCATTGTGGACTTTTCACAATGACTCCATAGATCACCTGGAACCCTTTTTTGGCAGAAATAAAATTATCACCTCCAGTGGCCTAAATAACCACCACCTACCTTTACCCTCAGGTGACCTAAATGTCCACTGCCTACCTTTTACTCCAAACCCATAAATCACCTGATATGCATTTTTAGCAAAAATAAATATATCACCTCAGGTGGCCTAAACAACAACCTCAAACCTTTTACACCAGCTCCATTAGTTACTTACAAGCCACTTTTTGAAAAACTAAAAATATCACCTTAGGTGTCTTTAAGACTACCATGGACCTTTCACCCCAACACCAGATATCAACTGGAACTGATTTTTTGCAAAACTAAAAATTTCAGCTCAGCTGGCTTGAACAACCACTGCTGACCTTTCACAATAACTCCATAGATCACCTGGAACCATTTCTGTCAAAAATAAAAATATCACCTCAGATGCCTACCATTTACCCAAATCCCATTAATCACCTCAAACACATTTTTTGGCAAAAAATACAAATATCACATCAGGTAGCATTAATGTAAAAAATAGATCTTTCACCCCTGCTAGACAAATAACCTGCAACCCATTTTTTGCAAAAATAAAAATGTCACTCCAGGTGGCCTAAACGACCACTGTATCACATTCACCATGTCTCCATAGATGACCTGGAACCCATTTTATGCAAAAAAATAGCACCCCTGGAGGTCTAAAGCTCTACTGTGAATCTTTTACCTCACCTCCATAAATCACCTAAAACCCATTTTTGGCAACAACAAAAATATATCCCCTCTGGTGGCCTCAATGACCACTTTGGACTTTTTACACCAGCTCCATCAATCACCTCAAAAGCATTTTTGGCAAAAAAAATCACCTCAGGTGGAATAAACGACCACCGTTGATCTTTCACACCAGCTATTTAACTCACCAAAAACCCATTTTTTTAAAAAAATAAAACATTTCAACTCAGGTGGCTTAAAGAACCATGAAGAAACTTTCATTCAAGCTCCATAGATCAGCTGGAGTATGTGTTTAACAAAAACTAAAAATATCACCTCATGTGGTCTAAATGGCCTAAACAGACATTTTACCCTAGATTCATGTCACCTGGAACAAATTGCAGCAAAAAGAAAAATCACCTCAGGTGGCCTAAATGACAACTGCAGATCTTTTACTCTGGCTACATTAATTACCTGGATCCCAGTTTTGGGAAAATTAAAAATGTCACCTCAAGTGGCCTAAACAACCACCTTGTACCATTCACCCTAGCTCCACAGATTACCTAGAACCTATTTTTCGCACAAAATTCAAATATCACCCCTTGTGTCTTAAAAATTCACTGTGGACCTTTTACCCCAATGCCATAAACCAACTGAAACCTATTTTTGGTAAAGAAATGATATCACTTCAGGTGGCCTAAATGACCACAGTGGACTTTTTTACTCCAGAATATCACCTTAAAACCATTGTTGGCAAAAAAAGAACTATAACCTCAGGTGGCTTAAATGACCACCATGGACTTTTCATCTTAGGTCCATATAGCACATGGAATCCATTGTTTGCAAAAATAAAAATGTCAACTCAGGTGGCTTAAACAACCATTGTGGACTTTTCACAATGACTCCATAAATCACCTGAAACCCATTTCAGCAAATATATAAATTTCACCTCAGGTGCCTTCAACAACCACTGAGGAACTTTGAATCTGGCTCCATATATCACCTGAAACCCATTTATAAAAAAAAAAAATATCAACTTTGATGGCACAAATGACATTTTACCCCTGCTCCATTCATAACATGGAACCAATTTTTAGTAAAATTAAAAATATTACCTCTGCTGGCCTAAATGACCACTGTAGATCTTTTACTCCAGATCATTAATTACCTGGAACCTATTTTAAATAAAAATACAAATGTCAACTCAGGTGTCCAAAACAAATACTTCCGACCTGTCACATAGATCACCTTGAACCCAATTTTGTCAAAATTAAAAATTTCACCTCAGGTGGCCTAAACAACCACTGCATCACATTCACCATGGCTCCATAGATCACCTGGAACCCATTTTTGGCAAAAAGAAAAATAGCATACCTGGTGGTCTTAAGCTCTACTTTGAATCTTTTACCTCACCTCGATAAATTATCTCAAACCCATTTTTGGCAACAACAAAAAAATATCACCTCTGGTGGCCTCAATGACCACTTTGGACTTTTTATACCAGCTCCATCAATCACCTAGAAACCATTTTTGGCAAAAATTTAAAAAGCACCTCAGGTGACCTAAACAACCGCCATTGATCTTTCACTCCAGCTATTTAACTCACCAAAAAACACACCTTTTGCACCTGCTGACCTTTCACCCCAGCTTCATAACTCACCTGGAACTCATTTTTGGAGAAGAAATTAACATTTCATCACAGGTGACCTGAACAACCACAGAGAAAATTTGAACCTGGCTCCACAGATCAGCTGGAACCCATTTTAGGCAAAAATACAATTATCACCCCAGGTGGCCTAATGACCACCATCTACATTTAACCTCAGGTGGCCTAAATGACCACTGCCAACCATTTACCCTAATCCCATGAATCACCTAAATTGCATTTTTGGCAAAAATAAATTTATCACCTCAGCTGGTCTAAACTACAACTTCAGACTTTTCACCCCAGGTGGCATAAAAGACATTTTACCCTTGCTCCATACATAACATGGAACCCATGTTTGGTAAAAATAAAAATATTATCTCAGGTGGACTAAATGACAACTGCAGACTTTTTATCCAGGCACCATAAATCACATGGAACCAATTTCTGGCAAAAATGAATAGAAATGTCTCCCCAGGTGGCCTAAATGACTACTGCAGACCTTTCACCTTGCCTTCATAAATCACCTGGAACTAATTTTTAATAAAAATAAAACATTACCTGTGGTGGCCTAAATGACCACTGCAGATCTGATACTCCAGATCCATAAATTACCTGGAACCCATTTTGTTAAATCAATCAATCAATCACTTTATTTAACCATAAAAATAAAAACTTCATATCAGGTGTCCAAAACAAACTACTCAGACCTTTCACAATGTTTCCATAGATTACATTGACCACAGTTTTGGCAAAAATAACAATTCCATCTCAGGGGGCCTAAATGACCACCTTGTACCATTCACCCTAGCTTCCAGATTACCTGGAACCCATTCTTGGCAAAAATTCAAATTTCATCCTCGTGTCTTAAAAAAAATTATCAGACTCTTACACCAGCACCGGGTGAAATCAATCCTGAAACCCATTTTGGTAAGTAATGACATCACCTCAGGTGGCCTAAATGACCCCACTGGTCTTTTTACTCCATAATATCATCTTCAATCCATTTTTGGCAAAAATAAGAACTATAACCTCAGGTGGCTTAAACAACCACCATGTACTTTTCACCTCAGCTCCAGATATCACCTAGGCCCCGAAGGCCAACAGTGGACATTTAGGCCAGCTGAGTTCATATTTCTATTTTTTCAAAAATGGGTTACAGGTGATTTATGGAG
Organism: Neoceratodus forsteri; assembly: GCA_016271365.2. Lineage (NCBI taxonomy): Eukaryota > Metazoa > Chordata > Ceratodontiformes > Ceratodontidae > Neoceratodus > Neoceratodus forsteri. The sequence goes on from CM028130.1 coordinate 1,586,466,060, forward strand.
CCTGGGTAAGAGGACTGAGGAGGTCATTTAGGCCAACTGATGTGATATTGGTATTTTTGCCAAAAATTGGTTCCAGGTTATTTATGGATGTAGGACAAAAGGAAGGCAGTAGTCATGTAAGCCATCTGAGGTGATATTTATATTTTTAAAAAAAACAGGGTTCCAGCTGATCTAAAGGTCAGCAATGGTTGTTTAGGCCACCTGAGGTGAAAGTTTTATTTTTGCCAAAAATGGGTTCCAGATGATTTATGAAGCTGGGGTAAAATGTCTGCGGTGGTGGTTTAGGCCATCTGAGGAGTTATTTTTACTGTTGCCAGAAATTGTTTCCATGAGATTGATGGAGCCCTGGAAAAAGGGCTGTGGTGGTCATTTATGACACCAGAAGTGATATTTTTATTTTTGTCAAAAATGGATCCAGGAGATTTATGGAGACAGGGTAAAACATCCACTGTGGTCCTTTAGGCCTCTTGAATTGGTATTTTCATATTTGCCAAAAATGGGTTTCAGGTGATTTACTTTTTTTTTGTTTTTGCAGGTGCACAGCAGAACCTTCATTCTGGCTCCATAAATTACATGGCACCCATTTTTCTACAAAAATAAAAGTATTACTCATGTTGCCTAAATGTCCACAGTTGACCATTTACCCTGGCTCTGTGAACCACCAGGAACAGAGTTTTGGCAAACATAAAAATATCCCATCAGTTGGCCTAAATGGCCACCATAGATTGTTCACATTATCTCCATTAATCAGCTGAACCCCATTTTAGGCCAAAAAACTTCACCTCAGGTGACCTAAATGATCACCTCCTATAATCTACCCTGGCTATAAATCACCTGTAATCCATTTCTGCTAAAATTTAACATATCACCTCATGTGGCCAAAATGACTACTGCCCACCATCTACCTGGGCTGTATTAAACATCTGGAACCCATTTTTGGCAAAAATAAAAATATTACTTCAGGTGGTCTAAATGACCACCAGTGATCTTTTACCCCCTCTCCATAATTCTCCAGGAACCCATACTTGAAAAAATTAAAAAAGTCACTTTAGGTGGCCTAAAAAACACTGGATGCCTTTTATCCCAGCTTCATAACTAACGTAGAACCTATTTTTGGCCAAAATAAAAATATCATCTGATGTGGTGTAAATAACGCTTAAGCAATGTCAGTGGTTGAGCAAGTAGCACACTTGCTTCTGAGGCTGGAAGGTCAGATGGCTGTGTGTTTTATCCCCACAGCTGTGTTCAATCAGTCCAAAGTTATTAACGTGCAAAATTTTGAGTCTAACATAAAAGTGACCGCTGAACCCTAAAAATAGTGGCATGACCACAAAACTATAATATATGGTACACGGTGGTCATTTAGGCCACCTGAGGTGAAATTTTTATTTTTTCAAAACTGGGTTCCAACTTATATATGAAGTTGGAGTGAAAGGTCTGCGGTGGTCATTTATATCACCTGAGATTATATTTTTATTTTTGCAAAAAAATGGGTTCCAGGTGAATAATGAAGCCTGTGTAAAAGGTCCAAAGTGGTCATTTAGGTCACCTGGAGAAATATTTTTAGTTTTTGCCAGAAATGTGTTGCATGTGATTAATAGAGCTGGTTTGAAAGTCAAAATAAAATTAACTCCTCTGGTGGCCTAAACAACCACAGTGGACATTGAACCCCAGCTCCATAAATCATCTGGAACCAATTTTTGGCAAAAATAAAACTTTCACCTCAGGTGGCCTAAACAACTATCGCTGACCTTTTATAATGACTCCACAGATCACCTGGAACCCTGTTTTTTCTTCAAAAATATAAATATCACCTCAGGTCACCTAAATGACCACTGGAGACATTTGTACCCAGCTCCATAAATCACCTGGAACCCATTTTTGGCAAAATTAAAAACATCACATCAGCTGGCAAAAATGACCACCATGGACCTTTTACCCAGGCTCCATAAATCACCTGTAACCCATTTTTGACAAAAATAAAAATATAAACTAAGCTGGCCCAAATGTCAGGCATGGTGCTAACCCCCACTGTTCCCAAACCAGTGGTGCCATTGGCCTGACCCATATCTGGCAGGGTGGGTTTTTCCTCTGTGTCCCCTGAGCCATGGTCAATTGTCACAGATCAGCACCTGCTCTCCACTAAGATCCTCCTGTGTGGTCATTTAGGCCACCTGAGGTGATATCATTTTTTTTTTTTTTTACCAAAAATAGGTTCCAGTTGATTTATGGCACTGGGAAAAAGAACCACAGTGAACTTTTAAGTCATGAGGGGTGACATTTTTATTTTTTGCCAAAAATGGGTTCCATGTAATCTGTGGAGCTAGGGTGAATGGTACGAAGAGGTTATTTAGGCCTTCTGAGGTGTAATTTTTAATTTTTGCAAAAACTGGGTTCAAGGTGATCTATGGAAACATTGTGAAATGTCTGAGAAGTTTGTTTTGGACACCTGATGTGACCATTTTTATTTCTACTAGTTCAGGAAATGTATGTATCTGGAGTAAAGATTTGCAGTCATCATTTTTTACCAGAGGTAATGTTTTTATTTTTACTAAAAATTGATTCCAGGTGATTTATGGAGCCATGGTGAAAGGTCTGCGGTGATTATTTAGGCCACCTGGGGTGACATTTTTATACATGTTATGCCAGAAATTGGTTCCAGGTGATTTATGGCACCTGGACAAAAAGTGTGCAGTGGACCTTTAGGCCACCAGAGGTGATATTTTCACTTCTGTCAAAAAAGGTTCCAGGTGATTTATGGAGCCAGGGTGAATAGTATGCAGTGGTCATTTAGACCACCTGTGGTAATATTTTCATTCTTACCAAAAATGGGATCCAGGTTATGTATGGAGCATGGGTAAAAGGTCATTTATGAAACCTGAGGTGATGATTTTATTTTTTGCCATAAATGGCTTTCAGATGATCTATGGAGATAGCTTCAATGCTTCTCAGTTGTCGTTTAAGCCTCCTGAGGTGTAATTTATATATTTGCTGAAAATGGTTCCAGGTGATTTATGGAGCTGGGGTGAAAGGTCTGATGTTGTAGTTTAAGCCAGCTGAGTTGATATATTTATTTTTGCCAAAAAATGCAATTCAGGTGATTCATGAGATTGGGGTAAAAGCTTGGCACTGGTCATTTACTACACATGAGGTTAAATGTAGGTGGTGATCTATTTTTGCCAAAACTGGGTTCCAGGTAATTCATGGATCCAGAGTAAAAGATCTTCAGTGGTCATTTAGGCCAGGAGAGGTGATATTTTCATTTTTTCAGAAATTGGCTCCAGGAGATTTATGAAGCCAGGGTGAAAGGTCTGCAGAGGACCTTTAGGAAACCAGGGACAATATTTTCATTTTTTGATAAAAATGGGTTCCAGGTGACCTATGGAGTCAGATTCAAAGTTCCTCAGTGGTTGTTTAGGCCACCTGAGGTGAAGTTTATATATTTGCTGAAAATGGGTTGCAGGTGATTTATGAAGCTGGGGTGAAAGGTAGTCAGTGGCCATTTAGACCACCTGAGGTGATATTTTTATTTTTGCCAAAAAATGAGTTCCAGGTGATATATGGACTCATTGTGAAAAGTCTGCAATGGTTTTTTAAGCCACCTGATGTGAATTTTTTATTTTTGCAAACAGTGGATTCCAGGTGATATCTGGAGCTGAGGTGAAATGTCCACAGTGGTTGTTTAAGCCATGTGAGGTGATATTTTTAGTTTTTTAAAAAGTGGGTTGCAGGTGATTGATAGAGCTGATATGAAAGGTCTAAGGTAATTGTTTGGCTACCTGAGGTGATATCTGCATTTTTCCCAAAACTGGGATACAGGTAATTAATGTATCCAGAGTAAAAGATATGCAGTGGTCATTTAGGCAACATTAGGTGATTTTCCTTTTTGCTAAAATTTGTTCCGGGTGATATGAATCTGGGGTAAAAGGTTTGTGGAGGTCATTTTGGCCACATGAGGTGATATTTTTAGTTTTTGCCAAAAACGTGCTTCAGCTGATCTATAGACCCTGGTTGAAAGTTTCTTTATGGTTCTTTAAGCCAACTGAGTTGTAATTTTTATTTGTTTCAAAAATGGGTGCTTGGTGAGCTAAATAGCTTAAGTGAAAGATCAATGGTGGTTGTTTATTCCACCTGCGGTGATTTGTTTTGCCAAAAATGGTTTCTAGGTGATTGAAGGAGATGGTGTAAAATGTCCAAAGTGGTCATTGAGGCCACCAGGGTTGCAAATTTTATTTTTGCCAAAAATGGGTTCCAGGCAGTCTATGAAGTGAATGTAATGCAGTGGTCATTTAGGTCATCTGGGGTGAAATTAAAAATTTTGCACAAAATTGGTTCCAGGTGACTTATGGAGCATGGGTGAAGGATCTGTGGTTTACATTTATGCTACCTGATGTCATATATTTATTTTTGGCAAAAATGGGCTTCAGGAGGAGATGAGGAGACACTTTTTTACATAGAGGGTGGTGGCTGGGTGGAATGCGTTACCTGCAGAAGTGGCATCCAGTAGAAAAGTGGACTGCTTCATAAGGGGATGGGACAGGACAAGGGGAGGGTTAATGAAGAGGAAGGGTGGAAGGGAGCGGCAGCTGCAGAATAAGGGGTTAGCACAATTGAGCAAACTTGATAGACCTCTAGGTCTTTATCTGCTGGCAAATTTCATATGTTTGTACATTAGGTGATTTAAGGGGTAAGAGGTAGGCAGTGGTCATTTAGGCTACCTGAGATAATATTTGTATTTTTGCCACATGTGGGTTCCATGTGATCTATGGAGTCATTGTGAAAGGTTGCAGTGCTTGTTTAAGCCAGCTGTGGTGAAAATTTTACTTTTGCATAAAATTGGTTCCAGTTGGTATCTATACTTGGGGTGAAAGGTCCATGGCAGCTGTTTAAGACACCTGAGGTGATATTTAAAGTTTTTGGAAAAGCTGGTTGTAAGTGACTAATGGATCTGGTGTAAAAGGTCTGAGGTTGTCATTTAGACCACCTGAGGTTATATTTATAATTTTTCCAAAAATGGGTTCCAGGTAATTTACAGATCCAGGCCCAGATATTCAAAAGGGTTGTGCCATGCACAACAGGGTTGCACATTCGCAAGTCCAAAACTGCGCCATTTAGTGATATTCAGAAGGAGGCAGTTGTGCCCCCGAAAACATGCTGAGCAACAGCGCAATGAAAATGAAGGCATGCGTAACCGAAGGGGGTGGAGCCATGCATAAAGACCGCAATGCGATATTCAAACATGCGCGATGCGCAAGAGCGGCACAGCCGGAAATTGCGCACTAGCAGAAATGAGCCAAAATAAAAAGGCTCAAGGAAGCGGTGCAAGAACACTACCAGGCTGCCAAGTGGGGGAGAGAGAGAGAGAGACAGACAGACAGCAAAGGGCAGGCAAGGAAAGTGTGGCCCATAGTCTGTAGAGGCCAGCGGGGGGTGCCCGGTGCAGTGGAAGTAGCAGTCAGGACAGCCGGGATAACACAGCAACACCAGCCGGGGGGGTCAGAAGCCAGGGAGATGGACAGTGCCAGTTTCCACATGGAAGCTGTAATGAGGGGGGTGAGAATGCATGCTGCAGGGGGACGTGGCCGTGGAAGGGCCCGTCGGCGGTATGCCCCAGACAGGTGGTACCGTGCCCGCATCAGCTTTGAGCTGTACACAGATGTAGAGATCGTGGGCCGGTACCGCCTGAACAGGGCAATACTGAGATGGCTCTGTGAGCTGTGCAGTGATGTGATGCAGGCACCCTCACGACGGAGTCACGCTCTGTCGGTGGAGACCAAGGTGACAGCCTGCATGTGCCTGCTCACCACGGGCACCTTCCAGAGGCTGACAGGGGACACCACAGGCATCACACAGTCGGCCACGTCATGCATCCTCACCCAATTCCTCGTCGCACTGCTGCCACATGCTGTGGAGTACATCCATTTCCCCAGCACTGCAGCAGAGCGTACAGCAAACATGCAGAAGTTCCACAGGGTAGCACGTATTCCTGGCATGCTAGGGGCCATAGACTGCACCCATGTGGCCATCCGTATGCCACCTGGCCCCGATGGCCATGCATATCGGAACAGAAAGGGATTCCCTAGTGTCAACTGCCAGGTGGTGTGTGATGCCACTGGGCGCCATAATCAATGTCTGTGCCACACACCCTGGCAGAGCACATGATGCCTTCATATGGTATCAGTCTGCACTGTGCCATCGATTTGAGAGTGGGGACATCCCCACAGGACATCTAGTGGGTGAGTACACATGTATGGAATGCAAACTCGGGGCAAGGGTGGGAATGCCACAGGTGCCATGGTAGTGGCACACAGGGAGATGGCCAATATGGACCTGAACATGACACTGATCTCCACTATCTCCACACAGGTGACTGCGGATACCCACTCCGTCCCTGGCTGCTCACACCGTACCAGCACCCCATGACCCCAGCGCAGCTATGCTATAATGAGGCACATGCCGCAACACGCAACATCATAGAGCGGGTGTTTGGGATGCTCAAGGCATGCTTCTGATGCCTAGACACCTCCGGTGGTGCCCTACAGTACAGCCCCCAAAAGGCCTGTGGGATATTCCTGGCCTGTTGCATCCTGCACAACATGGCCAAAGACCATGGGATAGCCGTACAGGTCAAACAGGGGGACAGCGATGGGGACGCCAGTGGCGCCGGTGTTAATGGTGATGAGCAGCCCCCCTAGGACGGAGGGACCCCCAACTGATCCGGCAGGCCCAGCTGCACCAGGACACCATCACAGAGGAGCACTACACACAACACAGGTAAGTCAAGGGGACATGTGCAACCAACACTGTCCATGCGCAAACCACAGGCACACAGGGGAACACACCAGGGGTGCATGACGGTCAGGGGAGTGGAACGGTCCAGGCATACAGACACACCATCAGGGAGGGGTGAGCACTCATATGGACACACACACACCAGGCACAGAGCGTACATGGGCAGATGCACAGCATTGCAGAACCGACATTGCTAACACACAGCACCACCGACCACCCCCACCACCTGTACTGTCCAAGTACATGTGTCAGATGCTGGGCACCCTTGTACCTTGGTGTACAGTGCAATGCAGGCATCATCATGCACATGCACCTGTGGACAGCAGTTGGGAGGGTGTGCAGGTGGTCTGTGTGTTGGCGTGGTGAGCAGAGCACCCAGCAGTGCACTGCCCACCATGACACACATTGCACACATGGCAGCACCAGACAGGGCCCGCACTGGGAGACAGCTCAGTCATGTAGCACTGTCCCACGGCCACCGTGGATGCGTGGGTGGCCCCGCCGTGACCCAACAGCATGGGCAGGCTGAGCAGGGGCCACATGGGGTGGCACTGTTGCACCACCAGGGGTCCTACTGCGTGAACACGACCTTGCCCGCACAGGGGTCTGCAGCATGCTGAACAAACCTGCACCAGAGGTGCTCAGGATGCCCACAGCAGAACCCGGAGTTGACAGGCCTGGTGTCGCATGATGCCGGGAACGGGGAGTGGAGAGTGCACTGTGTGGGGTGTGTGGTACAGGGGCACCTGACTGTGTGCCCAATGTGGCCACGATAGAGACCACTGCCTGGGTCAGCCTGTCAATGGTGGCGGTCTCATCCATCCGCATACGGACCAGCTCAGCTCGGTCCCGAGCACACTCCCTGCTGTGCCACTCCACGGACACAGACAGTGCCTCCACGGACCTTGCAACCCACCTCTGCAGCTGTACTGATTCCTGCAGCAGGTGGGTGTGCTCGTCCAATGGGTACTATGCCCCAATGGCATCCTGACCCCCAGGGTGTGGACGGTCCTGATGCACAACACCCCTTGAGGGTGGGCGCTGTTCACCAGAACCAGGAATGGGCAGATCAAAGGGCGGTGGACATGTGCCACTGCTTGACACTGTACCCCCAGACCTGGTGGGTGACTGCTGCTGCTGCCCCTCCAACCGCTGTGCCCCCGGGTCCACTCGTTCCACCACTGTGCTGGCAACAGTGCCAGACACCTGCACAGCCACCGGTGCTGCCCCACGGTGCTGACAGGCACAGCCTGGGACCATGCCAGCATGCTGGTACACAAGTTGGAACCAGAAAGGCCCAGGGGCACATGCTGGCCTGCCGTGTGTCCGTCATGGGACACACAACCATCACTGCCCATTGCAGGCCTTCTATCATCAATGGTGCAGGTACATGCTACAGCCATGGTCACAGCGTGCTGGCATGCTTGCATGCCAGACTGCTGAGACACAGGCTGTGCACCCCCGCACCTGTATCACTGACACCAGAGTTGGCAGCCCAGCGTGCATGCTGCTGCAGTGCCTGCTGGCTGGTGGTGGAGGTGGATGGACTCTCCTCCATGTCCAGCAGGTCAGCATCACTATCTGGACCCACCACCATTGTCTCCTGAAGATGAACAGGATCTGTAACAGAAAGAGAGTACATGTGAGTGCATGTGAACAACCGCCCCCCCAAACACCACCACCATGTCATACCGTGCAGTGATGAGCTTCCACCTGTCTGGAATCCACCGCCTGGTACGCCCTCAAAGGTGGTCAGCTGCATGGCTGTGACCAGTGCCTCCTCAGTTGGGGTCAGCTCCAACACCACTGGTGGGCCCCTGCCAGTACCAGCACATGCCGCCCTGAAGGCTGCCACCTTCTCCTTCAACCTCCTGCGGTCTGTCCCCATCTTTTTCTTGCATTCCTGCATGGAGCGCTGGTGGCTTCCATGCAGGTTAACGGCCCGAGCTACCCCCTCCCATGCAGCCGCATGGGACTGAGGGGTGCCCCTCTGTCCACTCAGTACTGGCTCCTCATCCAGGTAGGCCTGGAAGAGGGCCTCCGTCTCTGCTGCTGTGAAGTTGGGCCTCCTCCTACGCCCACCGTCCTCACCCTCACCTTGGCTCTGCTCGGTCATGGCGATCTGTATGGGGGGAAGTGGACACCTGTCACTGTGCAGTCTACAGCATTTTCCATGACCATTGTCCTGAACATCACACAGCATGCAACTCACCTCTCACCTGCAGTAACCGAATCTGGCCAGCGCAGCCCAATGTCGCACATTTATAGCGCAATACATGCAAATTAGGAGTGGAGCAACTATAATGACATGCAAATCATGCCACTGCACCTTTGAATGGCTGATCAGATGATTTGCATGTGTCGGCTGAATATCGCGAATCTGTGCTTTGCGCACTACGGAAGAGTCGGCTGAGCCAATGGTGCAGATCTGTGCCTGTGTGGTACACTGCATTGCGCATGCCCAGATAGCTTACGCAGGCATCTGTCATGCTGCTGACGTGCTGAGCGCGATCGGCAATTCAGGCCATGGCCACCATTGTGCCAGTGGCGCCACAGCAATGGGCACTATATGGCGCTGTGGCACTACTGTGCAATACTCACTGTGGCACTGGTCGCAGCTGGTCAGTCATGCAGGATGCCCTATCGTCAGATGGCACTGTGCATAGCCTTGCGTCGTACCCGCGACCTTCTGTCCATGACCTTTGCCCCTGGCACTGTTACGCCTGCCATGTGTACGTCCCTATTGCGCTGTCTGGTGACAGCGCTATGTGAAGTGACGGCGCTGTTCGAACAGCGCGATTGGAGCCTGTGGTGGTCTATTGTGCAACATCTCCACGTGGGGTTACAGCGCAGCGGGGCACCATATTGCCTGCTGTAAAGTTGGTGCCATGGCTAGGAGGAGGGTGGTGTCCTGGAGCCAGCTTGAAGTGGCCAACCTGGTGGCCCTAGTTGAGCCACACTATGATGACCTTTATGGTGAGGTGCCCCTCACCAGTGCAAGGAGTGAGGTGTGGCAGCAAGTGGCCACTGACCTGGTGGGGGTCACTGGACAGTGCCGGTCTGCTGAGCAGTGCCGGCACCAGTACAGTGACCTCCGCCGGAGGGAGCCAGAGCTGTTAACGCGGCTGCGTTCACGTGACAGGCAGGGCGTGGTGCCTAGGCCAGGTGGGTGTGCCATCTATGCACCTGTATTATCTGTAGGGGTGTGTGTGCGTGTCTTGGTGGCTGTGCATAGGTGATGGCTCGGCCAGGGTTGGCTGTGTCAGTGTGTGCAGCTGTGAGATGAATGGGTATGGCTGTGTGGGCAGGCACTGTCACTGGGGCAGGGGGAAGTCTGCTTTTGAGTCACACTGATGTTTGTCTCAACATATGTCTCCTACAGGCCGGGATGTGAGGATGCGGGGCCACATTGCTGAGGGCCGTGCCAGGGACCCGGTGCCAGTAGGGGTTGCACCCCACCAGCAGCAGCAGCAGCGCCAGAAACAGCAGCAGTCAGAGCTGCTTGAGTAGTGTGAGTATCATGACTTCATGGATGCTATTGCATGCTAGGGGGGGCCAGTAGCCCTGCACAATACAAACATGCAGGAAAGGGAAGGTCATAATTCCACTATACAAGACACTAGTGAGGCCCCACCTGCAGTACAGTGTACATTTCTGGAGACCATACCTACGTAAGGACGTAGAGTGGGCAGAGAAGGTTCAGAGGAGGGCAACAAAGATGGTGCATGGTTGTATCACAACCCTATGGAGACAGGTTGAAGGAACTGAACCTGTACTCCTGGAGGAGAGGAGGGAGAGAGGGATGATAGAGACATACAAGTATCTTACAGGGTGGAACAGGTGCAGGAAACACTATTTTGAAGTGCAAAAAGATGTTCCAGGACTACAGGGCATGGGATGCAGTTGGAGGGAGGACAATTCAGAGGAAACATGAGCAAGACTTTCTTCACAGAACGGGTGGTGTACAAGTGGAACACCCTGCCAGAGGGAGTGGTGGGGCTGGCACACTCACGGGATTTCAGACTGCAGGATAGACATAACGGAATTCTTGAGGTCAGGGGTAAGGGGCAACAGACTTCTAGGTAAACAAAGTGAACTTACAGGCTGAAATGGACAGACTGTGTGGGCCATAGGCCCTTATCTGCTGACACTGGCTATGTATCTATGTCTGTAGGCATGACACAGGTGACATGCATCACTGTCCAGTTTCACAGCACATCTGTGTATGCATCACTGGTGGTCCATGCATGCACTGGGCACATAGCTGTGTAACTGGCATCGCAACCACATTGCCACATCACTTGCCAGCCTTGTTTGTGCTGTGATGGACATGGGCAGTGTGTGTGTGTGCAGTGGTGTGCATAGCTGGTGCTGCCTGTTTGTGATGGCCATGTGCATGTTCACTGTGGGTGGGTGCATGCCATCACAGGTGTGGGACATTGGGCTATATGGCTTGCAGGTTGGGTGGTGTTCAGGGTTGTGGTCAGTCACAGCCATTGACTGTGTTCCCATTTTCCTAGGCCTCGAGGTTCTCCATCACCTGGTGAGGGATGTCCCCGGGCCATCAGACAGCTTGTGGCTGACAACAACACTATCCTCCAGTCGATACACCGCCATGGCCTGCGGAGGAGGCGGCAGGGAACTGGCAGACACCAGCCAGAGGACGGCCGGCCAGCTGGCCCATGAGCTATCTTCCCTTCCCACTTCTCCCATCCCTACCACCCTGCCTTCCCTCTCCAAGTTTGTCATCCCTACCCCTTGACCACCCCTACCTTGTACCTGTCCCCCCCTTGTAAATAGTTGTAATTGTTCTTGTTCATGTTGGTTGTGTTAATATACATTTATATTTTTATACGAGTAATGTGCTGGTCTCTGATTTGCAGCTGCCTATGGGTGCTCAGTTGCAGGGGTGTACATGCCATCTGGGGTGGTATGGTCCTGGGTATGTGTGTGTGTGTGCGTGTGTGTGCATGGGGAGGTATCTCCAGCATGGCAGTGACTTTCGGTTGGTCTTGCCGTCTGCTGCCACCCACTGCTGGGTGCACAGGGTGTGTCTGGCTTGTAGGCTTCTGTGCTGCACGGGGTTGACGTGTGCTGGGGGGATGCATGGTTTCCTGCAGTGCCAGTCACTGCACATAGGTGGTGTCTTGGGGTCACAGTGCAGGGTGTGCTGTGCGTACGGGGGGCTGATGTGCACTGTGGTTGTCAACCCCTGTGTGTGGCACTCTCAGCCTGCCAGTGGTTGTGCTGGGGTGTCATGGCTCTGCTATGCTTTGTTGGCTTGTCCCCATGGGCAAGTAGATCATCTGTCCCACCCCCAGTGATGCTGTGTTTGGGGTGTGCAGGTGTGGTGTGGGTTCTGCAGTGTGTTCCTGTGCCCATGTGTGGCATGGCTGGCGGTGGGCCCCAGCCTGCCTCCCTGGATGTGCAGTTCCATTGCTCTGGGGGGGGCTCTGCTTGCGCTATGGCACCTCTGGAATGCTCAGCTGGGCTGCCCTTATTGCGCCATAGCACAACATTTCGGCTCAGCTTCTCCTTCCTGGTTGCGCTATGCCGCAGTATGTGCGATATTCAGACATTGGTTGCTTGGCAATTTGTTCTGCTCCATGTTTGAATATCGCACCTGTTGCGCATTTGCGCAACTGGTTTGTGCTTGTTCCTGCTGTTGCGCTCATTTTGAGCGCAGTTTGAATATCTGGGCCTCAGAGTAAAAGATCTGCAGGGGCCATTTAGGCCAGGAGAAGTAATACTTTTATTTTTACCAGAAATTGGTTCATTGTGATTTATGGAGTGAGGGTGAAAGGTCTGCAGAGATGATTTTATTTATTTTTATTTATTTGTTATAGGAATTAATACCTTTGAGCCAAAGGCTCTTTTACAAAGGTTCCACATCAATTGAGTACAAAACAAGTGTAGTTACAAAGCATGGCAAATGAGTTGGATATTGTCACAGGCAAGGAGAAATAACACATTACCTTAAAATATAAAAAACAAGTACAGGACGGGGGAAAAAAGAAAAAAATATTTTTCTTAAACAAACAACATAAGATAATGGGAAAAAAGTCTGAAAGAGAATATACTAATTGGGAGAGTCAGGGGAGAGAAGGGGAGCAGACAATAATGAGAGAGAAGCCTCACATATGACTTTGTCAAGAATAATGTGATGTGGAAAGAGGAGGAGAGAATTGATATGTTCATTTTTGCCAAAAATGTGTTCTAGGAGATTTATGAAGCTGGGGCGAAAGGTCTGTAGTGGACTATTACGCTACCTGATGTGATATATTTATTTTTGCCAAAAATGCATTTCAGGTGGTTTATGTGAGTGGGGTAAAATGTAGACAGCGGTCATTTAGGTCACCTAAGGTTAAAGGTAGGTGGTGGTCATTTAGGCCACCTGATGTGATATTTTTATTTTAGCCAAAAATGGGTTCCAGGTGATCTATGGAGTCATTGTGAAAAGTCAGTGATGGTTGTTTAAGCCACCAGAGGTGAAATGTTTATTTTTGCAAAAAAATGGATTCCAGGTGATGTCTGGAGCTGAAGTGAAATGTCTATGGTAGGCATTTAAGCCTCCTGAGGTGACATTTTTAGTTTTTGAAAAAGTTGGTTCCAGGTAATCTGTGGAGCTAGGGTGAAAGGTACAAGGTGGTTGTTTAGGCCACCTGAGGTGATATTTTAATTTTTGCCAAAACTGTGTTCAAGCTGATGTAGGGAAACATTGTCAAAGGTCTGAGGAGTTTGTTTTGGACACCTGATTCAACATTTTTATTTTTACCAAAACTGGGTTCCAGGTAATTTATGGATCTGGAGTAGAAGATCGCAGTGGTCATTTAGGCCACCAGAGGTAATGTTTTTGTTTTTACTAAAAATTGGTTCCAGGTGTTTTATGAAGCCGAGGTGAAAGGTCTGTGGTAGTCATTTAGGCCACCTGGGGTGACATTTCTATTCATTATTTGCAAGAAATTGGTTCCAGGTGATTTATGGCAAAAGGATAAAAGGTCTGCAGTGGACCTTTAGGCCACCAGGTGTGATATTTCATTTATTCCAAAAGTGTTTATAGGTGATTTATGGAGCCAGGGTGAATGGTATGCAGTGGTAATTTAGGCCACATGAGGCAATATTTTTATTTTTTACCAAAAATGGGTTCCAGGTTATGTATGGAGCAAGGATAAAAGATCCTTTATGCCACCTGAGGTGATATTTTTATTTGTTGCTGTAAATGGGTTTCAGGTGATCTATGGAGGCAGATTCAAAGTTCCTCAGTGGTTGTTTAGGCCACCTGAGGTGAAATTTATATATTTCCTGAAAATGGGTTGCAAGTGATTTGTGAGGCTGGGGTGAAAGGTCTGAGGTTGTCATTTAAGCCACCTGAGGTGATATATTTATTTTTGTCAAAAATGGGTTCCAGGTAATCTATGGACTAATTGTGAAAAGTCCACAATGGTTGTTTAAGCCACTTGAACTGAAATTTCATTTTTGCAAACAGTGGATTCCAGGTGATATCTGGAGCTGAGGTGAAATGTCCACAGTAGTCTTTTAAGCCACATAAGGTGATATTTTTAGTTTTCTTAAAGGTGGGTTGCAGGTGATTAATGGAGCTGGTGTGAAAGGTCTGAGGTTGTTGTTTGGCCACCTGAGGTGATATTTGTATTTTTTCCAAAACTGCAATCCAGGTAATCAATGTATCCAGAGTAAAAGATCTGCAGTGGTTGTTAAGGCCACCTGAGGTGATTTTGCTAAAATATGTTCCAGGTGATATGAACCTGGGGTAAAATGTCTGTGGTTGTCACATTTAGGCCACAAAAGGTGATATTCTTAGTTGTTGCCAAAATGTGCTCCATGTGATCTCTGGAGCCTGGTTGAAGGTTTCTTTGTGGTCCTTTAAGACACCTGATGTTACATTTTTTTTTCCAAAATGGGTTTTTATTGAGTTAAATTGCTGGAGTGAACGATCAGCACTGGTCATTTAGGCCACCTGAGGTGATTTTTTTTTTATTTTTGCCAAAAATGGTTTCTAGGTGATTGATGGAGCTGGTGTAAAAAGTCCAAAGTGGTCATTGAGGCCACCAGAGGTTATATGTTTTTGTTGTTGCCAAAAATGGGTTTTAGGTGATTTATGGAGGTGAGGTAAAATATCCACAGTAGAGCTTTAGACCACCAGGGGTGCTATTTTTATTTTTGCAAAAATGGGTTCCAGGTGATTTATGGAGCTATGGTGAAAGGCCTGTTTTTTACATTTATGCTACCTGATGTGATGCATGTATTTTTTGCCAAAAATGGGCTTCAGGTGATTTATGGCATTTGGATAAAAGGTAGGCCATGGTCATTTAGGCCACCTGAGGTGATATTTTTTATTTTTGCCATATATGGGGTCCACGTGATCTATTGAATTCATTGTGAAAAGTCAATGATGGTTGTTTAAGACATCTGAGGTGAAATTTTTATTTTTGCAAAAATGGGATCCAGGTGCTTAATGAAACCTTTGTAAAACATCTGTGGTGGTCATATAGGCTACCTGAGGTGACATTTTTATGTTTACCAAAAAGTAGTTCCAGGTGAGTTATGGAGCAGATGTAAAGGGACTGAAGTGGTCATTTATGCCACCTGAGGTGATATTTTTAATTCTTGCCAAAAATGGGTTTCAGCTTACATCTTGTCTTACCCTTTCAGGAAGTCTATAGGGCTTCTGACTACGGAGTTGTTTCTCTGTTACCCTGATGTGGTGACTAACATTTTTAATCCTACCAGGAGTACCCATAAACATGTCCTTAAAGTTAGACAACACCTTCTCTATGTCAGATTTCTGGATTTCTGTAAGATCAGGATTAATCAGCAGAGCTGTCATCTTCCCTATACCTTCCAAACATTGGCATGTTATGTCTGATTAATTATTAGACTCAGGGAGAACATAACTGGACCAAAAGGTTGGTCTCTCTCTACCCAGACTTTCAATAAATTTGCATGATATATGTGTTTCTTACCCTTCTCATCTGGTACTGCTATTTTGTAGGTTACAGGACTAATTCTTTGAGTGACAACATAAGCCCATCAGTCTGGGAATGATAGAGTGTTGTAAACAGAGCATCTATTCCTAAATCCTGGCATAAATGTTTGAGCAGTGCTGAACAAAAATTGAGACCAAGATTTCTCTGGGTATTCTCACCTGACTGAAAATCTTCACTAATTCATCTGTTATTCTCTGGGCTGTATCTGTTCTTAATGGTATGGCCTCAAGGTATTTCATAGTGTAACCCCTTTGTTACCTGGGGTTACTAGAATCCCAGTAAGACCTAGTGGTAGGCAGGGAAGGCAGTTTGTGAAACTCCAGTTAAATGGGTTTCACACTGTCTCACTCTGTTCTCAGTCTCAGCTGAGACTGAGGGATGACATCACCAATAGAACTTTTGCAGCTGCATAAGCCACATTGGAATCTGCAGCAGAGGGAGTTAGATAGAATGTTGGGAATTTCCAAAGAGTAGTAGTCAGTGTCCAGTTTGTTTATCAGTAAGTGAAGGTGTGCTCAAGTGGTGGAGACCGCTGTTTGGGTCTCAGTGCCCCCTCCCTCCGGGGGGATTTAAAGATCCCTAGCAGATTCCTGGGCAATCCCCTTAATTCTGCCTAGAGGAAGAAAAGCTGCCTGTTCAGGTCAGCATTTATTTTGAAAGTTGGAAGATTTGTGAGTCACCTGTGGGGCACCTGCAACTAAAGGGTGAATGTCTGATCTGACATGAGAGGGCAAAATGTTTTCTTCACCCTGGTACATGTGTGGAAATCTAGGGATTGAGCTACATTTTGGGAAGCCTTTAGGACTGGGCCAAACAAGTAAAGTAGTGTCAAATGCTAGAGTGTTGTGTGATTTAAGTAATATGTAGAGGAGATGCACCCAGATCACCTACCCTTTCATCTACATTCAGAAGTGCAGCAAAGGAATGGTTCAGTTTTCCCAGGGAAATGGCTGGGTATGGGCTGTGGGAGCTGGAGGTGGGTGAACCCCCCCCATCATTAGTAACCAGGTCCACCTCTACATATTTCTGCTGTGGTTGCTACTTTGCCTCATACACTTGGCCAGTGATGAGGGAAGTACCCAGACGTGGGGTTGCAAAAGGGAAAATCTCTGTAGGAGTCATGGACTCTAAGTGGTGTGGGGAGCCACAACAAGTAAGGAAAAATTCTCTCTAGAAGTCTCTGACTCTAAGTGGTGTGGGGAGCCACGACAGGAGAATTGGTTCATTCTTCCAATGGACCGTGGGGAAAAAAAACAAGTGTGTACAAGTTGAGCTGTGTACCCAAAGCTGCGAGCAAGTCTGGGCTGTGTGCCTGGTGGGTTCAGATGCTGAAGGCTGAAAATGGTAATAAAGTTTTCTGTAGTCCCTAATCTGCATTACCAGGAAATGTAGCCCCATGGGGGTCTGTCTATGCTTTGTTTTGTTCAGCTAGTATGTGAATAAAAGCCACACTGAAGAATCCCATTCCTCATTCTGGACATTACAGTTATTGCTTCCTGTGTTCGGATTTACTTGGGTGCCCCTGTGCAGAGTAGCCAAACCTAGGTCCCCCTGTGCTGAGTAACCTCATCCTCCCTGAACCCAGGTCCCCACCAGGTACTGCTGTCAGCTTCAACAGCATGCCACCTGTCATTTTGGCAAAAAGGCATGGGTGAGGGGTTACAAAAATGGAGGCACCACTTTGGATTTTGTTCTGGGAGGAAGGTGCCTGGGCAAGGGGGCTAGCATTTTGGCTGTCTGGCAGTGGGTAGCCCAAAAAGCTGAAGCAATTTCCCTAGTGTGTTGCTGTGTGCTGTGAATCTTATGCTGCTGTTTAAAATTGCCAACTGTTTACCAAGGAGCAGTAAAGCCAAAGAGTGTGCCCTTGTCCTGCATCAAATTGTTTACAGCATTTTTGCCTGCTTTAAAAATTAACTGTTTTGAAGAAAAGTGTGGAAGACTAGGGGTAGCAACAGGAAAATTGTGCCCTGGATGTTTGAAATGCTTTTAAAATGAATTGTTGTGAAGGAAAGTGTGGAAGGCTGGGGTAAAATTATGCCCTGGATGTTGGAAATGCTTTCTGAGAGAATTGAGAGACTGCAGAGTAAATGGCTATGTTAAATGGCTAAAATGGGCTCCCGCCGTGGTGTCAGTTGAAAAAAAAAAGTTGCATTCTGCAGTTTAAATTTGCCTGCTCGACGATCGCCGTGAGGAGAAGAGCCCTCGCGAGGAAGAAGAGGCTTATTTTCACGGCGTCATGTGGTTGGTCAGGCTGCAATCAGTCCCGCCCCTCAGCCAGCTCTACAGAGACTGCCCCAGCGTTCACGAGGGAGTGAGAGTGGAGTGCGTGTACTGGTAGTGGAAGAGCATCGCGGAGTGTTCAAAACATTGTAAACAGTTTAAAGATAGACTATTTAGTTTAAAATCAGGCTCAACCTGTTAATCAGTTGTCCAAATTGCAAGTTTGGTGTTTAAAAAGATGATCACTAGGACTGCCCACCCGTTTGTGTACCAAGGCCTTCAAGGACTGGCTGCAAGCCGTTTTTCCCCATTGCAGCAAATTGCTACTGATAACAGTAAGTAAACAATCAAGAAACTGCTCAAACAGTGATTTTCAGCCTATGCCATATAAAATGTGTGCGCAGCAGTGTAGTCGCTTTGCAAGAAATGACTGAGAAAAGCCCTGCCAGCAAGAGCAAGTATGTTAAGCCATTGACTGTGTGCATAGTAATGAATTTAGCCTCAGTTTAAAGTTTGCAGCCAGAGAGAGACTATGGGTTGTAGCCAAAGTGCAGCACTAGTAATACAGGCAATCCTGTGCTAAAAACCTGAAGCTTTAAGGGACTGTGAATAAAATAAATAATACCAGCATGTGAAAAGTCCATGAAAAATCCTTTAAATGTGTTTAAAGCAAGATCAGAGCAAGTTGTGCAGTTTGAGCAAAAGTTATCAGTAGCTTGTGTAAATTGGGTGCGCAGTGGCTTGACCCAGTTTCTAAATGTTGATGCACAGGAGTGCTGCTGCCGCCATTACAGGGTGGAGTAGTAAAGTAAACTTAGCAGCAGAGGAGCCATTCTACAACTAAAGAGTGTGTTCAATAAAGTGGGACTTTCAGTTACAGTGAACTTTTGTTTATTTTTCTGCAGTTATGGCCTCAGGACCAGCTCGTTACCAGGATCATGCCCACGTTGCAGTAACAGCAGCAGTAAATAGACTGAGAGATATTGAAAAGTGGTGCTATGGAGGGTAACTGCCTCCTCAGGTGGTGATTCCTAATTATCCAGTGCATGTATGTCAAATATGCTTGTGAGCTGGAAGGGACATCTTCATGATTCCTTACTGTGCTGGATGCCTACAAAAATATGGCTTGTATAAAGTGCCTCCAATTCGTTTGGCTCCCACATGGACATAAATTCAGGAATCTGCAGTTGGCAGCACACAGCACCAGGTGGAGCCTGTGGAGGAAGGTCCCTCAGAGGAGAGTGGCACAAAGCTAGAGGGTGCAGAGTTAGAGACAGAACTAGAAGTTGAAGTTTCAGATGCTGGATCTCTGAAAGAAAGTTCGGATAAAGCATCAATAGACCCCTGGAGGGGGGGCCTAGCCCAAGTCTCTAAGGTGAAGATGAGATGCAGGAGGCCTTTGAGTGGGAGGTGTCGTCCTCCGCATCTAGTGAAGAGTGGATAGTCTCAGGGGTGAGAATGACTGCTCACGCCTGGGCTCAGATCCTCAGTGAAGAGGAAGATGAGGGGAAACCTATGTGGCCTTGTGGAAAAGGAATGGGTACACAGCCTCAAGATCTTGTCTCAGAGGAATGTATGGAAGAAAGTGGCGATGTCACTACCCTGGCTTTACAGGAAGAAGAAGTCAGGGATCTGTTTCTAATTTCCTTAAGGTTGTGTAGCTGGCAGAATCAGGACTGGCCACCCCCAAAGCCAGGCCAGCAGTCTCAGATTGACCAAAGCAAGTAAAGAGGAGAGACTAGTTTGTAGAAAGGCAAATGAGATCTATGGTATTACCTTTCCTACCTTTCCTCAAAAGGTATGGGAAGAGATTGAGAACTGTAGGAAATCCTGGATCTGGGATGAAGCCATGAAAAGTGTGCATCCTGGGGCCTACAAGTATGTAAAGAATAGACTGTTCCATGAAAAGTATACCCAGTGGAAGAGAGGCAGGACACTGTTCATAGACAGAGTGAGAGTGGTGGACGGAGAGGGACATGAAATCTCCCACTGTGTGAATTATGTGCACCCAGATGGGGTAATAATTCAAGCCCCTGACCCCCGGTACTATTGGTCTCAGTGCAAGGACCTCTCAGCAAATGTGCCCGTGCCTACAAAATGGAGAGCAGAGCAGTGGTAGTCAATATTGCCACACCAGACTTTGAAGTGCCTTATTGATCCACCAATATGAACATCCAGGACTCAGGTGCCCCACATTTATCAGTCTACAGTGTACTAGCCTTTCCAGAAACCATCAACTGGCCCACCAGATGACTTCAGATCCAGAGAGTACACCTGCCCAGCTGTATCCTGTTCATTGCCTGGTAATCGGATGACATCGGACCAGCTGTTTTCTTTTTGTTCCTGTTCTAAGGTTCTGTCTCCAGATGTGCCCTCCTGTGGTTCCTGGAAGATGTCCTCCCAGCTGTATCAGATGAAATGCTGACAGGGAGAGTCTTCATCAGAGGTGCAAGTTCATCCTGAGTCTCGTACTACAAGTGGCTGGTAAGTCCGAACTTTTCAATCTTTATGACATTGCAGTACACACCCTACACTAACAGACTTCAAATTGTGTGAACTGTCCACAAAGACTCTCCCCTTCGGGACTTTGGCCTGTTAGAACTGTGCTTCACCGGGCTCCAGCCCAGGAGAGACTCTTTATTGGACTAGCCTTCGGGCCTTGTGGTCATTAGTTGGGACTTTTAGGGCACTCCATCCCCCCAAATGTGTATTGTAAATAATGTTGTTGTTATCTAATGTAAATACTGTTTTTCTACCTTTTTCTAAAAAATCTTTTTGGTATTCTGCAGTGTTTTGATGGTAGGGGTCTAGGTAGACTGTGTATGCAGATTAGGAGTGTGTTTTGTCTTTCTTTTTCTTATAGGTGTCCCTGGGAAGACAGAAGAGAAGACAAGAAGAGGAGGAGTGGCTCATCAGAGTTCCTCGTAAGTGCTTTATTGTGTAGAAATGTAAAGTATTGTGGTGTTATTGTTATGGTTATTGCTGTACTAACCCTTTCCTTCCACAGGTGTGTTTGTGGGGGTAGGGAGGAGGCAGTCATTTGGTATTTTTAATGGTGTGTGTTTACAGGTTACCCAAGGTTGGGGAGGTCCCCGGGTTGTTTTTGTTTTGGGGTATTAGGTTAAAGGCAGATAGGTTTTCCCTAGAAGGTTAGGGGGAATAGACAGGCTGTGGTCGTGAACGGCCATAGGGACTGCAGTGCTGAGCTATTAGGGCTATGCTCTGGATGGTTATACCAGAGCCACTAGGTGTCCATAGTAAGTGGATAGTGTAGAGGCTGATATGTCAGTTACAGACCTCTAAGCCCTTAGTGTTGCCTGCCTGTGCTTGCACATGGTAGTAGGGGGCCTGATCACCCCCCTCCACAGGTAGCACTTAGGGTGGGATGGCCGAAGGCTGGGTAAATAAGGACTGTGGACAGTCATTTTCCTGGTCAAGGGTGAGTGTAACCCCTTTGTTACCTGGGGTTACTAGAATTCCAGTAAGACCTAGTGGTAGGCAGGGAAGGCAGCTTGTGAAACTCCAGTTAAATGGGTTTCACACTGTCTCACTCTGTTCTCAGTCTCAGCTGAGACTGAGTGATGACATCACCAATAGAATTTTTGCAGCTGCATAAGCCACATTTGAATCTGCAGCAGAGGGAGTTAGATAGAATGTTGGGAGTTTTCAGAGAGTAGTAGTTAGTGTCCAGTTTGTTTTTCAGTAAGTGAAGGTGTACTCAAGTGGTGGAGACCACTGTTCAGGTCTCAGTGCCCCCTCCCGGGGGGATGTAAAGATCCCTAGCAGATTCCTGGGGCAATTCCCTTAATTCTGCCAAGAGGAAGAAAAGCTGCCTGTTCAGTTCAGCATTTATTTTGAAAGTTGGAAGATTTGTGAGTCACCTGTGGGGCATCTGCAACTAGAGGGTGAGAGTCTGCTCTGACATGAGAGCGCAAAATGTTTTCTTTACCCTGGTACATGTGTAGAAATCTAGGGATTGAGCTACATTTTGGGAAGCCTATAGGACAGGGCCAAACAGGTAAAGTAGTGTCAAATGCTAGAGTGTTGCGTGATTGAAGTAATATGTAGAGGAGATGCACCCAGATCATCTACCCTTTAATCTACATTCAGAAGTTCAGCAAATGAATGGTTCAGTTTTCCCAGGGAAATGGCCAGGTATGGGCTGTGGGAGCTGGAGGTGGGTGAACCCCCCATCTTTAGTAACCAGGTCCACCTCTACAGATTTCTGCTGTGGTTGCTACTTTGCCTCATGCACTTGGCCAGTGATGAGGGAAGTACCCAGATGTGGGGTTGCAAAAGGGAAAATCTCTGTAGGAGTCATGGACTCTAAGTGGTGTGGGGACCAACAACAAGTAAGGAAAAATTCTCTTTATGAGATGGGGAGTCTCAACAAGTAAGGAAGAATTCTCTCTAGGAGTCGCAGAATCTAAGTGGTGTGGGGAGCCACAACAAGCAAAGAAAAATTCTCTCTAGGAGTCGCTGACTCTATGTGTTGTGGGGAGCCACGACAGGATAATTGGTTCATTCTTCCAATGGACTGTGGGGAAAAAACCCTAGTGTGTACAAGTCAGGCTGTGTACACAAAGCTGCATGCAAGTCCGGGCTGTGTGCCTGGTGGGTCCAGAGCCTGAAGGCTGAAAATGGTGATAAAGTGTTCTGTATTCTCTAATCTGCATTACCAGAAAATGTAGCCCCATGGGGGACCATCTATGCTTTGTTTTGTTCGGCTAGTATGTGAATAAAAGCCACACTGAAGAATCCTATTTCTGGTTCTGGACATTACAGTTATTGCTTCCTGTGTTTGGATTTACTTGGGTGCCCCTGTGCAGAGTAGCCAAACCTAGGTCCCCCTGTGCCGAGTAACCTCATCCTCCCCGAACCCAGGTCCCAACCAGGTACTGCTGTCAGCTTCAACAGCATGCCACCTGTTGTTTTGGCAAAAAGGCAGGGGTGAGGGTTTACATTAGCATAGTCTGCAACTACTAAAATGAAACTATTACCCCTTGAACTTTTGGGCAAAGGTCATACTATGTTCATTGCTATCCTTTCAAATGGTGTGGTTACAAATGGTAAGGGTAGCATACTAACCTTATGTTGATGCCCCAGGTTGGCTACCTTCTGGCATGCTTCACAGCTGTTCAGTACTCTGTAACCTGCTCATGGATGCCAGGCCAGAAAAACCTATAAAGAAGGTGACATAGTGTATGGTCCTTTTCCAAATGTCCAGCCATGGGAATGGCATGAACTATACCTAATAGTTGTTTTCTAAAAGGTTGGGGAACCATTAGCTGCTCTACTACTTCCCTAGTGTGTACATTAGTACATACACAGTGTAACAATCCATTTATGACTTTAAACACAGGACGTTTAGATCCATCACCGTTTCCCTACCTGTGAAAAAAATGTGACTAGTGACACATCATTTTTTTGTCCTTCATTAAATTCTGAACTATGCATTTTAGCAGGTATATCTAAGTCATTTTGAAAGTCCTTTATAGTAATGGTTTTATTATTATTAGTCCATAAATATCACCTCAGGTGTCTTAAACAGCTGCCAAAGACCTTTAACCCCAACTCCAGATATCATCTAAAACAGATTTTTTGCAAAACTAAAAATGGCACCTCAACTGGCTTAAACAATCACTGCAGACCTTTCACAATGACTCCATAGATCACTTGGAACCCATTTCTGGCAAAAATAAAAATATCACCTGAGGTGGCATAAATATCTACTTCCTACCTTTTACTAGAACCCCATAAATGACCTGAAACCCATTTTTGGAAAAAGTACAAACATCACATCAGGTAGTATAAATGTAAAAAACAGATCTTTCACCCCTGCTCCATAGATCACCTGGAACCCATTTTTTTGCAAAATTAAAAATTTCACCCCTGGTGGTCTAAAGCTCTACTGTGGATCTTTTACCTCACCTCACCTCCATAAATCACCTCATTTTTGGAAATTAAATGAACATTTCACATCAGGAGACCTAAGCAACCACAGAGGAACTTTGAATCTGGCTCCATAGATCACCTGGCACCCATTCTTGGAAAATAAAATATTGTCCCTGGTTGCCTAAAGGTCCTCTGCAGACTTTTCACCCTGGTTCAACAAATTTCCAGTTTCTGGTAAAATTAAAAATATCACCTCTCCTGGCCTAAATGACCACTGCAGATCTTTTACTCTGCATTCATAAATTGCCAGTAACCATTTTTGGCAAAAATTCAAATATCACCTTAGGTGGGCTAAACGACATCCTCAGAACTTTTACACCAGCTCCATTAGTCACTAACAACCCACTTTTTGAAAAACTGAAAATATCACTGCAGGTGTCTTGAACAGCTGGCATGGACCTTTAACCCCAACTCCAGACATCAACTGGAACCGACTTTTTACAAAAATAAAAATTTAAACTCAGCTGGCTTAAACAACCACTGTGGGCCTTTCACAATGACTCCATAGATCACCTGGAACCCATTTCTGGCAAAAATAAAAATTTTACCTGAGGTGGCCTAAATGACCACTGCCTACCTTTCACCCAAGCCCCATGAATCATCTGAAACCCATTTTTGGCAAAACTGCATAGCATCAATGTAAAAACAGTTCCTTCACCACTGCTCCATAAATCACATAGCACTGATTTTTAGCAATTTATGGATCCAGGGTAGATTGTAGGAGGTAATCATTTAGGTCACCGTAGGTGATTTTTTTTCACAAAAATGGGTTTCAATTGATTAATGGTGATAATGTGAACAATCTGTGGTGGCCATTTATGCCACCTGATGTGATATTTTTAATTTTGTCAGAACTCTGTTCCTGGTGGTTCATGGAGCCAGGGTAAAAGGTCAACTGTGGACATTTAGACCACCTGAGTAATACTTTTATTTTTGTAGAAAAATGGGTGCCATGTAATTTATGGAGCCAGAATGAATGTTCTGCTGTGCACCTGCAAAAATAAATATATTACCTCTGGTGACCTTTTACCCAGGACTATAAATCACCTGGAGCCCATTTTTGGCAAAAATGAAAATATCAATTCAGGAGGCCTATAGGACCACAGTGGATGTTTTACCCTGTCTTTATAAATCTTCTGGATCCATTTTTGACAAAAATAAAAATATTACTTCAGGAGTCATAAATAACCACCATGGCCCTTTTTCCAGGGCTCCATCAAACTCCTGGAAACATTTTCTGGCAACAATAAAAATATTTCCTCAGGTGCTCTAATGGACCACTATGTACCTTTCACCCTGGGTCCATAGATCATCTGGAACCCATTTTTGGAAAAAATAAAAATAACTCAGCAGGTGGCCTAAACCACCTATATAGACATTTCACCCCAGCTCCATAAATCATCTGGAACCCATTTTTGGCAAAAATGAAACTTTCACCTCAGGTATCCTAAACAACCATCGCTGACCTTTTATAATGACTCCACAGATCACCTGGAACCCTGTTTTTTCCAAAAATATATATATCACCTCAGGTGGCCTACATGACCACTGCCTTCCTTTTATCCTACATCCATAAATCACCTTAAACCAATTTTTGGCAAAAATACAAATATCACCTTAGTTGGCCTAAATGACCTCTGCAGTTTTTTTTACACAAGCTCCATAAATTACCTGTAACCCATTTTTGGCAAAAACAGAAATGTGAACTCAGCTGGCCTAAATGTCCACTGTTGGCTTTTGGGGTCCAGGTGATTTATGGAGGTTGGGTAAAAACTAGGCAGTAGTAATTTAGGCCACCTGATGTTAAACATAGGCGGTGGTCATTTAGGTCACCTCAGGTGATATTTTTATTGTTACCAAAATGGGTTCTAGATGATTTATGGAGCTGGGGTAAAAGGTCCGAGGTGCAGATTTAGGCAACCTGAGCTGTTTTTTTTTTTTTGCCAAGAATGGTTTCCATGTAATTTATAGAGCCAGAATAAAAGATCTGTGGTGGCCATTTAGTCCTCCAGAGATGATGTTTTTATTATTGCCAAAAATGGGTTACAGGTGATCTAAATGATGACTACTTGCCTTTTACCCTAACTTCATATATCATGTGGAACCCATTTTTGGCAAAAAGAAAAACATCACATCAAGTGGCAAAAATGACCACTGTGGACATTTTACCCAGGCTCCATTTATCACCTGGATCCCATTTTTAGCAAAAATAGAAATATCACCTCAGGTGGCCAAAATGATCACCACTACCCTTTCCCTTAAGTGGCTGAAATGACCACTGCCTACCTTTTACCTCAGTCCCACAAATCACCTGAAATGCATTTTTGGCTAAAATCAATGTATCACATCACGTAGCATAAAAGTCTGCTGCAGACCTCTCACCCCAGCTCCATAAAGGTACTGGAAACCATTTGTGGCAAAAATAAAAATATCATCCCTGCAGACCTTTCACTCTGACTCCATTAATCACCTGGAACCAATTTCTGGTAGAAATAAAAAAAATATTACTTTTCCTGGCCTAAATGGCCACTGCAGATCTTCTACTCTGGATCCATAAATTACCTGGAATCCATTTTTGACAAAAATACAAATATCACCTGAGGTGGTCTAAATGACAACCTCAGACCTTTTACACCAGCTGTGTTAGTCACTTACAGACCACTTTTTCAAAAACTGAAAATATCACCTCAGGTGTCTTTAACGTCTGCCATGGACCTTTCACACAAAGTATAGATATCAGCTGGAACCGATTTTATGCACAAATAAAAATTTCTCCTCAGCCGGCTTAAACAACCACTGCAACCTTTCACAATGACTCCATTGATCACCTGGAACCCATATGTGGCAAACATAAAAATATTACCTCAGGTGGCCTAAATGTCCACTGCCTATCTTATTCCTCATAAATCACCTGAAAAACATTTTTGCCAAAAATAAATATTTGACATCAGGTAGCATAAATGTAAACCACAGATCCTTCACCCATGCTCCATAAGTCACCTGGAACCCATTTTATGCAAAAATTTAAATTTCACCCCAGGTGACTTCAATGGCCACACTGGGCATTTTACACCAACTCCATCAATTACCTAGAAACCATTTTTGGCAAAAATAAAAAAAATCACCTCAGGTGGAATAAACACCCACCGTTGATCTCTCACTCCTACTATTTAACTCACCAACAGCCCATTTTTGAAACGAATAAAAAAAATTCTACTCACGTGGCTTGAAGAACAATGAAGAAATGTTCAACCAGGCTCCATAGATCAGCAGGAGCAAGTTCATGGCAAAAACTAAAAATATCACCTCATGTGGCCTAAATGACCTCCACAGACCTTTTACCCCAGATTCATAGCACCAGGAACTAATTTTAGCAAAAAGAGAAATCACCTCAGGTGGCCTAAATGACCACTGCAGATGTTTTACTCTGGATGCACTAATTACCTGGATCCCAGTATTTTGAAAAATACAAATATCACCTCAGGTGGCCAAACAGCAGCCTCAGATCTTTCAGACCAGCTCCATTAATCACCTGCAGCCCACTGTTTAATAAACTAAAAATATCACCTCACATGACCACTGTTGACATTTCACCTCAGCTCCAGATATCACCTGGAATCCACTGTTTTCAAAAATAAAAATTTCACTTCAGGTGGCTTAAACAACCATTGCAGGCTTTTCACAATTACTCCATAGATCACCTAGAACCCATTTTTGTCAAAAATAAAATTATCTCTTCAAGTGGCCTTAATGACCACTGCCTACCTTTTACCCCAATCCCATAAATCACCTGAAATGCATTTTTGGCAAAAATAAATATATCACCTCAGGTGGCCTAAACAACAACCTCAGACCTTTCACCCAAGATTCATAAATCCCTTGCAACCCATTTTCATCAAATATGTAAATCTAACCTCAGGTGGCCTAAAAGAACACCGAGGAACTTTGAATCTGGCTCCATAGATCACCTGAAACCCATTTATGGCAACAAATAAAAATAACACCTCAGGTGGCATAAAGGACCTTTTCCCCTTGCTCCATACACAACCTGGAACCCATTTTTGGTAAAAAATAAAACTATTACCTGAGGTGGCATAAAAGACCACTGCATACCATTCTCCCTTGCTCCATAGATCCCCTGGAACCATTTTTGGCAAACAAAAAATCACCCCTGTTGGCCTAAAGGTCCACTGCAGACCTTTTATCCAGATGTCATAAATCACCTGGAACAAATTACTGACCAAAACATGAATAACTATGTCACCCCAGGTGGCATAAATGATTACCGCAGACCATTCACCTTGGCTCCATAAATCACCTGGAACCAATTTTTAGTGAAAATAAAAACATTACCTCAGGCACCTAAATGACCACTGCAGATCTTTTACTCCAGATCCATAAATTACCTGCAACCCATTTTTGTAAAAATAGCAATGTCACATCAGGTGTACAAAACAAACTCCTCAGACCTTTCACAATGTTTCCATAGATCACCTTGAGCACAGATTTGGCAAAAATAAGAATTTCACCTCAGGTGGCCTAAATGACCACCTCGTACTATTCACCCAAGTGCCACAGATTACCTGGAACCCAATTTTGACAAAAAATTAAAATATCATCCCTTGAGCCTTACAACTTCATTGCTGACCTTTTACCCCAGTGCCATAATTCAACTGGAACCTATTTTTGGTAAAGAAATTATATCACCTCAGGTGGCCTAAATGACTGCACTGGACTTCTTACTCCATAATATCACCTTGAAACCATTGTTGGCAAAAATAAGAACTATAACCTCAGGTGGCTTAAATGACCACCATGGACATTTCACCTCAGCTCCAGATATCACATGGAATCCATTGTTTGCAAAAAAAAAAATTAAACTCAGGTGGCTTAAACAACCATTGTGGACTTTTCACAATGACTCCATAAATCACCTGGAACCCATTTCAGAAAATATATAAATTTCACCTCAGGTGTCTTAAACAACCACTGAGGAACTTTGAATATGGCTCCATATATCACCTGAAACCCATTTATGGCAACAAAAAAATATATATCACCTCAGATAATATCATAACTGGCCTTTTACCACTGCTCCATTCATAACATGGAACCTATTTTTAGTAAAAATAAAAATATCACCTCTGGTGGCCTAAATGACTACTGCAGATCTTTTACTCCAGATCAACAATTACCTGGAACCTATTTTAGGTAAAATTAAAAATGTCACCTCAGGTGTCCAAAACAAACACCTCCAACCTGTCTCAATGTTTCCATAGATCATGTTGAACCCAATTTTGGCAAAATTAAAAATTTCACCTCCGGTGGCCTAAACAACCACTGCATCACATTCACCATGGCTCCATAGATCACCTGGAACCCATTTTAGGCAAAAAGAAAACTAGCATGCCTGTTGGTCTTAAGCGCTACTGTGAATCTTTACCTCACCTTGATAAATTATCTAAAACCAATTTTTGGCAACAACAACAAAAAAATCACCTCTGGTGGCCTCAATGACCACTTTGGACTTTTTTAAGCAGCTCCATCAATCACCTAGGAACCATTTTTGGCAAAAATTAAAAAAGCACCTCAGGTGGCCTAAACAACCACCACTGATCTTTCACTCCAGCTATTTAACTCACCAAAAACACATTTTTGAAAACAATAAAAATGTCACCTGAGATGACTTAAAGAACCACAAAGAAACTTTTATCCAGGCTCCATAGATAACCTAGAGCATGTTTTTGCCAAAAACTTAAAATATCACCTCATGTGGCTTAAATGACCTCAACAGACATTTTACCCCAGGTTCATAAAACCTGGAACAAATTTTGGCAAAAAGAAAAATTACCTCAGGTGGCCTAAACAAACTCCTAAGACCTTTCACAATGTTTCCAAAGATCACCTTGAACACAGTTTTGGCAAAAATAAGAACTATAACCTCAGGTGGCTTAAACGACCACCGTGGACATTTCACCTCAGCTCCAGGAATCACCTGGAATTCATTGATTGCAAAATTAAAAAAAATTCAACTCAGGAGGCTTAAACAACCATCACTGACTTTTCACAATGACTCCATAGATCAACATAATCCCATTTTTGGCAAAAATAAATATGTCAGCTTCGGTGGCCTAAATAACCACCACCTTCCTTTAACCTCAGGTGACCTTAATGACCACTGCCTATCTTTTACCCCAATCACATAAATCACATGAAATGCATTTTTTGCAAAATAAATATATCACATCAGGTAGCATAAAAGTCCACTGCAGACCAATCAACCCCAGCTAAATAAATCTCCTGGAACCCATTTCTGGCAAAATGTAAATATCATCCCTGCAGACCTTTCACCCTGACTCCATAAATCACCTGGAAACAATTTCTGGTAAAAATAAAAATATTTCCTCTCCTGGGCTAAATGGCCACTGCAGATCTTTTACTATGGATTTATAAATTACCTGGAACAACTTTCTGGCAAAAATGAATGGAAATGTCACCCCAGGTAGCCTAAATGACTACAGCAGACCTTTCACCTTGGCTCCATAAATCACCTGGAACCAATTTTTAATAAAAATAAAAACATTACCTCTGGTGGCCTAAATGATCACTGCAGATCTTTCACTCCAGATCCATAAATTACCTGGAACCCATTTTTGGTAAAAATGAAAATGTCACATCAGGTATCCAAAACAAACTCCTCAGACCTTTCACAGGGTTTCCATAGATCACCCTGAACACAGTTTTGGCAAAAATAAAAATTTTATGTCAGGTGGCCTGAACTACCACCTCGTACCATTTGAACCTAGCTCCACAGATTACCTGGAACCCATTTTTGGCAAAAAATTAAAATATCACTCCTTATGTCTTAAAGGTTCACC
The DNA here is from genome assembly GCA_016271365.2 of Neoceratodus forsteri. Lineage (NCBI taxonomy): Eukaryota > Metazoa > Chordata > Ceratodontiformes > Ceratodontidae > Neoceratodus > Neoceratodus forsteri. The sequence goes on from CM028130.1 coordinate 1,586,496,910, forward strand.
ATGGTCCTTTTACCTCAGTGCCATAAATAAACTGGAACCACTTGTTGGTAAAGAAATGATATCACCTCAGGTGGCCAAAATGACCACACTGGACTTTTTACTCCATAATATCAGATTGAAGCCATTTTGGCAAAAATAAGAATTATAACCTCAGGTGGCTTAAATGACCACTATGGACATTTCACCTCAGCTCCAAATATCACCTGGAATCCATTGTTTGCAAAAATAAAAATTTCACCCCAGGTGGCCTAAACGGCTACTGCATCACATTCACTGTGGCTCCACAGATCACCTGGAAAGCCTTTTTGGCAAAAAAATAACAACATGCCTGGTGGTCTAAAGCTGTACTGTAGATCTTTTACCTCACCTCGATAAATCATCTAAAACCCATTTTTGGCAACAACAAAAAAAAATCATCTCTGGGGGCCTCAATGACCACTTTGGACTTTTTATACCAGCTCCATTAAGTACACAGAAACCATTTTTGGCAAATATTAAAAAAAACACCTCAGGTGGCCTAAACAGCCACCACTGATCTTTCAGTCCAGCTATTTAACTTACCAAAAACACATTTTGGAAAAAAATAAAAATTTCACCTGAGGTGGCTTAAAGAACCACAAAGAAACTTTTATTCAGGCTCCATAGATCAGCTGGAGCATATTTTTGGCAAAAGCTAAAAACATAGAAACATAGACTTTGACGGCAGATAAGGACCACTTGGCCCACCCAGTCGGCCCATTTCCCTACTTACTGGATAAGCTGCAGATTCTAGTTAACCAACAGCCTATTTCCTGCAACCCCCACTATAATTGCCTTATGCCTGTCCCATGCATGTTTGAATTCCTCCACTGTTTTAGACCCCACAACCTCTCCAGGAAGAAGGGTTCCATGCGCCCACCACTCTCTCCGTGAAAAGAATTTCTTCACATTACCCTGAGCTGTCCCCCTCTAACTTTAAATTGTGCCCCCTTGTTCTTACACATCTCTTTTTCTGAAAGATGCTACCCTCCTGGACTTTGTTGATTCCCTTGAGGTACTTAAAAGTTTCTATCATGGCCCCCTGTCCCTCCTTTCATCAAGGGTATACATATTAAGCTCTCTCAGTCTCTCTTCATATGGTTTCTGATGTAGACCCTGCACCATTTTAGTTGCCCTCCTCTGGACTGCTTCCATCCTGTCTATCTCCTTGCATAGATGAGGTCTCCAAAACTGCACGCAGTACTCCAGATGGGGTCTCACCAACTGTCTGTATAGTGGGATAACCACTTCCCTTTTTCTACTTGTGATGCCCCTCCCTATGCATCCCAGTATCCCCCCGGCTTTCCCTACTGACTTCTCACATTGCATACCCACCTTTAGGTCATCTGATATGACTACACCCAGATCCCTTTCCATTATTGTTGTTGTTTTGGTCCAGGTGATTTGTAGAGGTGGGTTAACATCACCTCATGTGGCCTAAATGACCTTCACAGATATTTTTCCCCAGGTTCATATCACCTGGAACACATTTTAGCAAAACAAAAAGTCACCTCAGGTGGCCTAAACAATAACTGCAGAGCTTTCATGCCAGCTCCATTAATCACCTGTAGCTCACTTTTTCATAAACTATGAATATCACCTCACATGGCTTAAATGACCACCCTGGATATGTCACCTGAGCTCCAGATATCACCTGAAATCCATTGTTTACAAAAATAAAAATTCCACCTCAGGTGACTTAAACAACCATTGCAGAATTTTCACAATGACTCCATAGATCACCTGGAACTCATTTTTGGCAAAAATGAAAATATCAATTAAAGAGGCCTAAAGGACCACAGTGGATGTTTTATCCTGTCTGTATACATCTTCTGGATCCATTTTTGACAAAAATAAAATTTTTTCCAGGGCTCCATCAAACTCCTGGAAACATTTTCTGGCAACAATAAAAATATTTCCTCAGGTGGTCTAATGGATCAATGCGTACCTTTCACCTTAGCTACATAAAATATCTGGAACCTATTTTGGCAAAAATAAAACTTTCACCTCGGGTGTCCTAAACAGATATTGTTGACCTTTTATAATGACTCCACAGATTCCTGGAACCATGTTTTTTTTCAAAAATAAAAATATCACCTCAGGTGGCCTACATGACCACTGCCTTCCTTTTATCCTACATCCATAAATCACCTGGAACCAATTGTTGACAAAAATACAAATATCACCTCAGTTGGCCTAAATGGCCTCCACAGTCCTTTTGCCCAGGCTCCATAAATCACCTGTAACCCATTTTTGACAAAAATAAAATTATGAACTCAGCTGGCCTAAATGTTCACTGTTGGCCTTTTGGTCCAGGTGATTTATAGAGGTGGGTAAAAGGTAGGCAGTAGTAATTTAGGGCACTGGATATTCAACATAGGCGGTGCTCATTTAGGTCACCTCAGGTAATATTTTTATTGTTACCAAAATGGGTTCTAGATGATTTATGGATCCTGGGTAAAAGGTACGAGATGTTAATTTAGGCAACCTGAGCTGATATTTTTATTTTTGCCAAGAATGGTTTCCATGTAATTTATAGAGCCAGAATAAAGGATCTGTGGTGGTCATTTAGTCCACCAGAGATGATGTTTTTATTATTGCCAAAAATGGGTTACAGGTGATCTAAATGATGACTACCTGACTTTTGCCCCAACTTCATAAATCACCTGGAACCCATTTTTGGCAAAAGGAAAAACATCACATCAGGTGGCAAAAAGACCACCGTGGATCTTTAGCCTCAGATAGCATAAACGACCAGTACAGACATTTTACATTACCTCCATAAATCAACTGGAACCAATTTTTAGTAAAAATAAAAATATCACCTCAGGTGGCCTAAAAGGCTAATGCTGACCTTTAACCTCAGGAAGCATAAACCACCACTGCAGACCTTTCACTTTGCCTCCATAAATCACCTGGAACCCACTTTTGGCAAAAATAGAAATGTGACCTCAGGTGGTCTTAACGACCACCACAAACCTTTAACCCTGGCTCCATAGATCACCTAGAACCAATTTTTGGCAAAATTAAAAATGCCACCTCAGGTGGCCTAAAGGTGTACTGCAGACCTTTTACCCTGGCTCCATAAATCACCAGGAACCCATTTTTGGCAAAAATAAAATATCACCTCAGGCAGCCTAAATGTGACCTCAGGTGGTCTTAACAATGACCACAAACCTTTTACCCTGGCTCCATATATCACCTGGAACCAATTTTTGGCAAAACCAAAAATTTCACCTCAGGTGGCCTAAAGGTGTACTGCAGACCTTTTACCCTGGCTCTATAAATCACCTGAAAACTTTTTTTGGCAATAATAAAACTATCACCTCAGGTGGCCTGAACTACCACAGCTGACCTTTCACACCATCTCTATAACTCATCTGGAAGCAATTTTTGGGAAAAATAAAAATTTTACCTCAGGTGGCCTAAATGACCACCACAGACCTTTCAACATAGCTTCATAGATTACCTGGAACCAATTTTATGCAAAATTAAAAATATCACCTCAGGGGGCATAAATGATCACAGCAGAAATTTACCCTTGTTCTACAAATCACCTGGAACCCATTTTTGACTAAAATAAATAAATCATCTCAGGTGGTGTAAATGACCTCCACAGATCATTCGCCCCAGGTTCATAAATCACCTATAACCCATTCTTAACAAAAATAAAATTATCACCTAAGATGCCATAAATGACCAGCATTAGCCTTTCACCCCATTTCATAAATCGCCTGGAATCCATTTTTGGCAAAAACAAATATATGGGACTGGATTTTCAAAATCCCAGGAATGACGCAAGGGACTTGCGAAAAGCAATAGTGGTGCAAGGTAGCCTAGTGTCAAACATTGCACCAGATACAATTTTCTAAGGAGCACTGCATCAAAGGTGGCTGCATCAGCCTTGCACTATACAAATGGCAGTGCCATGACACAAGTCTTCTTGCACCACAGATATGGTGCAAAACCACACCTGTGGGAATTTCAAAGCTGCACCACTGACACCAAACATGTCAAAGTACCATCAACTGTTAGACCAGCCAGAGTTGGTCTAAGGGACACTAGACCATATAAAGAGATGCAAAGCAGGTGGTTAGTTCTGACTATGCCAATATTAAGGGCCGGTATTTTCCTGCAGGACTAGTTTAGAACATTGGGGGGGTACATTTTGACCATTTTCATTTCTCATTTTGTTTAATTAGCTTGAGTCATTCTCGTCCTTGTTGTCATTCGTTTGACTGAGCTTGCACCATTTTTACTTGGTTTGCACCATTTTTACTCAGTTTGCACCATTTTTGTACTTGGTTTGTGTCGTTTTCATTCCATGAGTCATTTTTCTGACGTAACATGTGCCATTTTTGACTCAACTTGTACCATTTATTTGGTTCAGCTTGCGCCATTCCCATCTCTTACATCATTGAGTTGATGTAGTGGACCTCTTTCATCAGTTTGGGGGACTTTGTCACACAGACCTCATTTCTTGCAAAATATGGCACAAAGTATTTTGCGCACCAAGATCTGATTCAAGCTGCTTGTTTGACGTAGCATGTGAGGAGCTATGGGCCATATGAAAATCTGGCCCCTTATCTCAGGTAGCCTAAATGAGCATCCCTGACTTTTACACCAGCTCCACTAATCACCTGCAACACATTTTTGGCAAAAGCTAAACTTATTTCCTCAAGTGACCTAAATGACCACTTTGGACCTTTTACACAGACTCCATTAATCACCTGGAATCCATTTTTTTTTGCAAAAATAAAAATATCACCTCAGGTGCCATAAATGACCACCGCAGACCTTTCACTCCAACTCCATAAATCAATTGGAACCCATTTTGGAAAAAATAAAAATGTCACCTCACGTGGTCTAAACGACTACCACGTACCATTCACCCATATATATTATAGTGGCACAGACATGCCACTATGGTTAAAGTTCAGCGGTCACTTCTATGTTAAACTCAATATTTTGCACATTAATAACTTTGGACCCATTAAATGGATTTGCCTGAAATTTGGTATGCATGCTGGGGCATGGTAGTTCTCTTGAGTTGCCAAATTGCGTTTCGGTTGGACTTACGGGCTCTTCATATAAAAACACTGAAAATGCAAAATTATCCATTTTTGGAGGCAGCTTTTGGGATTTTGGATGTGACCCTGCACAGCCATTGTGTGGCCTGTTGCATGAGAGATGGTCCACTTGAAAGAGCTTTGGTGGCCAGACATGCCACTTTTTGTTTGGTGAAAACATATTAAGGCATTTAAAGGTCATGCCACTTTTAAGTTCCCATTATAAGTCAATGGGAACATTTATATGTATGTTTTTCAAGCAAAGAATAGGGTTCTGGCTATCTCTTCCCACCCAGTGATCAAAGAAGTTGTAGCTTCATGGTTCAAGAATCTTTGTCCCCAAGAATGTTAAAATAAATGTTGATTTTGAGGTCTGCCATCTTGTTTTAATTTTCCAATTGGAAAAACACAAGTATCTCGGCTCAGGGGTCACTTCTGAAGTAAAACTTGGGTGGGTTTTACTCAGGGGACTCCGATCTATTGAGTCGTGCCTTTGGTTTGATCCAAATCAGTCTAAAAAAAGAGTTCTGAGTTTTTAAAATCTTAGTTCGTGGCTCACTAATGATCTTTGATCGTGATCCTGCAAATTTTTTGATCGCGAGATTCGTTAATCGAGATCGTGCATCACGAGTGGGGGACGATATGGCCAGATTTAAAAATAGATGTTCTCAGCCCAGGAGTGCTCTAGAAGTTAAATGAGGGTGTGCTTTGCTCAGGGGGCTTCGTTCTGCCCCATCTGAAAAAAAAAATTCAATATGCCTGGTATTCTAGCGGCAACCCCATCAAGATTAAATAGATAACTATCTCTAATTCTCTGGTTGTCTAGTGACCTGCCTAATGTATATTTTATACATATTGCTTTTTTATATCCCTGCTAGTCTTGTGGCCCACCCAATCTGTATTAAATTGTTATAGTTGTTCATATCCCTGGTAGCCAAGTGGCCCCACCCATTAAGTCGGTTGCAGGTGATTAATGGAGCTGGTGTGAAAGCTCTGAGGTTGTCATTTAGGCCACCTGAGATGTTTTTTATTTTTGCTAAAATTTGTTCCAAGTGATATGAACCTGGAGTAAAATATCTGTGGATGTCATTTAGGCCACATGAGGTGATATTTTTAGATTTTGCCAAAAGCATGCTCCAGGTGATCTATGGAGTCTGGTTGAAGGTTTCTTTGTGGTTCTTTAAGGCAGCCGAGGTGACATTTTTATTGGTTGCCATCAATGGGTTTCAGGTGATCTATGGAGTAAGATTCAAAGTTCCTCAGTGGTTGTTTAGCCCACCTGAGGTGAAATTTATATATTTGCCAAAAATGAGTTCCAGGTGATTTATGGAGCTGGGTTGAAAGGTCTGAGGTTGTCGTTTAGCCCACCTGAGGTTATATATTTATTTTTGCCACAAATGCGTTTCAGGTGATTTATGGGATTGTGGTAAAAGGTAAGCACTGGTCATTCAGAACACTTGAGGGTAAAGGTAGGTGGTGGTCATTTAGGCCACCTAAGATGATAATTTTATTTTTGCCAAAATGGGTGCCATGTGATCTATGGAGTCATTGGGAAAAGCCTGCAATGGTTGTTTAAGCCACCTGAGGTGGAATTTTAATTTTAGTAAACAATGGATTCCAGGTGATATCTGGAGCTGAAATGAAATGTCCACAGTGCTCATTTATGCCATGTGAGGTGATATTTATAGTTTTTGAAAAAGTGGATTGCAGGTGATTAATGGAGCTGGTGTGAAAGCTCTGTGGCTATTGTTTAGGAAACCTGAGGTGATTTTTCTTTTTGTTAAAATATGTTCCAGGTGATATGTACCTGGAGTAAAATATCTCAAGGTCATTTAGGCCACATGAGGTGATGTTTTCAGCTTTTGCAAAAAACATGCTCAAGTTGATCTATGGAGCCTGGATGAAAGTTTCTTCATGGTTCTTTAAGCCACCTCAGCAGAAATTTTAATTTTTTTCAAAAATCAGTTTTTGGTGAGTTAAATAGCTGGAGTGAAAGATCAACGGTGGTTGTTTAGGCCACCGGAGGTGCTTTTTTAGATTTTTGCCAAAAATGGTTTCTAGGTGATTGATGGAGCTGGTATTAAAAGTCCAAAGAGGTCATTGAGGCCACCAGAGGTGATATTTTTTTGCTATTGCCAAAAATGAGTTCTAATTGATTTATCAAGCTGAGGTAAGAGATCCACAGTAGAGCTTTAGACCACCAAGCATCCTATTTGTCTTTTTGCCAAAAATGGGTTCCAGGTCATCTATGGCACTATGGTGAATGTGATGCAGTGGTCGTTTAGGCCAGTTGAGGTGAAATTTTTATTTTTGCCAAAACTGGGTTCAAGGTGATCTATGGTAACTTTGCGAAATGTCAGAGATGTTTGTTTTAGACACCTGATGTGACATTTTTATTTTTTAGCAAAAATTGATTCCAGATAATTTATGGATCTGGAGTAAAAGATCTGAAGTGGTCATTTAGGCCACCAGAGGTGATATTTTTATTTTTACTAAAAATTGGTTCCATGTTATGTATGCCGCAGGGGTATAAGGTAATTTATGCCATCTGAGGTGATATTTTAATTTTTTGCCATAAATGGGTTTCAGGTGATATATGGAGCCAGATTCAAAGTTCCTCAGGGGCAGTTTAAGACATGTGAGGTGAAATTTATATATTTGCTGAAATGGGTTACAGGTGATTTATGGAGCTAGGGTGAAAAGTCTGAGGTTGTCATTTAGGTCACCTGAGGTGATATATTTATTTTTGCTAAAAATGCATTTCAGGTGATTTATGGGTTTGGAGTAAAAGGTAGGCAGTGGTCATTTAGGCCACCTGATGGTAAAGGTAGGTGGTGGTAATTTAGGCCACTGGAGGTGAAATTTTTATTTCTGCCAACAATGGATTCCAGGTGATATCTGGAGCAGAGGTGAAATGCCCATGGTGGTCGTTTAAGCCACCTGAGGTTATAGTTCTTATTTTTGCCAAACATTTTTTCAAGGTGAAATTATGGAGTAAAAAGTCCAGTGTGGTTATTTAGGACACCTGAGGTGATACAATTTTCTTTACCAAAAATAGGTTTCAGTTGATTTATGGCACTGGGTAAAATGTCCCCAGTGAATTTTTAAGACACAAGTTGTGATATTAAAATTTTTTGCCAAAATTGGGTTCCAGGTAATCTGTGGAGTTAGGGTGAATGGTATGAGGTAGTCATTTAGGTCACCTGAGGTGAAATTTTTATTTTTGCCAAAACTGTGTTCAAGGTGATCTATGGAAACATTTTGAAATGTCTGAGGAGTTTGTTTTGGACTCCAGATGTGACATATTTATTTTGATCAAAAATGGGTTCCAGGTAATTTATGGATCTGGAGTAAAAGATCTGCAGTGGTCATTTAGGCCACCAGAGGTAATGTTTTTATTTTTACTAAAAATTGGTTCCAGGTGATTTATGAAACCAAGGTGAAAGGTCTGCGGTAGTCATTTAGGCCACCTGGGGTGACATTTCTATTCATTTTTTGCCGGAAATCGGTTCCAGGTGATTTATGGCACCTGAATAAAGGGTATGTAGTGCTCATTTAGGCCACCTGAGATAACATTTTTATTTTTACCAAACATGGGTTCCAGGTTATGTATGGAGCAAAGGTAAAAGGTCTTTTATGCAACCCTAGGTGATATTTTCATGTATTGCCATAAATGGGTTTCAGGTGATCTATGGAGCTAAATTTAAAGTTCCTCAGTGGTTGATTAGGCCACCAGAGGTGAAATGTACATATTTGCTGAAAATGGGTTGCAGGTGATTTATGAAGCTGGAGTGAAAGGTCTGAGGTTGTCGTTTGGGTCACCTGAGGTGATATGTTTATTTTTGCCATAAAAAACATGTCAGGTGATTTATGGGATTGGGCAAAAGGTAGGCAGTGGTAATTTAAGTCACCTGAGGTTAAAGGCAGGTGGTGGTCATTTAGACCACCTGAAATGATAATGTTATTTTTTGCCAAAAGTGGGTTCCAGGTGATCTATGAAGTAATTGTGAAAAGTCCGCAATGGTTGTTTAACTCACCTGAAGTGAAATTTTTATTTTTGCAAACAGTGGATTCCAGGTGATATCTGGAACTGAGGTGAACTGTCCACCGTGGTCATTTAAGCCATGTGAGGTGATATTTTCTGTTTTTTTAAAAGCGGGTTCCAGGTGATTAATGGAGCTGGTGTGAAAGGTCTGCGGTTATTGTTTGGCCACCTGAGGTGATATTTGTATTTTTTCCAAAACTGGGATCCAGGTAATTAATGTATCCAGAGTAAAAGATATGCAGTTGTCATTTAGGCCACCTGTGGTGATTTTTCTTTCTGCTACAATTTGTTCCAGGTGATATGAATCTGGGGCAAAAGGTCTGGTTATGTCATTTAGACCACATGAGGTGATATTTTTAGTTTTTGCCAAAAACATGCTCCTGCTGATCTATGGAGCCTGGTTGAACATTTCTTCATGGTTCTTTAAGCCATCTGATTTTAAATTTTTTATTTGTTTCAAAAATGGGTTTTGTGTGAGTTAAATAGCTGGAATGAAAGATCAACAGTGGTCATTTACTCCACCTGAGGTGATTTTTATTTTGCCAAAAATGTTTTTTAGGTGATTGATGGAGCTGGTGTAAAAAGCCCAAAGTGGTCACCAGAGGGGATATGTTTTTGTTGTTGCCAGAAATGGTTTTACATTATTTATGGAGGTGAGGTAAAAGATTCACAGTAGAGCTTTAGACCACCAGGGGTGCTATTTTTATTTTTGCAAAAAATGGGTTTCAGGTGATCTATGGAGACACAGTGAATGTGATGCAGTGGTCATTTAGACCACCTGGGGTGACATTTTTATTTTTGCAAAAACTGGGTTGCAGGTGGTTTATCTGGCAGGGGTGAAAGGTCTGTTTTTTACATTAATGCTACCTGATGTGATATATGTATTTTTTTTTTGCCAAAAATGGGTTTCAGGTGTTTTATGGAGTTTGGGTAAAAGGTAGACAGTGGTCATTTAGGCCACCTGGGGTGATATTTTAATTTTTGCCAGAAATGATTCCAGGTGATCTACGGAGACATTGTGAAAGGTTAGCAGTGGTTGTTCAAGCCAACTGAGGTGAAATTTTTATTTTTGCAAAAATTTGGTTCCAGTTGATATCTGGAGTTGGGATGAAAGATCCATGGCAGCTGCTTAAGACACCAGGTGAGGATATTTTAGTTTTTCAAAAAGTGGCTTTGTAAGTGACCAATGGAGTTGATGTAAAAGGTTTGTAGTTGGTTGCTTAGGTCAATTTGAGGATATTTGTATTTTCACAAAATGGGTCCCCAACCATTTATTGATCCAGAGTAAAAGATCTGCGAGTGCTCATTTAGGCCAGGAGACATGATATTTTTTATTTTTAATAGAAATTGGTTCCAGGTGATTTATGCAGCCATGGTGAAAATTCTGCAGGGGACCTTTAGGGAACCAGGGATGATGTTTCATTTTTGGCAAATATGGGTTCCAGATGATCTATGCAGACAGGGGGAATGGTACATGGTGGTCATTTAGGAAACCTGTGGTGAGATTTTTTTTTTTGTAATAATGGGTTCCAGGTAAAATGTCAGTGGATGTCATTTAGGCCACCTGTGGTGATATTTTTAGTTTTTGCCAAAAATAGGTGGGGTGAAATATCCACAGTGCTCATTTGGGCTCCTTATGTTATATTTTTGTTTTTGCCAGAAATGGGATCCAGGTGCATAATGAAACCTTTGTAAAAGGTCTGTGGTGGTCATATAGGCCACCTGAGGTAATATTTCTATGTTTACCAAAAAGTGGTTCCATGTGAGTTTTGGAGCAGGGGTAAAGGGACTGCGGTGGTCATTTAGGCCACAAGAGGTAATATTTTTATTTTTGCCACAAATGGGATCCAGGTGATCTATGGAATCATTGTGAAAGGTGGAAGTGGTTGTTTAAGCCAGCTGAGGTGAAATTTAAATTTTGCATAAAATCGGTTCCAGCCGATATCTATAGTTGGCGTGAAAGGTCCGTGGCAGGCATTTAAGACACCTAAGGTGATATTTAAAGTTTTTGAAAAAGTGGGTTGTAAGTGACTAATTGAGCTGGTGTAAAAGGTTTGAGGTTGTCATTTAGGCCACCTGAGGGGATATTTTTTTATTTTTGCCAAGACTGTGTTCAATTGATCTATGGAAACACTGTGAAAGGTCTGAAGAGTTTGTTTTGGACACCTGATGTGACATTTTAATTTTTACCAAAAATGGGTTCTAGGTAATTTACGGATTTGGAGAAAAAGATCTGCAGTGGTCATTTAGGCCACCAGAGGTAATATTTTTATTTTTACTAAAAATTGGTTTCAGGTGATTTATGGAGCCAAGGTGAAAGGTCTGTGGTAGTGTTGTAGGCCACCTGGGGTGATATTTCTATTAATTTTTGACAGAAATCAGTTCCAGGTGATTTATGGTGCCTGGATAAAAGGTCTGCAGTGGACCTTTAGGCCACTCAGGGTGATATTTTCATTTTTACCAAAAATGGTTTCAGGTGATCTATGGAGCCAGGGTAAGCCAACAGTGGTGAGGAGATGGTCAGAAGAAGGGAAGCAGAAACAAAGGCACCCAGGCCAGAAAGAACGATTGCTGGGGAAACCAGGTCAGGAGACAAAAGATAAATGGAAGGAGGAGATAGGGACTTGTAAGGGGAGACGAAGAAGTGGCAAAAGTCATGGAGTGGAAAAGGAGAGAACAGGTTACTATGAAGAGAGAGGGAGCGGGCATTTGTGAAGGGTCTTCAGAAAATAGTGTTGCACTGCTAGAGAGGAAGCAGGTGGAGGAGGGAAATGATGAAATTAGAGGAGTAATTGATAAATGCCTGGACCAAACTGGAGCAGGGGGAAATTCTGCTCAGAGAATTGCAACGGGGTAAAAGGGGGAAATAATGTGCAGGAGGAAGAAGAGGAGCTGAAAATGAGAGATGGAGATGAATGGAAGCAAGCAGGGAGTAAGAGGGGTGGAATCTTAGTGCTGGGGACTCAGTGCTAAGAGGAGTCAGGTGGGGTAGCAAGGGGTAGAGGCATAGTCACATTTGGGTTGGAGGCCATGCCCAGGAATGACAGCCCGGAAAGGGTGGGACAATCTGTTGTGAAATCACGCTAGAAGGGGTAGGACAAGCCTCATTTAATTATACAGTACATCTTGGGACAAATGACTAGCTGACAAGACAGTTGATATAATCAGAGGAGGTTTGATAAACTATCACAATTATGTGAGGGGAAGGAAGATCAGTAACTTTTTCAAATTTACTTCCTGTGTACCAAAAGGCCACACAACAAAAAAAACAAAGAGAATAGAGAATTTAACGGATGGCTACAAGAATCTGGTGTTGTGCTAAAGGGTATGGCTGTTGGGGGTGGGGTGGACCTGGAAGACAGTAGTCTCTTTGCCAGGACAGACTACACTTCAGGTGAGGAGGGAAAGAAAGTGTTAAACAGAGGATGGAGAATTACATAGAGATGTTGGGAACTTAAACTAGGAGTGGGGTGGCAGTGGGGAAGAGATATATGCAGAGACCACAGGTTGGGAAACCATATGAGCTTACTCCCCATAACAGTGACAAAGGACAAATGGCAAGTACTATTGGTGACGCTAGGAAATGGGGGTCAGAATGGGTGGGGGGAAGGGCAGAAGGTGCTTACCCTTAATGCTAGGAGCCTTGGGAGGAAAACTGCAGAGTTACAGGTTCTCATGACAGAGGGAGAGGTGGACATTGCAGCCATCACAGAAACATGGGCCACCCAGTACAATGACTGGGACATGTCTGTACCAGGGTACGGGTTATTTTGTAGGGACAGGGTGATTGGGAAAGGAGGGGGGTGGCACTATATGTGAAGGAAGGACTGAAGTGTGTAAGGGCGGAAGGGGAGGAGGGTAGTACGGACTCACTTTGGATGCAAATCCAGGATTCCAAGAATAGGATTCTTAGAATGGGAGTGGTGTACAGGCCACCATCTCAGATGGAGGAGTGGGACAGGTCAGCAGGACCTGCGAGAAGGGTAGTGTGGTGATTGTGGGGGACTTCAACATGCCAGGAGTGGACTGGAGTTCCCCAACAACCAGGAACAGAAGGGAGCAGGTACTGCTGGATGCCTTCCAGGACAGCTTCCTGCTACAAATGGTCAGTGAGACCAACCAGGTTAGGGAATACCCTTGGCCTTGTGCTGGCAAATGGGGACTTTGTGAGAGAACTTACAGTGGAGGAACCGCTGTCAGGAGTGACCACCACTCAGTATGGCTCACATTGGATATGGGCAAGGAAGGAGTAGAATTTGGCACAAGTGCTGGACTTCAGGAGGCCAACTGGAAGGATGGGAAGTGGTAAAGGTACCTGGCCAGAATTCAATCTAGTATGGACACTAACCAGAGGTGGGAGCTCATAAAGCTGGAGATAGTGGAGGCAACCAAAACCTGCTGCAAAGCCCAGAGCAAGAAGGCTAGGGGCTAAGAAACCAAGCTGGTTGAGCAAGGAGGTCATGGAAAGGTAAGGAAGAAAGAGCTGCCTTTGGAGTAACAAGAAAACAGGGAGGGAGGACAAGGAGGAGTACTTGACGAGAATCATAGAGTGTGACAAGGGTATAGGAGCCAAAGCATCCACGGAACTCAGGCTGGCACATGGCAATAAGAAGGGGGGAGAAGGACTTTTACAGCACATCATGGAGAAAAGGAGCTGTAAGGACCACATAGTAAGGATTAGGAAGGAGTGGGGTTGGGTCGAAGTAGGCTGCAATAAGGCAGAAGCACTAAATGAGTACTTCTGCTCAGTATTTACTAAAGAGAAGAGGGGAAGTGACACCCAAGGTGGGAGAAATGGCAGAAATGGGGGGAGGTATGACAGATGGGGAAATCATGCAGAGTAGAGTTTGAGAGGGTTTGAAGGCACTGAGGATGGACAAGGCACCAGATCCAGATGGCATCCACCCCAGGGTACTCAAGGAGCTGGTAGAGGTTCTTGCAGGACCTTTGGCAGACCTATTTAATGCCTCACTACATTCAGGGTGTGTACCTCAGGACTGGAGGATGGCTCATGTGGTGCCCCTCTACAAGAGTGGCCCAAGGAGGAACCAGGAAACTACAGACTAGTGAGCCTCCATCCACCATCGGGTAAGCTAATGAGACTATCCTGAAGGAGAGGCTGGTGGCCCTTCTAGAGGGAAAAGGACTGCAGGACAGCAAACAGCATGGCTTCATACATGGCAGATCCTGCCAAACCAACCTGGTGGAGTTCTATGACTGGATAACTAGGCAACTGCACAGGGGCCATGCAGTGGATGTCCTGTATCTGGACTTCAGTAAGGCATTCGACTCTGTGCTGCATGGAAGGCTGGGAAGGAAGTTAGTAGGCACAGGGGTGGGTGCACGGCTGGTGAGATGGGTAGGAAACTGGCTTCAAGGAAGGCAACAGAGGGTGGTGGTGGGTGGGGAGCTCTCACACCCAAGGGCAGTGATGAGCAGTGTTCCACAGGGCTCGGTGTTGGGACCAGTGTTGTTTGGGATATTTATTGCAGACATATCATGGGACATCAAGAGCAAGATCAGTCTGTTTGCTGATGATACCAAGGTAGGCACCATGGTGGATGACCTAGGGGGATGGCAGGGGTTGCAGGATGATCTGGCAAAGCTTGAAACCTGGTCAGACACCTGGCAACTGGGGTTTAATGCCAAAAAGGGCAAGGTGCTGCATTTTGAGATGAAGAACCCAAGGAGGAGTTACCAGCTGGGGGGAGTGCAGCTAACCCAGACAGAGGAGGAGAAGGATCTGGGTGTGCTCATTACAGGGTCAATGAACAACTCGGCAAAATGTAGGAAGGCAGCTGCAAAGGCCAACAAAATGCTGGGTTGTATTGCAAGGGGTATATCCTCAAGGAGGGAGGAGGTGATTCAGCCACTGTATAGGTCATTGGTTAGACCACACCTGGAGTACTGCGTGCAGTACTGGCACCCATATCTGAAGAGGGACATTAAGTTACTGGAGGGGGTGCAGTGCAGGGCAACAAAGATGATCAAGGGTCTGGAGGACTTATCATATGAGAAGAGGTTGAAGGAGTTGAACATGTACTCACTGGAGGAGAGGAGAAATGGGGTGACATGATTGAAACTTTAAATACATGAAAAGAATAAACAAGACGGGTACAGAGGGGCTGTTCAAAGTAAGGAAGGGGAGGGCCACCAGGGGCCATGATATGAGTCTGGAGGGAGGAAGGTTCAGGAGGGAGATGAGGAGACACTTTTTTACAGAGAGGGTGGTGGCTGGGTGGAATGCGTTACCTGCAGAAGTGGTATCCAGTAGAACAGTGGGGACAGAACAAAAGGGGATGTAACAGGACAAGGGGGAGGGTTAATGAAGGGGAAGGTTGGAAGGGAAGGCAACTGCAGAATAAGGGGTGCTAGCTGCACATTCGAGCAGACTTGATAGACTTCTAGGCCTTTATCTGCTGGCAAATTTCGTATGTTCGTATGTTCAAATGGTATGCAGTGGTCATTTAGGCCACCTGAGGTAATATTTTTATTTTTACCAAAAATGGGTTCCAGGTTATGTGTGGAGCAAGGGTAAAAGTCCTTTATGCCACCTGAGGTGATATCGCCTGTTTGCCAGCACCCTCCCCAGATGACAAAATGCCCCGTGGATCTCCCCCACTCTCATTAAACAACTGAGACAGAGAGACAGCCTATAGCATATCACGGTAGAGTCCGGCAGGCCTGTGGGTAGATAGACCTATGACACTGCTCGTAACAAATGTACCTGGGCCATACAGCAAGCAGAAGCCAAACACTACCAAACCACCCTGGCCTCCTCCTGGGGCTCCGCACATGCATTCTGGGACACTATTAAGGAACTCAGTGGAAAAACCTGCTCCCCCCCTTCCCAGATAATGGTCAATGGCAGTATCACCGCTGACCCCCTACATATTGCTGAATGCATCAACTCGACTTTCTCAGATCTCAGCTCTGTCCTACCTGCCCACTTCTTTGACCTGATTATTCTTTCAATCCCTCCTGGCCTGGAGTGCACCCATTTCTCTTCCACACCATATCCCCCCATATAGCCAAACCTCTCCTACTAAAAGCCCACTCCAGTCACAATCCAAAATGCAACCCAATCGACTCCAGGATTCTCCAGCTATCCCTGGATGTCATGCTAGCCCCTCTTACTAACCTGCTAAACCAGTCCCTTTGTCTTGGCCAGTTCCCAAGTGCCTGGAAATCAGCTGAAATCACCCTAATTCATAAGAATGGAGAATGCACAATACTAAATAACTACAGGCCAATCTCCATCCTCCCCCCTCTCTCTCTAAAGCCCTGGAAAAAATAGTCTCCACCTAACTTATGGAATACTTCACCAACTACAACATACTGTGTGCGGAGCAGCATGGCTTCCACCCTGGACATAGCATTACATCTGCTCTACTGGAGTTCTCACAACACATACACTCTGCATTTGACTTGGGTGACGTTACTGGGGCAGCGTTCATAGACCTGTTTAATGCCTTTGACACTGTGTGTCACCTTCTCCTGCTTGACTCCCTCCATAATTTGGGGTTCTCATCAGGCCTCCTTGCCTGGTTCTCTAGTTACCCCCGTGACAGATCCCAATGGGTCAAGATAAACAGTACCCTATCAACCGTGCTACCTGTTCACTCTGGTGTCCCCCAGGGGTCCATCCTGGGCCCTACTCTGTTCAGTTTCTTTCTCAATGCTCTTTCCACTACCTGCTCTGGCAAAATGCTCTTATATGCTAACGATGTGGTTCTTGTCACCTCCCACCTTGACCCTACCACTATCCAGGACTCCCTTCAGATCGTTTTCAGTCAAGTTGAAAAATGGTTCCATGACCACAGCCTGGTCCTGAACCTCAAAAAACTTAATCCATGCTCTTCACCCACCATCAGAGCACCACCAGTAATGCCCCTTACACATCCTTCCCAGCACCAAACACCCCATTGAGTAAGATACAGCATACAAATACCTGGGCATCACTTTTGACTCAGCACTCACCTTCCACACCCACCTCAAAACTCTGTCCATTGCAGTAAGCACCCGGATTGGTCTCCTATACCGCCACAGAGAACGTCTCC
Source organism: Neoceratodus forsteri (assembly GCA_016271365.2). Classification (NCBI taxonomy): domain Eukaryota; kingdom Metazoa; phylum Chordata; order Ceratodontiformes; family Ceratodontidae; genus Neoceratodus; species Neoceratodus forsteri. The sequence goes on from CM028130.1 coordinate 1,586,514,102, forward strand.
CTCAGGCTGCCCTCCAGCTGGCTATCACCTCCTCCATCCTGTCCTTGGTTTCCTATCTATGCTGTGGCTGACAACACCACCCTCTCTAATGCCCAGAGCTCAATAAACAAGGCCTGTAGCCTCCTAACAGCTGCCCATAGCAGAACTCACACATGCCAACTCTACTCCTCCTCAAATCTACTCTCCTTTGAGGAGTACCTGTGCTATCACACCTGTATACTGGCCTACAAAAACACTTCTTGGGCTCTCCCCTTTTGGGGTTACCGTGTCCCTAAAACCAGCCTCCTGCATGGTTGCCACCCAAAGTGCAGCCAAGGCCACCTTCCAGGTTCCGAGAGCTAGGACCTCACTTGCCCAAAGGTTCTTCTATTAAAGAGCATCCTTCTGGTTTAACTCTCTCCCCCTTCATATCAACAGCATCCCCAAAATAGGCCCCTTTAAAACTGCCCTCTGGAAACACCTCACGCACACTTGGCTCTGTAGGTGCCCCTAACTGTCTTAGAGACTGCACTCATTCTGGCTCACTCTATCTAACAATGTCCTCTCAGACTGCTTCCCTCCCAAAGCCATGGTCCTAACCCTCCCCAGGAACCTGCTCCATAGATACACTAGAGCTGGCCTATTATACTGTCTTGAGAATTTTTGGTCGAATCTGTAATTAATTGCAAACCTATTTTCTTCTATGTAATATCTGGAACTGCTGTGTACATTACCTCTGCTGTACCACACTTGTATTGTCATCTTTGTCTTTCACTGAAATGTGTTGTTTACCCCCCTGCGATGAGGTGCCTTTGTAAATGAATCTCTGACTCAAAGGTTGAAAATCCAATTTATAAACTAAATAAATATTTGCATTTGTTGAAATAAATTGGTTTCAGGTGATCTATGGAGCCAGATTCAAAGTTAATCTGTGATTGTTTCAGAAACCTGAGGTGAAATTTATATATTTGCTGAAAATGGGTTGCAGGTGATTTATGATGCTGGGATGAAAGGTCTGAGGTTGTCATTTAGGCCACCTGTAGTGATATATTTATTTTTGTCAAAAATGTATTTCAGGTGATTTATGGGATTGGGGTAAAAGGTAGGCAGTGGTCATTTAGGCCACCTGAAGTGATAATTTTATTTTTGCCAAAAATGGGTTCCAGGTGATATATGGAGTAATTGTGAAAAGTCCGGGATTGCTGTTTAAGCCATCTGAAGTGAAATTTTTATTTTTGCAAACAGTGGATTCTAGGTGATATCTGGAGCTGAGGTGAATTGTTCATAGTGGTTGTTAAAGCCATGTGAGGTGATATTTTAGTTTTTTTTTTTAAAGTGGGGTGCAGGTGATTAATGGTGCTGGTGTGAAAGGTCTGAGGTTGTTGTTTGGCCACCTGAGGAGATATTTGTATTTTTCCCAAAACTGGGATCCAGGTAATTAATGTATCCAGAGGAAATTAGAGGATCCAGAGTAAAAGATCTGCAGTGGTCATTTAGGCCAATTAGGTGATTTTTCTTTTTGCTAAAATTGTTTCCAGGTGATATGAATCTGGGGTAAAAGGTCTGTGGAGGTAATTTAGTACACATGAGGTGATATTTTTAGTTTTTGCCAAAAATGTGCTCCAGCTGATCTATGGAGCCTGGTTGAAAGTTTCTTCATGGTTCTTTAAGCCACCTGAGTTGACATTTTTTATTTGTTTCAAAAATGGGTTTTTAGTGAGTTAAAAAGTTGGAGTGAAAAATCAACAGTGGTCATTTATTCCACCTGAGGTGATTTTTTTTATTTTTGCTAAAAATGGTTTCTAGGTGATTGATGGAGCCGGAGTAAAATGTCCAAAGTGGTCATTGAGGCCACCAGGGTTACTATTTTTATTTTTGCCGAAAATGGGTTCCAGGTGATCTATGTAGTGAATGTGATGCAGTGATCATTTAGGTCACCTGGGGTGAAATTTTAATTTTTGTACAAAATGGGTTCCAGGTAACTTATGGAGCAGGGTGAAAGATCTGTGATTTGCATTTATGCTACCTGATGTCATATATTTATTTTTGGCAAAAATGGGTTTCAGGTGATTTATGGGGCAAGAGGTAGGCAGTGGTCATTCAGGCTACCTGAGGAAATATTTTTATTTTTGACACAAATGAATTCCAGGTGTTCTATGGAGTCATTGTGAAAGGCTGCAGTGGTTGTTTAAGCTAACTGAGGTGAAATTTTAATTTTTGCATAAAATCAGTTCAGTTGATATCTGTAGTTTGGGCGAAAGGTCCATGGCAGCCGTTTAAGACACCTGAGAGGAAAGTTAATGTTTTTGAAAAAATGGGTTGTAAGTGACTAAAGGAACTGGCTTAAAATATCTGAGGTTGTCATTTAGGCCACCTGAGATGATATTTGCATTTTTGCCAAAAATGGGTTCCAGGTAATTTATGGATCCAGAGTAAAAGATCTGCAGTGGCCATTTAGCTCAGGAGAATGGATATTTTAATTTTTACCAGAAATTGGTTCCAGGTGATTAATGGCGCCAAGGTGAAAGGTCTTTGGTGGTCATTTAGGCCACTTAGGGTGATATTTTTATTCATTGTTTGCCAGAAATAGGTTCCAGATGATTTATGGAGCCTAGATAAAAGGTCTGCAGTGGACCTTTAGGAAACCAGGGGTGATATTTTCATTTTTGACAAAAATGGTTCCAGATGATCTATTGAGCCATGGTGAATGGAATGCAGTAGTCATTTAGGCCACCTGAGGTAATATTTTCATTTTTACCAAAAATGGGTTCCAGGTGATCTATGGAGCCAGATTCAAAGTTCCTCAGTGGGTGTTTAGACCACCTGAGTTGCAATTTACATATTTGCTGAAAATGGGTTGCAGGTGATTTATGGAGCTAGGGTGAAAGGTCTGAGGTTGTAGTTTAGGCAAGCTGAGGTAATATATTTATTTTTGCCAAAAATGCAATTTAGGTGATTCATGAGATTAGGGTAAAAGATTGGTAGTGGTCATTTAGGCCATCTGAGGTTAAAGGTAGGTGGTGGTCATTAGGCCACCTGAGGTGATAATTGTATTTTTGCCAAAACTTGGTTCCAGGTAATTCATATAACCAGAGCAAAATACCTGCAGTGGTCATTTAGGCCAGGGTAGGAGATCTTTTTATTTTTTACCAGAAATTGGCTCCAGGTGATTTATGGACCCACGGTGAAAGGTCTGCAGAGGAACTTTAGGCAACCAGGGATGATATTTTTATTTTTTGCCAAAAATGGGTTCCAAGTGATCTGTGGAGCCAGGTTTAAAGTCCTTTGGTGGTTGTTTAGGTCACCTGTGGTAAAATGTTTATTTGTTCTCCAAAAATGAGTTCCAAGTGAGTTATGAAGCTGGGGTGAAAGGTCAGCAGTGGTCGTTAAGGCCACCTAAGTTGATATTTTTTTTGTTGTTGCCAAAAATGGCTTTCATGTAAGGTTTGTAGCTGGTGTAAAAAGTTCAAGGTTGTCATTCAGGCAATATTATTTTTTGTTTGCTAAAAATGTGGGGTCCAGTTTATTTATATAACCGAGGAAAAAGGTCTGTAGTAGACCTATGGGCCAACAGGAGTGATATTTTCATTTTTGCCAAAAATTGGTTCCAACAGATCTATTTATCCAGGCTTAATGGTACACTGTGGTCATTTAGGACACCTTAGGTGAAATTTATGTCTTTGTCAAAAATGGGTTCTATATTATTTATTGAGCTGGGGTGAAAGGTCTGCCATGAACATTTACACTACCTGATGTGATATATTTATTTTGGCCAAAACTGAGTTTCAGAAGATTTATGAGGTTGAGGTAAAAGGTTGGCAGTGGTCATTTAGACCACCTGAGGTAATTTTTTTTGCCCAAAATGGGTTCCAGGTGATCTATGGAGTTGAGGTTAAACATCCATGATGGTTGTTTAAGTCACCTGAGGTGATATTTCTTATTTTTGCCAAAAATGGCTTTAATGTGAAATTATGGAGCCATTGTAAAATGTCCAGTGTGGTCATTTATACCACCTTTCATTGATTTTTTCATTGATTTCATTGACATTACAGAGCAATTTAAGACCAATGTCCATGAGCTCACAACTTAGGGCACGAGTAGCCTTTTATTCCTTTACTGATACAATATTGATCCAACTTTAAATTCAGATATAGTTTACTTTCAATCACCTCACAGGGCAATGCATTCCATATTTGAGTCACTCTGTTATTAATCCAATATCTCCCCTAATTTGTATTTGTTCTTTCTTTGATCACTTGATGGTTATGTGCTCTTGTATTATGACAATGATCCCTATGCTCCAGTCCCATACTATCCCAAAGAAAAGAGTCTGTATGAGCCTTATATATCAGACACATATCCCCCCTCATCCTTCGATACTCTAGTGAATACAACCCCAATTAATTCAACCTGTGATCATAACTCTGCCCCTCTAATCCTCTAACCATTTTTGTAATCCCCTTCTAAACTCTCTCCAGTGTTCCAACATCCTGTCTTTTATAGGGTGCCCAAAACTGCACACAATACTCCATATGGGGCCTCACAAGTGCAGTATACAAGGGGATTACAAATCCTTTTTCTTAACTATTAATATGTTTTTTAATACAACGTACAATACCACTAGTTTTTTTCATGATCTTAGTACAACGCCTACTGAAATCCAGGTTATTACAGATGTTAATGCCCAGATCTCTCTCATCTTGTGAGACCTTTAATACTATACCTCCCATGTTGTATTTAAAGAGTTTATTAGTATTACCAAAGAGCATAACAGAGCATTTATCTGTATTAAATACAGATTGTTTTTGGGAGGCCCGGATTTCCAAATAGTTAAAGGCTGATTGTAAGATATTATGTTCAGCCATACTATTCACTGGACCCCCTAGCCTAGTATCATCAGCAAATTTAGATAACCAAACCTCTTGGTCTACCTGAATTGTTGGTATATAGAGATTAAAAAGGCAGGGTCCCAACACAGATCCCTGAGGAACACCACTAGTCATGCAAGATTTGACTGAGAATTCACCCCTCACACATACCTTCTGGCTTCTATTTGAAAACCAAGCCCTAATCCATAGTGCGGTCCAATTTGGAAGTTCCAGCTGTAAGATAACTTTAACAAGCTCCTCATGAGGGACCTTATCAAAGGCCTTTGCAAAGTCGAGATAGAGGACATCAACTGGGATACCCCTATCAATAGACTTGCTAACCTTATTGTAAAATTCCAGTAAATTTGTCTGGCAAGATCTCCCTTTTCTAAACCCATGCTGGGATCTATCTTCCTTATTGAAGTTTTCATGGAAGTCTGTAATAAACTCCTTTATTATTCCTTCCGAGGTTTTTCCCAACACAGAGGTCAGGCTTATAGACCTATAGTTGGAAACCACTTGTCATGATCCTTTCTTATGTATGGAGATTACTACTGCTTGGCGCCACACATCTGGGACCTCCCCTGTTTCTATAGATCTTTGAAACAAGTATGTCACAGGATCTACCAGGACCTCCGCTAATTCCTTTAACCTCCTAGGATGGATTCCATCAGGTCCCTATGCCTTATTCTGTTTAACTTGCTTGAGTCTTGTGAGTACATTGGCTCTATCTATCTTATAGCTGGAATTTCACTGTATTGTGGCAGTGACATCCTGGCCGGAAAGTGGACAGACATTAAAAACTGTAGAGAAGTAATTAATAAATTCCTCAGCTAGTGTCACATTATTAGTTATGTTCTCCCCATTACTAGTTTTAAGGGGTCTTATAGGTGTATTTTTCCCTTTTTTACCGTTTATACAGGTATAAAAGGATTTATAACTATCTTGTACTTTAGCAGCTAAAGTGTACACATAGTTTATTTTTGCTGTAAAGATGCCCTTTTTTGCCAGTTTTTGACTTTTTTATATGTTTCCCAGCTTTCCTCAGTATTTGCCTTTTTAGCATAATGATAGCATCTGTGTTTCTCCTTAATTTGTGTTTTAACTAATGGGGTTAGCCGTGGTGGAGGGACATTCTTATTTACCCCATTATATTTATTAGCAATGGGCACATACCTTTGAGCCAAATTGGTTAATTTATTAGTTAATTTGCCCCATATTTCAGCAATTGGTTGTGAACCAAAATTGGTTTTCAAATCCCAAACTTCAAGTACATGTCTCATGGATTCAAAATCTGCTCTGTTGTACCTTTGAAGTACCGTTGTACCTGTGCATATCCTGTTTGCTTCTACATACTGAAAATTAATAATGGAGTGGTCACTAGATCCAAGTGGGAGGTTTACATTACAATCTGTAATGTTCTCGCCCAAATCACTTAGCACCACATCCAGGATATGCTGCCCCCCAGTGTCAGAAACAACAAATTGGCTGATACTGACAAGGCTGAAAGTTTCCAGATATCTTGATTCTTACCCAAGTTTGCTTTTAATATTTCCCTGTTTATACCTGGGAGATTAAAATCACCCACTAGAATAACATTCCCTGAAAGGCAAAACTGTTTAATGAAAGTTAGGATATCCTCATCCTCTTTCAGCTTCATAGATGGTGGCCTATATAATACCCCAAAATTTATATTGACTGATTTAGGGGGGCTAATCTTAACCCAGAGGGCTTCCAAGTCCGGCCAGCTAGTTATATCAACTTGTTCTGTAACTATGGTGTCCTTAATATACACTGCCACCCCCCCCTTGGTTTTGGATTGATCTTTATTAAAAAGCGTATACCCTTGAATTTGTTTATCCCATGTATCCTCAGGCTGCCACCCTGTCTCTACTATAGCACAAACTTGGATATCCTGACTAATTAATAATACTTGCAACTCATCAAATTTATTATTTAAGCTCCGAGCATGTAGGGACATAAAGTTCCACCTTATGCCTAGATTATCTGGGTTTGGTACCCCCTCGTCCCCCCTCTTGTGGAGTTTAAATAATGGTAAATGGTCTCTTTTAATTGTTGGGCCAGTACCCGTTTACCCATTTTATTAAGATGTAAGCCAGCCCTTCCAAATAAGTGTTCACTCTGGAATTTCTGCCAATGCTCAATATAGAAATAGCTTTCTCTTACAGTCCATCTTTTAAACCAGCTATTTAATCTATACATTTCTTGGTTTATTTTGTTGCTTGCTCTAGGAACTGGTAAATTCCCAGAAATCCAAACTTTGCATCCCCTATTTTTTAACACTACGCCTACTTCTTCAAAATCCCTCTACAAGTCTGTTATCTCTCTTTTTCCTATGTCATTTACCCCCACCTGTAATACAGTAGTTGGTGTATTAGTGTTATCAAGTAGGCCTGGGAGAAGATTTATTAGGTCACCAATGCCAACCCCAGGAAGTACACTAACAGTTGTAGATTTGTTATGATGCTTACACAAAATACCATCTGTAATTTGTAACATGGAGTCTCCAATGAATAGTAAATCTTTTTTTTGCCCTCGGACACAGGTTGAATTTGGCTGCCCTGGTTATTTTTTTGTATGCTTGTGCAAACTTTACTTAATGGGCTAATGTCAGGTTCCTGGTCTGTTGTCTGTGTTGCCACAATGTCCTCCTCAAGGACAAGGGCCTGGAATCTATTTGGGGTTAAAATATTGGATACTCCACCAATGTTCCTTCTACCCCTTTTTAATGTTTGTTTTCCAGTAACTAATGACCAATCCCTTTCATTTGCCATTTCCCCATTAAGGGTTTCATTAACAATCTGGTCCCCAGTTTCATGTTTGTTCTCTTACCTGATATCATCTACCACTGAGTCAATATATTGCTCAAGTGAGGAAATCTCGAGCAGCACCTGTAATCTATTTTTAAGGGACACAATCTCCTCCCTAAGTTGCTGTATTTCTGAACAGTGGCTGCATACATAATCTGCAGCTTCTTCCCCCTCTTAAACATCCCACACTGAATACACCTCAACATGCTTACTATTCGTACTCATGTTTATACAGTTTATTTTCCAATTATCAACTGACAACAGCTGACACAGCCGACACGTGCCAGAACGCGCGTGTCTCTTCATGTGTTTCTGCATGCTCCGACCACGTGCCCCACTCACACTCACCCTGCTCACAGCGTGGCCAAGCTATATAGCACTATATGACCCAGAACATCAAATTGGGGTCAGAGGCAACGTAACACAGGCAACCAAATTTTTATTTCTAAAATACTCGCTTTTAATCCCTTCTCCCCACGTCAGCCACTCATACGTGACCAAGACAAAGGGTTGTTGGATTCTCTTTTAAAAAACAGAGAACTAGAACCTAATTGTAATCCACTACTCGCTCCCACAAGAGTACAGTGCCCTCTTCCTGCTTTCTGTATCGACATAGCAGGGCTCCAAATACAGTACAGAAAATAAAATATAGAGAACTCAGAGGTTCATTTAAAATGTTATAGCCTGCCTACATATCAAGTGCACTAACATGCTCAAGGTGTAAACTAAGTAATAGAATGACCACTCACACCATGGCCAAGCTATATAGCACTATATGACCCGGAAGATCTAAGTGGGGTCAGAGACTGTAACACAGGCAACCAAATTTTATTCTTTAAAATACTAGCTTTTAATCCCTTCTCCCCGCATTAGCCACTCATGCATGACCAATTTAAAAGGTTGTTGGATTCCATTTTAAAAAAAACAGAGAACTAGCACCTAATTGTAGTCCACTACTTGCTCCCAAAGGACTACAGTGCCCTCTTCCTGCTTCATGTATCTGTATAGCAGGACTCCAAATACAGTACAGAAAATAAAATATAGACAACTCAGAGGTTTGTTTAAAATGTTATAGCCTGTCTACATATCAAGTGCACTAACATGCCCAAAGTGTAAACGAAGTAATGACCTGAGGCGATAAACATTTTTTTTTTTTGCCAAAAATAGGTTCCAGGTGATGTATGGAGCTGGGGTAATAGCTAACATACTATCATGCTAAAATGTCAGCAGGATAGGCCTAACGGTCTTTTGAGTCTGCTTGATTGGTCGGCCCCCACCCTGGATGCTGACCTTGCTGCCCCCTTCGCCTTCTCTGGCTTCTCCCTTCCCAGTTCCAAATATTCTTGCTGCATTGGATTTTGCTTCCAGAACCCTTCCCCTGTACCTGTCCCAGCCCCTCTTGAACCCATCCACTGTCTCTGCCTCCACCAGAGCCCCCTATGCAGTGCATTCCATGGCTCCATCACCCTCTCAGTGAAGTAGCACCTCCTCATTTCTCCCCTGAATCTTCCCTCCTCCAGCTTCCACCCATGCCCTCTAGTGGTCCTCTCCTCCTTGCTTTGAAGCATCCTGACTGTTCCTCCCCTATTTACCCTATTCATGTACTTGAAGACCTCTATCATGTCCCCCGGTCCCTTCTCTCTTCCAATGTGTACATATTTAGCTCTTCGAGAATCTCCTCATAGGTCCTGTCCCTCAAGCCCCAAATCATTTTGGTTGCCCTCCTCTGGACCCTCTCCAGGAGTTTAATGTCCCTCTTTAAGTGTGGCCTCCAAAACTGCATGCAGTACTCAAGGTATGGCCTCACCAAGCAGTTATACAGAGGGGAGTATCACTTCCCTCCTTCTGGAGGTGATCCTCCTAGCGATGCATCCCAGCATCCTGTTGGCCTTGGCTGCTGCCCTCCTACAAGTCTCTGAGTTGTTCATCTTGACATCCACCACCACCCCCAGGTCCCTCTCAGCCATCGAGACTTGTAGCATTCCCCCGCAGGATGTACACTTGGCCCGGGTTTCTGGCCCCCAGGTGGAGCACCTTGCATTTCCCTGCATTGAACCTCAGCTTCCACTTTCTAGACCATCTTTCCAGAGCCTCCAGGTCCCCCTGTAGAGCCACCCTCCCCTCCTCCCTATCCACCACTGCCCCCAGTTTTGAGTAATGTGCAAAAAGACTCATCTCACTCCTGATTCCTGTCCTTATGTCAGAGACGTAGGCATTGAACAGGAGGGGCCCAAGGACTGATCCCTGTGGGACCCCACTAATGACCCTCTTTGGGGATGAGACTGTCCCACCAACTACGATCCTGAGTCCGGTCCTGGAGCCAATTGCCTATCCATCTAATCATCTGGTTCCCCACCCCCATTTCTCTCAGTTTATCCAACAGGCCCATGTGAGGAACAGAGTCAAATACCTTGCTGAAGTCTAGAAAGAGGACATCCACTGGTCTACCCAGGTCCAAGGCACTCATCACCCAGTCATAGAACTCCACAAGGTTTGTCTGACACGATTTCCCTGGGATGAATCCATGCTGTCTATCGTCCAGGCACCCTGACTTTTCCAGGTCCCCTGATCCTCTTCTTGACAATGCCCTCCATCACCTTGCCACCACTGATGTCAGGCTGACAGGCCTGTAGTTCCCTGCCACCTCCCTTGATCCCCCCTTGTGGATAGGCACTATATGCACCACCTTCCAGTCCTGGGGCACCCACCCTGTCCTCAGAGAGATGGTGAAAAGCTCTGCCAGGGGTTTTGCCAGGACATCCGCAAGTTCCTTCAGCACTCTGGGATGTAATTTATCTGGCCCTGGTGCTTTCTCCATCTTAAGAGAGCTGAGGGCTTCCCTAACTCTCTCTGCTGTGATTTCCACTTCCAGTACTTCTTCTCCTGCTAGCCCTCCCCCTCCTGCCAGTGATGCCTCCCCTCTCCCCAGACCCACCGATCGGTAAGGGTCCCCCTCCTCAGTATCTCTGTCTCCTCCCATGTATGATGCAGCTCCCCATTTTCCTTGGTGAAAACTGAGGTGAAGTATTCATTTAGTACCTCAGCCTGCTCCCCCGGGTCTTGTGCCCATCTCTCCCCTGATTTAATCCTGCTAATCTGCCCCTTCACCCTTCATTTTTCCCCAATGTATCTAAAGAACTCCTTGTTCCCTCTCCTAATTTCCCTGGCCAGGTTCTGCTCCTTCCTTGCCTTAGCCACCCTCACCACCCTAGTGGCCCTTCTAGCCATCAGCTCATACTCCCCTCAATCCCTTTTACTCCTTGAGCACTTGAATTGCCTATAGGCTGCCTTCTTTCCCCGCACCACCTCCTGGACCTCCCTGGTCCACCAGCAGGGTTTTCGGGCCCTACCGCATTTTCATCTTAGTCTTGCATAGGTGCTGGTAGCATCTTGCACCCCTCTCCTAATGATTTCCCACCTACTATCAGCGTCCATGTCTGACCCAATCACATCCAAATGCTCCTTAAGGATCCTTCCCATTTCCTTAAAATCCGTTCCCCTGAAGTCAGTTACCTCCATCTTTGTGCAGCCTTCTAGCCCTCCTAGGTCCAGGCAGAACCAGACCATGGCATGGTCACTCCCCACCAACGGGTCCCTTACCTCCAGGCCCCTAATCTGGTCACTGTCTACCGGGACCACATCCAGTACCCATGCCTCCCTGGTCAGTTCCCCCACCTGCAGAGTTAGGAACACATCTTGAAAGACATCCAACAACCTCTGTTCCCTGGTCACAAAAGATGCCATAGTCTCCCAGTCTGTTCCTGGCATGTTTAAGTCCCCCAACACCACCACCATTCCTCTGCCCAGTCTTCAGTGTCTCCCAGCATCTGCCACCAGACTCTCCTCCAGCTCCTCCGCCCAGGCAGGGGGTCTATACACCACTCCTATTTTTAATCTCTTGCCCCCCCTTGTTATCAAGGTGACCCAAATCACTTCCACAGTTCCCTCTGCCTCCTCTACTCCCCCTATGCCAATGCAGTTTTTGACTGTAATTGCTACCCCTCCTCCTCTTCCCTCCCCTGTCCTTCCTGAACATAGTGTAACCCTCCAGGTTCAGGTCCCAATAATGTCCTGCAGTGGCCCAGATCTCAGTGACCACTGCCACATCCACTGCTCCCTCAGTTAGCATTGCCTGGAGCTCAGGCATTTTATTTCCCAAGCTCCTAGCATTTAGCAGGACTACTTTCCACCCTTTCCCTATACTTCCATTTCCCCAGCTTGTGTTCCCATGGGGATTCTGTTTTCCCCTGGTCTGCACTGTACCAGTCGGCCTTTTCCCGCAATCCTCCAGCTCCGCAGGGGGGTGGAGACAGAGTCCCTCCTTTATCGGCACCCCCTTGACAGCCTTTTCTCCCATCCTTCCCCCTTCACAAGTTTAAACCCCTCTTTTCACCAATGAACCCCTCTATTTTCAACTTAAGGATTCCCCTTCCCTCCAAATTGAGATGGAGTCTATCTCTAGCATACAGCTCCTTATCCTCCCAGGTCTCCCTCAATCCCCATCAACCCATACCCTCTGGCCTCACACCACTCCCTGAGCCACTGGTTTATCTCCCTAATCTTCCTTTTGTGCTCCCCACTAGCCCCTGGCACTGGCAGGATTTCTGAGAAGAAAACTGTGCATCCTATGTCATAACAGACCCTGGCAAGCTCCCTGAATCTTGCCTGTATCTCTAGCTTGCTATTTCCATCAATGTCATTTGTACCCAGGTGGACCAGTATGTCCAGGGAACCCCCACAATCCTTTGCCAGCTGATACACCTCGTGCTTAGCCCTGTGCACTGTTAGTCCAGGGAAGCATTTTGTTCTAGCTGGACAGGCTTCTCCCTCCCTCCCTATCCCATTTGACACCCCTGATCATAGAATCCCCCAACAGGAGCACTCTGACTGCTCCTTTTCCTCCATTTCCCCCTTCCATGTCCCTCATCCTTTCTATAGGCCTCTCCACCCAGCTGGCTCCTTGTTCCTCCCCTTATCTGGGTGCCACATGCCACCCCCTCCTTATTTACCCTGGCCATCCCTTCCCCTCCAATCCTATGCCTCTCCTCCTCTTGAGTATCCTTCTGTACCTTGCTAACTCCCCCCTCATTGCTCACGACTGGTCCTTCTCCCCATCTGCTAAACTAGCCTGTCTTGTCCTCCCTTCATTGCTGTCTCCATTTAGTCCCTCCTTGTTTGTTGTGCTCCTCTGGCCTAAATCCTCAGCTCCCTTTACTGAATCCTCCTTGTACTTCTGGTCCTTCTTCTTTACCTTTCCTCCCAACTGGTCCTTCTCCTTGCGCTTTCCTCCCCCTTCCCCCTGCCCCTCCTGCTCTGATTCACTGCTCCCCCCATTTTCCTGCATTCCAGGTTCCCTCCTGTTCTTCCTGCTATCTGGCCCCTGCCTCCTGCCCCCCACTCCCTTTCTGTCTCTAACCACCCCTGTCATGGCTACATCACCCCCCTCATCCTCGAGCAGAAGAAGAGAATTGAAGTGGTTACTGAGTGTAGGGTCTGATCCACCTCCCTGCCTTGCTTCCTTCTGTCCAGCCCTGGCCATCTGCCTACTTTCCTGAGAATGTTGTCCCTCTGTCCCTCCTTTGTGAGGGTCCCCAGTTACCCATCTGCTTCCTTGGTAATGTTCTTTTGGACCCCTTCTGCCAGGGTCCCTATGTGACCCCTGGGTATTCTCCTGCACTCCTTTCCCTATGCCACTGCCCCCAGTGCTTGGTGCAACCCTGAGGGAGATCCCCTGCCCCATTCCCCAACCATACCTCCCCCCTCCCCCTCCTAATCCCCGCAACCTCCTCCCTAAGCTGTGCCAGCTGGTAGCACACTGGGCAACCACCAAACTTCCAAGCCCAGTCCAGTATCATGGCTGCTTCACACTCTGTGCACCCCACCACCCTCCCAAGTGAACTTTTAGGACACAAGGGGTGATATGTTTATTTTTTGCCAGAAATAGGTTCCAGCTAATCTGTGGAGCTATGGTGAAGGAGACGAGGTGGTTGTTTAGGCCACCTGAGGTGACATTTTTATTTTTTCCAAAACTTGGTTCAAGGTGGTCAATGGAAACATTGTGAAGGAACTAAGGTGTTTGTTTTGGACACCTGATGTGATAATTTTATTTTTACCAAAAATGGGTTCCAGGTAATTTTTGGATCTGGAATAAAAGATCTGTTGTGATCATTTAGGCCACCAGGGTGTTATTTTCATTTTTGCCAAAAATGGTTCCAGGTGATCTACTGAGCCAGCGTGAATGGTATGCAATGGTCATTTTGGCCTCCTGAGGTAATATTTTTATTTTGTTACCAAAAATGGGTTTCAAGTTATGTTTGTAGCAAGGGTAAAAGGTCCTTTATGCCACATGAGGTGAATTTTTTATTGTTTGCCATCAATGGGTTTCAGGAAATCTATGGAGCCAGATTCAAAGTTCCTCAGTGGTTGCTTAGGCCACCTGAGGTGAAATTTATATATTTTCCAAAAATGGGTTCCAGGTAATTTATGGAGCTTGGGTGAATGGTCTGAGGTTGTCATTTAGGCCACCTCAGGTCAAATATTTATTTTTCCCAAAAATGCATTTCGGGTGATTTATGGGATTGTTGTAAAAGGTAAGCAGTGATCATTTAGGTCTTCTGAGGTTAAAGGTAGGTGGTGGTCATCATTTAGGCCACCTGAGGTAATAATTTTATTTCTGCTGAAAATGGGTACCAGGTGTTCCATAGAGTCATTGAGAAAAGTCCTCAATGGCTGTTTAAGCCACCTGAGGTGGAATTTTAATTTTTGTAAACAATGGAATCCAGGTGATATCTGGAGCTCAGGTGAAATGTCCAGGGTAGTTGTTTAAGTCATGTGAGGTGATATTCATAGTTTTTGAAAAAGTGAGCTGCAGGTGATTAATGGAGCTGGCATGAAAGCTCTGCAGTTATCATTTAGGTCATGTGAAGTGATTTTTCATTTTGTTAAAAAGTGTTCCAGGTGATATGAACCTGGTGTAAAATGTCTGTGAAGGTCCTTTAGGCCACATGAGGTGATGCTTTCAGCTTTTGCCAAAAATATGTTCTAGGTGATCTATGGAGCCTGAATAAAAGTTTCATCGTGGTTCATTAAGCCACCTCAAGTGAAATTTTTATTTTTTTCAAAAATGGGTTTTTGGTGAGTTAAATAGCTGGACTGAAAGATCAGCAGTGGTTGTATAGGCCACCTGAGGTGCTTTTTTGAATTTTTGCCAAAAATGGTTTCTAGGTGATTGAAGGAGCTCGTATAAAAAGTCCAAAGTGGTCATTGAGGACCCCAGAGGTGATTTTTTTTTGTTATTGCCAAAATTGGGTTTTAGATGATTTATCGAGGTGAGGTAAAAGATCCACAGTAGTGCTTTAGACCACCAGGCAAGTTATTATTCTTTTTGCCAAAAATGGGTACCAGGTGATCTATGGAGCCACGGTGAATGTGATGCAGTAGCTGTTTAGGCCACCTGTGCTGAAATTTTAATTTTTGCAAAGAATGGATTCCAGGTGATATCTGGAGCTGATATGAAATGTCCATGGTGGCCATTTAAGCCACTTGAGGTTATGGTTCTTATTTCTGCCAAAAATGGTTTCAATGTCATATTATGGAGTAAAAAGTGCAGTGTGGTCATTTAGGCCACCTGAAGGGATGTAATTTCTTTAACAAAAAGAGGTTCTAGTTGATTTATGACACTTGGGGAAAAAGGCCACAGTAAATGTTTAAGGCTCAAGGGGTGATATTTTAATTTTTTGCCAAAAATGGGTTCCAGGCAATCTGTGGAGCTTGGGTGAATAGTACGAGGTGGTCATTTAGGCCAACTGAGGTGAATTTTTTTTTGCCAAAACTGTGTTCCAGGTGATCTATGGAAACATTGCGAAAGGTCTGAGGAGTTTGTTTTGGACACCTTATCTGACATTTTTATTTTTTACCAAAAATGGGTTCCAGATAATTTATGGATCTGGAGTGAAAGATCTGCAGTTGTCATTTAGGCCACCACAGGTAATGTTTTTTATTTTTACTAAAAATTGGTTCCAGGTGATTTATGGAGCCAAGGTGAAAGGTCTGTGGTAGTCATTTAGGCCACCTGGGATGACATTTCTATTCATTTTTGCAAGAAATGTGTTCCAGGTAATTTATGGATCCATAGTAAAAGATCTGCAGTGGCCATTTAGGTCAGGAGAGGTAATGTTTTTATTTTTACCAGAAACTCTTTCCAGGTGATTTATGGAGTCAGGGTGAAAGGTCTGCAGGGATGATATTTGAATTTTTGCCAGAAATGGGTTCCAGGAGATTTATGGAGGTGAGTTGAAAGGTCTGCAGTGGACTTTTACACTACCTGATGTGATATATTTATTTTTGCCAAAAATTCATTTCAGGTGATTTGTGTGATTGGGGTAAAAGATAGGCAGTGGTCATTAAGGTCATCTGAGGTTAAAGGAAGGCAGTGGTCATTTAGGCCACCAGAGGTGATATGTTTATTTTTTGCCAAAAATGGGTTCCAGTTGATCTATGGAGTCATTGAGAAAAGTCAATGATGGTTGTTTAAGCCACCTGATGTGGCATTTTTATTTTTTCAAAAAATGAATTCCAGGTGTTGTCTGGAGCTGAGGTGAAATGTCCATGGTAGGCATTTAAGCCACCTGCGCTGAAATTTTTAGTTTTCCAAAAAGTGGGTTCCAGGTAATCTGTGGAGCTATAGTGAATGGTACGAGGTGGTTTTTAGGCTACCTGAGGTGAAATTTTAATTTTTGTCAAAACTATGTTCAATTGATCTATAGAAACATTGTGAAAGGTCTGAGGAGTTTGTTTTGGACACCTGATGTGACTTTTTAATTTTTACCAAAAATGGCTTCCAGGTAATTTATGGATCTGGAGTAAAAGATCCGCAGTGGTCATTTTGGCCACCAGAGGTAATGTTTTTATTTTTACCAGAAATTGGTTCTAGGTGAGTTATGGAGCCGAGATTAAAAGTCTGTTGTAGTCATTTAGGCCACCCGAGGTGACATATCTCTTAATTTTTTGCCAAAAAGTGGTTCCAGATGATTTATGGCGCCTGCATAAAAGTTCTGCAGTTGACCTTTAGGCCGTCAGGGGTGATATTTTAATTTTTGCCAAAAATGGGTCCAGGTGATCTATGGAGCCACGGTGAGTGGTATGCAGTGGTCATTTAAGCCTCCTGAGGTAATGTTTTTATTTTTACCAAAAATGGGTTCCAGGTTAAGTATGGAGCAAGGGTAAGAGTCCTTTATGCCATCTGAGGTGATATTTTTATTTGTTGCCATAAATGGGTTTCAGGTGATCTATGGAGCCAGATTCAAAGTTTCCCAGTGGTTGTTTAGGCCACCTGAGGTGAAATTTATATATGTTCCAAAAATGGGTTCCAGGTAATTTATGGAGCTGGGGTGAATGGTCTGAGGTTGTCGTTTAGGCCACCTCAGGTCAAATATTTATTTTTCCCAAAAATGCATTTTGGGTGATTTATGGGATTGTTGTAAAAGGTAAGCAGTGATCATTTAGGCCACCTGAGGTTAAAGGTAGGTGGTGGTCATCATGTAGGCCACCTGAGGTAATAATTTTATTTTTGCTGAAAATGGGTACCAGGCGTTCTATAGAGTCATTGAGAAAAGTCCTCAATGGCTGTTTAAGCCACCTGAGGTGGAATTTTAATTTTTGTAAACAATGGAATCCAGATGATATCTGGAGCTCAGGTGAAATGTCCAGAGTGGTCATTTAAGCCATGTGAGGTGATATTCATAGTTTTTGAAAAAGTGAGCTGCAGGTGATTACTGGGGCTGGCATGAAAGCTTTGCAATTATCATTTAGGCCACATGAGGTGATTTTTCATTTTGCTAAAATGTGTTCCAGGTGATATGAACCTGGGGTAAAATGTCTGCAGAGGTAACATTTAAGCCACATAAGGTGATGTTTTTAGTTGTTGCCAAAAATGTGCTAAATGTGATCTCTGCAGCATGGTTGAAGGTTTCTTTGTGGTTCTTTAAAATGGGTTCCAGTTGATCTATAAAGTCATTGAGAAAAGTCAATGATGGTTGTTTGAGCCACCTGAGGTGAAATTTTTATTTTTTCAAAAAATGGATACCAGGTGTTGTCTGAAGCTAAGGTGAAATGTCCATGTTAGGCATTTAAGCCACTTGCGCTGAAATTTTTAGTTTTCCAAAAAGTGGGTTCCAAGTAATCTGTGGAGCTATGGTGAATGGTATGAGGTGGATGTTTAGGCTACTTGAGGTGAAATTTTTATATTTGTCAAAACTGTGTTCAATTGATCTATATAAACATTGTGAAAGGTCTGAGGAGTTTGTTTTGGACACCTGATGTGAAAATGATGCAAAATGTCTGTGACGGTCCTTTAGACCACATGAGGTGATGTTTTCAGCTTTTGCCAAAAATATGCTCCAGGTGATCTATGGAGCCTGAATAAAAGTTTTATCGTGGTTCATTAAGCCACCTCAAGTGAAATTTTTATTTTTTTCAAAAATGGGTTTTTGGTTAGCTAAATAGCTGGACTGAAAGATCAACAGTGGTTGTTTAGGCCACCTGAGGTGCTTTTTTGAATTTTTGCCAAAAATGGTTTCTAGGTGATTGAAGGAGCTCGTATAAAAAAATCCAAAGTGGTCATTGAGGCCCCCAGATGTGATTTTCTTTGTTGCCAAAATTGGGTTTTAGATGATTTATCGAGGTGAGGTAAAAGATCCACAGTAGTGCTTTAGACCACCAGGCAAGTTATTATTCTTTTTGCCAAAATGGGTACCAGGTGATCTATGGAGCCACGGTGAATGTGATGCAGTAGCTGTTTAGGCCACCTGTGCTGACATTTTTATTTTTGCAAAGAATGGATTCCAGGTGATATCTGGAGCTGATGTGAAATGTCCATGGTGGCCATTTAAGTCACCTGATGTTATGGCTCTTATTTCTGCCAAAAATGGTTTCAATGTCATATTATGGAGTAAAAAGTGCAGTGTGGTCATTTAAGCCACCTGAAGTGATGCAATTTCTTTAACAAAAAGAGGTTCTAGTTGATTTATGACACTTGGGGAAAAAGGCCACAGTGAATGTTTAAGACTCAAGGGGTGATATTTTAATTTTTTGCCAAAAATGAGTTCCAGGCAATATGTGGAGCTTGGGTGAATGGTACGAGGTGGTCATTTAGGCCAACTGAGGTGAATTTTTTACAAAACTGTGTTCCAGGTGATCTATGGAAACATTAGAAAGGTCTGAGGAGTTTGTTTTGGACACCTTATCTGACATTTTATTTTTACCAAAATGGGTTCCAGATAATTTATGGATCTGGAGTGAAAGATCTGCAGTTGTCATTTAGGCCACCACAGGTAATGTTTTTCATTTTTACTAAAAATTGGTTCCAGGTGATTTATGGAGCCAATGTGAAAGGTCTGTGGTAGTCACTTAGGCCACCTGGGATGACATTTCTATTCATTTTTGCAAGAAATGTGTTCCAGGTAATTTATGGATCCATAGTAAAAGATCTGCAGTGGCCATTTAGGCCAGGAGAGGTAATATTGTTATTTTTACCAGAAACTGTTTTCAGGTGATTTATGGAGTCAGGGTGAAAGGTCTGCAGGGATGATATTTGACTTTTTGCCAGAAATGGGTTCCAGGAGATTTATGGAGCTGAGGTGAAAGGTCTGCAGTGGGCTTTTATGCTACCTGATGATATATATTTATTTTTGCCAAAAATGCATTTCAGGTGATTTGTGTGATTGGGGTAAAAGATAGGCAGTGGTCATTAAGGTCTCCTGAGGTTAAAGGAAGGCAGTGGTCATTTAGACCACCAGAGCTGATATATTTATTTTTGCCAAAAATGGGTTACAATTGATCTGTGGAGTCATTGAGAAAAGTCAATGATGGTTGTTTAAGCCACCTGATGTGACATTTTTATTTTCTCAAAAAATGAATTCCAAGTGTTGTCTGGAGCTGAGGTGAAATGTCCATGGTAGGCATTTAAGCCACCTGCGCTGAAATTTTTAGTTTTCCAAAAAGTGGGTTCCAGGTAATCTGTGGAGCTGTAGTGAATGGTACGAGGTGGTTGTTCAGGCTACCCGAGGTGAAATTTTAATTTTTGTCAAAACTATGTTCAATTGATCTATAGAAACATTGTGAAAGGTCTGAGGAGTTTGTTTTGGACACCTGATGTGACTTTTTTATTTTTACCAAAAATGGCTTCCAGGTAATTTATGGATCTGGAGTAAAAGATCCGCAGTGGTCATTTCAGCCACCAGAGGTAATGTTTTATTTTTACCAGAAATTGGTTTTAGGTGATTTATAGAGCTGAGATTAAAAGTCTGCTGTAGTCATTCAGCCCACCTGAGGTGACATTTCTCTTCATTTTTTGCCAGAAAGTGGTTCCAGGTGATTTATGGCACCTGCACAAAAGGTCTGCAGTGGACCTTTAAGCTGTCAGGGTTGATATTTAATTTGTTGCCAAAAATGGTTCCAGGTGATCTATGGAGCCAGAGTGAGTGGTATGCAGTGGTCATTTAAGCCCCCTGAGGTAATTTTTTTTATTTTTACCAAAAATGGGCTCCAGGTTATGTATGGAGCAAGGGTAAAAGTCCTTTATGCCACCTGAGGTGATATTTTCATTTGTTGCCATAAATGAGTCTTGGGTGATCTATGGAGCCAGATTCAAAGTTCCTCAGTGGTTGTTTAGGCCACCTTAGGTGAAATTTATATATTTGCAGAAAATGGGCTGCAGGTGATTTATGAAGCTTTGGTGAAAGGTCTGAGGTTGTCGTTTAGGTCACCTGAGGTGATATATTTATTTTTGCCAAAAATGCATTTCGGATGATTTATGGGATTGGGGTAAAAGGTAGGCAGTGGTCATTTAGGTCACCTAAGGTTAAATGTAGGTGGCGATCATTTAGGCCACCTAATATGATAATTTTATTTTTGCCAAAAATGGGTTACAGGTGATCTGTGGAGTAATTGAGAAAAGTCCGCGATGGTTGTTTAAGCCACCTAAAGTGAAATTTTTATTGTTGCAGGCAGTAGATTCCAGGTGATATCTGGAACTGAGGTGAAATGTCCACAGTCAGCTGTCTGAGCCACGTGATGTCATATTTTTAGTTTTTTTAAAAGTGGGTTGCAGGTGATTAATGGAGCTGATGTGAAAGATTGTTTCTCCACCTGAGGTGATATTTGCATTTTTCCCAAAACTGGGATCCAGTTAATTAATGTATCCAGAGTAAAAGATCTGCAGTGGTCATTTAGGCCACCTAAGGAGATTTTAGTTTTGGCTAAAATTTGTTCCAGGTGATATGAATCTGGGATAAAAGGTCTGTGGAGGTCATTTAGGCCACTTGAGGTGGTATTTTTAGTTTTCTCCAAAAATGTGCTCCAGCTGATCTATGGAGCCTGTATGAAAGATTCTTCATGGTTCTTTAAGCCACTTGAGTTGACAATTTTTATTTGTTTCAAAAATGGGTTTTGGTGAGTTAAATAGCTGGAGTGAAAGATCAACGGAGGTCATTTATTCCACCTGAGGTGATTTTTTTTTATTTTTGCTTAACATGGTTTCTAAGTGATTGATGGAGCTAGTGTGAAATGTCCAAAGTGGTCATTCAAGCCGCCAGGGCTGCTATTTTTATTTTTTTCCAAAATGGGTTCCAGGTGATCTCTGTAGTGAATGTGATGCAGTGGTCATTTAGGTCAGCTGAGGTGATATCTTAGTGTTTAAACAAAATGGGGTTCAGGTAACTTATGGAGCAGGGGTGAAAGATCTGTGGTTTACAATTATGCTAATTGTTACCTGATGTGATGTTTATATTTTTGCTGATTTATGGGGTTCGGATAAAAGTTAGGAAGTAGTCATTTATGCCACCTCGGGTGTTATTTTTATTTTTGCCAGAAATGGGTTCCAGGTGATCTATGGAGTCATTGTGAAAGGTCTGCAGTGATTGTTTAAGCCACCTGAGGTGAAATTTTTATTTTTGCAAAAAATCGGTTTGAGTTCATATGTGGAGTTGGGGTTAAAGGTCTTTGGCAGCTGTTTAAGACACCTGAGGTGATATTTATGGACTAATAATAATAAAACCATTGCTATACAGGACTTTAAAAATGACTTAGATACACCTGCTAAAATGCATAGTTCAGAATTTAAAGACACATAAAAAAATGATGTGTCACTAACCACATTTATTTCCACAGGTGGGAAATGGTGATGGATCTAAAGGTCCTATGTTTAAAGTCATAAATGGATTGTTACACCATGTATGTACTAATGTACAAACTAGGGAAGTAGTAGCGCAGCTAATGGTACCCCAATCTTTTAGAAAACAACTATTAGTTATAGCTCATGACATTCCCATGGCTGGAAATTTGAGAAGGGACCGTACACTTAGTCGCCTCCTTTATAGGTTTTTCTGGCCCGGCATCCATGAGCAGGTTACAGAGTCCTGTACAGCTGTGAAGCATGCCAGAAGGTAGCCAAACTGGGGCATCAACATTAGGTTCCTATGCTATCCTTACCATTGGTAACCACACCATATGAAAGGATAGCAATGGACATAGTAGGACCTTTGCCCAAAAGTTCATGGGGTAATAGATTCATTTTAGTAGTTGTAGACTATATTATGAAATACCCTGAGGCCATACCATTAAGAACTGTAACAGCCCAGAGAATAACAGATGAATTTGTGAAGATTTTCAGTCAAGTGGAAATACCCAGAGAAATCTTGACAGACCAGTGTTCCAATTTTTGTTCAGCACTGCTCAAACATTTATACCAGGCTTTGGGAATAGATTCTCTGTTTACAACATCCTACCATTCCCAGACTGATGGGCTTATGTTGTCACTCAAAGAACTGGTCCTGTAACATACGAAATAGCAGTACCAGCTGAGAAGGATAAAAAACGCATATATCATGCAAATTTATTGAAAGTCTGGGTAGAGGGACCAACCTTTTGGTCCAGTTATGTTCTCTCCGAGTCTAATAATGAATCAGACATAGCATACCAATGTTTGGAAGGTATAGGGAAGATGACAGATCTGCTGATGAATCCTGATCTTACAGAAATCCAGAAATCTGACATAGAGATGGTGTTGTCTAACTTTAAGGACACATTTACGGGTATTCCTGGTAGGATTAAAAATGTTAGTCACCACATCAGGGTAACAGAGAAACAACCCCTTAGTCAGAAGCCCTATAGACTTCCTGAAAGGGTAAGACAAAATGTAACCTGAAACCCATTTTTGGCAAGAAATAAAAATATCACCTCAGGTGGCCTATATGACCACCACAGACCTTTTACAAAGGTTCAATTAAGCAACTGTATCCCATTTTTCCAAAAACAAAAATGTCACCTCAGATGGCTTAAACTACCATCACTGACTTTTCACAATGAATTCCATAGATCACCTGGAGCCCATTTCTGGCAAAAATAAAAAGATCACCTCAGGTGGCCTAAATGACCACGGCCTACCTTTTATCTGCTCCATGACTCACCTGGAACCACTTTTTGGTAAACATAAAAATATCACCTCAGGTGGCCTATATGGCCACCACAGACCTTTTACAAAGGTTCAATTAAGCAATTGTATCCAATTTTTGCAAAAACAAAAATATCACCTCAGATGGCTTAAACTACCATCACTGACTTTTCACAATGAATTCCATAGATCACCTGGAACCCATTTCTGGCAAAAATAAAAATATCACCTCAGGTGGCCTAAATGACCATGGCCTACCTTTTATCCAAACCCCATAAATCACCTGAAACCCATTTTTGGCAAAAATACATACATCACATCAGGTAGCATGAATGTAAAAAACAGATCTTTCACCCCTGCTCCATAAATCACCTGGAACCCATTTTTTGCAAAAATAAAAATAGCACCCCTAGTGGTCTAAAGCTCTACTGTGGATATTTTATCTCACCTCCATAAATCACCTAAAACCCATTTTTGGCAACAACAAAAAAATAACACCTCTGGTGACCTCAATGACCCCTTTGGACTTTTTACACCAACTCCCTCATTCACCTAGAAACCATTTTTAGCAAAAATAAAAAAAAAACACCTCAGGTGGCTTAAACGACCACAGCTGATCTTTCAAACCAGCTATTTAACTCAATAAAAAAACATTTTTGAAAAAACAAAACTGTCATCTCAGGTGCCTAAAAGAACCACAACCAGGCTCCTGAGATCACTTGGAGCACATTTTTGGCAACAACTAAGAAAATCACTTTTTGTGGCCTATATGTGACCTCCATTGACATTTTTCCCCAGGTTCATATCACCTGGAGCAAATTTTAGCAAAATAACCTCAGGTGGCCTAAACAACCACTGCAGATCTTTTACTCTGGATACATTCATTACCTGGATCCCAGTTTTGGGAAAAATACAAATATCACCTCAGGGGACCAAACAACAACCTCAGACCTTTCACACCAGCTCCATTAATCACCTGCAACCCACCTTTAAAAAAACTAAAAATATCACCTTATGTGGTTTAACTACCACTGTGGACATTTCACCTCAGCTCCAGACATCACCTTGAATCCACTGTTTGCAAACATGAAAATTTCAGTTCAGATGGCTTAAACAACCATTGTGGACATTTCACAATTACTCCACAGATTACCTGGAACCCATTTTTGACAAAAATAAAATTATCACTTCAGGTGGCCTAAATAACCACCACCTACCTTTAACCTCAGGTGACCTAAAAGACCACTGCCTGCCTTTTACCCCAATCCCATAAATCACCTGAAATGCATTTTTGGCAAAAATAAATATATCACCTCAGGTGGCTTAAATGACAACCTCAGACCTTTCACCCCAGCCTCATAAATCACTTGCAACATATTTTCAGCAAATATATAAATTTCACCTCAGGTGGCCTAAACAATCACCGAGGAACTTTAAATCTGGCTCCATAGATCACCTGAAACCCATTTATGGCAAAAAATGAAAATATCACCTCAGGTTGCATAAAGGACTGTTTACCCTTGCTCCATACATAACCAGGAACCCATTTTTGGTAAAAATAAAAATATTGCCTTATGTGGCCTAAATTACCATACTATTCACCCTGCATACTATTCACTGCATACTATTCACCCTGGCTCCATAAATCACCTGGAAACATTTTTGGAATAAATAAAAATATCACCCCTGGTGGCCTAAAGGTCCACTGCAGACCTTTTATCTGGGGACATAAATCACCTAGAACCAGTTTCTGGCAAATAATGAATAGAAATGTCACCCAGGTGGCCTAAATGACTACCACAGACCTTTCACCTCAGCTTCATAAAATCTCCTGGAACCAATTTTTAGTAAAAATAAAAACATTACCTCTGGTGGCCTAAATGACCACTGTGATCTTCTTCTCCGGATCCATAAATTACCTGGAACCCAGTTTTGGTAAAAATAAAAA
Organism: Neoceratodus forsteri; assembly: GCA_016271365.2. Taxonomy (NCBI): domain Eukaryota; kingdom Metazoa; phylum Chordata; order Ceratodontiformes; family Ceratodontidae; genus Neoceratodus; species Neoceratodus forsteri. Next base: position 1,586,539,176 of record CM028130.1, read on the forward strand.
TGTCACATTGGGTATCCAGAACAAACTCCTCAGACCTTTGACAATGTTTCCCTACATCACCTTGAACACAGTTTTGGCAAAAATAAAAATATCACCTCAGGTGGCCTAAACCACCACCTCGTACCATTCACCGTAGCTTCACAGATTATCTGGAGCCAACTTTTTCAAAAACTAAAAATTTCACCTCAGGTGGCTTAAATGTCTACCGCGGGCATTTCACCTCAGCTCCAGACATCACCTGAAATCTATTTTTTGTAAAAATAAAAATTTCACCTCAGGTAGCTTAAACAACCATCACTGACTTTTCACAATGACTCCACAGATCATCTGTAACCCATTTTTAGCTTAAATAAAAATATCACCTCAGGTGGCCTAAATGACCACCACCTACCTTTAACCTCAGATGACCTAAATGACTGCTGCCTACATTTTAGCATATTCACATAAACCACCTGAAATGCAGTTTTGGCAAAAATATATATATCACACCAGGTAGCTTAATAGTCCACTGCAGACCTTTCACCCCAGCTTAGAAACCCAATTTTGGCAAAAATGAAAATGTCTTCTCTGCAGACCTTTCACCCTGACTCCATAAATCACCTTGAACCAATTTCTGGTAAAAAATAAAATTATTACTTCTCTTGACTAGATGACCCTGCAGATCTTTTACTCTGGATCCATAAATTACCTGGAACACATTTTTGGCAAAATTACAAATATAACCTCAGGTGGCTTAAAGACAACCTCAGATGTTTTACACCAGCTCCATTAGTCACTTACAACCCACTTTTTCAAAAACTTTAAATATCACCTCAGGTGTCTTAAACAACTGCCATGGACCTTTCAGCCCAAGTATAGATATCAACAGGAACCAATTTTATGCAAAAATAAAATTTTCACCTCAGCTGGCTTAAACAACCACTGAAACATTTCACAATGATGCCATAGATCACCTGGAACCCATTTGTGGCAAAAATAAAAATATTATCTCAGGTGGCCTAAATGACCACTGTCTACCTCTTACCCAATAAATCACTTAACATATGAACATACAAAATTTGCCAGCAGATAAAGGCCTAGAGGTCTATCAAGTCTGCTGGAATGTGTGGCTAGCACCCCTTATTCTGCAGCTGCCCCTCTCTTCCACCCTTCCCCTTCATTAACCCTCCCCCTTGTCCTGTCCCATCCCCTTTTGAAACAGTCCACTGTTCTACTGGATACCTCTTCTGCAGGTAACGCATTTCACCCAGCCACCACCCTCTCTGTAAAAAAGTGTCTCCTCATCTCCCTCCTGAAACCTATTTTTGCCAAAAATAAATATATGACATCAGGTAGCATAAATGTAAACCATGGATCTTTCAGCCCTGCTCCATATGTCACCTGGAGCCCATTTTGTTCAAAAATTTAAATTTTACCCCAGGTGACCTAAATGACCACTGCATCACATTCACTCCATAGATCACCTGGAACCCATTTTTGGCAGAAATAAAAATTGCAACCCTAGGCCTCAATGACCACTTTGGACATTTTATACCAACTCCATCAATCACCTAGAAACCATTTTTGGCAAGAAAATCACCTCAAGTGGAATAAATGACCACCGTTGATCTTTCACTCCAGCTATTTAACCTCACCAAACACCCATTTTTGAAACAAATAAAAAATGTCAACTCAGTTGGCTTAAAGAGCCATAAAGAAACTTTCAACCAGGCTCCATAGATCAGCTGGAGAACGTTGTTGGCAAAAACTAAAAATATAACCTCATGTGGCCAAAATGACCTCAACAGACCTTTTACCCCAGATTCATATCACCTGGAACAAATTTTAGCAAAAAGAAAAATCACCTAATTGGCCTAAATGACCACTGCAGATCTTTTACTCTGGATCCTCTAATTTCCTGGATACCAGTTTTGGGAAAAATACACATATCACCTCAGGTGGCCAAACAATAACCTCAGACTTTTCACATCAGCTCTATTTATTACCTTCAACCCACTTTTTAAAAAACTAAAAATATCACCTCACGTGGCTTAAACAATCACTGTAGACATTTCACCTCAGCTCCAAATATCACCAGGAATCCACTGTTTGCAAAATTAAAAATTTTACCTCAGGTGGCTTAAACAACCACTGGGAAACTTTGAATCTGGCTCCACCTGGAACACATTTTTGGCAAAAATTAAAAATATTGTCCCTCATTGCCTTAAGGTCCTCTGCAGACCTTTCACCCTGGCTTCATAAATCACTTGGAGCCAATTTCTGGAAGAAATGATAATATCACCTGTCCTGGCCTAAATGACCACTGCAGATCTTTTACTCTGAATCCATGAATTACCTGTAACCCATTTTTGGTAAAAATAGATCACCACCTACCTTTAACCTCAGGTGGAGTAAATGACCAGTGCCAACCTTTTACCCCAATCCTATGAATCAACTTAATTGCATTTTTGGCAAAAATAAATATATCAACTCAGCTGGCCTAAACTACAGCATCAGACCTTTCACCCCAGCTCCATAAATTACCTGCAACCCATTTTCATCAAATATATAAATTGCACCTCAGGTGGCCTAAACAACAACTGAGTCACATTGAATCTGGCTCCATAGATCATCTGAAACCCATTTATGGCAAACAATAAAAACATCACTTCAGGTGGCATAAATGACCTTTTACCCATGCTCCACACATAACCTGGATCCCATTTTTGTAAAACTGAAAATATTACCTCAGGTGGCCTAAATGACAACTGCTTACCATTCACCCTGGCTCCATAGATCACCTGGAACCATTTTTGGCAGAAATGAAAATATCACCCCTGGTGGCCTAAAGGTCCACTGCACACTTTTTATCCAGGTGCCATAAATCACCTGGAACCAATTTCTAGCATAAAATGTATACAAATGTCACCCCAGGTGGCCTAAATGATCACCAATGACCTTTCACCTTGGCTCCATAAATCACCTGGAACCAATTTTTAGTAAAAATAAATACATTACCTCTGGTAACCTAAATGATGACTGCAGATCTTTACTCCAGATCCATAAATTTCCTGAACCCATTTTGGATATTACTTACTTGGTATGAAAGAACAGAAGAAGGCCAGAGCCCATCAAGACTGTTCTCCACACTATGTGGGACATTATTTATCTATTATCCTTCAACCAAACATCTAATTTGTTTTTAAAGACAGTGGCACTAGTTGCCTCTACCAATTCTTGTGGCAAGGTGTTCCATACAATGGATGCTCTTATTGGAAAAAAAGTTTCCCCTTTTGTTGGTTTTATATGTTTTTACTTCAAACTGCTTATTATGCAGTCTCGGAACATGTCTCCTTTTGGAGAGTATTAGACCACATTTTTCCATTAGATCTGGTGAATTTATTAAATGAAAAACCATAAGCATACCACCTCTTAATCTTCTAGTTTGAAGAGAGAAGAGATGTTTAATCTGTTCTGATAATCCAAGTTTGTTAATCTTGGAATCATTCTAGTTACTCTCCTTTGAACCTGTTCAAGAATTTCTATGTCTTTATTTTGATTTGGATTCCAGAAAGGGAAGCCATAGTCTAGATATGGTTTAATGTATGTCCTATACAATGGAATAAGGCATTGTTCAGTGTGATTAACAAAAGTGCATTTTATTTGCCTCAAAAGTATGTTGGTCATGCAAGCAGTTTTAACACAGTGATCATTTGATAAAAGTTTATTATTAACATAATCTAAATCTTTTTCACAATTTGATGAGTGAAGTGGTAGTCCATTTATATGATGTATAGTTTTTGGATTATTTACACCAAAATGCACTACTTAACATTTGCCTTGATTAAACTGCATATGATTTTAATTTGCCCAAAGTGTTAATTTTTCAAAATCCTTCTTTAATGCAGACATATTTTCTTGATTATTAACCTTACCCCCCAATTTAGTATCATCTGCAAATTTAACTATGAAATGATTTGGCCCTGTTTGAAAATCACTGATAAAGAGGTTATACAATGTTGGTCCCAAGAAAGACCCCTGTGGTACATCGCTTGTCACACTACCCGAATCAGACAAGATATCATTAATTCTGACTCTCTGAGAATGATTTGTCAACCAGTTTAAAGTCCAGCTGACAATATCAGGTGACAAACTTAGATTGTGCATTTTAGTAATGAGTTTTTCATGTGAGACTTTATTGAAAGCTCTACTAAAGTCCAAAAGAATTACATCAGTACGGATACCCACATCTAATGGAGTACTTATATTATTGTAAAAGATATCAGATTGTTGGTGCAGGAATACTTGGGAGTAAACCCCTGCTGATCTGAATTATAAATTCCTAATTTTGTACAATCTTGATCTATTACAGACTTCATTACTTGTTCCATTAATTTACCAGCCACTGAGGTCAGGCTAATTGGATGATAATTTTGCATAGAACCTCTATTGCCTTTTTAAATATGGGAGTAACTATTGCTGAACGCTAATCATTTGGTACAATGCTTTCTTGTAAGGATTTATTGAAAATAATTGACAAAGGTATAGAAATATTAATAGAGGTTTCGATCAGAAAACATGAATGAATACCGTCTGGGCCCAGACTAGTATTTTTTTTTTTAGTTTTTTGATAGCCTGTATAATGTCAGTTGGATAGAACCTATGATAATCTACATGGTGAACTTTAAATGTACTAATAGGTGATTTATGAGAGAAGACAGAACAAAAGTACTTATTAAAGAGATTTGAGGTTTCTATATCAGATAAAGAAGAGCCATTGACTATAATGGGACCAATGGTCCTTGATACACCTTTTTTACTATTTGTATAGGAGAAAAGAGATTTGTGACAGTCTTTTGTGTGAGCTAGTTTAAATTCTAGCTTATTTTTTGCCAATTTAATATAATGTTTTAAGTTTTTCACAGATAGTCTGTATTTATGTAATAGAGTAGTTTTAAATGGAACAGAACTATTCTTAAGTTTCCTAAAAAGTTATTTTTTTATTTTAATCTGATTTTTAATTGTCTTGTTGAACTGGGGGGGGTCCTTTATTATTAAATTTCCTCTTAGATGGAATAAAGGTATTTTCCAAAAATAGTACAATGTTTTTATAAAAGTCCCAAGCTTGTTGTGTTGTACAATTAAGAATATTAGATTTCCAGTTTATGTTTTGTAAGTATTCATTGATTTTAGAAACATTTGCTTTGTTATAATTTTTTGTATAATATAACTTCCTCTGTGTAGTTTTAAACTGTTGAATTTCAAAAAGAATAGATGAATGATCACTGGTCCCAAGTGGATCCCAAATTTGTAAATTGCTAATTTGTTGCTCTATGTTAGTAAATAATAGATCCAAAATATTAGGACCTTGAGTGGGTTCAGTAACAAGTTGTTGTAATCCAGTACTAACTACCACATCTAATAGCCTTGGCATAGGACTGTCCTGAGAATGAGTCCCAGTTAATATGAGGGAGGTTAAAGTCACCAAATATTGCAGTATCTTGAGATTCTGAAAAATGTGTAAGTATTTTAAACATATCCGTTGTGTAATCTGAATTTGCAGATGGAGGTCGATAGATGTTACCAATAGTTATATAGGATTGCTCCTTCAATAAGATTTTAACCCATATACTTTCCAAAGAAAAGCGAGAACACACTTCAAAAGAATGAATATCATTTCGTATGTACATACAAACTCCACCGCCTTGCTTATCTAATCTGTTTTTATGATATAACTTACAACCTGGAATTTCTCTGGACAAAATTGAAGATGCGTCCCACCAAGTTTCAATTACTCCCACCACACCTATATTTAAAGTTTTACATTTAGCTTTGAGTTCTGCTAATTTGAGTTGGTTTAAAGATCTTGCATTCAAAGCTAAGAATTTACATTTAGTTGTAATAATATTTTGGTAAGTATTCAGAGGTTTGGGAATAGACCCATTCTCCCCCATTGTTTTTAGTTTAAACAATGATTTATGATTTTAGTGATACTTTTCCCCATGAGTGTACTACCCCTACAACTGAGATGTAAACCGTCCCAGCAAAACAAGGAAGAATGGTCTGAAAATGATTCCCAGTGGGTAATACAGGGTATGTTCTGCTTAAAACACCACTTTCTCAACCATTCATTTAGGGCTTTGATTTTCTGCATCATGGTAGATGTTGCTCTCGGGACAGGTAGAATTTCAGATATACATACACAGCATTCCCTATCAAGTAACAGGTTACAGAATGCCACATAGTCCTGTTGTAACTGATTAAATGGAGAATTGTTCATATCATTAACACCAGCATGTATGATAACCAGTGGATTTTCCCCCACATTTTGTAAAATTTTAGGCACCATGAGGGTAATGTCAGATACCCTGTCTCCTCGGAAGCTAGAACAAGTGTGGTTGCTCTTGTCACTATTGCATAGTGCCCTGTCAGTGTGCTTAATGGTTGAATCTCCCAGGACTAACACTTGTTTTGAGACAGTAGGGGTACAAGAATCAGAAACAAGTGATTATTTAACAAACTCTGGAGTGATTAACTTAAGCGGTGTTGATTTGGTAGCTTGAGACTTACTAGGACAAGTATTCATGGGCATTAACTCCTGATTGAGAAGTGTTTTTGAACCATTACTATCAACAGAGGGTGATGCATGGGATAAATCATGTAGCACTTCATTATTTGATACAGTCAATTGCTCAAACCTATTATGAGTTTCAATAGGGGCACTATTGTGTATTTGACCACCCCTCCTTTTTTAAGAGGCTTTGTGACAATGGTCCAGTCATCATCATCAATAAAAATAAAAATGTCACATCAGGTGTCCAAAACAAACTCCTCAGACCTTTCACAATGTTTCCATAGATCACCTTGAACCCAGTTTTTGCAAAAATAAAAAATTACACCTCAGGAGCTCTAAACAACCACCTCGTACCATGCACCCTAGCTCCACAGATTACATGGAACCCATTTTTGGCAAAAAGTAAAAATGTTACCCCTCGTGACTTAAACATTCACTGTGGACATTTTTCCCAGTGCCATAAAGCAACAGGAACCTATTTTTGGTAAAAAAAAAATGATATCACCTCAGGTGGCCTAAATGGCCACACTGGAGGATCTTAGTGGAGAGCAGGTGATAATCTTGACTGTGACAAGTGACCATGGCTCAGGGGATGCAGAGGAAAAATTTGCCCTGCTGGACATGGGACAGGCCAGTGGCACCATTGGTTTGGAAACAGTGGGGGTTAGCACCATGCATGACATTTGAGACAGCCGAGTTCATATTTTTATTTTTGTCAAAAATGGGTTACAAGTGATTTATAGAGCCTGGGTAAAAGGTCCACGGTGGTCATTTATGCCACCTGATGTGATGTTTTTCCTTTTGCCAAAAATAGGTTGCAGGTGAGTTATGGAGCTGGGTACAAATGTCCACAGTGGTAATTTAGGTGACCTGAGGTGATATTTATATTTTGGAAAAAAAAACAGGGTTCCAGGTGATCTGTGGAGTCATTATAAAAGGTCAGCAATTGTTGTTTAGGCCACCAGAGGTGAAAGTTTTATTTTTGCCAAAAATTGGTTCCAGATGATTTATGGAACTGGTGTCCAATGTCCGTGGTGGTAGTTTGGGCCACCAGAAGAGTTATTTTTATTTTGACTTTCAGACCAACTCTATTAATTACCTGCAACACATTTTTGGCAAAAACTAAAAATATTTCCTCAGGTGACCTTAATGACCACTTCGAACTTTTTACACAGGCTCCATTAATCACCTGGAATCCATTTTTTTGAAAAAATAAAAATATCACCTCAGGTGGTATAAATGACCACTGCAGACCTTTCACTCCAACTTCATATATCACTTGGAACTCAGTTTTGCAAAAATAACAATTTCACCTTAGGTGGCCTAAATGACCACTGCATACCATGTGTCATAGTTTTGCAGTCATGCCACTATAGTTAGGGTTCAGTGGTCACTTTTATGTTAGACTCAAAATTTTGTGCGTTAATAACTTTGGACCCATTCATCACAGCTGTGGGGATACAACCCACAGCCATCTGACCTTCCAGCCTCAGAAGCGAGTGTGCTACTTGCTGAGCCACTGACATTGCTTAAGCCTTATTTAGGCCACATCAGATTATATTTTTATTTTTGCTAAAAATAGGTTCTAGGTGAGTTATAAAGCTAGGAAAAAAGGCAGGCCACCTAAAGTGTCATTTTAATTTTTTCCAAGCGTGGGTTCCCAGAGATTTATGGATTGGGGTGAAAGCTCACTGGTGGTCATTTAGACCACCTGAGGTAATATTTTTATTTTTGACAAAAATGGGTTCCAGGTGTCATTTTGGCCACATGAGGTGATATGCTAAATTTTAGCAAAAATGGATTACAGGTGATTTATAGCCAGGGTAGATTGTAGGAGGTGATCATTTAGGTCACCGGAGGTGAATTGTTTTGGCCAAAAATGGGTTTCAGCTGATTAATGGAGATAATGTGAACAATCTGTGGTGGCCAGTAAGGTCAACTAATGTGATATTTTTAATTTTGCCAAAACTCTGTTCGTGGTGGTTCACAATGCCAGGGTAAATGGTCAACAGCGGACATTTAGGCCACCTGGGTAATACTTTTATTTTTGTAAAAAATTGGGTGCCATGTCATTTATGGAGCCAGAATTAATGTTTTGTGGTACACCTGCAAAAATAAATATATTACCTCTGGTGGTCTAAAGAGTAAAAGGATCGACTGTGGCTCTATAAATCATCTGGAACCCATTTTTGGCAAATATGACAATACCAATTCAAGAGGCCTAAAGGACCACAGTGGATGTTTTACCCTGTCTCCATAAATCTCCTGTATCCATTTTTGACAAAAATTAAAATATCACTTCAGGTGTCATAAATGACCACCATGGCCTTTTTTCCAGGGCTCCATCAATCTCCTGAAAACAATTTCTGGCAACAATGAAAATAACTCTTCAGCTGGCCTAAACCACCACCGCAGACACTTTACCCCAACTTCATAAATCCAACCCAATTTTGGCAAAAATAATACTTTCACCTCAGGTGGCATAAACAACCATCACTGACCTTTAGTTCACCTGGAATCCTGTTTTTTCAAAAATATAAATATCACCACAGATGGTCTACATGAACACCGCCTTCCTTTTATCCTAATCCATAAATCACCTGGAACCAATTTTTGGCAAAAATACAAATATCACATCAGTTGGCCTAAATTACCTCCTCAGTCCTTTTACCCAGGCTCCATAAATCATATGTAACTCATTTTTGACAAAAATAAAAATATGAACTCAGCTGGCCTAAATGTCCACTGTTGGCCTTTGGAGTCCAGGTGATTTATGGAGCAGGGGTAAAAGGTAGGCAGTGGTTATTTAGGCCACCTGAGGTGATATTTTATTTTTCCAGAAATGGGTTTCAGGTTATCTTTGGAGTCATTATGAAAGGACCACAGTGGCCGTCTAAGCCAGCTGAGGTGAAATTTTTATTTTTGTAAAAAATTGGTTGCAGTTGATATCTGGAGTTGGGGTTAGCCATTTAAGACACCTGAGGTGATATTTTTAGTTTTCCAAAAAGTTGGTTGTAGGTGACTAATAGAGCTGGTGTAAAAGGTCTGAGGTTGTCGTTTAGGCCACCTGAGGTGTTATTTGTATATTTTCCAAAAATGGGTTCCTGGTAATTTATGGCTACAGAGTAAAAGATCTGCAGTGGTCATTTAGGCCAGGAGAGGTGATATTTTTATTTGTACCAGAAATTGGTTCCAGGTGATTTATGGAGCCATGGTGAAAGGTTTGCAGAGGACCTTTAGGCAACCAAGAATTATATTTTAATTTTTTTCCAAAAATGGGTTCCAGGTGATCTATGGAGCCAGATTCAAAGTTCCTCAGTGGTTGTTTAGATCACCTGAGGTGAAATGTTAATTGCTTTTTAAAAATGAGTTCCAGGTGAGTTATAAAGCTGGGGTGAAAGGTCAGCAGTGGTCATTAAGGCCACCTAAGATGATTTTTTGTTTGCCAAAAATGGTTTTCATGTGAGTTTTGTAGCAGGTGTAAAAAGTTCAAAGTAGTCATTTAGGCAATATTATTTTTTGTTTGCCAAAATTTTGGGTTCCAATTTATTTGTGGAGATGGGGAAGCAGGTCTGTAGTAGACCTATTGGCCAACAGGAGTGATATTTTTATTTTTACCAAAAATAGGTTCCAGGAGATCTATGGATCCAGGCTGAATGGTACACGCTGCTCATTTGGGACACCTTAGGTGAAATCTATATTTTTGTGAAAAATTGCTTCTAGATTATTTATGGAGCTGGGATGAAAGGTCTGAGGCTGTCATTTAGGCCACCTGAGTTGAAATATTTATTTTTGCCAGAAATGAGATTGAGAAGATTTACGGGATTGAGGTAAAAGGTAGGCTGTGGTCATTTAGGCCACCTGAAGTTAAAGGTAGGTGGCAGTCATTTAGACCACCTGAGGTAATATTTTATTTTTACCAAACATGGGTTCCAGGTGATCTATGGAGTCATTGTGAAAAGTCCACAATGGTTGTTTAAGTCACCAGTGGAGAAATTTTTATTTTTGCAAAAAAATTAATTCCCGATGATATCTGGAGCTGAGGTGAAATATCCACAGTGGTTGCTTAAGTCACCTGAGGTGATATTTCTTATTTTTGACAAAAATAGTTTCACGGTGAAATGATGGAGTCCGGTGTAAAATGTACAGTGTGGTCATTTAGGCCACCTGAGGTGATATACATTTTTTTTTGCCAAATATAGGTTCAAGATGATTTATGGCACTGGAGTAAAAGGTCCACAGTGAACGTTTGGGACACAAGGGGTGATATAATTATTTTTTGCCAAAAATGGGTTCCAGATAATCTGTGGAGCTAGGGTGAATGGTACAAGGTGGTCATTTAGGCCACCTGAGGAAAAATGTTTATTTTTGCCAAAATTGGGTTCAAGGTGTTTTTTGGAAATATTGTGAAAGGTCTGAGGTGTTTATTTTGGACACCTGATGTGACATTTTTATTTTTACCAAAAATGTGTTCCAGGTAATTTATGGATCTGGAGTAAAAGGTCTGCAGTGTTTATTTAGGCCACCAGTGCTGATATTTATTTTTTTTTACAAACAATTGGTTCCAGGTGATTTATGGAGTCAAGATGAAAGGTCTGCAATTGTCATTTAGGTCACATGGGGTGATATTTGTATTCATTTTTTGCCAGGAATAGGTTCCATGTGATTTATGGAGCCTGGATAAAAGTTTTGCAGTGGACTTTTAGGCCACCTGAGGTAATATTTTCATTTTTACTAAAATTGTTTTCCAGGTTAAGTGTGGAGCAAAAGTAAAAGGTCATTTATGCCACCTGAGGAGATATTTTTATTTTTTTTATCATAAATGGGTTTCAGATGATCTATGGAGCCAGATTCAATGTTTCTCAGTAGTTGTTTATATATTTGCCAAAAATGGGTTCCAGGTGATTTATGCAGCTGGGGTGAAAGGTCTGAGGTTGTAGTTTAGGCCAGCTGAGGTGATATATTTATTTTTTCCAAAAATGCAGTTCAGGCGATTCATGGGATTGGGATAAAAAGGTTGGCTGTGGTCATTTAGGCCACCTGAGGTTAAAAGTAGGTGGTGGTGGTGATTAGGCCACCTGATGTGATAATTGTATTTTTGCCAAAAGTTAGCTCCAGGTAATACATGGAGCCAGGGTGCAAGGTCTGCAGAGGCCCTTTAGTCAGCCAGGGGTGATATTTTTATTTTTTTCCAAAAATGGATTCCAGCTAATCTGTGAAGCTAGGATGAATGGTACGAGGTGGTCGTTTAGGCCACCTGAGGTGAAATTTTAATTTTTGCCAAAACTTAGTTCAAGGTCATCTATGGAAACATTGTGAAAGGTTTGAGATGTTTCTTTTGGACACATGATGTGACATTTTTATTTTGCCAAATGGATAAAAGGTCTGGCTCCATAGATCACCTGAAACCCATTTATGGCTACAAATAAAAACATCACCTCAGGTGGCATAAAGGACATTTTACCCTTGCACATTACCTCAGGTGGCCTAAGTGACCACTGCATACCATTCACCCTGGCTCCATAGATCACCTGGAATCATTTTACCCTTGCTCCATACATAACCTGGAACCCATTTTTGGTAAAAATAAAAATATTACCTCAGATGCCATAAATGAACACCTGAGGTAATATTTTTATTTTGAGAATCTGGCTCCATAGATCACCTGAAACCCATTGATGGCAAAAATTAAAATATCACCTCAGATGGCATAAATGGTATTTTACCCCTGCTCCTTACATAACATGGAACCGATTTTTAGTAAAAATAAAATTATCATCTCTGGTGGCCTAAAAGACCACTGCAGATCTTTTACTCAAGATCCATAAATTACCTGGAACCTGTTTTTGGTAAAAATAAAAATGTCACATCAGGTGTCCAAAACAAACACCTCCAACCTTTGGCAATGTTTCCATAGATCACCTTGAACCCAATTTTTGGCAAAATTAAAAAATCACCTTTGCTGGCCTAAACCACCACTGCTTCACATTCACCATGGTTCCATATATCACCTGGAACTCATTTTTGGCAAAAAGAAAAAATAGCATGCCTGGTGGTCTTAAGCAATAGCAAAAAAAACTCCTCTGGTGGCCTCAATGACCACTTTGGACTTTTTATACCAGCTCCATCAATCACCTAGAAACCATTTTTGGCAAAAATAAAAATATGACCTCAGGTGGTCTAAATGACCATCACCTACCTTTAACCTCAGGTGGCCTAAATGACCACTGCCTACTTTTTATCTCAATCCCATAAATCTCCTGAAACTCAGTTTTGGCAAAAATAAACATATCACATCAGGTAGCATAACTGTTCACTGTAGACCTGTCAGCCCTGCTGAATAAATAATCTAGAACCCGTTTTTGACAAAGATATAAATTTCACCTAGGGTGTCCTAAATGACCACCGTATTCCATTAAGCCTGGATCCATAGATCTCTTGGAACCCATTTTTGGCAAAATTAAAAATATCTCTCCTGTTGGTCCATAGGTCTACTACAGACCTTTTTCTCCAGTTCCATAAATAAACTGGAACCCAAATTGTTGGCAAACAAAAAATAATATTGCCTAAATGACTACCTTAAACTTTTTACACCAGCTACAAAATTAACATGAAAACCATTTTTATCAAAAAAAAATATCAACTTAGGTGGCCTTAATGACCACTGCTGACCTTTCACCACAGCTTCATAACTCACCTGGAACTCATTTTTGGAGAAGAAATGAACATTTCACCACAGGTGACCTAAACAACCATGAGGAACTTTGAACCTGACTCCATAGATCAGCTGGAACCCATTTTTTGGCAAAAATACAATTATCACCCCAGGTGGCCTAATGACCACCATCTACATTTCTACATTTAACCTCAGGTGGCCTAAATGACCACTGCCAACCTTTTACCCTAATCCCATCAATCACCTAAATTGCATTTTTTGAAAAATAAATGTATCACCTCAGCTGGTCTAAACTACAACTTCAGACCTTTCACCCCAGCTCCATAAATCACCTGTGACCCATTTTCTGCAAATATGTACATTTTCACCTGAGGTGGCCTAAACAACCACTGAGAAACTTTGAATCTGGCTCCATAGATCACCTGAAACACATTTATGGCAAAAAATGGTTATGCTTTAAGGTGATTTATGGAGTTGTGAAATGCCATAATGGTTGTTTAAGCCATCTGAGTTGAAATTTTAATTTTTGCAATCAATGAATTCCAGGTGATATCTGGAGCTGAGGTGAAATGTCCATGGTGGTCGTTTAAGCCACTTGAGGTTATAGTTCTTATTTTTGCCAAAACTGTGTTCAAGGTGATCTACGAAAACATTGTGAAAGGTCTTAGGAGTTTGTTTAGGCAATCTGAAGTGATTTTTCTTTTTGCCAAAATTTGGTCCAGGTTTTATGAAACTGGAGTAAAATGTCTGTTGAGATCACTTAGGCTACATGAGGTGATATTTTAAGTTTTTGCCAAAAACATGCTGTAGGTGATCTATGGAGCCTGGATAAAGTTTCTTCATGGTTCTTTAAGTCACCTCAGATGAAATTTTTATTTTTTCCAGAAATGTGTTTTTGGTGATTTAAATAGCTGGAGTGGAAAGTCCACAATGGTTGTTTAAGCCACCTGAGTTGAAATTTTTTTATTTTTGCAAACAATGGATACCAGTTGATATCTGGAGCTGAGGAGAAATGTCCATGGTGGTCATTTAAGCCACCTGAGGTTATTGTTCTTATTTTTGTCAACAATGGTTTCAAGGTGATATTATGGAATAATAAGTCCAGTGTTGTCATTTAGGCCACCTGAGGTGATATAATTTCTTTACCAAAAATAGGTTCCAGTTGAGTTATGGTGCTGGGGTAAAAGGTCCACAGTGAACTTTTAAGACACAAATGATGATATTTTAATTTTTTGCCAAAATTGGGTTCTAGGTAATCTGTGGTGCTTGTGTGAATGGTACGAGGTGGTCATTTAGGCCACCTGAGGTGAAATTTATTATTCTTGACAAAGCTGTGTTCAAGCTGATCTATGGAAACATTGAGAAAGGTCTGAGGAGTTTGTTTTGGACACCTGATGTGACATTGTTATTTTTACAAAAATGGATTCCAGGTAATTTATGGATCTGGAGTAAAATATCTGCCACCAGAGGTAAAGTTTTTATTTTTACTAAAAATTGGTTCCAGTTGATTTATGGAGCTGAGGTGAAAGTTTGACCACTGCATACCATTCACCTCAGCTCCATAAATCAACTGGGTTCCAGGTTATGTATGGAGCAAGGGAAAAATGTATTTATACCACCTGAGGTGTTATGTTTACTTGTTGCCATAAATGGGTTTCAGGTCATCTATTGAGCCAGATTCAAAGTTCCTCAGTGGTTATTTAGGCCACCTGAGGTGAAATTTACATATTTGCTGAAAATGGGTTGCAGGGGATTTATGAATCTTGGGTGAAAGGTCTGAGGCTGTCATTTAGGCCACCTGAGGTGATATATTTATTTTTGCCAAAAATGGATTTCAGGTGATTTATGGGATTGGAGTAAAAGGTAGGCAGTGGTCATTTAGGCCACCTGAAGAGATAATTTTATTTTTGGCAAAAAATGGGTTCCAGGTGATCTATGGAGTAATTGTGAAAAGTCTGTGATGGTTGTTTAAGCCACCTGAAATGAATTTTTAATTTTTGAAACAATGGATTCCAGGTGATATCTGGAGCTGAGGTGAAATGTCCACAGTGGTCATGTGAGGTGATATTTTTAGTGTTTTAAAAAGTGGGCTGCTGGTGATTAATGGAGCTGGTCTGAAAGGTCTGATTTTGCTGTTTGGCCACCTGAGGTGATATTTGTATTTTCCAAAAAACTGGGATCCAGGTAATTAATGTATCCAGAGTAAAAGATCTGCAGTGTTCATTTAGGCCACCTGAGGTGATTTCTCTTTTTGCTAAAATTTGTTCCTGGTGATATGAATCTGGGGTAAAAGGTGTGTGGAGTTCATTTAGGCCACATGAGGTGATATCTTTAGTTTTTGCCAAAAACATGCTCCAGCTGCTCTATAGAGCCTGGTTGAAAGTTTCTTCATTGTTCTTTAAGCCACCTGAGTATAATTTTTTTTATTTGTTTCAAAAATGGGTTGTTGGTGAGTTAAATGGCTGTAATGAAAGATCAAGGGTGGTAGTTTATTCCAGCTGATGTGATTTTTTTTTTATTTTTGCCAAAAATGGTTTCTAGGTGATTGATGGAGCAGGTGTAAAACATCCAAAGTGGTCATTGAGGTCACCTGGGGTGAAATTAAATTTTTTGAACAAAATGGGTTCTAGGTGACTTATGGAACATGGGTGAAGGATCTGTGGTTTACATTTATGCTACCTGATGTCATATATTTATTTTTGGCAAAAACTGGTTTACGGTGATTTATGGAGAATAAGATAAGCAGTGGTCATTTAGGCCACCTGAGGTAATATTTTTATGTTTGCCACGTATGGATTCCAGGTGATCTATGGAGTCATTGTGAAAGGTTGCAGTGGTTGTTTAAGCCAGCTGAGGTGACATTTTTATTTGTGCATAAAATCGGTTCCAGTTGATATCTATACTTTGGGTGAAAGGCAGCCGTTTATGACACCTGAGGTAATATTTTCAGTTTTGGAAAAAGTGGGTTGTAATTGACTGATGGAGCTGGTGTAAAAGGTCTGAGGTTGTCATTAAGGCCACCTGAGGTGATATTTGTGTTTTTTTCAAAAATGGTTTCCAGGTAATTTATGGATCCAGTGTAAAAGATCTGCAGTGGCCATTTAGGCTAGGAAAAGTAATATTTTTATTTTTACCAGAAATTGGTTCCAGGTGATTTATGGAGTCAGAGTGAAAGGTCTGCAGGGATGATATATTCATTTTAGCCAAAAATGGGTTCCAGGACATTTATGGAGCTGGGGTGAGAGGTCTGCAGTGGACCTTTACGCTACCTGATGTGCTATATTGATGTTTGCCAAAAATGCATTTCAGCTGATTTATGGGATTGAGGTAAAAGGTAAGCAGTGGTCATTTAGGCCACCTGAGGTGATAATTTTATTTTTGCCAAAAATGGGTTCCAGGTGATCGATGGAGACATTTTGAAAAGTCCACAATTGTTGTATAAGCCACATGAGTTGAAATCTTTATTTTTGCAAACAATGGATTCCAGGAGATATCTGAAGCTGAGGTGAAATGTCCATGGTGGTTATTTAAGCCACCTGAGCTTATAGTTCTTATTTTTGCCAAAAATGGTTTCAAGGTGATATTATGGAGTAAAAATTCCAATGTGATCATTTAGGCCACCAGAAGTGATATCATTTCTTTACCAAAAATAGGTTTCAGTTGATTTATGGCACTGAGGTAAAAGGTCCACAGTGATTTTTTAAGACACAAGGGGTGACATTTTAATTTTTTGCCAAAAATGGGTTCCAGGTAATCTGAGGAGCTAGGGTGAATGGTACAAAGTGGTCATTTAGGCCACCTGCGATGACATTTTAATTTTTTGCCAAAACTCTGTTCAAGGTGATCTATGGAAACATTGTGAAAGGTCTGATGAGTTTGTTTTGGATACCTGATGTGACATTGTTATTTTTACAAAAATGGGTTTCAGGTAATTTATAGATCTGGAGTAAAAGATCTGCTTTGGTCATTTAGGCCACCAGGGATGATATTTTCATTTTTGCCATTTTAGCAAAAAGTAAAATCACCTCAGTAGAGCTTTCACACCAGCTCCATTAATCACCTGTAACCCACTTTTCCAAAAACTATAAATATCACCTCACCTGGCTTAAAAGACCACTGTGGACATCTCACCCCAGCTACAGATATCACTTGGAATCCATTCTTTACAAAAATAAAAATTCCACCTCAGGTGGCTTAGACAACGATCACGGACTTTTCACAATGATTCTATAGATCAAGTAGCACCCATTTTTGGCAAATATAAAATTATCACTTCAGGTGGCCTAAATGTTCACCAGATACCTTTAACCACAGGTGTTCTAAATGACCACTGCTTATCTTTTACCACAATCCCATAAATTACCTGAAATGCATTTTTGGCAAAAAATAAATATATAACCTCAAGTGGCCTAAATGACAACCTCAGACCTTTCACCCTAGCTCCATAAATCACCTGGTACCCATTTTCAGCAAATATATAAATTTCATCTCAGGTGTACTAAACAACTATTCAGGAACTTTGAATCTGGCTCCATAGATCCCCTGAAATCCATTGATGGCAAACAATAAAAATGTCACCTCAGGTGGCTTAAAGAACCACAAATAAACCTTCAACCAGGCTCCATCTATCACCTGGAGCATGTTTTTGGCAAAAACTAAAAATATCACCTCATGTGGCCTAAATGACATCCACAGATGTTTTACTCCAGGTTCATATCACCTGGAACAAATTTTAGGAAAAATAAAAAACACCTCAGTTGGCCTAAATGGCAACCTCAGAGCTTTTACACCAGCTCCATTAATCACCAGCAACCAACTTAATGGGTGGGGTCACTAGACTTCCAGGGATATGAACAACTATAATAATTTAATACAGATCGGGTAGGCCTCGAGACCAGCAGGGATATGAAAAAGCAATATGTATGAAATATACATGGGGTGTCACTAGTCTACCAGGGAATTAGAAATAGCTATCTATTTAATCATGAAGGGGGTGCCACTAGACTTCCATGCATATTGAAAATATTATTTTTTGTATTCAGATGGGGCAGAACGAACCCCCATGAGCAAAACACACCCTCATTTAACTTTCTAGGGCACTCCTGGAGTGGAAAACTCTATTTTTAAATCTGGCCATATCGTCCCTCACTTGTGATGCATGATCCTGATCAAGGAATCTCATGATCAAAAAATTTGCAGGCTCGCGATCAAAGCTCGTTAGCGAGCCATGAACTAAGATTTTAAATGCTCAGAACTCTTTTTTTAGACTGATTTGGATCAAACCAAAGACATGGCTCAAAAGATCAGAGTCTTGTGAGTAAAACCCCTCCAAGTTTTACTTTAGAAGTGACCCCTGAACCAAGATATTTGTGTTTTCCCAATCAGAAAATGTAAAACAAGATGGCGGCCCTCATGATCAAAGAATTTTTAAAATTCACAGGGACAAAGATTCTTGAACCAGGAAGCTGCAAATTCTTTGATCGCCAGGTGGTATGAGAAAGTCAGAACCCCAATCTTTGTTCACAAAATATACATATAAATTTTCATATTGACTTATAATGGGAACTTAAAAGTGGCATAACCTTTGAATGCCTTAGTATGTTTTCACCAAACAAAAGCAGCATATCTGGCCACCTAAGCTCTTTCAAGCAGACCATCTCTCAGAGCAGCAGGCCACACAATGGCCATGCAGAGCCACATCCAAAATCCCAAAAGCTGCCTCCAAAAATGGATAATTTTGCATTCTCCAGTGTTTTCAGAGCCCATAAGTCCGACTGAAATGCAATTTGGCAGATCAAGAGAACTACCATGCCCCAACACACATACCAAATTTCAGGCAAACCCGTTGAATGGATCCAAAGTTATTAATGTGCACAATTTTGAGTTTAATACAGAAGTGACTACTGAACCCTAACTACAGTGGCATGACCGTGCCACTAGAGTATATATGGGTGAATGGTATGCGGTGGTAATTTAGACCACCTGAAGAGAAATTTTAATTTTTGCCAAAAATGGGTTCTAAGTGATTTATGGAGTTGGAGTGAAAGGTCTGTGGTGGTCATTTATGCCACCTGAGGTGATTAATGGAGCTTGTGTAAAAGGTCCAAAGTGGTCATTTAGGTCACCTGAGGAAATATCTTTAGTTTTTGCCAAAAATGTGTTGCAGGTGATTAAAGGAGCTGGTGTGAAAGTCAGCAATACTTGTTTAGGCTACCTGAGATTAGGGGCCAGATTTTCAAAGGGCCTTTATCTCCTCACAAGCTACATCAAACAACCAGCTTGAATCAGATCTTGGTGCGCAAAATACTGTATGCCACATTTTGCAAGAAAAGAGGTCTGGGTGACAAAGTCCCCCAAACTGATGCAAGAGGTCCACTACATCAACTCAATGGTGTAAAGGATGGGAATGACACAAGCTGCACCAAACCAAATGGTGCAAGTTGAGTCAAAAATGACACATGTTAAGTCAGAAAAATGACTCAAGGAATGAAAATGACACAAACCAAGTACAAAAATGGTGCAAACTGAGTAACAATGGTGCAAACCAAATAAAAATGGTGCAAGCTGAGTCAAACAAATGATGCCAAGGACAAGAATGACGCAAGCTAAGGAAAGAAATTAGAGATGAAATAGTCAAAACTTAGCCCCTAAATGTTCTAAACTAGTCCTGCAGGAGAATACCGGCTCTTAATATTGGCATAGTCAGATCTGACCACCTGCTTTGGGTCTCTTTATATGGTCTAGTGTCCCTCAGACCAACTCTGGGTGGTCAAGCAGCTGGCAGTACTTTAACATGTTTGGTGTCAGTGGTGCAGCTTTGAAATTCCCACAGGTGCGGTCTTACACCATTTCTGTGGTGCAAGATGACTTGTGTCATGGTACTGCCATTTGTATGGTGCAAGACTGATGCAGCCACCTTTGACACAGGGAGGACTACCTTTGATGCAGTGCTCCTTTGAAAATTGTATCTGGCACAATGTTTGACACTAAGCTACCTTGCACCACTATTGTTTGGTGCAAGTCCCTTGTGTCATTCTGGGGGCTTTGAAAATCCAGCCTCATATTTTTGTTTTTGCCAAAAATGGATTCCAGGTGATTTATGAAATGGGATGAAAGGTGGTTAAGGTGGTTATTTATGGCACCTGAGGTGATATTTTAATTTTTGACAAAAATGGGTTACAGGTGATTTATGATCCTGGGGCAAATGATCCACGGAGGTCATTTATGCCACCTGATAGGATATATTTATTTTAGTCATAAATGGATTCCAGTTGATTTATAGAACAAGGGTAAATGTCCATGGTGATCATTCATGCCTCCTGAGGTGATATTTTTATTTTTGCATAAAACTGCTTCCAGGTAATCTATGGAGCCATTTTGAAAGGTCTGTGGTTGTCATTTAGGCCACCTGAGGTGAAAGTTTTATTTTTCCCAAAAATTGTTTCCAGATGAGTTATAGAGGTGGAGTAAAAGGTCAATTGTGGTAGTTTAGGCCACCTGAGGTGATTGTCTTATTTTTGCCAAAAATAGTTTTCATATGATTTATGAGCCTGCAGTAAAAGTCCAAAATGATCATTTAGGCCACCTGAGGAGATATTTTCTTTTTGCCAAAAATGGGTTCCAGGTGATCTATGGAGGCAATGTAAAAGGTCTGCACTGGTCGTTTATGCTATCTGAGGCTGAAGATCCACGGTGGTCATTTTGTACACCTGAGGTGGTATTTCTATTTTTGCCAAAAATGGGATCCAGGTGATAAATGGAGCCTGAGTAAAATGCACACAGTGGTCATTTTTGCCACCTGATATGATGTTTTTCTTTTTGCCAAAAATGGGTTCCAGGTGATTTTTGAAGTTGGGGTAAAAGTCAGGTAGTTGTAATTTAGATCCCCTGTAACCCATTTTTAGCAATATTTAATTTATTATTTATTTATTTATTTAGCTTTTGTTGACCGGGTAAGTGTACTTGACAAATCCTGCCTATTTTCAGGCACAACCCGGGGGAGGGGGATACAGATGAATGCCAACTGACCTTGAACCAGATTAAGCTGTTGGTGGTATTTTTAGTGAATGAGGGAAATTTGGCCAGGACACCAGGGAAATTCTCCTACTCTTTTCAATATGTGCCATGGGATCTTTAACATCCACCTGAACTACCACCAATCCAGGCAGATGGGACCTCAGTTTAATGTCTCATCTGAAAGACGGCACCTCAGAAGTGCAGCACCCCTCTCATGCTGCACTACAGTGTCAGTACTGGGATATTAACCCAAATGCTAGATGTGGGAACTAAACCCACAGCCCTCTGATCTCCCGGCCTCAGAGGCGAGTGTGCTACTTACTGAGCCAATGACACTGCAATAACAAAAACATCATCTCAGGAGGACTAAATGACCACCACAGATCTTTTATTCTGGCTCTATAAATTACATGGAATTACATAAATTACATGGAAACCATCCTTGGCAAAAAAAATAAATAAATACATATCAGCTCAGGTTGCCTAAATCAGCACTTCGGACCTTTTACTCTGGTTCTATAAATCATCTAGAATCCATTTTGGTAACAATAAAAATATCACCTGAGGTGACCTAAATGACCACCGCATATGTTTAACATCAGGCGGCCTAAATTACTACTGCCTACCTTTTACCCCACCTCCATAAATCACCTGGACTCCAAAGGCCAGAAGTGGACAATTAGGCCAGCTGAGTTCACATTTCTATTTTTGTCAAAAATGGGTTACAGGTAATTTATGGAGCTTGGGAAAAAGGACTGTGGAGGTCTTTTAGGCCAACTGAGGTGATTTTTGTATTTTTGCCAAAAATTGGTTTAAGGTGATTTATGGAAGTAGGATAAAAGGAAGGCGGTGGTCATGTAGGCCACCTGAGGGTATATATATATATATATATATATATATATATATATATATTATATAAAAAACAGAGTTCCAGGTGATCTGTGGAGTCATTATAAAAGGTCAGTGATGATTGTTTAGGATACCTGAGGTGAAAGTTTTATTTTTGCCAAAAATGGGTTCCAGACGATTTATGGACCCAGGGTGAAAGGTACACAGTGGTCCATTAGATCACCTGAGGAAATATCTTTGTTGTTGTCAGAAAATGTTTCCAGGAGTTTGATGGAGCCCTGAAAAAAGGGCCATGGTGGTTATTTATGACCCTGAAGTGATATTTTCATTTTTGTGAAAAATGGTTCCAGGAGATTTATAAAGACAGGGTAAAGCATCCACTGTGGTCCTATAGGCCTCTTGAATTGATATTTTCATTTTTGCCAAAAATGGGTTCCAGGTGATTTATAGTCCAGGGTAAAAGGTCCATGGTAGTCCTTTAGGCCACCAGAGGTAATATATTTATTTTTGCAGGTGCACCGCAGAACATTTATTCTGGCTCCATAAATTACATGGCACCCATTTTTCTACAAAAATAAAAGTATTACCCAGGTGGCTTAAATGTCCACAGTTGACCTTTTACCCTGGCTCCATGAACCACCAGGAACAGAGTTCGACAAAATTAAAAATATCACATCAGGTGGCCTAAATGGCCACCACAGAGTGTTCACATTATCACCATTAATCAACTGAAACCCATTTTTGACCAAAAAAAAAAATCACCTCTGATGACCTATATGATCACCTCCTACAATCTACCCTAGATCCATAAATTGCAAAAAATGAGTGCCAGGTGATTTATGGAGCAGGGCTGAAATATACTAAGACACATACTAAGATACTGTGAGAGGCACAAAAGCTAGAAATGCCTATATTGGCCTCACATCTACAATTAACTTTTTGGAAATGTATTGAAGTTCCTAAAGCATCAAGTCTATTTCTGAAAGTTAGTTTATTGTCACTGACTACTACTCTAGTTGGTAATTTATTCCATAATGAAACTACTCGTTGTGAAAAGAAGTGAGCTCCTTTATTAGTACGATATCTCTTACTAGATAATTGAAGCGGATGGCCTCTGGTATCAGTCTTAATTTGTTTATAATCAAGACCACTATGAACAAATAAATAATCATCATTATGCAGATCCCGTAAGAGTAACAAATCACCTCTCATTCTTCTTTCTTCAAGTGACATTAAATCAAATTTCTCCAATCTATCCATATAAGAAATTGTTTTAAAAGATACTAAATATTTAGTTATCCTTCTCTGTACTCTCGCCAATCTAGCCACATCCTTCTTTTTATATGGGCTCCACAACTGGGAACCAAAATCCAGATGAAGTCTAACATATGCACGATATAAAGGTAGAAGCACATCTGGATTTTTGAATATCTGTTTTTTATATTGATTCTACCTGATGTGATATGTATTTTTGCCAAAAATGGGTTTCAGGTGATTCATGGGATTTGGGTAAAAGGTAGGTAGTGGTAATTCAGGCCACCTCAGGTAATCTTTTTATTTTTGCCATAAATGGGTTTCAGCAGATATATGGAGCTAGATTCAGAGGTCCTCAGTGGTTGTTTAAGATCATCAGGTGTCCAAAACAAACTCCTCAGACATTTCACAATGTTTCCATAGATCACCTTGAACCTAGTTTTGGCAAAAATAAAAATTTCACCTCAGGTGACCTAAACAACTACCACATACCATTCACCCTAGCTCCACAGATTACCTGGAACCCATTTTTGGCAAAAAATAAAAATATCACCCGTTGTGCCTTAAAAGTTCATTGTCAACCTTTTTCCCCAGTGTCATAAATCACCTGGAACCTATTTTTGGTAAAAAAAAAAAATGATATCACCTCAGGTGCCCTAAATTACCACACTAGACTTTTTACTCCATAATACTACCTTGAAACCATTTTTGGCAAAAATAAGAACTATAACCTCAGGTGGCTTAAATGACCACCATGGACATTTCACCTCAGCTCCAGATATCACCTGGAATAAATAGTTTACAAAATTAAAAATGTCACCTCTGGTGGCTTAAACAACCAGTGTGGACTTTTCACAATGACTCCATAAATTCCCTCTAACCCATTTTTAACAAAAATAAAATTATCACCTCAGGTGGCCTAATTGACCACCACCTATGTTTAACCTCTGGTGGCCTAAATGACCACTGCCTATCTTTTACTCCAATCCCATAAATCACCTGAAATGCATTTTTACAAAAATAAATATATCACCTCAGGTGGTCTAAATGACAACCTCAGACCTTTCACCCGAACTCCATAAATCATCTGCAACCCATTTTAGCAAGTATATAAATTTCACCTCAGGTGTCTTAAATAACCACTGAGGAAGTTTGAATCTGGCTCCATATATCACCTGAAACCCATTGATGGCAAAAAATTAAAATGTCACATCAGGTGGCATAAATGACCTTTTACCCTTGCTCCATACATAACATGGAACCATTTTTTAGTAAATATAAAAAAAAATCACCTCTGGTGGCCTAAATGACCACTGCAGATCTTTAACTCCACATCCATAAATTACCTGAAACCTATTTTGGTAAAACTTGAGAGGCAGGATCTGTGCATGGCCAGCTGGGCCATTAAGCATAGAAGCAGCATCATTGAGACACTAACCCAGGGTGGATGGTGAGTAAACATCACACAGACAGATAATATGATATTAACAGTCCCTGGTTGCCTAAATTAAACATTTAATGGTAGTGCTGAAACAGTACAGTGTGATGTGTGTTGGCCACCACCATACCCCCTCAACTGTACCACATAATGAGGAACGGTCCTCATTTTACTTCACAAAACCTCCCTGTTCCACAGTGTGAGGACTTGTCCCACATTTAGTGTTAACATTTTAAAGCAAAACTCTATAGTAAATGATGCAAGCAATATTTCATTCAATTAATAACAGACATTCCGAACATAAATGCAAACATTGTAACAGTGTTCTGAGCTTCTGAGATAACATTTTGATTAAGTGTTCCACATTTTGCTCAGTTGTTCCACATTTTGAGAGGCAATATTCACAGTTGGAGGACAAAAGGTTGAGAGGTATGGCCACCACTCAGGTGCGCAGAGCAAACAGTTACGTAGACAAGTGTTGATCTTTCATTCCAGCTAGTTAACTCACCAAAAACTCATTTTGAAAAAAATAAAAATTTCACCCAAGGTTTCTTAAAGAATCATGAAGAAACTTTCAACCAGGCTCCACAGACCACCCGGAGCATGTTTTTGGAAAAAAGAAAAAATATCACCTCATGTGGCCTAAACGACCTCTATAGAGCTTTCACACCAGCTCCATCAACCCAGGTGGTTGATGGAGCTGGTGTGAAAGCCACTTTTCCAAAAACGATAAATATCAACTGATATTGCTTAAATGACCACCGTTGACATTTCACCTCAGCTCCAGATATCTCCTGGAATCCACTGTTTACAAAACTAAAAATTCCACCTCACTGGCTTAAATAGCCATTGCAGACTTTTCACAATGACTCCATAGATCACCAGGCACCCATTTTTGGCAAAAATAAAATTATTACCTCAGGTGGTCTAAATGACCACCACTTATCTTAATCCTCAGGTGGCCTAAATGACCACTGCCTACTTTTTACCCCAATCCCATAAATCACATGAAATGCATTTTTGGCAAAAATAAATATATAACCTCTGGTGGCCAAAACAATAACTCAGACCTTTCACCCCAGCTCTATAAATCACCTGGAACCCATTTTCAGCAAATATACTGTATAAATTTCACCTCAGGTGGCCAAAACAGCCACTGAAGAACTTTTAGTCTGGCTCTGTAGATCACCTGAAACCCATTGATTGCAAATAATACAAATATCACCTCAGGTGGCATAAAGGACCTTTTACTCTTGCTCCATACATAACTTGGAACCCATGTTTGGTAAGAAAATAAAAATATTACTTCAGGTGGCCTAAATGACCACTGCATACCATTCACCCTGGCTCATAGATCACATGCAACCATTGTTGGCAAAAATAAAAACATCACCCAATGTGGCCTAAAGGTCCACTGCAGACCTTTTATCCTGGCTCCAGAAATCACTTGGAACCTATTTTTAGTAAAAATAAAAATATCATCACTGGTGGCCTAAATGACCACAGCAGATCTTTTACTCCAGATACATAAATTACCTGGAGCCCATTTTTGGTAAAAATTAAACTGTCACATTAGGTGTCCAAAACAAACACTCAGACCATTCACAGTGTTTCCAAAGAACACCTTTTTTTATTTAGATTTGTTGACCGGGTAAGTGCACTAGGCAAATCCTGCCTATTTTCAGGCACGACTCAGGGAAGGGGATACAGATGTCACTTACAACCCATTTTTTTCAAAATCTGTAAATATCACCTCAGGTGTCTTAAACGGCTGCCATGGACCAATCACCCCAACTATACATATCCACTGGAACTGATTTTATGCAAAAATAAAAATCTCTCATCAGATGGCTTATACAACCACTGTAACATTTCACGATGACTCAATAGATCACCTGGAACCCATTTGTGGCAAAATTAAAAATATTACTTCAGGTGGCCTAAATGACCACTGCTTTCGTTTTCCCCCATAAATCACCTGAAACACATTTTTGCCAAAAATAAATATATGACATCAGCTAGCATAAATATAAATCACAGATCTTTCAGCCCTGCTCCATAAGTCACATAGAACCCATTTTGTACAAACACTAAGATATCACCCCAGCTGACCTAAATGACCACTGCATCACATTAACTACATAGATCACCCAGAACCCATTTTTGGCAAAAATAAAAACAGCAGCCCTGGTGGCCTCCATGACCACTTTGGACATTTTACACCAGCTCCATCAATCACCTACAAACCATTTTTAGCAAAATAAAAAAAAATCACCTCAGGTGGAATAAATGACCACCATTGATCTTTCACTCCAGCTATTTAACTCACTGGAAACACATTTTTGAAACAAATAAAACATTTCAACTCAAATGGCTTAATGAACCATGAAGAATCTTTCAACCAGGCTCCATAGACCAGCTGGAGCAAGTTTTTGGTGAAAACTAAAAATACCACCTCAAGTGGCCTAAATAACCTCCACAGACCTTTCACCCCAGATTCATATCACCTGGAACAAATTTTAGGAAAAACTAAAATCTCCTTAGGTGGCCTAAATGACCACTGCAGATCTTTTACTCTGGATACAATAATTAACTGGATCCCAGTTTTGGGAAAAATACAAGTATCACCACAGGTTGACAAACAACAACCTCAGACCTTTCACACCAGCTCCTTTAATCACTTGCAACCCACTTTTTAAGAAACTAAAAATTTCACCTCAGCTCCAGATATCACCTGGAATCTATTGTTTGCAAAAATAAAAATTTCACTTCAGGTGGCTTAAACAAATATCGTAGACTTTTCACAATAACTCCATAGATCACCTGTAACCCATTTTTGGCAAAAATGAAATTATCACTTCAGGTGGCCTAAATGACCACCACCTACATTTAACCTCAGGTGGCCTAAATGATGCTGCTTACCTATTACAACAATCCTATAAATCACCTGAAATGCATTTTTGGCAAAAAATAAATATATAACCTCAGATGGCCTAAACGACAACCTCACACCTTTCACCCCAGCTCCATAAATTACCTGCAGCCCATTTTCAGCAAATATATAAATTTCACCTCAGGTGGCCTAAACAACCACTGAGGAACTTTGAAACTGACTCCATAGATCACCTGAAACCCATTTATGGAAAACAATAAAAAAAATTACCTCCTGTGGCATTAATGATCTTTTACCCTTACTCCATACATAACTTGGAACCCATTTTTGGTACAAAAATAACAATATTACCTTGGGTCACCTAAATGACCATTGCATATCATTCACCCTGGCTCAATAGATCACCTGGTACTATTTTTGGCAAAAATAAAAATAACACCCTGGTGGCCTAAATGACCACAGCAGATCTTTTACTCCAGATCCATAAATTACCTGGAACCCATTTTTGGTAAAATTAAAAAAGTCACATCATTTGTCCAAAACAAACACCTCAGACCCTTCACAATGTTTCCATTGATCACCTTGAACCCAGTTTTGGCAAAAATAAAAAATTCAGCTCAGGTGGCCTAAACGACCACCTCGTACCATTCACCCTATCTCCACAGATCTGTGTCTACTGCTAGCTACTCTAGACCTATGTAACACTGATGTACTGTGATTTCACTGTATCTATTCTTTGACCTATGTAACCCCAGGTCGCATCTGGAAACGAGCGGGCCCCGCTCAGAATGCTTATCTGGTAAATCTCTTAAATAAATAAAAAAATAAATAAATAAATAAAATATCACCCCTTGTGTCCTAAAGGTTCACTGTGGAGCTTTTACTGCAGCTCCATACATCACCTGGATCCTATTTTTGGCAAAAAAATGTATCTCACCTAAGGTCATTACTTAACTTACACCTTGGGCATGTTAGTGCATTTGATATGTAGGCAGGCTATAACATATTAAACGAACCTCTGAGTTCTCTATATTTTATTTTCTGTACTGTATTTGGAGCCCTGCTATAGGAAGCAGGAAGAGGGTGCTGTAGTCCTGTGGGAGTGAGTAGAGGACAACAATTAAGTGCTAGTTCTCTGCTTTTTAAAACGGAGTCCAACAACCCTTTGCCTTGGTCACACATGAGAGGCTGACACGGGGAGAAGGGATTAAAACCTAGTATTTTAAAAATAAAAAATTGGTTACCTGTGTTATGGTGCCTCTGACCCCAATTAGATCTGCTATATAGCTCAGCCACACTGCAAGCGGGGTGAGTGTGAATGGGGCGTGCGGTCGATGCACGCAGAAACACGCACAGAGACAAGCGCATTCTTGCACATGTCGGCTGTGTCAGCTGTTATCAGTTGATAATCGGAAAATAAACTATATAAAAGTGAGTATGAAATAGCAAGCATGTTGAGGTGTATTCAGTGTGGGATGTTTAAGATGGGGGAAGAAGCTGCAGATTATGTGTGCAGCCACTAGTGACTTCTACAGCACCTGTGTACTTCACAGATCACACTGTACTGTATCTTCCCTACCATTAAATATACTGTTGATATCATATTATCTGTCTGTGTTATGTTTACTCACTGACCCCCCCTGGGTTAGTGTCTCAGTGATGTTGCTCCTGTGCTCAATGGCCTGCCTCTCAAGTTTTACCAAAATAGGTTCCAGGTAATTTATGGATCTGGAGTAAAAGATCTGCAGTTGTCATTTAGGCCACCAGAGGTGATATTTTTATTTTACTAAACATTGGTTCCATGTTATATATGGAGCAAGGGTAAAAGGTCATTTATGCCACCTGAGATTATATTTTAATTTTTTGCCAACATTGAGTTACAGGTGATACATGGAGCCAGATTCAGAGTTACTCTGTGATTGTTTAAGACACCTGAAGTGAAATTTATAGATTTGCTGAAATGGGTTGCAGGTGATTTATGGAATTGGGGTGAAAGGTCTGAGGTTGCCATTTTGGCCACCTGAAGTGATTTTTTTTTTTTTGCTAAAAATGCATTTCAGGTGATTTATGGGATTGGGGTAAAAGGCAGGCAGTGGTCATTTAGGCCACCTTAGGTGATTATTTTATTTTTGCCAAAAATGCATTCCAGGTGATTTATGGAGTCATTGTGAAAAGTACACACTGGTTGTTTAAGCCACCTGAGGTGAAATTCTTATTTTTGCCAAAACTGTGTTCAAGGTGATCTATGGAAACATTGTGAAAGGTATGAGGAGTTTGTTTTGGAGACCTGATGTGACATTGTTATTTTTACAAATATGGGTTCCAGGTAATTTATGGATTTGGAGTAAAAGATCTGCAGTGGTCTTTTAGGCCACCAGAGGTAATGTTTTTATTTTTATGAAAACTTGGTTCCATCTGATTTATGGAGCCAAAGTGATTGGTCTGTGGTAGTCATTTAGGCCACCTGGGGTGATATTTTTATTCATTTTTTGGCCAGTAATTGGTTGCAGGTAGTTTATGGTGCCTGGATAAAAGGTCTGCAGTGGACCTTTAGGCCACCAGGGGTGATATTTTTATTTTTGCCAAAAACGATTCCAGGTGATCTATGGAGCAAGGGAGTATGCAGTGGTCATTTAGGCCACCTGAGGTAATATTTTTATTTTTTACCAAAAATGGGTTCTAGATTATTTATGGAGCTGGGGTGAAAGGTCTGCAGTGGACATTTACGCTACCTGATGTGAGATGTATATATTTTTGCTAAAAATGGGTTTCAGGTGATTTATGGGATTGAGGTAAAAAGTAGACAGTGGTAATTTAGGCCACCTGAGGTTAAGGTAGGTGGTAGTCATTTAGACCACCTTGGGTAATATTTGTATTTTTGACAAAAATGTGTTCCAGGTGATCTATGGAGTCATTGTGAAAAGTCAACGACAGTTGTTTAAGTCACCTGAGGTAAAATCTTTATTTTTGCAAACAATTGAGTTCAGGTGACAGCTGGAGCTGAGGTGAAAAGTCCATGGTGGTCATTTAAGCCACCTGAGGTAATATTTCATATTTTTGCCAAGAAATGGTTTAAAGGTATTTATGAAGTAGGTGTAAAAAGTCCTGTGTGGTCATTTAGGTCACCAGAGGTGATATTATTTTTTTTCCAAAAATAGGTTCCAGGTGAGTTATGGCACTGCAGTGAAAGGTCCACAGTGAACTTTTATAACCAAAGAGGTGATTTTTTTAATTTGTTGCCAAAAACGGGTTCCAGGTAATCTGTGGAGATAGGGTGCTCATTTAGGCCACCTGGGTTGAAATTTTTATTTTTGCAAACCATGGATTACAGGTGATGTCTGGAGATGAGGGGAAATGTCCATGGTGGTCATTTAAGCCACCTGAGGTTATATTTCTTATTTTTGCCAAAATTGGTTTCAAGGTGATATTATGCAGTAAAAAGTCCAGTGTGGATATTTAGGGAACCTATTTCTTTACCAAAAATAGCTTCCAGTTAAATCATGGCACTGGGGTAAAAGGTCCACAGTGAATGTTTAAGACATAAGGGGTGACATTTAATTTTTTTTTTTTTTTGCCAAAAATGGGTTCTAAGTAATCTGTGGAGTCAGGGGGAATGCTACAAGGTGGTTGTTTAGTCCACCTGACATGACGTTTTAATTTTTGCCAAAACTGTGTTCAAGGTGATCTATGGAAACATTGTGAAAGGTCTGAGGAGTTTGTTTTGTACACCTGATTTGACATTTTAATTTTTACCAAAAATGGGTTCCAGGTAATTTATGGATTTGGAGTAAAAGAGCTGCAGTGACCATTTATGCCACCAGATGTAATGTTTTTATTTTGACTAAAAAAAATTCCAGGTGATTTATGGTGCTGAGTAGAAAGGTCTGCAATAGTCATTTAGGCCACCAGGGGTGATATTTTAATTTTGCAAACAGTGGATTCCAGGTGATTTCTGGAGCTGAGGTGAAATGTCCACAGTGGTCATTTTAGCCATGTGAGGTGATATTTTTAGTTTTTTAAAAAGTGGGTTGCAGGTGAATAATGGAGCTGGTGTGAAAGGTCTGAGGTTGTTGTTTGGCCACCTGAGGTGATATCTGTATGTTTCCCAAAACTGGGATCCAGGTAATTGATGTATCCAGAGTAAAAGATCTGCAGTGGTCACTTGGGCCACTTGAGATGTTTTTTTCTTTTTGCTAAAGTTTGTTCCAGGTGATATGAATCTGGGGTAAAAGGTCTTTGGACGTCACTTAGGCCACATGAGGTGATATTTTTAGATTTTGCCAAAAAACATGCTGCAGCTGATCTATGGAGAATGATTTAAACTTTCTTCATGGTTCTTTAAGCCACCAGAGTTGAAATATTTTATTTTTTTTTTCGAAAATGGGTTTTTGGTGAGTTAAATAGCTGGTGTGAAAGATCAATGGAGGTCGTTTATTCCAACTGAGTTTTTTTTTTATTTTTACCAAAAATGATTTCTAGGTGATTGATGGAGCTGGTGTAAAATGTCCAAAGAGGTCACTGAGGCCACCAGGTTTGCTATTTTTATTTTTGCCAAAAATGGGTACCAGGTGATCTATGGAGTGAATGTGATGCAGTGAACATTTAGGTCACCTGGGGTGAAATTTTTATTTTTGCACAAAATGGGTTCCAGGTGACTTATGGAGCAGGAATGAAAGATCTGTGGTTTACATTTATGCTACCTGATGTCATATATTTATTTTTGGCAAAAACAGGTTTCAGGTGATTTGTGGAGTAAAAGGTAGGCAGTGTTCATTTAGGTCACCTGAGGTAATATTTTTATTTTTGCCAAAAATGGGTTGCAGGTGATCTATGGAGTCATTGTGAAAAGTCCACAAGGGTTGTTTAAGTCACCTGTGGGGAAATTTTAATTTTTGCAAAAAATAAATTCCAGGTGATATCTGGAGCTGAGGTGAAATATTCATGGTGGTCATTTAAGCCACCTGAGGTGATATTTCTTATTTGAAATACACATTAGGGGGACCACTAGACTACCAGAGAATTTGAGATAGTTATCTATTTAATCATAATGGAGGGCTGCTAGACTACCATGGATGTTGAAAATATTTTTTGTATTCAGATGGCACAGAATGAAGCAAAACACACCCTCATTTAACTTTCTAGGGCACTCCTGGGCTGAGAAAATTTATTTTTAAATCTGGCCATATCATTCCTCACTCAAGATGCATGACGATGATCAAGAAATCTCGCAATCAAAGAATCTGCAGGCTCTTGATGGAAGATTGTTAATGGACCACAAACTAAGATTTGAAAAGCTCAGAACTCTATTTTTAGACCAATTTGGATCAAACAAAAGGCACGGCGCAATAGATCAGCGTCCCCTGAATAAAACCCATCCAAGTTTTACTTCAGAAGTGATCCATGAGCTGGGATATTTGTGTTTTTCCAATCCGAAAATGAAAAACAAGATGGTGGACCTCACGATCAAAGAATTAAAAAAATTCTCAGGGACTAAGATTCTTAAACTGTGAGGCTGCAAATTCTTTGATTGCCAGGTGGGATGAGATGGCCAGAACCCCATTCTTTGTTCACAAAACATACATATAAATTTTCCCATTAACTTATAATGGGAACTTAAAAGTGGCATAAACTTTGAATGCCTTAATATGTGTTCACCAAACAAATAGAAGCATGTTTGGCCACCAAACCTCTTTCAAACATATCATCTCTCTGAGCAGCAGGCCACACAATGGCTGTGCAGGGCCACGTCCAAAATCCTAAAAGCTGGCTCCAAAAATGGATAATTTTGCATTTTTCAGCTTTTTCATATGCAAAGCCCGTAAGTCCATGTGAAATACAATTTGGCTAATCAAGATAACTACCATGCCCCAGCGCACATACCTAATTTCATGCAAATCCTTTGAATGGGTCCAAAGTTATTAATGTGCAAACTTTTGAGTTTAACATAGAAGTGACCACTGAACCCTAACAATAATGGGTTCCAGGTGATTTATGGAGCCTGGACAAAAGGTCTGCAGTGGACCTTTAGGCCACCAGGGGTGATATTTTCATTTTTGCCAAAAATGGTTTCAGGTGATCTATTTAGCCAGGGTGAATGGTATGCAGTGGTCATTTAGGCCACCTGAGGTAATATTTTCATTTTTACCAAAATCGGGTTCCAGGTTATCTACGGAGCAAGGGTAAAAGGTCATTTATGCCATCTGAGGTGATATTTTTACTTTTTACCAAAAATGGGTTTCACCTGACAGACAGGCAGGTTTACCAAAAAGTGGTTCCAGGTGAGTTATGAAGTAGGGATGAAGAGACTGCAGTGGTCATTTATGATACCTGAGATAATATTTTTTATTTCTTGCCAAAAATGGGTTTCAGGTTCAAAGTTCCTTGGTGGTTGTTTAGGTCACCTGAGATAAATTGTTTATTTGTTCCAAAAATGAGTTCCAGGTGAGTTATAGAGCTGGGGTGAAATGTTAGCGGTGGTCATTAAGGCCACCTCAGTTGATATTTGTAATTTTTGCCAAAAATGGTTTTCATGTGATTTTTGGATCCAGTGTAAAAAGTTCAAAGTAGTCATTAAAGCAATATTTTTTTTACCAAAAGATGGGTTCCAGTTTATTTATGGAGCTGGAGAAAAAGGTCCATAGTAGACCTATGAGCCAACAGAAGGGAATATTATTATTTTGCCAAAAATGGGTTCCAGGTGATATATGGAGCCAGGCTGTATGGTACACGGTGGTCATTTAGGACACCTTAGGTGAAATTTATATATTTGCCAAAAATGGGTTCCAGATTATTTATGGGATTGAGGTAAAACATAGGCAGTGGTCATTTAGGTCACCTTAGGTTAATTGTAGGTGGTGGTACATTAGACCACCTTAGGTAATATTAGTATCTTTGCCAAAAATGGGTTCCAGGTTATCTATGGAGTCAGTGTGAAAACTCCAAGATAGTTCCTTAAGTAACCTGAGGTAAAATTTGTATTTTTGCAAACAATGGAGTCCATGTGATAGCTTGAGCTGAGGTGAAATCTCTATGGTGGTCGTTTAAGCCACTTGAAATGATATTTCTTATTTTTGACAAAACATGGTTTCAAGGTGAGTTATGGAGTTGGTGTAAAAGTCCAGTGTGGTCATTTGGGCCACTTGAGGTGAAATTCATTTTTTTGCCAAAATTGGGTTCAAGGTGATCTATTCAAAGATTGTGAAAGGTCTGAGGTGTTTGTTTTGGGCACCAGATGTGAATTTTTAATTTTTTACCCAAAAAAGGGTTCCATGTAATTTATGGATCTGGAGTAAAAGATCTGCTGTGGTCATTTAGGACACCAGAGTTGATATTTTTATTTTTACTAAAAATTGGTTCCAGGTGGTTTATGGAGCCGAGGTGAAAGGTCTTCGGTGGTCATTTAGGCCACCTGGGGTGACATTTGCATTCACTGGATGCTAGAAATATGTTCCAGATGATTTATAGCACCTGGATAAAAGGTCTGCAGTGGACCTTTATGCCACCAGGGGTGATATTTTCATTATTGCCAACAATGGCTCCAGGTGATCTATTGAGCCAGGATGAATGGTATGCAGTGGTCATTTAGGCCACCTGAGGTAATATTTTCATTTTTACCAAAAATGGGTTCCTGGTTATGTATGGAACAAGGATAAAAGGTCATTTATGCCACCTGAGGTGATATTCTTATTTTTTGACATAAATGGGTTTCAGGTGATCTATGGAGCCAGATTCAAAATTCCTCAGTGGTTGTTCAGGCCACCTGAGGAGAAATTTACATATTTGCTGAACATTTGTTGAAGGTGATTTATGAAGCTGGGGCAAAAGGTCTGAGGTTGTAGTTTAGGCCAGCTGATGTGATATATTTATTTTTGCCAAAAAGGCAATTCAGGTGATTCATGGGGTAAAAGGAAGGCAGTGGTTACTTGGGCCACCTGGGGTTATAATTGTATTTTTGTATTTTTGCCAAAAATGGGTTCCAGGTAATTCATGGATCCAGAGTAAAAGATCTGTAGGGGTCATTTAGGCTAGGAGAGGTGATATTTTTATTTTTCCCAGAAATTGGCTCCAGATGATATTTTGGAGTCAGGGTGAAAGGTTTGCAGAGGACCTTTAGGCAACCATTGACAATATATTTATTTTTTTGCCAAAAACAGGTTCCATGTGATCTATGGAGCCAGATTCAAACTTCCTCGGTGGTTGTTTAGGTCACCTGATGTGAAATGTTCATTTAATTTCCAAAAATGAGTTCCAGGTGAGTTATAAATCTGGGTTGAAAGGTC
This sequence comes from Neoceratodus forsteri, assembly GCA_016271365.2. Lineage (NCBI taxonomy): Eukaryota > Metazoa > Chordata > Ceratodontiformes > Ceratodontidae > Neoceratodus > Neoceratodus forsteri. The sequence goes on from CM028130.1 coordinate 1,586,575,134, forward strand.
AGGAGTGGTCGTTAAGGCCTCCTAAGTTGACATTTTTTGTTTTGCCAAAAATGGTTTTCATGTGAGTTTTGTAGCCAGTGTAAAAAGTTCGAAGTAGTCATTTAGGCAATATTATTATTTGTTTGCCAAAAATTTTGTGTTCCAGTTTATTTATGGAGCTGGGGAAAATGTCTGTAGTAGAACTATGGGTCAGCAGGAATGATATCACCTCAGGAGGCTTAAATAACCACTGCAGTCCCTTACCACTGCTTCATAACTCATCTGGAACCACTTTTTGGTAAACATAAAAATACAAAGTTTCCATTAAGCACCTGGAACCCATTTTTGGCAAAAACAAAAATATAAAATAAGGAGCCCAAATGTGCACTGTGGCTTTTTCAACCCAGTTTCTTTAATCACCTGTAACCTATTTTTGGAAAAAACTAAAAATATCACCACAGGTGGCCTCAATGACATCCACAGACATTTTACCGCAAGTACATAAATTACCTATAACCCATTATGACAAAAATATATATCACCTCAGGTGGCCTAAATGACCACCACGTACCATTCCCCCTGCCTGCATAGATCTCCTGGCACCCATTTTTGCCAACAATGATAATATCTTCCCTGGTTACCTAAACGTCCTCTGTAGACCTTTCACCCTTTCTCCATAAATCACCTGGAACCAATTTCTCTTAAAACTAAAAAATATCACCTCTCCTGGCCTAAATGGCCACTACAGATCTTTCATTCTGGATCCATAAATTACCAGGAACATATTTATGGCAAAAATACAAATATCACCTCAGGTGGCCAAAACGACAACCTCAGATCTTTTACACTGACTCTATTACTCACTTACAACCCACATTTTTAAAAACTGAAAATATCACCTCAGGTGTCTTAAACAGTTGCCATGGACCTTTCATCCAAACTATAGATCTCAGCTGGAACTGATTTTTTACAAAAATAAAAAGTTCACCTAAGGTGGCTTAAGCAACCACTGTGGGCCTTTCACAATGACTCCATAGATCAACTGGAACCCATTTCTGGCAAAATTAAAAATATCACCTCAGGTGGCCTAAATGACCACCGCCTATGATTTACCCAAACCCCATAAATCATCTGAAACCCATTTTTGGCAAAAATGCATATATCATATCAGGTAGCATCAATGTAAAAAACACATCTTTCACCCCTGCTCCATAAATCAACTGGAACCCATTTTTTTGTAATTTATGAAGCCAGGGTAGATTGTAGGAGGTGATCATTTTGGTCACCATGGCCCTTTTTCAAGGGCTCCATCAAACTCCTGGAAACAATTTCTAGCAACAATAAAAAATATTTCCTCAGGTGGCTGAAAGGACCACTGTGGACCTTTTACCCAGGCTCTGTAAATCACCTGGAACCCATTTTTGGCAAAAATGAAAATATCAATTCAAGAGGCCTAAAGGACCACAGTGGATGTTTTACCCTGTCTCCATAAAGCGTCTTTATCCATGTTGGACAAAAATAAAAATATCACTTCAGGTGTCATAAATGACCACCATGGCCCTTTTTCAAGGGCTCCATCAAACTCCTGGAAACAATTTCTAGCAACAATAAAAAATATTTCCTCAGGTGGCTGAAAGGACCACTGTGAACCTTTCACCCTGGGTCCATAAATCATCTGGAACCCATTTTTGGAAAAAATACATACATCACAGCAGGGTAGCATCAATGTAAAAAACACATCTTTCACCCCTGCTCCATAAATCAACTGGAACCCATTTTTTTTTTAATTTATGAAGCCATGGTAGATTGTAGGAAGTGATCATTTAGGTCACCAGAGGTGATATTTTTTTTGGCCACAAATGGGTTTCAGTTGCTTAATGGAGATAATGTGAACAATCTATGGTGGCCATTTAGACCACCTTATGTGATATTGTTAATTTTGTCAGAATTCTATTTGTGGTGGTTCATGGAGTCAGGGTAAAAGGTCAGCTGTGGACATTTAGACCACCTGGGTAATACTTTTATTTTTGTAGAAAAATGTGTGCCTTGTAATTTATGGAGCCAGAATGAATGTTCTGCAGAGCACTTGCAAAAATAAATATATTACCTCTGGTGGCCTAAAGGACCACTGTGAACCTTTAACCCAGGCTCTGTAAATCACCTGGAACCTATTTTTGGCAAAAATGAAAATATCAATTCAAGAGGCCTAAAGGACCACAGTGGATGTTTTACCCTGTCTCCATAAAGCTCCTTTATCCATTTTGGACAAAAATAAAAATATCACTTCAGGTGTCATAAATGACCACCATGACCCTTTTTCAAGGGCTCCATCAAACTTCTGGAAACAATTTCTAGCAACAATAAAAAATATTTCCTCAGGTGGCCAAAAGGACCACTGTGAACCTTTCACCCTGGGTCCATAAATCATCTGGAACCCATTTTTGGAAAAAATGAAAATAACTTCTCAGGTGGCTTAAATCACCACTGCAGACATTTCACCCAGCTCCATAAATCATCTGAAACTCATTTTTGGCAAAAACAAAACTTTCTCATTTCAGGGGCCTAAATAACCATTGTTGACCTTTTATAATGACACCACAGATCATCTGGTACCCTGTTTTTTTTTCCAAAAATATAAATATCACCTCAGGTGGCCTACATGACCTTTTATCCTACATCCATAAATAACCTGGAACCAATTTTTGGCAAAAATACAAATATAACCTCAGTTGGGTTAAATGGCTAATGCTGACTTTTAACCTCAAGAAGCATAAAACATCACTGCAGACCTTTCACTTTGCCTCCATAAATCACCTTGAACCCATTTTTGGCAAAATTAAAAATGTCACCTCAGGTGGCTTAAACAACCATCATTGACTTTTCACAATGGCTCCATAGATCACCTGGAACCCATTTTTGGCAAAAATAAAAAATATTGCCTCAGGTGGCCTAAATGACTACGGTACCTTTAACCTCAAGTGACCTAAATGACCACTGCCTACACTTTACCCCAATCACATAAATCACCTAAAATTCTTTTTTGGGCAAAAATAAATATATCACATCAGGTAGTATAAAAGCCCACTGCAGACCTCTCACCCCTGCTCCATAAATGCCCTGGAACCCATTTTTGGCAAAAATGAATATAGCATCCCTGCAGACCATTCCCCTTGACTATATAAATCAACTGGAACCAATTTCTGATAAAAATAAAAATATTACTTCTCCTGGCCTAAATGGCCACTGCAGACATTTTACTCTGAATCCATAAATTACCTGGAACCCATTTTTAGCAAAAATACAAATATCACCTCAGGTGGCCTAAATGACAACCTCAGAATTTTTACACCAGCTCCATTAGTTACATACAACCCACTTTTGGAAAAACTGAAAATATCACCTCAGGTGTCTTAAACGGCTGCCATGGACCATTCACCCAAACTATAGATATCAACTGGAACCGATTTTATGCATAAATAAAAATGTCATCTCAGATGGCTTAAACAACCACTGCAACCTTTCGCAATGAGTCCATACATCACCTGGAACCTATTTGTGGCAAAAATAAAAATATTACCACTGCTGGCCTATATGACCACTGCCTACCTTTTATCACCTGAAACCTGTTTTTGCCAAAAATAAATATATGACATCAGGTAGCATAAATGTAAACCACAGATCCTTCACTCAGGCTCCATAAGTCACTTGGAACCCATTTTCTGCAAAAATAAAAATTTCAGCCCAGGTGACCTCAATGACCACTTTGGATGTTTTACACCAGCTCCATCAATCACCTAGAAAACATTTTTTGGCAAAATTAAAAAAAAAATACCTCAGGTGGAATAAACAGCCACTGTTGATCTTTCACTCCAGCTATTTAACTCACCAAAAACCCATTTTTGAAACAAATAAAAAAATTCTACTCAGGTGGCTTAAAGAACAATGAAGAAACTTTCAATCAGGCTCCATAGATCAGCTGGAGTATGTTTTTGGCAAAAACTAAAAATATCACCTCATGTGGCCTTCATGACCTCCACAGACCTTTTACCCCAGATTCATGTCACCTGGAACAAATTTTATCAAAAAGAGAAATTAACTTAGGTGGCCTAAAAGACCACTGCAGATCTTTTACTCTGGATACATTTATCCCAGTTTTGGGAAAAATACAAATATCACCTCAGATGGCCAAATAACAACCTCAGACCTTTCACACCGGCTCGATTAATCAACTGCTGCCCACTTTTTAAAAACTAAAAATATCACCTCACGTGGCTTAAACAACCACTGTGGACATTTCACCTCTGCTCCAGATATCATCTGGAATCAGCAATTTTCAAAAATAAAAATTTCACTTCAGGTGGCTTAAACAACGATTGTGGATTTTTCACAATTACTCCATAGATCACCTGGAACCCTTTTTTGGTAAAAAGGAAAACATCACTTCAGATGGCCTAAACGACCACTGCCTACCTTTTACCCCAATCATATCAATCACCTGAAATGCATTTTTGGCAAAAATAAATATATCACCTCAGGTGGCCTAAGCAACCACTGAGGAACTTTGAATCTGCCCCCATAGATCACCTGAAACCCATTTATGGCAACAAATAAAAGTATCACCTCAGGTAGCATAAATTACCTTTTTCCCTTGCTCCATACATAACCTGGAACCCATTTTTGGTAAAAATAAAAAATATTACCTCAGGTGGCCTAAATGACCACTGCATACAATTTACCCTTGTTCCATAGATCACCTGGAACCATTTTTAGCAAAAATGAAAATATCACCCCTGGTGGTCTAAAGGTCCACTGCAGACCTTTTATCCAGGCACCATAAATTACGTAGAACCAATTACTGGCAAAAAAATGAATAAAAATATCACTGCAGGTGGCCTAAATGACTACCAGAGACCATTTACCTTGGCTCCATAAATCACCTGGAACCAAGTTTTAGTAAAAATAAAAAGATTACCTCTGGTGGCCTAAATGACTGCTACAGATCTTTTACTCCAAATCCATAAATTACCTGGAACCCATTTTTGTAAAAATAACAATGCCACATCAGGTGTCCAAAACAAACTCCTCAGACCTTTCACAATGTTTCCATAGATCACCTTGAACACAGCTTTGGCAAAAATAAGAATTTCACCTCAGGTGGCCTAAATGATCACATTGTACCATTCACCCAAGCTCCACAGATTACCTGGAACCCATTTTTGGCAAAAAATAAAAATATCACCCCTTGTGTCTTAAAAGTTCACTATGGACCTTCTACCCCAGCACTATAAATCAACTGGAACCTATTTTTGGTAAAGAAATGATATCACCTCAGTTGGCCTAAATGACCACACTGGACTTATTACTACATAATATCACCTTGAAACTATTGTTGGCAAAAATAAGAAATATCACCTCTGGTGGGTTAAACGACCACCATGGATATTTCACCTCAACTCCAGATATCACCTGGAATTCATTTTTTTACATAAATAAAAATTTTCCCTCAGGTGACTTAAACAACCATTGTGGACTTTTCACAATGACTCCATAAAATAAAAATATTACCTCAGGTGATCTAAATGGTCACCACCTACCTTTAACCTCAGGTGGCCTAAAAGATCACAGCCTGCCTTTTACCTTAATCCCATAAATTGCCTAAAACTCATTTATGGCAAAAATAAATATATCACATCAGGTAGCGTAAATGTCCATTGCAGACCATTCACCCCAGCTCCATAAATGATCTAGAACCCATTTTTGACAAAGATATAAATTTCACCTAAGGTGTCCTAAATGACCAGTGTGTACCATTTAGCCTGGATCCCTAGATCTTCTAGAACCCACTTTTTGGAAAAATAAAAACATCACTCCTGTTGGCCCATAGTTCTACAATGGACCTTTTTCCCCAGCTCCATAAATAAACTGGAACCCAAATTTTTGGCAAACAAATAATAATATTGCCTAAATGACTTCTTTGAACTTTTAACACTGGCTACAAAACTCACATGAAAACCATTTTTGGCAAAACAAATCAACTTAAGTGGCCATAACAACCACTTCTGACCTTTCACCACAGCTTTATAGCAAACCTGGAACTCATTTTTGGAAATCAAATGAACATGTCACATCAGGTGACCTAAATAACCACTGAGGAACTTTCAACCTGGCAACATTTGTTTTTTTTATTTTATTTATCAAGTCTAGGATTACAAATACCTTTGAGCCATGGCTCTTTGACCACTGATCTTCTAGAACCCATTTTTGGAAAAAATTAAAAATATCATCCCTGATTGCTTAAAGGTCCTCAGCAGACCTTTTACCCTGGCTACATAAATCACCTGGAGCCAATTTCAGGTAAAAATAAAAATATCACCTCTCTTGGCCTAAAAGACCACTGCAGGTCTTCTACTCTGGATCCATGAATTACCTGGAACCCATTTTTGGCAAAAATACAATTGTCACCTTAGGTGGCCTAATGATCACCATCTGCCTTTAACCTCAGGTGGAGTAAATGACCAGTGCCAACATTTTACCCCAATCCCATGAATCACCTGAATTGCATTTTTTGCAAAAATAATGATATCACCTCAGCTATCCTAAACTACAACCTCAGACCTTTCACCCCAGCTCCATAAATCATCTGGAACCCATTTTCGGCAAATATATAAATTTCACCTCAGGTGGCCTAAACAACTACTGAGGTACATTGAATCCAGCTCCAAAGATCACCTGAAACCCATTATGGCAAAAAATGAAAATATCACCTCAGGTGGCCTAAACAACCACCTCGTACCATTCACCCTGGCTCCACAGATTACCTGGAACCCATTTTTTGCAAAAAATACAAATATCACCCATTGGGCCAGATATTCAAAACTTTGCCCCAGGGCAAAATTACCACTGCCCGGCGGGCAAACTTAGCCCGGAGCACAGAGCAAGCTATATTCAAAAGAAATAGCCCAGGACAAACAGCTTCCGAATATAGCATGGTAATGAGGCCATGCAAACTGGGCTGAGAGTGCAGGGCAAACATAGCCCTGGAATAAGACAGCACTGAATAAAGCAACCAGGAAGTGCAACCCACAACAACAACACAGTACACAGCAACGTGAGGGCAGGTACAGATGAACTACATGGCCAATGTGTGTGCCAGCAAATGCATGGACTCAGTACAGCTGCAGGAAGCAGCAGATGTGAAAGAACAATGGTCAAAACTGTATAATATTCCCCGTACCGTTAGCGCCACGTTAACACATTAACGCGGCATTAGCATGGAGCTAAGCAGTTAGCCTGGAGCAAACACATTTGCCCGGAGCTAAAATGTGCCAGATTCAAAAGAGCCATGCAAATGAGCCTACTTAGCTAGTCTCTGGGCAAACAACTGGATTAGTATCTCATTATACCCTGATTTGCATGCAGTTTGCCCAGTGTTACTGCAGGGTCCCACAGAGCCACCTGTAGGTCAGTCTGGAAGTACAGGGGCTGACCAGGTCCAACAGCAGCTCCACCTGTAGGGCAGTCTGGCAGTGCATGATGATAGCTGCAGGCTACATGTAAACAGTACAGCATAGCATAGCATATTGTACCCCAGGGGACAAGACAGCATAGGCACAGGTGGTGGTGGTGCTGCATGCAACTGCCACACTGTAGGGCATGCTACAGTGCACAGCAGGAAACTACAGTAGCAAAGGGGGCCAGTGGTGTGTGGACACAGCAATGCCTATGGTGTGTAGGGCAGTGATAATGAGCTGCACTATTCACAGTGAGAGGTCCAACCTGCGGATGTTTACTGACACTGGACATTACTGTTACGATGTTGTGTGACCCACAGATGCTGCACCTGTGGCATGGATGCTCACAGTGACATGTACATTTCTGGCTTTGTGTGTTATGGCAGTTGTACAGCTGTGTGGTATGTGGCCGGGGGGGCATATATTATCTGAAAGGCACACTGGTGTTGGGGTATTCCCAATACTGGCCCATGTACACTGCATGATGTGTCCCAGCTTTGTGGCCACACCTGGTCTGTAGCACAGCCTCACCACCCATACATGCTCCCCTCAGCATCCTCCATGCCCACAGTGCTGCATGTTTGTGCTGGCACCTGTTGGTGTCCACGGAAGTGCAGTCTGCAGGTGTGTGCTGTATGGTCACACTGCCATGCTGTCCACTGGTGGCAGGGTCACCACTTACTGCCTGGCATGGCTGGGACTGGTGGCAGATGATGGCATCGTTGTGATGCCATCAGTTAGCAGCATGCTTCCTCTATGTTTGGCTTTATCTATGTGTCATATTTGTTAGGGTCACACAAAATCCACGCTAAACCTGCGCAAACACTGTGCAAAGCCATAGTGTCACGCAAAGCTGATTGCCCAGGATTAAGACAAGCTTTTCTTAGGCAGTAATGTGCACCGTGCTAAGTGTCACACTAAGTCATGCAAAACCACATGCAAAACCGCTAGTCGCTGAATATAGCATTGTGCCTGTATTCATGTCAGTTTGCCCCTTTGCATACATTATAATTTTGCCTGGTGCTAATGCAGTTTGCCCGCGCTATTTGGCCTTTTGAATACAGCAGACCCGCGCTAATCCCACGCTAAACCTGCACAAACAGTTTTTGCCTGGTGCAAAGCTTTGAATATCTGGCCCCTTGTGTCTTAAAAGTTCACTCAGGACTTTTTTCCCAGTGCCATAAATCAACTGGAACCTATTTTTGGTAAAAAAAATAATATCACCTCAGGTGTCCTAAATTACCACACTGGAATTTTACTCCATAATATCACCTTGAAACCATTTTTGGAAAAGATAAGAACTACAACTTCAGGTGGTTTAAACGACCACCATGGACATTTCACCTCAGCTCCAGATATCACCTGGAATAAATAGTTTTCAAAAAAAATTCCACCTCAGGTGGCTTAAACAACCAGTGTCGACTTTTCACAATGACTCCATAAATCACCTGGAACCCATTTTTGGCAAAAATTAAATTATCACCTCAGGTGGCCTAATTGACTACCACCTATTTTTAACCTCAATTGGCCTAAATGACCACTGCCTATCTTTTAACCTAATCCCATAAATTACCTGAAATACATTTTTAGAAAAATAAATACATCACCTCAGGTGGCTTAAATGACAACCTCAGATCTTTCACCCCAACTCCATAAATCATCTGCAACCCATTTCAACAAGTATATAAATTTCACCTCAGGTGTCTTAAATGACCACTGAGGAACTTTGAATCTGGCTCCATTTATCACCTTGAAACCCAATGATGGCAAAAAATTAAAATATCACCTCAGGTGGCATAAATTACCTTTTACCCTTGCTCCATACATAACATGGAACCAGTTTTTAGTAAATATAAAAATATAACCTCAGGGGGCCTAAATGATCACTGCAGATCTTTTACTCCTCATCCATAAATTACCTGAAACCTATTTTGGTAAAACTTGAGAGGCAGGATCCATGCAAGGCCAGCTGGGCCATTAAGCACAGGAGCAGCATCATTGAGACACTAACCCAGGGTGGATGGTGAGTAAACATCACACAGACAGATAATATGATATTATCAGTTCCTGGTTGCCAAAATTTAACATTTAATGGTAGGGCAGATAAAGTACAGTGTGATTTGTGTAATACACAGCTGCTGTAGAAGTCACTAGTGTAAAGATGTGATGTGGTGCGGTGTGTGTGATGTGTGTTGACCACCACCATACCCCTCAACTGTACCACATTATGAGGAATGGTCCTCATTTTACATCCCAAAACCTCCCTGTTCCACATTGTGAGGACTTGTCCCACATTTACTTAACACGTTTACTATCGAGTTTTGCTTTAAAATGTTAACACATTTTAAAGCAAAACTCTATAGTAAACGATGCAAACAATATATCATTCAATTAATAACAGACATTCTGAACATAAATGCAAACATTGTAACAGTGTTCTGAGCTTCTGAGATAAAGTTTTGATTAAATGTTCCACATTTTGCTCAGTTATTCCGCATTTTGAGAGGCAATGTTCCACAGTTGGGGGACAAAAGGTTGAGAGGCAAGGCCACCACTCAGGTGTGCAGAGCAAACAGTTACGTAGACAAGTGTTGATCTTTCACTCCAGCTAGTTAACTCACCAAAAACCCATTTTGGAAAAAAATAAAAATTTCTCCTGAGGTTTCTTAAAAAATCACAAATAAATTTTCAACCAGACTCCATAGGTCACCTGGAGCATGTTTTTGGAAAAAGGAAAAAATATCACCTCATGTGGCCTAAATTACCTCCAGAGAGCTTTCACACCAGCTCCATCAATCACCTGCAAGCCACTTTTTCAAAAACTATAACTATCAACTGATATGGCTTAAATAACCACTGCTGACATTTCACCTCAGCTCCAGATATCTCCTGGACTCCATTGTTTACAAAAATAAGAAATCCACCTCAGATGGCTTAAACAACCATTGCAGGCTTTTCACAATGACTCCATAAATCATGTTTTTGGCAAAAATAAAATCATCACCTCAGGTAGCCTAAATGACCACGACTTACCTTTAAACTCAGGTGGCCTAAATGACCACTGCATACTTTTTACCCCAATCCCATAAATCACATAAAACATTTTTTGCAAAAATAAATATATAACCTCAGGTGGCCAAAATGATAACCTCAGACCTTTCATCCCAGCTCCATAAATCACCTGGAACCCATTTTCGGCAAATATATAAATTTCACCTCAGGTGGCCTAAACAGCCACTGAAGAACTTTGAATCTGGCTCCACAGGTCACCTGAAACCCATTGATTGCAAGGAATACAAATATCACCTCAGGTGACATAAAGGACCATTTACTCTTGCTCCATACATAACTTGGAACCCATTTTAGATAAAAAAATTAAAAATATTACTTCAGGTGGCCTAAATGACCACTGCATACCTTTCACCCTGGCTCATAGATCACCTGCAACCATTGTTGGCAAAAATGAGAATATCACCCATGGTAGCCTAAAGGTCCACTGCAGACCTTTTATCCTGGCTTCAGAAATCACCTGGAACCCATTTTTGGTAAAAATAAAACTGTCACATTAGGTGTCCAAAACAAACACTCAGACTATTCACAATGTTTCCAAAGAACACCTCTTTTTTAATTTAGATTTGTTGACCGGGTAAGTGCACTAGGCAAACCCTGCCTATTTTCTGACACGACCCGGGAAGGGGGATATAGATGAATGCCAATTGACTCTGAACCAGATTAAGCTGTTGGTGGTATTTTAGTGAATGGGGGAAATTTGGCCAGGCACTGGGGAAATTCCCCTACTCTGATGGAGTCCAAGATGGCAGAACCTCCTCTGCTTGCTGTGGAGGTGGCTGGAGAGACAGGAGACTTGGTCTCAACTCCTGTCTCTGGCTGTTTAGAGACCACAATGGTTGAGCTGGAGTCTGTGAAAGAGTCTATGCTACTGAATGCTTCCCTTCAGAAAGAACCTGTTGCTGAGTCATTGTCTCTTATGGATTTTTCAACTATGGATTGCTCTACCTCCTCAGAAGTTCCTGTATTGAATGCAACGTGTCTCACTGAAGCTGCTGTGAATAAGTGCATGTGTGATAATGGGAAGCGTCTGTCAGACGCTACATGTTGTTCTTCCACGATGAAACCTGCCTTGCAAACTAAATTACTGGCTGTTTTTCCTAACGCTACGGATACTACCTGCTCTTCTTCTCAAAGTGCCACAGATCTGTTTGAATTATTTATGGCTGCCCAGTCGGATCTGGTGTCTGCACCATCCTTGCCTGTAACGGCTGGAGCTCCATCTTCCCTATCACTACCGACCGCAATTTGCACCGCTTTGCAGATTGGTTTATCAGAGCCTCCCCCAGCAGAGCAATCCCTTTTGCTGCAACCTTTACAAAAAGAAGATTCCCCGATGGAGCCTACCTGGACTGTGGAAGCGGCATTGCGTGGTGCTGGTTGGATACAGGAACCCGGACTGAAACAATGGGTTTCCGGTCCGTCCCCAATTTGGTCCCCCTGTCCTGAGGATTTCCTGAATGCACAATAAGGTCGATCTGACACTCGGGACTCTGCAGACCCCTTGAGCTTACCATCGGATTTGGCTTTCACCCAGAATCCCATCTTAGCCCTCCTGCAAGAATCTGGGCCACAGGCCCCTTCTCTTCCTGGAGTTTCAGCTATTTCGGTCTTGGATTCTGTTGCTGTGGGTAAGTCGCCACCTAAGCAGGTGGGACACACTCATTCTTTTTCATCTCTGTTTCACACACAGGTCCTAGCTGCTAAAAGACATAATGCTGTTCGACTAATTTATAAGGGGGGACTACCTGACCCTCCGGACCGTGTGTTCGTGGCCCGGACCCTGTTGAAGGATTCAAATAAGTTTTTTTCTCACGAGACATATGCCCTCATTCATGTCTCTGGAGAATCCACATTTGATGTGAGTTTCCAGACATCTCATGGGTTGGATCGTTTTTGGACCAGATATCATGCATTAAAAAGTACTGCCTTATGGACTTCCTTTCAGGCTATACCCCTCTCGAAACCTGCCTTTAAGACCATCACGGTGATGTTCCGTAATGAGGGTGTAGATGTGTCTGATATTGTTTATTGGCTGGGACAATGTTGTAAGGTACAGGGCCAACCCGAGGCCATCCTGGATACGGAAAATATCTGGACAGGAGGCTGGAAGTTTAAGGTTCTGTTACGCACTAATGACTCTGGCCCAATTCACTTACCTAACTCCTTTTTTCTAGGTCATGACAGAGGGGTACTATTCTATCTGGGACAGCCAAAGGCCTGTTATAGATGTGGAGATCCCTCGCACCTGAGTAATGTTTGTGACAAGTTGAGATGTAATAATTGTGGGGTGTTAGAACATGTGGGAATACATTGCCAGAATAGTAGCAAATATAATCTGTGTGAAGAGCTTGGTCATACGTTCCAAACATGTCCCTGGTCTGCTCACGCCCAGGCAAATCATGATGGAGGAGTTGACCAACGCTTTGTGATTATGCAGGCACAGAAAGCATGGATTCGTAACACTACTGTTGTTTCATCTAAAGCCAAGATAACCCCTGCTCTGGCTGTCCATGCCCCCGTGTCTCCCCTGGTTACTACCCCTTTAACAGAACCTGTTGTTGAACTCCTGCTAGCTGTTGAACCCCCTGCACCCCCACATGCTGTACCTATGGTGTCACACTTGGACCACATTCCTGGCCCCAGTGCTATGCCACCTCCCAGTGAACTGGTTACTACTGTGCGACGATGGTCTACAAAGACTGGTCCTCTTTCTAAACCACCTGTAGTACCACAAACCATTGCCCTGTCTAACACTTATGAGATTCTCCAGTTGACTTCCGAAGACGCAGGTGGTGAGTCTGACTCTTCCTCATTGCGTCCCTCCTCCCTGATAGCATTACTGACCCGGACCCCAAACTGGGTACAGGTCTTTCACAAAAATGCAAGGTGAAGGTTAGGCTTAAAGGGAAGAATGTAGCTGGAAAGAGGAAATCTTGAGGTTAATTTACACTGTTTAATTGGTGACATGGCACCCTTTGTCTGCCACACTATTAATGTTAATAGCTTGAAAAGAGCAGAGAAGCGTAGAATATTGTTTTCTTTCCTACAATTTTTACCATTAGGCATTTTTTTATTGCAGGATACCAGGCTCCACACAATGCAGGACATTAGACTAGCGAAACATGACTGGCATTTGGGGCCTTCATTTTGGTCCATAGGCCAAGATCCCTGTTCGTGTCTGGGTATATTAGTGAATGTTCCGGATTTTCATTTACTAAAAATTGTATGATTTGGCTCCTGGTAGGCCTTAGTCCTAGATTTTGTTTTGGGTTCCTGCCCGTACTGAGTTGTAAATATTACGCCCAGTTAGACGGCTTGATACTTGCTTTCTTTGATTCGCCTTATTTGCATACTTCTTTCAAGTAGTGTTTTCTGGTGATTTTAATTTTTGGCCTTAGTCTCCTTGACAAAGTTCATTTGCCACCACAAAAAAATCTTTGTGATTCACATGAATTGGGTAACCTGATCGTGCTGCACATCTGACTGATGCTTATCTTTCCTTCACAAAGTTACATACTCCTACCTTTCAAAAGGTAAATTGGTGACTCGAATTGATTTTGTTTTTTTATCCCGTACATTACCGATTGGTTCGGCTCAGGTACAGGCAGTGGCCTTTTCAGATCACAAGGTGTTGTCGATTGATATAGGTCCAGTTACCCCTTTTAACAAAGGGCTGGGACTATGGAAATTCAACACATCTTTGTTGCAAGATATGAAGTTTCAGAATTTTTTTTTGTCTTTTATTTCGGCTCGTAAATCTGTATTTATTCTTTATGATGATCCCATAAGTTGGTGGATGGATACGAAACATGCTTTAATCATTTATTTAAAAACTTATAGTCGACAAAAGAGCAGGAAGGACTATTTGGACTATCTACAGAAAAGAGCTCATCTACAGTCCTTGCTTTCCATAGCATACGCGACGGGACAGAATTTATCCCCTCAGATTCAATCGACACGGAAAGACATGTTGCGTTTTCAGTCGAACAATCACAACAATTGTACCACCAACACAAATTTCATATGACTGGGCGAGGGATGTGGTGTGTCCTTTTGAGTCTAACTCTCGGCAAGTCTCACAAAAGACTGTGTTGTGTCTCGCCAATTCTGATGGTACGTTACGTGACACACGTCCTGAAATTCTGCAGATTGTAACCGATTATACAACTGCTCTATTTTCTCCCTCCAATGTAGTGTTAGAAGACCCAACACCCCTGTACAGGGACCTGGATATCCCACTCCCTACAGCAAAGAGTGTAGATATGGCTTGTGCTGTTTTGACAGAGACAGAGCTGTCCTCGGTGATTTCCTCATTGCCCTTGCGTAAAACTCCTGGCCTGGATGGTCTCCCGGCAGCTTTGAACAAAGTACTGAATGACCATTTACTCACTGAACTGACCACTGTATTTAATGCCCTATAGTGAGACTATACCTTTAGAATTTACTGAAGGTACTTTAATTTATATTTACAGACAAAAAGGCGACATTCACCTTTTGGAGGATTGGCGCCCTCTCTGCATGCTTAATACTGATTTCAAATTATTAATGAAAATCATTGCGAGACGTTTAACAAGAATTGGGGAAGTGGTTCTGCACCTGGACCAATCCTGCTCATTACCCACGAGATGAATCTCAGACCACCTGATTCTCCTTCGGGAATTGTTTTCCCATGGAATTGCAGGCAAGGCTTCTGGTATTATTGTTTCAGTGGATCAGAAGGCGGCATTTGACTCGGTTGACCATAATTTTTTGTGGAACGCATTGCGTTTTCTGCATATCCCAGACACATTGATACGATGGCGTCAAAAGTTTTATAGAACGGCCACGGTTGTTCCAGTTGTCAATGGTTGGGTAGGACCTATGATTCCTGTTAAAAGGGTGTATGCCAGGGTGCGCCCTCACGAGCCCTCTTTATGTCCTGTTTTGGATGTTCTTAGCGATCTGAACGCCACCTCAGATACATGCAATCTCTTGTTCTGATATGCTTCACGTGTAAAGCCATTGCATATGCTGATGACATTTGCCTCCTTTTAGCTGATACGTCCTCGTAATGGCTTCCCTACAAGAATGTACTTACTTTGGGACTTTTTCAGGAGCTTGTTTGAATTTTGATAAAAGTATAGGTATTCAGTTAGGATCATTAGAGCCCGATGCAATGCATTGGCACACTGCATTTGGTAGGGGGCCCATTCAATCTCGAGTCCATTTTGGAATCTGTAACGCAGATGTTTATAATTGGGAGATTAAACTAAAACAGGGTAAATTGAAAGTTGCCTCATGGAATAAGGGATCTATTGGAAAAAAGAGGGTTTATCTAATTAAGACCTTTTTACTGCCTTTATTTCTTTATTTAAGTTATGTATTCCCTATCCCAAAACAACTGGAGATGGTGGTTCTCAGCTTGTTTTTTCAGGCACTGTGGGGAAGCAGGCTGAATCCAATCAAAAGAAATATTACTTATCTACCGGTCACTGAAGGTGGTGTCAGTATGGTTAACCCCCTGTTGTTTTATTTTAGTGTGTTTTTCATAGCCAATTTATGGCCACTTCTGATTAATACTCAGAAAGGATGGGAAATGTGGTTTTATGATTCTTGTGGGATTTGGTTCCACCAGTGGGAACACAACTCCCTGCATGTACTCCGACCTTCTGGCAGCACGCCTTTGTATGTAAAATATATATTTTTACATTTGAAACAATGGCGAGTATCTCCTCGGATGCTCATTACTCATGCACATAAGACCCTTTATAAGTTGCTTCTTTCCTCAGTCTGTATGATACAGTCCCCCTTTGACAAATGTCCGCTTCAACATATTCCCTCCCTTCTCTCTTTGTTATGTGTAAAAGAATCCCAGCCCATATGTGGGATTTTCATTGGTTGTCATGCCATGAAAGGATTAATGTCAAGGCCAAACAAAAGCATAAACAACTTCAGGATAGGTCATGTTCTAGACCATTGTGTAATGCTGCCCTTGAAACGATAACTCATTTATTTTTTGATTGTATGTTTATTCAGCAATGGTGGGGTTTTTTGGCACAAAAGTGGACCTCTCCAATATTTCAGACTGTTTCTTTTCAGGAAATCATGTATGGTGCTTTTTCTCCTCAATGGTCTTTATGGCATACGGACACTCTTAACCTTATTCTAGTGCTGATTAAATGGAATATTTGGATGGCTAGATGCCAGTTTACTTTGCAGCAAAAAGACTGTACCTTTTTGGAACTTGAGCGGAAAGTGGTGAAGGATTTACAAACTATATATGTATATGAACAATCACTACACTCGGTTTCCAGTTTACTATGCCTTATGGACTGCATTTCCCTGGATTACAGATTCAGGCTCGGCCGTGACTTGATGGCCTCACTATATTTTGTTTTTGTTGCACTTTTTGCTTTTTTCTTTTAGGTGTCACATTTGTTATCCGATGTTCTATTGTTGTGCAGTTCCTTCTATATTGTTTATTATGCTATGTTCTGTTATGTTGTTTATCACACGATTTCTTGTTCTAATAAAACTTTCCCCTACTCTTTTCAAGAAGTGCCATGGGACCTTTAACATCCACCTGAACTACCACCAGGACAGGTACAAGGTACCTCGATTTAATGTCTCATCTAAAAGATTGCACCTCAGGAGTACAGCACCCCCTCTTGCTGCACTGCAATGCCTGGTGTGGAGCTAGAACCCACAGCCTTCTGATCTCCTGGCCTCAGAGGTGAGTGTGCTACCTGCTGAGCCACTGACACTGCATAAAACCTGCATTGAACCCAATTTTGGCAAAAAAACTAAATTTCACCTCAGGTGGCCTAAACAATCACCTCGTACCATTCCCCCTAGCTCCACAGATTAGACAGAACCCATTTTTGGCAAACAATAAAAATATCACCCCTTGTGTCCTAAACATTCACTGTGGACCAAGCACCATAAATCACCTTGAAACTATTTTTGGCAAAAAAATGTATATCATCTCAGGTGGCCTAAATGTTGCAGTGGTCATTTAGGCCACCTGGGGTGAAATTTTTATTTTTTGCAATAAATGGGTTCCAGGTGCTTTATCTAGCTGGGGTGAAATATCTGTTTTTTCACAAATGTACCAATGGGGATAAAGATCTGTAGTAGCCCTATGAGTCAACAGAAGTGATAATTTTATTTTGCCAAAATTATTACTTCAGGTGGCCTAAATGACCTCCACTTACCATGATGCTACCTGATGTGATACATATATTTTGCCAAAAATGATTTTCAGGTGATTTATGGGGTTTTTGGTAAAAGGTAGGCAGTGGTCATTTAGGCCACATGAGGTGATATTTTTATTTTTGCAAGAAACGTTTTCCAGGTGATCTATGGAGTCATTGTGAAAGGTCCGCAATGGTAGTTTAAGCCAGCTGAGGTGAAATTTTAATTTTTGGAAAAAATCGGTTCCAGTTGATATCTGGAGTTGGGGTGAAAGGTCCATGGCAGCTGTTTAAGACACCAGAGGTGATATTTTTAGTTTTTCAAAAAGTGGGTTGTAAGTGACTTATGGAGCTGGTGTAAATGATCTGAGGTTGTCATTTAGGTCTCCTGAGTTGTTATTTGTATTTTTGCCAAAAATGGGTTCCTGGTAATTTATGGATCCAGAGTAAAAGATCTGCAGTGGTCATTTAGGCCAGGAGAGGTGATTTTTATAAGAGAAATTGGTTCCAGGTGATTTATGGAGCCAGGATGAAAGTTCTGCAGAGGACATTTTGGCAACCAGGGATGATATTTTCATTTTTGGCAAAAATGGGTTCTAAGTGATCTATGCAGACAGGGTGAATGGTACATGATGGTCATTTAGGCCACCTGAGGTGATTTTATTTTTTGTAATAATGGGTTACAGGTAATTTATGTACCTGGGGTAAAATGTTGGTGGATGTCATTTAGGCCACCTGAGATGATATTTTTACTTTTTGCCAAAAATAGGTGGGGTGAAATATCCACAGTGCTCATTTGGACTTCTTACGTAATATTTTTGTTTTTTGCCAAAAGTGGTTCCAGGTACTTAATGGACCTTTGTAATAGGTTGACAACCTTAGATCTTTTACACCAGCTCCATTAGTCACTTACAACCCACTTTTTCAAAATCTGAAAATATCACCTCAGGTGTCTTAAACGGCTGCCATGGACCAATCACCCCAACTATACATATCCACTAGAACTGATTTTATGCAAAATTAAAAATCTCACCTCAGATGGCTTATACAGCCACTGCAACCTTTCACGATGACTCCATAGATCACCTGGAACCCATTTGTGGAAAAATTAAAAATATTACCTCATGTGGCCTAAGTGACCACTGCCTACATTTTACCCCAAAAATCACCTGAAACACATGTTTGCCAAAAATAAATATATGACATTAGGTAGCATAAATGTAAACCACAGATCTTGCACCCCTGCTCCATAAGTCACCTGGAACCTATTTTGTACAAACACTAAGATATCACCCCAGCTGACCTAAATGACCACTGCATCACATTCAATACATAGATCACCTGGAACCCATTTTTGGCAAAAAAAAAAATAGCAGCCCTGGTGGCCTCAATGACCACTTTGGACATTTCACACCAGCTCCATCAATCACCTAGAAACCATTTTTTAGCAAAAATAAAAAAAAAATCACCTGAAGTGGAGTAAATGACCACCGTTAATCTTTTACTCCAGCTATTTAACTCACCAAAAGCCCATTTTTGAAACAAATAAAATTTTAAACTCAAATGGCTTAAAGAACCATGAAGATTTTTTCAACCAGGCTCCATCTGTCAGCTGCAGCACATTTTTGGTGAAAACTAAAAATACCACCTCAAGTGGCCTAAATGACCTCCACAGACATTTTGCCCCAGATTCATATCACCTAGAACAAATTTTAGCCAAAACTAAAATCTCCTTAGGTGGCCTAATTGACCACTGCAGATCTTTTACCCTGGATACATTAATTAACTGGATCCCAGTTTGGGGAAAAAATACAAGTATTATCACAGGTGGACAAACAACAACCTCAGACCTTTCACACCAGCACCATTAATTACCTGCAACCCACTTTTTAAAAAACTAAAAATATGACCTCACGAGGCTTAAATGACCACTGTGGACATTTCACCTTAGCTGCAGATATCACCTTGAATCTACTGTTTGCAAAAATAAAAATTTCACTTCAGGTGGCTTAAGCAACCATCACTGACTTTTCACAATTACTCCATAGATCACCTTTAACCCATTTTTGGCAAAATTGAAATTATCACTTCAGGTGACCTAAATGACCACCACCTATGTTTAACCTCAGGTGGCCTAAATGACCACTACTTTCCTTTTACAACAATCCCATAAATCACTGAAATGCATTTTTGGCAAAAATAAATATGTAACCTCAGGTGACCTAAATGACAACCTCAGACCTTTCACCCCAGCTCCATAAATCACCAGCAACCCATTTTCAGCAAATATATAAATTTCACCTCAGGTGGCCTAAACAACCACTGAGGAACTTTGAATCTGGCTCCACAGATCACCTGAAACCCATCGATAGAAAAAAATCACCTCCCGTGGCATAAATGACCTTTTACCTTTGCTCCATACATAACTTGGAACCCACTTGTGGTAAAAAAAAATAACAATATTACCTCAGGTGACCAAAATGACCATTGCATACCATTCACCCTGGTTCAATAGATCAGCTGGAACCATTTTTGGCAAAAATGAAAATAACACTCTGGTGACCTAAATGACCACAGCAGATCTTTTACTCCAGATCCATAAATTACCTGGAACCCATTTTTGATAAAATTAAAAATGTCACATCATTTGTCCAAAACAAACACCTCAGACCTTTCACAATGTTTCCATTGATCACCTTGATTCCAGTTTTGGCAAAAATAAAAATGTCAGCTCAGGTGGCCTAAACGACCACCTCGTACCATTCACCCTATCTCCACAGATTAGCTGGAACCCATTTTTGGTAAAAAATAAACATATCACCCCTTGTGTCCTAAAAGTTCACTGTGGAGCTTTTACTGCAGCTCCATACATCACCTGGAACCTATTTTTGGCAAAAAAATGTATATCACCTCAGGTCATTACTTAGTTTACACCTTTGGCATGATAGTGCACTTGATCTGTAGGCAGGCTATAACATTTTAAACAAACCTCTGAGTTCTCTATATTTTATTTTCTGTACCATATTTGGAGACCTGATACCGATACAGAAAGCAGAAAGAGGGCATTGTAGTCCTGTGGGAGTGAGTAGTGCACTACAATTAGGTGCTAGTACTCTGTTTTTTAAAATGGAATCCAACAGCCCTTTGCCTTGGTCATGCATGAGTGGCTGATGCAGGGAGAAGGGACTAAAACTGAGTATTTTAAAAATAAAAATGTGGTTGCCTGTGTTATGGTGCCTCTGACCCCATTTAGATCTTCTGGGTGATATAGTGCTATATAGCTCAGCCACACTGCGAGCAGCGTGAGTGTGAGTGTGAGTGGGGTGTGCAGTCAGAATGCACGGAAACGTGCACAGAGACACACGCGTTCCGGCATGTGTTGGCTGTGTCAGCTGTTGTCAGTTGGTAATCAGAAAATAAACTGTTTAAACATGAGTATGAATAGCAAGCATGTTGAGGTGTATTCAGTGTGAGATGTTTAAGATGGGGGAAGAAGCTGCAGATTATGTGTGCAGCCACTAGTGACTTCTACAGCACCTGCGTACTACACAGATCGCACTGTACTGTATCTGCCCTACCACTAAATTTACTGTTGATATCATATTATCTGTCTGTGTTATGTTTACTCACTGTCCACCCTGGGTTAGTGTCTCAGTGATGTTGCTCCTGTGCTCAATGGTCCACCTCTCGAGTTTTACCAAAATAAGTTCCAAGTAAGTTATGGTTCTGGAGTAAAAGATCTGCAGTGGTCATTTATGCCACCAGAGGCAATATTTTAATTTTTACTAAACATTGGTTCCATGTTATGTATGGAGCAAGGGTAAAAGGTCATTTATACCACCTGAGATTATATTTTAATTTTTTGCCATCAATGGGTTTCAGGTGATACATGGAGCCAGGTTCAAAGTTCCTCAGTGGTTGTTTAGGCCACCTGAGGTGAAATTCATATATTTGCTGAAAATGGGCTGCAGGTGATTTATGGAATTGGGGTGAAAGGTCTGAGGTTGTCATTTTGGCCACCTGAAGTGATTTATTTATTTTTGCTAAAAATGCATTTCAGGTGATTTATGGGATTGGGGTAAAAGGTAGGCAGTGGTCATTTAGGCCATCTCAGGTGATACTTTTATTTTTGCCAAAAGTGGGTTCCAGGTGAATTATGGAGTCATTGTGAAAAGTACACACTGGTTGTTTAAGCCACCTGAGGTGAAATTCTTATTTTTGCCAAAACTGTGTTCAAGGTGATCTATGGAAACATTGTGAATGGTCTGAGGAGTTTGTTTTGGACACCTGATATGACATTGTTATTTTAACAAAAATGGGTTACAGGTAATTTATGGATTTGGAGTAAAAGATCTGCAGTGGTCATTTAGGCCACCAGAGGTAATGTTTTTATTTTTACTAAACATTGGTTCCATCTGGTTTGTGGTGCTGAGGTGAATGGTCTGTAGTAGTCATTTAGGCCACCTGGGATGACATTTTTATTCATTTTGTGGCCAGTAATTGGTTCCAGGTAATTTATGGTGCCTGGATAAAAGGTCTGCAGTGGACCTTTAGGCCACCAGGGGTGATATTTTCATTTTTGCAAAAATGGTTCCAGGTGATCTATGGAGCAAGGGCAAATGGTATGCAGAGGTCATTTAGGCCACCTGAGGTAATATTTTTATTTTTAACCAAAAATGGGTTCCAGATTATTTATGGAGCTGGGGTGAAAGGTCTGCAGTGGACATTTACGCTACCTGATGTGATATATATATATATATTTTGCCACAAATGGTTTTCAGATGATTTATGGGATTGAGGTAAAAGGTAGGCAGTGGTAATTTAGGCCACCAGAGGTTAAAGTTAGGTGTCAGTCATTTATACCACCTTAGGTAATATTTGTATTTTTGGCAAAAATGTGTTCCAGGTGATCTATGGAGTCATTGTGAAAAGTCAACAATAGTTGTTTAAGTCACCTGAGGTACAATCTTTATTTTTGCAAATAATTGAGTTTAGGTGACAGCTGGAGCTGAGGTGAAAAGTCCATGGTGATCGTTTAAGCCACTTGAGGTAATATTTCATATCTTTGCAAAAAAAAAGGTTTTAAGGTATTTGTGAAGTAGGTGTAAAAAGTCCAGTGTGGTCATTTAGGCCACCAGAGGTGATATTTTTATTTTGCCAAAAATAGGTTCCAGGAGAGTTATGGCAATGCGATGAAAGGTCCACAGTGAACTTTTATAACCAAAGAGGTGATTTTTTTATTTGTTGCCAAAAATGGGTTCCAGGTAATCTGTGGATATAGGTTGCTCATTTAGGCCACCTGGGTTGAAATTTTTATTTTTGCATACCATGGATTACAGGTGATATCTGGTGCTGAGGTGAAATGTCCATGGTGGTCATTTAAGCTACCTGAGGTTGTAGTTCTTATTTTTTCCAAAAATGGTTCCAAGGTGATATTATGCAGTTAAAAGTCCAGAGTGGATATTTAGGCAACCTAAGGTGATATCATTTCTTTACCAAAAATAGATTCCAGTTGAATCATGGCACTATGGGTAAAAGGTCCACAGTTAACGTTTAATACACAAGGGGTGATATTTTAGTTGTTTTGCCAAAAATGTGTTCTAGGTAATCTGTGGAGCTAGGGTGAATGGTACAAGGTGGTTGTTTAGGCCACCTGATGTGACAATTTAATTTTTGCCAAAACTGTGTTCAAGGTGATCTGTGGAAATATTGTGAAGGGTCTGAGGAGTTTGTTTTGTGCACCCAATTTTGCATTTTAATTTTTACCAAAAATGGGTTCCAGGTATTTTATGGATCTGGAGTAAAAGATCTGCAGTGGTCATTTAGGCCACCAGATGTAATGTTTTTATTTTTACTAAAAAAAACTTTCCAGGTGATTTATGGAGCCGAGTAGAAAGGTCTGCGATAGTCATTTAGGCCACCAGGGGTGATATTTTAATTTTGCAAACAGTGGATTCCAGGTGATATCTGGAGCTGAGGTGAAATGTCCACAGTGGTCGTTTCACCCACATGAGGTGATATTTTTCGTTTTTTTTTAAGTGTGTTGCAGGTGATTAATGGAGCTGGTGTGAAAGGTCTGAGGTTGTTGCTTTTCCACCTGAGGTGATATTTGTATATTTCCCAAGGGATCCAGGTAATTAATATATCCAGAGTAAAAGATCTGCAGTGGTCATTTAGGCCACCTGAGGTGCTTTTTCTTTTTGCTAAAGTTTGTTCCAGGTGATATGAATCTGGGTTAAAAGGTCTTTGGAGGGCACTTAGGCCACATAAGGGGATATTTTTAGATTTTGCCAAAAATGTGCTCCAGCTGATCTATGTAGAATGGTTTAAAGTTTCTTCATGGTTCTTTAAGCCACCTGAGTTGAAATTTTTTCTTTGTTTAAAAATGGGTTTTTTGGTGAGTTAAATAGCTGGAGTGAAAGATCAACGGAGGTTGTTTATTCCACCTGAGGTTATTTTTTTTTATTATTGTCAAAAATATTTTCTAGGTGATTGATGGAGCTTGTGTAAAATGTCCAAAGTGGTCATTGAGGCCACCAGGTTCACTATTTTTATTTTTGCCAAAAATGGGTACCAGGTGCTCTATGGAGTGAATGTGAAGCAGTGATCATTTAGGTCACCTGGGTGAAATTTTAATGTTTGCACAAAATGGGTTCCATGTGACTTATGGAGCAGGAGTGAAAGATCTGTGGTTTACATTTATACTACCTGATGTCATATATTTATTTTTGGCAAAAACAGGTTTCAGGTGATTTATTGGGTAAAAGGTAGGCAGTGTTCATTTAGGTCACCTGAGGTAATATTTTTATTTTTGCCAAAAATGGTTTGCAGGTAATCTATGGAGTCATTGTGAAATGTCCACAAGAGTTGTTTAAGTCACCTGAGGGGAAATGTTTATTTTTGCAAAAAATGAATTCCAGGTGATATCTGGAGCTGAAGTGAAATATCCATGGTGGTCGTTTAAGCCACCTGAGGTGATTTTTCTTATTTGAAATACACATTGGGAGGACCACTAGACTACCATGGAATTTGAGATAGTTATCTATTTAATCATAATAGACGGCTGCTAGACTACCATGGATATTGAACATATTATTTTTTGTATTCAGATGGTGCAGAACGAAGCCCACTGAGCAAAACACACCCTCATTTAACTTTCCAGGGCACTCCTGGGCTGAGAAAATCTATTTTTAAATCTGGCCATATCGTCCATCACTCAAGATGCATGATGATCAAGAAATCTCACAATCAAAGAATTTGTAGGCTCATGATGAAAGATCATTACCGAACCATGAACTTAGATTTGAAAAGCTCAGAACTCTATTTTTAGACCAATTTGGATCAAACAAAAGGCATGGCGCAATAGATCAGCATCCCCTGAATGAAACCCATCCAAGTTTTACTTCAGAAGTGATCCATGAGCTGAGATATTTGTGTTTCTCCAATTGGAAAATTAAAAACAAGATGGTGAACCTTGCGATCAAAGAATTTTTAAAATTCTCAGGGACTAAGATTCTTGAACTGCGAGGCTGCAAATTCTTTGATCGCCAGGTGGGATGAGATGGCCAGAACCTCATTCTTTGTTCGCAAAACATACATATAAATGTTTCCATTAATTTTTTTTTTTATAATTTAAAGTTTATTCATACATTTTTCACCATAGAAGGCAGCATACAGAGAAAACTGATAGAGACTCATTGATACATAGTGAAAGGATCCTGCCCCCCAACCTCCCCTTACTGCAGTAACCCATCTCAGTACCCGTGGATGCCGAGCCTCTAATCAAAAAACCATATAAAAGCAATAATCCTAGTATAGGCTTAGTTTGAAACTAGAGAGATCAGTGAGTGAAGGGGATCCCAAATTCTAGTATAGACTGCCTGCCAGACTATTGTGCAGACTGGCTATTGCTTTTTCCATGCACAAGTTAGATAATGCTTCTCTTACCCATTCCTGGAAAGAAGGGGAGGACCTATCTTTCCATTGACTGAGAATTATTTTCTTAGTGAACAGGGCAACCCTGGAAATATGAAATTTTCATACCCTAAATCTAATAGAGGACAGGTCCCCTAACACACATATATCTGGGGTAAAATATTTTTGGATGCCCAACAAGAGGTCTAAGGAAGTTTGGATTGAAACCCATAGGGTGGAAATTCTTGGACAAGACCAAAGCATATGAAAAAGTGTGCCCTCATCCTGTGAACATTTGTTGCACTTGTTTGAGTCTAGGTAACCCCACCTGTGAAGTTTGGCCGGGGAGTAATATAAGTTGTGCAATATGTGATATTGCATGAGACGCAATCTATCTTGAGAAATAAATTTATGACATGACTTCCAGAGAGAATGCCAATCCAGCTGAAGGTGAGGGAAAATATTACTCCAAAATCTTGATGGCCCAAATGGACCCCCAAACATTTTATGAAACAAAACCTGATATAATTTAGAAATTACACCAGGACATAGAAACATAGAATTTGACAGCAGATAAGGACTGCTTGGCCCACCTAGTCTGCCCATTTTCCTACCTAACAGATAAGCTGCAAATCCTAGTTAACCAACAGTTTACTTCCTCCTACCCCCCACTAGAACTGCCTGTCCCATGCATTCTTGAAGTCCCCCACTATTCTTGACTCCACAACCTCCTCAGGGAGGCTGTTCCATGCATCCACAACCCTCTCAGTGAAAAAATACTTCCTCACATTACCTCTGAGCCATCCCCCCTCTATCTTCAAATTGTGCACCCTTGTTCTTGCACATCTCTTTTTCTGGAAGATGCTACCCTCTTGGACTTTGTTAATTCCCTTGAGGTACTTGAAAGTTTCTATCATGTCCCCTCTCTCCCTCCTTTCCTCTAGGGAGCCAGAAAGTGGGGATACCTCGGGTATCAGAGAAGAGATATTCTGAAAAGGAGGAGTGCTACCCAGGGTAATTACAAGTAAGTGTTTCAATTGTAGGATTTTAAAGTAGGAAGAAGGTGGGATGAGAAATTTCCTAACCATCTCTTCCACTGATAACCAATGCCCCCCACCATCAGTAAAAGCCAAGAGCTTCCCTTCCCCCAGTTGAGGCAACCAAAGACGGGAAATTTGACTCTTGTGAATAGTAAATGATGGAGAGTTCCAGATAGACTAGGCCAGGTCCAGATGGGGAGAATACTGCAAAAAAGAACATATCTGTGAGTAGACCTTTAAGGAGGTCCTTATCGTGAAACACTCTACAACCACACTTACTTGAGATAACCTAAGAAAAAATAATGCAAGAGGATCTGGATTTTTGTCATTGATTGCATCCAATTCTATTTTGAGCCAGATGGGTTGCATTTCTTCTGGGCCGGGAGATAGTCTCCATTAATTTATAATGGGAACTTAAAAGTGGCATAACCTTTGAATGCCTTAATATGTTTTCACCAAACAAAAAACAGCATGTTTGGCCACCAAAGCTCTTTCAAACAGATAATCTCTTAGAGCAGCAGGCCACACAATGGCTGTGCAGGGCCACATCCAAAATCCTAAAAGCTGGTTCCAAAAATGGATAATTTTGCTTTTTTCAGGATTTTCATATGAAAAGCCCGTAAGTCCATCCAAAATGCAATTTGACAAATCAAGAAAACTACCATGCCCTAGCGCACATACCAAATTTTACGCAAATCTGTTGAATGGGTCCAAAGTTATTAACGTACAAAATTTTGAGTTTAACATAGAAGTGACCTCTCAACCCTAACAATAATGGGTTCCAGGTAATTTGTGGAGCCTGGATAAAAGGTCTACAGTGGACCTTTTAGGCCACCAGTGGTGATATTTTCATTTTTGCCAAAAATCATTCCAGGTGATCTATTTAGCCAGGGTGAATGGTATGCATTGGTCATTTATGCCACCTGAGGTAATATTTTCCTTTTTACCAAAATTGGGTTCCAGGTTATCTATGGAGCAAGGGTAAATGGTCATTTATGCCACCTGAGGTGATATTTTTATTTTTTGCCATGAATGGGTTTCACCTGACAGACAGATGGGTTTACCAAAATGTGGTTCCAGGTGAGTTATGAAGAAGAGATAAAGAGATAAAGAGACTGCAGTGGTCATTTATGAGACCTGAGATGATATTTTTATTTCTTGCCAAAAATGGGTTTCAGGTTCAAAGTTCCTCGGTGGTTGTTTAGGTCACCTGAGGTGAGATCTTTATTTGTTCCAAAAATGAGTTCCAGGTGTGTTATAGATCTGGGGTGAAAGGTCAGCGGTGGTCATTAAGGCCACACACACAAATAGATATTTTTAATTTTTGCCAAAAATGGTTTTCTTGAGATTTTTGGAGCCAGTGTAAAAAGTTCAAAGTAGTCATTAAGGCAATACTTATTTTGCCAAAAAATGGGTTCCAGTTCATTTATGGAGCTGGGGAAAAAAGGTCCATAGTAGCCCTATGAGCTAACAGGAGTAATGTTTTTATTTTGCCAAAAATGGGTTCCAGGTGATATATGGAGCCAGGCGGTATGGTACACGGTGGTCATTTAGGACACCTTAGGTGAAATTTATATATTTGCCAAAAATGGGTTCCCAATTATTTATGGAATTGAGGTAAAACATAGGCAGTGGTCATTTAGGTCACCTTAGGTTAATTGTATGTGGTGGTCAGTTAGACCACCTTTGTATTTGCATTTTGGCCAAAAATGGGTTCCAGGTTATCTGAGGAGTCATTTTTAAAAGTCCAAAATATTTCCTTAAGTCACATGAGGTAAAATTTGTATTTTTTGCAAACAATGGAGTCCAGGTGACAGCTCGAGCTGAGGTGAAATGTCCTTGGTGGTTGTTTAAGCCAAAAAATGGTTTCAAGGTGATTTATGGAGCCGGTGTAAATAGTCCAGTGTGGTCATTTTTAAAACAAATAACAAAATTCTACTCAGGTGGCTTAAAGAATGATGAAGAAACTTTCAACCAGGCTCCATAGATCAGCTGGAGCACGTTTTTGACAAAAAAAAAATATCACCTCATTTGGTCTGAATGACCTCCACAGACCTTTTACCCCAGATTCATATAACCTGGAATAAATTTTAGCAAAAAGAGAAATCACTGCAGGTGGCCTACAGTACCACTGCAGATCTTTTACTCTGGATGCATTTATTACCTGGATCCCAGTTTTTGGAAAAATACAAATATCACCTCAGGTGGCCAAACAGCAACTTCAGACCAGCTCCATTAATCACCTGCAGCCCGCTTTTTAAAAAACTGAAAATATCACCTCACATGGCTTAAATGACCACTGTGGATATTTCACCCCAGCTCCAGATATCATCTGGAATCCACTGTTTTCAAAAATAAAAATTTCACTACAGGTGGCTTAAACAACCATCGCGGACTTTTCTCAATTACTCCATAGATCACCTGGAACCCATTTTTGGCAAAAATAAAGTTATAACTTCAGGTGGCCTGAATGACCATTGCCTACCTTTTATCCCAATCCCATCAATCACCGGAAATGCATTTTTGGCAAAACTAAATATATCACCTCAGGTGGCCTAAATGACAACTTCACACCTTTCACCCAAGCTTCATAAATCCCCTGCAACCCATTTTCAGAAAATATGTAAATTTCACCTCAGGTGGCCTAAACAACCACTGATGAACTTTGGATCTGACTCCATAGATCACCTGAAACCCATTTATAGCAACAAATAAAAAAATCACCTCAGGTGGCATAAAGAACATTTTCCCTTGCTCCATACATAACCTGGAACCCATTTTTGGTAAAAATAAAACTAATACCTCAGGTGGCCTAAATGACCACTGCATACCATTCTCCCTTGCTCCATAGATCACTTGGAACCATTTTTTGCAAAAATGAAAATATCACCCCTGTGGCTTAAAGGTCCATTGCAGACCTTTTATCCAGGTGACATAAATTACCTGGAACAAATTACTGGCCATAAAATGAATAAAAATGTCACCCCAGGTGGGCTAAATGGAACCAATTGTTTTTAAAAATAAAAACATTCTCTCTGGTGCCCTAAATGACAACTGTTGATCTTTTACTCCAGATCCATAAATTACCTGAAACCCATTTTTGTGAAAATAACAATGTCAGATCAGGTGTCCAAAACAAACTCCTCAGACCTTTCACAATGTTTCCATAGATCACCTTGAATACAGCTTTGGCAAAAATAAGAATTTCACCTCAGGTAGCCAAAACAACCACCTCATACCATTCACCCAAGCTCCACAGATTGCCTGTTACCCATTTTTGGCAAACAATTAAAATATCATCCCTTGGGTCTTAAAAGTTCACTCTGGATCTTTTAGCCCAGTGCCATAAATCAACTGGAACCTATTTTTGGTAAAGAAATGATATCATCTCAGGTGGCCTAAATGACCACACTGGACTTATTACTCCATAATATCACCTTGAAACTATTGTTTGCAAAAATAAGAGCTATAACCTCAGGAGGCTTAAATAACCACCATGGACATTTCACCTCAGCCCCAGATATCACCTGGAATCCATTGTTTGCAAAAATAAAACTTTCAACTCAGGTGGCTTAAACAACCATAGGAGACTTTTCACAATGACTCCATAAATCACCTGGAACCCATTTCAGCAAAGATATAAATTTCACCTCAGGTGTCTTAAACAACCACTGAGGACCTCTGAACCTAGCTCCATATATCACCTGAAACCCATTTATGACAAAAATTACCAGTGCAGATCTTTTACTCAAGATCATTAATTACATGGAAACTATTTTAGGTAAAAATAAAAATGTCACATCAGGTGTCCAAAAACAAACACCTCCAACCTTTCACAATGTTTCCATAGATCACCTTGAACCCAATTTTGGCAAAAATGAAAATTTCACCTCAGGTGGCTTAAACAACAACTGCATCACAGTCACCATGGCTCCATAGATCAACTGGAACCCATTTTTGCCAAAAAGAAAAATAGCATGCCTGGTGGTCTTAAGCTCTACTGTGGATCTTTTACCTCACCTCAATAAATTATCTAAAACTCATTTTTTGACAACAACAAAAAAAATCACCTCTGTTGGCCTCAATGACCACTTCAGACTTGTTATACCAGCTCCATCAATCACCTAGAAACCATTTTTGGCAAAAATAAAAAAAAGCACCTCAGCTGGCCTAAACAACCTGAGTAATCTTTCACTCCAGCTATTAACTCACCAAAAAAAACAATTTTTAGTAAAAATAAAAATATCACCACTGGTGGCCTAAATGACCACAACAGATTTTTTACTCCAGATGTATAAATTACCTCTAACCTATTCTTTTGTAAAATAAAAATGTCACATCATGTGTCCAAAAGAAACATTTCAGGCCTTTCACAATGAATCCATAGATCACCTTGAACTAAGTTTTGGCAAAAATAAAAATGTCACCTCAGGTGGCCTAAACAACAACCTTGTACCATTCACCCTAGCTCCACAGATTACCCTTGCACCCATTTTGGTCAAAAAATAAAAATATCACCCCTTGTATCTTAAAAGTTCACTGTGGACCTTTTTCGGGTGAAGGATCTGTGGTTTACATTGATGCTACCTGATGTTGTATATTTATTTTTGGCAAAAACAGGTTTCAGGTGATTTATGGGGTGAAAGGTAGTCAGTGGTCATTTATGTCACCTGAGGTAATATTTTTATTTTTGCCAATAATGGGTGCCAGGTGATCTATGGAGTCATTGTGAAAGGCTACAGTGGTTGTTTAAGTCAGCTGAGGTGAAATTTTTATTTTTGTATAAAATCGATTCCAGTTGACAGCTATAGTTTGGGTGAAAGATCCATGGCAGCCGTTTAAGACACCTGAGGTGATATTTTTAGTTTTTGAAAAAGTGGGTTGTATGTGACTAATGGAGCTGTTGTAAAAGGTCTGAGGTTGTCATTTAGGCCACCTGAGGTGATATTTGTATTTTTGCCAAAAATGGGTTCCAGGTAAATTATGGATCCAGAGTAAAAGATCTGCAGTGGCCATTTAGGCCTGGAGAAGTAATATTATTTTACCAGAAATTGGTTCCAGGTGATTTATGGAGTCAGGGTGAAAGGTCTGCAGGGAAGATATATTCAATTTTGCCAAAATGGGTTCCAGGACATTTATGAAGTTGGGGTGAGAGGTCTGCAGTGGATTTTTACTCTACCTGATGTGCTATATTTATTTTTGCCAAAAAAAGCATTTCAGGTGATTTATGTGATTGGGGTAAAATGTAGGCAGTGGTCATTTAAGTCACCTTAGGTTAAATGTAGGTGGCGATCATTTAGGCCACCTGAGGTGATATTTTTATTTTTGCCAAAAATGGGTTCCAGATGATCTATGGAGTCATTGTGAAAAGTCAATGACAGTTGTTTAAGCCACCTGAGGTAAAATTTGTAGTTTTGCCAAAAATTGGCTCCAGGTGATCTATGTAGCCAGGGTAAAAGATTTGTGGTATTCGTTAAGACCACCTGATGTGACATTTCTATTTTTGCCAAAAATTGGTTCCAGATGATTTATGGAGGCAATGTAAAACATCTACACTGGTTGTTTGTGCTGTCTGAGGCTAAAGACCCATGGTCATCATTTTGGCCACCTGAGGTGATATTTCTATTTTTGCCAAAAATGGGATCCAGCTAATATATGAAGTTGGGGTAAAAGGCAGGTGGTCATCATTTAGATCACTGTAACCCATTTTTGGCAATAATAAAAACATCACTTCAGGTAAACTAAATGGCCACCACCTATCTTTTATTCTGGCTCTATAAATTATTTGGAAACCGTTCTTGGTAAAAATAAAAATATCAGCTCAGGTTGCCTAAGTCAGCACCTCGGACCTTTTACCCCTGCTCCATAAATCATCTAGAGCCCATTTTGGTAACAATAAAAATATCACCTGAGGTGGTATTAATGACCAACGCCTTTGTTTAACATCAGGTGGCCTAAATTACTACTGCTTACCTTTTACCCCACCTGCATAAATCACCTGGACCACAAAGGCCAACAGTGGACATTTAGGCCAGCTGAGTTCATAGTTTTATTTTTCTCAAAAATGTGTTACAGGTGATATATGGAGCCTGGGTAAAAAGACTGCGAAGGTCATTTAGGCCAACTGAGATGATATTAGTATTTTTGCCAAAAATTAGTGGCAGGTGATTTATGGATGTAGGATAAATGGTGATATTTATATTTTTTAAAACAAAAACAGGGTACCAGGTGACCTGTGGAGTAATTATAAAAGGTCAGCGATGGTTGTTTAGACCACCTGACGTGAAAGTTTTATTTTTGCCAAAAATGGGTTCCAGATGATTTATGGAGCTGGGGTGAAATGCCCATGGTGGTGGTTTAGACCACCTGAGGAGTTATTTTTAATTTTTCCAAAAATGGTTTCCAGATGATTTATGGACCCAGGGTGAAGGGTACGCTGTGGTCCTTTAGGCCACCTGAGAAAATATTTTTATTGTTGCTTGAAATTGTTTCCAGGAGTTTGATGGAGCCCTTGAAAAAGGGCTGTGGTGGTCATTTATGACACCTGAAGTGATATTTTCATTTTTGTCAGAAATGGATAAAGAAGATTTATGGAGACAGGGTAAAACATCCTCTGTGGTCCTTTAGGCCTCTTGAATTGATATTTACATTTCTGCCAGAAATGGGTTCCAGGTGATTTACAGAGCCAATGTAAAAGGTCAACTGTGCTCCTTTAGGCCACTAGAGATAATATATTTATTTTTGCAGGTGCACCGCAGAACATTCATTCTGGCTCCATAAATTAAAAGGCACCCATTTTTCTACAAAAATAAAAGTATTACACAGGTGGCCTAAATGTCCACAGTTGACCTCTAACCCTAGGCTCCATGAACCATCAGGAACAGAGTTCTGGCAAAATTAAAAATACCACATCAGGTGGCCTAAATGGCCAGCACAGATTGTTCACATTATCTCCATTAATCAACTGAAACCCATTTTTGGCCAAAAAAAAATATCACCTCTGGTTGCCTAAACGGTCACCTCCTACACTCTACCCTGGCTTCATAAATTGCAAAAAATGGGTTCCAGTTGATTTATGAAGCAGGTGTGAAAGATCTGTTTTTTACATTGATGCTACCTGAAGTGATATTTTTATTTTTGCCAAAAATGGGTTTCAGATGATTTATGGGGTTTGAGTAAAAGGTAGGCAGTGGTCATTTAGGTCACCTGTGGTGATATTTTTATTTTTGCCAGAAATGGGTTCCAGGTAATCTATGGAGTCATAAATATTATTATTTGTTTGCCAAAAATGTGGGTTCCAGTTTATTTATGGAGCTGGGGAAAAAGTCTGTAGTAGAACTATGGCCAACAGGAGTGATATCACCTCAGGTGGCTTAAATGACCACTGTAGTCCCTTTACCCCTGCTCCATAACTCACCTGGAACCACTTTTTGGTAAACATAAAAATATCACCTCAGGTGGCCTATATAACCACCACAGACCTTTTACAAAGGTTTCATTAAGCACCTGGAACCCATTTGTGGTACTCAGTTTTGTCAAAAACAAACATATGACATAAGGAGTCCAAATTAACACTGTGGATATTTCACCTCAGCTTCATTAATCACCTGTAATCTATTTTTGGCAAAAACTAAAAATATCACCACAAGTAGCCTAAATGACAGCCATAGACATTTTTTCTCCAGGTACATAAATTACCTGGTACCCATTATGACACAAAAAAAATCACATGAGGTGGCCTGAACAACTACCATGTAAAAGACACCCTGTCTGCATAGATCACCTAGAACCCATTTTTACCAAAAATGAAAATATTGCTCCTGGTTGCCTAAAGGTCCTCTGCATACCTTTCACCCTGGCTCCATAAATCACCTGGAACAGATTTCTGGTAAAAATAAATATATCACCTCTCCTAGCCTAAATGACCACTGCAGATCTTTTACTCTGGATCCATAAATTACCGATAACCCATTATTGGCAAAAATACAAATATCACCTCAGGTGGCCTAAATGACAACCTCAGATCTTTTACACCAGCTCCATTAGTCACTTACAACCCACTTTTTGAAAAACTGAAAATATCACCTCAGGTGTCTTAAACGGCTGCCATGGACCTTTAACCCCAACTCCAGATTTCAACTTGAACTAATTTTCTGCAAAAAAAAAATTTCAACTCAGCTGGCTTAAACAACCACTGCAGACCTTTCACAATGACTCCATAGATCACCTGAAACCCATTTCTGGCAAAAATAGAAATATTACCTCAGGTGGCCTAAATGACCACTGCCTACCTTTTACCCATACCCCATGAATCACCTGAAACCCATTTTTGGCAAAAATACATATATCACATCAGGTAGCATCAATGTAAAAAACAGATCTTTCACCCCTGCTCCATAAATCACCTTGCACTCATTTTTTGCAATTTATGGATCCAGGGTAGATGTAGGAGGTGATCACTTAGGTCAATTGAGGTGATATTTTTTCCTGGCCAAAAATGGGTTTCTGTTGATCAATGGTGATAATGTGAACAATCAGTAGTGGACATTTAGGCCACCTGATGTGATATTTTTATTTATAAGTAGTAAGGGTCCAGCACAGACTCCTTGGTAGAAGAAAACACAAAACTCTTTTAAGGGAGGAGCCAGTACCAATCAAAAACCAATAATTATGTAACTACAGATTAGTAAATAAGGCCCACTCACCCAGTATTATTATAGGTTGATTTTATTTAATCTAAATATCACATGTCATCTGATATAGTACCAAGTATTAAAACATAGTACTATGTAAACATTTCAGATTAAACCTTCAACGGTACAGTACCATATCTGCAAAATATAACATATAAATCATTCTTAATTTAATTATAATTATTACATTGCTTCTCTATTATGTTATTTAATACTTAAGATACTTGTTCACCAATCAGGCACCTGGCTATAGTGACTGCAATTTAGCATCCCATATATCTTATTTTACCTATAAATATAAAAAGGTGTAGCCATTACCATTAATAATCCTTAAATAATACAAACATAATTTCAATAGCCCATAGCGATTAATCTTTTGATTTCACAAACTTGCGCTTACCCTAAGCACACTCATTTCTGTTTTTTTTGACCATATATAAAAGTTTTCATGCTTCCTTTGCTGTATTATTGTATTTATCTGTAAAACAATATTGATTTTAAATGTAAACACTCCCAATCTGAACTTCTCTCATCATACAAGCTGAGAAGAATTATATATACGCAAACCATCAAGTCAATCCTTATTGGTAAACTTACAATTAAAAAGTAATGGCGTGCACAAACCTCTTGCTCTCTCTTTAACTTCAAAGGTCCTGTGCCGACTAAATGCTGCATTTTAAATAGTGTGGGAATCGGGCATTGAGCTTTGCACTTCATCGTGTGAAACAACATTCTCACACAGTAACAGAACTCACTCTGTGTGCCCGACCTGCTTAAAGTAGCAGCACCGTATACTTTTATGGTGTCCCATTAACTTACATGTAAACAACGTATAATAACATTCTAATCAAATGTACTTTCTCACTCTTACATATAAACACATGAAATCTGTAGCCATTAACATTACTAAACAGTGGACGTGAATCTTTTTACATTAATAGTTCATTCGCTTATCCTAACACATCGATATTATATTATGTTATCAATTTCATATAAAACTTATATAATCATTCTAGGCATTAGGTTTATTAGATATTCCATTTTACTTCTAAGACCCCATTATCCTCAAATGTAAGTGCTCCCCGTATAAGATTCAGCTTTCTTATTTCTTGGTTCACAATATATCAACACTTGCATGCGCATATCTCTCGTTCTTTCTCTTGATTAAAATAATACGTTGTCTAGATGTGGTTTTGAATCCTACTGAGATCTAGCTTTCTGAGATGTAAACTGGCGTGCATTGGTCTCTCGTTCACTCTCCAGATTCAGAAGTGTTGCGCCGACCTGATATTGCGTTTTAAATACTGCGGGGTTCTGATGTTGGGTTACATACGTCACAGCCTGAGGGTATCAACCTTTCACGGTATCTATAGCCACTCTATATAACCAACCTATCTAGAATAGCAGCACCTTGTATTTTTATGGTGTCTAATTAATATATAGATAACCTATAATTTTTCACATGTATTCTTATGTTTATAGTTAGTCACTTAGTCTGTCTTATACCTCTAATGTGTTTTCAACATGTCACCATTTAAATGAAACTAATTCACATAATCTTTAACTAAAGAAGTGTTACAAGCAGGGATGTTCATTTTGACACAGGCAATATACTGCATAATATGTAAAAAATGATATTCTTAATAGAATTGGCTGCCAATCAATCGAATCATTTAAGCCATATCAAGGGTTAACTGCATCAAAATGATCTATATAATAAGCTTCACGAGTTAATATTTTATTCCTGTAATCACCATCTCTTGGGATGGGAAGAATTTTTTCAATTCCGAAAAATCTCAATTGTGGAAGTTGATGCCCCTGTTCTAAAAAGTGTCTTGCTACTGGAGATGTTAAATCCTTTCTCCTGATGTCACTCTTATGTTCTGTTATTCTAGTCTTCAATGGCCTTTCAGTTTTGCCAATATAAATCTTGTCACAAGGACATTTTAGGGCATACACTACACCTGAAGTAGAGCAGTTGAAAAATTGTTCAATAGTAATTTCTTCATCTCTTGCAGTGTTCCTAATACTTTTAAGTCCATAGGTATTGTTTCAGTTAATACAATGGCCGCATGGAAAATTGCCCTTAACTTCAGACAAATTTAAAAAATGTGAAGGTCTATTATCTGGTATTTTATGTTCGACTTTCATTAATCAATTTCCTAAGGTAATATATCATTTGGATACAATTAATGGTCAATTTTTAAATATCTGCAGGCTTAATGGAGTCGCTTGTAAAGAGTGCCAATGTTTATTGACTATATTTCTCATCTGAAAATATCTGTCATTATAAACTGTTGAGAATACAATTCTCTCTGTATCTAAGGATTCTTTTGTACTTGTTCTCAATAAATCATTCCTGTCCTTTGTCAAAACTCTCTGTTCAGCTCTCAATAGTGTATCTTGTTTATATCCCCTAACTTTAAGTCTCTCAGAGATAATTTATTTTTCTTTAATATATTCCAAAATATTAACGCAATTACATTTTGCTCTAATAAATTGTCCATAGGGTATAGATTCTATAAGCTTTTTAGGATGGAAACTTTGGGCACGTAAGATCAAATTCTTAGCCGTATTCTTATGATATAATTTTGTCATCAGTTTATCATTATGTTTGTAAATTAATAAATCCAAATATGGAATCTATTCCTCATTGTAGGTCATGTTAAAGGTCAAATGGTCAGTGCATTGATTCAAATATTGATTAAAATCATATAATTCCGTAACAGTTCCAGACCATAATACCAGAATGTCATCTATAAAATGTTTTCAAAATAACAGTTTTTCTTTGAATATATTCTGATTACTATATATATATATATATATATATATATATATATATATATATATATATATTCTCAAAGTGTCCCATATATATATATATATTAGTGTATGACAGGGCATAATTGACCCTATGGCAGTCTCTTTAATCTGTAAATAATATTTATTTTCAAAACAGAAATAATTCTGGCTAAGAACTATCTCTGCCCATTTCACAATAATTTCATTTGATGGTTTTTCCTCATTTCTGCATCTGTCCAGAAAATCCTTTAAAACCTCACATCCCTGTCTATGGGGAATGGATGTATATAAGTCTTTTACATCCCATGTTACTAATATACAGGATCTAATATCTATCCCACTAATATTAAAATTTTCTAAATTCACCATGATATCTGTGGAATCTCGCACATATGATTCAATTTGTTCAACATATGGTCTTATTTGACGATCAATAAAGATCAATAAAGGTTTTAAAATTTAATTAATCCCAGCAACAATTGGTCTGCCTGGGGGTGCCTGTCGATTCTTATGGATTTTTGGCAGAATGCAAAACACTGGTATTGTTGGATTAGCTCTAAACAAAGCTTCTTTCTCCCATTCTGTAATTTGTTGTGTTTCATATGCGTTTATCAATAAGGCCTTTACTAATTCTGAAATGGCCTTTGTTGGATCTTGTTCTAATGGTGTGTAATTCTCCCTATTTTGTATTAACTCCATAACAATAAGATTATATTGTTCATAATCCATAACTACTACTGCCCCTCCTTTATCTGCATTTTTAATAATAATATTCTGATCATTCTCTAAATTTCGTAATGCTGCAAATTGACTTGAAGATAAATTAAACCTTTTTCTTCTATCCATATTTCTTTCTTTTTCAAGATTTCATCAATATCTTTATTGACCAATGTCATATATGTCTCAATAATATGAGATGTGACCAAAGGGGTGAATTTTGATTTTAAATTCAATTTCTTGTTTAATGCTATTCTTTTTGTTTGTTCCACTTTGTTACCTGATTTTGTAGGCTGGGTTCCAAAAAACTATTTTAATTTCAATTTTCTAAAAAATCAATTTAAATCCAATTTAACTTCAAATTCTTTAATTTGATTATGTGGACAGTAAATTAAATCATTCTCCAAAACTTGGATCTCAAGATCTGATAGTACCCTTTGAGATATATTGTAGACTAATTGGTTTTCGTCACTGTTGATCGAGTTGTTCTCATTTATAAAGTTGCCTCTTGTGTTTTCTTTTCTTTTCTTTTTTCTAGAATTCCTGTATCAGGTTCTGTTCCTTTTCCTATGTTGTATGTCAGGTCTATTTGTTGAGGTTCTGATGGTATTCTGTCCAGTTTGGTCCCCTGAGTGTATAGATATCATCTCCTGCCTCTTTGTCAAGATCCTCTCCTGCCCTGATAGCCTCCTCTGCCAAAAAAAGTAAGCCTGTACCCCTGTTAGCTTGTCCTTCACCTTCTGTCTCACTACCAGAACTAATTACTGTAGATTCAGAATCCAAATTATATTGAGATGTTTTTATATAACCTGTTTTTTATTATTAGAAAAAGAGTACACTTGA
Organism: Neoceratodus forsteri; assembly: GCA_016271365.2. Classification (NCBI taxonomy): domain Eukaryota; kingdom Metazoa; phylum Chordata; order Ceratodontiformes; family Ceratodontidae; genus Neoceratodus; species Neoceratodus forsteri. The sequence goes on from CM028130.1 coordinate 1,586,614,877, forward strand.
TTATTTTTATAATAGTTCAAATCCCTTTTAAACTTATGTAATTTAGTAGCTCTTAATTCTTCTTCAAATTCCTTTAAATTAGTATTAACTATCTGTAAATATTCTGTCAGTTCTTCCATTGTATATTTGTTCTTGATTTCAGTACTATGTTGTGTAATTTCTATTTCCACTGTCTCTAATTCTTTCATAATTGATTCAATGATCAATAACATAAAATCTTTAGAACATCGGTTCCTTACTCCATCCCATTTTATATTTAAATCTAAATCTACATATCCCAAGTTGGCCTCTATGAAAATACCGAGACCCCTTGGGATACGTTTTTGTTTCAAATACTGTGTCAATGTCAAAGCATGCCATTCTAATGTTGCCTGCTTCTGTTTCAAACATTCAAACTGATTCGTAATAGTATGTGTAGGTGTAATGCCACTAAATTCTCTACTGATTTTAAAATTGCCCAATATTCTTTGTTCATCCGTGTCTGATATGGACAGAGGAATAGATCTTTTATCCTTTAGTTTATCAAGTTCATCAAAATTTAACATTTTATATAAGTATGCAAATTTTACATTTATATACAACAGAGACCATAATTATATTCCTTAAATAATCTGCTAATGATAATGGTCAATCTAAATTGTCCCTTAATTTTAACAATTCAGGCTTGAGTCCAAAAAAAATGTTTTATATAAAAAAGGTTTTTGTTCCTTTTTTTTAAATGGTCCAGTGTAATGTAGATCCTCCGTTGTTTCAAAGAGAAGTGTTTTTGTGAAATCCAAATTGATGATATCCAAGCCTCTTAGTTGTCTTAAAAAAGACTCTGTCTCATAAATAGCCCTCTGGAACATGCATCTGTCGATGCACCAAGACTCAAAAGTAGAAAGGGTCCAGCACAGCCACCTCGGTAGAAGAAAACACAAAACTTTTTTAAGGGAGGAGCCAGTACCAATCAAAAATTAATAATTATGTAACTACAGATTGGTAAATAAGGCCCACTCACCCAGTATTATTATGGGTTGATTTTATTTAATTTAACTATCATATATCATCTGATATAGTACCAAGTACTAAAACATAGTACTATGTAAATGTTTTGGATTAAACCTTCATCAGTACAGTACCTTATCTGCAAATTATAACATATAAATCATTGTTAATTTAATTATAATTATTACATTACTTCTCTATTATGTTGTTTAATACTTAAGAGACTTGGAGCCAGATATTCAAAGGTTTGCCCCTGGGCTAAATTTGCACTGCCTGGTGTGCAAACTTAGCCTGGAGCACAAAGCAAGCTATATTTAAATGGAATAGCCCAGGGCAAACAGCTTTTGAATATAGCATGGGAATGAGGCCTTGCAAACTGGGCTGGGAGTGCAGGGCAAATGTAGCCCTGGAATATGACAGCACTAAATGCAGCAACCAGGAAGTGCAAACCACAACAACAACACAGTGCACAGCGATGTGAGGGTAAGTAGAGAGGAACTATGTGGCCAATATGTGTTCTGGCAAATGCATGGACCCAGTACAGCTGCAGGCAGCAGCACACATGAAAAAACAATGATCAAAACTATATAATATTCCCTGAACCGATAGCACCACGCTAACACGTTAGAGCGGCTTTAGCACGGAGCTAAGCAGCTTGCCCAGTGCAAACACGTTAGCCCCATGCTAAACTTTGCCATATTCAAAAGTGACATGCAAATGAGCCTACTTATATAGTCTCTGGGCAAACAGCTACATTAGCATCTCATCATGCCCTGATTTGCATGCGGTTTGCACAGCGTTACTGCAGGGTCCCACAGCTCCACCTGTAGGTCAGTCTGGAGGTACAGAGGCTGGACAGGTCCAACTGCTGCTCCACCTGTAGGTCAGTCAGGCAGTGCATGATGATAGCTGCAGGCTTCATGTAAACAGTGCAGCATAGCATAACATATCGAACCCCAGGGAACAACACAACATAGGCACAGGTGGTGGTAGTAGTGCTGCATTCAACCTTCACACTGAAGGTCATGCTACAGTGCACAGCAGACACTACAGTAGCAAGAGGGCTGGTAGTGTGAGGGACACAGCACTGCCTATGGTATGTAGGGCAGTGATGGCCACTGCACTGTACACAGTGACTGGCACAGCATGCTGGTAGTTACTGAAAGTGGACAGTACATTCACACTGTTGTGTGATCCACAGATGCTGCACCTGTGACATGGGATGCACAGTGTCATGTACATGGCTGGCGGTGTGTGCTGTGACTTCTGTACAGTTGGGTGGTAGGTGGTTCGGGGGGCATGTAGGATCTGACAGGCACACAGGTGGTGGTGTACTCCCACTACTGGCCCATGTGCACTGAGCAATGTGTCCCAGCCTTGTGGCCACACGTGGGCTGTGGTGAGATCTGGCCACCCCTACACCTTCCCCTCACTGGCCACCATGCCCACAGTGCTGCATGTGTGTGCTGGCATCTGTTGCACACCACAGACATATGGTCTGCAGGTGTTTGCTATATGGCCACACTACCATGTTGTCCCCATGGGTCAAATCACCCATCACTGTCTGTGCTTGGCTCCGACAGGTGGCAGCTGATGGCATCATGGTGGTGCCATCAGTGAGCAGCATGTGTCCTCCATGTCTGGCAGTTTCTAAGTGTCATACTCATATGTTAGGGCTGCACAAGCTGTGCTAATGCTGAGATAGCACTGTGCAAAGCATGCAAAGCTGTTTGCCTACAGTTAAGACCAGCTTTTCCTGGGCAGTAATCTGTACCGCGCTATGGGTCGCGCTAAGTCACACTAAACAACTTAGTGCGGCACTAGTCACTGAATATCACGTTGCTTCTGTATTCATGTTCACTTTGCCCCTTGCATATAATTATTGTTTGCCTGGCGCTATTGCAGTTTGCCTGCACTATTCAGTCTTTTGAATATAGCAGACCCGTGCTAATCCCGTGCAAACATTTTTTGACCCGCAAAGCTTTGAATATCTGGACCTTGATGTACTGATGCAGGTTTAATCTGAAATTTTTACATAGTAGTATGCTTTAGTACTTGGTACTATATCAGATAATATATGTTATTTAGATTAAATAAAATCAACCTATAATAATACTGGGTGAGTGGGCCTTATTTACCAATCTGTAGTTACATATTTTTATTTATGCCAGAACTCTGTTCCTGGTTGTTCATGGAGCCAGGGTAAAAGGTCAGCTGTGGACATTTCTGCCACCTGGGTAATACTTTTGTTTTTGTAGAAAAATGGGTGCCATGTAATTTATAGTGCCAGAATGAATGTTCTGCAGTGCACCTGCAAAAATAAATATATTTCCTCTGGTGACCTAAAGGACCACAGTGAACCTTTTACCCTGTGTCTATAAATCACCTGGAACCCATTTTTGGCAAAAATGAAAATATTAATTCAAGAGACCTAAAGAACCACAGTGGATGCTTTACCCTGTCTTTAGAAATCTCATAGATCCATTTTTGACAAAAATTAAAATATCACTTCAGGTGTCATACACAACCACCATGGCCCTTTTTCCAGGGCTTCATCAAACTCCTGGAAACATTTTCTGGCAACAATAAAAATATTTCCTGAGGTGGTCTAATGGACCACTGCATACCTTTCACTGGGTCCATAAATCATTTGGAACCCATTTTTGGAAAAAATAAAACTTTCACCTAAGGTGTCTTAAACAACCATCAGTGCCCTTTTATAATGACTCCACAGATCACCTGTAACCCTGTTTTTCTTCTCAAAAATATAAATGTTGCCTTAGGTGGCATACATGACCACAACCTTCCTTTATCCTACATCCATAAATCATCTGGAACCAATTTTTTGGCAAAAATACAAATATCACCTCATTTGGTCTAAATGACATCCACAGTCCTTTTACCCAGGCTCCTTAAATCACCTGTAACCATTTTTTGACAACAATAAAAATATGAACTCAGCTGGCCTAAATGTCCACTGTTGGCCTTTTTGGTCCAGGTGATTTATGGAGGTGGGCTAAAAGGTAGGCAGTAGTAATTTAGGCCATCTGATGTTAAACATAGGTGGGTGGTCATTTAGGTCACCTCAGGTGATATTTTAATTGTTACCAAAATGGATTCTAGATGATTTACAGAGCCAGAGTAAAAGGTCTGAAGTGCTGATTTAGGCAACCTGAGCTGATATTTTTTATTTTTGCCAAGAATAGTTTCCATGTAATTTATACAGACAGAATAAAAGATTGGTGGTGGTCATTTAGTCCACCTGAGATGATGCTTTTATTATTACCAAAAATGGGTTACAAGTGATCTAAATGATGACTATCTGCCTTTTACTCCAACCTTATAAATCACCTGAAACCCATTTTTGGCAAAAAAAGAATAACATCACCTCAGGTGGCAAAAGTGACCACTGTGGACCTTTTGCCCAGGCTCCATTTATCACCTGGATCCCATTTTTGACAAAAATAGAAATATCACCTCAGGTGGCCAAAATGATCACCATGGATCTTTAGCCTCAGATAACACAAAAGACCAGTACTGACCTTTTACATTGCCTCCATAAATCACCTGGAACCAGTTTTTGGCAACAATAAAAATATCACCTCAGGTGGTCCAAATGGCTAATGCTGATCTTTAACCTCAAGAAGCATAATACACCACTGCAACCCTTTCACTTTGCCTCCATAAATCACCTGGAACCCATTTTTGGCAAAAATAGATATGTGACCTCAGGTGGTCTTAATGACCACCACAAATCTTTTACCCTGGCTCCATAGATCACCTTAAACCAATTTTTGGCAAAATTAAAAAAGTCACCTCAGATGGCCTAAAGGTGTTCTGCTGACCTTTTACCCTGGCTCCATAAATCACCAGGAACCCCTTTTTGGCAAAAAGAAAATATCACCTTAGGCACCCTAAATGATCATTTTGGACTTTTACAGTGGGTTCATAAATCACCTGAAAACTTTTTTTGGCAAAAATAAAACTATCACCTCAGGTGGCCTAACCTACCACAGCTGATCCCACCTCTATCACTCATCTGGAAGCAATTTTTGGGAAAAATAAAAATGTTACCTCAGGTGGCTTAAATGACCACCACAGACCTTTCAACATGGCTTCATGGATTACCTGGAACCAATTTTTTGCAAAAAGAAACATATCACCTCAGGGGGCAGAAATGATCACTGTGGACATTTACCCTTCTTCCATAAATCACCTGGAACTCATTTTTGACTCAAATAAAAATATCATCTCAGGTGGCGTAAATGACCTCAGCGGATCATTTGCCCCAGGTTCGTAAATCACCTATAACCCATTTTTGACAAAAAATAAAAATATCACCTTAGGAGCCATAAATGACCACCATTATACTTTCACCTCATTTCATAAATCACCTAGAATCAATTTTTGACAAAAACAAAAATATGGGGTTGGATTTTCAAAATCCCAGGAATGACGCAAGGCACTTGTGCCAAACAATAGTGGTGCAAGGTAGCCTAGTGTCAAACATTGCACCAGATATGATTTTCTAAGGAGCACTGCATCAAATGCCATCTTCCCTGCATCAAAGGTGGCTGCATCAGCCTTGCACCATACAAATAGCAGTGCCATGACACAAGGCATCTTGCACCACAGAAATGGTGCAAGACCACACCTGTGGGAATTTCAAAGCTGCACCACTGACACCAAACATGTCAAAGTACCGTCAGCTGCTAGACCAGCCATAGCTGGTCTAAGGGACACTAAACCATATAAAGAGACTCAAAGCAGGCGGTCAGATCTGAGTATGCCAATATTAAGGGCTGGTATTCTCCTGCAGAACTAGTTTAGAACATTTGGGGGGTAAGTTTTGACCATTTCATCTCTCATTTTGTTTATTTAGCTTGTGTCATTCTCATCCTTGGCGTCATTTGTTTGACTCAGCTTGCACCATTTTTACTTGGTTTGCACCATTTTTACTCAGCTTGCACCATTTTCGTACTTGGTTTGTGTCATTTTCATTCCTTGAGTCAATTTTCTGACTTAACATGTGCCATTTTTGACTCAACTTGCACCATTTATTTTCATGCAGCTTGCATCATTCCCATCCCTTACATCATTGAGTTGATGTAGTGGACCTCTTGCATCAGTTTGGGGGACTTTGTCACACAGACCTCTTTTTTTGCAAAATGTGGCACACAGTATTTTGTGCACCAAGATCTGATTCAAACTGGTTGTTTGACATAGCTTGTGAGGAGCTAATGCCCTTCGAGAATCCAGCCCCTAATTTCAGGTAGCCTAAATGAGGCTCATTGACTTTTACACCAGCTCCATTAATCAGCTGCAACATATTTTTGGCAAAAGCTAAAGATATTTCCTCAGGTGACCTAAATGACCACTTTTGACCTTTTGCACTGGCTTCATTAATCACCTGGAACACATTTTTTTTGCAAAAATAAAAATATCACCTCAAGTGGCATAAATGACCACCGCAGACCTTTCACTCCAACTCCATAAATCACTTGGGACCCATTTTTGCAGAAATAAATATTTCACCTTAACGACCTAAATGACCACCACATACTATTCACCCATATATATTATAGTGGCATGGTCACACCACTATAGTTAGGGTGATTTAGCAGTCACGTCTATGTTAAACTCAAAACTTTGAGCATTAATAACTTTGGACCCATTCAACGGATTTGCCTGAAATTTGGTATGCGCGCTGGGGCATGGTAGTTCTCTTGATTTGCCAAATTGCATTTTGGTCAGACTTATGGACTTTTCATATGAAAACACTGATAAATGCAAAATTATCCACTTTTGGAGGCAGCTTTTGGGATTTTGGATGTGGCCCTGCACGGCCTGTTGCGCTGAGAGATGGTCCGCTTGAAAGAGCTTTGGTGCCAGGCAAGCCGCTTTTTGTTTGGTGAAAACATATTAAGGCATTCAAAGGATATGCCACTTTTAAGTTCCCATTGTAAGTCAATGGGAAAATGTATATGTATGTTTTGTGAACAAAGAATGGGATTCTGGCCATCTCGTCCTGCCTGGTGATCAAAGAATTTGCACCTTTTTTGGTTCAAGAATCATTGTCCCGGAAAATTTTAAAAATTCTTTGATTGCTAGATCCACCATCTTGTTTTAAATTTTCTGATTGGAAAACACAAATATCTCAGCTCAGGGTCACTTCTGAAGTACAGCTTGGATGGGTTTTACTCAGGGGACTCCGATCTATTGAGCCATGCCTTTGGTTTGATCCAAATCAGTTTAAAAAAATAGATCTGAGCTTCTAAAATCTTAGCTCATGGCTTGTTAATGATCTTTGATCGAGAGCCTACACATTTTGTGATCGGGAGGTTCCTTGATCGCAATCATGCATTACGAGTGAGGGACGATATGGCCAGATTTAAAAATAGATTTTCTCAGCCCAATAGTGCCGTAGAAAGTTAAATGAGGGTGTGTTTTGCTCAGGGGGCTTCGTTCTGCCCCATCTGAATACAAAAAATTATATTTTCAATATGCCTGGTAGTCTAGTGGCCCCCCATCATGATTAAATAGATAGCTATATCTAATTCCCTGGTAGTCTTGTGACCTCCTAATATATATTTCATACATGTTGCTTTTTTACATCCCTGCTAGTCTTGTGGCCCACCCAAACTGTATTAAATTTTTATAGTTGTTCATATCCCTGGTAGTCTAGTGGCCCCACCCATTAAGTGGGTAGCTGGTGATTAATGAAGCTGGTGTAAAAGCTCTGAGGTTGTCATTTAGGCCACCTGAGGTGTTTTTGGTTTTTGCTAAAATTTGTTCCAGGTGATATGAACCTGGAGTTAAACGTCTGTGGATGTCCTTTAGGCCACATGAGGTGATATTTTTAGTTTTTACCAAAAACATGCTCCAAGTGATCTATGGAGCTTGGCTGAAGTTTTCTTTGTGGTTCTTTAAGCCACTTGAGGTGAGATTTTTATTGTTTGCCATCAGTGGGTTTCAGGTGATCTATGGAGCCAGATTCAATGTTCCTCCAAAGTTCTTTAGGCCACCTGAGTTGCAATTTATATATTTGCCGAAAATGGGTTCCAGGTGATTTATGGAGCTGGGGTGAAAGGTCTGAGGTTGTCATTTAGGCCACCTGAGGTTATATATTTATTTTTGCCAAAAATGCATTTCAGTTGATTTATAGGATTGGGGAAAAAGGTAAGCAGTGGTCATATAGAACACCTGAGGTTAAAGGTAGGAGGTGGTCATTTTGGTCACCTGAGGTGATAATTTTATTTTTGCCAAAAATGGGTGCCACGTGATCTATGCAGTCATTGTGAAAAGTCCACCATGGTTGTTTAAGCCACCTGAGGTGGAATTTTTATTTTTGTAAACAATGGATTCCAGGTCATATCCGGAGCTGAGGTGAAATGTCCACAGTGGTCATTTAAGTCATGTTAGGTGATATTTATAGTTTTTTAAAAAGTGGGTTGCAGGTGATTAAGGAAGCTGGTGTGGAAGCTCTGCGGTTATCGTTTAGGAAACCTGCAGTGATTTTTCTTTTTGTTAAAATGTGTTCCAGGTGATATGAACCTGGGGTAAAATGTCTGTGGAGGTCATGTAGGCCTCATGAGGTGATGTTTTTAGCTTTTGCCAAAAACATGCTCTAGGTGATCTATGGAGCCTGGATGAAAGTATCTTCATGGTTCTTTAAGTCACCTTAGGTGAAATTATTATTTTATTTCAAAAATGGGTCTTTGGTGAGTTAAACAGCTGGAGTGAAAGATCAATGGTGGTTGTTTAGGCCACCTGAGGTGCTTTTTTTAATTTTTGGCAAAAATTGCTTGTAGGTGATTGATGGAGCTGGTATTAAAAGTCTGAAGTGGTCACTGAGGCCACCAGAGGTGATCGTATTTTTGGTGTTGCCAAAAATGGGTTTTAGATGATTTATTGAGGTGAGGTAAAAGATCCACAGTAGAGCTTTAGACCACCAGGCATGCTATTTTTCTTTTTGTCAAAAATGGGGTTCCAGGTGATCTATGGAGCCATGGTGAATGTGATGTAGTGGTTGTTTAGGTCACCTGAGGTGAAATTTTAATTTTTGCCAAAAATTGGGTTCAAGGAGATCTATAGAAACATTACAAAAGGTCGGAGGTGTTTGTTTTGGACACCTGATGTGACATTTTTATTTTTTACCAAAAACAGGTTCCAGGTAATTTATGGATCTGGAGTAAAAGATCTGCAGTGGTCATTTAGGCAACACGAGGTGATATTTTTATTTTTACTAAAAATTGGTTTCATGTTATGTATGGAGCAGGGTTAAAAGGCCACTTATGTCATCTGAGATTATGTTTAAATTTTTTGCCATAAATGGGTTTCAGGTGATATATGGAGCCAGATTCTCAAAATAAAAATATTACCTCAGGTTGTTATTTATGGCACCTGAGGTAATATTTTATTTTGGCCAAAAATGGGTTCCAGGTTATGTATGGAGTAAGGGTAAAATGGCTCCACATCATCTATTGAGCCAGGGTGAATGGTATGCAGAGGTCATTTAGGCCACCTGAGGTAATATGCAAGGGTAAAATGTCCTTTATGCCATCTGAGGAGATATTTTTATTTGTAAACTTAAATGGGTTTCAGTTGATCTGTGGAGCCAGATTCAAAGTTCCTCCATGGTTGTTTAGGCCACCTGAGGTGATATATTTATTTTTTGCCAAAAATGATTTTCTGGTGATTTATGAGATTGGGGTTAAAAGTAGGCAGTGGTCATTTAGGTCACCTGAGGTTAAAGGTAGGTGGTGGTCATTTAGGCCACCTGAAGTGATATTCTGTATTTTATCTTTTGACAAAGATATAAATTTCACCTAAGGTGTCCTAAATGACCAGTGTGTACCATTCAGCCTGGATCCATAGATCTCCTGGAACCCATTTTTGGAAAAATAAAAATATCACTCCTGTTGGCCCATAGATCTACTATGAACATTTTTCCCCAGCTCCATAAATAGACTGGAACCAAAATTTTGGCAAACAAAAAATGATATTGCTTAAATGACTATTTTGAACTTTTTACACAACTCACATGAAAACCATTTTTTGCAAAAAAAAATGTCAACTTAGGTGGCCTTAATGACCACTGCTGACCTTTCACTGCAGCTTTATAACTCACCTGGAACTCATTTTTGGAGAAAAAATGAACATTTCTCCTCAGGTGACCTAAACAACCACCGAGGAACTTTGAACCTGGCTCCATACATGAGCTGGAACCCATTTTTGGCAAAAAATGAAAATATTATCCCTGGTTGCCTAAAGGTCCTCTGCAGACCTTCCATGAATCACTTGGAGATAATTTTTGGTAAAAATGAAAATATCACCTCTCCTGGCCTAAATAAACACTGCATATCTATTACTCTGGATCCATGAATTATCTGGAACCCATTTTTGCCAAACATAGATCAACACCTACCTTTAACCTCAGGTGGAGTAAATGACCCGTGCCAACCTTTTACGCCAAAAACATGAATCATCTGAATTGCATTTTTGGCAAAAAAATAAATATATCACCTCAGCTGGCCTAAACTACAACCTCAGAACTTTCACCCCAGCTCCATAAATTACCTGGATCCCATTTTTGGCAAATATATAAATTGCACCTCAGGTGGCCTAAACTGCTACTGAAGAACATTGAATCTGGCTCCATAGATCACCTGAAACCCATTTATGGCAAAAAAATAAAAATATCACCTCAGGTGGCATAAATTGCCTTTTACCCTTGTTCCATATATAACCTTGGACCCATTTTTGGTAAAAATGAAAATATTACCTCAGGTGGCCTAAATTGCCACTGCATACCATTCACCCTGGCTCCTCAGATCACCTGGAACCATTTTTGGCAAAAATGATAATGTCACCCCAGGTGGCCTCAAAGTCCACTGCAGACATTTTATCCAGGTTCCATACATCACCCGGAACCAATTTCTGGTATAAAATCTATAAATATATCACCCCAGGTGGCCTAAATGACCACTGCAGACCTTTCACCTTGGCTCCATAAATCACCTGGAATCAATTTTTAGTAAAAGTAAAAACATTACCACTGGTGGCCTAAATGACAACTGCAGATGGTTTACTCCAGATCCATAAACTACCTGGAACCAATTTTTGGTAAAAACAAAAATGTCACATCAGGTGTCCAAACCAAACTACTCAGATATTTCACAATGTTTCTATAGATCACCTTGAACACAGTTTTGGCAAAATTAAAAATTTCACCTCAGGTGGCCTAAACAACCACCTCGTACCATTCACCATAGCTCCACAGATTACCTGGAACCCATTTTTGGCAATAAATAAAAATATCACCTCTTATGTCTTAAAAGATCACTGTGGACCTTTTCACAATGACTCCATAAAGCTTGTGGAACCCATTTTTCTCTCTTCATATGTCTTCTGGTCTAAGAGACACTAGACCATATAAAGAGACCAAAAGCAGGTGGTCAGATCTGACTATGCCAATATTAAGGGCTTGTATTCTCTGCAGGACTAGTTTAGAACATTTGGGGGGTAAGTTTTGACCATTTCATCTCTCATTTAGTTTACTTATCTTGCATCATTCTCGTCCTTGGTGTCATTTTTTTCACTCAGCTTGCACCATTTTTACTTGGTTTGCACCATTTGTACTCAGGTTGCACCATTTATGTACTTGGTTTGATCATTTTCATTCCTTGAGTCATTTTTCTGACTTAACATGTACCATTTTTGACTCAACTTGCACCATTTATTTTGGTGCAGCTTGGTCATTCCCATCCCTTACACCATTGAGTTGATGTAGTGGACCTCTTGCATCAGTTTGGTGGACTTTGTCACACAGACCTCTTTTCTTGCAAAATATGGCACACAGTATTTTGCGCACCAAGATTTGATTCAAGGTGGTTGTTTGACGCAGCTTGTGAGGAGCTAAGGGCTCTATGAAAATCCGGCCCCTAATCTCAGGTAGCCAAAACAAGCATCGCTGACTTTCACACCAGCTGCATTAATCATCTGCAACACATTTTTGGCAAAAACTAAAAATATTTCCTCAGGTGACCTAAATAACCACTTTGGACCTTTCACACAGGCTCCATTAATCACCTGGAACCCATTTTTTTTGCAAAAATAAAAATATCCCCTCAGGTGGCAGAAATGACCACCACAGACCTTTCACTCTAACTCCATAAATCACTTGGAACCCACTTTTGCAAAAATAAAAATTTCACCTCAGGTGGCCTAAATGACCACCACGTTCCATTCACTCATATGTATTACAATGGTGCAGTCTTGCCACTATTGTTAGGGTTCAGCAGTCACTTCTATGTTAAACTCAAAATTTTGCACATTAATAAATTTGGACCCATTCAGCGGATTTGCTGAAATTTGATATGCACACTGGGGCATGGCAGTTCTCTTGATTTGCCAAATTGCATTTCAGTTGGACTTACAAGATTTGCATACGAAAACACTGAAAAATGCAAAATTATCCATTTTTGGTGGCAACTTTTGGGATTTTGGATGTGACCCTACACAGCCATTGTGTGGCCTGCTGCTCTGAGAGATGATCTGTTTGAAAGAGCTTTGGTGGCCAAGCGTGCCGCTTTTTGTTTGGTGAAAACATATTAAGGCATTCAAAGGTTATGCCACTTTTAAGTTCCCAGTATAAGTTAATGGGAAAATTTATATGTATGTTTTGTGAACAAAGAATGGGGTTCAGGCCATCTTATTCCACCTGGCGATCAAAGAATTTGCAGCCTCGCAGTTCAAGAATCTTAGTCCCTGTGAATTTAAAAAATTCTTTGATTGTGAGGTCCGCCATCTTTCCAATTGGAAAAACACAAATATCTCAGCTCATGGATCACTTCTGAAGTAAAACTTGGATGGTTTTATTTAGGGGACGCTGATCTCTTGAGCCATACCTTTCTTTGATCCAAATCAGTCTAAAAATAGAGTTCTGAGATTTTTAAACCTTAGTTCATGGTTCGCTAATGATCTTTCATCATAAGCCTGAAAATTCTTTGATCATGAGATTCCTTGATTGAAATCATGCATCACGAGTGAGGGATGATATGGCCAGATTTAAAAATAGGCTTTCTCAGCCTGGAAGTGCCCTAGAAAGTTAAATGAGTGTGTGTTTTGCTCAGGGGATTTCATTCTTCTCCATCTGAATACAAAAAATAATATTTTCAATATCCCTGGTAGTCTAGTGGACCCCCATCATGATTAAATAGATAGCTATCTCAAATTCCCTGGTAGTCTAGTGGACACCCTAATGTTTATTTCATACATATTGCATTTTATATCCCTGGTAATCTCGTGCCCGCCCCCAATCTGCATTAAATTATCATAGTTGTTCATATCACTGGTAGTCTAGTGGCCCCGCACATCATAATAATATACATAACAATGTGGAATTTCCTGCCCTTGCAGTCTAATGGCCCCCCAATGTGTATTTCAGACATATTGATTTGTTATATCCCTAGAAGTCTAGTGGACTAACAGGTGAAATAAGTCTATGACTGCCACTGCTTGTAGGCCATCACTGTCTCAGTGCTGAAATGGATTCCGGGTTATATCTGGAGCTGAGGTGAAATGTTCATGGTGGTCGTTTAAGCCACATGAGGGGATATTTTTAGTTTATGAAAAAGTGGATTGCAGGTGATTAATGGGGCTGGTGTAAAAGCTCTGAGGTTGTCATTTAGGCCACCTGAGGTGTTTTTTGTTTTTGCTAAAATTTGTTCCAGATGATATGAACCTGGAGTAAAATGTCTGTAGATGTAATTTAGGCCACATGAGGTGATATATTTAGTTTTTGCCAAAAACATGCACCAGGTGATCTATGGAGCCTGGTTGAAGGTTTCTGTGTGGTTCTTTAAGCCACCTGAGGTGACATTTTTATCTTTTTCAAAAATGGGTTTTTGGTGAGTTAAATAGCTGGAGTGAAAGATCAATGGTGGTCGTTTAGGCCACCTGAGGTGATTTTTTTTTTATTTTTGCCAAAAATGGTTTCTATGTGATTAATGGAGCTGGTATAAAAAGTCCAATGTGGTCTTTGAGGCCACCAGAGGTGATATGTTTTTGTTGTTGCAAAAAATGGGTTTTAGGTGATTTATGGAGGTGAGATAAAATAATAACAGTAGAGCTTTAGACCACCAGAGGCGCTATTTTTATTTTTGCAAAAAATAGGGTTCAGATGATCCATGGAGCCACGTTGAATGTGACACAATGGTCATTTAAGCCACCTGGAACATCTGGTTGTCAATGGACTGCAGGATCCAAGGCAGCATGATTTCACCAGGGGGAGGTCATGTCAGACCAACCTCGTTGAATTTTTTGACTGGGTGACTAGGGAGATGGATCAGGGAAGGGCAGTGGACATGACCTATCTGGACTTTAGCAAGGCCTTTGACACTGTGCCACACAGAAGACTATTAAACAAACTAGGGAATAGGGGTGTGGGCAGGACAGTAGTCTGGTGGGTAGGTAACTGGCTGGGCAGTAGGACACAAAAGGTGGTGGTAAATGGCTGTCACTCCACAGAGGGAAGAGTGACCAGTGGGATACTACAGGGATCAGTGCTGGGACTGGTCCTATTCAACATCTTCATCAGTGACATTGCACAGGACCTAGAGGGCAGAATTTCATTGTTCGCTGATGACACAAAGCTCTGTAACAGAGTAGACACACCAGAGGGTGTAGACAGAATGAGAAGGGATCTGCAGAAACTTGAAGAATTGTCAGGGGTTTGGCAGTTGAAATTCAGTGCAAAGAAGTGCAAGATAATGCATATGGGGCACAAAAACCCTGGCACAATATATCAGTTGGAGGTGAGGATATAGCATGCACCAAGCAGGAAAGGGATCTTGGGGTTATCATCTCTGATGACCTCAAGGTAGGGAAACAGTGTGACAAGGCAGCAGGTAGAGAAAATAGGATGCTGGGATGCATAGGCTGGGGTATCACCAGCAGGAAAAGGGAAGTCATGATTCCACTATACAAGACACTAGTGAGGCCCCACCTGAAGGACAGTGTACAGTTCTGGAGACCTTACCTAAGTAAGGACATAGACAGTGTAGAGAAGGTTCAGAGGAGAGCAGCAAAGATGGTATATGGATTGCATCACAAGTCCTATGAGGACTGATTGAAGGAATTGAATATGTACTCCCTGGAGGAGAGGAGGGAGAGAGAAGACATGATAGAGACATACAAGTATCTTACAGGGTGGAACAGGGTGCAAGAATACACTATTTTTAAGTGAAAAAGATGTTTCAGAACTAGAGGGCATGGGATGAAGTTGGAGGGAGGATGATTTGGGGGAAATGTGAGGAAGAATTTCTTCACAGAATGGGTGGTGGACAAGTGGAACACCCTGCCTGAGGAAGTGGTGGGGGCTGAAACAATCACAGGATTTAAGAATGCATGGGATAGACATAAAGGAATTCTGGAGGTCAGGGGTAAGGGGCAACATTGTTCTAGGAAAACATAAACTGAAGTTACAAACTCAAATGGGCAGACTAGGTGGGCCATAGGCCCTTATCTGCTGACACTGTCTATGTATCTACGTATATATGGGTTCACATTTTTATTTTTTGCAAAAAATGGGTTCCGGGTGATTTATGGAACAGGGGTGAAAGATCTGTTTTTCACACTGATGCTACATGATGTGATATATGTATTTTGGCCAAAAATGGGTTTCAGGTGATTTATGGGGTTTGGTTAAAAGGTAGGCAGTGGTTATTTAGGATACCTGAGGTGATATTTTAATTTTTGCCAGAAATGGGTTTCAGGTGATCTATGGAGTCATTGTGAAAGATCTCAGTGGTTGAGTAAGCCAGCTGAGGTGACATTTTTATTTTTGTAAAAAATCAGTTCCAGTTGATTTCTGGAGTTGGGGTTAAAGGTCCATGGCAGCCATTTAAGACACCTGAGGTGATATTTTTAGTTTTTCAAAAAGTGGGTTTTAAGTGACTAATACAGCTGGCGTAAAAGGTCTGAGGTTGTCATTTAGGCCACCTGAGGTGACATTTGTATTTTTGCCAAAAATGGGTTCCCAGTAATTTATGGATCCAGAGTAAAAGATCTGCAGCAGTCATTTAGGCCAGGAGAGATGATATTTTTATTTGTACTAGAAATTGGTTCCAGGTGATTTATGGAGCCATGGTGAAAGGTCTACAGAGGACCTTTAGGCAACCATGGATGATATTTTTATTTTTTGCCAAAAATGGGTTCCAGGTGATCTATGGAGCCAGGTTCAAAGTTTCTTAATGATTGTTTAGGTCACCTAAGGTGAAATGTAAATTTTGTTCCAAAAATGAGTTCCAGGAGGGTTTCAGATGATCTATGGAGCCAGATTCAATGTTTCTCAGTTGTTGTTTAGGCCACCTGAGATGCAATTTATATATTTGCTGAAAATTGTTTCCAGCTAATTTATGGAAGTTCTGAGGCTGTAGTTTAGGCCAGCTGAGGTGATATATTTATTTTTGCCAAAAATGCAATTCAGGTGATTCATGGGATTGGGGTAAAAGCTTCGCACTGGTTATTTACTCCACCTGAGGTTAAAGGTAGGTGGTGATATATTTTTGCCAAAAATGGGTTCCAGGTAATTCATGGATCCAGAGTAATAGATCTGCAGTGGTCATTTAGGCCAGGAGAAGTGATATTTTCATTTTTTCCAGAAATTGGCTCCAAGTGATTTATGAAGCCAGGGTGAAAGGTCTGCAGAGGACCTTTAGGCAACCAGGGACAATATTTTTATTTTTTGCCAAAAATGGGTTCCATGTGATCTATGGAGCCAGACTCAAAGTTCCTCTGTGGTTGTTTAGGCCACCTCAGGTGAAATTAATATATTTGCTGAAAATGGGTTGCATGTGATTTATGAAGCTGGGATGAAAGGTAGTCAGTGGTCATTTAGACCACCTAAGGTGATATTTTTATTTTTGCCAAAAATGAGTTCCATGTGATATCTGGAGTCATTGTGAAAAGTCCACAACAGTTGTTTAAGTCACCTGAGGTGACATTTTTATTTTTGCAAACAGTGGATTCCATGTGATATCTGGAGCTGATGTGAAATGTCCACAGTGGTTGTTTTAGCCACGTGAGGTGATATTTTTAGTTTTTTTTTTAAAGTGGATTGCAGGTGATTAATGGAGTTGATGTGAATGGTTTGAGGTTATTGTTTGACCACCTTAGGTGATATCTGTATTTTTCCCAAAAGTGGGATCCAGGAAATTAATGTATCCAGAGTAAAAGATATGCAGTGGCCATTTTGGCCACATTAGGTGATTTTTCTTTTTGCTAAAATTTGTTCCGGGTGATAGGAATCTGGGGTAAAAGGTTTGTGGAGGTTGTTTTGGCCATATGGGGCGATATTTTTAGTTATTGCCAAAAACATGCTCCAGCTGATCTATGGAGCCTGGTTGAAAGTTACTTCATGGTTCTTTAAGCCACCTGAGTTGAAATTTTTTATTTGTTTCAAAAATGGGTGTTTGCTGAGTTAAATAGCTGGAGTGAAAGATCAGCGGTGGTAGTTTATTCCACCACAGGTGATTTTTTTGCCAAAAGTGGTTTCCAGGTGATTGGTGGAGCTGGTGTAAAATGTCCAAAGTGGCCATTGAGGCCACCAGGGTTGCAATTTAAATTTTTGCACAAAATGGGTTCCTGGTGACTTATGGAGCAGGGTTGAAAGATTTGTGGTTTACATTTATGTTACCTGATGTCATATATTTATTTCTGGCAAAAACAGGCTTCAAGAGGGAGATGAGGAAACACTTTTTTACAGAGAGGGTGGTGGCTGGGTGGAATGTATTACCTTCAGAAATGGTATCCAGCAGAACAGTGGATTGTTTCAAAAGGGGATGGGACAGAACAAGGGGGAGGGTAAATGAAGAGGAAGGATGAAAGGGAGGGGCAGCTGCAGAATAATTTAATCTGCTTAAATGTGCAGAATAAGCACATTTAAGCAGACCTGATAGACCTCTAGGCCTTTATCTGCTGGCATATTTCATATGTTCATATGTTAGGTGATTTATGGGGTAAGAGGTAGGCAGTGGTCATTTAAGCCACTTGAGATAATATTTTTATTTTTGCCACAAATGAGTTCCAGGTGATCCATGCAGTCATTGTGAAAGGCTGCAGTGGTTGTTTAAGCCAGCTGAGGTGAAAATTTCATTTTCACAAAAAAATGGTTAGAGTTGATATCTATACTTGGGGTGAAAGGTCAATGGCAGCTGTTTAAGACACCTGAGCTGTTATTTAAAGTTTTTGAAAAAGTGACTAATGGAGCTGGTGTAAAAGGTCTGAGGTTGTCATTTAGGCCACCTGAGGTTATATTGTATTTTTGCCAAAAGTGGGTTCCAGGTAATTTATGGATCCAGAATAAAAGATCTGCAGGGGTCATTTAGGCCAGGAGAAGTAATTATTTTATTTTTACCAGAAATTGGTTCAAGGTGATTTATGGAGTCAGGATGATAGTTCTGCAGGGATGATATTTTCATTTTTGCCAAAAATGGGTTCTCGAAGATTTATGAATCTAGGGTGGAAGGTCTGCAGTGGGCTATTACGCTGCCTGATGTGATATATTTATGTTTGCCAAAAATGCATTTCAGGTGATTTATGTGATTGGGGTAAAATGTAGGCAGTGGTCATGTAGGTCACCTGAGGTTAAAGGTAGGTGGTGGTCATTTAGGCCACCTGAGGTGATATTTTTATTTTAGCCAAAAATGGGTTACAGGTGATCTATGGAGTCATTGTGAAAAGTCAATGATGGTTGTTTAAGCCACCTGAGATGAAATTTTTATTTTTGCAAAAAATGGATTCCAGGTTATGTCTGGAGCTGAGCTGAAATGTTCACGGCAGTCATTTAAGCCACTTAAGGTGAAATTTTTAATTTTGGAAAAAGTTGGTTCCTGGTAACCTGTGGAGGTAGGGTGAATGGTACGAGGTATTTTTTTAGGCCACCTGAGGTGATATTTTTATTATTGCCAAAACTGTGTTCAAGATGATGTATGGAAACATTGTCAAAGGTCTGAGGAGTTTGTTTTGGACACCTGATGTGACATTTTTATTTTTTCAAAACTAGGTTCCAGGTAATTTAAGGATCTAGAGTAAAAGATCACAGTGGTCATTTAGGCCACCAGAGGTAATGTTTTAATTTTTACTAAATTTTTACTAAAAATTGGTTCCAGGTGATTTATAAAGCCAAGTTGAAAGGTCTGTGATAGTCTTTTAGGCCACCTGGGGTGATATTTCTATTCATTATTTGCCAAAAATTGGTTCCAGGTGATTTTTGGTGCCTGGATAAAAGGTCTTCAGTGGACCTTTAGGCCACCAGGGGTGACATTTTCATCTATTCCAAAAATGGTTCGAGGTGATTTATGGAGCCAGGGTTAATTATATGCAGTGGTCATTTAGGCCCCCCGAGGTAATATTTTCATATTTACCAAAAATGTGTTCCAGGTAATGTATGGAGCAAGGGTAAAAGGTCCTCTATGCCACCTGAAGTGATATTTTTATTTGTTGCCATAAATGGGTTTCACAGACTTTTCACACTTACTCTATAGATCACGTGTAGCCCATTTTTGACAAAAATAAAATTATCACTTCAGGTGGCCTAAATGACCACCACCTACATTTAACCTCAGGTGACCTAAATGACCACTGCCTACCTTTTACCCCAATTCCATAAATCATCTGAAATGCATTCTCAGCAAAAATAAATATACCACCTCAGGTGGCCTAAATGACAACCTCAGACCTTTCACCTCAGCGTCATAGATCACCTGTAGCCCATTTTCAGCAAATATACAAATTTCACCTCAGGTGGCCTAAATAACCACTGAGGGACTTTGAATCTGGCTCCATAGAGCACCTGAAACCCATTTATGGCAACAAATGAAAATATCACCTCAGGTTGCATAAAGGACTTTTACCCTTGCTCCATACATAACCTGGAACCTGTTTTTGGTAAAAATAAAAATATTTCCTTAGGTGGCCTAAATGGCCACTGCATTCAATTCACCCTGGCTCCATAGATCACCTGGAACCATTTTTTGCAAAAATTTAAATAGCAACCCTGCCGGCCTAAATGGCCACTGCAGACCTTTTTTCCAGGGGCCATTAATCACCTGGAACCACTTTCTGGCAAAAAATGAATAGAAATGTCACCTCAAGTGGCCTGAATGGCTACTGCAGACCTTTAACCTTGGCTCCATGAATCTCCTGGAACCAATTTTTAGTAAAAATAAAACATTACCTCTGGTGGCCTAAATGACCACTGCAGATCTTTTACTCCAGATCCATAAATTATCTGGAACCCATTTTTGATAAAAATAAAAATGTCACTTCAGGTGTCCAAAACAAACTCATCAGACCTTTCACAAAGTTTCTATAGGCCAATTGAACACAGTCTTGGCAAAAAAAAAAATTCTCCTCAGGTAGCCTAAACAACCACCTTGTTCCATTCACACTAGCTTCACAGATTACCTGGAACCCACTTTTTGAAATATTACAAATTTCACCACAGGTGGCTTAAATGCCTACCATGGACATTTCACCTCAGCTCCAGACATCTTCTGGAATCCATTTTTTCCAAAAATAAAAATATCACCTCAGGTGGCTTAAACAACCATCATTGACTTTTCACAATGACTCCATAGATCAACTGGAACCCATTTTTGGCAGAAATAAATATATCACCTCAGGTGGCCTAAATGACCATCACCTTCCTTTAACCTCAGGTGACCTTAATGACCATTGTCTATCTTTTACCCCAATTACATAAATCACCTGAAATGCATTTTTACAAAAATAAATATATCAGATTAGGTAGCATTAAAGTTACCTACAGACCCTTTACCCCCAGCTCCATAAACCTCCTGAAAACCATTTCTGGCAAAAATTAAAATATCATCCCTGCAGACCTTTCACCCTGACCATAAATCACATGCAACCACTTTCTGGTAAAAATAAAAATATTACTTCTCCTGGCCTAAATGGCCACTGCAGATCTTTGACTATGTAAAGAACCATGAAGGAACTTTTATTCTGGATCCATAGATCACCTGGAGCATGTTTTTGACAAAAGCTAAAAACATCACCTCATGTGGCCTAAATGACTTTCGGAGACATTTTACCCCAGGTTCATATCACCTGAAACACATTTTAGCAAAACGAAAAATCACCTCAGGTGGCCTAAAAGATAAATGCAGAGCTTTCATGCCAGCTCCATTAATCACCTGCAACCCACTTTTTCAAAAACTATGAATATCACCTCACATGGCCTAAACGACCACCCTGGACATTTTACCTGAGCTCCAGATATCAAATGGATCCCATTGTTTACAAAATTAAAAATTCCACCTCAGGTGGCTTAAACAACCATTGCGGACTTTTCACAATGACTCCATAGATCACCTGGCACCCATTTTTGGCAAAAATAAAATTCTCACCTCAGGTGGCCAAAATGATCATCACCTACCTTTAACCTCAGGTGGCCTAAATGACCACTGCTTACCTTTTACAACAATCCCATAAATCACCTGAAATGCATTTTTTTGGAAAAATATAAATATATATAACATCAGATGGCCTAAATGACAACCTTAGACCTTTCACTCCAGCTCCATAAATTACCAGAAACCCATTTTTGGCAAATATATAGATTTCACCTCAGGTGGCCTAAACAATCACTGAGGAACTTTGAATCTGGCTCCATAGATCACCTGAAACCCACTGATGGCAAACAATTCAAAAATCACCTCCTATGGCATAAAGAACCTTTTACCCTTGCTCCATACATAACTTGGAACCCATTTTTTGGTAAAAAATAATAAAAATATTTCCTCAGGTGGCCAAAATAGATCACCTTTAACTATTTTTGGCAAAAATGAAAATAACACCCTGGTGGCCTAAATGACCACAGAAGATCTTTCATTCCAGATCCATAAATTACCTGGAACCCATTTTTGGTAAAAATAAAAATACCACATCAGATGTCCAAAACAAACACCTCAGACCTTTCACAACATTTCCATTGATCACCTTGAACCCAGTTTTGGGAAAAATAAAAAATTTCACCTCAGGTGGCCTAAACAACCAACTCATACTATTCACCCTAGCTCCATAGATTAGCTGGAACCCATTTTTGGCAAAAAATAAACATATCACCCCTTGTGTCCTAAAAGTTCACTGTGGAGCTTTTACCCCAGCTCCATACATCACCTGGAACCTATTTTTGGCAAAAAAATTTATATCACCTCAGGTCATTACTTAGTTTACACCTAGGGCATGTTAGTGCATTTGATATGCAGGCAGGCTATAACATTTTAACCAAACCTCTGAATTATGTATATCTTATTTTCTGTACTGTATTTGGAGCCCTGTTATACAAATACAGCAAGCAGGAAGAGGGCACTGTAGTCCTGTGGCAGCTATAAGTGGACTACAATTAGGCGCTAGTTCTCTGTTTTTTAAAACAGAATCCAACAACCCTTTGCCTTTGTCACACATGAATGGCTGACATGGGGAGAAAGGATTAAAACAGAATATTTTAAAAATAAAAATTTGGTTGCCTGTGTCACGGTGCTTCTGACCCCAATTAGATTGTCCAGGTGATATAGTGCTATATAGCTTGGCCACGATGTGAGTATCCATTGTATTACTCCCTTTACACCTTGGGCATGTTAGTGCACTTGATATGTAGGCAGGCTAAAATGTTTTAAACGAACCTCTGAGTTCTCTATATTTTATTTTCTGTACTGTATTTGGAGCCCTGCTATACCGATGCAGGAAGCAGGAAGAGGGCACTGTAGTCCTGTGGGAGTGAGTAGTGGACTACAATTAGGTGCTAGTTCTCTGTTTTTTAAAACGGAATCCAACAATCCTTTGCTTTGGTCACGAATGAGTGGCTGATGTGGGGGAGAAGGGATTAAAACCGAGTATTTTAAAAATAAAACTATGGTTGCCTGTGTTATGGTGCATCTGACCCCAATTAGATTTTCTGGGTCATATAGTGCTATATAGCTCGGCCACGCTGTGAGCGGGCAAGCGTGAGTGGGGTGTACGGTTGGCGTGCATGGAGACGCACGCAGAGACACACGCGTTCCGGCTCGTGTTGGCTGTGTCAGCTGTTGTCAGTTGATAAACAGAAAATAAACATGATAAACTTTATAAACGTGAGTAAGAATAGCAAGCATGTTGAGGTGTATTCAGTGTGGGATGTTTAAGACGGGGAATAAGCTCTAGATTATGTGTGCAGCCACTGTACAGAAATACGGCAACTCAAGGAGGAGATTGTGTCCCTTAAAATAGATTACAGGTGCAGCTTGAGATTTCCTCACTTGAGCAATAAATTCACTCAATGGTGGATATCAGGGAAGAGACAAAACATGAAACTGGGGACCAGATTGTTAATGAAACGCTTAATGGGGAAATGGCAAATGAAAGGGATTGTTCATTAGTTACTGGAAAACAAACATTAAAAAGGGGTAGAAGGAACACTGGTGGAGTATCCAATATTTCAACCCCAAATAGATTCCAGGCCCTTGTTCTTGAGGAGGACATTGTGGCAACACAGACAACAGACCAGGAACCTGACATTAGCCCATTAAGTAAAGTTTGCACACGCATACAAAAAAAATAACCAGGGGCAGCAAAATACAACCTGCTTTCCCAGGGCAAAATTGGTTCCATGTTACGTGTGGAGCAAGGGTAAAAGGTAATTGATGTCATCTGAGATTATATTTTTATTTTTTGCCTTAAATGGGTTTCAGGTGATTTATGGAGCCAGATTCAAAGTTCCTCATTGGTAGCTTAAGACACCTGAGGTGAAATTTATATATTTGCTGAAATGGGTTACAGGTGATTTATGGAGCTGGTATGAAAAGTCTGAGCTTGTCGTTTAGGCCACTTGAGGTGATATATTTATTTTTGCTAAAAATTCATTTCAGGTGATTTATGGGATTGGGGTAAAAGATAGGCAGTGGTCATTTAGGCCACCTGAGGTTAAAGGTAGGTGTTGGTGACTTAGGCCACCTGAGGTGATAATTTTATTTATGCCAAAAATGAGTTCCAGGTGAGTTATGGAGTCATTGTGAAAAGTCCACAATGGTTCTATAAGCCACCTGAGTTGAATTTTTTTTTGCAAACAATTGATTCCACATGATATCTGGAGCTGAGGTGAAATGTCCATGGTGGTCATTTAAGCCTCTTGAGATTATAGTTCTTATTTTTGCCAACAATGGTTTCAAGGTGATATTATGGAGTAATACATCCAGGATGGTCATTTTGGCCACCTGAATTGATATAATTTCTTTACCAAAACTAGGTTCCAGTTGATTTATGGCACTGGGGTAAAAGGACCACAATGAATTTTTAAGACACAAAGGGTGATATTTTAATTTTTTGCCAAAATGGTTTCCAGGTAATCTGCGGAGCTAGGGTGAATTTTATGAGATGCTAGTTTAGGCCACCTGAGGTGAAATTTTTATTTTTGCAAAAACTGTGTTCAGGGTGATCTATTTAATCATTGTGAAAGGTCTGAGGAGTTTGTTTCGGACACCTGATGTGACATTTTAATTTTTACCAAACATGGGTTCCAGGTGATTTATGGAGCTGAGGTGAAAGGTCTGCGGTAGTCATTTAGGCTAACTGGGGTGACATTTCTATTTATTTTTGCCAGAAATTGGTTCCAGTTAATTTATGGATCCATAGTAAAAGATCTGCAGTGGCCATTTAGGCCAGAAGAAGTAATATTTTTATTGTTAACAGAATTTGGTTGCAGGAGATTTATGGAGTCAGGGTGAAAGGTTTGCAGGGATGATATTTTCATTTTTGCCAATAATGGGTCCAGGAGATTTATGGAGCTGGGGTGAAAGGTTTGCAGTGGAGTTTTATGCTACTTAATGTGATATATTTATTTTTGCCAAAATGCATTTCAGGTGATTTATGTGATTGGAGTAAAACATAGGTAGTGGTCATTAAAGTCACCAGAGGTTAAAGGATGGTGGTGGTCATTTAGGCCACCTGAGGTGATATATTTATTTTTGCCAAAAATGGGTTCCAGTTTATCTATGGAGTCGTTGTGAAAAGTCAACGATGGTTGTTAAGCCACCTGAGGTGAACATATTTTTTTGCAAAAAATGGATTCCAGGTGATGTCTGGAGCTGAGGTGAAATGTCCATGGTAGGCATTTAAGCCACCAGCGGTGAAATTTTTAGTTTTTCAAATAGTAGGTTGGAGGTTATTTGTGGAGCTAGGGTGAATGGTACGAGGTGGTTGTTTAGGCTACCTGGGGTGAAATTTTTATTTTTGCCAAGACTGTGTTCAGTTGATCCATGGAAACATTGTGAAAGGTCTGATGAGTTTGTTTTGGACACCTGATGTGTCATTTTAATTTTTATCAAAAATGGGTTCCAGGTAATTTATGGATCTGGAGTAAAAGATCTACAGTGGTGATTTAAGCTGCCAGAGGTGATATTTTAATTTTTACTAAAAATTGGTTCCAGGTGATTTATGGAGCTGATGTGAAAGGGCTTCAGTGATCATTTAGACCATTTGGGGTGAAATTATTATTCATTGTTTGCCAGAAATAGGTTCCAGATGATTTATGGAGCCTGGATTAAAGGTCAGCAGTGAAACCTTTAGGAAACCAGGGGTGATATTTTCATTTTTGACAAAAATTGTTCCAGATGATCTATTGAGCCAGGGTGAATGGAATGCAATGGTCATTTAGGCCACCTGAGGTAACATTTTCATTTTTACCAAAAATGGATTCCAGGTTATATACAGAGCAGGGGTAAAAGTTCATTTATGCCACCTGAGGTGATATTTTTATTTTTTGCCATAAATGGAGTTCAGGTGATCTATGAAGTCAGATTTAATGTTCCTTGGTAGGTGTTTAGGCCACTTGAGGTGCAATTTACATTTTTGCTGAAAATGGGTTGCTGGTGATTTATGGAGCTGGAGTGAAAGGTCTGAGGTTGTAGTTTAGGCCAGCTGAGGTGATATATTTATTTTTGCCAAAAATGTAATTTAGGTGATTCATGGGATTAGGGTAAAAGGTTGGCAGTGGTCATTTAGGCCACCTGAGGTTAAAGGTAGGTGGTGGCCATTAGGCCTCCTGAGGTGATAATTGTATTTTTGTCATAAATGGGTTCTAGGTAATTCATGGATCCAGAGTAAAATACCTGCAGTGATCATTTAGGCCAGGATAGGAGATAGTTTTATTGTTACCAGAAATTGTCTCCAGGTGATTTATGGATGTATGGGGAAAGGTCTGCAGAGGAACTTTAGGCAACCAGGGATGATGGTTTTATTTTTTGCCAAAAATGGGTTCCAAGTGATGTATGGAGCTGGGTTCAAATTTCCTTGGTGGTTGCTAAGGTCACCTGTGGTGAAATGTTCATTTGTTCTCCAAAAATGAGTTCCAGGTGAGTTATGAAGCTGGGGTGAAAGATCAGCAGTGGTCATTAAGCCCACTTAAGTTGATATTTTTTTGTCAGAAATGGTTTTCATGTGAGTTTTGTAGCCAGTGTAAAAAGTTCAAGGTCGTCATTCAGGCAATATTATTTTTTGTTTGCTAAAAATTTGGGTTTCAGTTTATTTATGGAGCTGAGGAAAGGATCCGTAGTAGATGTATGGGCCAACAGGAGTGATATTTTCATTTTTGCCAAAAATTGGTTCCAAGAGATCTATTTATCTAGTCTTAATGCTACACGGTGGTCATTTAGGACACCTTAGATGAAATTTATATCTTTGTCAAAAATAGGTTCTAGATTATTTATTGAGCTGGGGTGAATGGTCTGCAGTGAACGTTTATCCTACCTGATATGATACATTTATTTTTTCCAAAACTGAGTTTCAGAAGATTGATGGGATTGAGGTAAAAGGTTGGCAGTGGTCATTTAGGCCACCTGAGGTCAAAGATAGGTGGTGGTCATTTAGACCACCTGAGGTAATATTTTTATTTTTGCCAAAAATGGGTTCCAAGTGATGTATGGAGTCATTGTGAAAAGTCCACAATGGTTGTTTAAGTCACCTGAAGGGACATTTTTATTTTCGCAAAAAATGAGTTTCGGGTGATATCTGGAGTTGAGGTCAAATATCCATGGTGGTCGTTTAAGCCACCTGAGGTTTTTTGTAGGTTACAGGACCAGGAGTACCTGTAAACATGTCCTTAAAGTTAGACAACACCTTCTCTATGTCAGATTTCTGGATTTCTGTAAGATCAAGGTTAATTAGCAGAGCTGTTATCTTCCCTATACCTTCTAAACATTGGTATGATATGTCTGATTCATTATTAGACTCAGGAAGAACATAACTGGACTAAGAGGTAGTTCTCTCTACCCAGACTTTCAATAAATTCTCATGAAATATGAATTTCATACCCTTCTCATCTGGTACTGCTGTTTTGTAGGTTACAGGACCAGTTCTTTGAGTGACAACATAAGCCCAACTGTCTGGGAATGGTAGAGTGTTGTAAACAGAGCATCTATTCCGAAAGCCTGGTATAAACATTTGAGCAGTGCTGAACAAAAATTAGAACCCCAGTCTGTCAAAATTTCTCTGGGTATTCCCACCTGACTGAAAATCTTCACTAATTCATCTGTTATTCTCTTGGCTGTAACAGTTCTTCACGATGTGGCCTCAGGGTATCTCATAGCATATTCTACAACTACTAAAATGAATATATTACCCCTTGAACTTTTGGGCAAAGGTCCTACTATGTCCACTGCTATCCCTTCTAATGGAGTGGTTACCAATGGGAAGGGTAGCATAGGAACCTTATGTTAACGCCAAAGGTTTGTTACCTTCTGGCATGCTTCACAGCTTTTACAGAACTCCGTAACCTGCTCATGGATGCCAGGCCAGAAAAACCTATAAAGAAGGCGTCTTACTGTACGGTCCCTTCACAAATGTCCAGCCATGTGAATGTCATGAGCTATACCTAATAGTTGTTTTCTAAAAGGTTGGGGTACCATTAGCTGCTCTATTACTTCCCCAGTTTGTACATTAGTACATACATGGTGTATCACTCCATTTATGACTTTAAACACAGGACCTTTAGATCCATCACCATTTCCCACCTGTGGAAAAAAATGTGGTTAGTGACACATCATTTTTTTATGTTTCTTTAAATTCTGAACTATGCATTTTAGCAGGTATATTTAAGTCATTTTTAAAGTCCTGTATAGCAATGGTTTTCTTATTATTAGTCCATAAATATCACCTCAGGTGTCTTAAATGGCTGCCAAAGACCTTTAACTCAACTCCAGATATCACCTCAAATTGATTTTTTGCAAAAATAAAAATTTCACCTCCGGCTGGCTTAAATAACCACTGCAGACCTTTCACAATGACTCCATAGATCACCTGGAACCCATTTCTAGCAAAAATAAAAATATCACCTGAGGTGGCTGAAATGACTACTTCCTACCTTTTATCTAAACCCCATAAATCACCTGAAACCCATTTTTGGCAAAGATACAAACATCACATCAGGTAGCATAAATGTAAATGAACAGGTCTTCCACCCCTGGTTCTTTGGTTATAAAAGCTCACTGTGGACCTCTTACCCCAGTGCCATAACTCACCTGGAACCAATTTTTGGCAAAAAAAAAAAAATTACATCACCTAAGGTGGCCTAAATGACCACCATGTACCATTCAGCCTGGCTCCATATATCACCTGGAATACATTTTTGGCAAAATAAAAATATCACTCCTGTTGGCTCATAGATCTACTAAGGACCTTTTCCTCAGCTCCATGAATAACCTGGAACCAATTGTTGGCAAAAAAATAAAATAGAGTCTTAATGACTACTTTGAACTTTTTACACTGGCTCCACAAATGACATGAAAACAATTTCTGGCAAAAATTAATAATATCAACTTAGATGGCTGTAACGACCACCACTGACTTTTCACCCAAGCTCTATAACTCACCTGGAACTCATTTTTGGAAAAAAATAAACATTTCACATCAGGAGACCTAAACAACCACCATGGAACTTTGAACCCAAAACCCATTTTCGGTAAGAAATAAAAATATCACCTCAGGTGGCATAAATGACCACTTCAGTCCCTTTACCCCTGCTCCATAACTCACCAGGAACCACTTTTTGGTAAACATAAAAATATCACTGCAGGTGGCCTATATGACCACCACAGACCTTTTACAAAGGATCCCATTTTTAGCAAAAACAAAAATATAACTCAAGGAGCCCAAATGAGCACTGTGGATATTTCACCCCAGCTTCATTAATTACCTGTAACCAATTTTTGGAAAAAACTATAAATATTACCACAGGTGGTATAAATGACATCCTCAGACATTTTACCCCAGGTACAAAATTTACCTGGAACCCAATATGACAACAGAAATATCACCTCAGGTGTCTTAAACGGCTGCCATGTACCTTTAACCCCAACTCCAGATATCAAATGGAACCGATTTTTTGCAAAATTAAAAATTTCACCTAAGCTGGCTAAAATGACCACTGCGGACCTTTCACAATGACTCCATAGATCACCTGGAACCCATTTCTGGCACAAAAAAATTTCACCTAAGGTGACCTAAATGATCACTGCCTACCTTTTATCCGAACCCCATAAAGCACCTGAAACCCATTTTTGACAAAAATACATACATCACATCAGGTAACATAAATGTAAAAAACAGATCATTCACCCCTGCTTCATAAATCACCTGGAACCCATTTTTTGCAAAATTAAAAATTTCACCCCAGGTGACCTAAACGGCCACTGCATCACATTCACCATGGCTCCATAGATCACCTGGAACCCATTTTTTAACAAAAATAAAAATAGCAACCCCTGGTGGTCTAAAGTTCTACTCTGGATCTTTTACCTCACCTCCATCAATCACCTAGAAACCATTTTTGGCAAAAATAAAAGAACAAATCACCTCAGATGGCCTAAACAGCCACTGCTGATCTTTCACTCCAGCTATTTAATTCACCAATAACCCATTTTTGAAAAAAATTAAAATGTCACCTCGAGTGGCTAAAGAACCACAAAGAAACCTTCAACCAGGCTCCAGTGATCATGTGGAGCACATTTTTGGTAATAACTAAAAATATCACCTTATGTGGCCTAAATGTGACCTCCACAGACATTTTACCCCAGGTTCATATCACCTGGAACAGATTTTAGCAAAATCACCTCAGGTGGCCTAAACGACCACTACAGATCTTTTACTCTGGATCTATTAATTACCTGGAGCCCATTTTGGGGAAAAATTAAAATATTATCTCATGCGGCCTAAATGATATCACCTCAGGTAGCCTAAATGACCACCATGTAACATTCATCCTGTCTGCATAGATCACCTGGAACCCATTTTTGCCAAAAATGAAAATATTATCCCTGGTTGCCTATAGGTCCTCTGCAGACCTTTCACCCTAGCTCCATAAACCACCTGGAACCAATTTCTCTTAATAATAAAAATATAACCTCTCCTGGCCTAAATGACTACTGCAGATCTTTTACTTTGGATCGATAAATTACCAGGAACATATGTTTGGCAAAAATACAAATATCCCCTCAGGTGGACTAATTTTTGGTGAAAACTAAAAATATCACAACAGGTAGCCTAAATGACCACCAAGTACCATTCACCCTGTCTGCATAGATCACCTGGAACCCATTTTTGCCAAAAAGGAAAATATCATCCCTGGTTGCCTAAAGGTCCTCTACAGACCTTTCACCCCGGCTCCATAAATCACCTGGAACCAATTTTTCTTAAAAATAAAAATATCACCTCTCCTGGCATTAATGACTACTGCAGATCTGTTACTATGGATCCATAAATTACCGTGAACATATTTTGGGCAAAAATACAAATATCACCTCAGGTGGCCTAAACAACAACCTCAGACCTTCTACGAGTCACTTACAACCCACTTTTTGAAAAATTAAAAATGTCACCTCAGGTGTCTTAAAAGGCTGCCATGGACCTTTAACTCCAAATCCAGATAGCAACTGGAACTGATTTTTTACAAAAATACAAATTTCACCTCAGGTGGCTTAAACAACCACTGCAGACCTATAATAATGACCCCATAGATCACCTGGAACCCATTCCTGGTAAAAATAAAAATATCACCTCAGGTAGCATTAATGTAAAAAGCAGATCTTTCACCCCTGCTCCATAAATCACCTGGAAAACATTTTTTGCAATTTATGAAGCCAGGGTAGATCATAGGGGGTGATCATTTAAGTCACCAGAGGTGATATTTTTTTGTGGCCAAAAATGGGTTTCAGTTGATTAATGGAGATAATGTGAACAATCTGTGGTGGCCATTTAGGCCACCTGATGTGATATTTTCATTTTTGCCAGAACTCTATTCTTGGTTGTTCATGGAGCCAGGATAAAAGGTCAACTGTGGACATTTAGGCCACATGGGTAATACTTTCATTTTTGTAGAAAAATGGGTGCATGTAATTTATGGAGCCAGAATGAATGTTCTGCAGTGTACCTGCAAAAATAAATATATTACCTCTGGTGGCCTAAAGGACCACTGTGGACCTTTTACCCTGGCTCTATAAATCACCTGGAACTCATTTTTGGCAAAAATGAAAATATCAATTCAAGAGGCCTAAAGGACCCCAGTGGATGTTTTACCCTATCTCCATAAATCTCCTGGATCCATTTTGGACAAAAATAAAAATATCACTTCAGGTGTCATAAATGTCCACCACGGCCCTTTTTGCAGAGCTACATCAAACTCCTGGAAACAATTTCTGGCAACAATAAATATATTTTCTCAGGTGGCCTAAATGACCTTTCACCCTGGGTCCATAAATCATCTGGAACCCATTTTTGGCAAAAATAAAGCTTTCACATTAGGTGGCCTAAACAACCATCACTGACCTTTTATAATGACTCCACAGATCACCTGAAACCCTATTTTTTTAAAAAAATATGAATATCACCTCAGGTATCCTACATGACCACCGCTTTCCTTTTATCCTACATCCATAAATCACCTGGAACCAATTTTTGCAAAAATACTAATATCACCTCAGTTGGCTTAAATAACCTTCGCAGTCATTTTACCCAGGCTTTATATATCACCTGTAAACCATTTTTGAGAAAAATAAAAATATGCATTCAGCTGGCCTAAATGTCCACTGTTGGCCTTTGTAGTTCAGGTGATTTGTGCAGGTGAGGTTAATTGTAGGCAGAAGTAATTTAGACCACCTGATGTTAAACATAGGTGGTGGTCATTAAGGCCACCTCAGGTGATATTTTTATTGTTACCAAAATGGGTTCTAGATGATGAAAAGGTCCAAGGTGCTGATTTAGGTAACCTGAGCTGATATTTTTATTTTTGCCAAGAACGGTTTCCATGTTATTTATTGAGCCAGAATAAAAGGTCTGTGGTGGTCATTAGTCCACCTGAGGTGATGTTTTTATTATTGCCAAGAATGGGTTGCTGGTGATCTAAATGATGACTACCTGCCTTTTACCTAAACTTCATAAATCACCTGGATCCCATGTTTGGCAAGAATAGAAATATCACCTCAGGTGGCCAGTATGATCACTGTGGATCTTTTGCATCAGATAGCATAAACCACCAATGCAGACATTTTACATTGCCTCCATAAATCACCTGGATTTTCAAATTGAAAGGTCTGCAGTGGTGTTTTGTGCTTCTTGAGGTTAAAGGTCTGCATTAGCCATTTAGGCCAATTGAGGTGATATTTTTATTTTTGCCAAAAATTGGTCCCAGCTGATTTATGGAGGCAATGTAAAATGTCTGCACTGGTCATTTATGCTATCTGAGGTCCACAGATCTTTTACACCAGCTCCATTAGTCACTTACAATAAAATTTTTCAAAAACTGAAAATATCACCTCAGGTGTCTTAAATGGCTGCCAAGGACCTTTTGCCCAACATATTTATATATATACATATATATATATATATATATATATATATATATATATATATATATATATATATATATATATATATCTCAACTGGAACTGATTTTTGCAAAAATAACAATTTCACCTCAGCTGGCTTAAGCAACCACTGCAGCCTTTCACAATGACTCTATAGATCACCTGGAATCCATATGTGGCAAACATAAACTTAATATCTAAGGTGGCCTAAATGACCACTGCCTACCTTTTACCCCATAAATCACCTGAAACATGTTTGTGCCAAAAATAAATATATGACATCAGGTAGCATAAATGTAAACCACAGATCCTTCACCCATGCTCCATAAGTCACCAGGAAGCCATTTTGTGCAAAAATTTAAATTTCACCCCAGATGACCTCAATGACCACTTTGGAAATTTGGAAACTCACCAACAACCCATTTTTGAAACAAAAAAAATTCTACTCAAGTGGTTTAAAGAACAATGAAGAAACTTTCAACCAGGCTCCATAGATCAGCTCGAGCATGTTTTTGGCAAAAACTAAAAATATCACCTCATGTGGCCTAAATGACCTCCAAATACCTTTTACCCCAGATTCATATCACCTAGAACAAATTTTAGCAAACAGAGAAATCACCTCAGTTGGCCTAAATGACCACTGCAGATCTTTTACTCTGGATACATTAATTACCTGGATCCCAGTTTTTTTGAAAAATACAAATATCACCTCAGGTGGCCAAACAGCAACTCAGACCTTTCAGACCAGCTCCATTAATCACCTGCATACCACTTTTTATAAAACTAAAAATATCACCTCACATGACCACTGTGGACATTTCACCTCAGCTCCAGATATCACCTGGAATCCACTGTTTTCAAAAGGAAAAAAATCACTTCAGGTGGCTAAAACAACCATCGCTGACTTTTCACAATTACTTCATAGATCAACTGGAACCCATTTTTGGCAAAAATAAAATTAACTCTTCAGATGGCCTAAATGACCACTGCCTACCTTTTACCTTAATCCCATAAATCGCCTGAAATGCTTTTTTGGCAAAAATAAATGTATCACCTCAGGTGGCCTAAATGACTACTTCAGACCTTTCACCCAAGATTCATAAATCCCCTGCAACCCATTTTCAGCAAATATGTAAATTTCACCTGAAGTGGCCTTAACAACCACTGAGGAACTTTGAATCTGGCTCCATAGATCACCTGAAACCCATTTATGGTAGCAAATAAAAATATCACCTCAGGTGGCATAAAGGACCATTTTCCCTTGTTCCATACATAATCTGGAACCCATTTTTGGTAAAAATGAAAATGTCACCCCTGGTGGCCTAAAGGTCCACTGCAGACCTTTTATCCAGATGCCATTAATTACCTGGAACAAATTACTGGCCAAAAATGTATACAAATGTCATCTCAGGTGGCATAAATGGCCACTGCATGCCATTCTCCCATGCTCCATAGATCACCTGGAACCATTTTTGGCAAAAATGAAAATATCATCCCTGGTGGCCTAAAAGTCCACTGCAGTCCTCAGGTGGCATAAAGGACCATTTTCCCTTGCTCCATACATAATCTGGAACCCATTTTTGGTAAAAATGAAAATGTCACCCCTGGTGGCCTAAAGGTCCACTGCAGACCTTTTATCCAGGTGCCATAAATTACCGGGAACAAATTACTGCCCAAAAAATTAATAAAAATGCCACCCCAGGAGGCCTAAATGACTACTGCGGACACTTCACCTCGGCTCCATAAATCACCTGGAACCAATTTTTAGTAAAAATAAAGAAATTACCTCTGGTGGCCTAAATCACCACTGCAGATCTTTTACTCTAGATCCATAAATTACCTGGAACCCATTGTTGTAAAAATAACAATGTCACATCAGGTGTTCAAAACAAACTCCTCAGACCTTTCAAAATGTTTCCATAGATCAACTTGAACACAGCTTTGGCAAAAATAAGAATTTCACCTCAGGTGACCTAAACAACCACTTCGTAACATTCATCCAAGTGCCACAGATTACCTGGAACCCATTTTTGGTAAAAAATGCAAATATCACCCCTAGTGTCTTAAAAGATCACTGTGGACCTTTTAACCCATTGCATTAATTCAACTAGAACCCATTTTTGGTAAAAAAATGATATCACCTCAGGTGGCCTAAATGACCACACTGGACTTATTACTCCATAATATCATCTTGAAACCATTGTTGGCAAAAATAAGAACTATAACCTCAGGTGGCTTAATTGACCACCATGGACATTTCACCTCAGCTCCAGATATCACCTGGAATCTGTTGTTTGCAAAATTAAAAATTTCAACTCAGGTGGCTTAAACAACCATTGTGGACTTTTCACAATGACTCCATAAATCACCTGGAACCCATTTCAGCAAATATATAAATTTCACCTCACGTGTCTTAAACAACCACTTAGGAACTTTGAATATGGCTCCATATATCACCTGAAACCCATTTGTGGCAAAAAAAAAAAAATTACCTCAGATAGCATAAATGACCTTTAACCGCTGCTCCATTCATAAAATGGAACCAATTTTTACCTTTCACCCCAGCTACATAACTCACCTGAAACTAATTTTTGGAGACGAAATGAACATTTCACCACAGGTGACATAAACAACCACCGAGGAACTTTGAACCTGGCTCCATGGATCACTTAGAACCCATTTTTGGCAAAAAATTAAAATATCGTCCCTGGTTGCCTAAAGTTCATCTGCAGACCTTTCCCCATGGATCCATAAATCAGCTGGAGCCAATTTCTAGTAAAAATGAAAATATCTCCTCTCCATGCCTAAATGACTTCTGTGAGTATTTTTCTCTGGATCCATGAATTACCTGGAACCCATATTTGGCCAAAATACAATTATCTCCTCAGGTGGCCTAATGGCCACCTCCTGTCTTTAACCTCAGGTGGCCTAAATCACCACTGCCAACCTTTTACCCTAATCCCATGAATCACCTAAATTGCATTTTTGGCAAAAATAAATATATCACCCCAGCTGGCAAAAAACTACAACT
This sequence comes from Neoceratodus forsteri, assembly GCA_016271365.2. Classification (NCBI taxonomy): domain Eukaryota; kingdom Metazoa; phylum Chordata; order Ceratodontiformes; family Ceratodontidae; genus Neoceratodus; species Neoceratodus forsteri. The sequence continues at coordinate 1,586,650,811 of CM028130.1, forward strand.
TCAGACTTTTCACCCCAACTCCATTAATCACCTCCAATGCATTTTCGACAAATATGTAAATTGCACCTCAGGTGGCCTAAACACCTACTGAGGAACATTGAATCTGTCTCCAAAGATCACCTGAAACCCATTTATGACAAAAATTAAAAATATCACCTCAGGTGGCATAAATGACCTTTTACCTCCATACATAACCTGGAACCCATTTTTGCTAAAACTGAAAATATTACCTCAGGTGGCCTAAATGACCACTGCATTATATTCAACCTGGTGCAATAGATCATCTGGAACCATTTTTGTCAAAAATGAAATTACCACCCCTGGTTTCCTAAAGGTCCACTGCAGACCTTTTATCCAGGCTCCATAAATCATCTGGAACCTATTTCTGGAAAACAATGAATAAAAACATCACCCCAAGTGGTTTAAATGACCACCGAAGACCTTTCACCTCGGCTCCATAAATCACCTGGAACCAGTGTTTAGTAAAAATAAAAATATCACCTCTGGTGGCCTAAATCACCACTGCAGATCTTTTAGTCCAGATCCATAAATTACCTGGGACTCATTTTTGGTAAAAATAAAAATATCACATCAGGTGTCCAAAACAAACTCCTCAGAACATTCACACTGTTTCCATAAATCAATTGAACACAGTCTTGGCAAAAATAAAAATTTCACCTCAGTTAGACAAAATAAAACAACTCATACAATTCACCCTAGCTCCACAGATTACCTGGAAACCACTATTTCAAAAACTAAAAATTTTACCCCAAGTGGCTTAAATGCCTGCCATGGACATTTTACCTCTGCTCCAGACATCACCAGGAATCCATTTTTTGCAAAAATAAAAATTTCACCTCAGGTGGCTTAATCAACCATCATTGACTTTTCACAATGACTCCATAGATTAACTGGTACCCATTTTTGGCAAAAATAAATAGATCAACAGATGGACTAAATGACCACCACCTTCCTTTAACCTCAGGTGACCTTAATAATCACTGCCTGTCTTTTACTGCAATCACATAAATCACCTGAAATGCATTTTTGGCAAAAATTAATACATCACATCAGGTTGCATAAAGGTCCACTGCAGACCTTTCACCACAGTTCCATAAGTCTCCCAGAACCCATTTTTGGAAAAAAATGAAAATATCATCCCTGCAGACCTTTCACCCTGATGCCATAAGTCAACTGGAACCAATTTCTGGTAAAAATAAAAATATTGCTTCTCCTGGCCTAAAAGGCCAATGCAGATCTTTTACTGTGGATCCATAAATTACCTGGAACCAATTTCTGGCAAAATGAATAGAAATGTCACACCAGGTGGCCTAAATGACTACAGCAGGCCTTTCACCTCAGCTCCATTAATCACCTGGAACCACATTTTGGCAACAAGAAAAAATATCACATCTGGTGGCCGTATTAACCACTTTGAACTTTTTATACCAGCTCCATCAATCTTCTAGAAACCAATTTTGGCAAAAATTATAAAAAGCACCTCAGGTGGCCTAAACAAATCACCGTTGATCTTTCACTCCAGCTATTAAACTCACCAAAAACCCATTTTTGAAAAAAATTAAAATTTCACCTGAGGTGGCTTAAAGAACCACAAAGAAACTTCAACCAGGCTCCATAGATCACCTGAAGCAAGTTTTTGGCAAAAACTAAAAATATCACCTCATGTGGCCTAAATGACCTCCACATACATTTTACTCCAAGTTCATATCACCTGGAACAAATTTTAGCAAAAAAAAAATTACCTAAGGTGGCTTAAATGACAACCTCAGAGCTTTCACACCAGCTACATTAATCACCTGCAACCCACTTTTTCAAAAACTATAAATATCACCTTACATGGCTTAAATGACCACTGTGGACTTTTCACCTCAGCTCCAGATATCACCTGGAATCTTTTGATTACATTAATAAAAATCCCACCTCAAGTGGCTTAAACAACCATCACAGACTTTTCATAATGGCTCCATAGATCAACTGGCACCCATTTTTGGCAAAAATAAAATTATCACCTCAGGTGGCCTAAATGACCACCACCTACCTTTAACCTCAGGTGGCCTAAATCACCACTGCTTACATTTTACAACAATCCCATAAATCACCTGAAATGCATTTTTAGGAAAAATAAATATATAACCACAGGTGGCCTAAACGACAACCTCAGACCTTTCACCCCAGCTCCATAAATTACCTGGAACCCATTTTTGGCAAATATATAAATGTCATTATCAGGTGGCCTAAACAACCACTGAGGAACTTTGAATCTGGCACCATAGATCACCTGAAACCCATTGATGGCAAACAATAAAAAATCACCTCCTGTGACATAAAATACCTTTTACCCTTGCTCCATACATAACTTAGAACCCATTTTTGGAAAAAAATAAAAATATTACCTCAGGTGGCCAAAATGACCATTGCATACCATTCACCCTGGCTCAGTAGATCACCTGGAACCATTTTTGGCAAATATGAAAATAACATCGCTGGTGGCCTAAATGACCACAACAGATCTTTTACTCCAGATCCATAAATTACCTGGAACCCATTTTTGGTGAAAATAAAAATGTCACTTTAGGTGTCCAAAACAAACATCTCAGACCTTTCACAATGTTTCCATGCATCACCTTGAACTTAGTTTTGGCAAAAATAAAAAAGTCACCTCAGGTGGCCTAAATGACCACCTCATAACATTCACCCTAGCCCCACAGATTAGCTGGAACACATTTTTGTCAAAAAAATCACACCTTGTGTTCTAAAAGTTTACTGTGGAGCTTTTACCCCAGCTCCATACATCACCTGGAATCTATTTTTGGCAAGAAAATGAATATCACCTCAGGTGACCTAAATGACCACACTGGACATTTTACACTGGCTCCATAATTTCACATTGAAACCATTTTTTGCAAAAATAAGAAATAGCACCTCAGGTTGCTTAAACGACCACCACGGATATTTAATCTCAACTCCAGATATGATCTGGAATTCTTTTTTTGCAAAATTAAAAATTTCCCCTCTGGTGACTTAAACAGCCATTGTGGACTTTTCACAATGACTCCGTAAATCACCAGGAACCCATTTTTGGCAAAAATAATAATATTACCTCAGGTGGTCTAAATGACCACCACCTACCTATGACCCCAGGTGGCCTAAATGACAACTGCCAACCTTTTACTTCAATCCCATAAATCTCCTGAAACTCAGTTTTGGCAAAAATAAATATATCACATCAGGTAGCATAAATGTTCACTGCAGACCTTTCACCTCAGCTCAATAAATAGTCTAGAACCCATTTTTGACAAAGATATAAATTTCACCTGAGGTGTCCTAAATGACCACCATATACCATTAAGCCTGGATAAATTGATCTCTTGGAACCAAATTTTTGGCAAAAATGAAAATATCACTCCTGTTGGCCCATAGGTCTACTACAGATGTTTTTCCTAAGCTCCATAATAAACTGGAACCCACATTTTTAGCAAACAAAAAATAATATTGCCTGAATGATGACCTTGAACTTGTTACACCGGCTACAATACTCACATGAAAACCATTTTTGGCAAAAAAAAAATATCAACTTAAGTGGGCTTAACAACCACTTCTGACCTTTTGCCCCAACTTCATAACTCACCTGGAACTCATTTTTGGAGAACAAATGAACATTTCACCACAGGTGACCTAAACAACCACCAGGGAACTTTGGACCTGGCTCCATAGATCACTTGGAACACATTTTTGGCAAAAAAAAAAATATATCATCCCTGGTTTCCTAAAGTTCCTCTGCAGACCTTTCCCCATGGATCCATAAATCACCTGGAGCTAATTTCTGGTAAAAATAAAAATATCTCCTATCCTGGTCTAAATCACCACTGCAGGTATTTTACTCTGGATCCATGAATTTCCTGGAACTCATTTTTGGCAAAAATAGAATTATCACCTCAGGAGGCCTAATGGCCACCACCTACCTTTAACCTCAGGTGGCCTAAATGACCACTGCCAACATTTTACCCTAATCCCATGAATTACCTAAATTACATTTTTGGCAAAAATTAATATATCACCTCAGCTGGCCTAAACTACAACCTCAGACCTTTCACTCCAGCTCCATAAATCTCCTGCAACCCATTTTCAGCAAATATGTAAATTGCACCTCAGGTGGCCTAAACACCTACTAAGGAACATTGAATCTGGCTTCATAGATCACCTGAAGTCCATTTATGGCAAAAAATAAAAATATAACATCAGGTGGCATAAATGACCTTTTTCCCTTGCTCCATATATAACCTGGAATTCATTTTTGGCAAACATGAAAATATTACCTCAGGTGGCCTAAATAACCACTGCATTCCATTCACCCTTGCTCAATAGATCATCTGGAGCCATTTTTGTCAAAAATGAAAATATCACCCCTGGTTTCCTAAAGGTCCACTGCAGACCTTTTATCCAGGCTCCAGAAATCATCTCTAACCTATTTCTTCCAAACAATGAATAAAAATGTCACACCAAGTGGCCTAAATGACCACCGAAGACCTTTCACCTCGGCTCCATAAATCACCTGGAACCAATTTCTAGTCAAAATAAAAATATCACTTCTGGTGGCCTAAATCACCACTGCAGATCTTTTTCTCTAGATCCATAAATCACCTGGAACTTATTTTTGATAAAAATAAAAATGTCACATCAGGTGTCCAAAACAAACTCATCAGACCTTTCACAATGTTTCCATAGATCAATTGAATACAGTCTTGGCAAATATAAAAATTTCACCTCAGCTAGCCTAAACAACCACCTTGTACCATTCACCCTAGCTCCACAAATTGCCTGGAACCCACTATTTGAAAAAGCAAACATTTCACAACAAGTGGCTTAAATGCCTACCATGGACATTTCACGTCAGCTCCAGACATCACCTGGAATCCATTTTTTGCAAAATAAAAATTTCACCTCAGGTGGCTTAAACAACCATCATTGACTTTTCACAATGACTCCATAGATCAACTGGAACCCATTTTTGGCAAAAATAAATATATCACCTCAGGTGGCCTAAATGACCACCACCATAATTTAACTTCAGGTGATGTTAATGACCACTGCCTATCATTTACCCCAATCACGTAAATCACCTGAAATGTATTTTTGGCAAAAATAAATATATCACATCAGGTTGTGTAAAAGTCCACTGCAGACCTTTCACCCCAGCTCCATAAATTTCCTGGAACCCATTTTTGGCAAAAATTAAAATATCATCCCTGCAAACCTTTCACCCTGACTCCACAAATCACCTGGGACCAATTTCTGGTAAAAATTAAAATATTACTTCTCCTGGCCTAAATGGCCACTGCAGATCATTTACTATGGATCCATAAATTACCTGGAACCAATTTCTGGCAAAGATGAACAGAAATGTCACCCCAGGTGGCCTAAATGACTACTGCAGATTTTTCACCTCTGCACCATAAATCTCCTGGGACCAATTTTTAGTAAAAATAAAAACATTACCTTGGTGGCTTAAAGGACAACTGCAGATCATTTACTCCATATCCATAAATTACCTGGGACCCATTTTCAATAAAAATAAAAATGTCACATCAGGTGTCCAAAACAAACTCCTCAGACCTTTCACAATGATTCCATAGATCACCTTGAACACAGTTTTTACAAAAATAAAAATTTCACCTCAGGTGCATAGATACATAGATACATAGACAGTGTCGGCAGATAAGGGCCTATGGCCCACCCAGTCTGCCCATTTAAGTTTGTAAGTTCAGTTTATGTTTTCCAGGAAGTCTGTTGCCCCTTACCCCTGACCTCCAGAATTCCTTTATGTCTATCCCATGCATTCTTAAATCCTGTGATTATTTCAGCCCCCACCACTTCCTCTGGCAGGGTGTTCCACTTGTCCACCACCCATTCTGTGAAGAAATTCTTCCTCACGTTTCCTCTGAATTGTCCTCCTCCAACTTCATCCCATGTCCTCTAGTCCTGGAACATCTTTTTCACTTAAAAATAGTGCATTCCTGCACCCTGTTCCTCCTGTAAGATACTTGTATGTCTCTATCATATCCTCTCCTCCTCTCCTCCAGGGAGTACATGTTCAGTGCCTTCAACCTGTCCTCATAGGACTTGTGCGCAATCCATGCACCATCTTTGTTGCCCTCCTCTGAACCTTCTCTACCCTGTCTATGTCCTTACATAGGTAAGGTCTCCAGAACTGCACAGTGTACTCTAGGTGCAGCCTCACTAGTGTCGTATAGTGGAATTATGACCTCCCTTTTCCTGCTGGTGATGCCCCTGCCTATGCATCCCAGCATCCTATTTGCTTTACCTGCTGCCTTGTCACACTGTTTCCCTGCCTTGAGGTCATCAGAGATGATAACTCCAAGACCCCTTTCCTGCTTGGTGCATGCTATATCCTCACCCCCCAACTGATATATTGTGGCAGGGTTTTTGTGCCCCATATGCATTATCTTGCACTTCCTTGCATTGAATTTCAACTGCCAAACCCCTGACCATTCTTCAAGTTTCTGCAGGTCCCTTCTCATTCTGTCTACACCCTCTGGTGTGTCTACTCTGTTACAGAGCTTTGTGTCATCAGCGAACAGTGAAATTCTGCCTTCTAGGTCCTGCGCAATGTCACTGATGAAGATATTGAATAGTACCGGTCCCAGCACTGATCCCTGTGGTACCCACTGGTCACTCTTCCCTCTGTGGTGACAGCCATTTACCACCACCCTCTGTGTCCTGCTGCCCAGCCAGTTACCTACCCACCACACTACTGTCCTGCCCACACCCATATTCCCCAGTTTGTGCAATAGTCTTCTATGTGGCACAGTGTCAAAGGCCTTGCTGAAGTCCAGATAGGCCATGTCCACTGCCCTCCCTGATCCACCTCCTAGTCACCCAGTCAAAAATTCAATGAGGTTGGTCTGACATGACCTTCCTCTGGTGAAACCATGCTGCCTTGGGTCCTGTAGTCCATTGACAACCAGATGTTCCACCAATCTCTCCTTCAGTAGTGCTTCCATGATCTTCCCCACTACCGAGGTGAGGCTGACTGGTCTGTAGTTCCTCACTTCCTCTTTGTTCCCACTTTTGTATAAGGGGACTACATCTGCTATCCTCCAGTCTTTGGGTACCTCCCTGTTTCTAGTGATCGGCAAACAGGATAGCAAGAGGTTCAGCCACCACCTCTCTTAGTTCTTTAAGGACCCTGGGTGCACCCCATCTGGCCTCATTGCTTTATCAACTCTTATTACTTCCAGTTCCTTCAGGACCCTTTCTCGTGTAAAGGGACTTGTGTCCATTTCTGCACCATTCTCACCCTTGTACTCACTTCAGACCCATTACCTCCTCTTCCTCAGTAAAGACTGAGCAGAAATACCTGTTCAATATGTCAGCTTTACTGTTGTCATCCTCCACACAGCCCCCATCCTCCCCTTCAGTCTCACTATCCCTCCTTTGCCTTTCTTTTTCACTTATGTACCTGTAAAGGTTTTGTCCCTCTACCCACTGATTTTGCAATGTGTTCTTCTGTCTGAGCTTTGGCTTCCCTTACTGACCTCCTGCCTCCTTTGCTTCTCCTGGTACTTCTCCCTATCTCCTTCTGCCTGTGTCTTTTGTATTGCCTGAATGCAATCTTTTTGGGTTTCACTTTCTTTGCTACCTCTTTGGAAAACCATAATGGTCTCCTCTTCCTTTTCCTCTTGCTAACCTGCTTAATACAGAATTCTGTTGCTCTTGTAATCCCCATTTTAAATACTTCCCACTGTTCCTCAACCCCTGATTCCTGTCCCATTCCCCATAATGCCTCTTTCAAGTATCTCCCCATTTTCTCAAAGTTTGCCCCCCTAAAATCCAGGATACGTGTTTTTGTGTGGTTTGGTTCTGCTCTTTCTGTGATTTCAAACCACAGTGACTGGTGGTCACTGTTCCCCAGGTGCTCCCCCACTCTTACCCCCATCACACTGTCCCTGTTTGTGAGCACAAGGTCCAGTATTGCCTTCTGCCGAGTTGGTTCCATGACCAGTTGCTTGAGGAAGGCACCCTGAAGAGTCAGGATAAATCTGCTCCTAGTTGATGCTGCTGCTGGGATGCTCCAGTCCACGTCTGGAATATTGAAGTCTCACCAGTACTACCTCACCTTGTCTGCGATCCTCTGGATGGCTAGCATCAGCTCCCTATCTGTTTCTTCCTCCTGGGTTGGTGGTCTATAGACCACACCTGTGCGGATGGCTGGCCCCATTTTCCTTTCCAGCTTAACCCACAGTATCTCTCCCCCATTTTGTTCCTCCTGGATCTCTGTGGCCCTTATGTAATTTTTCACATACAGTGCCACTCCTCCTTCCTTCCTGCCTGCCCTGTCTCTTCTGAATATGTTGTAGCCAGGTATGGCCAACTCCCAGTCGTGGTTATCATTACACCAGGTTTCAGTGATGGCCACAATGTCCAGGTCTGACTGCACCATGACAGCCTCCAGATCTTCCATATTGTTGCTACGGCTTCTGGCATTTGCACACATGACTTTCCATGATTTGACCTCCCTAGACTGTTTCGCTGTTCTACTCCAGCCCCTTTCTTGGTTGTCCTTTATCTCTGGTTCACCTTGCTGTCTGCCCTTCTGCTGAATTTTGCCCCTATTCTGCCTATCCACCTCCTGGGCACTAATCTCCATCTTTTGCACTTGGCTAACCTCCACATCCTTACCTTCCATTTCTCTGGGTACCTCTATTTGGTTGTCCCTGTTTGGCAGTGTGGCATATGAGTTCTTGAGTGGAATAAGATCTGGGATGTGCCTCTGCCTGACTGGTCTAACCCTCCCTGAGCCCACTGTCATCCAAGTACTCCTCGTTCTCTGCATCCTTTGAGGCAGCTGCATTGACTGAGGTGGTCTCTGGATAGGGGTGATGGTACTCCTGACCCAGTTTACTTCCACTCTGAGTCTGGCTACCTCATCCCACAGTCCAGAAAGATGCATGCAGATAGGGCAGCACCTCAGTGTCCAGAAGATCTGCCTGAATATGGCTGCCCCAAGCCACTGCATTGCACCACTCCCACATTATGCTGCAATTATACTGCTATTCCACTACTTGTCTGCTACTGAGCTCTCCTAGTTCCCTTTTTATTAATTTACTGTCCTAAAAATCCTGCCACTGTTCCTCTATAATATTTGAAAATACATACACTTCTATCTCACCCCTTTATCCTTACCATCAAAAAGTAACTACAATCACAATAATCTACCTTCTACTAATACAGATTATATCACAGAATTATAGCACAATGCAAAAACATCTGCTACTTAGCAACAACAAACAGGTGACAACAAACCAAGTTGATGTAGCTTTTTTTAAAATAGAAAAAAAAATTTAGTCGTTTAAACCAATAGAAATCAGCAGTTCCAAAAGCACCTTGAGCTACAAGAAAGAACACAGTACCTCACCTCTGCCACAATAACTAAACAGTTCTAAAACATTGGAGAAAGAAGAGAAAAATCAGAGACTGAGCAAAAAGATACAATGTACTATAAAGTATTAGGCAATAGGTATACACAGCTGTTTAACAAAGAAAATAAAGTACCTACCAAAACAGACAGGATACCCACAATTGACACTTAGGTTCTCAATATCAGACACCACCAAAGGCACATACAGAAAGGGTTTAAACTATAGTATTAAAATTAACCACATCAGAGTAGAAAGATCACACTAAATAAATGTGTTGATCCTTCTGACTTCCAACAAATATCTACCACACAAATGTTATATCTTCCTGGAGCCTACAGGGTTGTCTTTCACAATCACCTAACTTTACATAAAACAAAACAATTTTTAAACTGAAAATTATATCAAAAAGCACTTAGCTTTGGGAGCTCTTCTCAAACACAGCCAGTCAGTTCAGAGTTCTAGAATCAGAACCTAAACGACCACCTAGTACCATTTACCCTAGCTCCACAGATTACCTGGAACCCACTTTGGCAAAAAATTTAAAATATCTCACTTTGTGTCTTAAAAATTCATTGTGGTCCTTTTATGCCAGAGCCATATCAACTGGAACCTATTTCTGGTAAAGAAATGATATCACCTCAGGTGGCCAAAATGACCACACTGGACTTTTTACTCCATAATATCACATTGAAACCACTTTCACAAAAATAAGAACTATTGCCTCAGGTGGCTTAAACAATCACCATGGACATTTCACCTCAGCTCCAGATATCACCTGTAATCCATTATTTGCAAAAATAAAAATTTCAACTCAGGTGGCTTATACAACCATTGTGGACTTTTCACAATGACTCCATAACTCACCTGGAACCCATTTTTGACATAAATAAAATTATCACCTCAGGTGGCCTAAGTCATCACCACCTACCTTTAACCTCAGGTGGCCTAAATGACCACTGCCTAACTTTTACCCCAATCCCATAAATCACCTGAAATGCATTTTTAGCAAAAATAAATATATCACCTCATGTGGCCTAAACGACAAGCTCACACTTTTCATATCAAGTCCATAAATCACCTGTAACCCATTTCAGCAAATATATAAATTTCACCTCAGGTGTCTTAGATTACCACCGAGGAACTTTGAATCTGGCGCCATAAATCATCTGAAACCCATTTATGGCAAAGAATAAAAATATAATCTCAGATGGCATAAGTTACCTTTTACTCTTGCTCCATACATAACATGGAACCAATTTTGCCCTGAGACACAGGTTGAAGTTGGCTGTCCCTGGTTATTTTTTTGTATGCTTATGCAAACTTTACTTAATGGGCTAATGTCAGGTTCTTGGTCTGTTGTCTGTGTTGCCACAATGTCTTCTTCAAGGACAAGGGCCTGGAATCTATTTGGGGTTAAAATATTGGATACTCCAGCAATGTTTCTTCTACCCCTTTTTAATGTTTGTTTTCCAGTAATTAATGATCAATCCCTTTCATTTGCCATTTCCCCATTAAGGGTTTCATTAACCATCTGGTCCCCAGTTTCATGTTAGGTCTCTTCCCTGATATCATCTACCTTTTAGTCAATATATTGCTCAAGTGAGGAAATCTCGAGCTGCACCTGTAATCTATTTTTAAGGGACACAATCTTCCTCCTTGAGTTGCTGTATTTCTGTACAGTGAATGCACACATAATCTGAAGCTTCTCCCCTGTCTTAAACATCCCACACTGAGTACACCTCAACATGCTTGCTATATTACTCTCATTTATACAGTTTATTTTCCGATTATCAACTGACAACAGCTGACACAGCCAACACACGCCAGAACGCATGTATCTCTGCGCGCATCTCTGTGCATGCCAACCGCGCACCCCACACATTTTTGCCCCTCTTGCAGTGTGGTTGCACTATGTAGCACTATATGACTCAGAAGATCTAATTGAGGTCAGAGGCACCATAATACAGGCAACTGAATGTTTATTTTTAAAGTACTCTATTTTAATCCCTTCTCCCTGTGTCTGCCACTCATGAGTGACCAATGCAAAAGGTTGTTGCATTCCATTTAAAAAAAAGAGAACTAGCACCTAATTGTAGTCCACTACTCCCTCCCATAGGACTACAGTACCCTCTTCCTGCTTCCTGTATTGGTATAGCAGGGCTCGAAATACAGTACAGAAAATAAAATATAGAGAACTCAGAGGTTCGTTTAAAATGTTTCAGCCTGCCTACATATCAAGTGCACTAACATGCCCAAGGTGTAAAGTAAGTAATACAATGACCACTTGCAGCATGGCCAAGCTATACAGCACTGTATGACCCAGAAGATCTAATTGGGGTCAGAGGCACCGTAACACAGGCAACTGAATTTTTATTTTTAAAATACTCGGTTTTAATCACTTCTCCCCATGTCAGCCATTCATGCGTGACCAAGGAAAAGGGTTGTTGGATTCCATTTTAAAAAGCAGAGAATTAGCACCTAATTGTAGTCCACTACTTGCTGCCACAGGACTACAGTGCCCTCTTCCTGCTTCCTGTATTGGTATAGCAGGGCTCCAAATACATTACAGAAAATAAAATATAGAGAATTCAGAGGTTTGGTTAAAATGTTATAGCCTGCCTACATATCAAATGCACTAACATGCCCAAGGTGTAAACTAAGTAATGGACTGAGGTGATATACATTTTTTTTGCCAAAAATAGGGTCCAGGTGATGTATGGAGCTGGGGTAAAAGTTCCACAGTGAACTTTTAGGACACAAGGGGTGATATGTTTATTTTTTGCCAAAAATGGGTTCCAGCTAATCTGTGCAGCTAGGGTGAATGGTAAGAGGTGGTCATTTAAGCCACCTGAGGTGAAATTTTAATTTTTGCCAAAAATGGGTTCAAGGTGATAAATGGAAACATTGTGAAAGGTCTGAGATGTTTGTTTTGGACACCTGATGTGACATTTTAATTTTTACCAAAAAAGGTTTCCAGGTAATTTATGGATCTGGAGTAAAAGATCTGCTGTCATCATTTAGGTCATCAGGGTGTCATTTTAATTTTTGCCATGAATGGTTCCAGGTGGTCTACTGAGCCAGTGTGAATGGTATGCAATGGTCATTTTGGCCACCTGAGGTAATATTTTTATTTTTTTACCAAAGTAAAAGTTCCTTTATGCTATGGGAGATGATTTTTTTTATTGTTTACTATCATTGGGTTTCAGGTGATCTATGGAGCCAGATTTAAAGCTCCTTAGTGGTTGTTTAGGCCACCTGAGGTGACATTTATATATTTTCCAAACATGTGTTCCAGATAATTTATGGAACTGGGGTGAAAGGTCTGAGGTTGTCTGTTAGGCCACCTGAGGTTATATATTTATTTTTCCCAAAAATGCATTTCAGGTGATTTATGGGATTTTTATAAAAGGTAAGCAGTGGTATTTAGTCCACCTGAGGTTAAATGTAGGTGGTGATCATTTAATCCACCTGAGGTGATAATTTTATTTTTGCCAAAAATGGGTGCCAGATGATCTATGGAGTCATTGTGAAAAGTCAGCGATGGTTGTTTAAGCCAACTGAGGTGGAATTTTTATTTTTGTAAACAATGGAATCCAAGTGATATCTGGAGCTGAGGTAGAATGTCCATGGAGGTCGTTTAAGCCATGAGAGGTGATATTCATAGTTTTTGAAAAATTGGGATGCATTTGGTTAATGGAGCTGGCATGAAAGCTCTACAGTTATCGTTTAGGCCACCTGAGGTGATTTTTCATTTTGCTAAAATGTGTTTCAGGTGATAGGAACCTGGGGTAAAATGTTTTTGAAGGTCATTTAGGCCACATGAGGTGACATTTTTATCTTTTGCCAGAAACATGCTCCAGGTGATCTATGGAGCCTGAATAAAAGTTTCTTCATGGTCCTTTAAACCACCTCAGGTAAAATTTAATTTTTTTTCAAAAAGGTGCTTTTGGTTAGTTAAATAGCTGGAGTGAATGATCAACAGTGGTTGTTTAGGCCACCTGAGGTGCTTTTTTTAATTTTTGCCAAAAATTGTTTCTAGGCGATTGATGGAGCTGGTATAAAAAGTCCAAAGTGGTCATTGAGGCCACCAGAGGTGATTTTTTTTGTTATTGCTAAAAATGGGTTTTAGATGATTTATTGCGGTGAGGTAAAAGATCCACGGTAGAGCTTTTGACCACCCGGCATGTTATTATTCTTTTTGCCAAAAATGGGTTAAGAGTGATCTATGGAGTCATGGTGAATGTGATGCAGTGGTTGCTTAGGCCACCTGAGGTGAAATTTTTATTTTTACCAAAACTGGGTCCAAGGTGATCAATGGAAATGTTGTGAAAGGTCAGAGATGTTTGCTTTGGACACCTGATGTGAATTTTATATTTTTACCAAAAATAGGTTCCAGGTAATTTAAGGATCTGGAGTAAAAGATCTGCTGTGGTCATTTAGGCCATCAGGGGTGATATTTTAATTTTTTACTTAAAATCGGTTCAATGTTATGCATGGAGCAGAGGTAAAAGGTAATTTATACCATCTAACATTATATTTTTATCTAAAACCCATTTTTGGCAACAGCAAAAAAAATCACCTCTGGTAGTCTCAATGACCACTTCAGACTTTTTATACCAGCTCCATCAATCACCTAGAAACCATTTTGGCAAAAATAAATATAGCATATCAGCTAGCATAAAAGTCCACTGCAGACTTCTCTCCCCAGCTCCATAAATGTCCTGGAACCCATTTTTGGCAAAAATAAATATATCATCCCTGCAGACCTTGCACACTGACTCCATAAATCACCTGGAATCAATTTCTGGTAAAAATAAAAATATTACTTCTCCTGGCCTAAATGGCCACTGTAGATCTTTTACTCTGGATCCATAAATTACCTGTAACCCATTTTTTTCAGAAATACAAATATCACCTCAGGTGGCCTAAATGACAACCTCAGATCTTTTACACCAGCTCCATTAGTCACTTACAACCCACTTTTTCAAAAACTGAAAATATCTTTATTTTTTGCCATAAATGAGTTTCAAGTGATTTATGGAGCCTGATTCAAAGTTCCTCAGTGGTAGTTTAAGATACCTGAGGCAAAATTTATATATTTGCTGAAATGGGCTACAGGTGATTTATGGAGCTAGTATGAAAAGTCTGAGCTTGTTGTTTAGGCCACCTGAGGTGCTATATTTATTTTTGCTAAAAATGCATTTCACATGAATTATGAGATGGGGTAAAAGGTAGATTGTGGTAATTTAGGCCACCTGAGCTTAAAGGTAGGTGATGGTGACTTAGGCCACCTGAAGTGATAATTTTATTTTTGCCAAAAATAGGTTCAGGTGATTTATGGAGTCATTGTGAAAAGTCCACAATGGTTGTATAAGCCACCGGTGTTGAAATTTTAATTTTTGCAAACAATGGATTCCAGGTGATGTCTGGAGCTGAGATGAAATGTCCATGGTGGTCGTTTAAGCCACCTGAGGTTATAGTTCATATTTTTGCCAAAAAAAGGTTCAATGTGATATTATGGAGTAAAAAGTTCTGTGGGGTCATTTAGGCCACCTGAGGTACATTTCTTTACCAAAAAGAGGTTCCAGGTGATTTATGGCACTGGGGTAAAAGGACCACAGTGAATGTTTATGACACAAGGGGCCAGATATTCAAAACTTTGCACCAGGCAAAAACCATTTGCACAGGTTTAGGACGGGATTAGCGTGGGTCTGCTATATTCAAAAGGCCAAATAGCGCGGGCAAACTGCATTAGCGCCGGGCAAGATTATAATGTATGCAAGGGGCAAACTGACATGAATACAGGCGCAATGCTATATTCAGTGACTAGCACTGTGCTAAGTGGTTTTGCGCGACTTAGCGTGACACTTAGTGCAGTGCAAATTACCACCCAGGAAAAGCTTGTCTTAACCCTGGGCAATCAGCTTTGCACGACACTTTGGCTTTGCACAGTGTTTGTGCGGGTTTAGCTTGGGTTTTGTGCGACCCTAACAAATAAATATTACACATAGATAAAGCCAAACATAGAGGAAGCATGCTGCTAACCGATGGCATAACAATAATACCATCATCTGTCACCAGTCCCAGCCATGCCAGGCAGTAAGTGGTGACCCTGCCACCAGAGGACAGCATGGCAGTGTGGCCATGCAGCACACACCTGTGGACCACACATCTGTGGACACAAACAGATGCCAGCACACACATGCAGTACTGTGGGCATGGAGGATGTTGAGGGGAGTGTGTATGGGTGGCTAGGCTGTGCCACAGACCAGGTGTGGCCACAAGGCTGGGACACATCATGCAGTGCACATGGGCCAGTATTGGGAATACCCCCAACACTAGTGTGCCTTTCGGATAATATATGCCCCCCCGGCCACATACCGCACAGCTGTACAACTGCCACAGCACACAAAGCCAGAAATGTACATGTCACTGTGAGCATCCCATGCCACAGGTACAGCATCTGTGGGTCACACAACAGTGTAACAGTAATGCCCACTGTCAGTAAACACCTGCAGATAGGGCCCGTCACTGTGTACAGTGCAGTTATCATCACTGCCCTACACACCATAGGCAGTGCTGTGTCCCTCACACTACTGGCCCCCTTGCTACTGTAGTGTCTGCTGTGCACTGTAGCATGCCCTACAGTGTGACAGTTGCATGCAGCACCACCACCACCTGTGCCTATGCTGTCTTGTCCCCTGGGGTACAATATGCTATGCTATGCTGTACTGTGTACATGTAGCCTGCAGCTATCATCGTGCACTGCCAGACTGACCTACAGGTGGAGCTGCGGTTGGACCTGGTCAGCCCCTGTACTTCCTGACTGACCTACAGGTGGCTCTGTGGGATCCTGCAGTAATGCTGGGCAAACTGCATGCAAATCAGGGTATAATGAGATACTAATCAGGTTGTTTGCCCAGAGACTGCCTAAGTAGGCTCATTTGCATGGCACTTTTGAATATGGCACATTTTAGCTCTGGGCAAATGTGTTTGCCCCGGGCTAACTGCTTAGCTCCACGCTAATGCCGCGCTAACGGTACGGGGAATAATATACAGTTTTGATCACTGTTCTTTCACATCTGCTGTTTCCTGCAGCTGTACTGAGTCCATGCATTTGCTGGCACACACATTGGCCATGTAGTTTGTCTGTACCTGCCCTCACATTGCTGTGCACTGTGTTGTTGTTGTAGGTTGCACTTCCTGGTTGCTTTACTCAGTGCCGTCTTATTCCTGGGCTATTTTTGCCCTGCACTCCCAGACCAGTTTGCCCGGTAATATTCAGCAGGATTAGCACCAGGCTATTTCCATTTCAATATAGCTTGCTCTGTGCTCCGGGCTAAGTTTGCCCGCCGGGCAGTGCTAATTTAGCCCCTGGGCAAAGTTTTGAATATCTGGCCTAAGGGGTGATATTTTAATTTATTTGCCAAAAATGGGTTCCAGGTTATCTGTGGAGCTAGGGAGAATGGTACAAGGTGGTCATTTAGGCCACCTGAGGGGACTTTTATTTTTGCCAAAACTGTTCAAGGTGATCTATGGAAACATTGTGAAAGGTCTGAGGAGTTTGTTTTAGAGACCTAATGTGACATTTTTATTTTTACCAAAAATGGGTCCCATGTAATTTATAGATCTGGAGTGAAAGATCTGCAGTGGTCATTTAGGCCACCAGAGGTAATGTTTTATTTTCACTAAAAATTGGTTCCAGGTGATTTATGGAGCTGAGGTGTAAGATCTGTGGTAGTCATTTAGGCCACCTGGGGTGACATTTCTATTAATTTGTGCCAGAAATTTGTTCCAGGTAATTTATGGATCCATAGTAAAATATCTGAAATGGCCATTTAGCCCAGGAGAAGTAACATTTTTATTTTTACCAGAAATTGGTTCCAGGAGATTTATGGAGCTGGGGTGAAAGGTCTGCAGGCTACCTGATGTGATATATTTATTTTTGCCAAAAATGCATTTCAGGTGATTTATGTAATTGGGGTAAAAGATAGGCAGCGGTTATTAAGGTCACCTGAGGTTAAAGGAAGGTGGTGGTCATTTATGCCAGCTGAGGTGATATATTTATTTTTGCCAAAAATGGGTTCCAGTTGATCAGTGGAGTCATTGTGAAAAATCAGTGATGGTTGTTTAAGCCATTTCAGGTGAAATTTTTATTTTGCAAAAAATGGATTCCAGGTGATGTCAGGAGCTGAGGTGACATGTCCATGGTAGGCATTTAAGCCACCTGCAGTAAAATTTTTAGTTTTTCAAAAAGTGGATTCCGGGTAATCTGGTGAGCTAGTGTGAAAGGTACGAGGTGGTTGGTTAGGCTACCTGAGGTGAAATTTTTATTTTTGCCAAGACTGTGTTCAATTGGTCTATAGAAACATTGTGAAAAGTCTGAGGAGTTTGTTTTGGACACCTGATGTGACATTTTTATTTTTACCAAAAATAGGTTCCAGGTAATTTATGGATCTGGAGTAAAAGATCTGCAGTAGTCATTTAGGCCACCAGAAGCAATGTTTTATTTTTACCAAAAATTGGTTCCAGGTGATTTATGGAGCCAAGGTGAAAGGTCTGCAGTAGTCATTCAGGCCACCTGAAGTGTCTTTTCTATTCATTTTTTGCCAGAAACTGGCTCCAGGTGATTTATGGCACCTGGATAAAAGGTCTGCAGTGGACCTTTAGGCCATTTGGATTGATATTTTAATTTTTGCCAGAAATGGTTCCAGATGATCTATGGAGCCATGGTGAATGGTATGTAGTTGTCATTTAGGCCACCTGAGACAATATTTTTATTTTTACCAAAAACGAGCCGCAGGTTATGTATGGAGCAAGAGGAAAAGACCTTTATGTCACCTGAGGTGATGTTTCATGTGTTGCCATAAGTGGGTTTCAGGTGATATATGGAGCCAGATTCAAAGTTCCTCATTGGTTGTTTAGGCCACCTGAGGTGAAATTTATATATTTGCTGAAAATGGGCTACAGGTGATTTATGATGCTGAGGTTAAAGGTATGAGGTTGTCATGTAGGGCCACCTGAGGTGGTATATTTATTTTTGCTGAAAATGCATTTCCAATGATTTATGGGACTGGGGTAAAAGGTAGGCAGTGGTCATTTAGGTCACCTGAGGTTAAATGTAGGTGGTGGTCATTTAGGCCACCTGAAGTGATAATTTAATTTTTCCCAAAAATGGGTTACAGGTGATCTACGGAGAAAGTGTGAAAAGTCTGCAATGGTTGTTTAAGCCACTTGAGCTGAAATTTTTATTTTTGAAAACAGTAGATTCCAGGTGATATCTGGAGCTGAGGTAAAATGTCCACAGTGGTCGTTTAAGCTACGTGAGGCCATATTTTTAGTTTTTTTAAAAGTGGGTTGCAGGTGGTTAATGGAGCTGGTGTGAAAGGTCTGAGGTTGTTGTTTGGCCACCTGAGGTGATATTTGTATTTTTCCAAAACTGGGATCCAACTAATTAATGTATCCAGAGTAAAAGATCTGCAGTGGCCATTTAGGCCACCTAAGGACATTTTAGTTTTGGCTAAAAATTGTTTCAGGTGATATGAATCTGGGGTAAAAGGTCTGTGGAGGTCATTTAATCCACTTGAGGTGGAATTTTTAGTTTTTGCCAAAAACGTGCTCCTGCTGATCTATAGAGTCTGGTTGAAAGTTTCTTCATGGTTCTTTAAGCCACTTAAGTTGTAATTTTTTATTTGTTTCAAAAATAGGTTTTTAGTGAGTTAAATAGCTGCAGTGAAAGATCAACGGTGATCATTTATTCCGCCTGAGGTGATTTATTTTTGTTTTTGCTAAAAATGGTTTCTAGGTGATTGATGGAGCTGGTGTGAAATGTCCAAAGTAGTCATTGAGGCCACTACTTTGGCTATTTTTATTTTTTCCAAAATGGGTTCCAGATGATCTATGTAGTGAATATGATGCAGTGGTCATTTAGGTCAGCGGGGGTGATATCTTAGTGTTTGCACAAAATGGGTTCCAGGTGACTAATGGAGTAGGGGTGAAAGATCTGGGGTTTACATTTTTGCTACCTGAAGTCATATTTTTATTTTTGCCACAAATGGGTTCCAGGTGACCTATGGAGTCATTGTGAAAGGTTACAGTGGTTGTATAAGTCAGCTGAGGTGAGATTTTATTTTTGCATAAAATCAGTTCAAGTTGATATGTATAGTTGGGGTGAAAGGTCAGCCATTTAAGACACTTGAGGTGATATTTTCAGATTTTGAAAAAGTGGGTTGTAAGTGACTAATGGAGCTGGTGTAAAAAGTCTGAGGTTGTCATTTAAGCCACCTGAGATGATATTTGTATTTTTGCCAAACATGGGTTACAGGTAATTGATAGATACAGAGTAAAAGATCTGCAGTGACCATTTAGGCCAGGAGAAGTAATATTTTTATTTTTACCAGAAATTGGTTCCAGGTGATTTATGGAGTCAGTGTGAAAGGTCTGCAGGGTTGATATTTTCATTTTTGCCAAAAATGGGTTCTAGGAGATTTATGAGCTGGGGTAAAAGGTCTGAAGTGAACTTTTACGCTACCTTATGTGATATATTTAATTTTGCCAAAAATGCATTTCAGGTGATTTAAGTGATTTGGGTAGAAGGTAGGCAGTGAACTTACTATTTTTGCAAAAAAATTAATTCCAGGTGATGTCTGGAGCTGAGGTGAAATGTCCACGGTAGGCATTTAAGCCACATGAAGTGATATTTTTAGGTTTTGAAAAAGTGGGTTGCTGGTGATTAATGGAGCTGGTGTGAAAGATCCAGAGTAAAAGATCTGCAGTGGTCATTTAGGCCACCTGAGGTGATTTTTTGCTTTGCTAAAAATTGTTCCAGGTGATATTAACCTGGGGTAAAAGGTCTGTGGAGGTCATTTATGCCACATGAGATAATATTTTTAGTTGTTACCATAATCGTACTCTATGTGATCTATGAAGTCTGGTTGAAAGATTCTTCATGGTCCTTTAAGACGCCTGAGGTGAAATTTTAATTTTTTTCAAAAATGCTTTTTTTGTGAGTTAAATAGCTGGAGTGAAAAATTAACGGTGGTCATTTAAGCCACCTGAGATGATATTTTTTATTTTGCCAAAATTGGTTTTTAGGTGTTTCATGGAGCTGGTGTAAAAATGCAAAGTGGTCATTGAGGCTTCCAGAGGTGATATTGTTTGGTTGTTGCCAGAAATGGGTTTTCAGTGATTTATGGTGGTGAGGTAAAAGATCCACAGTAGAGCATTAGGTCATCAGAGGTGCTATTTTTATTTTTGAAAAAAATGGGTACCAGGTTATCTATTGAGTCATTGTGAAAGGTCCGCAGTGTTTGTTCAAGCCAGCTGAGGTGAACATTTTATTTTTACAAAAAATCGGTTGTTGATGATACCTGTAATTGGGGTGAAAGGTTCATGGCAGCTGTTTAAGATACCTGAGGTGGTATTTTTACTTTTTGAAATAGTAGGTTGTACATGATTATTTGAGCTGGTGTGAAAGGTCGGAGGTTGTAGTTTAGGCCACCTGAGGTGATATTTGTATTTTGCCAACAATGGGTTCCAGGTGATCCATGGAGCCTTGTGGAATGATACACAGTGGTCATTTAGGACACCTAAGGTGAAATTTATATATTTGCCAAAAATGGGTTCCATGTGATTTATGGTGCTGGTGTTAAAGGTCTGCAGGGGACATTTACACTACCTGATGTGATATCTTTTTTTTTTTTTTTTTGCCAAAAATGGGCTTCGAGTGATTTATGGGACAGAGGTAAAATGTAGTCAGTGGTCATTTAGACCACCTGAGCTGATATTTTTATTTTTGCCATAAATGGGTTCCAGGTGATATACAGAGTCATTGTGAAAAGTCCATGTGGTTGTTTAAGCCACTTGAGGTAAAATTTTTATTTCTGCAAAAATTGGATTCCATGTGTTATCTGAAGCTGAGGTGAAATATCCACGGTGGTTGTTTAAGCCATGTGAGGTGACATTTTTAGTTTTTGAAAAAGTGAGTTGTAAGTGATTAATGGAGCTTTTGTGAAAAGTCTGAGGTTGTTGGTTAGGCCACATGAGGTAATATTTGCATTTTTACCCAAAATGGGTTCCAGGTAATTAATAGATCCAGAGTAAAAGATCTGTAATGGTCGTTTAGGTCACACAAGCTGATTTTGCTAATATTTGTTCCAGGTGATATGAACCTGTGGTAAAATGTCTGTGGAGGTCACATTTAGGCCACATAAGGTGATATTTTTAGTTGCTGCCAAAAATGTGCTCCCTGTGATCTCTGGAGCATGGTTGAAGGTTTCTTTGTGGGTGTTTAAGCCACCTGATGTGACATTTTTATTTTTTCAAAAGTGGGTTTTTGCTGAGTGAAAGATAAGTGGTGGTCATTTAGGCCACCTGAGGTGATTTTTATTTAATTTTTGCCAAAAAATGGTTTCTAGGTGATTGATGGAGCTGGTGTAAAAAGTCCAAAGTGGTCATTGAGGCCACCAGAGGTGATATGCTTTTGTTGTTGCCAAAAATGGGGTTTAGGTGATTTATGGAGGTGAGGTAAAAGATCCACAGTAGAGCTTTAGCCCACAAGTGGTGCTATTTTTATTTTTGCAAAAAATGAGTTTGTGGTAATCTATGGAGCTATGGTAAATCATGGCCATTTAGGCCACCTGGGGTGAAATTTTTATTTTTGCAAAAAATGGGTTCCAGGTGTTTTATAGAGCAGGGTGAAAGATCTGTTTTTTACATTTATACTACCTGATGTCATGTTTGTATTTTTGCCAAAAATGGGGTTCATGTGATTTATGGGGTTCAGGTAAAAGATAGGAAGTAGTCATTTAGGACACCTCAGGTGATATTTTTATTTTTGATCTATGGAGTCATTGTGAAAGATCTGCAGTGGTTGTTTAAGCCAGCTGAGGTGACATTTTTATTTTTGCAAAAAATTGGTTCGAGGTGATATCTGGAGTTGGGGTTAAAGGTCTTTGGAAGCCATTTAAGACATCTGAGGTGATATTTATGGACTAATAATAATAAAACTATTGCTATACAGGATTTTAAAAATGTCTTAGATATACCTGCTAAAATGCATAGTTCAGAATTTAAAGAAGCACAAAAAAATAATTTGTCACTAACCACATTTTTTCCACAGGAGGGAAACAGTGATGGATTTAAAGGTCCTGTGTTTAAAGTCATAAATGGATTCTTACACCATGAATGTACTAATGTACAAACTGGGGAAGTAGTAGAGCAGCTAATGGTACTGCAACCTTTTAGGAAACAACTATTAGGTATAGCTCATGACATGTCCATGGCTGGACATTCGGGAAGGGACCATACACTAAGTCACCTTCTTTATAGATTTTTATGACCCCGCATCCATGAGCAGGTTATGGAGTACTGTAAAAGCTGTGAAGCATGCCAGAATGTAGGCAAACTGGGGCTTCAAGATAAGGTTCCTTTGCTACCCTTACCACTGGTAACCACACCATTTGAAAGGA
The DNA here is from genome assembly GCA_016271365.2 of Neoceratodus forsteri. Lineage (NCBI taxonomy): Eukaryota > Metazoa > Chordata > Ceratodontiformes > Ceratodontidae > Neoceratodus > Neoceratodus forsteri. The sequence continues at coordinate 1,586,673,741 of CM028130.1, forward strand.
TAGCAATGGACATAATAACTTTGCCCAAATGTTCAAGGGGTAATAGATTAATTTTAGTACTTGTAGACTATGCTACAAAATACCCTGAGGCCATACAATTAAGAACTGTCACAGCCCAGAGAATAACAGATGAATTAGTGAAGCTTTTCAGTCAGGTTCCCAAAAATACATAGAGAAATCTTGACAGACCGGGGTTCCAATTTTTGTTCAGCTCCGCTCAAATGTTTATACCAGGCTTTGGGAATAGATGCTCTGTTTACTACACCCTACCATGCCCATACTGATGGGCTTATGTTGTCGCTCAAAGAACTGGTCCTGTAACCTACAAAATAGGAGTACCAGATGAGAAGGGTAAGAAATGTATATATCATGTGAATTTATTGAAAGTCTTGGTAGAGAGACCAACCTTTTGGTCCAGTTATGTTCTTTTTGAGTCTTATTATGAATCAGACATAGCACACCAATGTTTGGAAGGTAGAGGGAAGATGGCAGATCTGCTGATTAACCCTGATCTTACAGAAATCCAAAAATCTGACATGGAGAATGTGTTGTCTAACTTTAAGGACATGTTAACGGGTACTCCTGGTAAAATTAAAAATGTTAGTCACCAGATCAGGGTAACAGAGAAACTACCCCTTAGTCAGGAGCCCTATAAACTTCCAGAAAGGGTAAGACAAGATGTAACCTGAAACACATTTTTGGCAAGAAATAAAAATATCAGTTCAGGTGGCATAAATGACCACTTCAGGCCCTTTACATCTGCTCCATAACTCACCTGGAACCACTTTTTTGTAAACATAAAAATTTCACCTCAGTTGGCCTATATGATCCCCACAGACCTTTTACAAAGGTTCCATTAAGCACCTGGATCCCATTTTTGCAAAAAATAAAAATTTCATCTCAGATGGCTTAAAGAACCATTATTGACTTTTCACAATGAATTCCATAGATCACCTGGAACCCATTTCTGGCAAAAATAAAAATATCACCTCAGGTGGCCCAAACAACCATGGCCTACCTTATATCCAAACCCCATAAATCACCAGAAACCCATTTTTGGCAAAAATACTTACATCACATACGGTAGCATAAATGTAACAACAGGACTTTCACCCCTGCTCCAAAAATCACCTGGAACCCATTTTTTGCAAAATTAAAAATAGCACCCAGGTGGCCTAAACAACCACTGCATTACATTCACTGTGGCTCCATAGAGCAACTGGAACTCATTTTTTGCAAAAATAAAAATATCACCCCTGGTGGTCTAAAGCTCTACTGTGGATCTTTTACCTCACCTCCATAAATCACCTAAAACCCATTTTTGGCAACAACAAAAACATATCACCTCTGGTGGCCTCAATGACCACTTTGGACTTCTTAAGACCAGCTCCATGAATCATCTAGATACCATTTTTGGCAAAAAAACAATTACCTCAGGTGGCCTAAACAACAACTGATGATCTTTCACTCCAGCTATTTAACTCAACAAAAATCCATTTTTGGAAAAAATAAAAATGTCACTTCAGGTGGCTTAAAGTACCACAAAGAAACCTTCAACCAGGCTCCAGAGATCACGTGGAGCACATTTTTGGCAACAACTAAGAATATCACCTTTTGTGGCCTAAATGTGACCTCCACAGACATTTTGCCACAGGTTCATATCACCTGGAACAAATTTAAGCAAAATCACCTCAGGTGGCCTAAACGACCACTGCAGATCATTTACTCTGAATAAACTGATTACCTGGATCTCAGTTTTGGGAAAAATACAAATGTTACCTCAGCTGGCCAAACAACAACCTCAGACCTTTCACACCAGCTCCATTTATCACCTGCAGCCCACCTTTAAAAAAACTACAAATATCACCTTATGTGGCTTAAATGGCCACAGTGGACATTCCACCTCAGCTCCAGATATCACCTGGAATTCACTGTTTGCAAAAATAAAAATGTCACTTAAGGTGGCTTAAACAACCATTGCAGACTTTTCACAATTACTCCATAGATTACCTGGAACCCATTTTTGGCAAAAATAAAATTATCACTTCAGGTGGCCTAAATTACCACCAACTACCTTTAACTTCAGGTGACCTAAAGGACGACTGCTTACTTTTTACCCCAATCCCATAATCACCTGAAATGCATTTTTGGCAAAAATAAATACATCACCTCAGGTGGCTTAAATGACAACCTCAGACCTTTCACCCCAGCCTCATAAATCACCTGCAACCCATTTTCAGCAAATATATAAATTTCACCTCAGGTGGCCTAAACAACCACTGAGGAACTTTGAATATGGCTACATAGATCACCTGAAACCCATTTATGACAACAAATGAAAATATCACCTCCGGTGGCATAAATGACCTTTTACCCTTGCTCCATACATTACCTGGACCCATTTTTGGTAAACATTAAAATATTACCTCAGGTGGCCTAAATGACCACTGCATACCATTAACCCTGGCTCCATAAATCACCTGAAACCATTTTTGGAATAAATGAAAATATCACCCCTGGTGGCCTAAATGTCCACTGCAGACCTTTTATCCAGGCACCATAAATTACCTGGAACCAATTTCTGGCAAATAATGAATGGAAATGTCACCCCTGGTGGTCTAAATGACTACCACAGACCTTTCATTTTGGCTTCATAAATCACCTGGAACCAATTTTTAGTAAAAATAAAAACATTACCTCTGGTGGCCTAAGTGACCACTGCAATCTTTTACTCTAGATCCATAAATTACTTGGAACCCATTTTTGATAAAAATAAAAATGTCACATCAGATGTCCAAAACAAACTCCTCAGACCTCTGACAAGGTTTCCATGCATCACCTTGAACACAGTTTTAGCAAAAATAAAAATATCACCTCAGGTGGCCTAAACAATCACCTCGTACCATTCACCCTAGCTCCACAGATTACCTGCAACCAATTTTGTCAACAACTAAAAATTTCACCTCAGGTGGCTTAAATCACTACTGTGGATATTTCACTTCAGCTCCAGACATCACCTGGAATCCATTTTTTGCAAAATTAAAAATTTCACCTCAGGTGGCTTAGACAACCATCATTGGCTTTTCACAATGACTCCATAGATCACCTGGAACCTATTTTTGGCTAAAATAAAAATATTACCTCTGGTGGCCTAAATGACCACCACCTACCTTTAAAATCAGGTGACCTTAATGACCACTGCCTACATTTTATGCCAATCACATAAATCACCTAAAATATTTTTTTGGCAAAAATAAATATATCGCATCAGATAGCGTAATAGTCCATTGCAGACCACTCATCCCAGCTTCATAAATCTCCTAGAACCCATTTCTGGCAAAAATGAAAGTATCATCCCTGCAGACCTTTTACCCTGACTCCATAAATCACCTTGAACCAATTTCTGGAAAAAATTAAATTATTACTTCTCCTGGCCTAAATGGCCCCTGCAGATCTTTTATTCTGGATCCATAAATTACCTGGAACCCATTTTTGGCAAAAATACAAATATAACCTCCGGTGGCCTAAATGACAACCTCAGACTTTTTACACCAGCTCCATTAGTCATTTACAACCCACTTTTCCAAAAACTTTAAATAACACCTCAGGTGTCTTAAACAGCTGCCATGAACCTTTCACCCCAAGTATAGATATCAACTCTAACCAATTTTATGCAAAAATAAAATGTTCACCTCAGCTGGGTTAAACAACCACTGCAACCTTTCACAATGACTCCATAGATCACCTGGAACCCATTTGTGGCAAACATAAAAAATATTATCTCAGGTGGCCTAAATGACCACTGCCTACCTCTTACCCCATAAATCACCTAACAAATGAACTTATGAAATATGTAAGCAAATAAAGGCCTAGAGGTCTATCAAGTCTGCTTGAATGTGCAGCTAGCTCCCCTTGTTCTGCAGCTGCCCTTCCCTACCACCCTTCCCCTTCATTAACCCTCCCCTTTGTCCTGTCCCATCCCCTTTTGATGCAATCCACTGTTCTACTGGATACTACTTCTGCAGGTAACACATTCCACCCAGCCACCATCCTCTCTGTAGAACAGTGTCTCCTCATCTCCCTCCTAAAACCCGTTTTTGCCAGAAATAAATATATGACATCAGGTAGCAAAATGTAACCCACAGATCTTTCAGCCCTGCTCCATAAGTCACCTGGAACCCATTTTGTGCAAAAATTAAAATTTCACCATAGGTGACCTAAGTGACCACTGCATCACATTCTCTTCATAGATCACCTGGAACTCATTTTTGGCAAAAATAAAAATTGCAACCCTGGTGGCCTCAATGACCACTTTGGACATCTTACACTGGCTCCATCAGTCACCTGGAAACCATTTTTGGCAAAAAAAATCACCTCAGGTAGAATAAATGACCACCGTTGATCTTTTACTCCAGCTATTTAACTCACAAACACCCATTTTTGAAACAAATAAAGAATTTAAACTCAGGTGGCTTAAAGAACCATGAAGAAACTTTCAACCAGGCTCCATAGGTCAGCTGGAGCACGTTTTTGGCAGAAACTAAAAAATATCAACTCATGTGGCCAAAACAACCTCCACAACAAACCTTTTACCCCAGATTCATATCACCTGGAACAAATTTTAGCAAAAGGAAAAATCACCTAATGTGGCCTAAATGACCACTGCATATATTTTATTCTGGATACATTAATTTCCTCAATCTCAATTTTGGGAAAAATACAGGTATCACCTCAGGTGGCCAAACAATAACCTCAGACCATTAACATCAGCTCCATTAATCACCCGCAACCCACTTTTTTAAAAACTAAAATTATCACCTCACATGGCTTAAACAACCACTGTGGACATTTCACCTCTGCTCCAGATATCACATGGAATCCACTGTTTACTAAAATAAAAATTTTACCTCAGGTGGCTTAAACAACCATCGCGGACTTTTCACAATGACTCCAGATATCACCTGGAACCCATTTTTGGCAAAAATAAAAATATCACCTCAGGTGGTCTAAATGAACACTGACTATTTTTCATCCCAGCTTCATAAATCATCTGCAACCCATTCTCAGGAAATACATAAATTTCACCTCAGGTGACCTAAACAACCACTGAGGAACTTTGAATCTGACTCCATAGATCAAATGGAACCCATTTTTGGCAAAAAATAAAAATATTGTCCCTGGTTGCCTAAAGGTCCTCTGCAGAGCTTTCACTCTGGCTTCATAAATTGCTGGAGCCAGTTTCTGGAAAAAATGAAAATATCACCTCTCCTGGCCTAAATGAGCATTGCAGATCTTTTGCTCTTGATCCATGGATTACCTGGAACCCATTCTAGACAAAAATAGATCACCACCTGCCTTTAACCTCAGGTGGAGTAAATGACCAGTGCCAACCTTTTATCCCAATCCCACGAATCACCTGAATTGCATTTTTGTCAAAAATAAATATATCACTTCAGCTGGCCTAAACTACAACCTCAGACCTTTCACCCCAGCTACATAAATCACCTGGAACCCACTTTCAGCAAATATATAAATTGCACCTCAGGTGGCCTAAACAACCACTGAGAAACATTGAATCTTGCTCCATAAATTATCTGAAACCCATTTGTGGCAAAAATTAAAAACATCACCTCAAGTGGCATAAATGACCTTTTACCCTTGCTCCATACATAACCTGGATCCCATTTTTAGTAAAAATGAAAGTATTACCTCAGGTGGCATAAATGACCACTTCATACCATTCACCCTGGCTCCATAGTTCACCTGGAATCTTTTTTGGCAGAAATGAAAATATCACCCCTGGTGACCTAATGGTCCACTGCAGACCTCTTATCCAGGTGCCATAAATCACCTGGAACCAATTTCTGTCATGAAATGTATAAAGATATCACCCCAGGTGACCTAAATGATCGCCGCAGACCTTTCACATTTGCTCCATAAATCACATGGAACCAATTTTTAGTAAAAATAAAAACATTACCTCTGGTAACCTAAATGATGACTGCAGATCTTTTACTCCAGATCCATAAATTACCTGAACCCATTTTTGGTAAAAATAAAAATGTCACATCAGGTTTCCAAAACAAACTCTTCAGACATTTCACAATGTTTCCATAGATCACCTTGAACCCAGTTTTTGCAAAATTAAAAATTACACCTCTGGAGGCCTAAACAACCACCCCGTACCATTCACCCTAGCTCCACAAATTACATGGAACCCATTTTAGGCAAAAAATAAAAATGTCACCCCTTTTGACTTAAAAGTTCTCTGTGGACCTTTTTACTCAGTGCCATAAATCAACTGGAACCTATTTTTGGTAAAAAGAAAAAAATATATCACCTCAGGTGGCCACAATGACCACACTGGAGGATCTTAGTGGAGAGCAGGTGCTGATCTTGACTGTGACAAGTGACCTTGGCTCAGGGGATGCAGAGGAAAAACCTGCTCTGCCAGATATGTGACAGGCCAGTGGCACCTTTGGTTTGGAACAGTGGGGGTTAGCAATATTCCTGACATTTAGGCCAGCTGAGTTCATAGTTTTATTTTTGTCAAAAATGGGTTACATGTGATTTATGAAGCCTGGCTAAAAGGTCCACAGTGGTCATTTTTGCCACATGATGTGATATTTTTCCTTTTGCCAAAAATGGGTTCTATGTGATTTATGGAGCTGGGTACAAATGTCCACAGTAGTCATTTAGGTGGCCTGAGGTGATATTTATATTTTGGAAAAAAAAAGCTGGGTTCCAGGTGATTTGTGGAGTCATTATAAAAAGTCAGCGATGGTTGTTTAGGTCACCAGAGGTGAAAGTTTTATTTTTTCCAAAAATTGGTTCCAGATGATTTTTGGAGCTGGGGTCAAATGTTTAGACCACCAGAGGATTTATTTTTATTTCACACCAGCTCTACTAATCACCTGCAACACATTTTTGGTAAAAACTAAAACTATTTCCTCTGGTGACCTAAATGACCTCTTTGGACCTTTTACACAGGCTCCATTAATCACCTGGAACCCATTTTTTTGCAAAAATAAAAATATCACTTCAGGTGGTATAAATGACCACTGCAGACCTTTCACTTCAACTTCATATATCACTTGGAACCCAGTTTTGCAAAATTAAAAATTTCTCCTCAGGTGGCCTAAATGACCACCGTGTACCATATATTATAGTGTTGTGGTCATGACACTATAGTTAGGGTTCAGCAGTCACTTCTGTGTTAAACTCAAAATTTTGTGCGTTAATAACTTTGGACACATTCAATGCAGCTGTGGGGATACAACTCACAGCCATCTGACCTTCCAGCCTCAGATGCAACTGTGCTACTTGCTGAGCCGCTGACATTGCTTAAGCCTTATTTAGGCCACATCTGATGATATTTTAATTTTTCCCAAAAATAGGTTTTAGGTGAGTTATGAAGCTGGGATAAATGGCAGGCAGTGGCCTTTTAGGCCACCTAAAGTGACATTTTTATTTTTTCCAAGCATGGGTTCCTGGAGATTTATGGAGTAGGGGTGAAATGTCACTGTGGTTATTTAGGCCACCTGAGGTAATATTTTTATTTTTGCCAAAAATGGGTTCCAGGTGTTTAACAGAGCCCAGGTAGAAGGTGGACAGTGGTCATGTTGGCCACATGAGGTGATATGTTAAATCTTAGCAAAAATGGATTACAGGTGATGTATAGCCAGGGTAGACTGCAGGAGATGATCATTTAGGTCACCTGAGGTGATTTTTTATTGGCCAAAAATGGGTTTCAGTTGATTAATGGAGATAATGTAAACAATGTGTGGTGGCCATTTAGGCCAACTGTTCTGATATTTTTATTTTTGCCAAAACTCTTTTCCTGGTGGTTCTCAGAGCCAGGGTAAATGGACATTTAGGCAACTTGAGTAATACTTTTATTTTTGTAGAAAAATGGGTGCCATGTAATTTATGGAGCCAGAATGAATGTTCTGCGGTGCACCTGCAAAATTACCTCTGGTGGCCTAAAGGACCACTATGGACCCTGGCTCTATAAATCACCTGGAATCCATTGTTGGCAAATATGAAAATATCAATTCAAGAGGCCTAAAGGACCACAGTGGATGTTATACCCTGTCTCCATAAATCTCCTGTATCCATTTTTGACAAAAATAAAAATATCACTTCAGGTGTCATAAATGACCACCGTGGCCCTCTTTCCAGGGCTCCATCAATCTCCTGGAAACAGTTTCTGGCAACAATAAAAATAACTCCTCAAGGGGCCTAAACCACCACTGCAAACATTTTACCCCAGGTTCATAAATCACCTGGAACCAATTTTTGGCAAAAATAAAACTTTCACCTCAGGTGTCCTAAACGACCATTACTGACCTTTTATAATGACTCCACATATCACCTGGAACCCTGTTTTTTTCTCAAAAATATTAATATCACCTCAGATGGCCTACCTGACCACCGCCTTCCTTTTATCCTACATCCATAAATCATCTGGAACCAATTTTTTTGGCAAAAATACAAATATCACCTCAGTTGGTCTGAATGACCTCCACAGTCCTTTTACCCAGGCTCCATAAATCACCTGTAAAAACAAAAACATGAACTCAGCTGGCCTAAATGTCCTCTGTTGGCCTTTGGGGTCCAGGTGATTTATGGAGGTGGCATAAAAGGTAGACAGTGGTTATTTAGGCCACCTGCGGTGATATGTTTATTTTTGCCAGAAATCGGTTTCAGGTGATCTATGGAGTCATTGTGAAAGGTCCGCAGTGGTTGTTTAAGCCAGCTGAGGTGAAATTTTTATTTTTGTAAAAAATCAATTCCAGTTGATATCTGGAGTTGGGGTTAAAGGTCCATGGTAGCCATTTAAGACACTTGATATGATGTTTTTAGATTTTCAAAAAGTGGGCTGTAAGTGACTAATAGAGCTGGTGTAAATGGTCTGAGGTTCTCATTTAGGCCACCTGAGGTGATATTTGTATTTTTGCCAAAAATGGTTCCCAGTAATTTATGGATCCAGAGTAAAAGATCTTACATAGATTACATAGACATAGAATTACATAGACATTATAGAACATAAAGACATGTGTCCATGAGTTCACAAATGACAGTTTATGTATACCCATTTATATTTTTACTCAAAATAAATTTATCTAAATTGGTTTTAAATTCCAACATTGTATTGCTTTCCACGACCTCACCGGGCAGCAAATTCCAAATTTCTGTTACCCTATTGTTTAACCAATATTCTCTTTTATTTGTTCTATATCTGTCTTTTAACAATTGGTAACAATGGGCTCTGGTATTGTATGACTGGTCCCTTTTTACCAGGCCTAAAAGATCCCACAAATTAGTATCGGTCAATGCCCTATAAATCAGACACATATCACCCCTCATTCTACGATATTCCAGTGACATGTGTTGTAACTCTAAATATTGCAGTCTTTGCTCATATCTTAGTCCCTCCGTCCCTTTGATCCTTTTGGCGGCTCTCCTCTGCACCCTCTCCATCTGTCCAACATCTCTCCTTTTGTATGGGGCCCAAAACTGAACCCAGTACTCCACATGGGGACCTACCAATGCATTATACAGGGGTATCACAACCTGCTTATCTCTGTTTTTAATGTGTCTCTGTATACAATATGTTATACTGTCAGCCTTTTTTAGAGCTGTATTGCAATGTAAGCTAAAACTAAGATCATGGTTAACAGTGATCCCCAAATCTTTCTCTTCACCTACAGCCTTTAATACCGAACCACCTAGGGTATATTGAAACTTATTATTTTTCTTTCCAAAGTGCATAACAATTCTTATCAATATTAAGAATAGATTGCTTCTGGGAGGCCCACATATCCAAACTATTTAATGCTGGTTGTAAGACTGAGTGTTCCTCTAAATTATTTACAGGACACCCAATCCTAGTATGAACTGCAAATTTGACAGCCAGACCCCTGAATGAACCTGCATAGATGAAATATATAAATTAAATAGACATGGTCCCAAAACTGACCCCTAGAGGATACCACTAGTCACTCTAACCTGGCTAGAATATTCCCCTTTTACACAGACTTTCTGGCCTCTGTCTGTAAGCCACACCTTAACCCATTTTTGTTTCCAGTCTGGTATATCTAGCTCAAAGAGTGATTTAACAAGCTCCCCATGGGGGACTTTTTCAAAAGCCTTCACAAAGTCCAGGAAAATCACGTCAACTGGATTTCCTATATCCATGGCTTTACTAACCTTGTCATAGAATTCCAATAGGTTGGTTTGACATGACCTTCCTCTGGTAAATACATGCTGAGTCATATCTTTCCTGCCTGTGCTTTCCAGGAATTCAACCATATATTCTTTAATTACACCTTCCAGAATCTTACCCAGCACTGAGGTCATATCAATAGGCCTGTAATTTGAGACTTCCTGCCTAGAGCCTTTTTAATGTATAGGTATAATCACTGCTTGCCTCCAGGCCTCAGGAACCTCACTAGTGTCTATACTTTTCTGAAAAAGATAAGATACTGGACTTTTTTTGCAGTGGTCATTAAGGCCAGGAGAGGTGATATTTTTATTTGTACCAGAAATTGGTTCCAGGTGATTTATGGAGCCATGGTGAAAGGTCTGCAGAGGATCTTTAGGCAAGCAGGGACAATATTTTTATTTTTTTTCCGAAACTGGGTTCCAGGTGATCGATGGAGCCAGATTCAAAGTTCCTCAGTGGTTGTTTAGGTCACCTGAGGTGAAATGTTATTTTTTTTTTTTCAAAAATGAGTTCCAGATGAGTTATAACGCTTGGGTGAAAGGTCAGCAGAGGTCATTAAGGTGAAGTAAATTTTTTTTTGCCTAAAATGGTTTTCATGTGAGTTTTGTAGCCGGTGTAAACGTTCAAAGTAGTCCTTTAGGCAATATTATATTTTGTTTGACAAAAATTTGGGTTCCAATTTTTTTATGGAGCTGGGGAAATAGGTCCGTAGTAGATCTATTGGTCAACAGGAGTGATATTTTTATTTTTGCCAAAAATAGGTTCCAGGAGATCTATGGATCCAGGCTGAATGGTACACACTGCTCATTTAGGACACCTTAGGTGAAATTTATATCTTTGTCATAAATGGGTTCTAGATTATTTATGGAGCTGGGGGTGAAACGTCTGAGGTTGTCATTTAGGCAACCTGAGGTGATATATTTATTTTTTGCCAAAAATGAGATTGAGGAGATTTACAGAATTAAAGTAAAAGGTAGGCTGTGGTCATTTAGGCCACCTGAGGTTAAAAGTAGGTGGCAGTCATTTAGACCACCTGAGGCAATATTTTAATTTTTACAAACATAGGTTCCAAGTGATCTATGGAGTCATTGTGAAAAGTCCACAATGATTATTTAAGTCACCTGAGGAGAAATTTTTATTTTTGCAAAAAATTAATTCCCGGTGATATCTGGAGCTGAGGTGAAATATCCACAGTGGTTGTTTAAGCCACCTGAGGTGATATTTCTTCTTTTTGCCAAAATGGTTTCAAGGTGAAATGATGGAGCCAGTGTAAAATGTCCATTGTGGTCATTTAGGCCATCTGAGGTGATATACTTTTTTTGCCAAATATGGGTTCAAGGTGATTTATGGCATGGGGTAAAAGGTCCACAGTGAACGTTTTGGACACAAGGGGTGATATTTTTAATTTTTGCTAAAAAGTGGGTTCCAGCTAATCTGTGGAGCTAGGGTGAATGGCACGAGGTCGTTGTTTAGGCCACCTGAGGTGAAATTTTTATTTTTGCCAAAATTGGGTTCAAGGTGTTTTTTGGAAACATTGTGAAAGGTCTGAGGTGTCTGTTTCTAACACATAATGTGACATTTTCATTTTTATCAAAAATGGGTTCTGGGTAATTTATGGATCTGGAGTAAAAGATCTGCTGTGGTCATTTATGCCACCAGTGGTGATATTTTTATTTTTACTAAAAATTTGTTCCAGGTGATTTATGGAGCCGGGATAAAAGGTCTGCAGTTTACCTTCTGGCCACCATGGGTGATATTTTCATTTTTGCCAGTAATGGTTCCAGGTGATCTCTGAGCCAGGGTGAATGATATGCAGTGGTCATTTAGGCCACCTGAAGTAATATTTTTATTTTTTTACCAAAAATGGGTTCCTAGTTATTTATGGAGCAAGAGTAAAAGTTCCATTATGCCACCTGAGGTGATATTTTTAATTTTTTTCCATCAGTGGGTTTCCAGTGATCTATGGAGCCAGATTCAAAGTTCTTCAGTGGTTGTTTAGACCACCTGAGGTGAAATTAATATATTTGCTGAAAATGGGTTCCAGGTGATTTATGGAGCTGGGGCGAAAGGTCTGAGGTTATCATTTTGGCCACCTGAGGTTACATATTTTTTTTTGCCAAAAATGCGTATAATGTGATTTATGGGATTGGGGTAAAAAGTAGGCAGTGGTCATTTAGGCCACCTGAGGTTAAAGGTAGGTGGTGGTCATTTTGGCCACCTGAGGTGATAATTTTATTTTTGCCAAAAATGGGTGCCAGGAGATCTATGGAACCATTGTGAAAAATCAGGGATGGTTGTTTAAGCCACCTGAGGTGGAATTTTTATTTTTGTAAACAATGGATTCCAGGTGATATCTGGAGCTGAGGTGAAATGTCCACGGTGATCATTTAAGCCATTTGAGTTGATATTTATAGTTTTTGAAAAAGTGGGTTGCAGGTGATTAATGGAGCTGGTGTGAAAACCCTGAGGATGATGTTTAGGCCACCTGAGGTGATTTTTCTTTTTCCTAAAATGTGTTCCAGGTGATATGAACCTGGGGCAATATGTATGTGGAGGTCATTTAGGCCAAATGAGGTAATATTTTTACTTTTGCCAATAACATGCTCCAGGTGAGCTATGGAGCCTAGTTGAAAGTTTCTTTGTTGTTCTTTAAGAAACCTCAGGTGAAATTTTTATTTTTTTCAAAAATGGAGTTTTGGTGCGTTACATAGCTGGAGTGAAAGATCAACATTTGTCTACATAACTGTTTGCTCTGCGCACCTAAGTGGTGTCCATACCATTCAACCTTTTGTCCCCCAGCTGTGGAACATTGGCTCTCAAAATTTGGAACAACTGAACAAAACGTGGGACACTTAATCAAAACTTCATCTCAGAAGTTCAGAACACTGTTACAATGTTTGCATTTATGTTCAAACCGTCTGTTATTAATTGAATTGCATATTGTTTGCATCATTTACTATAGAATTTTGCTTTAAAATATTAACACTAAATGTGGGTCAAGTCCTCACAATGTGGAAGAGGGAGCTTTTGTGAAATAAAATGAAGACCACTCCTCATAATGTGGTACAGCTGTGGGGCATGGTGGTGGCCAACACACATCACACACACCTCACCACATCACATCTTCACACTAGTGATTCTACCGCACCTGCAACTACACAGATGATAATGTACTGTATCTGTATTATCATTAAATGTACTGTTGAATGGTATGAGGTGGTCGTTTAGGCAACCTGAGGTGAAATTTTTATTTTCATGAAAATTGGGTTCAGGGTAATCTTTGGAAACATTGTGAAAGGTCTGAGGTGTTTGTTTTCTGCACCTGATGTGACATTTTTATTTTTTATCAAAAAAAGTTCCAGGTAATTTATGGATCTGGAGTAAGAGATCTACTGTGGTCATTTAGGCCACCAGTGGTGATATTTTTATTTTTACTAAAAATAATTTCCAGGTGTTTTTTGGAGTCGGGATAAAAGATCTACAGTGGACCTTTAGACCACCATGGGTGATATTTTCATTTTTGCCAACAATGCTTCCAGGTGATCTATGAGTCAGAGTGAATGGTATGCAGTGGTCATTTAGGCCACCTGAAGTAATATTTTTAACTTTTTACCAAAAATGGTTTCCAAGTTATGTATGCAGCAAGAGTGAAAGGTCAATTATGGCACCTGAGGTGATATTTTTATTTTTTGCCATCAATGGGTTTCAGGTGATCTATGGAGCCAGATTGAAAGTCCTTCAGTGGTTGTTTAGGTCACCTTAGGTGAAATTAATATATTTGCAGAAAATGGGTTCTAGGTGATAGATGGAGCTGGGATGAAAGGTCTGACATTATTGTTTTGGCCTCCTGAGGTTATATATTTATTTTTGCCAAAAACACATTTAATGTGATTTATAGGATTGGGGTAAAAAGTAGGCAGTGGTCATTTAGTCCACCTGAGGTTAAAAGTAGGTGGTGGTCATTTAGGACACCTGAGGAGATAATTTTATTTTTGCCAAAAATGGGTGCCATGTGTTCTATGGAGTCATTCTGAAAAGTCTGCGATGGTTGTTTAAGCCACCCGAGGTGGAAATTTTATTTTTGTAAACAATGGATTCAGGTGACATCTGGAGTTGAGGTGAAATGTCCACAGTGGTCATTTAAGCCATTTGAGTTGATATTTATAGTTTTTGAAAAAGTGGGTTGCAGGTGATTAATGGACCTGGTTGGAAAGCTCCAAGGTTGTTGTTAAGGCCACCTAAGGTGATTTTTCTTTCTGCTAAAATTTGTTCCAGGTGATATGATCCTGAGGTAATATGTATGTGGAGGCCATTTAGGCCACATGAGGTGATATTTTTACTTTTTGCCAATAACATGCTATGGAGCCTGGTTGAAAGTTTCTTCATGGTTCTTTAAGAAACCTAAGGTGAAATTTGTTTTTTTTCCATAATGGTTTTTTTGGTGAGGTAAATAGTTGGAGTGAAAGGTCAACACTTGTCTACATAACTATTTGCACTGTGCACCTGAGCGGTGGCCATACCTCTCAACCTTTTGTTCCCCCAACTGTGGAACATTGCCCCTCAAAATTTGGAACAACTGAGCAAAATGTGGAACACTTTATCAAAATTTCATCTCAGAAGCTCAGAACTCTGTTAAAGTGTTTGCATTTATGTTCAGAACATTTGTTATTAATTGAATGATATATTGTTTGCATCAATAACTATAGAGTTTTGATTTAAAATGTTAACACTAAATATGGGACAAGTTCTCACAATGTGGAACAGGGAGATTTTGTGAAGTAAAATGAGGACCCTTCCTCATAATGTGGCACAATTGAGGGGTATGGTGGTGGCCAAAACACATCACACATGCCGCACCACATCACATCTTCACACTAGTGACTTCTACAGCATCTGCATACTACACAGATCACACTGTACTGTATCTGCACTATCATTAAATGTACTGTTGATATCATATTATTTGTCTGTGTTATGTTTACTCACTGTCCACCCTGGGTTAGTGTCTCAGTGATGCCGTTCCTGTGCTCAATGGCCTGCCTCTCAATTTTTACCAAAATAGGTTCCAAGTAATTTATGGATCTGGAGTAAAAGATCTGTAGTTGTCATTTAGGCCACCAGAGGTGATATTTTTATTTTTACTAAACATTGGTTCCATGTTATGTATGGAGCAAGGGTAAAAGGTCATTTATGCCACCTGAGATTATATTTAAATTTTTTGCCATCAGTGGGTTTCAGGTGATACATGGAGCCAGATTCAAAGTTCCTCACTGGTTGTTTAAGACACCTGAAGTGAAATTTATATATTTTCTGAAATGGATTGCAGGTGAATTATGGAATTGGGGTGAAAGGTCTGAGGTTGTCATTTTGGCCACCTGAGGTGATATATTTATTTTTGTTAAAAATGCATTTCAGGTGATTCATGGGATTGGGGTAAAAGGTAGGCAGTGGTCATTTAGGCCAACTGAGGTGATAATTTTATTTTTGCCAAAAATGAGTTCCAGGTGATTTATGGAGTCATTGTGAAAAGTACACACTGGTTGTTTAAGCCACCTGAGGTGAAATTCTTATTTTTGCCAAAACTGTGTTCAGGGTGCTCTATGGAAACATTGTGAAAGGTCTGAGGAGTTTGTTTTGGACACCTGATGTGGCATTGTTATTTTTACAAACTGGGTTCCATGTAATTTATGGATTTGGAGTAAAAGATCTGCAGTCGTCATTTAGGCCACCAGAGGAAATGTTTTTATTTTTACTAAAAATTGGTTCCATCTGATTTATGGAACCAAGGTGAATGGTCTGCGGTAGTCATTTAGGCCACTTGGTGTGTCATTTTTTTCATTTGCTGGCCAGTAATTGGTTCCAGGTAATTTTTGGCACCTGGATAAAAGCTCTGCAGTGAACCTTTAGGACACCAGGGGTGATATTTTCATTTTTGCCAAAGATGGTTCCGGGTGATCTATGGAGCAAGTGTGAATGGTGTGCAGTGATCATTTAGGCCACCTGAGGTAATATTTTTTATTTTTATTTTTACCAAAAATTTGTTCCAGATTAGTTATGGAGCTGGGGTGAAAGGTCTGCTGAAGACATTTACATTACCTGATGTGATTTATATATTTTTGCCAAAAATGGGGTTCAGGTGATTTATGGGATTGAGTTAAAAGGTAGGCAGTGCTAATTTAGGCCACCTGAGGTTAAAGGTAGGTGGTGGTCATTTAGGCCACCTTAGGTAATATTTGTATTTTTGCCAAAAATGTGTTCCAGGTGATCTATGGAGTCATTGTGAAAAGTCAACGAAAGTTGTTTAAGTCACCTGAGGTAACATTTTTATTTTTGCAAATAACTGAGTTCAGGTGACAGCTGAAGCTGAGGTGAAAAGTCCATGGTGGTCGTTTAAGCCACCTGAAGTGGTATTTTGTATTTTTGCCAAAAAATGGTTTCAAGGTATTTATGAAGTAGGTGTAAAGAGTCTAGTGTGGTCATTTAGGCCACTGGAGGTAATATAATTTGTTTTGCCAAAAATAGGCTCCTGGTGAGTTATGGCACTGGTGTAAAAGGTCCACGGTGAACTTTTATAACCAAAGAGGTGATTTTTTTATTTGTTGCCAAAAATGGGTTCCAGGTAATCTGTGGAGATAGGGTGGTCATTTAGGCCACCTGGGGTGAAATTTTTATTTTTGCAAACCATTGATTACAGGTGATAACTGGAGCTGAGGTGAAATGCCCATGGTGGTCATTTAAACTACCTGAAGTTATAGTTCTTATTTTTGCCAAGAATGGTTTCCAGGTGATTTTATGCAGTAAAAAGTCCAGTATGGATATTTAGGCAACCTAAGGTGATATCATTTCTTTACCAAAAATAGGTTTCAGTTGAATCATGACACTGGGGTAAAAGGTCCACAGTGAACATTTAAGACACAAGGGCTGATATTTAAATTTTTATGACAAAATGGGTTCTAGGTAATCTGTGGAGCTAGGGTGAATGGTACAAGGTGGTCGTTTAGGCCACCTCAGGTAAAATTTTTATTTTTTCCAAAACTGTGTTCAAGGTGATCTATGAAAACATTGTGAAAGGTCTGAGGATTCTGTTTTGGACACCCAATTTGACATTTTAATTTTTACCAAAAATGGGTTCCATGTAATATATGGATCTGGAGTACAAGATCTGCAGTGGTCATTTAGGTCACCAGGTGTAATGTTTTTATTTTTACTAAAACAAATTTCCAGGTTATTTATGGAGCTGAGTTGAAAGGTCTGTGATAGTGATTTAGGCCACCTGGGGTGATATTTTAATTTTGCAAACAATGGATTCCAGGTGATATCTGGAGCTGAGGTGAAATGTCCACAGTGGTCGTTTAAACCATGTGAGGTGATATTTTTAGTTTTTTAAAAAATGGGTTGCAGGTGAATAATGGAGCTGGTGTGAAAGGTTTGAGGTTGTTGTTTGGCCACCTGAGGTGATATCTGCATGTTTCCCAAAACTGGGATCCAGGTAATTAATGTATCCAGAGTAAAAGATCTGCAGTGGCCATTTAGGCCACCTGGGGTGCTTTTTCTTTTTGTTAAAGTTTGTTCCAGGTGATATGAATCTGGGGTAAAACATCTTTGGAGGTCATTTAGACCACATGAGGTGATGCTTTTAGATTTTGCCAAAAACGTGCTCCAGCTGATCTATGGAGAATGGTTGAAAGTTTCTTTATGGTTCTTTAAGACACCTGAGTTGAAATTTTTTATTTGTTTCAAAAATGGGTGTTTGGTGAGTTAAATAGTTGGAGGGAAACATCAACGAAGGTCGTTTATTCCACCTAAGGTTATTTTTTTTTTGCCAAAAATGGTTTCTAGGAGATTTATGGAGCCAGTATAAAATGTCCAAAGTGGTCATTGAGGCCACCAGGTTTGCTATTTTTATTTTTGCCAAAAATGGGTATTAGGTGATCTATGGAGTGAATGTGATGCAGTGCTCATTTAGGTCACCTGGGGTGAAATTTATATTTTTGCACAAAATGGGTTCCAGACAACTTATGGAGCAGGGGTGAAAGATCTGTTGTTTACATTTATGCTACCTGATATTATATATTTATTTTTGGCAAAAATGGGTTTCAGGTGTTTTATGGGATAAAACATAGGCAGTGTTAATTTAGACTCCCTGAGGTAATATTTTAATTTTTGCCAAAAATGGGTTGCAAGTGATCTATGGTGTCATTGTGAAAAGTCCACAAGGGTTGTTTAAGTCACCTGAGGGGAACTTTTTATTATTGCAAGAAATGAATTCCAGGTGATATCTGGAACTGAGGTGACATATCCATGGTGGTCATTTAAACCACCTGAGGTGGTATTTTTTATGGAGCAAATTATGGGTAAAATGTCCAGTGTGGTGATTTAGGCCACCTGAGGTGATATAAATGTTATTGCCAAAAATAGGTTCCTGGTGATGTATGGCACTGGAGTAAAAGGTCCACAGTGACCTTTTAGGACACAAGAGGTGATTTTTTTTTGCCAGAAATAGGTTCCAGGTAATCTCTGGAGCTCAGGTGAATGGCACAAGATTTAAGCCACCTGAGGTGAAATTTTTATTTTTGCCAAATTGGGTTCAAGGTGATCTATGGAAACATTGTAAAAGGTCTGAGGAGTTTGTTTTGGACACCTTATGTGACATTTTAATTTTTTACCAAAAATGGGCTCCATGTAATTTATGGATCTGAAGTAAAAGATCTGCAGTGGTCATTTAGGCCACTGGAGGTGACATTTTTAATTTTTGCCATCAATTGGTTTCAGGTGATCTATGGAGCCAGATTCAGAGTTCCTCAGTGATTGTTTAGGCCACCTGAGGTGAAATTTATATATTTGCTGAAAATGGGGTCCAGGTGTTTTATGGAGCTGGGCTGAAAGATCTGATGTTGTCATTTAGGCCACCTGAGGTTATATATTTATTATAGAGAAAATGCATTTCAGGTGACTTAAGAGATTGGGGTAAAAGGAAGGCAGTGATTCAGGCCACCTGAGGTTAAAGGTAGGTGGTGTTCATTAAGGTCACCTGAGGTGATAATTTTATTTTTGCCAAAAATGGGTGCCAGGTGATCTATGGAGTCATTGTGAAAAATCTGTGATGGTTGTTTAAGCCACCTGAGGTGGAATTTTTATTAATGCAGACAATAGATTCCAGGTGATATCTGGAGCTGAGGTGAAATGTCCACGGTAGTCATTTAATCCATGTGAGGTGATATTTATAGTTTTTGGAAAAGTGGGTTGCAGGTGATTAATGGAGCTGGTGTGAAAGCTCTGAGGTTGTCATTTAAGCCACCTGAGGTAATTTTTCTTTTTGCTAAAATTTTTTCCAGGTGATATGAACCTGGGGTAAAATGTCTGTGGAGGTCATTTAGCCCACATGATGTGATACTTTTAGTTTTTGCCAAAAACATGTTTCAGGTGTTCTATGGAGCCTGGATGAAAGTTTCTTTGTGGTTCTTTAAGCCACCTCAGGTGAAATTTTTATTTTTGTCAAAAATGGGTTTTTGGTGAGTTAAATAGCTGTAGTGAAAGATCAACGGTGACTGTTTAGGCTACCTGAGGTGCTTTTTTAAATTTTTGCCCAAAATGGTTTCTAGGTGATTGACGAAGCTGGTATAAAAAGTTCAAAGTGGTTAATATGGCCACCAGAGGTAATATTTTTTCTTGTTGCCAAAAATGGGTTTTAGATGATTTGTGGAGGTGAGGTCAAAGATCTACAGTAGAGCTTTAGACCACCAGGTGTGCTAATTTTCTTTTTGCCAAAAATGGGTGCAAGTGATCTATGGAGCCATGGTGAATGTGATGCAGTGGTCATTTAGGGTACCTGAGGTGACTATTTTATTTTTAGTAAAAATAGGATCCAGGTAATTTATGGATCTGGAGTGAAAGATCTGCAGTGGTCATTTAGGCCACTAGAGAGTATTTTTATTTTTACTAAAAATTGGTTCCATGTTATATATGGAGCAAGGGTAATAGGTAATTTATGCCACGTGAGGTGATATTTTAATTTTTTGCCATCAATGGGTTTTAGGTGATATATGGAGTAAGATTCAAAGTTCCTCAGGGTTTGTTTAAGACACCTGAGGTGAAATTTAGATACTGGCTGAAATGGGTTGCACGTGATTTATGGAGCTGGGGTGAAACATCTGAGGCTGTCATTTAGGCCACCTGAAGTGATCTATTTATTTTTGATAAAAATGCATTTCAGTTGATTTATGGGATTCTAGTAAAAGGTAGGCAGTGGTCATTTATGTCACCTGAGGTTAAACATAGGTGGTATTCATTTAGGCAACCTGAGGTGATAATTTTATTTTTGCCAAAAATGGGTTCCAGGTGATTTATGGAGTCATTGTGAAAAATGATGGTTGTTTCAGCCACCTGAGGTGAAATGTTTATTTTTGCAAACAGCTTATTCCAGGTGATATCTGGAGCTGAAGTGAAATGTCCATGGTGGTCCTTTAAGCCACCGGAGGTTATAGTTCTTATTTTTGCCAAACATGGTTTCAAGGTGATATTATGGAGTAAAAAATCCAGTGCAGTAATTTAGGCCACCTGAGGTGATATCATTTTTTTAACAAAAATAGGTATCAATTGAGTTATGTCACTGGGATAAAAGGTCCACAGTGAACATTTAAGACACAAGGGGTGATATTTTTATTTTTTGCCAAAAATGGGTTCCATGTAATCTGTGGAGCAAGGGTGAATGGTACGAGGTGGTCATTTAGGTCACCTGAGGTGAATTTTTTTATTTTTGCCAAAATGGGTTCAAGGTGATCTAAGGAAACATTGTGAAAGGTCTGAGGAGTTTGTTTTGGACACCTGATGTGACATTTTAATTTTTACCAAAAATGGGTTCCAGATAATTTCTGGATCTGGAGTAGAAGATCTACAGTCATAATTTAGGTCACCAGAGGTAATGTTTTTATTTTTACTTAAAATTGGTTCCAGGTGATTTATGGAGCTGAGGTGAAAGGTCTGTGGTGATCATTTAGGCACCTGGGGTGACATTTTTATTCATTTTTTTTGCTAGAAATTGGTTACATGTGATTTATGGCACCTGGATAAAAGGTCTGCAGTGAACCTTTAGGCAGCCAAGGGTGATATTTTCATTTTTAGCAAAAATGAGTTCCAGTTGATCTATACAGAGAGGGTGAATGGTACATGGTGGTCATTGAGGTGATATCATTTAGGCCTCATGAGGTAATACTTTTATTTTTCACCAAAATGGGTTCCAGGTAATTAGTAGGTCCAGAGTAAAAGATCTGTAGTGGCTGTTTAAGCCACCTGAGGTGATTTTGCTAAAATGTGTTCAAGGGGATATGAACCTGGGGTAAAATGTCTGTAGAGGACACATTTAGGCCAAAAATGTGCTTCAGGTGATCTCTGGAGCCTGGTTGTAGGTTTCTTTGTGGTTCTTTAGCCACTTGAGGTGACATCTTTATTTTTTCCAAAAATGGGTTATTGGTGAGTTAAACAGCAGTAGTGAAAGATCAGCAGTGGCTGTTTAGGCCACCTGAGGTGTCTTCTTTTTTTTTTGCCAAAAATGGTTTCTAGGTGATTGATGGAGCTTGTGTAAAACATTTAAAGTGGTCATTGAGGTCACCTGGGGTGAAATTTTAATTTTTGCACAAAATGGGTTCCAGGTGATTTATGGAGCATGGGTGAAGGATCTGTGATTTACATTTATACTATCTGATGTCACATATTTATTTTTGGCAAAAAATGGGTTTCAGGTGATTTATGGGGAATCAGGAAGGCAGTGGTCATTTAGGCCACCTGAGGTAATATTTTTATGTTTGCCACATATGGGTTCCAGGTGATCTATAGAGTCATTGTGAAAGGCTGCAGTGGTTGTTTAAGCCAGTTGAGGTGAAATTTTTATTTGTGCATAAAACTGGTTCCAGTTTATATCTATACTTTGGGTGGAATGTCCATGGCAGCCATTTAAGACACCTGAGTTGATATTTTCAGTTTTTGAAAAAGTGGGTTGTAAGTGACTAATGGAGCTGGTGTGAAATGTCTGAGGTTGTCATTTAAGCCACCTGAGGTGATATTTGTATTTTGGTCAAAAATGGGTTCCAGGTAATTTATGGATCCAGAGTAAAAAATATGCAGTGGCCATTTAGGCCAGGAAAAGTAATATTTTTATTTTTTCCAAAAATGGGTTCCTGGACATTTATGGAACTGGAGTGAGAGGTCTGCAGTGGAATTTTACGCTACCTGATGTGATACATTGATTTTTGCCAAAAATGCATTCCATGTTATTTGTGGAAGTAAGGTAAAAGGTAATCAGTGGTCATTTAGAATACCTGAGGTTAAAGGTATCTGGAGGAGATTTAGGTGACAATTTTATTTTTGCCAAAAATGGGTGATTGATGGAGTCATTGTGAAAAGTCCACAATGGATGTATAGGCCACCTGAGGTGGAATTTTTATTTTTGCAAACAATGGATTCCAGGTGATATCTGTAGCTGAGGATAAATGTCCACAGTGGTCATTTAAGCCATGTGAGGTGATATTTATAGTTTTTGAAAAAGTGTTTTGCATGTGCTTAATGGAGCTGGTGTGAAAGCTCTGCAGTTATCGTTTAGGAAACTTGAGGTGAATTTTCTTTTTGCTGAAATGGCAAAAATGAAAATATCATCCCTGGTGACCTAAATGACCACAGCAGATCTTTTACTCCAGATCCATAAATTACCTGGAACCCATTTCTGTAAAAATAACAATGTCACATCACATGTCCAAAACAAATTCCTCAGACCTTTCACAATGTTTCCACAGATCACCTTGAACACAGTTTTGGCAAAAATAAAAATGTCACCTCAGGTGGCCTAAATGACCACCTTGTACCATTCACCCTAGCTCCACAGATTACCTGGAACCCATTTTTGACAAAAAATTGAAATATCACCCCTTGTGTCTTAAAAATTTGCAGTGGAACTTTTACCCCAGTGCCATAAATCAAGTGAAACCTATTTTTGGTAAAGAAATGATATCACTTCAGGTGGCCTAAATGACCACACTGGACTTTTTACTCCATAATATCACCTTGAAACCATTGTTGGCAAAAAAAACTATAACTTCAGGTAGCTTAAATGACCACCATGGGCATTTCACCTCAGCTCCAGATATCACCTGGAATCCATTGTTTGCAAAATTAAAAATTTCAGCTCAGGTGGATTAAACAACCCTTGTGGACTTTTCACAATGACTCCATAAATCACCTGGAACCCATTTCAGCAAATATATAAATTTCACCTCGGGTGTCTTCAACAACCACTGAGGAACTTTGAATCTGGCTCCATATATCACCTGAAACACATTTATGGCAAAAAAAATCACCTCAGATGGCATAAATGACCTTTTACCCCTGCTCCATTCATAACATGGAACCAATTTTTAGTAAAAAATAAAAATATCACCTCTGGTGGCCTAAATGACCACTACAGATCTTTTACTCAAAATCATTAATTACCTGGAAACTGTTTTAGGTAAAATTAAAAATGTCACCTCAGGTGTCCAAAGCAAATACCTCCGACCTGTCACAATGTTTCCATAGATCACCTTAAACAAAATTTTGGCAAAAATAAACATTTCACCTCAGGTGGCCTAAACAACCACTGCATCACATTCACCATGGCTTCATAAATCACCTGGAACCCATTTTTGGCAACAAGAAAAATAACATGCCTGGTGGTCTTAAGCTCTACTGTGCATCTTTTACCTCACCTTGATAAAATTGTCTAAAACCCATTTTTGGCAACAACAAAAATGTATCACCTCTGGTGGCCTCAATGACCACTTTGGACTTTTTATACCAGCTCCATCAATCACCTAGAAAATATTTTTGGCAAAAATTTAAAAAGCACCTCAGGTGGCCTAAACAACCACTGTTGAGCTTTCACTCCAGCTATTTCACTCAAAAAAATCCATTTTGCTGCTGTTTTTTTTTTTTTTTGCCAAAAATGGGTTCCAGGTGATCTATGTAGTGAATGTGATGCAGTGGTCATTTAGGTCAGCTGGGGTGATATCTTAGTGTTTGCACAAAATGGGTTCCAGGTAACTTATGGAGCAAGGGTGAAAGATCTGTGGTTTACATTTCTGCTACCTGATGTCATATATTTATTTTTGTCAAAAATGTGTTTCTGGTGATTTATGGGGTAAAACGTAGGCAGTGGTCATTTAGACCACCTCAGGTAATATTTTTATTTTTGCCACAGCTGGGTTCCAGGTGATCTATGGAGTCATTGTGAAAGGTTGCAGTAGTTGTATAAGCCATCTGAGGTGAGATTTTAATTTTTGAATAAAATCAGTTCCAGTTGAAATGTATAGTTGGAGTGAAAGGTCCATGGCAGCCGTTTAAGACACCTGAGGTGATATTTTCAGATTTTTAAAAACTGGGTTGTAAGTGACTAATGGAGCTGGTGTAAAAGGTCTGAGGTTGTCATTTAGGCCACCTGAAGTGATATTTGTATTTTGGCCAAAAATGGGTTCCAGGTAATTCATGAATCCAGAGTAAAAGATCTGCAGTGGCCATTTAGGCCAGGAGAAGAAATATTTTTAATTTTACCAGAAATTGATTCCAGGTGATTTATGGAGTCAGTGTGAAAGGTCTGCAGGGATGATATTTTCATGGTCGCCAAAAATGGGTTCCAGGAGATTTATGGAGCTGGTGTGAAAGGTCTGCAGTGGACTTTTAAGGTACCTGATATGATATATTTATTTTTGCCAAAATTACATTTCAGGTGATCTATGTGATTGGAGTAAAAGGTAGGCAGTGTTAATTTAGGTCGCCTGAGGTTAAAGGCAAGTGATGTCATTTAGGCCACCTGACGTGACATTTTGGTTTTTTACAAAAATGGGTTCCAGGCAATCTATGGAGTCATTGTGAAAAGTCAATGATGGCTGTTTAAGGCCACCTGAGGTGAATTTTTTTTTGCAAAAAATGGATTCCACTTGTTGTCTGGAGCTGAGGTGAAATGTCCACGGTAGGCATTTAAGCCACCTGAAGTGATATTTTTAGGTTTTGAAAAAGTGGGTTGCAGGTCATTAATGGAGCTGGTGTAAAGGATCTAAAGTAAAAGATCTGCAGTGGTCATTTAGGCCATCTGAGGTGATTTTTCATTTTGCAAAAATGTGTTCCAGGTGATATTAACCTGGGGCAAAAGGTCTGTGTAGGTCATGTAGGTCACATGAGATGATATTTTTAGTTGTTGCCATAAACGTACTCCATGTCATCTATAAAGCCTGGTTGAAAGTTTCTTCATGGTTCTTTAAGCCACTTGAGATGAAATTTTTTTTAATTTTTTGTGAGTTTAATAGGTGGAGTGAAAAATCAACAGTGGTCTTTTTGTCCACCTGAGATGTTATTTTTTTATTTTGCCAAAAATGGTTTTTAGGTGTTTGATGGAGCTAGTGTAAAAAATCCAAAGTGGTCATTGAGGCCAACAGAGGTGATATTTTTTGGTTGCTGCCAAAAATGGGGGTTCAGTGATTTATGGCAGGAGGTAAAAGATCCACAGTAAATCGTTAGGCCATCAGAGGTGCTATTTTTATTTTTGAAAAAAATGAGCTCCAGGTTATCAATGGAGTCATTGTGAAAGGTAAACAGTGGTTATTTAAGCCAGCTGAGGTGAAAATGTTATTTTTGCAAAAAATCGGTTGCTGATGATATCTGGAATTGGGGTGAAAGGTCCGTGGCAGCCAGTTAAGATACCTGAGGTGATATTTTTACATTTTGAGAAAGTGGGATGTACGTGATTGATTGAGCTGGTGTGAGAGGTCGGAGGTTGTAATTTAGGCCACGTGAGGTGATATTTGTATTTTTGCCAAAAATGGGTTCCAGGTGATTTATGGAGCCTGGTGGAATGGTACACAGTGGTCATTTAGGACACCTAAGCGAAGTTTCTATACTTGTCCAAAATGGGTTCCATGTGATTTATGGTGCTGGGGTAAAAGGTCTGCAGGGGACATTTACTCTACCTAATATCTTTATTTTTGCCAAAAATGGGTTCCAGGTGATATACAGAGTCATTGTAAAAAGTCTGCGATGGTTGTTTAAACCACCTGAGGTGAAATTTTTCTTTTTGCAAAAAATGGATTCCAGGTGTTGTCTGGATCTGAGCTGAAATATCCATGGTGGTAGTTTAAGCCATGTGAGATTATATTTTTAGTTTTTGAAAAAGTGGGTTCTAAGTGATTAATGGAGCTGTTGTGAAAGGTCTGAGGTTGTTGTTTAGGCCACATGAGGTAATATTTCTAGTTTTCCCCAAAATGGGTTCCAGGTCATTAATAGATCCAGAGTAAAAGATCTGTAGTGGTCGTTTAGGCCACCTGAGGTGATTTTGCTAAAATTTGCTCCAGGTGATATGAACCTGGGGTAAAATGCCTGTGGAGGTCACATTTAGGCCACATAAGGTGATATTTCTAGTTGTTGCCAAAAATGTGCTCCAGGTGATCTCTGGAGCGTGGTTAAAGGTTTCTCTGTGATTCTTTAAGCCACCTGAGGTGACATTTTTACTTTTTTCAAAAATGGGTTTTTGTTGAGTTAAATAGTTGTAGTGAAAGATCAGTGGTGATCGTTTAGGCCACCTGAGGTGATCTTTCTTTATTTTTGCCAAAAATGGTTTCTAGGTGATTGATGGACCTGGTGTAAAAAGTCCTAAGTGGTTATTGAGGCCACCAGAGGTGATATGCTTTTGTTGTTTCCAAAAATGGGTTTTAGGTGATTTATGGAGGTGAGATAAAAGATTCACAGTAGAGCTTCAGACCAAATATCACCTTATGTGGCTTAAACAACCACTGTGGACATTTCACCTCAGCTCCAGATTTCACCTGGAATCCACTGTTTTCAAAAATGAAAATGTCACCTCAGGTGGCTTAAACAAGCATTGCAGACTTTTCACAATGACTCCATATATCACCTGGAACTCATTTTTGGCAAAAATAAAAATATCACCTCAAGTGGTCTAAATGACCACTGACTACCTTTCACCCCAGCTTCATAAATCACCTGCAACCCATTTTCAGAAAATATATAAATTGTTCCTCAGGTGGCCTAAACAACCACTGAGGAACTTTGAATCTGACTCCATAGATCACCTGAATCCCATTTTTGGCAAAAAATAAAAATATTGTCCCTGGTTGCCTAAAAGTCATCTGCAGACCTTTCACCCTGGCTTCATAAATCACTTGGAGCAAATTTCTGGAGAAAATGAAAATATCACCTCTCCTGGCCTAAATGACCACTGCAGATCTTTTACTCTGGATCCATGAATTACCTGGAACCCATTTTTGGCAAAAATAGATCACCACCTACCTTTAACCTCAGGTGGAGTAAATGACCAGTGTCAATCTTTTACCCCAATCCTATGAATCACCTGAATTGCGTTTTTGGCAAAAATAAATATATCAACTCAGATGGCCTAAATGACAACATCAGACCTTTCACCCCAGCTCCATAAATCACCTGGAATCCATTTTCAGCAAATATATAAATTGCATCTCAGGTGGCCTAAACAACAACTGAGAAACATTGAATCTGGTTCCATGGATCATCTGAAACCCATTTATGGTAAAAATTAAAAACATCACCTCAGGGGGCATAAATGACCATTTACCCATGCTCCATACAAACCATTCATCCTAGCTCCACAGATTACAAGGAAACCCATTTTTGGCATAAAATAAAAATGTCACCCCCTTATGACTTAGACGTTCACTATGGGCCTTTTTCCCCAGTGCCATAAATCAACTGGAACCTATTTTTGGTAAAAAAAAAAATGATATCACCTCAGATGGCCTAAATTATCACACTGGAGGATCTTAGTGGAGAGCAGGTGCTGATCTTGACTGTGACAAGTGACCATGGCTCAGGGGATGCAGAGGAAAACCCTGCTCTGCCAGATATGGGACAGGCCAGTGGCACCATTGGTTTGGGAACAGTGGGGGTTAGAACCATGCCTGACATTTGGGCAAGCTGAGTTCATATTGTTATTTTTGTCAAAAATGAGTTACTGGTGATTTATAGAGCCTGGGTAAAAGGTCTACGGTGGTCATTTTTGCCACCTGATGTGATGTTTTTCCTTTTGCCAAAAATGCATTCCAGGTGATTTATGGAGCTGGGTGCAAATGTCCACAGTGGTCATTTAGGTGACCAGAGGTGATATTTATATTTTGGAAAAAAAAACCAGGGTTCCAGGTGATCTGTGGAGTCATTATAAAAGGTCAGCGATGGTTGTTTAGGTCACCTGAGGTGAAAGTTTTATTTTTGACAAAAAATTGGTTCCAGATGATTTATGGAGCTTGTCCTCAGTGGTGGTTTAGGCCACCAGAGGAGTTATTTTTATTTTGACTTTCACACCAGCTCTATTAATCACCTGCAACACATTTTTGGCAAAAACTAAAAATATTTCCTCAGGTGACCTAAATGACCACTTTGGACCTTTTACACAGGCTCCAATAATCACCTGGAACCCATTTTTTTGCAAAAACAAAAATATCACCTCAGGTGGTATAAATGAGCACCGTCTACCTTTCACTCCAATTTCATATATCACTTGGAACTCAGTTTTGCAAAAATAAAAAATTCTCCTTAGGTGGCCTAAACAACCTCTGCGTAACTTAAATTATAGTTTTGCAGTCATGCCACTATAGCTATGGTTCCTCAGTCACTTCTATGTTAGACTCAAAATTTTGCACGTTAAGAACTTTGGACTCATTCATCATAGCTGTGGGGATACAACCCACAACCTTCTGACCTTCCAGCCTCAGAAGCGAGTGTGCTACTTGCTATGCC
This sequence comes from Neoceratodus forsteri, assembly GCA_016271365.2. NCBI lineage: Eukaryota > Metazoa > Chordata > Ceratodontiformes > Ceratodontidae > Neoceratodus > Neoceratodus forsteri. The sequence continues at coordinate 1,586,702,770 of CM028130.1, forward strand.
ACTGACATTGCTTAAGCCTTATTTAGGCCACATTAGATGATATTTTTATTTTTGCCAAAAATAGGTTCTAGGTGAGTTATGAAGCTGAGATGAAAGGCAGGCAGTAGTATTTTAGGCCACCTAAAGTGTCATTTTAATTTTTTCCAAGCATGGGTTCCCGGAGATTTATGGAGTAGGGGTGAAAGGTCACTGGTGGTCATTTAGACCATCTGAGATAATATTTTTATTTTTGCCAAAAATGGGTTCCAGGTGGTTAATAGAGCCCAGGTAGAAGGTGGGGAGTGGTCATTTTGGCCACATGAGGTGATATGTAATATTTTAGAAAAATGGATTACAGGTGATTTATAGCTAGGTTAGATTGTTGGAGGTGATAATTCAGGTCACCTGAGGTGATTTTTTTTGGCCAAATATAGGTTTCAGCTGATTAATGGAGATAATGTGAACAATCTGTGGTGGCCATTTAGGCCAACTGATGTGAAATTTTAATTTTTGCCAAAACTGTGTTCCTGGTGGTTCACAGATCCAGGGTACGTGGTCAACAAAAGACATTTAGGCCACCTGGGTAATACTTTTATTTTTGTAGAAAAATGAGTGCCATGTAATTTATGGAACCAGAATGAATGTTCTGTGGTGCACCTGCAAAAATAAATATATTACCTCTGGTGGCCTAAAGAACCACTGTGGACCTTTTACCCTGGCTATATAAATCACCTGGAACCCATTTTTGGCAAATATGAAAATACCAATTCAAGAGGCCTAAAGGACCATAGTGGATGTTTTACCTCATCTCCATAAATCTGCTGGATCCATTTTGACAAAAATAAAAATATCACTTCGGGTGTCATAAATGACCACCACTGCCCTTTTTCCAGGGCTCCATCAATCTCCTGGAAACAATTTCTGACAACAATATAATTAATTCCTCAGGTGGCTTAAACAACCATAGCTGACCTTTAGATCACCTGGAACCCTGTTTTTTTTTGAAAAATATAAATATCACCTCAGATGGCCTACATGACCACCTCCTTCCTTTTATCCTACATCCATAAATCACCTGGAACCAATTTTTGACAAAAATACAAATATCACATCAGTTGGCTTAAATGACCTCCTCAGTCCTTTTACCCAGTCTCCATAAATCACCTGTAACCCATTTTTGACAAAAATAAAAATATGAACTCAGCTGGCCTAAATGTCCACTGTTTTGGGTCCAGGTGATTTATGGAGGTGGGGTAAAAGGTAGGCAGTGGTTATTTAGGCCACCTGAGGTGATATTTTTATTTTAGCCAGAAAAGGGTTTCAGGTGATCTATGGAGTCATTGTGAAAGGTCCGCTGTGGTTGTTTAAGCCAGCTGAGGTAACATTTTTATTTTTGTAAAAAATCAGTTCCAGTTGATATCTGGAGTTGGGGTTAGACGTAGAAGACACTTGAGGTGATATTTTTAGTTTTTCAATAAGTGGGTTGTAAGTGACTAATAGAGTTGCTGTAAAAGGTCTGAGGTTGTCATTTAGGCCACTTGAGGTGATATTTGTATATTTGCCAAAAATGGGTTCCCGGTAATTTATGGATACACAGTAAAATCTGCAGTGGTCATTTAGGCCAGGAGAGGTGATATTTTTATTTGTACCAGAAATTGGTTCCAGGTGATTTATGGAGCCATGGTGAAAGGTCTGCAGAGGACCTTTAGGCAACCAAGGGCAATATTTTAATTTTTTCAAAAAATGGGTTCCAGGTGATCTATGGAGCCAGGTTCAAAGTTCCTCAGTGGTTGTTTATGTCACCTAAGATGAAATATTGATTTTTTTCCAAAAAATGAGTTCCAGGTGAGTTATAAAGCTGGGGTGAAAGGTCAGAAGTGGTCATTAAGGTCACCTTAGTTGATTTTTATTTTGCCAAAAATGGTTTTCATGTGAGTTTTGTAGTTGGTGTAAAAAGTTCAATGTAGTCATTTAGGCAATATTATATTTTGTTTGCCAAAAATTTCAGTTCCAATTTATTTATGGAGCTGGGGAAACAGGTCCATAGTAGACCTATTGGACAACAGGAGTGGTATTTTAATTTTTGCCAAAAATAGGTTCCGGGAGATCTATGGATCCAGGCTGAATTGTACACGCTGCTCATTTGGGACACCTTAGGTGAAATTTATATCTTTGTCAAAAATGGGTTCTAGATTTATGGAGCAGGGCTGAAAGGTCTGAGGTTGTCATTTAGGCCAACTGAGGTGATATATTTATTTTTGCCAAAAATGAGATTGAGGAGATTTACATGATTGAGGTAGAAAGTAGGCTGTGGTATTTAGGCCACCTGAGGTTAAAGGGAGGTGGCAGTCATTTAGACCACCTGAGGTAATATTTTTATTTTTATCAAACATGGGTTCCAGGTGATCTATGGAGTCATTGTGAAATGTTCACAATGGCCGTTTAAGTCACCTGAGGAGAAATTTTAATTTTTGCAGAAAATTAATTCCTGGTGATATCTGGAGCTCAGTTGAAATATCCACAGTGGTCATTTAAGCCACCTGAGGTGATATTTCTTATTTTTGCCAAAATGGTTACAAGGTGAAATGGTAAAATGTACAGTGGCCACCTGAGGTGATATGCATTTCTTTTGCCAAATATAGGTTCATGGTGATTTATGGCACTGGGGTAAAAAGTCCACAGTGAACGTTTGGGGCACAAGGGGTGATATTTTTATTTTTCGCCAAAATTGGGTTCAAGGTGGTTTTTTTTTGGAAATGTTGTGAAAGGTCTGAGGTGTTTAGTTTGGACACCTGATGTGACAATTTTATTTTTACCAAAAAAGTGTTCCAAGTAATTTATGGATCTGGAGTAAAAGATCTGCTGTGATCATTTAGGCCACCAGTAGTGATATTTTTATTTTTACTAAAAATTGGTCCCAGGTGATTTATGGAGCCAGGGTGAAAGGTCTGCAATGGTCATTTAGGCCACGTGGGGTGATATTTGTATTCATTTTTTGCCAGCAGTAGGTTCCACATGATTTATGGAGCCTGGATAAAAGGTCTGAAGAGGACCTTTAGGCCACCTGAGGTAATGTTTTCATTTTTACTAAAACTGAGTTCCAGGTTATGTATGGAGCAAGAGTAAAAGTTCCTTTATGCCACCTGAGGTGATATTTTTATTTTTTGCCATCAATGGGTTTCAGGTGATCTATGGAGCCAGATTCAAAGTTCTTCAGTGGTTGTTTAGGCCACCTGAGGTGAAATTTATATATTTGCCAAACATGGGCTCCAGATGATTTATGGAGCTGCAGTGAAAGGTCTGAGGTTATCCTTTTGGCCACCTGCATTTATATGTATATATATATATATATATTGCCAAAAAATGCATATAATGTGATGTATGGGATTGGGCTAAAAAGTAGGCAGTGGTCATTTAGGCAACCTGAGGTTAAAGGTAGGTGGTGGTCATTTCGGCCACCTGAGGTGATATATTTATTTTTGCCAGAAATGAGACTGAGGAGATTTTTGGGATTGAGGTAAAAGGTAGGCTGTGGTCATTTAGGCCACCTGAGGATAAAGAGAGGTGGCAGTCATTTAGACCACCTGAGGTAATATTTTAATTTTTACCAAACATGGGTTCCAGGTGATCTATGGAGTCATTGAGAAAAGTCCACAATGGTTGTTTAAGTCGCCTGAGGAGAAATTTTTATTTTTGAAAAAAAGTAATTCCCGATGATTTCTGGAGCTGAGTTGAAATATCCACAGTGGTCGTTTATGCCACCTGAGGTGATATTTCATATTTTTCCAAAAATGGTTTCAAGGTGATTTACAGCATTGGGGTAAAAGGTCCACAGTGAATGTTTGGGACACAAGGGGTGATATTTTTATTTTTTGCCAAAAATGGGTTCCAACTAATCTGTGGAGCTAGGGTGAATGGTACAAGGTGGTCGTTTAGGCCACCTGAGGTGAAATTTGTATTTTTGCCAAAATTGGGTTCAAGGTGTTTTTTGGAAATATTGTGAAAGGTCTGAGGTGTTTATTTTGGACACCTGATGTGACATTTTAATTTTTACCAAAAATGTGTTCCAAGTAATTTATGGATCTGGAGTAAAAGATCTGCTGTGGTCATTTAGGCCACCAGTGGTGATGTTTTTATTTTTACTAAAAATTGGTCCCAGGTGATTTATGGAGCCAAGGTGAAAGGTCTGCAATGGTCGTTTAGGCCATGTGGGGTGATATTTGTATTCATTTTTTGCCAGCAATAGGCTTCACAAAATTTGTGGAGCCATGATAAAAGGTCTGCAGTGGACCTTTAGGCCACCTGAGGTAATATTTTTATTTTTATTAAAATTGAGTTTCAGGTTTTGTATGGAGTAAGGGTAAAAGGTCATTTATGCCACTTGAGGAGATATTTTTATTTTTTACCATAAATGGTTTCAGGTGATCTATGGAGCCAGATTCAATGTTCTTCAGTAGTTGTTTAGGCCACCTGAGGTGTAATTTATATATTTGCCAAAAACGGGTTCAAGGTGATTTATGCAACTGGGGTGAAAGGTCTGAGGTTGTAGTTTAGGCCAGCTGAGGTGATATATTTATTTTTGACAAAATTGCAGTTCAGGTGATTCATGGGATTGGGATAAAAGGTTGGCTGTGGTCATTTAGGCCACCTGAGGTTACAGATAGGTGGGGGAAATTAGGCCACCTGAGGTGATAATTATATTTTTGCCAAAAATGGGTTCCAGGTAATACATAGATCCAGAGTAAAATATCTGCAGTGGTCATTTAGACCAGGAGAGGTGATATTTTTTATTGTTACCAGAAATTGGCTCCAGGTGATTTATGGAGCCAGGGTGAAAGGTCTGCAGAGGACCTTTAGTCAACCAGGGATGATATTTTTATTTTTTGCCTAAAATGGGTTGTGGCTAATCTGTGGAGCAAGGGTGAATGGTACAAAGTGGTCGTTTAGGCCACCTCGGGTGAAATTTTTATTCTTGCCAAAATTGGGTTCAAGGTGATCTTTGGAAACATTGTGAAAAGTCTGAGATGTTTGTTTTGGACACTTGATGTCACATTTTTTTTGTTTATCAAAAAGGGGATCCAGGTAATTTATGGATCTGGAGTAAAAGATCTGCTGTGTTCAATTAGGCCACCAGTGGTGATATTTATGTTTTTACTAAAAATGGGTCCAGGTGATTTATGGAGCAAGGATAAAAGGTCTGAAGTGGACCTTTAGGCCACCATAGGTGATATTTTCATTTTTGCCAGCAATGGTTCCAGGTGATCTCTTATCCAGAGTGAATGGTATGCAGGGTCATTTAGGCCACCTGAAGTAATATTTTAATTTTTTTACCAAATATGGATTCCAAGTTATATATGGAGCAAGAGTAAAAGTTCCTTTATGCCACCTGAGGTGATATTTTTTTTTGCCATCAGTGGATTTTAGGTGATCTATGGAGCCAGATTCAAAGTTCTTCAGTGGTTGTTTAGGCCACCTGAGGTGAAATTTATATATTTGCCAAAAATGGGTTCCAGGTGATTTATGGAGTTGGGGTGAAAGATCTAAGGTTATCCTTTTGGCCACCTGAGGTTATATATATTTTTTGTCAAAAATGCATATAATGTGATATATGGGATTGGGGTAAAAAGTAGGCAGTGGTCATTTGGGCCACCCGAGGTTAAAGGTAGGTGTTGGTCATTTAGGCCAACCGAGATGATAATTGTATTTTTGCCAAAAATGGTGTCCAGGTGATCTATGAAATCATTGTGAAATGTCTGTGATGGTTGTTTAAGCCACCTGAGGTGGAATTTTTATTTTTGTAAACAATGGATTCCAGGTGATATCTGGAGCTGAGGTGAAATGTATATTGTGGTCATTTAAGCCATTTGAGTTGATATTTATAGTTTTGGAAAAAGTGGGTTGCAGGTCATTAATGTAGCTGGTGTGAAAGGTCTGAGGTTGTTGTTTAGGCCACCTGAGAAGATTTTTGTTTTTGTTAAAATTTGTTCCAGGTGATCTATGGAGCCTGGTTGAAAGTTTCTTCATCATTCTTTAAGAAGCCTCAGGTGAAATTTTTATTTTTTTCCAAAAATGGGCTTTTGGTGAATTAAATAGCTGGAGTGAAAGATCAACACTTGTCTACGTAACTGTTTGCTCTGTACACCTGAGTGGTGGCCATACCTCTCAACCTTTTGTCCCCCAACTGTGGAACATTGCCTCTCAAAGTGTGGAACAACTGAGCAAAATGTGGAACACCTTATCAAAACTTTATCTCAGAAGCTCAGAACACTGTTACAATGTTTGCATTTATGTTCAGAATGTCTGTTATTAATTGAATGATATATTGTTTGCATTATTTACTATAGAGTTTTGCTTTAAAATGTTAACACTAAATGGGGGACAAGTCCTTACAATGTGGAACAGGGAGCATTTGTGAAGTAAAAGGAGGACTGTTCCTCATAATGTGGTACAGTTGCAGGGTGTGGCTGTGGCCAACACACATCACACTCACGTTGCCATATCACATCTTCACACTAGTGACATCTACAGCACCAGCGTACTACACAAATCATACTGTACTTTATCTACACTTTCATTAAATGAACTGTTGATATCATAATAGCTGTCTGTATTTTGTTTACTCACCGTTCACCTTAGGTTAGTGTCTCAATGATGCACCTCCTGTGCTCAATGACCCGGCAGGCCATGTGCGGATCCCGCCTCTTGAGTTTTACCAAAATAGGTTCCAGGTTATTTATGGATCTGGAGTAAAAGATCTGCAGTAGTCATTTAGGTCACCAGAGGTGATATTTTCCTTTTTACTAAAAATTGATTCCATGTTATGTATGGAGCAAGGGTAAAAGGTCATTTATGCCACCTGAGGTGATATTAAAATTTTTTGCCATCAGTGGGTTTCAGGTAATATATGGAGCTAGATTCAAAGTTCCTCAGTGGTTGTTTAAGACACATGAGGTGAAATTTATATATTTGCTGAAATGGGTTGCAGATGATTTATGGAGTTGGGGTGAAAGGTCTGAGGTTCTAATTTTGGCTACCTGAGGTGGTATATTTATTTTTGCTAAAAATGCATTTCAGGTGATTTATGAGATTAGGGTAAAAGGTAGGCAGTGGTCATTTAGGCCACCTGAGGTTAAACATAGGTGGTGGTCATTTAGGCCACCTTAGGTGATAATTGTATTTTTGTCAAAAATGGGTTTCAAGTGATTTATGGAGTCACTGTGAAAAGTACACACTGATTGCTTAAGACACCTGATGTGACATTTTTATTTATACCAAAAATGGGTTCCAGGTAACATATGGATCTGGAGTGGTCATTTAGGCCACTAGAGGTAATGTTTTCATTTTTAGTAAAAATTGGTTCCAGGTGATTTATGGAGCTGAGGTGAAAGGTCTGAGGTGGTCATTTAGGCCACCTGGTGTGACATAGTTATACATTTTATGATAGACATTTGTTCCAGGTGATTTATGACACCCGGATAAAAGGTCTGCAGTAGACCTTTAAGCCACCAGTGGTGATATTTTCATTTTTCCCAAAAATGGCTCCAGGTGATCTGTGGAGCCAGGGTGAATGCTATGCAGTAGTACTTTAGGCCACCTGAGGTAATATTTTAATTTTAACCAAAAATGGGTTCAAGGTTATATATGGAGCAAGGGTAAAGGGTCATTTATGCCACCTGAGGTGATATTTTTATATTTTGCCATAAATGGGTTTCAGATAATCTATGGAGCCAGATTCAATGTTCTTCAGTAGTTGTTTAGGCCACCTGAGGTGCAATTTATATATTTGAGGAAAATGGGTTCCAGTTGATTTATGGAGCGGTGGTGAAAGTTCTGAGGTTGTAGTTTAGGCCAGCTGAGGTGATACATTTATTTTGGCCAAAACTTAATTCAAAGTGATCTATGGAAAGATTGTGAAAAGTCTGAGTTGTTTCCTTTGGACACATGATGTGAAATTTTTATTTTACCAAAATGGATAAAAGGTCTGGCTCCATAGATCACCTGAAACCCATTTATGGCTACAAACAAAAATATCACCTCAGGTGGCATAAAGGACATTTTACCCTTGCATATTTCCTCAGGTGGCCTAAATGACCACTGAAATCTTTTACAGCAGATCTTTTACTCCAGATCCATAAGTTACCTGGAACCTGTTTTTGGTAAAAATTAAAAATATCACATCAGGTGTCCAAAACAAACACCTCCGACCTTTCACAATGTTTCCATAGATCACCTTGAACCCAATTTTAGTAAAAATATAAAAATCACCTAAGGTGGCCTAAACGACCACTGCTTCACATTCACCATGGCTCCATATATCACCTGGAACTCATCTTTGGAAAAAAGAAAAATAGCATGCCTAGTGGTCTAAAGCTCTACTGTGGCTCTTCTACCTCACCCCGATAAATCATCTATACCCCATTTTTGACCACAACAAAAAATATCTCCTCTGGTGGCCTCAAAGACCACTTTGGACTTTTTATACCAGCTCCATCAATCACCTAGAAATCATTTTTGTCAAAAATTTAAAAAAGCACATCAGGTGGCCTAAACAACGACCATTGATGTTTCACTCCAGCTACTTAACTCACCAAAAACATATTTTAAAAAAAATAAAAATGTCACCTGAAGTGACTTAAAGAACCACAAAGAAACTTTCATCCAGGCTCCATAGATCACCTTGAGCATATTTTTGGCAAAAACTAAAAACATCACCTCATGTGGCCAAAATGACCTCCTCAGACATTTTACCCCAGGTTCATATCACCTGGAACAAATTTTAGCAAAAAGAAAAATTACCTCAGGTGGCCTAAATGATAACTGCAGAGGTTTCACACCAGCTCCCTTAATCACCTGCAACCTACTTTTTCAAAAACTATAAATATCACATCACATGGCTTAAATGACCACTGTGGACATTTCACCTCAGCTCCAGATATCACCTAAAATTCATTGTTTACAAAAATAAAAACTACACCTCAGGTGGCTTGAACAACCATTGCAGACTTTTCACCATAACTCTATAGTTTACATAGCACCCATTTTTGGCAAAAATAAAATTATCACCTCAGCTGGCATTAATGACCACCTCCTACCTTTAACCTCATGTGGCCTAAATGACCACTGCTTACCTTTTACCCTAATCCCATAAATAACTTGAGATGCATTTTTTGCAAAAATAAATATGTAACTTCAGGTGGCTTAAATGACAGCTTCAGACCTTTCACTCCAGCTCCATAAATCATCTGCAACCCATTTTCAGCAAATATATAAATTTCACCTCAGGTGGCCTAAACAATAACTGAGAAACACTGAATCTGGCTCCATAGATCATCTGAAACCCATTTATGGCAAACAATAAAAATATTACCTCCTGTGCCATAAAGAACCTTTTACCCTTGCTCCATACATAACCTGGAACCCATTTTTGCAAAAAAAAAATATTACCTCAGGTGGCCTAAATGACCACTGCATACTATTCACCCTGACTCAATAGATAACCTGGAACCATTTTTTGGCAAAAATGAAAATATCACCCTTGGTGGCCCAAATGACCACAGCAGATCTTTTACTCCAGATTCATAAATTACCTGGAACCCATTTTTGGCAAAAAATTTAAGTATCACCCCTTGTGTCCTGCAAGTTCAATGTGGAGTTTTTACCCCAGTGCCTTACATCACCTGGAACCTATTTTTGTCAAAAAACTTTATATCACCTCAGGTGGCCTAAATGACTACACTGGACATTTTACACTGGCTCCATAATTTCACATTGAAACCATTTTTGGCAAAAATAAGAAATATCACCTCAGGTGGCTTAAACAACCACCAGGTATATTTTACCTCGAATCCAGATATCACCTGGAATTCATTTTTTTGCAAAAATAAAAATTTCCCCTCAGGTGACTTAAACAACCATAGTGGACTTTTCAGAATGACTCCATAGATCACCTGGAATCCATTTTTGGCAAAAATAAAAATATGACCTCAGGTGGTCTAAATGACAACCACCAACCTTTAACCTCAGGTGGCCTAAATGACCACTGCCTACCTTTTACCTCAGTCCCATAAATCTCCTAAAACTCAGTTTTGTCAAAAATAAATATATCACATCAGGTAGCATAAATGTTCACTGTAGACCTGTCACCCCAGCTCAATAAATAATCTAGAACCCATTTTTGACAAAGATATAAATTTCACCTAAGGTGTCCTAAATGACCACTGTGTACCATTAAGCCTGGATCCATAGATCTCTTGGAACCCATTTTTGCAAAAATAAAAATTTCACTCCTGTTGGCCCATAGGTCTACTATGAACCTATTTTCCCCAGCTCCTTAAATAAACTGGAACCCACATTTTTGACAAACAAAAAATAGTATTGCTTAACTGACTACTTTGAACATTTTACACTGGCTACAAAACTCACATGAAGACCATTTTTGGCAAAAAAAATATCAACGTGGGTGGCCTTAACCACTGCTGACCTTTCACCCCAGCTTCATAACTCACCTGGGACTCATTTTTGGAGAAAAAATGTATATTTCATTTCATAAAAATATTTTCACTGGTTGCCTAAAGGTCCTCTGCAGACCTTTCAGCCTGTCTCCATAAATCACTTGGATACATTTTCTGGAGAAAATGAAAATATCACCTCTCCTGGCCTAAATGACCACTGCAGATTTTTTACTCTGGATCCATGAATTACCTGGAAACCATTCTTGTCAAAAATAGACCACCACCTACCTTTAACCTCAGGTGGAGTAAATGACCAGTGCCAACATTTTACTCCAATCCCATGAATCACCTGAATTGCATTTTTGGCAAAAAATAAATGTATCACCTCAGCTGGCCTAAATTACAACCTCAGAACTTTCACCCCAGCACCATAAATCACCTGGAACCCATTTTTGGCAAATATATAAGTTGCACCTCAGGTGGCCTAAACAACTACAGAAGAACATTGAATCTGACTCTATAGATCACCTGAAACCGCTTTATGGCAAAAAATAAAATATCACCTCAGGTGGCATAAATGAACTTTTACCCTTGCTCCATATATAACTTTGAACCCATTTTTGATAAAAATGAAAATATTACCTTAGGTGGCCTAAATCACCGCTGCATACCATTCACCCTGGCTCCATAGATCACCTGAACTATTTTTGGCAAAAATGAAAATATCACCCCGTTGGCCTAAATGTCCACTGCAGACCTTTTATCTAGGTGCCATAATTCACCTGGAACTAATTTCTGGCATAAAATGTATAAAAATGTCACCCCAGGAGGCCTAAATGACCACCTCAGACCTTTCACATTGGCTCAATAAATCACCTGGAACCTATTTTGGTAAAACTCGAGAGGTGGGCCATTGAGCACAGGAGCAGCATCACTGAGACAATAACCCAGGGTGGACAGTGAGTAAACATAACACAGGCAGATGATATGATATCAACAGTACATTTAATGATAGTGCAGATACAGTACAGTGTTATCTGTGTAGTACGCAGGTGCTGTAAAAGTCACTAGTGTGAAGATGCGATGTGGTGCGGTGTGTGTGATGTGTCATGGCCACCACCATACCCCTCAGCTGTACCACATTATGAGGAACCATCCTCATTTTACTTCACAAAAGCTCCCTGTTACACATTGTGAGGACTTGTCACCTCAGGTGGCATAAATGACCCTTGCTTCATACATTACCTGAACCTAATTTTGGTAGAAATGAAAATATTACCTCAAGTGGATCAAAATGATCACTGCATACCATTCACCCTGGCAAATCAGATCACCTGTAACCATTTTTGGCAAAAATGAAAATATCACCCCTGGTGGCCTAAATGTCCACTGCAGACCTTTCATCCAGGCTCCATAAATCATCTGGAACCTATTTCTGGCAAGCAATGAATACAAATATCACCACACATGGCCAAAATGACCATCAAAGACCTTTCACCTTAACTCCATAAATCAGCTGGAACTCATTTTTAGTAAAAATAAAAATATTACCACTGGTGGCCTAAATGACCACAGCAGATCTTTTACTCCAGATCCACAAATTACCTGGAACCAATTTTTGGTAAAATAAAAATGTCAGATCAGGTGTCCAAAAGAAACATCTCAGATCTTTCAGAATGTTTCCATAGATCACCGTGAACCCAATTTTGGCAAAAATAAAAATTTCACCTCAGGTGGCCTAAACAACCACCTCATTCCATTCACCCTAGCTCCACAGATTACCTGGAACCCATTTTTGGCAAAAAATAAAAATATCACCCCTTGTGTCTTAAAAGTTCACTGTGAACTTTTTCCCCAGTGCCATAAATCAACTGGAACCTATTTTTGGTAAAAAAAAATGATATCACCTGAGGTGGCCTAAATGACCATACTGGACTTTTCACTCCATAATATCACTTTGAAACCATTTTTGGCAAAATTAATAATAATAACCTCAGGTGGCTTAAACTACCACCATGGACATTTCACCTCAGCTGCAGATATCACCTGGAATAAATTGTTTGCAAAAATAAAACTTTAACCTCTGGTGTCTTAAACAACCATTGTGTACTTTTCACAATGACTCCATAAATCACCTGGAACCCATCTTTGACAAAAATAAAATTATTACCTCAGGTGACCTAAATGACCACCACCTACATTTAATCTGAGGTGGGCTAAATGACCACTGCCTAACTTTTACCCCAATACCATAAATCACCTGAAATGCATTTTTAGCAAAAATAAATATATCACTTCAGTTGGCCTAAACGACAACCTCGGACCTTTCATCTCAACTTCAGAAATCACCTGCAAACCATTTCAGCAAATATATAAATTTCACCTCAGGTGTCTTAACCACTTAGCAACTTTGAATCTGGCTCCATATATCATCTGAAACCCTTTGATGGCAAAAAATTAAAATATCACCTCAGGTTGCATAAATGACCTTTTTTCCCTTGCTCCATACATAACATGGAATAAATTTTTAGTAAAAATAAAAATATCACCTCTGGTAGCCTAATTGACCACTGCAGATCTTTTACTCCAGATCCATAAATTACCTGGAACCTATTTTGGTAAAACTCGAGAGGCAGGATACGTGCATGGCCTGCCGGGCCATTGAGTACTGGAGCAGCATCATTGAGACACTAAGCTAAGGTGGACTGTGAGTAAACATAACACAGACAGATAATATGATATCAACACTACATTTAATGGTAGTGCAGATTTAGTACAGTGTGATCTGTGTAGTGCGCAGGTGCTGCAGAAGCCACTAGTGTGAAGATGTGATGTGGTGCAGTGTGCATGATGTGTGCTGACCACCACCATACCCCGCAACTGTACCACATTATGAGGAACGGTAATCAATTTACTTCACAAAAGCTCCCTGTTCTACATTGTGAGGATTTATCCCACATTTAGTGTTAACATTTTAAAGCAAAACTCTATAGTAACAATGCAAACAGTATATCATTCAATTAATAACAGATGTTCTTAACATAAATGTAAACATTGTGACAGTGTTCTGAGCTTCTGAGATACAATTTTGATTAAGTGTTCCACATTTTGCTCAGTTGTTCCACATTTTGAGAGGCAATGTTCCACAGTTGGGGGACAAAAGGTTGTGAGGTAATAATAATAGTAATAAATAATAAAATAATAGTAAATTTATTTATAAAGCGCCTTTCAACTTACCAATTCACTGAACACATTAAACCTCAGTGGTTGTTTAGGCCATCTGACATGAAATTTATATATTTGCAGAAAATGGGTTGCAGGGGATTTATGACGCTTGGGTGAAAGGTCTGAGGTTGTCGTTTAGGCAACCTGAGGTGATATACTTATTTCTTCCAAAAATGCATTTCAGATGATTTATGGAATTGGGGTAAAAGGTAGGCAGTGGTGATTTAGGCCACCTGAAGTGATAATTTTATTTTTGCCAAAAATGTGTTCCATGTGATCTAAGGAGTAATTGTGAAAAGTCTGTGATGGTTGTTTATGCCACCTGAAGCAAAATATTTATTTTTGAAAACAGTAGATTCCAGGTGATATCTGGAGCTGAGGTGAAATGTCCACAGTGGTCGTTTAAGCCACGTGAGGTGATATTTTTAGTTTTTCAAAAAGTGGGCTGCAGGTGATTTATGGAGCTTGTGTGAAAGGTCTGAGGTTGTTGTTTGGCCACCTGAGGTGATATTTCAATTTTTCCCAAAACTGGGATTCAGGTAATTAATGTATCCAGAGTAAAAGATCTGCAGTGGTCATTTAGGCCACCTGAGGTGATTTCTCTTTTTGCTAAAATTTGTTCCAGGTGATATGAATCTGGGGTAAAATGTCTGTGGGGTCATTTAGGCCACGTGAGGTGATATTTTTAGTTTTTGCCAAAAATGTGCTCCAGCTGATCTATGAAGGCTGGTTGAAAGTCTCTTAATGGTTCTTTAAGCCACCTGAGTAGAATTTTGTTATTTATTTCACATATCTGTTTTTGGTGAGTTAAATAGCTGGTGTGAAAGATCAACGGTGATTGTTTATTCCACCTGAGGTGATTTATTTTTTTATTTTTGCCAAAAATTGTTTCTAGGTGATTGATGGAGCTGGTGTGTAATGTCCAAAGTAGTCACTGAGGTCACCAGGGATGAAATTTTAATTTTTGTGCAAAATGGGTTCCAGGAGACTTATGGAGCATGGGTGAAGGAGCTGTGGTTTACATTTATGCTACTTGATGTCATATATTTATTTTTGGCAAAAATCTGTTTCAGGTGATTTATGGAGTAAAAGTCAGGCTGTGGTCATTTAGGCCACCTGAGGTAATATTTTTATTTTTGCCACAAATGGATTCCAGGTGATCTATGGAGTCATTGTGAAAGGTTGCAGTTGTTGTTTAAGTCAGATGAGGTGAAGTTTTTATGTTTACATAAAATCAGTTCCAGTTGATATCTATAGTTTGGGTAAAAGGTCCATGGCAGCCATTTAAGACACTTGAAGTGATATTTTCAGTTTTGAAAAAGTGGGTTGTAAGTGACAAATAGCATAAATGACTAGTTCAGATGTTTTACATTGCCACCATAAATCACCTGGAACCAGTTGTTGGCAAAAATAAAAATATTACCTCAGGTGGCCTAAATGGCTAATGCCAACCTTTAACCTCAAGAAGCATAAAACACCACTGCAGGTCTTTCACTTTGCCTCCATAAATCAGGTGATCTATGCAGCCAGGTTTGTGGTGGTCATTAAGGCCACCTGAGGTGACATTTCTGTTTTTGCCAAAAAATGGGTTCCAGGTGATTTATGGAGGCAAAGTGAAAGGTCTGCAGTGGTGTTTTATGCTTCTTGAGGTTAAAGGTCAGCATTAGCCATTTAGGCCACCTGAGGTAATATTTGTATTTTTCCAGGTGATTTATGGAGGCAATGCAAAATATCAGCACTGGTCATTTATGCTATCTGAGGCTAAAGATCCACGGTGATCAATTTGGCCACCTGAGGTGATATTTCTATTTTTGCCAAAAATGAGATCTAGGTGATTTATGAAGTTGGGGGTAAAAGGCAGGTTGTCGTCATTTAGATCACCTGTAACCCAGTTTTGACAATAATAAAAACATCACCTCGGGTGGACTAAATGACCACCACAGATCTTTTATTCTGGCTCTTTAAATTACATGGAAACTGTTCTTGGCAAAAATAAAAATATCAGCTCAGGTTGCCTAAGTCAGTACCATAAACCTTTTACCACAGCTCCATAGATCATATAGAACCCATTTTGGTAGCAATAAAAATATCATCTGTGGTGACCTAAATTACCACTGCCTATGTTTAACATCAGGTGACCTAAATTACTGCTGCTGCCTTTTACCCCACTTGCATAAATCACCTGGACCACAAAGGCCAACAGTGGACATTTAGGCCAGCTGAGTTTATATTTTTTATTTTTCTCAAAATTGGGTTACAGCTGATATATGGAGCCTGGGTGAAAAGACTGTGAAGGTCATTAAGGGCAACTGAGGTGATATTTGTATTTTTGCCAAAAATTGGTTCCAGGTGATTTATGGATGTAGGATAAAAGGAAGGCGGTGGTAATGTAAGCCACGTGAGGTGATATTTATTTTTTTTTAAAAAAGCAGTGTTTTAGGTGATCTGTGGAGTCATTATAAAAGGTCAGTGATGGGTGTTTAGGCCACCTGAGGTGAAAGTTTTATTTCTGCCAAAAATGGGTTCCAGATGATTTGTGGGGCTTTGGTGAAATGGCTGTAGTGGTGGTTTAGGCCACCTGAGTTATTTTTATTTTTTCCAAAATGGGTTCCAGATGATTTATGGACCCACGGTGAAAGGTACGCAGTGGTCCTTTAGGCCACCTGAGGAAATATTTTTATTGTTGCCAGAAATTGTTTCCAGGAGGTTGATGGATCCCTGCAAAAAGGGCCATGGTAGTTATTTATGACACCTGAAGTGATTTTTTTATTTTTGTCAAAAATGGATCTAGGAGATTTTTGGAGACAGGGTAAAACATCCACTGTGGTCCTTTAGGCCTCTTGAATTGACATTTTCATTTTTGCCAAAAATGGGTTCCAGGTGATTTATAGAGCCAGAGTTAAAGGTCCACAGTGGTCCTTTAGACCACCAGAGGTAATATATTTATTTTTGCAGGTGCACCACAGAACATTCATTCCAACTCCTTAAATTACATAGCACACATTTTTCTACAAAAATAAAAGTATTACCCTGGTGGCCTAAATGTCCTCAGTTGACCTTTTAGTCTGGCTCCATGAACCAGCAGGAATAGAGTTCTGGCAAAATTAAAAATATCACATCAAGTGGCCTAAATGGCCACTACAGATTGTTCACAGTATCTCCATTAATCAGCTGAAACCCATTTTGTCCAAAAAAAAGTCATCTCTGGTGACCTAAATGATCACCTCCTACAATCTACCCTGGCTTCATAAATTGCAAAAAATGGGTTACATGTGATTTATGGAGCAGGGGTGATAGATCTGTTTTTACATTGATGCTACCTGAGGTGGTATTTTTATTTTTGCCAGAAATGGGTTCCAGGTGATCTATGGAGCCATTATGAAACGTCAACAGTAGTTGCTTAAGCCACCTGAGGTGAAATTTTTATTTTTGTAAAAAATCAGTTCCAGTTGCTATCTGGAGTTGGGCTTAAAGGTCCATGGCAGCCTTTTAAGACACCTGAGGTGATATTTTTAGTTTTTCAAAAAGTGTTGTAAGTGACTAAATGGTCTGAGGTTGATGATGATGATGATGATGAAAACTTTATTTTTATACAGGAAATTCTAATCATTAGGATTATACAATCCTGTTCTCAAGATAGTCCTGTTTATATTTCACTTAGTTACATCTAAACATATAACATTAATCAAATAAATACAAAATGTACGCAATACACGGCATTTCAATATCCAACAATACATTAAGACACAAATACAAAACAAAAAATACAAGGTTTCACAATAAGGATTTCCATACATAATCATATACAACTACATTCTATTTTATGAAGTTTCAAAATTTCATTTTAAAAATCATGTGGTCTTCGAGAGATCTTATTGGAGGGGTAGAATATTCCATACTTTAGCTGCCTGACATGAAATGGAACCATTGCCATATTTATTATGAATTTTATGGGACAAACTCTATGTCTATGCACAGATCTTAAAACTCATGCCTACCTTTACTAACTTTAGGAAAAGTATTTGTGTGATATAATGTCTGGGGTAAGATATCTTATATTTATGTATCAGTATTAACCAGTTTTTTGAAAATCATTTCTAAAGACTGCCAGTTCAACTTTATGAACATATTACAATGATGAGTTCGATAGGAACACTGCAAAACATATCTAGCTATTCTATGTTGCACCCTATCTAATCTAATCAACTGATGTTTACTTGCTGTTCTATAAATTAAATCCCCATACGTCAGGGTTGGCATAATCAGCTGTTCGGCCACTTTTTTCCTATCCTTAATTTGTAAACATTTAGTAGTTCGTCTCAAGGCTCCTAATTTCTTGGTCACCTTTTTTATATTATTATTTATGTGGGTATCAAAGGTCAACAAATAATCGAAAGTCACCCCCAAATAACAATAACTATCCACCTGTTCTATAAGTTTATTTGTGTGTGTTACAATATGAATCTGTGGTTTAGGCTTCTTATTTGAAAAATAAACTAATTTTGTTTTTTTAACATTCATCAAAAGCCTCGACCTGGTGAGCCACTCCCCTACCCCGGCAAAATCTGTTTGAAGCTTTAGTTGAAGATCCAAAACAGAACTTCCGGTAGTGACGATCACTATGTCATCAGCATAAAGCCTCACGGCTGAATGCCTCACCACTTGGGGTAGATCATTATTAAACAAGAGGAATAACAAGGGCCCTAAAATGGACCCTTGTGGAACTCCTCTACTAACATTTCTAAATGTGGACAATGTCTGTGAGACCTCTACCCTCTGGGTACGTCCTGTTAAATAAGATTTTATCCAATTTCTGGGCCCATCAACTATACCTATATCTTTTAATTTGTCCAGTAGAAGGGAGTGGCTCACCAGGAGGTTGTCGTTTAGGCCACCGGAGGTGAAATTTGTATTTTTGCCAAAAATATGTTCCTGGTAATTTATGGATCCAGAGTAAAAGATCTGCAGTGGTCATTTAGGCCAGAAGAGGTGATATTTTTACTTTTAATAGAAATTGGTTCCAGGTGATTTCTGGAGCCAGGGTGAAAAGTCTGCAGAGGACCTTTAGGCAACCAAGGATGGTATTTTCATTTTTGGCAAAAATGGGTTACAGTTAACTATGCAGACAGGGTGAATGGTACATGGTGGTCATTTAGGCCACCTGAGGTGATATTATTTTTGTCATAATGGGTTCCAGGTAATTTATGTAGATGGGGTAAAATGTCTGTGGATGTCATTCAGGCCACCTGTGGTGATATTTTTAGTTTTTGCCAAAAATAGGTCACAGGTGATTAATGAAGCTGGGGTGAAATATCCACAATGCTCATTTGGGCTCCTTATGTTATAGTTTTGTTTTTGCCAAAAATGGGTTTCAGGTGCTTAGTGGAACCTTTGTAAAAGGTCTGTGGTGGAATTTCAAGATGGCCAGGCTGGGCGTGTTGCCGCTGCTCTTCTGAGGAAGTTTTAGTTCTTATGTGTTTTTAGTTAATTTTTAGCTATTTTGTGCTATTTTGTAGCTATTTTGTATTTTGTTTAGCTGTTTAATCTGGTCCCAGTTTTCGGTTTTCTGTCCTGAGTCTTACCGTTTGGTGGTGGCTTGACGACGAGTGGGATTTGTCTCCTGGACCTGGGGAGAGAGACCGGTCAGGCTTTTTTTTCCCCCTCCCCCATAGACTATGTTGCGTTCCACCTCCTGCCTATCGCTGATATTGGCTTTGTTTGGTCCCGAGGGAATTTTGGAAGTATACGGGGATTTTGTGTTTGCTGTACCTTGCTTCCTATACTGGAAGTGCCTCACGGTGTGTGAAGGATGAGGAACTTTTCAAAATAGCATTTGGATAGTCCTGAAGAGTGCTTGGTGGAGTCCTGGATGTAGTGAATGTTGGCAAGGAGAACAGAGAATTGAGAACAGAGAATTTTCGATCGGAGCTTTACTGGAGACTGTGGTGTGCCCTCTGACCACCTCGAAATATTGGGTGGTAACCTCTGTCACCTTGTTACTCTGGCAGGAGCTCTCTTTAAGATTTGCTACTCCACAGGGGGCTTGGGGTATTTTTCCAGCCGGGGAGCTGGCTGGGGTACTTCACTCCCTTGGATCCATGGAAACGGCTGCAATAGTGGCCTTTGTTATGGTCCTTTGGTGTGGGTTGCATTATTTCTCTGGGAGTCCACTTAGCAGAGAGTAAAGGGGTCTGAGTGTGGCTGAGCCTCTGCAGATAAAGCATTTTGTGGACTTATTCACTGGACTGTTTTCCCTCATTGGATTTATTTGGTTTTATGACTTTCCGTGGATTTGGATTAACTGAATTTTCGTGGAATTCTGGGCTTGTACTGAGAGACTGCTGACTTTTTCTTTGGATTGAAACTTTTTTCGTTCAGACACTCGGGTGGTGAGAGGACCCTGTGTCCATAGATTTTGTTTGTTTATTTATTTATTTTATATTTGTTTGTTTGATTTTACAGTTTGTGACTTTTCTCTTGGCAGTAAGAATGGTCAATATTATTTCTCCCCAGTTGTGAGAGAATCTGGGGGGAGTCTATAACTCTTTTAAGTGTTTGAAATGTATGTTTTCATGATGGTTTGGCAGTGAGAGTGCCATTTTACCCTCTTTCCCTGGTGATGAGAGGACTGGAGGGGATTACACAGAAGAAGATTTGTTACTTACTTATTTGTTTAAAGTTTATATTTTTTTATTTTATTTTTATATTTATTTTCCTTTTATTTTTTATTGGGTCTTCAGTCCAGTCCAGTTTCAAATTTTCTTGTGAGGTTGGGTTTTTTGTTCTTGTTTTGTTTAATTATGTTGGATGCTTTAGGGATTATTTGATAATTTTTATACTGTAAAGTCTGTGTTTTTTGTGTTTGTTGTTTATTATTTTATTTAAGTAGCAACATGTGCTGGCCTCTAGTCCCCAAGGTAGTGCACTGTTCATCCTTCCTCCACCCTTTTTATACTCCTCCCCTACAATTTGACACCTACCAGCACTGTAGAGCACTGGGAATTGTTCATAGGAGAGTGAAGGGGTGGGGGTATGGGAACAGGAGAGGATGAACAAGCGGGGCTATCGTATCAGGGTTACTAAGTCCAGAAGGTGCCCTGGGGTGAAATGGAATCCATACCGGGGTTCACCATGTCTGGTATCCATACCCAAGGGCACTACTGATTTCAGTAGGCAGATAGGCCCGACTACCTCCGAAGTTTGTCCAACTCGGGCGGTGTTATGCATTGCCAGGTCTGTTAGGAATAAGACCACCATTATTGCTGATCTTGTTAGCTCAGCTGACCTGGCTTGCATCACTAAGACCTGGCTGGATGAAAATTCAGGCCCTATAGTGGAGGCCATGACTCCGGCCAGGTACTCAGTGATACACTGCCCAAGATTGGACCATGGGGGGGTTGCAGTCTGTTTTAAGACTGAATTGGGCCTTGCGAATGTAGTAGTAGGTGAGGCTGAGTCCTTCGAGTGTACAGTTGTAGCAGGTGTAGATGTTCAAATCGTTCTCATCTACCGTCCACCCGGAGATGGAAAATGCTTCTTACAGGAAGTAGCAGACTTCCCCGTCGACATGTTGTTTGAGTCAACCAGATTGATGGTTCTGGGTGACTTCAACACCTGGGTCAATGATGAACTCTCACAATTTGGTAATCACTTTCTCCAATTAATGTCTTCTTTGGGCCTTACACAGGTAGTTTCCACTGCTATGCATAAATCTGGATGCTCTCTGGACTTAGTCTTCCTTCTAGGGATTGATGCATCCAATGTGGGGGTGGAACCAGTCACCTGGTCTGACCACCATGAGGTTCAATTTTTGCACCCCCCTTAGAAGGCCTTCCTGGAGATGGTCAGGTACCACCCATTATGGAATATTACTTCACAAGGCCTAGCAACAGTCCTTAACTTATCATCCCCCATGTTGGTGAGCAGTAATCCAGAGGCACTGGTGTCAGCCTATAATGAGGCCATCATGGTTGCCCTGGATCTTATTGCTCCTGTTCATGAGTGCCCCTTATACCCCAGGTCCCCTTGGTTTGATGGGACACTGAGGGAGATGTGGAGACAGGGGCAAAGGTTAGAGCATTGTTGGAGCAAGTTTGCCCTTGAAGCCGACCACCTTAGATTAATAAAACATTACTCTATCTATCAATCTGCAATCACCCATAAGAAGGCAGAATTCCTGTCCAGGGAGTTTTCAGTTGCTCAGAATTGACTGGCTCAGCTGTTTAGAACTGTAGAGAGACTGTGCAACCCAGCCTGTCTGCAAGTTCAAAAAGCCTTTTCGCAAGTAGACTGTGAGGAGCTCACTCATTACTTTGCAACTAAAGTGGCTGACATCAGAGCGGACTTGTTTCCGGCAACCTCTAAGGGTGATGTTGTAGAACAGTGTGAGATTACAGTGCCTCAATGTTCCTTTTGTCGACCTGAGTTTGTGGATATTATGAGGATCATCCATAGTGTGCATCCCACAAGCTGTGGTTTGGACCCTGAACCGACTACCCTAATTCTGGGTTGTTTCAATATCATTGGTTCAGTCCTGGTGCAAATAGTCTGGTGCTCCTTGGAGTCAGGTGAGTTTCCTAACTCCCTGAAAGAGGCAGTCGTGACACCTCTCTTGAAGAAAGCTTCCTTGGACCCAGCCTGTTTCTCAAACTACAGACCTATCTCTAACCTTCCCTTTATTGGGAAGGTTATAGAGAAGGCTGTGGCAGCCCAATTGGATGACCATTTAACCATCCATAGTATCTATGAATCCTTCCAATCTGGTTTCCGTAAAAGACAGAGCACCAAGACTGCGCTGGCTCAGGTGCTTAATGATCTACTGAGGGTGAGGGATCAGAAGAGATGGTCCATTCTGGTTCTCCTTGATCTCTCATCAGCTTTTGACACTGTGGATCACATGGTGTTGTTAACATGCCTGAGGCAAATTTGTGGAATGTTGGGAACTGTTTTACAATGGTTCACTTCATTCCTCACTGGGAGATCACAAAGAGTTGTGTCGGGATTTTTTCCTCTGGCCCAATCTCTTTGTTGTGTGGAGTGCCTCAGGGTTCTGTGCTGTCACCCATGTTGTTTGCAATGTATATGCTGCCCCTCAGAGACATTATAAGGTGGTATGGGCTGAGGTTTCACTGCTATGCAGATGATACCCAGCTATACCTGTCTTTTGCACCCAACCAGGATGGAGCTGTCTCGGTGTTTAACAACTGTCTGGGGGAAATCCAAGGTTGGATGGATTCTAGTTGGCTAAAGCTGAACTCAGAGAAGACAGAGGTTTTGGTGGTGGACCCAGGTGCTCAGATTGAAAGGTCACATATTGGCAAGCCTTCTGGAATTTTTCATGGCGGCATGTCACTTCCGACCTCCGAACGGGTGTGTAGCCTTTGGGTTGTCCTAGACAACAGGCTGACTCTTCAATCTCAAGTGTCGGCCATTGTCAGGACTTCCTTTTACCATCATAGGAATATTGCCATGGTTAGGCACCTTGTTCCATCTGACTGTTTGCCAACGTTGGTCCTCGCCTTTGTGTCCTCACGCTTAGACTACTGTAACACCTTTACTTTGGGCAAAAATGGGTTCCAGGTGATTTATGGAGCTGGGGTGAAAGGTCTTCGGTAGTAGTTTAGGCCAGCTGAGGTGATATATTTATTTTTGCCAAAAATGCAGTTCTGGTGATTCATGGGATTGGGATAAAAGGTTGGCAGTAGTCATTTAGGCCACCTGAGTTTAAAGGTAGGTGGTGGTCATTAGGCCACCTGAGGTGATAATTGTATTTTTGCCAAAAATGGGTTCCAGGTAATACATGGATCCAGAGTAAAAAGATCTGTAGTGGTCATTTAGGCTAGGAGAGGTGATATTTTTATTTTTACCAGAAATTGTCTCCAGGTGATTTATGGGGCCAGGGTGAAAGTTCTGCAGAGGACCTTTAGGCAGAGGACCTTCAGACAGCCTATCTGTGGGCTTCCCAAGCTGCTCCTGTGGCCCTGGCTCTCTCTGAGCAGGACACAGCTAACAGACCACCCGAATGACCCCCGGAAAGATTCAGACAGCCCATCTGTGGGCTTCCCAAGCTGCTCTTGTGGCCCTGGCTCTCTCTGAACAGGCCACAGCTAACAGACCACACGGCTGACCCCCAGACAGATTCAGGTATGCACCAGACCTCCAAAACTCGTGGTTTTGAATGCCACTGTTTTGACTGGATGCCCTGTGGAGGAGCCAGGCACTGATTGGCAGCTTTGCTCCTTGGCTGATTTTCCAATGCCTGGCACTTCCTGATCTCAGAGAAATCTCTTTCTGTGCTGTGTTCTGGACTGAATTTATTTGAACACCTCCTCACAGTATTAAATAGTCCCTTACTCTGCCCCTTTCCTCAGCCTAGCAGCTGATTGGTCACTCCACTGCTGCACATATTCATACTATTGGCCTCACAGTCTTCAATACCTGACCTGACCCACTTTCTCACCGCCCCTTTTTAAAGCAGTCCCACCCACAGGATCACACACATGCTCTCAACTTTTTCTCCAACCACTCCATCTAACTCCTCTCAATTACTGCTCTACCTGCCCTATTGTTAGGGACCTCACCCTAATTTGACTATATACCCTTTTAACTATAAACCAACTAGCAGTTAAGCAGGCCAGTAACACCAAACAAACTACCATGGGGTGCAACCACCTACTACTACTCCTCCTCCTCACTACCTCTTTTGGCATTGCTGGTACCATATACAAATTCGGACCTCTGCCTCCCCACTCTGAATCCTCACTGGGTGCAAGCTGGAAGAAAAGCATACACATGGCCACTACCACTTCCGGTAACAATAGGCTGTTTATCCTGCCGCATCTCCCATGCACAGTTATCACCATACCAACCATGCAAACCGTAACCTTAATGGTTAGCTTTCCCCTAATTTAACACAGGTGTATAGACACCTCCCCCACCTGAAGTGCAGGCAACGGAAGACATGAGGGAAGATAAACATTACCCTATCTGCCAGAAAGGTTATCTTTCTTCTACTGCTACTCTCTGGCAATGTTCACCTAAACCCTGGACCAACAACCCTGAGGAGTAGGGGGGTCCATACAGTGAATGGCCTAAAGATAGCATCGCTTAACATCTGCAGCCTAACTGCCAAATTCGACCAGCTCCAGACTTGGATGAACATCCATGCCCCTGACATACTCTGCCTAACTGAAACCTGGCTGTCAGGTAGGATCAAAGATGGTGAGGTGGCCATCAAAGGATTCCAAGCATTTTGACTTGATAGAATAGGTAGGAAAGGTGGCGGCTGCCTCCTATTTGTCAAAAACTCACTGAGTTGCTCCGTCCTCCCCATCTCCAAAGTTGTGGAGGATTATGAGCTACTAGTGGTAAAAGTACAAGTTGGCCTAAAAGGCAAGACCCTTACCATTGCCACAACCTACCTGCCCCCAAAGAAAGTCAAGGAAGGCCTTCCTCTTGTTATAGAGGAAATTAGCACACTCAGAAAGGGCTCAGAACTCAACTTGACTGGTGACTTTAATATTAACTGGTTATGTAAGGAGGCAACACCCTCCAGAGACCTAATCACCTCCTACAATCTCACGCAACTCATAACTCACCCTACGAGGCAGAACTATAAGGCTGGTACCAGCACCCTCATTGACTGGGTCTTAGCTAGCTCACTGACTTGATTCTCTGAACTCAGGGTTCTCCCAGACATGCTAAGTGACCAGTCCTCAATCTCCTTTATATGGATCACTTAACTTGGCAAAAGCCCACCCCGCCTCATCAAGAGCAGAGTTTCTGCAGAAAGGTAAACTTGGATCACTCAAATTGGCCATGTCTGCCTACAACTGGTCCCCAATCAACAAGGCACCTACACTGGACCAGGCCCTTAGTTTTTTCACAGAGGGTTTCAATTTCATCTGTGATATCTATGCACCACGCACAAAATGGAAAATTTGGGGGAGGTAAATGGCTGGATTGATGGCAAGCTCCTCTCCCTCCTAAAGGAGAAGGACTGCCTCTGGGAAAAAACCTTAAACTCAGGCAGCAAGCATGACCTACAGTGCTACAAAAGGGCTAGAAATTGGTGGACCAAACTTTTCAGGCTCACAAAAGCCAATTTCCATAAGACCCAGCTTAACAATGAATGGGGAGAAGGAAAGAGGTTTTGGAACAACATCAAGAACATTCTTGTTAAAGATCAAAAGCAGCACCCTAAGATGCTCAACATTAATAACACATCCTCCTCAGATTCGCTAGCCATTGCTGATGCCTTTAACCAGGCCTTTACAGACCTGTCCTCGGTGCTGCCTCCAGACTACCTTCTGCCTGTGGAGGACCAAGGTTGCACCAACCTGCTCATAACTAACCACCCAGCCTTCTACTTTAAGAAGGTGATGGTGAAGGAGGCCCTAACGATGGTCAGGAAAGTCCTAGGCAAAACCAGATTGGGGAGTGACAGGCTAGACATGAAGTTACTATCTAACCCTTGATATTCTTATTATGCCCATAACGATGCTATTTAATAAATCCTTGGTCCTAGCTCAATTTCCAGAGGTGTGGAAGCAAGCCCTGGTAACTCCAGTGCATAAGAATAGTGACAAGATGCTGGTGTCAAACTACAGGCCAATATCTATCCTCTTCCCACTACCCAAAGCTTTGGAAAAATTCACGGCAAGTCAACTCACAGAATACCTCAATAAGTACAATCTGCTCTGCCCAAACCAACATGGCTTCAGGCAAAAACACAGTACCACCACGGCACTGCTGGAATTCACTGACTATGCACACAAGGCACTGGATGAAGGCAAATTGGTGGGGTCCATCTTCATTGACCTCACCAAAGCCTTTGACACTGTCAACCACTCTCTACTAGTACTCCAGTTCCTAAGATTGGGTGTGGCACCAAACGCTGTGAATTGGTTCAATGACTACCTAACACACAGGAGCCAGCGAGTCAAAATCGGACAGATGTTATCCAGCTCCAGAGATGTACTCCTAGGAGTCCCTCAAGGATCAATTCTAGGGCCCCTGCTTTTCAGCCTCTTTGTAAATGACCTACCCACAGCCTGTGACACCAAACGTATTCTGTATGTGGATGATGCCATGCTGCTGAGCAGCAGCACCTCTCAGGTTGCCCTACAAACAGAACTACAGAACTCTTTCAATAAACTCAAGGACTGGTTCAGTAGGCAAAAGCTGCTACTAAATTACAAGAAAACCAAGGCCATGCTACAATTAAGCCCCTACAACAAACACAAGCATGCTCCTCTCATAATCACCAACAAGGCTGGTGAGCAGATTGAGCAGGTGCACTTGTTCAAGTACCTTGAAGTCACCATTGATGACTCTCTCTAACTTATATGCACCTTGTAGACTCCCTTGTCAAAGTGGTAAATGCAAATATCGGGGTCCTCTATAGGCATAAGAAATCAATCACCCTGGAAGCACTCCGAATCTCAGTCTCCAGCTACATACTCTCCACGATAGACTACGGGCTGGTGGTCTATGGAGCTGCTACTGATACAGTGCTCAAAAGGGTTCAAATTGCACTCAATAAGGCATGCCACCTCACCCTGTGTGCAGATCACTACACTCATACTTGCACCTTGTATTAGCGTACAAACTGGCTTAACCTAAAAGACAGGATCAAATACCAAACTTGCCTCCTGGGAAAGAAGGCACTAATTGGAAAAACCCCATCCTGTACTGGAAACTTGCTCAAGGCTTCTCTCTCAACACACATCACCAGACAGAGGAAGAATGGAGCACTGTCCATACCATTCCGTCGAACCTCACTATTGTAGCTTACTTTCTCCTATTGGGTCCCCCTCTGGATAAATGAACTCCTGATGAAATTACAAACAAACAGCCTGTCTCAATTCAAAGTAGGCCTCAAATAGCACCTACTGTCTAACTCAAAATGCACCTGCTTCTCAGACCCCACTTGATATACATGCCTAACCCAAAGGTAACACTCAGCAGGGCTACCTAGAGAATCCTGCCTCCATTCCAGCCTAGCCAAGGGCTTAAGTAAGCTATCAGTCCTCTTTAAAAACACTGGGTACTACCCCTCCCAAACCCCTCACACACACACCATACTCAACAAAGCCTTCCGGAGCTGCCCCATCACAGCCCCCCCATTTCACTATCCTCCCACCTCTCACTCTCTGTGGTTGGTTTCAAACCCAGTCCCCTTGTTTCACTGTCACCCAGCCTCTCACCATGTGGGACAGTGTTAAACCCTATGCAGTTACTCTGCCATAGTCTATCTATGGATTTGGAGGTTTCCAGGGGTGTGTTACCTAGGGAAACTGATTATAAATAGCTTAGTATTCAATTACAACTGCTCAGTTTTTTTCTCCTATTTGTCTAATTGTCATGTAATCGCTCTTTAATGCCTAATGATCAGGCCTCTGTAACCACTGAATATGTGTATTGCCTTATTGTTCACCCTGACATGGAACCTTTGTAAAAGAGCTCATGCTCAAAGGTCTTTCCAAAATGCTAATTAAACAATAAACCAGGAACAATAGTTTTATTTTTTGTGAAAAATGGGTTTCAGCTAATCAGTGGAGCTAGGGTGAATAGTACAAGGTGGTCGTTTAGGTCACCTGAGGTGAAATTATTATTTTTGCCAAAATTAGTTTCTAGGTGATCTTTGGAAACATTGTGTAAGGCATTTGACACAGTCCCACACAAAAGATTAATATACAAGTTAGCCAGCCTGAGAGTGGGTCCCAAGATGATAGCCTGGGTAAAGAATTGGCTGGAGAATAGGACACAGAGGGTAATAGTAAATGGAGTCCACTCTGAAGAAAGGGGTGTTACTAGTGGGGTACCGCAGGGTTCAGTATTAGGACAGGTCCTCTTCAATGTCTTTGTAAGCAACATTGCAGATGGACTGGAAGGAAAAGTATGCATCATTGCAGATGACGCAAAGATCTGCAACAGAGTTGATGCACAAGGTGGGGTGGAAAGGATGAAAAGGGACTTGACAAGGTTAGAGGAATAGTCAAATGTATGACAGCTTAGATTGAATGCTAAGAAGTGCAAGGTAATGCACATGGGAAACAAAAACCCAGGGAAAGAGTACACAATGGGCGGTGAGATACTAACAACAACAAAAATGGAAAGGAACCTGGGGTAGTCATATCAGATGACTTAAAGGTGGGCAAGCAATGTGAGAGGACAGTAAGGAGGGCTGGGTGATACTGGGATGCATAGGGAAAGGCATCATCAGTAGAAAACAGGAAGTTGTTATCCCTCTGTACAGACAGCTGGTGAAACTCCATCTGGAGTACTGCATGCAGTTCTGAAGACCCAATCTCTGCAAGAACATAGACATTGCCAAAAATGGGTGCCAGGTGATCTGTGGAGTCATTCTGAAAAGTCTGCAATGGTTGTTTAAGCCACCTGAGGTGGAATTAGCATTTTTGTAAACAATGGAATCCAGGTGATATCTGGAGCTGAGATGAAATGCCCACTGTGGTCATTTAAGCCATCTGAGTTGATATTTATAGTTTTTGAAAAAGTGGGTTGCAGGTGATTCATTTAGCTGGTGTGAAAGGTCTGAGGTTGTTGTTTAGGCCACCTGAGGTGATTTTTGTATTTGCTAAAATTTGTTCCAGGTGATATGAACCTGGGGTAATATGTCTGTGGAGGTCATTTAGGCCACTTTAGGTTATATTTTTACTTTTTGCCAAAAACATGCTCCAGGTGATCTGTGGAGACTGGTTGAAAATTTATGCGTGGTTCTTTAAGAAACCTCAGGTGAAATTTTTTTTCTCAAAAATGGGTTTTTGGTGAGTTAAATAGCTGGAGTGAAAGATCACCACTTGTCTACATACCTGTTTGCTCTGCACACCTGAGTGGTGGCCATAGCTCTCAATCTTTTGTCCCCCAAGTGTGGAACATTGCCTCTCGAAATGTGGAACAACTGAGCAAAATGTGGAACACTTAATCAAAACTTTATCTCAGAAGCTCAGAACACTGTTACAATGTTTGCATTTATGTTCAGAACATCTGTTATTAATTGAATGATATATTGTTTGCATCGTTTACTATAGAGCTTTGCTTTAAAATGTTAACACTAAATGTGGGACAAATTCTCACAATGTGGAACAAGGAGCTTTTGTGAAGTAAAATGAGGACCATTCCTCATAATGTGGTACATTTGCAGGTATGGTGCTGTCCAACACACATCACTCACACTGCACCACATCACATCTTCACACTAGTGACTTCTACAGCACCTGCATACTACGCAGATCACACTGTACTGTATCTGTACTACCATTAAATGTACTGTTGATATCATATTGTCTGTGTGTGTTATGCTTACTCACTGTCCACCTGGGTTAGTGTCTCAGTGATGCTGCTTCTATACTCAATGGCTCACCTCTCGAGTTTTACCAAAATAGATTCCAGGTAATTTATGGATCTGGAGTAAAAGATCTGCAGTGGTCCTTTAGGCCACCAGAGGTGATATTTTTATTTTTATTAAACATTGGTTCCATGTTACGTATTGATCAAGGGATTGCCACCTGAGGTGATATTTTAATATTTTGCAATTAATGGGTTTCAGGTGATGCATGGAGCCAGATTCAAAGTTCCTCATGTGGTTGTTTAAGACACCTGAGGTGAAATTTATATATTTGCTGAAATGGGTTGCAGCTGATTTATGGAGTTGGGGTTAAAGGTCTGAGGTTGTCATTTTGGCCACCTCAAGTGATATATTTATTTTGGCTTAAAATGGGCTCCAGGTAATTTATGAATCTGGAGTACAAGATCTGCTGTGGTCATTTGGGCCACCAAGGGTGATATTTTCATTTTTGCCAAAAATGGTTCCAGGTGATCTATTGAGCCAGGGTGAGAGGTATGCAGTGGTCATTTAGGCCACCTGAGGTAATATTTTTACTTTTTTACCAAAAATGGGTTCCAAATTATATATAGAGCAAGGGTAAAAAGGTCCTTTATGCCATGGGAGGTGATACTTTTATTGTTTGCATAAATGGGTTTCAGGAGATCTATGGATCCAGGCTGAATGGTACACACTGGTCATTTAGGACACCTTAGGTGAAATTTATATCATTGTCAAAAGATAAAATAAAAACATCACTTCAGGTGGCCTAAATGACCACCACCTACCTTTAACCTCAGGTGACCTAAATGACCACTGCCTACCCTTTACCCAAATCCAATGAATCAGCAGAAATGCATTTTTGGCAAAAAGTAAATATATAATCTCAGGTGGCCTAAACAACCACAGAAGAACTTTGAATCTGGCTCCATAGATCACCTGAAACCCACTTATGGCTACAAATAAAAATATCACCTCAGATGGCATAAAGGACATTTTACCCTTGCATATTACCTCAGGTGGCCTAAATGACCACTGCATACCATTCACCCTGGCTCCATGGATCACCTGGAACTATTTTACCCTTGCTCCATACATAACCTGGAACCCATTTTTGGTAAAATTAAAAATATTCCCGCAGGTGCCATAAATGACTTCATGAGGTAATATTTTTATTTTGAGAATCTGGCACCATATATCACCCACATATAGAAGCCCACAGATGGGAAAAATTTAAATTTCACCTCAAATGACATAAATGGCCTTTTACCCCTGCTCCACATAACATGGAACCAATTTTAAGTAAAAATATACAAATATCGCCTCTGGTGTCCTAAATGACCACTGCAGATCATTTACTCCAGATCCATAAATTACCTGGAACCTGTTTTGGGTAAAAAATAAAAATGTCACATCAGGTGTCCAAAACATACACCTCCAACCTTTCACAACATTTCCATAGATCACCTTGAACCCAATTTTGGCAAAAATAAAAAAAAATCACATCAGGTGGTCTAAACAACCACTGAATCACATTCAAAATGGCTCCATAGATCACCTGGAGCCCATTTTTGGCAAAAAGAAAAATAGCATGCCTGGTGGTCTAAACCTCTACTGTGACTCTTTTACCTCATGTCGATAAATCATCTAAACCCCTTTTTTGGCAACAATAAAAAAATTACCTCTGGTGGCCTCAATGAACACTTTGGATATTTTATACCAGCTCCATCATTCACCTAGAAATCATTTTTGGTGAAAATTTAAAAAAGAAGCTCAGGTGGCCTAAACAATGACCATTGATCTTTCACACCAGCTATTTAACTCACCAAAAAGCCATTATTGAAAAAAATAAAAATTTCATCTGAAGTGGTTAAGAACCAGAAAGACACTTTCAACCAGGCTCCATAGAATACCTGGAGCATGTTTTTGGCAAAAACTAAAAATGTCACCTCATGTGGCCTAAATGACCTCCACAGACATTTTACCCCAGGTTTATATCACCTGGAACAAATTTTAGCAAAAAGAAAAGTCACCTCAGGTGGCCTAAACAATAACCACAGAGCTTTCACACCAGCTCCATTAATCACCTGCAACCCACTTTTTCAAAAACTATAAATATCAACTCACATGGCTTAAATGACCACTGTGGACATTTCATCTCAGTTCCAGATATCACCTGGAATCCATTGTTTATAAAAATAAAAATTCCACCTCAGGTGGCTGAAACAACCATCGTAGACTTTTCACCATGACTCCATAGATCACCTGGCACCCATTTTTGGCAAAAATAAAATGATCACCTCAGGTGGCCTAAATGACCTCTGCCTCCCTTTTACTCCAGTCACTTGAGATACATTTTTTCAAAAATAAATATATACCCCCAGGGCCTAAACAACAACCTCAGATCTTTCACACCAGTTCCATAAATCCTGGAACCCATATTCGGCACCTCAGATGGCCCAAAGAACCACTGAGGAACCCACTTTTGGCAAAAATAAAATGATCTCTTCAAATGGCCTAAATGACCACTGCCTATCTTTTACCCTAATCCCATAAATCACCTGAAATGCATTTTTGGGAGAAAAAAAAAACATATCACCTCAGGTAGCCTAAATGACAACCTCAGAACTTTCACCCAAGATTCATAAATCCCCTGCAACCCATTTTCAGCAAATATGTAAATTACACCTGAGGTGGCCTAAACAACCACTGATGAACTTTGAATCTGGCTCCATAGATCACATGAAACCCATTTATGCAAACAATAAAAGTATCACCTCCCATGGCATAAAGGACCTTTTACCCTTGCTCTATACATAGCTTGGAACCCATTTTTGGTAAAAAAATAAAAATATTACCTCAGGTGGCCTAAATGACCACTGCATACCTCTCACCCTGGCTCAATAGATCACCTGGAACCATTTTTGGCAAAAATGAAAATATCACCCTTGGTGGCCCAAATGACCACAGCAGATCTTGTACTCCAGATTCATAAATTACCTGGAGCCCATTTTTGGCAAAAAATTAAAATATCACCCCATGTGTCCTACAAGTTCACTGTGGAGCTTTTACCCTAGCACCATCACCTGGAACCTATTTTTGTCAAAAAACTTTATATCACCTCAGGTGGCCTAAATGACCATACTGGACATTTTACACTGGCTCCATAAATCCACATTGAAACCATTTTTGTCAAAAATAAGAAATATCACCTCAGATGGCTTAAATGATCACCATGTATATTTGACCTCAACTCCAGATATCACCTGGAATTCAGTTTTTGCAAAAATAAATATGTCCCCTCAGGTGACTTAAACAACCATTGTGGGCTTTTCACAATGACTCCATAGATCAACTGGAACCCATTTTTAGCAAAAAATAAAAATATGACCTCAGGTGGTATAAATGACCACCACCTACCTTTAACCTCACTTGGTCTAAATGACCACTGCCTACCTTTTACCTCAATTCCATAAATCTCCTGAAACACGGTTTTGCTAAAAATAAATATATCGCATCAGGTAGTGTAAATGTTCACTGTAGACCTGTCACCCCAGCTCAATAAATAATTTAGTACCCATTTTTGACAAAGATATAAATTTCACCTAAGGTGTCCTAAATGACCACCATGTTCCATTAAGCTTGGATTCATAGATCTCTTGGAACCCATTTTTGGCAAAAATAAAAATATCACTCCTGTTGGCCCATAGGTCTACTATGGACCATTTTCCCCAGCTCCATAAATAAACTGGAACCCAAATTGTTGGCAAACAAAAAATAATATTGCCTAAATGACTACCTTGAACTTTTTACACCTGCTACAAAACTAGCATGAAAACCATTTTTGCAAAAAAAAAACAACAACTTAGGTGGCCTTAACGATCACTGCTGACCTTTCACCCCAGCTTCATAACTCACCTGGAACTCATTTTTGGAGAACAAATGACCATGTCACCACAGGTGACCTAAACAACCTCCGTGGAACTTTGAGCCTGGCTCCATAGTCAGAACCCATTTTTAGCAAAAATACGATTATTACCCCAGGTGGCCTAATGACCAAAACCTACCTTTAACCTCAGGTGGCCTAAATGACCACTGCCAACCTTTTACCCTAATCCCATGAATCACCTAAATTGCATTTCTGGCAAAAATAAATTTATCACCTCAGCTGGTCTAAACTACTACTTCAGACCTTTCAACCCAGCTCCATAAATCACCTGTGACCCATTTTCTGCAAATATGTAAATTGCAGCTCTGGTGGCCTAATCAACTACCGAGGAACATTGAATCGGGCTCCATAGATCACCTGAAACCCATTTATGGCCAAAAATGGTTATAATTTAAGGTGATTTATGGAGTCATTGAGAAAAGTCCACTATGGTTGTTTAAGTCACCTGAGTTGAAATGTTTGCCAAAACTGTGTTCAAGGTGATCTACAGAAACATTGTGAAAGGTCTTAGGAGTTTGTTTAGGCCACCTAAAATGATTTTTCTTTTTGCTAAAATTTGTTCCAAGTTTTATGAACCTGGGGTAAAATGTCTGTGGGGTCATTTAGGCTACATGAGATGGTATTTTTAGTTTTTGCCAAAATCATGCTCTAGGTGATCTATGGAGCCTGGATAAAAGTTTCCTCATGGTTCTTTAAGTCACCTCAGGTGAAATTTTCAAAAATGTGTTTTGGGGAGTTAAATAGCTGAAGTGAAAGATCAATTGTGGTTGTTTAGGCCACCTAAGGTGCTTCTTTAAATGTTTGCCAAAATTGTTTTCTTGGTGATTGATGTACAAGAAGTCCAAAGTGGTCATTGAGGCCAATAGAAGTGATACTTTTTTTGATGTTGCCAAAAATTGGTTTTAGAAAATTTATCAAGGTGAGGTAAAAGATCCACAGTAGAGCTTAAGACCACCAGGCATGCTATTTTTCTTTTTGCCAAAAATGGGTTCCAGGTGATCTATGGAGCCATAATGAATGTGATGCAGTGGTTGTTCAGGCCACCTGAGGTGAAATTTTTAGTTTTGCCATAATTGGTTTCAAGGTGATCTATGGAAACTTTGTGAAAGGTTGGAGGTGTTTGTTTTGGACACCTGATGTGACATTATTATTTTTACCTAAAATAGGTTTGAGGTAATTAATGATGTGGAGTAAAATATCTGCAGTGGTCATTTAGACCACCAGAGGTGATATTTTTATTTTTACTGAAAAATGGTTCAATGTTATGAATGGAGCGGGTTAAAAGGTCATTTATGCCATCTGAGGTAATATTTCTTTTTTTGCCATAAATGGGTTTCAGGTGATATATGGAGCCATATTCAAAGGCAGTATAGCGCAGTGGTCTAAGGCTCTGAGTTGCAAATCTGGTGACATCCAGCAGACCAGACCTGGGTTTGAATCCCACAGCTTCCACTTGCATACTGTGTGACCCTGAGCAAGTCACTTAACCTCCTTGTGCTCCCAGGTCGCTCCTGTAAAAAAAGCTTTCAGCTTAGTGTGCTATACCTGGTTAAACAACTAAATAAATAAAAAAAGTTCCTCAGTGGTTGTTTAAGACACCTGAGGTGAAATTTATATATTTTCTGAAATGGGTTTCAG
The DNA here is from genome assembly GCA_016271365.2 of Neoceratodus forsteri. NCBI lineage: Eukaryota > Metazoa > Chordata > Ceratodontiformes > Ceratodontidae > Neoceratodus > Neoceratodus forsteri. The sequence goes on from CM028130.1 coordinate 1,586,738,357, forward strand.
GTGATTTATGGAGTCATTGTGAAAAGTACACAATGGTTGTTTAAGCCACCTGAGTTGAAATTTTTATATTTGCAAACAACAGATTCCAGGTGATATCTGGAGCTGAGGTGAAATGCCCATGGTGGTCATTTAAGCCACCTGAGGTTATAGTTCTTATTTTTGCCAACAATGGTTTCAAGGTGATGTTATGGAGTAATAAGTAAAGTGTGGTCATTTAGGCCACCTGAGGTGATATCATTTCTTTACCAAAAATTGATTCCAGTTGAATTATGGCACTGGGGTAAAATGTCCACAGTGAACTTTTAAGACACAAGGTATGATATTTAAATTTTTTTGCCCAAAATGGGTTCCAGGTAATCTCTGGCACTTGGGTGAATGGTACGAGGTGGTCATTTAGGCCACCTGAGGTGAAATTCTTATTTTTGCAAAAGCTGTGTTCGAGGTGATCTATGGCAACATTGTGAAAAGTCAGAGGAGTTTGTTTTGGACACGTGATGTGACATTGTTATTTTTACAAAAATGGATTCCAGGTAATTTATAGATCTGGAGTAAAAGATCTGCAGTGGTCATTTAGGCCACCAGAGGTAATGTTTTTATTTTTACTAAAAATTGGTTCCAGGTGATTTATGGAGCAGAGGTGAATGGTCTGCAGTAGTCATTTAGGCCACCTGGGGTGACATCTTTATTCATTTTTTGGTGAGTAATTTGCTCCAGGTAACGTATGGCACCTGGATAAAAGCTCTGCAGTGGACCTTTAGGCCACCAGAGGTGATATTTTCATTTTTGCCGAAAATGGTTCCAGGTGATCTATGGAGCAAGTTAGAATGGTATGCAGTGGTCATTTATACCACCTGAGGTGACATTTGTATTCATTTTTGGGCCAGTAATTTGTTCCAAGTAATTTATGGCACCTGGATAAAAGATCTGCAGTAGACCTTTAGGCCACCAGGGGTGATATATTCATTTTTACCAAAACTGGGTTCCAGATTATGTACGGAGCAAGGGAAAGGGTTCCTTTATTCCAACGGAGGTGTTATTTTTATTTGTTGCCATAAATGGGTTTCAGGTGGTCTATGGAGCCAGATTCAAAGTTTCTCGGTGGTTGTTTAGGCCACCTCAGGTGAAATTTACATATTTGCTGAAAATGGGTTGCAGGGGATTTATGAATCTTGGGTGAAAGGTCTGAGGCTGTCATTTAGGCCACCTGAGGTGATATATATTTTTTTTGCCAAAAATGCATTTCAGGTGATTTATGGGATTAGGGTAAAAGGTAGGCAGTGGACATTTATGCCATTTGAAGAGATCATTTTATTTTTGGCAAAAATGGGTTCCAGATGAGCTATGGAGTAATTGTGAAAAGTCCGTGATGGTTGTTTAAGCCACCTGAAGTGAAATTTTTATTTTTGAAAACAGTGGATTCCAGGTGATATCTGGAGAATAAATGGAGGTGAAATGTGATATTTTTAGTTTTTTTTTTAAAGTGGGTTGCAGGTGATTAATGGAGCTGGTCTGAAAGGTCTGAGGTTGCTGTTTGGCCACCTGAGGTGATATTTGTATTTTTTTTTAAAATGGGATCCAGGGAATTAATGTATCCAGAGTAAAAGATCTGCAGTGGTCATCTAGGCCACCTGAGGTGATTTCTCATTTTGCTAAAATTTGTTCTAGGTAATTTGAATCTGGGGTAAAAGGTCTGTGGAGGTCATTTAGGCCACATGAGGTGATATTTTTAGTTTTTGCCAAAAACATGCTCCAACTGATCTATGCAGCCTGGTTGAAAGTTTCTTCATCGTTCATTAGGGCACCTGAGTAGAATTTTTTTATTTGTTTCAAAAATGGTTTGTTGGTGAGTTAAATAGCTGGAGTGAAAGATCAACGGTGGTCGTTTATTCCACCTGAGGTGATTTTTTTTATTTTTGCCAAAAATGGTTTCTAGGTGATTGATGGAGCTGGTGTAAAATTTTAATTTTTGTACAAAATGGGTTCCAGGTGACTTTTGGAGCATGGGTGAAGGATCTGTGGTTTATATTTATGCTACCTGATGTCATATATTTATTTTTGGCAAAAATGGGTTTCAGGTGATTTATGGGGTAAAAGGTAGGCAGTGGTCATTTAGGCCACCTGAGATAATATTTTTATGTTTGCCACATATGGGTTCCAGGTGATCTATGGAGTCATTGTGAAAGGTTGCAGTGGTTGTTTAAGCCAACTAAAGTTAAATTTTTATTTTTGCATAAAATTGGTTTCTGTTGATATATATAGTTTGGGTGAAAAGTCCATGGCAGCCGTTTAAGACACCTGAGGCGATATTTTCAGTTTTTGAAAAATTGCATTTTAAGTGACTAATGGAGCTGGTGTAAAAGGTCTGAGGATCTTTAGTCTCAGATAGCATAAACAACCAGTTCAGATGTTTTACGTTGCCTCCATAAATCACCTGGGACTAATTTTTGGCAAAAATAAAAATATCACCTCAATTGGTCTAAATGGCTAGTGCAGACCTTTAACCTCAAGAAGCATAAAACACCACTTCAGACCTTTCACTTTGCCTTCATAAATCAGGTGATCTATGGAGCCAGGGTAAAAGGTTTGTGATGGTCATTACGACCACCTAAGGTCACATTTCTATTTTTGCCAAAAATGAGTTCCAGGTGATTTATGGAGCCAAAGTGAAAGATCTGCAGTGGTGGTTTATGCTTCTTGAGGTTAAAGGTTGGCATTAGCCATGTAGGCCTACCTGAGGTGATATTTTTATTTTTCCAGGTGATTTATGGAGGCAATGCAAAATGTCTGCATGGTGTTTTATGCTATCTGAGGTTAAAGATCCACAGTGATCAATTTGGCCACCTGAGGTGATATTTCTAGTTTTGCCAAAAATGGGATCCAGGTGATTTATGAAGTTGGGGTAAAAGGCAGGTAGTCATCATTTAGATCACATGTAACCCATTCTTGGCAATAAAATAAACATTACCTCAGGTGGACTAAATGACCACCACAGATATTTTATTCTGGCTCTATAAATTACATGGAAACCGTTCTTGGCAAAAATAAAAATATCAGCTCAGGTTGCCTAAATCAGCACCTTGGACCTTTTCATCATCTAGAACCCATTTTGGTAACAATGAAAACATCACCTGAGGTGGCCTTAATGACCACCACCTATGTTTAACATCAGGTGGTCTAAATTACTACTGCCTACCTTTTACCCCACCTGTATAAATCACCTGGACCACAAAGGCCAACAGTGGACATTTAGGCCAGCGGAGTACATATTTTTCTTTTTCTCAAAATGGTTTAAAGGTGATATATGGAGCCTGGGTAAAAGGACTGAGAAGGTCATTTAAGCCAACTGAGGCAATATTAGTATTTTTGCAAAAATTGGTTCCAGGTGATTTATGGATATAGGATAAAAGGAAGGTGGTGGTCATGTAGGTGACCTGAGGTGATAATCATATTTCTGAAAAACAAGGTTCCAGGTGATCTGTGGAGTCATTATAAAAGGTCAGCGATGGTTGTTTAGGCCACCTGACATGAAAGTTTTATTCCAAAAATGGTTCCAGATGATTTATGGAGCTGGGGTGAAATGTCCGTGGTGGTGGTTTAGGCCACCTGAGGAGTTTTTTTTTTCCAAAAATGGGTTCCAGATGATTTATGGACCCAGGGTGAAAGGTACGCAGTGGTCCTTTAGGCCACCTGAGGAAATATTTTTATTGTTGCCTGAAATTGTTTCCAGGAGTTTGATGCAGCCCTGCAAAAAGGGCTGTGGTGGTCATTTATGACACCTGAAGTGATATTTTTATTTTTGTCAAAAATGGATAAAGGAGATTTATGGAGGTAGGGTAAAACATTCACTGTGGTCCTTTAGGCCTCTTAAATTGATATTTTCATTTTTGCCAAAAATGGTTTCCAGGTGATTTATAGAGCCAGGTTAAAAGTCCATGGTGGTCCTTTAGACCACCAGAGATAATATATTTATTTTTGCAGATGCATCACAGAATAGTCATTCTGGCTCCATAAATTACATGGCACCCATTTTTCTATAAAAATAAAAGTATTACCCAGGTGGCCTATATGTCCACAGTTGACCTTTTACCCTGGCTCCATAAACCAGCAGGAATAGAGTTCTGGCAAAAAAAGAAAATAATCACATCAGGTGGCCTAAATGGTCACCACAGATTGTGCACATTATCTCCATTAATCAACTGAAACCCATTTTTGACCACAAAAAATATCAACTCTGGTGACCTAAATGATCACCCCCTACAATCTACCCTGGCTTCATAAATTGCAAAAAAATGGATTCCAGGTGATTTATGGAGCAGGGATGAAAGATCTGTTTTTTACATTGATGCTACCTGAAGTGATATTTTTATTTTTGCCAGAAATGGGTTCCAGGTGATCTGTGAAAGTTCTGCAGTGGTTGTTTAAGCCACCTGAGGTGAAATTTTTATTTTTGTAAAAAAATCAGTTCCAGTTGCTATCTGGAGTTGGAGTTAAATGTCCATGGCAGCCTTTTAAGACACCTGAGGTGATATTTTGAGTTTTCCAAAAAGTGGGTTGTAAGTGACTAATGGAACTAAGTGACCCAGTGTAAAAGGTCTGAGGTTCCCGTTTAGGCCACCTGAGATGATATTTGTATTTTTGCCAAAAATATGTTCCCGATAATTTGTGGATCCAGAGTAAAAGATCTGCAGTAGTCATTAAGGCCAGGAGAGGTGATATTTTTATTTTTAAGAGAAATTGGTTACAGGTGATTTATGGAGCCAGGGTGAAAGGTCTGCAGAGGACCCTTAGGCAACCAGGAGTAATATTTTCATTTTTGACAAAAATGGGTTCCAGGTGATCTATGCAGACAGTGTGAATGGTACGTGGTGGCCATTTAGGCCACCTGAGGTGATATCGTTTAGGCTGCATGAGGTAATATTTTTGTTTTTCCCAAATGGGTTCCAGGTAATTAATAGATCCAGATTAAAAGATCTGAAGTGGTTGTTTAGGCCACCTGAGGTGATTTTGCTAAAATTTGTTCCAGGTGATATGAACCTGGGGTAAAATGTCTGTGGATGTCACATTTAGGCCACATAAGGTGTTATTTTTGGTTGTTGCCAAAAATGTGCTCCAGGTGATCTCTGGAACCTGTTTGAAGGTTTCTTTGTGGTTCTTTAGCCATTTGAGGTGACATTTTTATTTTTCTCAAAAATGGGTTATTGGTGAGTTAAATAGCTGGAGTGAAAGATCAGCGGTGGCTGTTTAGGCCACCTGAGGTGATTTTTATTTTATTTTTGCCAAAAATTGTTTTCAGGTGATTGATGGAGCTGGTGTAAAAAGTCCAAAGTGGTCACTGAGGCCACCAGAGGTGATATGTTTTTGTTGTTGTCAAAAGTGGGTTTTAGGTGATTTATGGAGGTGAGGTAAAAGATCCACAGTAGAGCTTTAGACCACCAGGGGTGCTATTTTTATTTTTGTTAAAAAATGGGTTCCAGGTGATCTACGGAGCCATGGTGAATGTGATGCAGTGGCCGTTTAGTCCACCTGGGGTGAAAGTTTTATTTTTACAAAAAATGGGTTCCAGGTGATTTATGAACCTGGGATGAAAGATCTGTTTTTTACATTTATGCTACCTGATGTGATGTATGTATTTTTGCCAAAAATGAGTTTCAGAAGCTTTATGGGGTTCGGATAAAAGGTAGGCAGTGGTCATTTAGGCCACCTGAGGTGACATTTTTATTTTTGCCAGAAATGGGTTCCAGGTGATCTATGGAGTCATTGTGAAAGGTATGCACTGGTTGTTTTAGCCAGCTTAGGTGAAATTTTTATTTTTGTAAAATATTGGTTCCATTTGATATAGAGTTGGGGCTAAAGGCCCATGGCAGCCATTTAAGACACCTGAGGTGACATTTTTGTTGTCATATTGGGTTCAAGGTAACTTATGTACCTGGGGTAAAATGTCTGTAGATGTAATTTATGCCACCTGTGGTGATATTCTTATTTTTTTCAAAAAATAGGTTACAGTTGATTAAATGAAGCTGGGGTGAAATATCCACAGTGCTCATTTGGTCTCCTTATGTTATATTTTTGTTTATGACAAATATGGGATCCAGGTGCTTAACGGAACCTTTGTAAAAGGAATGTGGTGGTCATAAAGGCCACCTGAGGTGATATTTTTATGTTTACCAAAAAGTCATTCCTGGTGAGTTATGGAGCAGAGCTAAAGGGACTGCACTGGTCATTTATGCCACATGAGATGATATTTTTATTTCTTGACAAAAATGAATTTCAGGTTCAACATTCCATGGTGATTGTTTAGGTCACCTGATGTGAAATGTTTATTTTTTCCAAAAATGAGTTCCAGGTGAGTTATAGAGCTGGGATGAAAAGTCAGTGGTGGTCGTTACAGCCATCTAAGTTGATATTATTAATTTTTTGCAGAAATGGTTTTCATGTGATTTGTGGAGCAAGTGTAAAAAGTTCAAAGTAGTCATTAAGGCAATATTTTATTTTTTGCCAAAAATTGGTTCCAGGTTATTCATGGAGCTGGGGAAAAGGTCCGTAGTAGACCTATGAGAAACAGGAGTGATATTTTTATTTTGCCAAAAATGCGTTCCAGGTGCTATATGGAGCCAGGCTGAATGGTGCACGGTGGTCACTTAGGCCACCTTAGGTGATTTTATTTTTTTGCCAAAAATAGGTTCCAGGTGAGTTATGGCTCCAGGGTCCACATGTCCACAGTGAACTTTTATGACCAAAGAACCAGGGCTGAAAGATCTGTTTTTTACATATATACTACCTGATGTGACATTTGTATTTTTGCCAAAAATAGGTTTCAGGTGATTTATGGGGTTTGGGTAAAAGGTAGGAAGTAGTCATCTATGCCACCTCAGGTAATATTTTTATTTTTGCCTGAAATGGGTTCCAGTTGATTTATGGAGTCATTGTGAAAGGTCTGCAGTGGTTGTTTAAGCCAGCTGAGGTGACATTTTTATTTTTGCAAAAAATCAGTTTGAGGTGATATCTGGAGTTGGGGCTAAAGGTCTTTGGCAGCTGTTTAAGACACCTGAGGTGATATTTATAGACTAATAATAATAAAACCATTGCTATACAGGACTTTAAAAATGAGTTAGATATACCTGCTAAAATGCATAGTTCAGAATTTAAAGAAGCACAAAAAAAATGATGTGCCACTAACCACATTTTTTTCACAGGTGGGAAACGGTAATGGATCTAAAGGTCCTGAGTTTAAAGTCATAAATGGATTGTTACACCGTGTATGTACTAATGTACAAACTGGGGAAGTAGTAGAGCAGCTAATGGTATCCCAACCTTTTAGAAAACAACTATTAGGTATAGCTCATCACATTCCCATGGCTGGACATTTGGGAAGGGTCCATACACTAAGTCACCTTCTTTATAGGTTTTTCTGGCCCGGCATCCATGAGCAGGTTACAGAGTACTGTAAAAGCTGTGAAGCATGCCACAAGGTAGCCTAACTGGGGCATCAAGATAAGGTTCTTATACTACCCGTACCATTGGTAACCACACCATTTGAAAGGTTAGCAATGGACATAGTAGGACCTTTGCCCAAAAGTTCAAGGGGTAATAGATTCATTTTAGTAGTTGTAGACTATGCTGTGAAATACCGTGAGGCCATACTGTTAAGAACTGTTATAGCCCAGAGAATAATAGATGAATTAGTGACAATTTTCAGTCAGGTGGGAATACCCAGAGAAATCTTGACAGTTTCAGTTTTATTCAGCACTGCTCAAACGTTTATACCAGGCTTTGGGAATAGATGCACTGTTAACAACACCCTACCTTTCCCAGACTGATGGGCTATTGCTGTCACTCAAAGAACTGGTCCTGTAACCTACAAAATAGCAGTACCAGATGAGAAGGATGAGAAATGTATATATCATGTGAATTTATTAAAAGTCTAGGTAGAGAGACCAACCTCTTGGTCCAGTTATGAGCCAGGTTCAAAGTTCCTTTGTGGTTGTTTAGGTCACATGTGGTGAAATGTTCATTTGTTCTCCAAAAATTAGTTCCAGATGAGTTATGAAGCTGGGCTTTGACCCTGAGCCTAATAATGAATCAGACATAGCATACCAATGTTTGGAAAGTATAGGGAAGATGACAGATCTGCTGATTAACCCTGATCTTACAGAAATCCAGAAATCTGACATAGAGAAGGTGTTGTCTAACTTTAAGGGCACGTTTACAGGTACTCCTGGTACTGTAATCTACAAAAAAACCTCAGGTGGCTTAAACAACCACCATGGATATTTGACCTCAACTCCAGATATCACCTGGAATTCATTTTTTGCAAAAATAAAAATTTCCCCTCAGGTGACTTAAACAACCATTGTGGACTTTTCACAATGACTCCATACATCACCTGGAACCCATTTTTGGCAAAAATAAAAATATTACCTCAGGTGTTCTAAATGACCACCACCTACCTTTGACCTCAGGTGGCCACAATGACCACTGCCAACCTTTTACCTCAATCCCATAAATCTCCTGAAGCACAGTTTTGGCGAAAATAAATATATCACATCAGGTGGCATAAATGTCCCCTGCAGACCTTTCACCCCAGCTCAATAAATAATGTAGAACCCATTTTTGACAAAGATATAAATTTCTCCTAAGGTGTCCTAAATAACCATGGTGCACCATTAAGTCTGGATAAATAGATCTCTTGGAACCAATTTTTGGCAAAAATGAAAATATCACTCCTGTTGGCCCATAGGTCTACTACGGACATTTTTCTTCAGCTCCATAAATAAACTGGAACCCAAATTTTTAGCAAACAAAAAATAATATTGCCTGAATGATGACCTTGAACTTTTTACACCAGCTGCAAAACTCACATGAAAACGATTTTTGGCAAAAAGTACATATCAACATAGGTGGGCTTAACGACCACTGCTGACCTTTCACCCCAGCTTTATAACTCATCTGGAACTCATTTTTGGAGAACAAATGAACATTTCACCACATGTGACCTAAACAACCACAAAGGAACTTTGAACCTGGCTCCATAGATCACTTGGAACCCATTTTTGGCAAAAAAATTAAAATATCATCCCTGGTTGCCTAAAGTTCCTCTGCAGACCTTTCCCCATGGATCATAAATCACCTGGAGCTAATTTCTGGTAAAAATAAAAATATCTCCTATCCTGGCCTAAATGGTCACTGCAAGTATTTTACTATGGATCCAAGAATTAATTGGAACCCATTTTTGGCAAAAATACAATTATCACCTCAGGTGGCCTAGTGACCGCCACCTACCTTTAACCTCAGGTGGCCTAAATGACTGCTGCCAACCTTTTACCCTAATACCATGAATCACCTAAATTACATTTTTGGCAAAAATTAATATGTCACCTCAGCTGGCCTAAACTACAACCTCAGACCTTTGACTCCAGCTCCATAAATCACCTGCAACTCATTTTTGGCAGATCTGTAAATTGCACCTCAGGTGGCCTAAACACCTACTGAGGAACACTGAATCTGGCTTCATAGATCACCTGAAATTTATTTATGGCAAAAAATAAAAATATCACCTCCGGTGACATAAATGACCTTTTACCCTTGCTCCATATATAATCTGGAACACATTTTTGGTAAAAATAAAAATATTACCTCAGGTGGCCTAAATGACCACTGCATTCCATTCACCCTGGCTCAATACATCATCTGGAACCATTTTTGTCAAAAATGAAAATATCACCCCTGGTTTCCTAAAGGTCCACTGCAGACTTTTTGTCCAGGCTCCATAAATCATCTGGAACCTATTTCTGGCAAACAATGAATAATGATTTCACCCCAAGTGGCCTAAATGACCACTGAAGACCTTTTACCTCGGCTCCATAAATCACCTGGAACCAATTTTTAGTAAAAATAAAAATATCACCTCTGGTGGCCTAAATCACCACTGCAGATCTTTTACTCCAGATCCATAAACTACCTGGAACCCATTTTTGATAAAAATAAAAATGTCACATCAGGTGTCCAAAACAAACTCATCAGAACTTTCACAATGTTTCCATAGATCAAATAAACACAGTCTTGTCAAAAATAAAAATTTCTCCTCAGGTACCCTAAACATCCACTTCTTACCATTCACCCTAGGTCCACAAATTACCTGGAACCCACTATTTGAAAAACTAAACATTTCACTGCAGGTGGCTGAAATGCCTACCATGGACATTTCACCTCATCTCCAGACATCACCTGGAATCCATTTTTTGCAAAAATAAAAATGTCACCTCAAGTGGCTTAAACAACCATCATTGACATTTCACAACGACTCCATAGATCAACTGGAACCCATTTTTGGCAAAAATAAATATATCACCTCAGGTGGCCTAAATGACCACCACCATCCTTTAACCTTTCACCTTGGCTTCACAAATCACCTGGAACCAATCTTTAGTAAAAATAAAAACATTACCTTTTACTCCAGATCCATAAATTACCTGGAACCCATTTTTGGTAAAAATAAAAATGTCACATCAGGTGTCCAAAAAACTCCTCAGACCTTTCACAATGATTCCATAGATCACCTTGAACACAGTTTTTTCCAAAAATAAAAATTTCACCTCAGGTGGCCTAAATGAGAACCTCAAACCATTCACCCTAGCTCCACAGATTACCTGGAACCCATTTTGGCAAAAAATTTAAATATCACCCTTTGTGTCTTAAATGTTCACTGTGCTCCTTTTAACCCAGTGCCATAAATCAACTAGTATCTATTTTTGGTAAAGAAATGAAATCATCTCAGGTGGCCAAAATGACCACACTGGACTTTTTACTCCATAATATCACACTGAAACCATTTTGACAAAAATAAGAACTATAAACTCTGGTGGCTTAAATGACCACCATGGATATTTCACCTCAGCTCCAGATATCACCTGGAATCCATTGTTTGCAAAAATAAAAATTTCAACTCAGGTGGCTTATACAACCATTGTGGACTTTTCACAATGACTCCATAATTCACCTGGAACCCATTTTTGGCATATATAAAATTGTCACCTCAGGGGGCCTAAGTCACCACTGCCTACCTTTTACCCCAATCCCATAAATCACCTGAAATGCATTTTTAGCAAAAATAAATATATCACCTCAGGTGGCCTAAATGACAAGCTTAGACGTTTCATACCAACTCCATAAATCACCTGTAATCCATTTCAGCAAATATATAAATTTCACCTCAGGTGTCTTAAACTGCCACTGAGGAACTTTGAATCTGTCTCCATAAATCACCTGAAACCCATTTATGGCAAAAATTAAAAATATAATCTCAGATGTCATAAATTACCTTTTACCCTTGCTCCATAGATAACATGGAACCAATTTTGCCGTGGGACACAGGTTGAATTTTTCTGCCCCTGGTTATTTTTTTGTATGCTTGTGCAAACTTTTCTTAATGGGCTAATGTCAGGTTCCTGGTCTGTTGTTTGTGTTGCCACAACATCCTCCTCAAGGACAAGGGCCTGGAATCTATTTGGGGTTAAAATATTGGATACTCCACCAATGTTCCTTCTACCCCTTTTTAATGTTTGTTTTCCAGTAACTAATGACTGATCCCTTTCATTTGCCATTTCCCCATTAAGGGTTTCATTAACTATCTGGTCCCCAGTTTCAAGTTTGGTCTCTTCCTTGATATCATTCACCATTGAGTCAATATATTGCTTAAATGAGGAAATCTCGAGCTGCACCTGCAATCTTTTTTAAGGGACACAATCTCCTCCTTGAGTTGTTGTATTTCTGTACAGTGGCTGCACACATAATCTGCAGCTTCTTCCCCATCTTAAACATCCCACACTGAATACACCTCAACATGCTTGCTTTTCTTACTCACAGTTATGCAGTTTATTTTCTGATTATCAACTGACAACAGCTGACACAGCCAACATGCGCCGGAATGCGCATGTCTCTGCACATGCTGACCGTGCGCCCTGCTCACACTTGCCCTGCTCACAGTCTGGCTGAGCTATATAGCACTATATGACCCAGAAGATCTAATTGGGGTCAGAGGCAAATTAATATTTATTTTTCAAATACTCGGTTTTAATCCCTTCTCCCCGCATCAGCCACTCATGTGACCAAGGCAAAGGGTTGTTGGATTCCATTTTAAAAAACAGAGAACTAGCACCTAAATTGTAGTCCACTACTCACTCCCACAGGACTACAGTGCCCTCTTCCTGCTTCCTGCATCAGTATAGCAGTGCTCCAAATAACAGTACAGAAAATAAAATATAGGTAACTCAGAGGTTCATTTAAAATGTTTTAGTCTGCCTACATATTAAGTGCACCAACATGCCCAAGGTGTAAAGTAAGTAATACAATGGCCACTCGCAGCGTGGCCAGGCTATATAGCACTATATGATTCAGAAGATCTAATTGGGGTCAGAGGCATCGTAACACAGGCAACCAAATTTTAATTTTTAAAATACTTGGGTTTAATCCCTTCTCCCTGCATCAGCCATTAATGCATGACCAAGGCAAAGGGTTGTTGGATTCCATTTTAAAAAACAGAGAACTAGCACCTAATTGTAGTCCACTAATTGCTGCCACAGGACTACAGTGCCCTCTTCCTGCTTTCTGTATAAGTATAACAGGGCTCCAAATACAATACAGAAAATAAAATGTAGAGAATTCAGAAGTTCAGTTAAAATGTTATAGCCTGCCTACATATCATATGCACTAACATGCCCAAGATGTAAACTAAGTAATGACCTGAGGTCATATACATTTTTTTGCCAGAAACAGGTTCCAGGTAAAGTATGGAACTGGGGTAAAAGTTCCACAGTGAATTTTTAGGACATAAGGGGTGATATGTTTATTTTTTGCCAAAAATGGGTTCCAGCAAATCTGTGGAGCTAGGGTGAATGGAACGAAGTGGTCGTTTAGGCCACCTGAGGTGAAAATTTTAATTTTGCCAAAACTGGGTTCAAATTGATCAATGGAAACATTGTGAAAGGTCTGAGGTGTTTATTTTGGAAACCTGATGTGACATTTTAATTTTTACCAAAAATGGGTTCCAGGTAATTTATGTATCTGGAGTAAAAGATCTGCTGTGGTCATTTAGGCCACGAGGGTGTTATTTTCATTTTTACCAAAAATGGTTCCAGGTGCTCTATTGAGCCAGGGTGAATGGTATTCAATGGTCATTTTGGCCATCTGAGGTAATATTTTTATTTTTGTACCAAAAATGGGTTCCAAGTTATGTATGGAGCAAGGGTATAAGGTCCTTTATGCCACGGGAAGTGATTTTTTAATTGTTTGCCATCAATGGGTTTCAGGTGATCTATGGAGCCAGATTCAAAGTTCCTCAGTGGTTGTTTAGGCCACCTGAGGTGAAATTTATATATTTACTAAAAATGGGTTCCAGGTAATTTATGGAGCTGTGGTGAAAGGTCTGAGGTTGTCATTTAGGCCACGTGACTTTATATATTTATTTTTCCCAAAAATGCATTTCAGATGATTTATGGGATTGTTGTAAAAGGTAAGCAGTGGTCATTTAGGCCACCTGAGGTTAAAGGTAGGTAGTGATCATTTAGGTCACCTGAAGTGATAATTTTATTTTTGCCAAAAACAGGTGCCAGGTGATCTGTGGAGTCATTGTGAAAAGTCTGCGATGGTTGTTTAAGCCACCTGAGGTGGAATTTTTATTTTTGTAAACAATAGAATCCAGTTGATATCTGGAGCTCAGGTGAACTGTCCAGGGTGATTGTTTAAGCCATGTGAGGTGATATTCATAGTTTTTGAAAAAGTGGGTTGCAGGTGATTAATGGAGCTGGCATGAAAGGTCTACAGTTTTCATTTAGTCCACCTGAGGTGATTTTTCATTTTGCTAAAATGTGTTTCAGGTGATTTGAACCTGGGGTAAAATGTCTGTGAAGGTCATTTAGGCCACATGAGGTGATGTTTCTAGCTTTTGCCAAAAACATGCTCCAGGTAATCTATAGAGCACGAATAACATTTCTTCATGGTTCTTTAAGCCACCTCAGGTGAAATTTTTATTTTTTACAAAAATGTGTTTTTGGTGAGTTAAATAGCTGGAGTGAAAGATCAACGGTGGTTGTTTAGGCCACCTGAGGTACTTTTTTAATTTTTTTGCCAAAAATGGTTTCTAGGTGATTGATGGAGCTCGTATAAAATGTCCAACATAGAAACATAGAAACATAGACTTTGACGGCAGATAAGGACTGCTAGGCCCATCTAGTCTGCCCATTTACCTACCTACAGGATAGGCCACAGATCCTAGTTAACCAACAGCCAAGGTGGTCATTAAGGCCCCAGAGGTGATATTTTTTTGTTGTTGCCAAAAATGGGTTTTAGATACTTTGTCGAGGTGAGGTGAAAGATCCACAGTAGAGCTTTTCACCACCAGGCATGTTATTATTCTTTTTGCCAAAATGGGTTCCAGGTGATCTATGGAGCCATGGTGAATGTGATGCAGTGGTCATTTAGGCCACCTGAGGTGACATTTTTATTTTTACCAAAATTGAGTTCAAGGTGATATATGGAAACATTGTGAAAGTTTGGAGATGTTTGTTTTGAACACCTGATGTGGCATGTTTATTTTTACCAAAAATAGGTTCCAGGTAATTTAGAGATCTGGAGTAGAAGATCTGCAGTGGTCATTTAGGGCACCAGAGAGAATGTTTTAATTTTTACTAAAAATTGGTATTAGGTGATTTATGGAGCCGAGGTGAATGGACTGCAGTAGTCATTTAGGCCACCTTGGGTGACATTTTTATTCCTTTTTTGGCCAGTAATTTGTTCCAGGTAATTTATGGCACCTGGATAAAAGTCTCCAGTACTACAGGAGTGATATTTTCATTTTTGCCAAAAATGGTTCCAGGTGATCTATGGAGCAAAGGAGAATGGTATACAGTGGTCATTTAGGCCACCTGAGGAATTGTTTTATTTTTGACAAAAATGGGTTCCAGGTGATCTATGGAATAATTGTGAAAAGTCTGCAATGGTTGTTTAAGCCACCTGAAGTGACATCTTTATTTTTGAAAACAATGGATTCCAAGTGATATCTGAAACTGAGGTGAAATGTCCACAGTGGTCGTTTAAGCCATGTGAGGTGATATTTTTAGTTTTTTTAAAAAGTGGGCTGTGGGTGATTAATGGAGCTGGTGTGAAAGCTCTGTGGTTGCTGTTTGGCCACCTGAGGTAATATTCATATTTTTCAAAAAACTGGGAGCCAGAGAATTAATGCATCCAGAGTAAAAGTTCTGCAGGGGTCATTTAGGCCACCTGAGGTGATTTCTCTTTTTGCTAAAATTTGTTCCAGGTGATATGAATCTGGGGTAAAAGGTCTGTGGAGGTCATTTAGACCACATGAGGTGATATTTTTAGTTTTGTGTAAAAACATGCTCCAACTGATCTATGGAGCCTGGTTGAAGTTTCTTCATTGTTGTTTAACCCACCTAAGTAGATTTTTTTTATTTGTTTCAAAAATGGGTTTTTGGTGAGTTAAAAAGCTGGAGTGAAAGATCAACTGTGGTTGTTTATTCCACCTGAGGTGATTTTTTTATTTTTGCCAAAAATGGTTTCTTGGTGATTGATGTAGCTGGTGTAAAATGTCCACAGTGGTCATTGAGGTCACCTGGGGTGAAATTTTAATTTTTGCACAAAATGGGTTCCAGGTGACTTATGGAGCATGGGTGAAGGATCTGTGGTTTACGTTTATGCTACCTGATGTCATATCAGGGTTTTATTTAACTCTAAAAATTGATTAGCGCTTTTCTCAAAAAAGTTCTAAAACATTGTGAAAATGCATAGCACTTGCCTTATTGTGTTTAACAAACATAACACTTCTAGAAAACCTATATAAATGCTTTCTGTACAGTTAGTATTGTCCCAAGAAAAAAGTGCTAATCAATTATTTAAAACCCTGCATATATTTATTTTTGGCAAAAATGGGTTTCAGGTGATTTATGGGGTAACAGGTAGGCAGTGGTCAATTAGCCACCTGAGGTAATATTTTATTTTTATCACAAATGGGTTCCAGGTGATCTATGGAGTCATTATGAAAGGTTGCAGTGGTTGTTTAAGCCAGCTGAGGTTAAAGTTTTATTTTTGCATAAAATTGGTTCCAGTTGATAGCTATAGTTTGGGAGAAAGGTCCATGGCAGCTGTTTAAGACACCTGAGGTGATATTTTCAGTTTTTGAAAAAGTTGGTTGTAAGTGACTAATGGAGCTAGTTTAAAAGGGCTGAGGTTGTCATTTAGGCCACCTGAGGTTATATTTGTATTTTTGCCTAAAATGGGTTCCAGGTAATTTATGGATCCAAAGTAAAAGATCTGCTGGGGCCATTTAGGCCAGGAGATGTAATATTTTAATTTTTACCAGAAAGTGGTTCCAGGTGATTTATGGAGTCAGGGTGAAAGTTCTGCAGGGATGATGCATTCATTTTTGCCAAAATGGCTTCCAGGACATTTATGGAGCTGGGGTGAGAGGTCTGCAGTGGACGTTTATGCTACCTGCTGTGATATATTTATTTCTGCCAAAAATGCATTTCAGGTGATTTATGTGATTGGGGTAAAATGTAGGCAGTGGTCATTTAGGGCACCTGAGGTGATATTTTTATTTTTGTCAAAAATGGGTTCCAGGTGATCTATAGAGTCATTGTGAAAAATCTGCAGTGGTGTTTTATGCTAATTGAGGTTAAAGGTTGGCATTAGTCATTTAGGTCACATCAGGTGATATTTTTATTGTTGCTAAAAATTGGTTCTAGGTGATCTATGGAGCATGGGTGAAGGATCTGTGGTTTACATTTATGCTACTTGATGTCATATATTTATTTTTGGCAAAAATGGGTTTCAGGTGATTTATGGGGTAAAAGGTAGGCAGTGGTCATTTAGCCACCTGAGGTAATATTTTAATTTTTACCACAAATGGGTTCCAGGTGGTCTATGGAGTCATCGTAAAAGGTTGCAGTGGTTGTTTAAGCCAGCTGAGGTTAAATTTTTATTTTTACATAAAATTGGTTCCAGTTGATAGCTATTGTTTGGGTGAAAGGTCCATGGCAGCCATTTAAGACACCTGAGGTGATATTTTCAGTTTTTGAAAAAGTTGGTTGTAAGTGACTAATGGAGCTGGTGTAAAAGGGCTGAGGTTGTCATTTAGGCCACCTGAGGTTATATTTGTATTTTTGCCAAAAACATGTTCCAGGTAATTTATGGATCCAGAGTAAAAGATCTACAGGGGTCATTTAGGCCAGGAGAAGTCATATTTTTATTTTTACCAGAAATTGGTTCCAGGTGATTCAGGGTGAAAGGTCTGCAGGGATGATGCATTCATTTTTGCCAAAAATGACTTCCAGGACATTTATGGAGCTGGGGAGAGAGGTCTGCAGTGAACTTTTAGGCTACCTGCTGTGATATATTTATTTCTGCCAAAAAAGCATTTCAGGTGATTTATATGATTGGGGTAAAATGTAGGCAGTGGTCATTTAGGCCACCTGAGGTGATATTTTTATTTTTGTCAAAAATGGGTTCCGGGTGATCTATAGAGTCATTGTGAAAATTCTGCAGTGGTGTTTTATGCTTCTTGAGGTTCAAGGTTGGCATTAGTCATTTAGGCCACATCAGGTGATATTTTTATTTTTGCCAAAAAATTGGTTCCAAGTGATTTATGGAGGCAATGTAAAACATCTGCACTGGCCATTTATCCATGGTGATAATTTTGGCCACCTGAGGTGATATTTCTATTTTTGCCACAAATGGGATCCGGGTGATTTAAGAAGTAGGGCTAAAAATCAGGTAGTTGTCATGTAGATCACCTGTAACCTCTTTTTTGGCAATAATAAAAACATCACCTCAGGTAAACTAAATGACCACCACAGATCTTTTATTCTTGCTGTACAAATTACAAGGAAACCGTTATTGGCAAAATTAAAAATATCTGCTCAGGTTGCCTAAATCAGCACCTCGGACCTTTTACCCTGGCTCCATAAATCATCTAGAACCCATTTTGGTAACAATAAAAATATCACCTGAGGTGGCGTTAATGACCACTTCCTATGTTTAACATCAGCTGGCCTAAATTTCTACTGCCTACCTTTTACCTCACCTGCATAAATCACCTGGACCTCAAAGGCCAACAGTGGACATTTAGGCCAGCAGAGTTCATATTTTCATTTTTCTCAAAACTGTGTTACAGGTGATATATGGAGCCTGGGTAAAAGGACTGCAAAGGTCATTTAGACCAACTGATGTGGTATTTGTATTTTTGCCAAAAATTGGTTCCGGGTGATTTATGGATGTAGGATAAAAGTTCATGTAGGCCACCTGAAGTAATATTAAAAAAATCAGGGTTCCAGGTGATCTGTGGAGTCATTATAAAAGGTCAGTGGTAATTGTTTAGGCCACATTAGGGGAAAGTTTTCTTTTCACCAAAAAATGGGTCCCAGATGATTTATGCAGCTGGGGTGAAATGTCCACGGTGGTGGTTTAGGCCACCTCAGGAGTTATTTTTATTTTTTCCAAAAATAGCTTCCAGATGATTTATGGAGCCAGGTGAAAGGTACGGAGTGGTCATTTAGGCCACCTGAGGAAATATTTTTATTGTTGCCCGAAATTGTTTCCAGGAGTTTGATGGAGCCCTGTAAAAAAGGCCATGGTGGTCATTTATGACACCTGAAGTGATATTTTAATTTTTGTCAAAAATGGATAAAGGATATTTATGGAGGAAATTACCACGTCCTATCTTTTATCCAAACCCCATGAATCACCTGAAACCCACTTTTGACAAAAATACATATATCACATCAGGTAGCATCAATGTAAAAACAGATCTTTCACCCCTGCTCCATAAATCACCTGGCACTCATTTTTTGCAATTTATGGATCCAGGGTAGATTGTAGGAGGTGATCATTTAGGTCACCAGAGGTGATATTTTGTTTGGCCAAAAATGGGTTTCAGTTGATTAATGGTGATAATGTGAACACTCTGTGGTGGCCATTTAGGCCACCTGATGTGATATTTTTAACTTAGTC
Source organism: Neoceratodus forsteri (assembly GCA_016271365.2). Lineage (NCBI taxonomy): Eukaryota > Metazoa > Chordata > Ceratodontiformes > Ceratodontidae > Neoceratodus > Neoceratodus forsteri. The sequence goes on from CM028130.1 coordinate 1,586,757,377, forward strand.
AGATATATGTTCATGGTAGTTCATGGAGCCAGGGTAAAAGGTCAACTGTGGACATTTAGGCCTCCTGGGTAATACTTTTATTTTTGTAGAAGAATGGGTGCCATGTAGTTTATGGAGCCAGAATGAATGTTCTGCGGTGCACCTGCAAAAATAAATATATTACCTCTGGTGGCCTAAAGGACCACCATGGGCCTTTTACCCTGGACTATAAATCACCTGGAACCCATTTTTTGCAAAAATAAAAATATCAATTCAAGAGGCCTATAGGACCACAGTGGATGTGTTACCCTGTCTTTATAAATCTCCTGGATCCATTTTTGACAAAAAAAAATATCACTTCATGTGTCATAAATAACTACCATGGCCCTTTTTCCAGGGCTCCATCAAACTTCTGGAAACATTTTCTGGCAACAATAAAAATATTTCCTCAGGTGGTCTAATGGACCACTGTGTACCTTTCACCCTGGGTACATAAATCATCTAGAACCCATTTTTGGAAAAATTAAAAATAACTCCTCAGGTATCCTAAACAACCATCGCTGACCTTTTATAATGACTCCACAGATCACCTGGAACCCTGTTTTTCTCAAAAATATATCTATCACCTCAGGTGGTCTACATGACCACCGCCTTCCTTTTATCCTACATTCATAAATCACCTTAAACCAATTTTTGGTAAAAATACAAATATCACCTCAGTTGGCCTAAATGATCACTACAGTCCTTTTACCCAAGTTCCATAAATTACCTGTAACCCATTTTTGACAAAAATAAAAATGTGAACTCAGCTGGCCTAAATGTCCACTGTTGGCCTTTGGGGTCCTGGTGATTTATGGAGGTGGGGTAAAAGGTAGGCAGTAGTAATTTAGGCCACCTGATATTAAACATAGAAGGTGGTCATTTAAGTCACCTTAGGTGATAGTTTGATTGTTACCAATATGAGATTTACATGATTTATGGAGCCAGGGTAAAAGGTCCGAGGTGCTGATTTAAGCAACCTGAGCTGATTTTTTTTTTTTTGCCAAGAATGGATTCCATGTAATTTATAGATCCAGAATAAAAGATCTGTGGTAGTCATTTAGTCCACCTGAGATCACCAAAAATGGGTTACAGCTGATCTAAATGACAACTACCTGCCTTTTACCCCAACTTAATAAATCATCTGGAACCCATTTTTGGCAAAAAGAAAAACATTGCATCAGATGGCAAAAATGACCACTGTGGACATTTTACCCAGGCTCCATTTATCACCTGGATCTCATTTTTTGGCAAAAATAGAAATATTACCTCAGGTGGCCAAAATGACCACCATGGATCTTCAGCCTCAGATAGAATAAATGACCAGTGCAGACCTTTTACATTCTCTCTATAGATCACCTGGAACCATTTATGGCAAAAAGAAAATGTCACCTCAGGTGGCCTAAATGATCATTTTGGACTTTTACAGCGGGTTCATAAATCACCTGAAAACTGCTTTTGGCCAAAATAAAACTATCACCTCAGGTGGCCTAAACTACTGCAGCTGACTTTTTACCACACCTCTGTAACTCATCTGGAAGCAATTTTTGGGAAAAATAAAAATTTCACCTCAGGTGGCCTAAATGACAACCACAGACCTTTCAAAAAGGCTCCATAGATTACCTAGAACCAATTTTATGCAAAAATAAAAATATCACATCAGAGGGCATAAATGATCACCGCGGATATTTAACCTTGTTCTATAAATCACCTGGAACCCATTTGTGACTAAAATAAATATATCATCTCAGGTGGTGTAAATGACCTCCACGGATCATTTGCCCTAGGTTCATAAATCACCTATAATCAATTTTTGACAACAATAAAAATATCATCTCAGGTGCCATAAATGACCACTATTAGCCTTTCACCCCATTTCATAAATCACCCGAAATCCATTTTTGGCAAGAACTAAAATATGGGGCTTGATTGTCAAAGCCCCAGGAATGACGTAAGGGACTTGCACCAAACAATAGTGGTGCAAGGTAGCCTAGTGTCAAACATTGCACCAGATATGATTTTCAAAGCAGCACTGCATCAAAGGCAGTCCTCCCTGCATCAAAGCTGGCTGCATCAGCCTTGTGCTATTCAAAGGGCAGTGCCATGACACAAATTGTCCTGCACCACAGAAATGGTGCAAGACCGCACCTGTGGGAATTTCAAAGCTGCACCATATAAAGAGACCCAAAGCAGGTGGTCAGATCTGACTATGCCAATATTAAGGGTCGGTATTCTCTTACAGGACTAGTTTAAAACATTTAGGGGCTAAGTTTTGACCATTTCATCTCTAATTTTTTTTACTTAGCTTGCATCAGTCTCGGCCTTGGCGTCATTTGTTTGACTCAGCTTGCACCATTTTTACTTGGTTTGTGCCATTTTTACTCAGTTTGCACCATTTTTGTACTTGGTTTGTGTCATTTTCATTCATTTTTCTGACTTAACATGTACCATTATTGACTCAACTTGCACCATTTATTTTGGTGCAGTTTACGTCATTCCCATCCCTTACACTACTGAGTTGATCTAGTGGACCCCTTGCATCAGTTTGGAGGACTTTGTCACACAGATCTCTTTTCTTGAAAAATATAGCACACAGTATTTTGCGCACTAAGATCTGATTCAAGCTGGTTGTTTGATGTAGCATGTGAGGGGCTAAGGACCCTTTGAAAATCCAGCCCTTAATCTCAGGTAGCCTAAACGAGCATCACTGACTATCACACCAGCTCCATTAATCACCTGCAACATATCTTTGGCAAAAACAAAAGATATTTCCTCAGGTGACCTGAATGACCACTTTAGACCTTTTACACAGGCTCCATTAATCACCTGAAACCCATTTTCTTTGCAAAAATAAAAATTTCACCTCAGGTACCATTCACCTATATATATATATATATATATATATATATATATATATATATATATATATATATATATATATATATATATATATATTAATATAGTCATGCCACTATAGTTAGGGTTCAGCAGTCACTTCTATATTAAACTCAAAATTTTGCACATTAATAACTTTGGACCCATTCAATGTATTTGCCTGAAATTTGGTATGCGTGTTGGGGCATGGTAGTTCTCTTGATTTACCAAATTGCCTTTCAGTCGGACTTATGGGTTTTTCATATGAAAACACTGAAAAATGCTAAATTATCCATTTTTGGAGGCAGCTTTTGGAACTTTGGATGTGGCCCTGCATGGCCATTGTGTGGCCATTGTCTGGCCTGCTGCTCAGAGAGATGGTCTGCTTGAAAGAGCATTGGTGGCCAGACATGCCACTTTTTGTTTGGTGAAAACATATTAAGGCATACAAAGGTTATGCCACTTTTAACTTCCCATTATAAGTCAAATGAAAATTTATATGTTTGTTTTGTGAACAAAGACTGGGGTTCTGGCCATCTCATCCCACCTGGCTATCAAAGAATTTGCAGTTTCATGGTACAAGAATCTTTGTCCCTGCAAATTTTAAAAATTATTTGATTGCCAGGGCCACCATCTTTTTTTAAATTTTCTGATTCGAAAAACACAAATATCTCAGCTGAGGGGTCACTTCTAAAGTAAAACATGGAGGGGTTTTACTCACGGGACTCCGATCTTTTGAGCTGTGCCTTTGGTTTGATCCAAATCAGTCTAAAAAAAGAGTTCTGAGCTTTTAAAATTTTAATTCGTGGCTTGCTAATGATCTTTCATCGTGAGCCTGCAAATTGTTTGATCGTGAGATTCCTTGATCGCTATCGTGCATCGCGAATGAGGGACAATGTGGCCAGATTCAAAAATAGAGTTTCTCAGCCCAGGAGTGTCCTAGAAAGTTAAATGAGGGTGTGTTTTGCTCAAGGGGCTTCGTTCTGCCCCATCTGAATACAAAAAATAATATTTTCAATATGCCTGGTAGTCTAGTGGCACCCCCATCATGATTAACTAGATAACTATCTATAATTCCCTGGTAGTCTAGTGACTTCCCAATGTATATTTCATACATATTGCTTTTTTATATCTCTGCTTGTCTCGTGGCCCACCCGATCTGTATTAAATTATTATAGTTGTTCATATCCCTGTTAGTCTAGTGGCCCCACCCATTAAGTGGGTTGCAGGTGATTAATGGAGCTGGTGTAAAAGCTCTGAGGTTGCCATTAAGGCCACCTGATGTGTTTTTGGTTTTTGCTAAAAAATTTTCCAGGTGATATGAACCTGGAGTAAAACATCTGTGGATGTCATTTAGGCCACATGAGGTGATATTTTTAGTTTTTGCCAAAAGCATGCTCCAGATGATCTGTGGAGCCTGGTTAAAGGTTTCTTTGTGGTTCTTTAAGTCACCTGAGGTGACATTTTTATTGTTTGCCATCAATGGGTTTCAGGGGATCTATGGAGCCAGATTCAAAGTTCCTCAGTGGTTGTTTAGGCCACCTGAGATCAAATTTTTATATTTGCCAAAAACAGGTTCCAGGTGATTTATGGAGCTGGAGTGAAAGGTCTGAGGTTGTTGCTTAGGCCACCTGAGTTATATATTTATTTCTGCCAAAAATGCATTTCAGGTGATATATGGGATTGGGGTAAAAGGTAAGCAGTGATTATTTAGAACACCTGAGCTTGAAGGTATCTGGTGGACATTTAGGCCACCTGAGATGATAATTTTATTTTTGCCAAAAATGGGTGACACGTGATCTATGGAGTCATTGAGAAAAGTCCACAATGGTTGTTTAAGCCACCCAAGGTGGAATTTTTATTTTTGTAAACAATGGATTCCAGGTGATATCTGGAGCTGAGGTGAAATGTCCATGGTGGTCGTTTAAGCCATGTGAGGTGATATTTATAGTTTTTGAAAAAGTGGGTTGCAGGTGATTAATGGAGCTGGTGTGAAAGCTCTGTGGTTATCATTTAGGAAACCTGAGATGATTTTTCTTTTTGCTAAAATGGCAAAAATGAAAATATCATCCCAGGTCTCCTAGATGACCACAGCAGAGCTTTTACTCAAGATCCATAAATTACCTGGAACCCATTTTTGTAAAAATAACAATGTCACTTCAGGTGTCCAAAACAAACTCCTCAGACCTTTCACAATGTTTCCATAGATCACCTTGAACACAGTTTTGGCAAAAACAAAAGTTTCACCTCAGGTGGCTTAAGCGACCAACTCCCTAGCCCCACAGATTACCTGGAACCCATTTTTGGCAAACAATTGAAATATCTCCCTTTGTGTCTTAAAAATTCACTGTGGACCTTTTACCCCAGTGCCATAAATCAACTGAAACCTATTTCTGGTGAAGAAATGATATCACTTCAGGTGGCCTAAATGACCACACTGGACTTTTTATTCCATAACATCACCTTGAAACCATTTTTGGCAAAAATAACCTCAAGTGGCTCAAATGACCACCATGGACATTTCACCTCAGCTCCAGATATCTCCTGGAATCCATTGTTCACAAAAATAAAATGTTCAACTCAGGTGGCTTATATAACTATTGTGGACTTTTCACAATGACTCCGTATTTCACCTGGAACCCAAATTTTGGCAAAAATAAAAATATCACCTCAGGTGGCCTAAATGACCACCACCTACCCTTACCCTCAGGTGACCTAAATGCCCACTGCCTACCTCTTACCCCAATCCCATAAATCATCTGAAATGCATTTTTGGCAAAAATCAATGTATCACATCAGGTAGTGTAAAAGTCCACAGCAGACCTCTCACCCCAGCACCATAAATGTCCTGGAACCCATTTTTGGCAAAAATGGATATATCATCATTGCAGACCTTTCACCCTGACTCCATAGATCACCTGGAATCAATTTCTGGTAAAAAATAAAAATATTACTTCTCCTGGCCTAAATGGCCACTGCAGATCTTTTACTCTGGATCCATAAATTACCTGGAACAAATTTTTGGCAAAAATATGACTATCACCTCATCTGGCCTAAATGACAACCTCAGACCTTTTACACCAGCTCCATTAGTCGCTTACAACCCACTTTTTCAAAAACTGAAAATATCACCTTAGGTGTCTTAAACGATCTTTCACCCAAACTATAGATATCAACTATAACAGATTTTATGCACAAATAACAATATCACCTCAGCTGAATTAATCAACCACTGCAAACTTTCACAATGACTCCATAGATCACCTGGAACCTATATATGGAAAACATAAAAATATTACCTCATAAATAACATGAAACCCGTTTTTGCCAAAAATAAATATATGACATCAGGTAGCATCAATGTAAACCACAGATCATTCACCCATGTTCCATAAGTCACCTGGAACCCATTTTGTGCAAAAAATTAAATTTCACCCCAGGTGACCTCAATGACCACTTTGGACATTTTCACCAGCTCCATCAATCACCTAGAAACCATTTTTGTCAAAAATAAGAAAAATCACCTCAGGTGGAATAAATGACCACCGCTGATCTTTCACTCCAGTTATTTAGCTCACCAACAACCCATTTTTGAAACAAATAAACAAAATTCTACTCAGGAGGCTTAAAGAATGAAGAAGAAACTTTCAACCAGGCTCTATCGATCAGCTGGAGCAAGTTTTTGGCAAAAAATAAAAATATCACTTCATGTGGCCTAAATGACCTCCACAGACCTTTTACCCCAGATTCATATTACCTAGAACAAATTTTAGCAAAAAGAGAAATCACCTCAGCTAGCCTAAATGACCACTGCAGATTACTCTGGATACATTAATTACCTGGATCCCAGTTTTTTGAAAAATACAAATATCACTTCAGGTGGCCAAACAGCAACCCCAGGCCTTTCAGACCAGCTCATTTAATCACCTGCAGCCCACTTTTTAAAAAACAAAAAATATCACCTCATGTGTCTGCTGTGGAAATTTCACCTCAGCTCCAGATATCACAAGGAATCCACTGTTTTCAAAAATAAAAATTTCACTTCAGGTGGCTTTAACAACCATCACAGACTTTTCACAATTACTCCATAGATCACCTGGAACCCATTTTTGCCAAAAATTAAATGATCTCTTCAGGTGGCCAAAATGACCACTGCTTACCTTTTACCCCAATTTCATAAATCACCTGAAATGCATTTTTGGCAAAAATAAATATATCACCTCAGGTGGCCTAAACAACAATCGCAGACCTTTCACCCAAGATTCATAAATCCCCTACAACCCATTTTCAGCAAATATGTAAATTTCACCTGAGGTGGCCTAAACAACCACTGAGGAACTTTGAATCTGGCTCCATAAATCACCAGAAACCAATTTATGGCAATAAATAAAAATAACACCTCAGGTGGCATAAAGGATCTTTTTCCCTTGCTCCATACATAACCTGGAACTCATTTTTGGTAAAAATGAAACTATTACCTCAGGTGGCATAAATGAACACTGCATACCATTTTCCCTTGCTCCATAGATCATCTGGAACCATTTTTGCCAAAAATGAAAATATCATTCCTGGTGGGCTAAAGGTCCACTGCAGACCTTTTATCCAGGTGCCATAAATTACCTGGAACAAATTACTGACCTAAAAATAAATAAAAATGTCACCCCAGGTGGGCTAAATGTCTACTGCAGACCATGCACCTCGGCTCCATAAATCAACTGGAACCATTTTTTAGTAAAAGTAAAAACATTACCTCTGGTGGCCTAAATGACCACTGCAGATCTTTTACTCCTGATCCATAAATTATCTGGAACCCATTTTTTAAAAAATAACAATTTCACATCAGGCAGCCAAAACAAACTCCTCAGACCTTTCACAATGTTTCATAGATCTTCTTGAACTCAACTTTGGCAAAAAAAAAAAAAAGAATTTCACCTCAGGTGGCCTAAATGACCATCTCGTACCATTCACCCAAGTGCCACAGATTACCTGGAACCCATTTTTGGAAAAACATTTAAATATCATCCCTTGTGTTTTAAAAGTTCTCTGTGGACCTTTTACCCCAGCACCATAATTCAACTGGAACCTATATTTGGTAAAGAAATTATATCCCCTCAGGTGGCCTAAATGACCCCACTGGACTTATTACTCCATAATATCACCTTGAAACCATTGTTGGCAAAAATAAGAACTATAACCTCAGGTGGCTTAAATGACCACCATGGACATTTCACCTCAGCTCCAGATATAACCTGGAATCCATTGTTTGCAAAAAATAAAAATTTAAACTCAGGTGGCTTAAACAACCATTGTGGACTTTTCACAATGACTCCATAGATCACCTGAAACCCATTTCAGCAAATATATAAATATCACCTTGGGTGTCTTAAACAACCACTGAGGAACTTTGAATATGGCTCCATATATCACATGAAACCCATATATGGCAACAAAAATATCACCTCAGATGGCATAAATGACCTTTTACCCCTGTTCCATTCATAACATGGAACCATTTTTAGTAAAAATAAAAATAGCATCTCTGGTGGCCTAAATGACCACTGCAGATCTTTTACTCCAGATCATTAATTACCTGGAACCTATTTTAGGTAAGAATAAAAATTTCACTTCAGATGTCCAAAACAAACACCTCTGACCTTTCACTATGTTTCCATAGATGACCTTGAACCCAATTTTTGCAAAATTAAAAATTCCACCTCAGGTGGCCTAAACAACCACTGCATCACATTCACCATGGCTCTATAGATCACCTGGAACCCATTTTTGGCAAAAAGGAAAATATCATGCCTGGTGGTATTAAGCTCTACTGTGGATCTTTTACCTCACCTTGATAAATATCCTAAAACCCATTTTTGGCAACAACAAAAAAAATGTCACCTCTGGTGGTCTCAATTACCATTTCAGAATTTTTATATGAGCTCCATCAGTCACCTAGAAACCATTTTTGGCAAAAATTAAAAAAGCACTTCAGGTGGCCTAAACAACCACCATTGATCTTTTACTCCAGCTATTTAACTCACCAAAAACACATTTTGGAAAAAATTAAAAATTCACCTGAGGTGAACCATGAATAACTTTTATCCAGGCTCCATAGATCACCTTGCACATGTTTTTGGTGAAAACTAAAAATATCACTTCATGTAGCCTAAATGACATCCACAGACATTTTACCCCAGGTTCATAAAACCTGAAACAAATTTTAGCAAAAAGAAAAATCACCTGAAGTGGCATAAACAAACTCCTAAGACCTTTTACAATGTTTCTGTAGATCACCTTGAACACAGTTGTGGCAAAAATAAGAACTATAACCTCAGGTAGCTTAAACAACCACCATGGACATTTCACTTCAGCTGCAGATATCACCTGGACTTCATTGATTGCAAAAATGAAAATTTCAACTCAGGTGGCTTAAACAACCATTGTGGACTTTTCACAATGACTCCATAATCACCTTAAATTATAACCATTTTTAGCCATAAATGGGTTTGAGGTGATCTATGGAGCCAGAGTCAATGTTCCTCAGTAGTTGATTAGGCCACCAGAGCTGCAATTTACATATTTGAAGGAAAATGGGTCACAGGTGATTTATGGAGCTGTGGTGAAAGGTCTGAAGTTGTAGTTTAGACCAGCTGAGGTGATACATTTATTTTTGCCAAAAATGCAATGTAGGTGATTCATAGGATTAGAGTAAAAGGTTGGCAGTGGTCATTTAGGCCTCTTGAGGTTAAAGGTAGGTGATGGTCATTAGGCCACCTGGGGTAATAATTGTATTTTTTTGACAACAATGGGTTCCAGCTGATCTATGGAGCCAGGTTCAAAGTTCCTCAGTGGTTGTTTAGGTCACCTGTGGTGAAATGTTCATTTGTTCTCCAAAAATGAGTTCCAGGTGAGTTATGAAGCTGGGGTGAAAGGTCAGCAGTGGTCGTTAAGGCCACCTAAGTTGGTATTTTTTTTTTGCCAAAAATGGTTTTCATGTTAGTTTTGTAGCCAGTGTAAAAAGTTCAAGGTAGTCATTTAGGCAATATTATTTTTTGTTTGCCAAAAATGTGGGTTCCAGTTTATTTATGGAGCTGGGGGAAAAAGGTCCGTAGTAGACCTATGGGCCAACAGGAGTGATATTTTTATTTCTACCAAATATGGGTTCCAAGAGATCTATGGATCCAGGCTTAATGGTACACGGTGGTCATTTAGAACACCTTAGGTGAAATTTATATCTTTGTCAAAAATGGGTTCTAGATTATTTATTGAGCTGGGGTGACAGGTCTACAGTGAACATTTATGCTTCCTGATGTGATGTATTTATTTTTGCCAAAACTGAGTTTCAGGAGATTTATGGGATTGAGGTAAAAGGTAGGCAGTGGTCATTTAGGCCAAGTGAGGTTAAAAGTAGTTGGTGGTCATTTAGACCACCTGAGGTCATATTTTTATTTTTGCCAAAAATGGGTTCCAGGTGATCTATGGAGCCATTGTGAAAAGTCCACAATGGTTGTTTAAGTCACATGAGGGGACATTTTAATTTTTGCAAAAACTGAATTCCAGGTGATATCTGGAGTTGAGGTCAAATATACATGGTGGTTGTTTAAGCCACCTGAGGTGATATTTCTTATTTTTGCCAAAAATGGTTTCAGTGTGAAATTATGGAGCCAGTGTAAAATGCCCAGTGTGGTCATTTAGGCTGCCTGAGGTGATATTAAGTTTTTTGCCAAAAATTGGTTCCAGGTGATGTATGGTGCTGGGATAAAAGCTCCACAGTGAACTTGTAGGACACAAGGGGTGATATTTTTATTTTTGCCAAAAATGGTTCCAGATGAACTATTGAGCCAGGGTGAATGGTATGCAGTGGTCATTTAGGCCATCTGAGGTAATATTTTTATTTTTTTTTACCAAAAATGTGTTCCAAACTATGTATGGAGCCAGGGTAAAAGGTCCATTTTGCCACGGGATGTAATATTTCTATTGTTTGCCATCAATGGATTTCAGGCTATCTATGAAGCCAGATTCAAAGTTCCTCAGTGGTTGTTTGGGCCATCTGAGGTGAAATTTATATATTTGCTGAAAAATGGTTCCAGGTGATTTTTGGAGCTGGGGTGAAAGATCTGAGGTTGTTGTTTAGGCCACCTGAGGTTATATATTTATGTTTGCAAAAAAAGCATCTCAAGTGATTTATGGGATTGGGGTAAAAAGTAGGCAGAGGTCATTTAAGCCACCTGAGGTGATAATTTATTGTTTGCCAAAAATGGGTGCCAGGTGATCTATGGAGTCATGGTGAAAAGTCTGCAATGGTTGTTTATGTCACCTGAGGTGGAATTTTTATTTTTGTAAATAATGGATTTCAAGTGATATCTGGAACTGAGGTGAAATATCCACGGTGCTCATTTAAGCCATGTGAGGTGATATTTATAGTTTTTGAAAAAGTGGGTTGCAGGTGATTAATGGAGCTGGTGTGAAAGCTCTTCGGTTATTGTTTAGGCCACCTGAGATGAATTTTCTTTTGGCTAAAATTTGTTCCAGGTGATATGAATCTGGGGTAAAGTGTCTGTGGAGGTCATTTAGGCCACAAGAGGTGATGTTTTTAGTTTTTGCCAAAAACATGCTTCAGGTGATCTATGGGGCCTGGATGAAAGTTTCTTTGTGGTTCTTTAAGGCACTTCAGGTGAAATTTTTATTGTTTTCAAAAATGGGTTTTTGGTGAGTTAAATAGCTGGAGTGAAAGATCAATGGTTGTTTAGGCCACCTGAGGTGCTTTTTTAATTTTTGCCAAAAATGATTTCTAGGTGATTGATGGAGCTGGTATAAAAAGTCCAAAGTGGTCACTGAGGCCACCAGAGGTGATATTTTTTTGTTGTTGCCAGAAATGGGTTTTAGATGATTTATCGAGGTGAGGTAAAAGAGCCACAGTAGATCTTTAGACCACCAGGCATGCTATGGAGCCATGGTGAATGTGATGCAGTGGTCCTTTAGGCCACCTGAGGTTAAAGGTAGGTGGTGGTCATTAGGCCACCTGAGGTGATTATTGTATTTTTGCCAAAAATGGGTTCCAGGCAATACATGGATCCAGAGTAAAAGATCTGCAGTGGTCAGGAGAGGTGATATTTTTACTTTTACTAGGCATTGGCTCCAGGTGATTTATGAAGCCAGGGTGAAAGGTCTGCAGAGGGTCTTCGGGCAAAAAGGAACAATATTTTTATTTTTTGACAAAAATGGGTTCCAGCTAATCTGTGGAGGTTGTTTAGGCCACCTCAGGTGAAATTTTTATTTTTGCAAAAATTGGGATCAAGGTGATCTTTGGAAAGATTGTAAAAGATCTGAGGTGTTTGTTTTGGACACCTGATGAAACATTTTTATTTCATCAAAAATGAGTTCTAGGTAATTTATGGATCTGGAGTAAAAGATCTGCTTTGGTCATTTAGGCCACCATTGGTTGTATTTTTATTTTTACTAAAAATTGGTTCCATGTGATTTATGGGTCTGCAGTGGACCTTTAGGCCACCATGGGTGATATTTTCATTTTTGCCAACAGTGGTTCCAGGTGATCTATGAGCCAGGGTGAATGGTATGCAGTGGCCATTTAGGCCACCTGAAGTAATATTTTTATTGTTTTACCAAAAATGGGTTCCAAGTTATGTATGGAGCAAGAGTAAAAGGTTCTTTATGCCACCTGAGGTGATATTTTTATTTTTTGCCAACAGTGGGTTTCAGGTAATCTATAGAGCCAGATTCAAAGTTCTTCAGTGGTTGTTTAGGCCACCTGAGGTGAAATTTCTATATTTGCTGAAAATGGGTTCCAGGTGATTTATGGAGCTGGAGTGATAGGTCTGAGGTTGTCGTTTTGGCCACCTGAGGTTATATATTTATTTTTGCCAAAAATGCATTTCATGTGATTCATGGGATTAGATTAAAAAGTAGGCAGAGGTCATTTAGGCTACCTGAGGTTAAAGGTAGGTAGTGGTAATTTAGGCCACCTAAGGTGATCATTTTATTTTTGCCAAAAATGGTTCCAAGGTAATATTATGGAGTGAAAAGTCCAGTGTGGTCATTTAGGCCACCTCAGGTGATATCATTTTTTTTTACCAAAAATAGTTTCCAGTTGATTTATGGCACTGGGGAAAAGGTACACAGTGAACTTTTAAGACACAAGTGGTGATATTTTTATTTTTTGCCCAAAAATGGGTTCCAGCTAATCTGTGGAGCTAGGGAGTTGGTTGCTTAGGCCACCTGAGGTGAAACATTTATTTTTGCCAAAACTGGGTTCAAGGTGATCTATGGAAACATTGTGAAAGGTCTGAGATGTTTAATTTGGACACCTGATCTGACATTTTTATTTTATCAAAAATGGGTTCCAGGTAATTTATGGATCTGAAGTAAAAGATCTGATGCGGTCATTTAGGCCAGCAGTGGCAATATTTTTACTTTTACTAAAAATTGGTTCCAGGTGATTTATGGAGCCAAGGTGAAAGGTCTGCAATGCTCATTTAGGACACGTGGTGATATTTGTATTCATCGTTTGCCAGAAATAGGTTCCAGATGATTTATGGAGCCTGGATGAAAGGTCTACAGTTGACCTTTAGGCCACTGGGGTGATATTTTCATTTTTGCCAAAAATGGTTCCAAGTGATCTATTTAGCCAGGGCAAATAGTATGCAGTGATCATTTTGATCCACCTGAGGTAATATTTTCATTTTTACCAAAATTGGGTTCCAGGTAATGTATGAAGCAAGGGTAAAAGGTAATTTATGCCACATGAGGTGATATTTTAATTTTTTGCCATAAATGGATTTCATGTGATCTATTGAGCCAGATTCAATGTTCCTCAGTAGTTGTTTAGGCCACCTGAGGTGCAGTTTATATATTTGTCAGAAATGGATTCCAGGTGATTTATAGAGCTGGGGAGAAAGGTCTGAGGTTGTAGTTTAGGGCAGCTGAGGTGATACATTTATTTTTGCCAAAATGGCAGTTCAGGTGATTAATGGGATTGGGATAAAAATTTATCAGTGGTCATTTAGGCCACCTAAGGTTAAAGGTAGGTGGTGGTCATTAGGCCACTTGAGGTGATGACTGTATTTTGGCCAAAAAAGGGTTCCAGGTAATACATGGATCCAGAGTAAAAGATCTTCAGTGGTCATTTAGGCCAGGAGAGGAGATATTAAAATTTTTTACCAGAAGTTGGCTCCAGGTGATTTTTTAAGCCAGGGTGAAAGGTCTGCAGAGGACCTTCAGGCAACCAGGAATGATATTTTTATTTTTTGCCAAAAATGGGTGCCAGCTAATCTGTGGAGTTGGGTGAATGGCACGAGGTGGTTGTTTAGGCCACATGAGGTGAAATTTTTATTTTTGCCAAAATTGGGCTCAGGGTGATCTTTGGAAACATTGTGAGAGATCTGAGGTGTTTGTTTTGGACACCTGATGTTACATTTTCATTTTTATCAAAAATGGGTTCCAGGTAATTTATGGATCTGGAGTAAAAGATCTGCTGTGGTCATTTAGGCCACCAGAGGTGGTATTTTTATTTTTACTAAAAATTGGTTCCATGTGATTTATGGGTCTGCAGGTTACCATGGGTGATATTTTCATTTTTGCCAACAGTAGATCCAGGTGATCTATGAGCCAGGCTGAATGGTATGCAGTGATCCTTTAGGCCACCTGAAGTAATATTTTTATTTTTTTACTAAAAATTGGTTCCAAGTTATGTATGGAGCAAGAGTAAAAGGTTCTTTATGCCCCCTGAGGTGATATTTTAATTTTTTGCCATCAATGGGTTTTGGGTAATCTATGGAGCCAGATTCAAAGTTATTCAGTGGTTGTTTAGGCCACCTGAGGTGAAATTTATATATCTTCCAAAAATGGGTTCCTGGTGATATATGGCGCTAGAGTGAATGGTCTGAGGTTATCATTTTGGTCACCTGAGGTTATATATTTATTTTTGACAAAAATGCATTTCATGTGATTCATGGGACTGGATTAAAAAGTAGGCAGTGGTCATTTAGGCCACCTGAGGTTAAAGGTAGTTGGTGGTCATTTAAGCCACCTGAGGTGATAATTTTATTTTTGCCAAAAATGGGTGCCAGATGATCTGTGGAGCAATTCTGAAAATTCTGCGATGGTTGTTTAAGCCACCTGAGGTGCAGTTTTTAGTTTTGTAAACAATGGATTCTAGGTGATATCTGGAGCTGAGGTGAAATGTCCATGGTGGTCATTTAAGCCTTTTGAGTTGATATTTAAAGTTTTGGAAAAAGTGGGTTGCAGGTGATTAATGGAGCTGGTGTGAAAGCTCAGAGGTTGTTGTTTAGGCCACCTGAGGTGATTTTTCTTTTTGCTAAAATTTGCTCCAGGTGATATGAACCTGTGAAATATGTCCGCGGAGGTCATTTAGGCCACATGAGGTGATATTTTTACTTTTTGCCAAAAACATGCTGCAAGTGATCTATGAAACCTGGTTGAAAGTTTCTTCATGGTTCTTTAAGAAACCTAAGGTGAAATTTTTATTTTTTTCAAAAATGAGTTTTTGGTGAGTTAAATAGCTGGAGAGAAAGTTCAACACTTGTCTACGTAACTGTTTGCTCTGCTCACCTGGGTGGCGGCCATATCTTTCAAACATTTGTCCCCCAACTGTGGAACATTGCCTCTCAAAATTTGGAACAACTGAGCAAAATGTGGAACACTTAATCAAAACTTTAGCTCTGAAGTTCAGAACACTGTTACAATGTTTGTATTTATGTTCAGAATGTCTGTTTTTAATTGAATGATATATTGTTTGCATTGTTTACTATAAAGTTTTACTTTAAAATGTTAACACTAAATGTGGGACAAGTCCTCACAATGTGGAACAGGGAGCTTTTATGAAGTAAAATGAGGACCTTTCCTCATAATGTGGTACAGCTGAGCGGTATGGTGGTGGCCATCACACATCACACACACCGCACCACATCACATCTTCACACTAGTGACTTCTACAGCAGCTATATACAACACAGATCACACTGTATTGAATCTGCACTACCATTAACTGTTACATTTAGGCAACCAGGGACTGTTAATATCATATTATCTGTCTGTGTGATGTTTACTCACCATCCACCCTGGGTTAGTGTCTCAATGATGCTGCTCATGTGCTTAATGGCCCGGCTGGCCATGCACGAATCCTGCCTCTCAAGTTTTACCAAAATAAGTTTCAGGTAATTTATGGATGTGAAGTAGGTAGTTTAGGCCACCTGAGGAGTTATTTTTATTTTTTCCAAAAATGGAGTCCAGATGATTTATGGACCTAGGATGAAAGATATGCAGTGGTCCTTTAGGCCACCTGAGGAAATATTTTTATTGTTGCCAGAAATCATTTCCAGGAGTTTGATGGATCCCTGCAAAAAGGGCCATGGCGATCATTTATAACACCTGAAGTGATATTTTTATTTTTGTCAAAAATGGATCCAGGAGATTTATAAAGACAGGGTAAAACATCCACTGTGGTCCTTTAGGCCTCTTGAATTGATATTTTCATTTTTGCCAAAAATGGGTTCCAGGTGATTTATAGAGCCAGGGCAAAAGTTCCACGGTGGTCCTTTAGGCCACCAGAGGTAAAATATTTATTTTTGCAGGTGCACCACAGAACATTCATTCTGACTCCATAAATTACATGGCACCCATTTTTCTAGAAAAAATAAAAGTGTTACCCAGGTGGACTAAATGTCCACAGTTGACCTTTTACCCTGGCTCCATGAACCAGCATGAACAGAGTTTTGGCAAAAATAAAAATATCACATCAGGTGGCCTAAATGGCCACCACAGATTGTTCTCAGTATCTCCATTAATCAACTGAAACCCATTTTTGTCCAAAAAATATATCATCTCTGGTGACCTAAATGATCACCTTCTACAAACTACCCTGGCTTCATAAATTGCAAAAAATGGGTTACAGGTGATTTATGGAGCAGGGCTGAAGGATCTGTTTTTTACGTTGATGCTACCTGAGGTGATATTTTTATTTTTGCCAGAAATGGGTTCCAGGTGATCTATGGAGTCATTGTGAAAGGTCCACAGTGGTTGTTTAAGCCACCTAAGGTGAAATTGTTATTTTTGTAAAAAATCAGTTCCAGTTGCTATCTGGAGTTGGAGTTAAAGGTCCATGGCTGCCTTTTAAGACACCTGAGGTGCTATTTTTAGTTTTTCAAAAAGTGTGTTGTAAGTGACTAATGGAGCTGGTGTAAATGGTCTGAGGTTGTCGTTTAGGCCACCGGAGGTGATATTTGTAGTTTTGCCAAAAATATGTTCCCGGTTATTTATGGATCCATAGTAAAAGATCTGCAGTGGTCATTTAGGCCAGAAGAGGTGATGTTTTTATTTTTAAGAGAAATTGGTTCCAGGTGATTTATGGAGCCAGGGTGAAAGGTCTGCAGTGGACCCTTAGGCAAACTAGGGATGATATTTTCATTTTTGACAAAAATGAGTTACAGGTGATCTATGCAGACAGGCTGAATGGTACGTGGTGGTCATTTAGGCCACTTGAGGTGATAATTTTTGTATCATAACGGGTTCCAGGTAATTTATGTACATGGGGTAAAATGTATGTGGACATCATTTAGGTCACCGCTGGTGATATTTTTAGTTTTTGACAAAACTAGGTTACAGGTGATTAATGATGCTGGGGTGAAACACCATCAGTGCTCATTTGGGCTCCTTATGTTATTTTTTTGTTTTTGTCAAAAATGTGATCCAGGTGCTTAATGAGACCTTTGTAAAAGGTCTGTGGTGGTCATATAGGCCACCTGAGGTGATATTTTAATGTTTACCAAGAAGTGGTTCCAGGTGAGTTATGGAGCCAGGGTAAAGGGATTGCAGTGGTCATTTATGCCACCTGAGGTGAAATGTTTATTTTTCTCCAAAATGAGTTCCAGGTGAGTTATAGAGCTGGAGTGAAAGGTCAGCAGTGGTAGTTAAGGCCACGTGAATTGATATTTTAATTTTGCCAAAATGATTTTCATGTGATTTTTGGAGCCAGTGTAAAAGTTGAAAGTAGTAATTAAGGCAATGTTTATTTTTTGCTACAAAATGAGTTCCAGGTTATTCATGGAGCTGTGGAAAATGGTCCATAGTAAACCTATCAGCCAACAGGAGTGATATTTTAATTTTGCAAAAATGGGTTCCCAGGTGATATATGGAACCAGACTAAATGGTACATGTTGTAATTTGGGACATTTAGGTGAAATTTTTATATTTGCCAAAATGGGTTCCAGATTATTTATGGAGCTGGGTGAAAGGTCTGCAGTGGACATTTATGCTACCTATGTGATGTATATTTGTTTGTCAAAAATGGGTTTCAGGTGATTTATGGGATTGAGGTAAAGGGTAGGCGGTGGTCAGTTAGGCCACCTGAAGGCCTAAAGGTAGGTGGCATCTATTTAGACCACCTTAGGTAATATTTGTATTTTTGCCAAAAAGTGTTCCAGGTGATCTATGGGTCATTGTGAAAAGTCAATGATAGTTGTTTAGCATGTCACCTGAGGTAAAATTTTTATTTTGCAAACAACTTAGTCAGGTGACAGCTGGAGCTGAGGTGAAAAGTCCATGGTGGTTGTTTAGGCCACCTGAGGTGATATTTCCATATTTTTGTCAACAAATGGTATCAAGGTGATTTATCATGCAGGAGTAAAAAAGTCCAGTGTGGTCATTTAGGTCACCTGAGGTGTATAATTTTTTTGCTGAAAATAGGTTCCAGGTGAGTTATGTTGGTGGTGGTGTAAAAGGTCCACTTCTAAACTTTTATAAACAAAGAGGTGATTTTTTTATTTGTTGCCAAAATGGGTTACAGGTAATCTGCGGAGATAGGATGGTCGTTAGGGCCACTGCAGTGAGGTGAAATTTCTATTTTGCCAAAACTGCAAAGGTGATCTTATGGAAACATTGTGAAAGGTCTGAGATGTTTCTTTTTGGACACCTAATTGACATTTTATTTTACCAAAAATGGTTCCAGGTAATTTATGGAGCCAGAGTTAAAGATCTGCTTGTGCTCATTTAGGCCACCAGTGATGATATTTTTATTTTTACTAAAAATTGGTTCCAGGTGATTTATGGAGCTGAGGTGAGAGGTCTTTGGTGGTCATTTAGGCCAGTTGGGGTGATATTTGTATTCATTGTTTGCAATAAATAGGTTCCAGATAATTTATGAAGCCTGGGTAAAAGGTCTGCAGTAGACCTTTAGGCCACCAGGGGTGATATTTTCAATTTTGCTAAAAATGGTTTGAGGTGATCTATTCAGCCAGGGTGAATGGTATGCAGTGGTCATTTAGGCCAGCTGAGGTAATATTTTCAGTTTTACCAAAATTGGGTTCCAGATTATGTATGGAGCAAGGGTAAAAGGTCATTTATGCCACCTGAGGGATTTTTTTGTTTCTCATAAATTGTTTCAGGTGATCTATCAAGCCAGATTCAATGTTCCCCTGTAGTTGTTCAGGTCACCAGAGGTGCAATTTATATATTTGCTGAAACTGGGTTCCAGGTGATTTATGGAGCTGGGGTGAAAGGTCTGAGGTTGTAGTTTAGGCCAGCTGAGGTGATATCTTTATTTTTGCCAAAAAGGCAGTCCAGATGATTCATGGGATTGGGATAAAAGGTTGGCAGTGGTCATTTAGGCCACCTGAGGTTAAAGGTAGGTGGTGGTCATTAGGCCAACTGAGGTGATAATTGTATTTTTGCCAAAAATGAGTTCCAGGTAATACATGGATCCAGAGTAAAAGATCTTCAGTGGACATTTAGGCCAGGAGAGGTGACATTTTTATTTTTACCAGAAATTGGCTCCAGGTGATTTTTGAGCAAAGGTGAAAGTTCTGGTAGAGGGCTTTAGGCAACCAGGAATGACATTTTATTTTTTGAAACATGGGTTCCACTAATCTGTGGAGCTAGGTGAATGGTACAAGGTGGCCATTTAGGCCACCTGAGGTGGAAATTTTATTTGCCAAAATTGGTTTTAAGGTGATCTTTGGAAACATTGTGAAAGCCATTTGACACAGTCCCACACAAAATATTAATATATTAGTTAGCCATCCTAGGAGTGGTCCCAATTTGACAGCCTGGGTAAAGAAGTGGCTAGCTAATAGGACACAGAGGGTAATAGTAAATGGAGTCCACTCTGAATAAAAAGGGTGCTACTAGGAAGTGCCAGCAGGGTTCAGTATTAGGACTGGTCCTCTTCAATGTCTTTATAAGAGACATTGCAGATTGACTGGAAGGAAAAGTATGTCTCTTTGCAGATGACACAAAGATCTGCAACAGAGTTGATGCACAAGGTGGGGTGGAAAGGATGAGAAGGGACTTGACAAGGTTAGAGGAATGGTCAAATGTATGGCAGCTTAGATTGAATGCTAATAAGTACAAGGTAATGCACCTGAGAAACAAAATCCTGGAAAAAGAAGTACACAATAGGGGTGAGATACTAACAACAAAAAATGGAAAAGGACCTGAGGGTAGTCAGTATTAGATGACTTAAAGGTGGGCAAGCAATGTGATATGGCAGTAATGAGGGCTGGGGACACTGGGATGCATAGGGAGAGGCATCATCAGTAGAAAAACAGGAAGTTGTTATCCTTTCTCACAGACAGCTAGGAGACCCCATCTGAAGTGCTGCATGGAGTTCTAGAGACCCAATCTCTGCAATGACATAGACAGGATGGAAGCAGACCAGAGGAGGGCAACTAAAATGGTGTAGGTCTGCACCAGAAGACATAGGAAGAGAGATTAAAATAGCTTAATATGTATCAGCTTGAGGAAAGGGGACATGGTAGGAAACTTTCGAAGTACCTCTAGGAATCAACAAAGTCAAGAGGGTGCATCTTTCAAAAAAGAAGTGTCAAAGAACAAAGGGGCACAATTTGGAAGATAGACTGGGTGGCTTAGAGGCAAGGTAAAAGAAGTATTTTTTTCCCAGAGAGGGCTGTGGATGCATGAAACGGCATTCTGGAGGAGGTTATAGAGTCAAAAAACAGTAGTTGGAATTGCATGCATGGAACAGTCATAAGGCAATTCTAAGGGGTCAGGGTAGATGAAAAAAGGCTGTTGGTTAGCTAAGATCTGCAGCTTATCCATTAGGTATGGAAATGGGCAGACTGGGTGGGCCAAGCAGTCCTTATCTGCAGTCAAATTCTTTGTTTTCATGTTTCTATGAAAGGTCTGAGGTGTTTATTTTGGACACCTGATGTGACATTTTTATTTTTTCAAAAATGGGTTCCAGGTGATTTATGGATCTCCAGATAAAAGATCTGCTTGGCTATTTAGGTCACCAGTGATGATATTTTTATTTTACTAAAAAATTGGTTCCAGGTGATTTATGAAGCCAGGATTAAGGTCTGCAGTGGACCTTTAGGCCACCATGGGTGATATTTTCATTTTTTGCCAACAATGGTTGCAGGTGATCTATGAGCCAGGGTGAATGGTATGCAATGGTCATTTAGGCCACCTGAAGTAATATATTTTTTTACCAAAATAGTTTCGAAGTTATATATGGAGCAAGAGAAAAAGTGTTTTATGCCACCTGGGGTGATATTTTATTTTTGCCATTAATGAGTTTCATGTAGATCTATGGAGCCAGATTCAAAGTTCTTCAGTGGTTGTTTAGACTCACCTGAGGTGAAATTTATATATTTGCCTAAATGGGTGCCAGTGAAGCTGGCATGAAGGCTCTGAGGGCTATCGTTTTGTCCACCTGAGGTTATATATCTATTTTTGACAAAAATGCCTTATATGTGATTTGCTGGAATTTGTGGTGTGTAGGCAGTGCCATTTAGGAACATGAGGTTAAAGGGTAGGTGGTGGTCATTTAGGCCACCTGTGGTGATAATTTTATTTTGCCAAAATGGGTGCCAGGTGATCTATGGAGTCTTTCTGAAAAGTCTACTATGGTTGTTTAGCCACCTGAGGTGGAATTTTAGTTTTGTAAACAACAGATTCCAGGTGATGTCTGAGCTGAGATTAAATGTCCACTGTGGTCATTTAAGTCTATTTGGAGTGGATATTTATAGTTTTTGAAAAGTGGGGTTGCAGGTATTAATGGAGCTGGTGTGAAAGCCTGAGGTTGTTGGTTTATGACACCTGAGGTGATTTTCATTAAGCAAGGAGATATTAAAATTTTTACCAGAAGTTGGCTCCAGGTGATTTTTTTCAGGGGTGAAAGGTCTGCAGAGGACCTTCAGGCAACCAGGAATGATATTTTTATTTTTGCCAAAATGGGTGCCAGCTAATCTGTGAGTTGGGTGAATGGGCACGAGGTGGTTGTTTAGGCCATATGAGGTGAAATTTTATTTTGCCAAAATTGGGCCTCAGGGTGATCTTTGAAACATTGTGAGAGATCTGAGGTGTTTGTTTTGACACCTGATGTTACATTTTCATTTTTATCAAAAATGGGTTCCAGGTAATTTATGGATCTGGAGTAAAAGATCTGCTGTGGTCATTTAGGCCACCAGAGGTAGTATTTTTATTTTTACTAAAAATTGGTTCCATGTGATTGTGGGTCTGCAGGTTACCATGGTGATATTTTCATTTTGCCAACAGTAGATCCAGGTGATCTATGAGCCAGGCTGAATGGTATGCAGTGATCCTTTAGGCCACCTGAAGTAATATTTTTATTTTTACTAAAAATTGGTTCCAAGTTATGTATGGAGCAAGAGTAAAAGGTTCTTTATGCCCCTGAGGTGATATTTTATTTTTGCCATCAATGGTTTTGGTAATCTATGGAGCCAGATTCAAAGTTATTCAGTGGTTGTTTAGGGCTACCTGAGGTGAAATTTATATATCTTCCAAAATGGGTTCCTGGTGATATATGGCGCTAGAGTGAATGGTCTGAGGTTATCATTTGGTCACCTGAGGGTTATATTTATTTTTGACAAAAATGCATTTCATGTGATTCATGGACTGGATTAAAAGTAGGCAGTGGTCATTTAGGCCACCTGAGGTTAAAGGTAGTTGGTGGTCATTTAAGCCACCTGAGGTGATAATTTTATTTTGCCAAAAATGGGTGCCAGATGATCTGTGGAGCAATTCTGAAAATTCTCAGTGGTTGTTTAAGCCACCTGAGGTGCAGTTTTTAGTTTTGTAAACAATGGATTCTAGGTGATATCTGAGCTGAGGTGAAATGTCCATGGTGGTCATTTAAGCCTTTTGAGTTGATATTTAAAGTTTTGGAAAAAGTGGGTTGCAGGTGATTAATGGAGCTGGTGTGAAAGCTCAGAGGTTGTTGTTTAGGCCACCTGAGGTGATTTTTCTTTTTGCTAAAATTTGCTCCAGGTGATATGAACCTGTGAAATATGTCCGCGGAGGTCATTTAGGCCACATGAGGTGATATTTTTACTTTTTGCCAAAAACATGCTGCAAGTGATCTATGAAACCTGGTTGAAAGTTTCTTCATGGTTCTTTAAGAAACCTAAGGTGAAATTTTTATTTTTTTCAAAAATGAGTTTTGGTGAGTTAAATAGTTGGAGAGAAAGTTCAACACTTGTCTACGTAACTGTTTGCTCTGCTCACCTGGGTGGCGCCATATCTTTCAAACATTTGTCCCCAACTGTGGAACATTGCCTCTCAAAATTTGGACAACTAGGCAAAATGTGGAACATTTAATCAAAACTTTAGCTTGAAGTTCAGAACACTGTTACAATGTTTGTATTTATGTTCAGAATGTCTGTTTTTAATTGAATGATATATTGTTTGCATTGTTTACTATAAAGTTTTACTTTTAAATGTTAACACTAAATGTGGGACGATCCTCACAATGTGGAACAGGGAGCTTTATGAAGTAAAATGAGGACCTTCTCATAATGTGGTACAGCTGAGCGGTATGGTGGTGGCCATCACACATCACACACACCGCACCACATCAATCTTCACACTAGTGATTTCTACAGCAGCTATATACAACACAGATCACACTGTATTGAATCTGCACTACCATTAACTGTTACATTTAGGCAACTAGGGACTGTTAATATCATATTATCTGTCTGTGTGATGTTTACTCACCATCCACCCTTGGGTTAGTGTCTCAATGATGCTGCTCATGTGCTTAATGGTCTGGCTGGCTATGCACGAATCCTGCCTCTCAAGTTTTACCAAAATAAGTTTCAGGTAATTTATGGATGTGAAGTAGTAGTTTAGGCCACCTGAGGAGTTATTTTTATTTTTCCAAAATGGAGTCCAGATGATTTATGGACCTAGGATGAAAGATATGCAGTGGTCCTTTAGGCCACCTGAGGAAATATTTTATTGTTGCCAGAAATCATTTCCAGGAGTTTGATGGATCCCTGCAAAAGGGCCATGTGATATTTATAACACCTAAGTGATATTTTATTTTGTCAAAATGGATCCAGGAGATTTATAAAGACAGGGTAAAACATCCACTGTGGTCCTTTAGGCCTCTTGAATTGATATTTTCATTTTGGCCAAAAATGGGTTCCAGGTGATTTATAGAGCCAGGGCAAAAGTTCCACGGTGGTCCTTTAGGCCACCAGAGGTAAAATATTTATTTTTGCAGGTGCACCACAGAACATTCATTCTGACTCCATAAATTACATGGCACCCATTTTTCTAGAAAAAATAAAAGTGTTACCCAGGTGGACTAAATGTCCACAGTTGACCTTTTACCCTGGCTCCATGAACCAGCATGAACAGAGTTTTGGCAAAAATAAAAATATCACATCAGGTGGCCTAAATGGCCACCACAGATTGTTCTCAGTATCTCCATTAATCAACTGAAACCCATTTTTGTCCAAAAAATATATCATCTCTGGTGACCTAAATGATCACCTTCTACAAACTACCCTGGCTTCATAAATTGCAAAAAATGGGTTACAGGTGATTTATGGAGCAGGGCTGAAGGATCTGTTTTTTACGTTGATGCTACCTGAGGTGATATTTTTATTTTTGCCAGAAATGGGTTCCAGGTGATCTATGGAGTCATTGTGAAAGGTCCACAGTGGTTGTTTAAGCCACCTAAGGTGAAATTGTTATTTTTGTAAAAAATCAGTTCCAGTTGCTATCTGAGTTGGAGTTAAAGGTCCATGGTTGCCTTTAAGACACCTGAGGTGCTATTTTTTAGTTTTTCAAAAGTGTGTTGTAAGTGACTAATGGAGCTGGTGTAAAATGGTCTGAGGTTGTCGTTTAGGCCACCGGAGGTGATATTTGTAGTTTTGCCAAAAATATGTTCCCGGTTATTTATGGATCCATAGTAAAAGATCTGCAGTGGTCATTTAGGCCAGAAGAGGTGATGTTTTTATTTTTAAGAGAAATTGGTTCCAGGTGATTTATGGAGCCAGGGTGAAAGGTCTGCAGTGGACCCTTAGGCAACCAGGGATGATATTTTCATTTTTGACAAAAATGAGTTACAGGTGATCTATGCAGACAGGCTGAATGGTACGTGGTGGTCATTTAGGCCACTTGAGGTGATAATTTTTGTATCATAACGGGTTCCAGGTAATTTATGTACATGGGGTAAAATGTATGTGGACATCATTTAGGTCACCGCTGGTGATATTTTTAGTTTTTGACAAAACTAGGTTACAGGTGATTAATGATGCTGGGGTGAAACACCATCAGTGCTCATTTGGGCTCCTTATGTTATTTTTTGTTTTGTCAAAATGTGATCCAGGTGCTTAATGAGACCTTTGTAAAGGTCTGTGGTGGTCATATAGGCCACCTGAGGTGATATTTTAATGTTTACCAAGAAGTGGTTCCAGGTGAGTTATGGAGCCAGGGTAAAGGGATTGCAGTGGTCATTTATGCCACCTGAGGTGAAATGTTTATTTTTTCCAAAAATGAGTTCCAGGTGAGTTATAGAGCTGGAGTGAAAGGTCAGCAGTGGTAGTTAAGGCCACGTAAATTGATATTTTTAATTTTTGCCAAAAATGATTTTCATGTGATTTTTGGAGCCAGTGTAAAAAGTTGAAAGTAGTAATTAAGGCAATGTTTATTTTTTTGCTACAAAATGAGTTCCAGGTTATTCATGGAGCTGTGGAAAATGGTCCATAGTAAACCTATCAGCCAAAAGGAGTGATATTTTAATTTTGCCAAAAATGGGTTCCAGGTGATATATGGAACCAGACTAAATGGTACACGGTTGTAATTTGGGACACCTTAGGTGAAATTTTTATATTTGCCAAAAATGGGTTCCAGATTATTTATGGAGCTGGGTGAAAGGTCTGCAGTGGACATTTATGCTACCTGATGTGATGTATATTTGTTTGTCAAAAATGGGTTTCAGGTGATTTATGGGATTGAGGTAAAGGGTAGGCAGTGGTCAGTTAGGCCACCTGAGGCTAAAGGTAGGTGGCCATCATTTAGACCACCTTAGGTAATATTTGTATTTTTGCCAAAAATGTGTTCCAGGTGATCTATGGAGTCATTGTGAAAAGTCAATGATAGTTGTTTATGTCACCTGAGGTAAAATTTTTATTTTTGCAAACAACTTAGTCCAGGTGACAGCTGGAGCTGAGGTGAAAAGTCCATGGTGGTTGTTTAGGCCACCTGAGGTGATATTTCATATTTTTGTCAACAAATGGTATCAAGGTGATTTATCATGCAGGAGTAAAAAGTCCAGTGTGGTCATTTAGGTCACCTGAGGTGATATAATTTTTTTTGCTGAAAATAGGTTCCAGGTGAGTTATGTTGGTGGTGGTGTAAAAGGTCCACTTTAAACTTTTATAAACAAAGAGGTGATTTTTTTTTATTTGTTGCCAAAAATGGGTTACAGGTAATCTATGGAGATAGGATGGTCGTTTAGGCCACCTGAGGTGAAATTTCTATTTTTGCCAAAACTGGCAAAGGTGATCTATGGAAACATTGTGAAAGGTCTGAGATGTTTCTTTTGGACACCTAATCTGACATTTTTATTTTACCAAAAATGGGTTCCAGGTAATTTATGGAGCCAGAGTTAAAGATCTGCTGTGCTCATTTAGGCCACCAGTGATGATATTTTTATTTTTACTAAAAATTGGTTCCAGGTGATTTATGGAGCTGAGGTGAGAGGTCTTTGGTGGTCATTTAGGCCAGTTGGGGTGATATTTGTATTCATTGTTTGCAATAAATAGGTTCCAGATAATTTATGAAGCCTGGGTAAAAGGTCTGCAGTAGACCTTTAGGCCACCAGGGGTGATATTTTCAATTTTGCTAAAAATGGTTTGAGGTGATCTATTCAGCCAGGGTGAATGGTATGCAGTGGTCATTTAGGCCAGCTGAGGTAATATTTTCAGTTTTACCAAAATTGGGTTCCAGATTATGTATGGAGCAAGGGTAAAAGGTCATTTATGCCACCTGAGGTGATTTTTGT
The DNA here is from genome assembly GCA_016271365.2 of Neoceratodus forsteri. Classification (NCBI taxonomy): domain Eukaryota; kingdom Metazoa; phylum Chordata; order Ceratodontiformes; family Ceratodontidae; genus Neoceratodus; species Neoceratodus forsteri. Next base: position 1,586,784,579 of record CM028130.1, read on the forward strand.
TTTGCCATAAATTGGTTTCAGGTGATCTATCAAGCCAGATTCAATGTTCCCCTGTAGTTGTTCAGGTCACCAGAGGTGCAATTTATATATTTGCTGAAACTGGGTTCCAGGTGATTTATGGAGCTGGGGTGAAAGGTCTGAGGTTGTAGTTTAGGCCAGCTGAGGTGATATCTTAATTTTTGCCAAAAAGGCAGTCCAGATGATTCATGGGATTGGGATAAAAGGTTGGCAGTGGTCATTTAGGCCACCTGAGGTTAAAGGTAGGTGGTGGTCATTAGGCCAACTGAGGTGATAATTGTATTTTTGCCAAAAATGAGTTCCAGGTAATACATGGATCCAGAGTAAAAGATCTTCAGTGGACATTTAGGCCAGGAGAGGTGACATTTTTATTTTTACCAGAAATTGGCTCCAGGTGATTTTTGGAGCAAAGGTGAAAGTTCTGCAGAGGGCCTTTAGGCAACCAGGAATGACATTTTTATTTTTTGTGAAACATGGGTTCCAGCTAATCTGTGGAGCTAGGGTGAATGGTACAAGGTGGCCATTTAGGCCACCTGAGGTGAAATTTTTATTTTTGCCAAAATTGGTTTTAAGGTGATCTTTGGAAACATTGTGAAAGCCATTTGACACAGTCCCACACAAAATATTAATATATTAGTTAGCCATCCTAGGAGTGGGTCCCAATTTGACAGCCTGGGTAAAGAATTGGCTGGCGAATAGGACACAGAGGGTAATAGTAAATGGAGTCCACTCTGAATAAAAGGGTGCTACTAGTGGGGTACAGCAGGGTTCAGTATTAGGACTGGTCCTCTTCAATGTCTTTATAAGAGACATTGCAGATTGACTGGAAGGAAAAGTATGTCTCTTTGCAGATGACACAAAGATCTGCAACAGAGTTGATGCACAAGGTGGGGTGGAAAGGATGAGAAGGGACTTGACAAGGTTAGAGGAATGGTCAAATGTATGGCAGCTTAGATTGAATGCTAATAAGTACAAGGTAATGCACCTGAGAAACAAAAATCCTGGAAAAGAGTACACAATGGGGGTGAGATACTAACAACAACAAAAATGGAAAAGGACCTGAGGGGTAGTCATATCAGATGACTTAAAGGTGGGCAAGCAATGTGATAAGGCAGTAAGGAGGGCTAGGGGGATACCGGGATGCATAGGGAGAGGCATCATCAGTAGAAAACAGGAAGTTGTTATCCCTTTCTACAGACAGCTGGTGAGACCCCATCTGAAGTGCTGCATGGAGTTCTGGAGACCCAATCTCTGCAATGACATAGACAGGATGGAAGCAGACCAGAGGAGGGCAACTAAAATGGTGTAGGGTCTGCACCAGAAGACATAGGAAGAGAGATTAAAATAGCTTAATATGTATAGCTCCGGGGAAAGGGGGGACATGATGGAAACTTTCAAGTACCTCAAGGGAATCAACAAAGTCCAAGAGGGTAGCATCTTTCAAAAAAAGAGGTGTGCAAGAACAAAGGGGCACAATTTGAAGATAGACTGGGTGGCTCAGAGGTAAGGTAAAGAAGTATTTTTTCACAGAGAGGGTTGTGGATGCATGAAACGGCATTCTGGAGGAGGTTATAGAGTCAAAAACAGTAGTTGAATTCAAGCATGCATGGAACAGTCATAAGGCAATTCTAAGGGGTCAGGGTAGATGAAAAAAGGCTGTTGGTTAGCTAAGATCTGCAGCTTATCCATTAGGTATGGAAATGGGCAGACTGGGTGGGCCAAGCAGTCCTTATCTGCAGTCAAATTCTTTGTTTTCATGTTTCTATGAAAGGTCTGAGGTGTTTATTTTGGACACCTGATGTGACATTTTTATTTTTTCAAAAATGGGTTCCAGGTGATTTATGGATCTCCAGATAAAAGATCTGCTTGGCTATTTAGGTCACCAGTGATGATATTTTTATTTTTACTAAAAATTGGTTCCAGGTGATTTATGAAGCCAGGATTAAAGGTCTGCAGTGGACCTTTAGGCCACCATGGGTGATATTTTCATTTTTGCCAACAATGGTTGCAGGTGATCTATGAGCCAGGGTGAATGGTATGCAATGGTCATTTAGGCCACCTGAAGTAATATATTTTTTTTTTACCAAAAATAGTTTCCAAGTTATATATGGAGCAAGAGAAAAAAGTGTTTTATGCCACCTGGGGTGATATTTTTATTTTTTGCCATTAATGAGTTTCAGGTGATCTATGGAGCCAGATTCAAAGTTCTTCAGTGGTTGTTTAGACCACCTGAGGTGAAATTTATATATTTGCCTAAAATGGGTGCCAGGTGAAGCTGGCATGAAAGGTCTGAGGCTATCGTTTTGTCCACCTGAGGTTATATATCTATTTTTGACAAAAATGCCTTATATGTGATTTATGGAATTTGTGGTAAAAGTAGGCAGTGTCATTTAGGGAACATGAGGTTAAAGGTAGGTGGTGGTCATTTAGGCCACCTGTGGTGATAATTTTATTTTTGCCAAAAATGGGTGCCAGGTGATCTATGGAGTCTTTCTGAAAAGTCTACGATGGTTGTTTAAGCCACCTGAGGTGGAATTTTTAGTTTTGTAAACAACAGATTCCAGGTGATGTCTGGAGCTGAGATTAAATGTCCACTGTGGTCATTTAAGCCATTTGAGTAGATATTTATAGTTTTTGAAAAAGTGGGTTGCAGGTGATTAATGGAGCTGGTGTGAAAGCTCTGAGGTTGTTGTTTATGACACCTGAGGTGATTTTTCTATTGCTAAAATTTGTTCTGGGTGATATGAACCTGGGGTAATACATCTGTGGAGGTCATTTAGGCCATATGAGGTGATATTTTAACTTTTTGCCAAAAACATGCTCCAGGTGATCTATGGAGCCTTTTTGAAAGTTTATTCGCTGTTCCTTAAGAAACCTCAGGTGAAATTTTTATTTTCTTCAGAAATGGGTTTTTGGTGAGTTAAATAGCTGGAGTGAAAGATCAACACTTGTCTACGTAACTGTTTGCTCTGCGCACATGAGTGGTGGCCATACCGCTCTAGCTTTTGTCCCACAAGTGTGGAACATTGCCTCTTAAAATGTGGAACTACTGAGCAAAATGTGGAACACTTAATTAAAACTTTATCTCAGCAGCTCAGAACACTGTTACAATGTTTGCATTTATGTTCAAAATGTCTGTTATTAATTGAATGATACATTGTTTGCATTGTTTACTATAGAATTTTACTATAAAATGTTAACACTAAATGTGGGACAAGTCCTCACAATGTGGAAGAGGGAGCTTTTGTGAATTAAAATGAGGACCATTCCTCATAATATGGAACAGTTGCGGGGTATGGTGGTGACTAATACAGATCACACACACAGCACCACATCACATCTTCACACTAGTGACTTCTACAGCACCTGTGTACTAAACAGATCATACTGTACTATATCTGCACTACCATTAAAGGTACTGTAGATATCGTTTCATCTGTCTGTGTTATGTTTACTCACTGTCCACCCTGGGTTAGTGTCTCAGTGATGTTGCTCCAGTGCTCAATGGCCCACCTCCCAGGTTTTACCAAAATAGGTTACAGGTAATTTATATATCTGGAGTGAAAGATCTGCAGTGGTCATTTAGGCCATCAGAGGTGATATTTTTATTTTTACTAAACATTGGTCTCATGTTATGTATGGAGCAAGGGTAAATGGTAATTTATGCCACCTGAGGTGATATTTAAATTTTGTGCTATCAATGGGTTTCAGGTGATACACGGAGCCAGATTCAAAGTTCCTCAGTGGTTGTTTAAGACACCTGAGGTGAAATTTATATATCTGCTGAAATGGGTTGCAGCTGATTTATGGTGTTCTGGTGAAAGGTCCGAGGTTGTCATTTAGGCCACCTGAGGTGATATGTTTATATTTGCTAAAAATACATTTCAGGTGATTTATAGTATTGGGATAAAAGTTAGGCAGTGGTCATTTAGGCCACTTCAGGTTAAACATAGCTGGTGGTCATTTAGGCCACCTGAGGTGATAATTATATTTTTGTCAAAAATGAGTTCCAGGTGAATTATGGAGTCATTGTAAAAAGTACACACTGGTTGTTTAAGCCACCTGAGATGATTTTTTTTATTTTTGCAAACAAATTATTCCAGGTGATATCTCGAGCTGAGGTGAAATGTCCATGGTGGTTGTTTAAGCCACCTGATGTTATAGTTCTTATTTTTGCCAAAAATGGTTTCAAGGTGATATTATGGAGTAAAAAGCCCAGTGTGGTCATTTATGCCAAATCAGGTGATATCATTTTTTACCAAAAATAGGTTCCAGTTGATTTACGGTACTGGGGAAAAGGGTCCACTGTGAACTTTTAAGATACAAGGAGTGATATTTTTATTTTTTTCCAAAAATGGGTTCCAGGTAATCTGTGGAGCTAGGGTGAATGGTACAAGGTGGTTGTTTAGGCCACCTGAGGTGAAATTTTAATTTTTGCCAAAACTGTGTTTAAGGTGATCTATGGAAACATTGTGAAAGGTCTGAGGAGTTTGTTTTGGACACCTGATGTGACATTTTTATTTTTAACAAAAATTGGTCCCAGGTAATTTATGGATCTGGAGTAAAACATCTGCAGTCATCATTTAGGACACCAGAGGTAATGTTTTTATATTTACTAAAAATTGGTTCCAGGAGATGTATGGAGCAGAGGTGAAAAGTCTTATGTGGTCATTTAGGCCACTTGGTATGATATTTTTATACATTTTATGCCAGAAATTGGTTCCAGGTGATTTATGGCACCTGGATAAAAGGTCTGCAGTGGACCTTTAGGCCACTAGGGGTGATATTTTCATTTTTGCCAAAAATGGTTCCAGGCGATCTGTGGAGCCAGGGTGAATGACATGTAGTGGTCATTTAGGCCACCTGAGGAAATATTTTCATTTTTACCAAAAATGGGGTCAGTGCTATATATGAAGCAAGGGTAAAATGTCATTTATGCCACCTGAGGTGATATTTTTTTTTGCCATAAATGGGTTTCAGGTGATCTATGGAGCCAGATTCAATCTTCTTCAGTAGTCGTTTAGGCCATCTGAGGTGCAATTTATCTATTTGCCAGAAATGGGTTCCAGGTAATTTATGGAGCTGTGGTGAAAGTTCTGAGGTTGTAGTTTAAGCCTGCTGAGGTGATATATTTATTTTTTTGCCAAAAATGCAGTTCAAGTGATTGATGGGATTGGCGTGAAAGGTTAGCACTCATTATTTACTCCACCTGAGGTTAAAGGTAGGTGGTGGTCTATTTTTGGCAAAAATGGGTTCCAGATAATTCATGGATCCAGAGTAAAAGATCTGCAGTGGTTATTTAGACCAGGAGAGGTGATATTTTCATTTTTACCAGAAATGTTCTCCAAGTGATTTATGGAAGATCTGCAGAGGACCTTTAGGAAACCAGGGATGATATTTTGGTTTTTTGCCAAAAATGGGTTCCAGCTGATCTATGGAGTCAGATTCAAAGTTCCTCGGTGGTTGTTTAGGCCACCTGAGGTAAAATGTTCATTTTTTCTCCAAAAATGAGTTCCAGGTCAGTTATAAAGCTGGGGTGCTAGGTCAGCAGTATTCATTAAGGCCACCTAATTTGATATATTTTTTTTGCCAAAAATGGTTTCCATTGGAGATGTGTAAAAAATTCAAAATATTCATTTAGACAATATTATTTTTTTTTTGCCAAATATGTGGGTTCCTGTTTATTTATGGAGCTTGAGAAAATGTCCATAGTAGACCTATGGTCCAACAGGGGTGATTTTTTTTTGCCAGATATGGGTTCCAGGAGATCTATTGATCCAGGCTGATTGGTACACACTGGTCATTTAGGACACCTCAGGTAAAATTTACATCTTTGTCAAAAGATAAAATAAAAATAACACTTTGGGTGGCCTAAATGACCTCCACCTACCTTTAACCTCAAGTGGCCTACATGACCACTGCCTGCCTTTTACCCCAATCCCAAAAATCACCAGAAATGCATTTTTTCCAAAAATAAATATATCACCTCAGGTGGTCTAAACAACCTCGGAGGAACTTTGAATCTGGCTCCATAGATCACCTGAAACCCATTTATGGCTACAAATAAAAGTGTCACCTCAGGTGGCATAATGGACATTTTATCCTTGCATATTACCTCAGGTGGCCTAAATTACCACTGCATACCATTTGCCCTGGCTCCATAGATCATCACCTGGAACCATGTTATCCTTGCTCCATACATAACCAGGAATCCATTTTTGGTAAAAATAAAAATATTACCTCAGGTGCCATAAATGACCACCTGAGGTAATATTTTTATTTTGAGAATCTGGCTCCATATATCACCTGCAACCCATTTCTGAAAAAATTAAAATATCACCTCAGATTGCGTAAATGGCCTTTTACCACTGCTCCATACATAACATGGAACCAATTTTTAGTAAAAATAAAAATATCACCTCTGGTGGCCTAAGTGACCACTGCAGATCTTTTACTCCAGATCCATAAATTACCTGGAACCTGTTTTTGGTAAAAAATAAAAATGTCACATTAGGTGTCCAAAACAAACACCTCTGACATTTTGCAATGTTTCCATAGATCACCTTCAACCCAATTTTTGGCAAAATTAAAAATGTCACCTCAGGTGGCCTAAACAACTACTGCATCACATTCACCATGGCTCCATAGATCACCTGGAACCCATTTTTGGTAAAAGGAAAAATAGCATGCCTGGTGGTCTAAAGCTCTACTGTGGCTCTTTTACATCACCTCGATAAATCATCTAAAACCCATTTTTGGTAACAACAAAGAATATCACCTCTGGTGTCCTCAATGACCAATCTGAACTTTTTATACTAGGTCCATCAATCACCTAGAAACCTTTTTTGGCAAAAATTAAAAAAAAGCACCTCAGGTGGCCTAAACAATGACCATTGATCTTTCACTCCAGCTTTTTAACTCACCAAAAAAAGTTTGAAAAAAATAAAAATTTCACCTGAAGTGGCTTAAATAACCATAAAGAAACTCCATAGATCACCTGGAGCATGTTTTTTGCAAAAACTAAAAACATGACCTCATGTGGCTTAAATGACCTCCACAGACATTTTACCTTAGGTTCATATCACTGGGAACAAATTTTAGCAATAAGAAAAATCACCTCAGGTGGCCTAAACGATAACGGTTTAGCTTTCACACCAGCTCCATTAATCACCTGCAACCCACTTTTTCAAAAACTATAAATATCACCTCACATGGCTTAAACAACCACCGTGGACATTTCACCTCAGCTCCAGATATCACCTGGAATACATTGTTTACAAAAATAAAAATTCTACCTCAGGTAGCTTAAACAACCATAGCAGACTTTTCACCATGACTCCATAGATCACCTGGCACCCATTTTTGGCAAAAATAAAATTATCACCTCAGGTGGCCTAAATGACCTCTTCCTACCTTTTACCCCAATCCTATAAATCAATTGAGATGCATTTTTTCCAAAAATAAAAATATAACCTCAGGTGGCCTAAACAACAACCTCAGACCTTTCACCCCAGCTCCATAAATCATCTGGATCCCATTTTTGGCAAATATATAAATTTCACCTCAGATGGCCCAAATAACATTTCACCTCAGGTGACCTAAACAACCACAGAGGAACTTAGAACCTGGCTCCTTACATCACCTGGAACCCATGTTTGGAAAAAAATAAAAATATAATCCCTGGTTGCCTAAAGGTCCTCTGCAGACCTTTCATCATGGCTCTATAAATCACCTGGAACCAATTTCTGGTACAAATAAAAATATCACCTCTCCTGGTCTAAATGACCACTGCAGATCTTTTACTCTGGATCCATATATTACCAGGAACCTATTTTTAGCAAAAATACAAATTTCACCTCAGGTGGCCTAAACGACAACCTCAGACCTTTTACACCAGCTCTACTAGTCACTTACAACCCACTTTTTGAAAAACTAAAAATATCACCTCAGGTGTCTTAAATGGCTACCATGGACCTTTAAACCCAACTCCAGATATCAACTGGAACTGATTTTGTACAAAAATAAAAATGTCACCTCAGCTGGCTTAAACAACCATTGTGGACCTTTCACAATGACTCCACAGATTACCTGAACCCCATTTCTGGCAAAAATAAAACTATCACCTAAATGGCCTAAATAACCACTGCATACATTTTACCTCACCTCCATAAATCACCTGTACCCCAAAGGCCAACAGTGAACATTTAGGCCAGCTGAGTTCATATTTTTATTTTTGTCAAAAATGGGTTACAGGTGATTTATGGAGCCTGGGTAAAAGTACTGTGGAGGTCATTTAGACCAACTGAGGTGATACTTGTATGTTTGCCAAAAATTGGTTCCAGGTGATTTACAGATGTAGGATAAAAGGAAGACAGTGGTCATGTAGGCCATCTGAGGTGATATTTATATTTCTGAAAAAAAAAACAGGGTTCCAGGTGATCTGTGGGGTCATTATAAACGGTTAGCGATGGTTGTTTAGGCCACCTGAGGTGAAAGTTTTATTTTTGCCAAAAATGGGTTCCAGATGATTTATGGAGCTGGGGTTAGAATGTCCATGGTGGTGGTTTAGGCCACCTGAGAAGTTATTTTTATTGTTGCAGAAATTGTTTCCAGGAGATTGATGGAGCCCTGGAAAAAGGGCCGAGGTGGTCATTTACACCTGAAGTGAAATTTTTATTTTTGCCAAAAATGGATCCAGGAGATTTCTGGAGACAGGGTAAAACATCCACTGTGGTCCTTTAGGTCTCTTGAATTGATAGTTTCATATTTGACAAAAATGGGTTCCAGGTGATTTATAGAGCCAGGGTAAAAGGTCCACAGTGGTCCTTTGGGCCACCACAGGTAATATATTTATTTTTGCAGATGCACCACAGAACATTCATTCTGACTCAATAAATTACATGGCAGCCATTTTTCTACAAAATAAAAGTATTACTCAGGTGGCCTAAATGTCCACAGTTGACCTTTTAACCTGGCTTCATGAGTGACCAGGAAGAGCATTTTGAGAAAAATAAAAATATCACATCAGTTGGCCTAAATGGCCACCCAGATTGTTCACATTATCTCCATTAATCAACTGAAATCCAATTTTGGCCAAGAAAAATCACCTAAATGATCACCTCCTACAATCTACCCTGGCTATAAATCACCTGTAATCCATTTTTGCTAAAAGTTAACATATCATCTGATGTGGCCAAAATAACCACTGCCCACCTTCTACCCGGGCTCAGTTAAACACCTGGAACCCATTTTTGGCAAAAATAAAAATATTACCTCAGGTGGTCTAAATGACCACTGCCTGCCTTTTACCCCAGCTTCATAACTCACCTTGAACCTATTTTAGGGAAAATTAAAAATATCATCTGATGTGTCCTAAATAAGGCTTAAGAAATGTCAGTGGTGCAGCAAGTAGCACACTCGCTTATGAGGCTTGAAGGTCAGATGGCTGTGGGTTGTATCCTCACAGCTGTGTTTAATGGGTCCAAAGTTATTAATGTGCAAAATTTAGAGTTTAACATAGAAGTGACCACCAAACCCTAACTATAGTGGCATGACTGCAAAACTATAATATATGGTACGCGTAGGTCATTTAGACCACCTGAGGTGAAATTTTTTTTTTGCAAAACTGGGTTCCAAGTGATATATGAAGTTGGAGTGAAAAGTCTGCAGTGGTCATTTATACCATGTGTGGTGATATTTTTATTTTTGCAAACAAATGGGTTCCAAGTGAATAATGGAGCCTGTGTAAAAGGTCCAAAGTGGTCATTTAGGTCACCTGAGGAAATATTTTTAGTTTTTGCCAAAAATGTGTTGCAGGTGAATAATAGAGCTGGTGTGAAAGTCAAAATAAAAATAACTCCTCTGGTGGCCTAAACCACCACCGTGGACATTTGACCCCAGCTCCATAAATTATCTGGAACTAATGTTTGGCAAAAATAAAACTTTCATCTTACGTGGCCTAAACAACCATTGCTGACCTTTTATAATGACTCCACAGATCACCTGGAACCCTGATTTTTTTCAAAATTATAAATATCACCTCAGGTCACCTAAAGACCACTGTGGACATTTGTACCCAGCTACATAAATCACCTGGAACCCATTTTTGGCAAAAGGAAAAACATCACATCTGGTGGCAAAAATGACCACCGTGGACCTTTTACCCAGGCTCCATAAATCACTAACATGAATATCATTTTTAGCAAAAAAAAAAATCAACTTAGGTGGCCTTAACAACCACTGCTGACATTTCACCCCAGATTCATAACTCATTGGGAACTAATTTTTGGAGAACAAATGAAAATTTCATCTCAGGTGACCTAAACAGCCACTGAGGAACTTTGAACCTGGCTCCATTGATCAGATGGAACCCATTTTTGTCAAAAATACAACTATCACTGCAGGTGGCATAATGATCACCACCTACCTTTAACCTCAGGTGGTCTAAATGACCACTGCCAACCTTTTACCCTAATCCCATGAATCTCCTAAATTGCATTTTTGGCAAAAATAAATATATCACCTCAGATGTTCTAAACTACAACCTCAGACCTTTCATCCCAGCTCCATAAATCACCTGTAACCCATTTTCAGCAAATATGTAAATTGCACCTCAGGTGGCCTAAACAAGTACTGTGGAACATTGAATCTGGCTTAATAGATCACCTGAAACCCATTTATGGCAAAAAATGATAATAATTTAGGGTGATTTATGGAGTCATTGTGTACAGTCCAGAATGGTTGTTTAAGCCACCTGAGTGAAATTTTAATTTTTGCAAACAATGGATGCCAGGTGACATTTGGAGCTGAGGTGAAATGTCCATAGTAGCCATTTAAGCCACCTGAGGTTATAGTTCTTATTTTTGCCAAAAATGATTTCAAGGTGATATTATAGAGAAAAAGTCCAGTGTGGTCATTTAGACCACCTGAGGTGATATCATTTCTTTACCAAAAATAGGTTCCAGTTGATTTATGGTGCTGGGGTAAAGGTCCACAGTGAACTTTTAAGACACATTGGGTGATAATTAAATTTGTTGCCAAAAATGGGTTCCAGATAAACTGTGGAGCTAGGGCGAATGGTATGAGGTGGTCGTTTAGGCCACCTGAGGTGAAATTTTAATTTTTTTCCAAAATTGTGTTCAAGGTGATCTATGGAAGCATTGTGAAAGGTCTAAGGAGTTTGTTTAGCCTACCTGAGGTGATTTTTCTTTTTGCTAAAATGTGTTCCAGGTTTTATGAACCTGAGGTAAAAAGTCTGTGGAGGTCATTTAGGCCACATGATATTTTTAGTTTTTGCCAAAAACTTGCTGTAGGTGATCCATGTAGCCTGGATGAAAGTTTCTTCATGGTTCTTTAAGTCACCTCAGGTGAATTTTTAATTTTTTTTTAAATGTGTGTTTTGGTAAGTTAAATAGTTGGAGTGAAAAATCAACTGTGGTTGTTTAGGCCACCTGAGGTGCTTTTTTAATTTTTGCCAAAAATGGGTTCCATGTGATCTATGGAACCATGGTGAATGTGATGCAGTGGTCGTTTAGGCCACCTGAGGTAAAATTTTTATTTTTGCCAAAACTGGGTTCAAGGTGATCTATGAAAACATTGCAAAAGGTTGGAGGTGTCTGTTTTGGACACCTGATGTGACATTTTTATTTTTACCAAAAACAGGTTCCAAGTAATTTATGGATCTGGAGTAAAAGCTCTGCAGTGGTCATTTAGGCCACCAGAGGTGATATTTTTATTTTTACTAAAAATTGGTTCCATGTTATGTATGGAGCAGGGGAAGAAGGTCATTTATGCCATCTGAGATGGCATTTTAATTTTTTGCTATAAATGGGTTTTAGGTGATATATGGAGCCAGATTCTCAAAACAAAAACATTACCTCAGGTGGCCTTTTATGTCAGCTTAGGTAATATTTTTATTTTGTGCCAAAAATGGGTTCCTGGTTATGTATGGAGCAATGGTAAAATTGTTCCAGGTGATCTATGGAACCAGGGTGAATTGTATGCAGTGGTCATTTAGGCCACATGAGGTAATATGCAAGGGTAAAATGTCCTTTATGCCACCTGAGGTGATATTTTTATTTGTTGCATAAATGGGTTTCAGGAGATCTATGGAACCTGATTCAAAGTTCATCCATGGTTGTTTAGGCCACCTGAGGTGATATATTTATTTTTTTTGCCAAAGAAACCCTTCCCTTGGAATATTGGCAAAAGTTACACCAACATTTAATCTCTTATGGTCAGAAGGCTCATGGCAGATTAAACAACAGCAAATAAAACAAAAAGAATACTATGATAAATGTACAGGACATAAAGAGTTTAATGAAGGGAACAAGGTTTTGTTACTATTAAAATCTTCAGAGCACAAATAGCAGACGAAATGGCAAGGCCCTTATGTTGTCACTCAAAGAACTGGTTCTGTAACCTATGAAATAGCAATACCAGATAAGAAGGGTAAGAAATGCATATATCATGCGTATTTATTGAAAGCCTGGGTAGCGAGACCAACCTCTTTGTCCAGTTATATTCTCCCCAAGTCTAATAAGGAATTAGACATAGCATACCAATGTTTGGAAGGTATAGGGAAGATGACAGATCTGCTGATTAACCCTGATCTTACAGAAATCCAGAAATCTGACATAGAGAAGGTGTTGTCTAACTTTAAGGACACATTTACAGGTAATCCTGGCAGGATTAAAAATGTTAGTCACCACATCAGGGTACCAGGGGAAACAACCCCTTAGTTATAAGACCTATAGACTTCCTGAAAGGGTAAAACAAGATGTAACCTGAAACCCTTTTTTGGCAAGAAATAAAAATATCACCTCAGGTGGAATAAATGATGACTTCAGTCCCTTTAACCCTGCTCCATAACTCACCTAGAAATACTTTTTGGTGAACATAAGAATATCACCTCAGGTGGCCTATATGACCACCACAGACCTTTTAATAAGGTTCCATTAAGCACCTGGATCCCATTTTTGCAAAAATAAATATTTCACCTCAGGTGGCCTAAACAAATATCATTGACTTTTCGCAATGACTCCATAGATCAGAAGGAAACCCATTTATGGCAAAAAAAAATATCACCTCAGGTGGCCTAAATTACCTCTCCCTACCTTTTTTCCAAACCCCATAAATCACCAGAAACCCTTTTTTGGCAAAAATGCATGCATCACATCAGGTAGCATAAATGTAAAAAACAGGACTTTTAGCCCTGCTCCATAAATCACCTGGAAACAATTTTTTGCAAAATTAAAAATAGCACAATTGGTGGTCTAAAGCTCTACTGTGGATCTTTTACATCACCTGCATAAAACACCTAAAACCCATTTTTGGCAACAACAAAAACATATCACCTCTGGTGGCCTCAATGACCACTTTGGACTTTTTACACCAGCTCCATCAGTCACATAGAAACCATTTTTGGAAAAAATGTAAGAAATCACGTCAGGTGACCTAAACAGCCACAGCTGATCTTTCACTACATCTATTCAACTAAACAAAAAATGATTTTTGAAAAAAAAATAAAATGTCACATCAGGTGGCTTAAAAAACTACAAGAAACCTTCAACTAGGCTCCAGAGATCACCTGGAGCACATTTTTGGCAACAACTAAGAATATCACCTTATGTGGCCTAAATGTGACCTCCACAGACATTTTACCCAAGGTTCATATCACCTGGAACAAAATTTAGCAAAATCACCTAAGGTGGCCTAAATGACCACTATAGATCTTTTACTCTGGATCTATTAATTACCTGGAACCCATTTTTGGGGAAAAATACAAATATTACCTCATATGGCCGAAATGACATCAGACCTTTCACAACAGCTCCATTAATCACTGACAACCCACTTTTCAAGCACCAAAAATATCACCTCACATGGCTCAAACAACCACTGTGGACATTTCACCTCAGCTCCAGATATCACCTGGAATCCATTTTTTGGAAAAATAAAAATGTCTTCTCAGGTGGCTTAAACAACCATCATGGACTTTTCACAATGACTCCATATATCTCCTGGAACCCATTTTTGGCAAAAATAAAAATATATCCTCAAGTGGTCTAAATGACCACTGACTACCTTTTACCCCAGTCCCATAAAACACTTGAAACCCATTTTTGACAAAAATAAATATATCACATCAGGTAGTATAAATGTCCCCTGCAGACCTTTAACTCCAGCACCATAAATCACATGGAACCCATTTTTGGCAAATATATAAATTTCACCTGAGGTGTCCGAAATGGCCACTGTGTACCATTCCACCAGGCTCCAGAGATCACCTGAAACACATTTTTGACAAAAATACCAATATCACCTCAGGTTGCCTAAACTACAACCTCCGATCTCTCACACCAGCTCAATTAATCACATACAACCCACTTTTCCAAAAAGTAAAAATATCATCTCAGGTATCTTAAACGGCTGCCATGGACCTTTCACCCAAATTCCAGATATCAACAGCAACCGATTTTTTGCAAAAATAAAATTTTCACCTCAGCTTGTTTAAGCAACCATTGCGGACCTTTCACAATGACTCCATTGATCACCTGGAACCCATTGTTTGGAAAAATAAAAATAGCTCCTCTGATGGCCTAAAGCTCTACTGTGGATATTTTACTTCACCACCATAAATCACTGAAAACCCATTTTTGGCAACAACCAAAAAATATCACCTCTGGTTGCCTCAATGACCACTTTGGATTTTTTACACCAGCTCCATCAATCACCTAAAATAAATTTTTGGCAAAAATGGGTTCCAGGTGATCTATGGAGTCATTGTGAAAAGTCAAATTTTTAATTCTTGCCAAAAATAGGTTCCAGGTAATCTGTGGAGCTAGGCTGAATGGTACAAGGTGGTTGTTTATGCCACCTGAGGTGATTTTTTTATTTTTGTCAAAACTGGGCTCAAGGTAATCTATGGAAACCTTGTGAAAGGTCTGAGGAGTTTGTTTTGGACACCTAATGTGACATTTTAATTTTTACAAAAAATGGGTTTCATTTAATTTATGGGTCTGGAGTTATATATCTGCAGTCATCATTTAGGCCACTAGAGGTAATGTTTTTATTTTTACTAAAAATTGGTTCCAGGTGATTTATGGTGCCAAGGTGAAAGGTCTGCAATGTTCATTTAGGCTTCCTGGGGGTGATGTTTTAATTCATTTTTTTTGCCATAAATTGGTTCCAGGTGATTTATGGCACCTGGATAAAAGGTCTGCAGAGGATCTTTAGGCCATATGGGGTGATGCTTTCCTTTTTGCCAAAAAAAGGTTCCAGGTGATCTATGGAGCCAAGGTGAATTGCATACAGTGGCATTTAGGCCACCTGAGGTAATATTTTTATTTTACCAAAAATGTTTTCCAGGTTATGTATGGAGCAAGGGTAAAATGTCCTTTTTGCCACCTGAGGTGATATTTGTATTTGTATTTGTTGCCATAAATGGGTTTCAGTTGATCTGTGGAGCCAGATTCAAAGTTTCTCAGTGGTTGTTTAGTCCACCTGAGGTGAAATTTATATATTCACTTAAAATGGGTTCCAGGTGATTTATGAAGCTGGGGTGAAAGGTCTGAGGTTGTCATTTAGGCCACTTTAGGTGATGTATTTATTTCTGCCAAAAATGATTTTCAGGTGATTTATGGGATCGGGGTGAAAGGTACAAAGTGGTCATTTAGGCCACCAGAGGTTAAAGGTAGGTGGTGGTCATTTAGGCCACCTGAACTGATTTTTTTATTTTATTTTTTGACAAAGATATAAATTTCATCTAAGATGCCCTAAATGGCCAGTGTGTACCATTCAACCTGGATCCATGCAATCTCCTGGAATCCTTTTTTGGCAAAAATAAAAATATCACTCCTGTTGGCCCATAGGTCTACTATGGACCTTTTTATCCAGCTTCATAAATAACCCAAATATTTGGAAAACAAAAAATATAATTGCTTAAATGACTACTTTGAACTTTTTAGAGAGGTTACAAAACTCACTTGAAAACCATTTTTGGCAAAAAAAAATCCTCTATCATGGCCTTAATGACCACTATTGACCTTTAACCCTAGCTTTATAACTCACCTGGCACTCATTTGTGGAGAAAAAAATGAACATTTCACTTCAGGTGACCTAAGCAACCACCGAGGAACATTGAACCTGGCTCCTTAGATCAGCTGGAACCCATTTTTGGCAAAAAATAAAAATATTGTCCCTTGTTGCCTAAAGGTCCCCTGCAGACCCTGGCTCCATAAATCACTTGGAGACAATTTCTGGTAAAATTAAAAATATCACCTCTCCTGGCTTAAATGATCACTGCAGATCTTTTACTCTGGATCCATGAATTACCCGGAACCCATTTTTGTCAAAAATAGACCACCACCTACCTTTAACCTCAGGAGGAGTAAGTGATCAGTGCCAACCTTTTACTCAAATCCCATGAATCACCTGAGTTGCATATTTGGCAAAAAATAAATACATCACATTTGTGGGCTTGAACTACAACCTCAAACCTTTCACCCCAGCTCCATAAATCACCCAGAACCCATTTTCGGCAAATATATAAATTGCATCTCAGGTGGCCTAAACAACTACTGAAGAACATTGAATTTATCTCCATTGATCACCTGAAACCCATTTATTGCAAAAAGTATAAATATCACCTCTGGTGGCATAAATGACATTTTACTCTTGCTCCATACATAACCTGGAACCCATTTTTGGTGAAAATGAAAATTTTACCTCAGGTGGCCTAAATGACCACTGCATACCATTCACCCTGGCTCCATAGGTCACCTGGAACCATTTTTGGCAAAAATTAAAATATTACCCCTGGTGGTCTAGAGGTCCACCTTTTATCCAGGCACCATAAATCACCTGGAGCCAATTTCTGGCATAAAATGTATAAAAATGTCACCCCAGGTGGCCTAAATGACCACCACAGGTCTTTAACCTTGGCTTCATAAATCACCTGGAACCAATTTTTAGTGAAAATAAAAACATTACCTCTGGTGGCCTAAAAATGTCACATCAGGTGTCCAAAACAAACTCCTCAGACCTTTCACAATGTTTCCATAGAACACCTTGAACTCAGTTTTGGCAAAAATAAATATTTCAACTCAGGTGGCCTAAACAACAAACTCAGACCTTTCACCCCAACTCCATAAATCAACTGCAACCCATTTCAGCAAGTATTTAAATTTCACCTCTGGTGTCTTAAATAACCACTGAGGAAGTTTGAATCTGGCTCCATATATCGCCTGACACCCACTGATGGCAAAAAATTAAAATATCACCTCAGGTTCCATAAATAACTTTTTACCATTGCTCCATACATAAAATGGAACCAATTTTTAGTAAATATAAAAATATCACCTCTGGTGGCCTAAATGACCACAGCAGATCTTTTACTCTACCACCATAAATTATCTGAAACCTATTTTGGTAAAACTTGAGAGGCAGGATCCATGCAAGTCCAGCCGGGCCATTAAGCACAGGAGCAGCATCATTGAGACATTAACCCAGAGTGAATGGTGAGTAAACATCACACAGACAGATAATATGATATTAACAGTCCCTGGTTGCCTAAATTTAACATTTAATGGTAGTGCAGATACAGTACAGTGTGATCTGTGTAGAACACAGCTGCTGTAGAAGTCACTGGTGTGAAGATGTGATGTGGTGCAGTGTGTGAAATGTGTGTTAGCCACCACCATGCCCCTCAACTGTACCACATTATAAGGAACAGTCCTCATTTTAATTCACAAAACCTCCCTGTTCCACATTGTGAGGACTTGTCCCACATTTAGTGTTAACATTTTAAAGCAAAACTCTGTAGTAAACGATGCAAACAATATATAATTCAATTAATAACAGACATTCTGAACATAAATGCAAACATTGAAACAGTGCTCTGAGCTTCTGAGATAAGGTTTTGATGAAGTGTTCCACATTTTGCTCAGTTGTTCCACATTTTGAGAGGCAATGTTCCACAGTTGTGGGATAAAAGGTTGAGAGTTATAGCCACTACTCAGCTGCGCAGAGCAAACAGTTACATAGACACGTGTTGATCTTTTACTCCAGCTATTTAACTCCTCAAAAACCCATTTTGGAAAAAAATAAAAATTCCACCTTAGGTTTCTTAAAGAACCAAGGAGAAACTTTCAGCCAGGCTCCATAGATCACCTGGAGGATGTTTTTGGCAAAAAGAAAACATATCACCTCATGTGGCCTAAATGACCTCCACAGAGCTTTCACACCAGCTCCATTAATGACCTGCAACCCACTTTTTCAAAAACTATAAATATCAACTCAAATGTCCACTGTGGACTTTTCACCTCAGCTCCAGATATCTCCTGGAATCCATTGTTTACAAAAATAAAAATTCCACCTCAGGTGGCTTAAACAATGATTGCAGACTTTTCACAATGACTCCATAGATCACCAGGCACTCATTTTTGGCAAAAATAAAATTATCACCTCAGGTGGCCTAAATGACCACCACCTACCTTTAACCTCAGGTGGCCTAAATGACCACTGCCTAATTTTTATGCCAATTCCATACATCACATGAAATGCATTTTTTTCAAAAATAAATATATAACCTCAAGTGGCCAAAATGATAACCTCAGACCTTTCACCCCAGCTCCATAAATCACCTGGAACCCATTTTCAGCAAATATATAAATTTCACCTCAGGTAGCTTAAACAGCCACTGAAGAACTTTGAATCTGGCTCCGTAGATCACCTGAAACCCATTGATTTCAAAGAATACAAATATCACCTCAAGTAGCATAAAGAACCTTTTGCTCTTGCTCCATACATAACTTGGAACCCTCTTTTGGTAAAAAAATAAAAATATTACTTCAGGTGGCCTAAATGACTACTGCATACCATTCACCCTGGCTCATAGATCACCTGCAACCATTGTTGGCAAAAATGAAAATATAACCTATGGTGGCCTAAAAGTCCACTGCAGATCTTTTACTCCAGATCAGCAAATCACGTGGAATCCATTTTTGGCAAAAATGAAAATAACACCTGGTGGCCTAAATGACTACAGCAGATCTTTTACTCCAGATCAATAAATCACGTGGAATCCATTTTTGGTAAAAATAAATATATAACCTCAGGTGGCCTAAACGACAACGTCAGACCTTTCACCCCAGCTCCATAAATTACCATGAACCCATCTTTGGCAAACATCTAAATTTTACCTCAGGTGGCCTAAACAACCACTGAGAAACTTTGAATCTGGCTCCATAGATCACCTGAAACCCATTGGTGGCAAACAATAAAAAAATCACCTCCCGTGGCATAAAGGACCTTTTACCCTTGCTACATACATAACTTGGAAACCATTTTTGTTAAACAAATAAAAATATTACCTCAGGTGGCCAAAATGACCATTGCATACCATTCACGCTGGCTCAATAGATCACCTGGAACCATTTTTGGCAAAAATGAAAATAACACCCTGGTGGCCTAAATGATCACAGCAGATCTTTTACTCCAGATCAATAAATTACGTGGAACCCATTTTTGGTAAAATTAAAAATGTCAAATCAGGTGCCCAAAACGAACACCTCAGACCTTTCACAATGTTTCCATTGATCACCATGAACCCAGTTTTGGCAAAATTAAAACTTTCACCTCTGGTGGCCTAAACGACCACCTCGTACCATTCACCCTAGCTCCACAGATTAGCTGGAATGCATTTTTGGCAAAAAATAAACGTATCACCCCTTGTGTCCTAAAAGTTCACTGTGGAGGTTTTGCCCCAGCTCCATACATCACCTGGAAAATATTTTTTGGCAAAAAAATGTATATCCCCTCAGGTCATTACTTTGTTTACACCTTGGGCATGTTAGTGCACTTGATATGTAGGCAGGCTATAACATTTTAAACGAACCTCTGAATTCTCTATATTTTATTTTCTGCTGTGTATTTGGAGCCCTGCTATACCAATACAGGATGCAGGAAGAGGACACTAGTCCTGGGGGAGCAAGTAGTGGACTACAATTAGGTGCTAGTTCTCTGTTTTTAAAACGGAATCCAACAACCCTTTGCCTTGGTCACATATCAGTGGCTGATATTGGGAGAAGAGATTAAAACTGAGTATTTTAAAAATAAAAAATTGGTTGCCTGTGTTATGGTGCCTCTGACCCCAATTAGATCTTCCGGGTCATATAGTGCTATATAGCTCAGCTATGCTGTGAGTGGCTGTTGTATTACTTAGTTTACACCTTGGGAAATGTTAGTGCACTTAATATGTAGGCAAGCTATAACATTTTAAATGAACCTCTGAGTTCTCTATATTTGTTTTTCTGTACTGTATTTGGAGCCCTGTTATACCGATATGGGAAACAGGAAGAGGGCACTGTAGTCCTGTGGAAGTGAGTAGTGGACTACAATTAGGTGCTAGTTCCCTGTTTTTTTTTAAAACAGAATCCAACAACCCTTTGTCTTGGTCATGCATGAGTGGCTGATGCTGGGAGAAGGGATTAAAATTGAGTATTTTAAAAATAATTTGGTTGCTTGTGTTACAGTGTCTCTGACCCCAATTACATCTTCCAGGTCATCTAGTGCTATATAGCTCAGCCACATTGCAAGTGGGGTGAGTGTGAGTGGGGTGCGCAGTTGGTGCATGCAGAAATGCACAGAGACATGCACATCCCAGCCCATGTCGACTGTGTCAGCTGTTGTCAACTGATAATTGGAAAATAAACTGTATAAACATGAGTACGAATAGCAAACATGTTGAGGTGTATTCAGTGTGGGATGTTTAAGATGGGGAAGAAGCTGCAGATTATGTGTGCAGCCACTGTACAGAAATACAGCAACTGAAGGAGGAGATTGTGTCCCTTAAAAATAAATTACAGGTGCAGCTCGAGATTTTCTAATTTGAGCAATATATTGACTCAGTGGTGGATGATATCAGGGAAGAGATCAAACATGAAACTGGGGACCACATTGTTAATGAAACCCTTAAAGGGGAAATGGCAAATGAAAGGGATTGGTCATTAGTTACTGGAAAACAAACATTAAAAAGGGGTAGAAGGAACATTGGTGGAGTATCCAATATTTTAACCAGAAATAGATTCCAGGCCCTTGTCCTTGAGTAGGATTTTGTGGCAACACAGACAACAGACCAGGAACCTGACATTAGGCCATGAAGTAAAGTTTGCACAAGCATACAAAAAAATAATCAGGTGCAGCCAAACTCAATCTGTGTCCCAGAGGAAAATAAAGATTTGCTATTCATTGGAGACTGCATGTTATAAAATACAGATGGTATTTTGTGTAAGCATCATAACGAATCTATAACTGTTAGTGTACTTCCTGGGGTTGGCATTGGTGACATAATAAATCTTCTCCCAGGCCTACTTGATAACACTAATACACCAACTACTGTATTACATGTGGGGGTAAATGATGTAGGAAAAAGAGAGATAACAGACATACAGAGGGAGTTTTAAGAAGTAGGCTAGCATTAAAAAATAGGGATTGTGAAGTTTGGTTTTCTGGGATTTTACCAGTTCCTAGAGGAAGTAACAAACTAAACCAATAAATTTATAGATTAAATGGCTGGTTTAAAAGATGGGCTGTAAGAGAAGACTATTTCTATATCGATCACTGGCAGAAATTCCAGAGTGAACACTTATTTGGGAGGGATGGCTTACATCTTAATACAATGGGTAAATGGGTACTGGACTAACAATTAAAAGAGACCATTTACCTACCATTATTTAAACTCTACAAGAGGGGGGATGCAGGGGTACCAAACCCAGATAATCTAGGCACAAGGTGGAACTTTATGTCCCTAAATGCTCAGAGCTTAAATAATAAGTTTGATGAGTTGCAAGTATTATCAACTAGTCAGGATATCCAAGTTTGTGCTACAGTAGAGACATGGTGGCAGCCTGAGGATGCATGGGATAAACAAATTCAAGGGTATACACTCTTTAATAAAGATTGATCCCAAACCAAAGGGGGTGGCAGCATATATTAAGAACACCATAGTTACAGAACAAGTTGATATAACTAGTTGGTCGGACTTGTAAGCCCTCTGGGTTAAGATTAGCCCCCCCTAAATCAGTCAATATAAATTTTGGGGTATTATATAGGCCACCATCCATGAAGCTGAAAGAGAATGAGGATATCCTAGCTTTCATTAAACATTTTGCCTTTCAGGGAATGTTATTCTGGTGGGGGATTTTAATCTCCCAGATATAAACTGGGAAATATTAAAAGCAAACTTGGGTATAGAATCAAGATATCTGGAAACTTTCAGCCTTGTCAGTATCGACCAATTTGTTGTCTCTGACACCAGAGGGCACCATATCCTGGATCTGGTGCTAAGTTATTTGGGCGAGAACATTACGGATTGTAATGTAAACCCCCCACTTGGATTTAGTGACCACTCCATTATTAATTTTCAGTATGTAGAAGCAAACGGGAAATGTACAGGTACAACAGTACTTCAAAGGTACAACAGAGCAGATTTTGAATCCATGAGACATGGACTTGAAGTTTAGGATTGGAAAACTGATTTTGGTTCACAACCAGTTTCTGAAATATGGGGCAAATTAAATAATAAAGTAACCAATTTGGCTCAAAGGTATGTGCCCATTACTAATAAATATAATGGGGTAAATAAGAATGTCCCTCCACCATGGCTAATCCCATTAGTTAAAACACAAATTAAGGAGAAATACAGATGCTATCATTATGCTAAAAAAGCAAATACTGAGGAAAGCTGGGTGACATATAAACAAAGTCAAAAATTGGCAAAAAAGGGCATCTTTACAGCAAAAAGAAACCAGGTGTATACTTTAGCTGCTAAAGTACAAGATCATTATAAATCTTTTTATACCTATATAAACAGTAAAAAAGGGAAATATACATCTACAGGACCTCTTAAAACTAGTAGTGGGGAGAACATAACCAATAATGTGACACTAGCTGAGGAATTGAATAATTACTTCTCTATAGTTTTTAATGTCTGTCCACTTTCTGGCCAGGATGTCACTGCCACAATACAGTGAAATTCCAGCTGTAAGACAGATAGAGCCAATGTACTCACAAGACTCAAGCAAGTTAAACAGAATAAGGCACAGGGCCCTCATGGAATCCATCCTAGGATGTTAAAGGAATTAGCGGAGATCCTGGTAGATCCTGTAACATACTTGTTTCAAAGATCTATAGAAACAGGGGAGGTCCCAGATGTGTAGCGCCAAGCAGTAGTAATCCCCCATACATAAGAAAGGATCACGACAAGTGGTGTCAAACTATAGGCCTATAAGCCTGACCTCTGTGTTGGGAAAAATCTTAGAAGGAATAATAAAGGAGTTTAAGGTTAACAAGTCTATTGATAGGGGTATCCCAGCTGATGTCATCTATCTCGACTTTGCAAAGGCCTTTGATAAGGTCCCTCATGAGGAGCTTGTTAAAGTTATCTTACAGCTGGAACTTCCAAATTGGACTGCACTATGGATTAGGGCTTGGCTGGCAAATAGAAGCCAGAAGGTGTCCGTGAGGGGTGAATTCTCAGTCAAATCTTGTGTGACTAGTGGTGTTCCTCAGGGACCTGTGTTGAGACCCTGCCTTTTTAATCTCTATATATCAACAATGCAGGTTGACCAAGAGGTTTGGTTAGCTAAATTTGCTGATGATACTAGGTTAGGGGGTCAGTGAATAGTATGGCTGAACACAATATCTTGTAATCAGCCCTTAATAATTTGGAAATCTGGGCCTCCCAAAAACAATCTGTATTTATTACAGATAAATGTTCTGTTATGCGCTTTGGTAATAATTAATAAACTCTTTAAATGCAACCTGGGAGGTACAGTATTAGTGGTCTCACAAGATGAGAGAGATCTGGGCATTAACATCAGTAATAATCTGGATTTCAGTAGGCATTGTACTAAGATCATGAAAAAAACTACTGGTATTGTACATTGTATAAAACAACATATTAAAAGTTAAGAAAAGGAAGTTGTAATCCCCTTGTATACTGGACTTGTGAGGCCCCATATGGAGTATTGCGTGCAGTTTTTGGCACCCTATAAAAGACAGGATGTGGGAACACTGGATAGAGTTCAGAGGAGGGTTACAAAAATGGTTAGAGGATTGGAGGGACAGAGTTATGATGAGAGGTTGAATTCATTGGGGTTGTATTCACCAGAGCATTGAAGGATGAGTGGGGATATGTGTCTGATATATAAGGCTCTTACAGACTCTTTTCTTTGGGATAGTACGGGATTGGAGCATAGGGATCATAGTCATAATACAAGAACACATAACCATCACCTGATCAAAGAAAGAACAAATTCAAATAAGAGGAGGTATTGGATTAATAACAGAGTAACTCAAATATGGAATGCATTGCCCTGTGAGGTGGTTGAAAGTAAAACTATATCTGAATTTAAAGTTGGATCAATATTGTATCAATATTGTATCAGTAAAGGAATAAAAGGCTACTCGTAGGCCCTAAGGTGTGAGCTCATGGTCTTAAATTGCTCTGTAATGTCAATGAAATCAATGAAAAAAATCAATGAAAGGTAGTCTAAATGACCACACTGGACATTTTACACTGGCTCCATAATTTCACATTGAAACCATTTTTGGCAAAAATAAGAAATATCACCTCAGGTGACTTAAACGACCACCATGGATATTTGACCTCAACTCCAGATATCACCTGGAATTCATTGTTTGCAAAAATACAAATTTCCCCTCAGGTGACTTAAACAACCATTGTGGACTTTTTGCAATGACTCCATAGATCACCTGGAAGTCTTTTTTTGGCAAAAATAAAAATATTACCTCAGGTGGTCTAAATGACCACCACCTACCTTTAACCTCAGGTGGCCTAAATGACCACTGCCAGCCTTTTACCTCAATCCCATAAATCTCCTGAAACTCAGTTTTGGCAAAAATAAATATATCACATCAGGTAGCATACATGTTCACTGCAGACCTTTCACCCTAGCTCAATAAATAATGTAGAACCCATTTTTGACAAAGATATAAATTTCACCTAAGTTGTCCTAAATGACCACAGTGTGACATTAACCCTGGATAAATAGATCTCTTGGAACCAGTTTTTGGCAAAAATGAAAATATCACTCTTGTTGTCCCATAAGTGTACTATGGACCTTTTTCCTCAGCTCCATAAATAAACTGGAACCCAAATTTTTAGCAAACAAAAAATAATTTTGCCTAAATGACTACCTTGAACTTTTTACATCAGGTACAAACCTCACATGAAAACCATTTTTGGAAAAAAGAAAATATCAACTTAGATGGCCTTAACGACCACTGCTGACATTTCACCCCAGCTTCATAACTCACCTGGAAGTCATTTTGGAGAACAAATGAACATTTCACCTTAGGTGACTTAAACAACCACCGAGGAACTTTGAACCTGGCTGCAAAGATCACTTGGAACCCATTTATGGCAAAAGTTCCTCTGCAGACCTTTCAAAATGGATCCATAAATCACCTGGAGCCAATTTATGGTAAAAAATAAAATATCTCCTATCCTAGCCTAAATGACCACTGCAGGTATTTTACTCTGGATCCATGAATTGCCTGGAACCCATTTTTGGCAAAAAAACAATTATCACCTAATGGCCACCACCTACCTTTAACCTCAGGTGGCTTAAATCACCACTGACAACCCTTTACCCTAATCCCATGAATCACCTGCAACCCATTTTCAGCAAATATGTAAATTGCACCTCAGGTGGCCTAAACAACTACTTAGAAACATTGAATCTGGCTCCATAGATCACCTGAAACACATTTATTGCAAAAATTAAAAATACAATATCAGGCTGCATAAATGACCTTTTACCCTTGCTCCATACGTAACCTGGAACCCATTTTTGTCAAAAATGAAAATATCACCCTGGTTTCCTAAAGGTCCTCTTTTATCCTTTTATCCAGGCTCCATAAATCATCTGGAACCTATTTCTGGCAAACAATAAATAAAACTATCACCCCAAGTGGCCTAAATGACCACTGAAGACCTTTCACCTCGGCTCCATAAATCACCTGTAACCAATTTTTAGTATAAATAAAAATATCACCTCTGGTGGCCTAAATCACCACTGCAGATCTTTTACTCCAGATCCATAAATTACCTGGTACCCATTTTTGGTAAAAGAAAAATGTCACATCAGGTGTCCAAAAGAAACACCTCAGACCTTTCATGACGTTTCCATAGATCAATTGAACACAATTTTGGCAAAAATAAAAATTTCACGACAGGTGGCCAAAATGACCACCATTTCTCCACAGATTACCTGGAACCCATTTTTGGCAACAAATGAAACAAAATCACCTCTTGGTTATAAAAGTTCACTGTGGAACTTTTACCCCAGTACCATAACTCACCTGGAACCTATTTTTGGCAAAAGAAAATATATCACCTAGGGTGGCCAAAACGAGCATACTGGACATTTCACCTCAGCTTCTGTTATCACAAGGACTCAATTGTTTGCAAAATTAAGATTTTACCTCAGGTGACATAAACAACTACAGTGGACTTTTCACAATGACACCACAGATCACCTGGAATGCATTTTTGGCAAAAATACCAATATTACCTAAGGTGGTCCAAATGACCATTTCAGTCCCTTTACCCCTGCTCCATAACTCATCTGGAACTACTTTTTGCTAAACATAAAAATATTACCTCAGGTGGCCTATATGACCACCACTGACCTATTACAAAGGTTCCATTAAGCACCTGGAACCCATTTTTTGCAAAAACAAAAATATTACATAAGGAGCCCAAAAGAGCACTGTGGATATTTCACCCCACTTATTTTTGGCAAAAACTAAAATATCATCACAGGTGGCCAAAATGACATCCACTGATATTTTACCCCAGGTACATAAATTACCTGGAAGCTATTATTACAAAAAAAAATATCACCTCAGGTGGCCTAAATGACCACCATGTACCATTCACCCTGTATGCATAGATCACTAGGAACCCATTTCTGCCAAAAATTAAAATATCATCCCTGGTTGCCTAAAGGTCCTCTGCAGACCTTTCACCCAGGCTCCATATATCACATGGAGCCAATTTCTCTTAAAAATAAGAAGATCACCTCTTCTGGCCTAAATGACCCATGCAGATATTTTACTCTGGATCCATAAATTGCTGGGAACCCATTTTTGGCAAAATTACAAATATTACCTCAGGTGGCCATCTTTAATATTGAAACACACTGAAGGTCTATGTATTTACATCAGCAGTACACCTTCACCAGTAAGAATGCATGTGATACTGGCAGTACCAATTTCGCAGCGTTGAACAGGCAATGCTTTTCCATAATGCTTACATCATCAGCCTCTCTATGTTGAGTAAACCATTGCAGTAAATGTACTACTATGTAAATCACCTACTAAATGTATCACTACTTTTATCTTGAGCATCCTAGTGTCTTGTAGTTAATTCATGTGCTTCTCTTAATTAATGTATACTCAGTAGTGTTACAACCTTTCTACAACTGTCATCATGCACCTTCAGCATTTATATTGAATAATGGCACAGTACCAGTTGTGTTGTGGTGTGGGCATCGGTAGGTAAGGCCATGCAACTACTAAGTGTGGTACGGCAGTGCAGCTGCAATCAGGGATGTACGTTTGGTGTACATGGCCCTCAGTTTTGCTGTTGATCTCCACTGAGCATGCAGTACCTGGTCAGGTGGGTGGGGATGTCTCGTAGTACATTTAGACAATTGTTTGTTATTTCTGTCACCTGCTGCTGGATGTCTGTCATTGGTTGTGTTGACTTGGTCCTCCCCATACTTGAATGTGTGTGTGTGTCTGTGTGTGTGTGGTGCTGGGGGTGAATTCGGAGTTGGGGTTTTGAACCCTAACAGCTTAATTTCCTCACTTTTGTCGCAATGGAACAACTCCTAACTGATGCAATAAACTGAGTTTTTGCCATGAATATCCTGTCTTTTCAGAAGTATCACTACATGCTACATGATTAATAGTCCTAAGAATAGTGCACATACATATAAAACAATGTTCCAGTGTCAGAAATATTTCAACTGTTGTGGTTGCATTTACTGTCATTGTCTTAATTACTTTATTAATTGTCATTTGTCATTCTCGTTCCATGTAGTAGTTTTAATGTTACAGTGTCTTAATCATTTTTTTTTGTGAGCACATATGTAACTTTAAAAATGTGCAAACTAAAAGACAATATGACATGACATGGACACTATTAGTTCATGTACTGAACAAATCGATATGCTACTATAGTAACTTGAGATTTCATAGAGTGCTTCCACTACCAACTGAGGTCGTACCATCAATAATGTGAACAGCGGTGGAAGAGGTTTGTTGTACTGAATACATATACTGGACCACCAGGGCTATGTTCAGGGGGGGTTACTGCTTACATCCCAAGAACAGGAGTTTTGGTGCACTGGACCACCAGGGTATGTTCAGAGGGGGTTTACTGCTTACATCCAGCTAACATGAGTTTTGGTCCACTAGACCACCAGGGCTATGTTCGGGGGTCAGCCTTTACTGTTTACATCCCGTGAATGGGACTTTCAGTCCACTACACCACCAGGGCTATGTTCAGCAGGAGGGGGGGTTGTATTTCACACTGATACACCCTGAAATCAGCTTCTCAGTACACTGGACCACCAGGGATGTATTCACAGGAGGACTGTTTTTAAACTAGAGCAGCCCATGGTCAGGCTTGTGGGGGAGGAACATTTCTGCTGTTGCCCCACAATAGGCCCAGTGGTGGGATGGTGTTGGGAATTGTCACTCTTTTGACCACAATTAGGCTGCATGATGGGACATGGAGTGGGTTGGGGGCCAGCCACAGCTGTCGCTGCTGTGTCGTGCCATGCAATTCAGCAGTTTACCTGTGCGTGATTGTTGACTTGAGCATTTTTTTGGCCTGAAAGTTGTGCAGGCGCAGGTTGCAGGTTGCGCCACAACTCTACACAGCCTTGCTGAATGACAGGCTGTGCAGTTAATGCATGGTTGGTCCCCTGCAGTTCATCATGCATTCATTTGCATTGCACTGTTACTCAGCATGTTTTCTGTGGTGGAACTGCCTCCTGCTGAATGTCTGAGAATGGAGCAAGTCTTGACTTCATGCAGGCACCACTCTTTACACATGTCGCAACCCTTTTGAATATCTGGCCCATAAAGTATAATACTAATAGAAGGAAGGCATTTGTCACACAGAGACTGGTGGCCCCTTGGAATGAGGTCCCCTTGTCACTTATTTGTCCTAAATCAAAGATGCTTTTTAAAACTCAGCCGTATAGAAATTTTTATGAAGGAAGCTAACATGACTACATAAGAGATATTGGCTGGGAACAGCTATGGCCTATTCTTTACTGTCTGGCCTCCTCCACTCCCTTGAAAATTTGTATGAACCTTTCTATTAACTATCTTTATATTAGGGATAACAATACTGCCACATATACCCAATGTTAAGATGATATGGTTATGACAATTGCCCAAAAAATGCTGCGGCTTGAATGTCACACTTTATCTCTTGAATATGAATAAGACACCAAACACAAGAGAGTATAGTATTACTTATTTTACTATAAAAATAGTTTCAATATAAAAATGACAAACAAAATATTTTTTTATACATACAAAATAGATTTTATAAAAAGAATATATACAATACAACAAAAAATAAGGTGTGTATTACATCATACACAGCATATAAATGAAAATAAAAAATCTTTTGTGTAATATTAATAAAAACATATAAAATATTTTTTATGTTCTTTTACTTCAGTCAAAGACTTATCGAGAGGTGCACTGCATCAGGCAATCCAGGCTGGAAGCTGGATTCAATGTGGAGGCGCAAAAAGAAGTGGAAACTGTTGCACCCTCGGGAGATGATACCGGATCTCTATGAAGGGTGGCCAGTCCCACCCAGGAAGCTGCAGGAACAGATGGTAGCCGTGGAGGTGAAGCACTGCTATGCAACAGCACTATCCCACCGCTACGACCGGCTTCAATGGACGCAGGTTCAGAGTCTGTTGCTGTGTGATCCAAGAGAGACTGGATTTGTCCAGCCTCTCAGGATGACAGCATTCTCCTTCCACAGACTGAGAACCTCACGAGTGAGCCGGCTGTAGCAGCGGCAGTAATGGCCTGTGCATCTTCGCGAGTCGCTCTACAAAGATAAAAAAAAACAGTTATGATGAATATATAACACAAATTCAACAATTACAACTGTAAAATATTTCACTTCAAATATTTCTTATCTAATACAATATCAGAAATGCATTCATTTTAAAGTAATGATAATAGCTTTAAAGTATGATGCTAAACTATTTATTATACAATGTGGTAAACGGAGTGCCTAATCCCGTCATCCTGATTGGTTGGCTGGCACAATGACCACCGTGATAAATCCTCCAGTGTACCCACTGGAAGAAGTGCCAGCCAACCTTATACCGTGCTAATCCGTCAAATTCACTTCAAACAAAACTGTCGCGGTTTGTCCTTGCCACTCGCTAAAACACCACGGAAAATTTTTAGCTAAATGACCTCCTCTTTCGAAGTATAGGGACCTCAGTGAGTTAGAAGGAGTTAAAACATAAAAAAACAACATTCTGGACATTGTATATTAAAAATTTATCCTCCTAGGGTGTGGGTAGCCACTGGAGGATTTAACCACTGGTGTGACTGTCACTGCCATGACTCGCGGACCTAATTACACCAGCCGTGGTAAATCCTCCAGTGTACCCACCCCCTGAGGGATAAATTGCTTGATATCTAATTTGTCTCTCTGTCATACTTGATCTATCTATATTATCTAATAAGCTCACAACATAAAAAATGTATAGTTAGCTGTGGCTTTTAGTGCTACTCTTAGATTTTCTTTCACTACTCAGAACTATTCTGTATGTGCATACTTTAGCATTATTTACACTATTATGCCTATAGAGTTGAAATACAATCCTCACTTGTGTGAGAATGTTTACTTCACCATGTCTGCCTTATAATGTGTAGTCATGTATTCAGTGAAATTAAAGTACCTTTACAGTAGCAGTATAATAAAATACTTTCATGCGTATACTTATCATGATAAGTTTAATGATACTTTTAAAGCGAACAGCTTTGACCCGTGTTTCAAGATCTCAGCACAGATCAGTACTTTAAATAAATAAGTCACTAATATAAGATGCGATGCAAAACCATGCCAGATATCGAGTCAAGCTCAGCAGAGTTGTGCAGGCGCAACCCCAAAGCTGTGCCTGCAGAACTTTGAGAAAAAAAAGGATCAAGTTCAGGGCCAACCACAAGTGAGCTGCTGCATTGCAGGATGCAACACAGCAGCTGCCACCTGTGCATGCCCTCAACACTCTGTCTCATACGTCTGAACTGTTTGTTCCCAAAATGTGTAACATTGCTTCTCTAAATGTTGAAAGAATAGGAAAAGCGTGGAACACTTAATCTAATTTTACAATTAGAAGCCCACAACACTGTTAAAATGTTTGCATTTAAGTTCATAAAGTCTGCAATTTATAAAATTGATATATTTAGCATCATTTACTATAGAATTTTGAAAAAAAATGTTAACACTGAACGTGTTACAAATCCTCACAATCTGCAACAGGAAGCTTTAGTGAATTTAAATGAGTTACATTCCTCGCAATGTGGTATACTTGAGAGATATGCACTCTACACCCCCTCATCAAGGCAATCATGGGCAGCAATGTCTGCCCCCCAACACTCATGTCCTTTGTTGGGGTAGGTTGCTAACTACATCCCACAATTGGGATTTTCAGGATATGATCGGGAGGTGGGGGTGGGGTTTCAATACTCAAGCCTGCAATTGGGCTTATCAGTCCACTGGTATTGCCAGGGATGTATTCAGGAGGTAGGAAGGTGTTTCATTACTTAATAGCACAATTGTGGTTATTGGTCCACTGGACCTCCACGTCTGTGTTGAACTTGGAGACACATTGCTGCCCCCAACTGGGCTACTGGAGGGGGAGGGTATTAACAGTATGCCCGCAATTGGGCCAGTGGGGGGGGATTTACACTCTTTTGCCTGAAATTAGCCTGCACAGGGCATCCTTGCCCAATGGCTGCTACCTGGTAAGGACCCAAGCGCAAGTCCTCGGTGATCACCACACCTGCATGCTAATGGGATGCAAATAGGGCCATAATCAGATGAGACTGTCCCCACCCCGTGCCTTGCCTGAATTACAACCACATTTGCATATTACCTTTAGAATATTGGCATTTTGCTACCACAAGTAGAATACTGCAGTTCCGAAACTTGCAATGCTGCAAGTTACACTGTGCCATGCACAGTGGATGTGCTTAGAGGTGATATTCAAAGTACTTCCTCAATACCACAACTCCTTTGAATATCAACTCCTGACACACCCCAACTGTTTTGCACAGCAGAAGGGCTTATGTTTATGATAGCATATAATGTTCATTTAAAACAAATGTTTTAAAGTAGACATATTACTACCTTTACTCACATACACTCTCACAGTCATCTTCTTACAATGTCCCAAAAAGTAATTTGAACAACAGCCACACCATCATATAGTCACGCTTTTAAAACACTGTTTTAAAGAATAGTTGCTCATTAAAACTATGACACTGTGTGTTGCTAACCCATGCATCATTGAACTATTTAGCAATCTGATCTATGTGGGCCAATATTTAGACAGTTTCACTACTCAGCAACTTCTTTCATAACACCCAACCCAGAAACACGGACCATATAATGTAGTGGGATTTGCACCACTGCAACCTGTCATAGTACTGCATTTTAATTAAGCAATAATGCCCGACAGTGTAGGCAGTATTGGGAATACCGACCAGCCAGGGCATAATGAGGCCCGATGCCGCAGGTGGATGGCCTTATACCTCCTGGCCAGTCTGGTATTGATCAATACTGCCCATCCTGGAGGGCATTATTGGCTTTAGAAATGGGCCATGGTACTATTTTCTTAAAGAAAAAATTTTTATGTTTTAATGTGAAAACTGTTTTTATTTTATTTCTTTGTAATAAAATAGTTCTTCCACGCATGTGTCCTAAGTCGCAGTCCTGTAGTTGTGGTTTTGAGCCTGTTGTCATGTTAACATAACCACCCCCACCGCACATGCAGGACTACAGAGACTTTAATCAAGATATGTTAATAAATTTGTCTGTCCTTTGTCCAGCACTAGCACAGCACCGGTCCTCTCACACAGCTATGACCCGCTGATGCTGAGCTTAATACAATCCCCAGTCCGAATGCGTCCTGACCACCGCTTTTCCCTTCTACCAGCAGAGGCTGTATGTGATTTCTGAGCTGCGCCACGCCACTCGTTTCCATGATGCTACAGCTTCCCAGTCAGGCCAAACTAATCCCACAAAAGTAGAGTGAAGCTTCTGAGCAGGAAACAGTAGAGCGGGAGGGCAGAGGTATAGAGAAGGAAGTGAGGAGCAGTGAATCTTCGGATAGTGCTGTCTCATTTAGGAACAGAATCAGTGCTGAGAGGGCACCATCAGAATAGCGGTGGCTGCTGTGGTTGACGATCCTAAAAATGCAGGAGCACAGTCTTGGCAGGTGGGTAAGTGACATCGGGGGAGGTAGCTTAATTTAAAGTCATCGCTAGTGGAGTTATGGCTACAATAAAACTGTAATATGGAAAAGGTGTTAAAGTACGCTGAGCCGACGTCCATCGCCCAGCTTGTTTTAAACACTGACATCTTTAAAGAAATCTAAATCACTACACTTCTGCAACCGAATGAATTTGCCTGACAAAAGTTGTTGAGGAACAGTGAGAGTGTGTGTGTGTGTGTGTGTGTGTGTGGTGGGGGGCAGTGTCTTTTTGAGAGAGCTTGTCATTAATGGGCCAATATCTCTCACTAAGTGACAGAAAAAAAATGGCAGTGACTTCAAATTTATTTAGATGTTTTTAGCCAATGAGCAACCTGCATGGGCAGAGGGATACTTGAGTGGGTGAGAGGGCACTGGGGCTGATACTTTTTATTTGCTGGGTATGTATTGAAAGTTAATGTACCCCCCTGGGAAGGGTACTAGCCAATCAGATGCCAGGAATACAAAACCCCATTTTCTAAGTGTGGTGAGACAACTTCATAGTGTTATTTAGAAACGCATTTATATTCATAGGGTGAACGCAAACAGTCCCATCATTACCTGCATTATTAGTTTTATTGACATTCCCTCAGTTCATGATCACCTTTAAAAATACACACATATGCCAGTGCACTGAACAGCATCGCACTACATTGTAGAGGTAAGCATTAGGCTGGCAAGGCTGAAGACATACACACTGCACAGCTATTCACTTTTACTGGGGAAAGGGCTCATGAACAATTATAAGGCACACTTTAAACTTGTGGATTTGAGAAAAGACAAATTAAGCATTATTGTACACTTTATGCAGTGCACATTTTATGTAACTACAATATCCTACCACCATGTTTGTGTTTTTGGGTGGTTGGGTATCTGCAGTGATCAATGCATTCCCACCCTTATAAGGTCACATCACATGAAAGTGTTATGTAAACAGTGATTCGCTTCCACCCACAACAAACAAAATAAAGTAGTACTCCTCATAATGAAGGCTCTGTTGTCACACCCCAAACTATTTTACATTAGCAGTGAGTATCCATATAGACAGCACTCCCTATCATACAGGACTGCAACTGTAATTTCAACAGGAGCATTGATCACCACAGAATGTTGACAACCTGTATGGTACCTCTCAAGGATGCAGATAATATCAACAACAGATTTTCACTTACGTGGAGGATCTGGTGTGGCTTCTCCTGCTTCACCCAGCGTTCCAGAACAGCAGCTTCCCGGCTCTATTAAAGGAAACAAGAAAAATGATCATATTAATAGATGAAATAGCAAGGTCAAGTGTTTTCTTTAAAATATATTTTTTCAATAACATATTTTAAAAACATTACTCACAAATATATGGTTATGCAGTGCAGAACAAGTAGTGCCTGACCATGAATCACAATACTTATAACATTATTACAATGCATGGTTGAGACACATGCACATCCTTGAAAACATTACATGTATGTTCAATTTACATACATGCATACCTAATAATATGACACCTGTTCTTTAATAGTTTAAAAATGTGAGTTATAATAAAAAACACAAACACAACGATAATGTCACTGTCTACTCAATGACCCCAGCTGAATTTAGCAGGCATGATGTGTTATTAACTATTATTTACAGGGTTATAAAACACATTAACAAACGTGATATTCTATTATGCACATTAATAACTATTACAATAAAAATGAAACATTAGCATGACATATATAAATATTAACTAAATACAATCTAGAACATGTCATTATTCTTGATTGTTGTACCGTTGAATTCTGACACACCTACAACACTACAACAACATTAGAATTTGTTATCTATACCATTATACAATGGCAAGAAAAACCGGTACTCTGATTGGTCACTTATAGGACCCGTGACGCTTTATCAGCACAACATCACGTGGTCTAGTCTCAGCCTACTGTGAACCTGTGATCATCATGATCATGCTGATCATTGCTTGATTGTTTCATTTCTAAAACAAAAATATTTTCCACACAAAAACATCTGTAAATTATTTTTTCTGTATAACTATTTAGCCATTGTATATTAGCAAGACATTAACAGGTGTAGAAATGTTTAGGATAACATCACGCCAGTTGTTGGACGCACACTTGCCTGCGCCCCTCGCATGAACCACCCAAGCGTGGCGTTGTCCACATGGCACACACCCTGTCAGGCATTGTTGTAGTTGCATGAACCTCCAACAAAATTAGTGAGGAGAATACCTGCCCCGCCAACACCACATCTACCGCTATGCACACCCATACATTGTCAGATCTTGAAGAATATTATTCCACTCACATCTGGGTATTAATTTGTTTGAAGATCCCAAGGCCCATGGGTTTGACTATAAATTCCAAATTTCTGGCAAATCCATCAAACAGTCAGTTAAGGCAAAATTTTGGGTTTATGAAATGGCTCTCAACTCCTAATTCATGGTAGCACTATCATAAGCTACTATAATATATATATATATATATATATATATATATATATTAGAGCAAAAAACTCTGTTTAATGCATTAATTAGGGTTGTTCACAAGCGACAAAAGTAGAGAAATTCGCTGTTAAATTTGAAAAAAACCCTTAGACCCCCCCACCCACCCCCAACTGGCATTGGTGTACATTGACTGCCAGCCCTAACTCTCACCCTATGACATGTGTGGAAGCAGCAGAAGTATAGGAGTATGGGTGAGAGTTAGGACCACGATCCCAATGCGCACCCTAATGCCGGGTTGGGGTGGGAAGGGGTCCAAGGGGGGTTTTCAACCCCTAACAGTGAATTTCTCACTTTTGTCAGCTGTGGAACAACCCTAACTAAATGCATTAAATGGAGTTTTATTCTAATTTCCTTCTTTGAGAATGTGATAACGAAATAGTGAATGGTAACGCAGCGGTAGGAGCACGAGGCCCGCTGCACATCGCGTTACGGGAGCTGGGCCCATCGGGCCCACGCTCCTGCTACATGATGTGTTGTGGCATACTAACAGGGACAGCAATGCAAACAGAAAATACTAACAGTGGCGCAGACATGGTAACACAAGCACGAATGAGAACAGAAAGGGTAACTTATTACGGTGGCATAGACGGGAATGGTCTGCCACGTGATGTGTTGTGACATAGTAACATGGTGCCTGCAAACAGAAATGTCAATGGCACATGGTGATGTAAAGTGAAACAGTAAGTTAAACAGTACTGTAGACAGAAATGGCAAAAATAAAGAAAGCATAAAGTGCAAATGAAGCATAAAGGATAGCACATGGTGGCGCAGATGTCAATGGTAAGGTGAAACGGTATGTGCTCCGTCAAGCGGAAAGGGCAACAGTAATATAATGTAAGCTTATAGCTGGTTTTCCCTAAACCTGCATTGAGAAAGACAGTAAGTACAAATAATGTATGCAAAATAATGAGTATAAGCATGAAAAATGAGATCTTGAATAATAAATACATTATATCTCTCAGGAACCGTCTGACGAGAAAACAAATTTAAAAGTCATATTATTTACAACTGTCCTGGCTAATTCAGATCTTAGCTTCATTTGGGGAGCTAAAAATTTACTCCAATAAGAAAAGTCTGTGATCTAGCACCGCTTCCGAGACACGTGGGGCCCTGGAAAAGTGCAGCAAAGCGCTGTAATGTTATCCTAGTGGGAAAAAGACAGTTCAGAGCACCATAACTTTTTGCCTCCTGTAATGTTTTTTCACCAAACTACTGAAAGGCACATCTGTGGGGCTTTTGGTTGTCTTCCCTCCAAATTTCAGGAAAAAAGACCAAACCGTTATTTTGCAGCAGGGCTCCAAATGATTTCTGTTAAGTGTAAGGCACTCGTAATGTTATCCTATGGGAAAAACATCAAATTTTAGAAATTCCGTAACTTTTCCATCATGTGATATTTTACAAACTACTGAAAGGCACATATGTGTACTGTTGGCTGTCTTCCCTCAAATTTCAGGAAAAAGACCAAACCGTTATTTTGCAGCAGGGTGCAAAAGGTTCCTGTAATGCTTCTGGCACCATAATGTTATCCTATGGGAAAAACTGTCAACTTTGGAGTGCCATACCTTTGCCGCCATGTAATATTTTTTCAATACAACACTGAAAGGCACATCTGTGAGATGTCGGCTGCATGCCCTCCAAATTTCAGCTCAAACTCCTCAACGGTTATTTTGCAGTGCAGTGCCAAAGAATTGCTGTCATTTTCCCACAGACTAGAAAATTACTGTCGCAATTTGTGAAAGCTTTCACAAAAATTTGCGACACTTTCGTGAACACGAAAGTAATTTGCGAAAGTACTTTTTCCAGAAATTTGAAAAACATATTTCTGGGGTGTTTTACCACAAAATAAAGACATGGCAAGCATCCTCAGGGCCCGACTAGGTGAATACAAAAAAAATAGGTTGCTAGAGGGTCCCAAATTTAAATGCCAACCATTTTTCTGATCACCAACTCAAAACAAAATGGCCGATTTGCGAAAGTAACAGGCCCATTTGCGAAAGTAAAATGCATTTGCGAAAGTGTTGAACTTTTGTTAACTTTTCCTTTGACTTATAATGGGAAACTGTTTTGAATAACTTTTGAACCGTTTAATATTTTTTCACAAAATCTTTGAAAGGCACATATGGGGACCCGGCTGCACGTTCCTAAAGATTTCGGCCGTCGCAAACAAACCATACGACCTGTAGGCGACATTCACAGAATTCTGTGAAAGCGTAAACGCTGGCACAGATCACACTTAATAACCCACAGCCATATATCCGACCAGTAAAAAACTTGGCCAATCCCAAGGCCTATGGTTCTTGATCATATAACCCAAATTTCAGGCAAATCTGTCAAACGGTTGCAAAGTTATTAAGGTGCAAAGTTTTGGGGTTTAACATAGAAATGGCTCCTCAACCCTAACTATATATATATATATATATTAGAGGCAAAACACTCCGTTTAATGCATTAGTTAGGGTTGTTGTACAGTGACAAAGTGAGGAGTTCGCTGTTAGGGTTGAAAACCCTAACTCCTAATCTACCCCCTAGCACCACACACACACACAGACACACACACACACACATTCAAGTATGGGGAGGACCAAGTCAACACAACCAATGACAGACATCCAGCAGCAGGTGACAGAAATAACAAACAATTGTCTAAATGTATTACGAGACATCCCACACACCTGACCAGGTACTGCATGCTCAGTGGAGAGCAACAGCAAAACTGAGGCCATGTACACCAAACGTACACATCCCTGATTGCAGCTGCACACAACGCACTACACTTAGTAGTTGCATGGCCTACCTACCGATGCCCTCACACCACACCACAACTGGTACTGTGCCATTAGTCAATATAAATGCTGAAGGTGCATGATGACAGTTGTAGAAAAGTTTTAACACTAGTGAGTATACATTAATTAAGAGAAGTACATAATTAACCACAAGACACTAGCATGCTCAAGATAAAAGTAGTGTTACATTTAGTAGGTGATTTACATAGTAGTACATTTACTGCAATGGTTTACTCAAGATAGAGAGGCTGATGTAAGCATATGGAAAAGCATTGCTGTTCAATGCTCTGAAATTCGTACTGCCAGTATCAGATGCATTCTTACTGATGAAGGTGTACTGCTCATGTACATACATAGACCTTCAGTGTGTTTCAATACTAAAGATGCAGTAAGTATTCTTTGTAAGAAACATTGTAATTGCATGGATCAGGCCAAGCAACTTCTAAATATCATAGCACTACTGAGCCAACAATGGCATTACCTGTATTGAGATGTATAATGGATAGATTTTCCTGTAGGCACTTACTGAGTATGTTGTACCTGATAAAGACAATCTCATTGCATCGGTGATGACTAACTTATTCAAATAGTAATACATTTACTATTGTTGCAATGAGTGACCTATGCCACTTATGGACACAAGTGTAATTTTTTTAACAGTTGTTTCATACTCAGGCTGTATGCCTAGTGTTTGGGTTGCCACACTTCTGTCACTGATGCTATCAAAGTGATAACTATGTTAATTGTGGTACAACAGGAATCAAGTAGGTATGGTGTAGATATAAACAGAATGTCTTTAGTATTGATTTAACTCACAATGGGTAAGTGTACTAGACAGCAGGGGTTATTCTATCACTGACTCTGTCAGTTATAATCACACTAACGTTTTGATGACTGTAAT
Organism: Neoceratodus forsteri; assembly: GCA_016271365.2. Lineage (NCBI taxonomy): Eukaryota > Metazoa > Chordata > Ceratodontiformes > Ceratodontidae > Neoceratodus > Neoceratodus forsteri. The sequence goes on from CM028130.1 coordinate 1,586,824,403, forward strand.
GATCAAGTTACACTGTTCATCTTCATGAGTTCATATTCACAGCCATTCTCCAGTAACTAGACAGTGTATGGTGTAAACTGGGTGGGACACTGTGTTGCAAAGCTGCTACAGTGCCTAGCAGAGGAGACTATCTACTCATAAAGACAATTAAGCAATAAGGCATGACCAACAAAGTATGTTAAATGGTCTGTTAATCACCCTGTGGGGTTTAATGTTGAATGAGGCATAGCCGAAAGCTACATGTCGCTAGACAGTGATAAACTGACCATTAACATAATACCTGGAAGTGGCTTACTGCTATCATAATAAAACTGTTTTTAAACAACATTAAACCATGCTCATCATATGGTTAGGCTCTACATGTATGTTAATAAAAAGTAAACATAGAGCTGTTACAATGTTTACAGTCAATTAGAAAGCTGCATTTCTCAAACCCTTGTTATAATCAGAGATATTATACCTGTACAACTCCTTGGTTTTGCTGAACTCTATTGCTCAGGTGGCCCACCACATGTGGTCTGGTCTAGTGTGGAGCATCGGTAGGTAAGGCCATGCAACTACTAAGTGTGGTACGTTGTGTGCAGCTGCAATCAGGGATGTGTACGTTTGGTGTACATGGCCTCAGTTTTGCTGTTGATCTCCACTGAGCATGCAGTACCTGGTCAGGTGGGTGGGGATGACTCGTAGTACATTTAGACAATTGTTTGTTATTTCTGTCACCTGCTGCTGGATGTCTGTCATTGGTTGTGTTGACTTGGTCCTCCCCCATACTTGAATGTGTGTGTGTGTGTGTGTCTGTGTGTGTGTGGTGCTGGGGGGTGAATTCGGAGTTAGGGTTTTCAACCCTAACAGCGAATTTCCTCACTTTTGTCGCTATGCAACAACCCTAACTAATGCATTAAATGGAGTTTTTTGCCTCTAATTTCCCTTCTTTTTGAGAATGGTAACGAGAAATAGTGAATGTAATGCAGCGGTGAGAGCATGGGGCCCTTTGGGCCCCGCGCTCCCACCACATGATGTCTTGTGGCATAGTAACAGGAGCAGCAACACAAACAGAAATGCTAACAGTGGCACACATGGTAACACAGCGTTTAATGAGAACAGAAAGGGTGCACGCCACACGGCATAGACGGGACAAACGGTTCGCCACGCGGATGTGTTATCACATAGTAACATGGTGCCTGCAAACGGAAATGTCAATGGGCATGGTGATGCAAAGTGAAACAGAAAGAGAAACAGTACTGTATGAACACAAATGGCAAAAATAACAGAAAAGCAAGCGCAAATGAAAACGCAAAGGATAACACATAGGGCCCGCGCCCCGCACGCACGCGGCAGTTGGAGCGCCGGGCCCAAAGGGCTCCTACACTCCCACCACATGATGTCTTGTGGCATAGTAACAGGAACAGCAATGCAAACAGAAACGCTAACAGTGGCGCACAAGGTAACGCAAGCGCGAATGAGAACAGAAAGGATAACGAACACGGTGGCATAGATGGGAACGGTGTGCCACGTGATGTCTTGTCACATAGTAACATGGTGCCTGTAAATCGAAATGGCAATGGGCATGGTGACACAAAGTGAAACAGAAAGAGAAACAGTACGGTACACAAATGGCAAAAGTAACAGAAACGCATAGCGCAAATGAAAACGCAAGCGATGATGCACGTGGTGGCGCAGACGCCAACGTAAGTGAACGGTGCTGGAAATCGAAGCGGAAAGGGCAATGGTAACAGTAATGTAAGCGCACAGGCTGGTTTTCCCAAAAGCTGAATAGAGAAAGACAGTGAGTACAAAGAATGTATGCATAATAATGGGTTTCGAGCAGAAAATGAGGAATTGAATACTAAATAAGTTATATCTCAGGAACCATATGACGTAGAAAAAAATTTAAAAGTCGTATGATTTATGACTGTCCTGGCTAGTTTTGTACTTAGCCCCTCGCAAGGGGCTAAGGATTTTCCATCTAAAACTCCGATCTCACACCGAAGTTAGATACGGGCCCTGGAAAGGCGCGCGAACGCCGTAATGTCCCATGGGAAAAAAGAGGTTCGAGTGCCATAACTTTGCCTCCCTGTAATATGTTTTCACCAAACCACTGAAAGGCACATCTGTGAGCTGTTGGCTGTCTTCCCTCCAAATTTCAGGAAAAAAGACAAAACCGTTATTTTGCAGCAGAGATCCAAAGGATTTCTGTAATGCGTCGGGCGCCGTAATGTTATCCTATGGGAAAAACTGTCAACTTTGGAGTGCCGTAACTTTGCCGCCGTGTAATATTTTTTCAATACAACACTGAAAGGCACATCTGTGAGATGTCGGCTCCGTTCCCTCCAAATTTCAGCTCAAAACTCCCAACGGTTCTTTTGCAGCGCAGTGCCAAAGAATTGCTGTCATTTTCCCACAGACTAGAAAACTACTGTCGCAATTTGCGAAAGCTTTCGCAAAATTTGCGACACTTTCGTGAGCATGAAAGTAATTTGCGAAAGTACTTTTTCCAGAAATTTGAAAAACATATTTCTGGGGTGTTTTACCACAAAATAAAGACATGGCAAGCATCCTCAGGGCCCGACTAGGTGAATACAAAAAAATAGGTTGCTAGAGGGTCCCAAATTTAAATGCCAACCATTTTTCCGATCACCAACTGAAAACAAAATGGCCGATTTGCAAAAGTAAAAATGCATTTGCGAAAGTGTTGAACTTTTTGTTAACTTTTCCCATTGACTTATAATGGGAAACTGTTTTTGAATAACTTTGAACCGTTTAATATTTTTCATGAAATCTTCAAAAGGCACATCAGGGACCCTACACATATTCCCCAAAGATTTCAGGCCAGTCGCGTTAAACCATACAACCTGATAAGCGACTATAGAATTTGCAGAAAAGCGTGAACGCCAGCACACAGGTCACACTTAATAACCCACAGTCGTATATCCGACCAGTACAAAACTTGGCAGATCCCAAGGCCTATGGTTCTTGATCATAAATTCCAAATTTCAGGCAAATCCATCAAACGGTTGCAAAGTTATTATGGTGCAAAGTTTTGGGGTTTAACATAGAAATGGCTCCTCAACCCTAACTATGGTAGCACTACCGTGCTACCATAATATATATCACTTCAGGTAGCATCATGGTATGTGTTGATCATTTAGGCCACCTGAAGTGATAATTTTGGCAAAATAAAAATATCACTCCTGTTGGCTCATAGGTCTACTACAGATCTTTATCCCCATTGGTACATTGGTAAAAAGCAGATAGTTCACCCCAGCTAGGTAAATTACCTGGAACCCATTTATTGCAAAAATAAAAATTTCAACCCAGGTGGCCTAAATGACCACTGTATCATTTAGGCCACCAGAGGTGATATACATTTTTTTGCCAAAAATAGGTTCAAGGTGATTTATGGCACTGGGTAAAAGGTCCACAGTGAACGTTTAGGACACAAGGGGTGACATTTTTAATTTTTTGCCAAAAATGGGTTCCAGCTAATCTGTGGAGCTAGGGTGAATGGTATGAGGTGATTGTTTAGGCCACCTGAGTTGAAATTTAGTTTTTTGCCAAAACTGGGTTCAATGCAGGTTTTATGCAGTGTCAGTGGCTCAGCAGGTAGCACACACACCTCTGAGGCCAGGAGATCAGAAGGATGTGGGTTCTAGCCCCACACCAGGCTCTTGGGTTATATCCCAGTGCTGACATTGCAGTGCAGCATGAGATGGGTGCTGTACTCCTGAGGTGCCGTTTTTCAGATGGGACATTAAATCGAGGTCCCATCTACCTGTCCTGGTGGTAGTTCAGGTGGATGTTAAAGATCCCATGGCAGTTCTCGAAAAGAGTACAGGAATTTCCCTGATGCCCTGGCCAGATTTCCCCCATTCACTAAAATATCACCAACAGATTAATCTGGTTCAGAGTCAGTGGCATTCATCTGTATCCCCCTCCCCAGGGTCATGCCTGAACATAGGCAGGATTTGTCTAGTGCACTTATCTGGTCAACAAATCTAAATAAAAAAAGGTGTTCTTTGGAAACATTGTGAACGATCTGAGTGTTTGTTTTGGACACCTAATGTGACAGTTTTATTTTTACCAAAAATGGGTTCCAGGTAATTTATGTGTCTGGAGTAAAAGATCTGCTGTGTTCATTCAGGCCACCAGTGGTGATATTTTTATTTTTACTAAAAATAGGTTCCAGGTGATTTCTGGAGACAGGATAAAAGGTCTGCAGTGGACCTTTAGGCCACTATTGGTGATATTTTCATTTTTGCCAACAATGGTTGCAGGTGATCTGTGAGCCAGGGTGAATGGTATGCAGTGGTCATTTAGGCCACCTGAAGTAATATTTTTTATTTTTTTTACCAAAAATGGGTTCCAAGTTATGTATGGAGCAAGAGTAAAAGGTTCTTTATGCCACCTGAGGTGATATTTGTATTCTTTGCAATCAATGGGTTTCAGGTGATCTGTGGAGCCAGACTCAAAGTTCTTCAGTGGCTGTTTAGGCCACCTGAGATGAAATATATATATTTGATGAAAATGGGTTCCAGGTGATTTATGGAGCTAGGGTGAAAGGTCTGAGGTTATCACTTTGGCCATCTGAGGTTATATATTTATTTTTGTCAAAAATGCGTTTCATGTGATTTATGGGATTGGTATAAAAAGTAGGCAGTGGCCATTTAGACCACCTGAGGTGGTGTAGGTGGTGTCATTTAGGCCACCGGAGGTGATAATTTTATTTTCACCAAAAATGGGTGCCTGGTGATCTATGGAGTCACTGTGAAAAGTCTGCGATGGTTGTTTAAGCCACCTGAGGTGGAATTTTTATTTTTGTAAAAAAAGGATTCCAGGAGACATCTGGAGTTGAGGTGAAATGTCCACAGTGGTCATTTAAGCCATATGAGTTGATATTTATAGTTTTTGAAAAAGTGGGTTGCAGATTTTTAGGCCACCTGAAGTAATATTTTTAATTTTTTCACCAAAAATGGGTTTCAAGTTATGTAAGGAGCAGGAGTAAAAGGTCCTTTATGCCACCTAAGGTGATATTTGTATTCTTTGCAATCAGTGGGTTTCAGGTGATATACAGAGCCAGACTCAAAGTTCTTCAGTGGCTGTTTAGGCCACCTGAGATGAAATATATATATTTGCTGAAATGGAGCTGGTGTGAAATCTCTGTTGAGGTCATTTTGGCCACATGAGGAGATATTTTTTTTCCTTTTTGCCAAAAACATGCTCCAGGTGATCTAAGGAGCCTGGTTGAAAGTTTCTTCTTGGTTCTTTAAGAAACCTCAGGTGAAATTTTAATTTTTTTCAAAATTGGGTTTTGGTGAGTTAAATAACTGGAGTAAAAGATCAACACTTGTCTACATAACTGCTCTGCTCACCTGAGTGGTGGCCATACATCTCAACATTTTGTCCCCCAACTGTGGAACATTGCCTCTCAAAATGTGGAACAACTGAGCAAAATGTGAAACACTTCATAAAAACTTTATCTCAGAAGCTCAGAACACTGTCACAATGTTTGCATTTATGTTCAGAACGTCTGTTATTAATTGAATGATATATTGTTTGCATTGTTTACTATAGAGTTTTGCTTTAAAATGTTAACACTAAATGTGGGACGAGTCCTCACAATGTGGAACAGAGAGGTTTTCTGAAGTAAAATGAGGACCATTCCTCATAATGTGGTACAGCTGAGGGGTATGGTGGTGGCCAACACACATCACATGCACCGCACCACATCACATCTTCACACCAGTGACTTCTACAGCAGCTGCGTACTACACAGATCACACTGTACTGTATCTGCACTACCATGGAATGTTAAATTTATGCAACAGGGCCTGTTTATATCATAATATCTGTCTGTGTGATGTTTACTCACCATCCACCCTGGGTTAGTGTCTCAATGATGCTGCTCCAGTGCTTAATGACCCAGCTGGCCATGCACGGAACCTGCCTCTAAAGTTTTACCAAAATACATTTCAGGTAATTTATGGATGTGGAGTAAAAGATCTGCAGTGGTCATTTAGGCCACCAGAGGTGATATTTTTATATTTACTAAAAATTGGTTCCATGTTATGTATGGAGCAAGGGTAAAAGGTCATTTATGCCACCTGAGGTGATATTTTAATTTTTTGCCATCAGTGGGTTTCAGGTGATATATGGAGCCAGAGTCAGACTTCCTCAGTGGTTATTTAAGACACCTGAGGTGAAATTTATATACCTGCTGAAATTGGTTGCAGGTGATTTGTGGAGTTGGAGTGAAAGGCCTGAGGTTGTTGTTTAGGCCACTTGAGGTAATATATTTATTTTTGCTAAAAATACATTTCAGGTGATTTATGGGACTGGGGTAATGGATAGGCAGTGATCATTTAGGCCACCTGAGGTTAAACATAGGTGGTGGTCAATTAGGCCACCTGAGGTGATAATTTTATTTCTGCCAAAAATGGGTTGCAGGTGATTTGTGGAGTCATTGTGAAAAGTCCACACTGGTTGTTTAAGCCACCTCAGGTGAAATTGTTATTTTTGCAAACTATTTATTCCAGGTGATATCAGGAGCTGAGGTGAAATGTCCATGGTGGCCATTTAAGCCACCTGAGGTTATAGTTCTTATTTTTGCCAAAAATGGTTTCAATGTGATATTATGGAGTAAAAAGTCCAGTGTGGTAATTTAGGGCACCTGAGGTGATATCATTTTTTTATTACCAAAAATAGGTTCCAGTGGATTTATGGCACTGGGGAAAAAGGTTGAAAATGAACTATTAAGACACAAGGGGTTATATTTTTATTTTTTGCCAAAAATGTGTTCCAGGTAATCTGTGGAGCTAGGGTGAATGGTACGTGGTGGTTGTTTAGGCCACCTGAGGTAAAATTTTAATTTTTGCCAAAACTGGGTTCAAGGTGACCTATGGAATCATTGTGAAAGGTCTGAGGAGTTTGTTTTGGACACCTGATGTGACATTTTAATTTTTACCAAAAATGGGTTCTAGGTAATTTATGGATCAGGAGTAAAAGATCTGCAGTCATCATTTAGGCCACCAGAGGTAACGTTTTTTTATTTTCACTAAAAATAGGTTCCAGGTGATTTACGAAGCTGAGGTGAAGGGTCTGCAGGGGTCATTTAGGCCACCTGGGGTGAAATGTTTATACATTTTATGCCAGAAATTGGTTCCAGGTGATTTATGGTGCCTGGATAAAAGGTCTGCAGTGGCCATCGGGGTGATATTTTCATTTTTGCCAAAAATGGTCCCAGGTGATCTATGGAGCTAAGGTGAATGGTATGCAGTGGTCATTTAGGCCACCTGAGATAATATTTTCATTTTTACCAAAAATGGGTTCCAGGTTATGTATGGAGCAAGGGTAAAAGGTCATTTATGCTGCCTGAGGTGATATTTTTATTTTCTGCCATAAATGGGTTTCAGGTGATCGATGGAGACAGATTCAATGTTCCTCAGTAGTTGTTTAGGCCACCTGAGGTGCAATTAATATATTTGCTGAAAATGGGTGATTTATGGAGCTGGTGTGAAAGGTCTGAGGTTGCAGTTCAGGTCCACGAAGGTGATATATTTATTTTTGCCAAACATGCAATTAAGGTGATTCATGGGATTTGGGTAAAAGGTTGACACTGGTCATTTACTCCTCCTGAGGTTAAAGGTAGGTGGTGGTCTGTTTTTGACAAAAATGGGTTCCAGGTAATTCATGGATCCAGAGTAAAAGATCTACAATGGTCATTTAGGCAAGGAGAGGTGATTTTTTTTTTATTTTTACATGAAATTGGGTCCAAGTGATTTATGGAGCCAGGGTAAAAGGTTGGCAGAGGATATTAACGCAACCAGGGATGATATTTTTTAATTTTTGCCAAAAAAGGGTTCCAGCTGATCAATGGAGCCAGGTTCAATGTTCCTCGGTGGTTGTTTAGGTCACCTGAGGTGCAATATTCATTGTTTCTCCAAAAATGAGTTCCAGGTGAGTTATAAAGCTAGGGTGAAAGGTCAGCAGTGGTTGCTAAGGCCACCAAAGAAGATTTTTATTTTTTTGCCAAAAATGGTATTCAGGTGAGTTTTGTCGCCACTCTAAAAAGTTCAAAGTAGTCATTTAGGCAATATTATTTTTTGTTTTCCAAAAGTTTTGGTTCCAGTTTATTTATGGAGCTGGATAACAAGGTCCGTAGTAGACCTATGGGAAAACAGGAGTGACATTTTAATTTTTGCCAAAAATTGATTCCAGGAGATCTATGGATCCAGGCTGAATGGTCATGGTTGGATCAATGGTCAAACTGGTCATTTAGGACACCTTAGGTGAAATTTATATCTTTGTCAAAAGATAAAACAAAAAAAAATCACTTCAGGTGGCCTAAATGACCACCACCTACCTTTAACCTCAGGTGGCCTAAATGACCACTTCCTACCTTTCACCCTGATCCCATAAATCACCTGAAAAGCATTTTTGCAAAAATAAATATATCACCTCAGGTGGCCTAAATGACAACCTCAGACTTTTCACCTCAGCTTTATAAATCACCTGTAACCCATTTAAAGTGAATATATAAATTTCACCTCAGGTTGCCTAAACAACAACTGAGAAACTTTGAATGTGGCTCCATAGATCACCTGAATCCATTCATGGCAACAAATAAAAATATCACCGCGGACGGCATAAAGGACATTTTACCCTTGCTCCATACATAACCTGGAAAACATTTTGGTTAAAAATAAAATTATTACCTCAGATGGCCTAAATTACCACTACATACCATTCACCCTGGCTCCATAGATCACCTGGAACCATTTTTGGCAAAAATGAAAGTATCACCCTGGGTGGCCTAAAGGTCCTCTGCAGACCTTATATCCAGGTGCCATAAATCACCTGGAACCAATTTCTCACAAATAATGAATGAAAATATCACCCCAGGTGGCCTAAATGACCATCACAGACCTTTCACTTTGGCTCCATAAATCACCTGTAACCAATTTTTAGTAAAAATATAAACATTAACTCTAGTGACCTAAATGATGACTGCAGATCTTTTACTCCAGATCCATAAATTAAATGAAACGCATTTTTCATAAAAATAAAAAGAGTCACATTAGGTTTCCAAAACAGACTCATCAGACCTTTCAAAATGTTTCCATAGATTACTTTGAGCCCAGTTTTGGCAAAAATAAAAATTTCTCCTCAAGTGGCATAAACAACCACCTTGTACCATTCACCCTAGCTCCACAGATGACTTGGAACCTATTTTGGGCAAAACATAAAAATATCACCCCTTGTGTCATAAAATTCACTGTTGACCTTTTAGCCCAGTGCAATAAATCAACTGGAACCTATTTTTGGCAAAAAAGTGACATCACCTCAGTTGGTCTAAATGACCATACTGGACGTTTTACTCCATAATATTACCTTGAAACCTTTTTTTTGGCAAAAATAAGAACTGTAACCTCAGGTGGCTTAAATGACCACCATGGACCTGAGCTCCAGATATCACCTGGAATAAATTGTTTGCAAAAATAAAAATTCCACCTCAGGTGACTAAAACAACCATTGTGGACTTTTCACAATGACTCCATAAATCACATGGAACCCATTTTTGACAAAAATAAAATTATCACCTCAGTTGAAATAAATGACCACCAAATATGTTTAACCTCAGGTGGCCTAAATGACCACTGCTTAACTTTTACCCCAATCACATAAATCACCTGAAATGCATTTTTATCAAAAATAAATATCTCACCTCAGGTGGCCTAAGCAACAACCTCAGACCTTTCACCCCAGCTCCATAAATCACCTGGAACCCATTTCAGCAAATACATAAATTTCTCCTCAGGTGTCTTAAACAACCACTGACAAACTTTGAATCTGGCCCCATATATCACCTGAAACTCATTGATGGCAAAAATTAAAAATATCACCTCAGGTGCAGTACACATGAGGCAAGGCCTCGCTGGTGTCTGGGTGCACCCTACAGTACTGCAGTAATTGTCTCCCTCAGCATGGACCTGCACAGCAGTGGTAAGTCTACCAAAAGCCATCCTCAGTGGTGGCTAGGACACAGGTAATTTGCTCCTCTGACTGCTGCTTGGCATGGGCAAGGCCAGTGCTCACTGTTTTCTGCAGCTGTGACAACTCATGCCACAGCTCACTGCAGAGGTCATGCAGGTCCTGCTGGGCTGCATGCTGTGATGCCAGGGCCTCCTGAAGTATGGGTTTTGCACCCTGGCCATCCTGTGCAGGTGCAGCATCAACATCAGGTTGCGGGTGACATTGGGCAGGGTGTTGTGGACTTATTTGGACCTGTGGGGGCAGCTGGTGGTGTGGCAGCTGCTACAACTGTGGTTAAACAGGTGAAGGAGCATGCTGCAGGACTGGTTCTATGCCCATTGCCCAGTGGGACATATCCAGTGGGCAACATTGGGTGGGCACAGCAGCATCAGCTGTGGGCACAAAAGTGGCATGTGCCCAAGTACCCCACCCCAATTCAGGCATGGTGCTAACCCCCACTGTTCCTAAACCAATGGAGCCACAGGCCTGTCCCATATTTGGCAGGGTGGGTTCTTCCTCTGCATCTCCTGAGCCATGGTCACTTGTCACAGTCAAGATCAGCACCTGCTCTCCACTAAGATCCTCAAGTGTGGTCATTTAGGTCACCTGATGTGATATCATTTTTTTTTACCAAAAATAGGTTCCAGTTGATTTATGGCAATGGGGAAAAAGGTCCACAGTGAACTTTTAAGACACAAGTGGTAATATTTTTATTTTTTGTCAAAAATAGGTTACAGATAATCTGTGGAGCTAGGGTGAATTGTATGAGGTGGTTGTTTAGGCCACCTGATGTGTAATTTATATTTTTCCCAAACCTGGGTTCAAGGAGATCTATGGAAATATTGTGAAATATCTGAGGAGTTTGTTTTGGACACCTGAAGTGACATTTTAATTTTTACCAAAAATGGGTTCCAGTTATTTTATGGATCTGGAGTAAAAGATCTGCAGTCATCATTTAGGTCACCAGCGGTAATGTTTTTAGTTTTACTAAAAATTGGTTCCAGATGATTTATGGAGTAAAGGTGAAAGGTCTGCGGTGGTCATTTAGGCCACCTGGGGTGACATTTTTATACATTTTATGTCAGAAATTGGTTCCAGATGATTTATGGCACCTGGATAAAAGGTCTGCAGTGGACCTTTAGGCCACCAGGGGTGATTTTTTTCATTTTTGCCAAAAATGGTTTCAGGTGATCTATGGAGCAAGGATGAATGGTATGCAGTGGTCATTTAGGTCACCTGAGGTAATATGTTAATTTTTACCAAAAATGGGTTCCAGGTTATGTGTGGAGCAAGGGTAAAAAGTCATTTATGCTACCTGAGGTGATATTTTTAATTTTTGCCATAAATGGGTTTCAGGTGATCTATGGAGTCAGATGCAATGTCCCTCAGTTGCTGTTTAGGCCACCTGAGGTTCAATTTATATATTTGCTGAAAATGGGTTCCAGGTGATTTATGGAGCTGGGGTGAAATGTCTGAGGTTGTAATTTAGGCCAGCTGATGTGATATATTTATTTTTGCCAAAAATGCAATTCAGGTGATTCGTGGGATTGGGGAAAAAGGTTGGCACTGGCCATTTACTCCACCTGAGATTAAAGGTAAGTGGTGGTCTATTTTTGCCAAAAATGGGTTCCAGGTAATTCATGGATTCAGAGAAAAAGATCTGCAGTGGCCATTTAGGCCAGGAGAGGTGATATTTTCATTTTTACTAGAAATGGGCTCCAAGTGATTTATGAAGCCAGGGAGAAAGTTCTGCAGAGGACCTTTAGGCAACTAGGGATGATATTTTTATTTTTTGCCAAAAATGGGTTCCAGGTGATCTATGAAGCCAGATTCAAAGTTCCCCAGTGAATGTTTAGGGCACCTGAGGTGAAATTTATATATTTAATGAAAATGGGTTGCAGGTGATTTATGAAGCTGGGATGAAAGGTCTGAGGTTGTCGTTTAGGCCACTTAAGGTGATATATTTATTTTTGCCAAAAATGCATTTCAGGTGATTTTTGAGATTAGGGTAAAAGGTAGGCAGTGGTCATTTAGGCAACCTGAGGTTAAAGGTAGGTGGGGGTCATTTAGGCCACCTGAAGTGATAATTTTATTTCTGTCAAAAATGCATTCCATGTGATCTATGAAGTAATTGTGAAAAGTCCACGATGGCTGTTTAAGCCACCTGAAGTGAAATTTTTATTTTTGCAAACAGTGGATTCCAGGTGATATCTGGAGCTGAGGTGAAATGTCCACAGTGGTCATTTAAGCCATGTGAGGTGATTTTTGTTGTTTTTAAAAGTGGGTTGCAGGTGATTAATGGAGCTGGTGTGAAAGGTCTGAGGTTGTTGTTTAGCCACCTGAGCTGATATTTGAATTTTTACCAAAACTGGGATCCAGGTAATTAGCAGAGTAAAAGATCTGCAGTGGTCATTTAGACCATGTAAGGTGATTTTTCTTTTTGCTAAAATTTGTTCCAAGTGATATGAATCGGGAGTAAAAGGTCTGTGGAGGTCATTTAGGCCACATGAGGTGATATGTTTAGTTTTTGCCAAAAACATGCTCCAGCTGATCTATAGAGCCTGATTGAAAGTTTCTTCATGGTTCTTTAGGCTACCTGAGTTTTTTTTTTTGTTTCAAAAATGGGTTTTTGGTGAGTTAAATAACTGGAGTGAAAGATCAGTGGTGGTCATTTATTGCACCTGAGGTGATTTTTTTGGCCAAAAATGGTTTCTAGGTGATTGAAGGAGCTGGTGTAAAATGTCCAAAGTGGTCATTGAGGCTACCATGGTTGTTATTTTTATTTTTGCCAAAAATGGGTTCCAGGTGATCTATGTAGTGAATGTGCTGCAGTGGTCATTTTGGAAAACTGTGGTGAAATTTTAGTTTTTGTAGAAAATGGGTTCCAGCTGACTTATGGAGCAGGGGTGAAAGGTCTGTGGATTACATTTATGCTACCAGATGTCTTATTTTTATTTTTGACAAAACGGGATTCATGTGATTTATTTGGTAAAAGGTAGGCAGTGGTCATTTAGGTCACCTGAGGTAACATTTTTATTTTTGCCACAGATCAGTTCCAGGTGATCTATGGAGTCTTTATGAAAGGTTGCAGTGGTTGTTTAAGCCAGTTGAGGTGCAATTTTTATTTTTCCCTTAAATTGGTTCCAGTTGATATCTATAATTGGGTGAAAAGTCCATGGCAGCTGTTTAAGACACATTAGGTGATATTTTCAGTTTTTGAAAAAGTGGGTTGTAAGTAACTAAAGGAGCTGGTGTAATAGGTCTGAGGTTGTCATTTAGGCCACCTGAGGTGATATTTGTATTTTTGCAAAAAATGAATTCCAGGTGATGTCTGGAGCTGAGGTGAAATGTCGACATTAGGCATTTAAGCCACCTGAAGTGATATTTTTTAATCAAGCTGGTGTGAAAGATCGAGAGCAAAAAATCTGCAGTGGTCATTTAGACTGCATGAGATGATATTTTTAGTTGTTGCCAGAAATGTACTCCAGGTGATCTATGGAGCCTGGCTGAAAGGTTATTTGTGGTTCTTTAAGCCATCTGAGGTGACATTTTTATTTTTTTCAAAAATGTTTTTTTGAGTTAAATAGCTGGAGTGAAAAATTAACGATGTTCATTTAGGCCACCTGAGACAATGTTTTTTCTTTTTGCCAAAAAATGGGTTTTAGGAGCTTGATGGAGCTGATGTAAAAAAATCCAAAGTGGTAATTGAGGCAACTAAAGGTGATATTTTTTGGTTGTTGCCAAAAATGGATTTTTAATGATTTATGGTGGAGAGGTAAAAGATCCACAGTAGAGCTTTAGGCCATCAGAGGTGCTATTTTTATATTTATTTTTCCTAAAAATGGGTTCCAGGTGGCCTATGGAGTCATTGTGAAAGGTCTGCAGGGGTTGTTTAAGCCAGCTGAGGTGAACATTTTATTTTTGCAAAAAATTGGTTGCTGTTGATATCTGGAATTTGGGTGAAAGGTCCATGGCAGCCATTTAAGATACCTGAGGTGATATTTTTACTTTTTGAAATAGTGGGTTGTACTTTTTTTTGGAAAAAATACAAATATCACCTCCATTGGCCTAAACTACAACCTCTAACCTCTCACACCAGCTCAATTAATCCCGTACAACCCACTTTTTCAAAAAGTAAAAATATCACCTCAGGTATCTTAAATGGCTGCCATGGGCCTTTCACCAAAATTCTAGATATCAACAGCAACCGATTGTTTGCAAAAATAAAAGTTTAACCTCAACTGGCTTAAAAAACCACTCCCGACCTTTGGGAAAGACTCCATAGATCACCTGGAACCCATTTTTGGCAAAAATAAAAATAGCACCTCTGATGGCCTAAAGCTGTACAATGGATCTTTTACCTCACCACCATAAGTCACTGAAAACCCATTTTTGGCAACAACCAAATTATATCACCTCTAGTGGACTCATTGACCACTTTGGAATTTTTATAACAGCTCCATCAATCACCTAAAAACTGTTTTTGGCAAAAGAAAAATATAATCTCAGGTGGCCTAAATGACCACCATTGATTTTTCACTCCAGCTATTTAACTCACGAAAAGCACATTTTTGAAAAAAATAAAAATGTCACCTCTGGTGGCTTTCAGAACCATGAAGAACCTTTCAACCAGGCTTCTTAGATCACCTGGATAATGTTTTTGGCAACAAGTGAAAATATCATCCCATGTGGCATAAATGACCTCCACACAACTTTTACCCCAGGTTCATATCACCTGGAAAAAATTTTAACAATAAGAAAAATCATCTCAGGTGGCCTAAATGACCATTGCAGATATTTTTCTCTGGATCTTTCACACCAGCTCCATTAATCACCTGCAACCCACTTTTTCAAAAACTAAAAATATCACTTCAGGTGGCTTAAATGACTACTGTGGACATTTCACCTCAGCTCCAGACAACACCTGGAATCCATTTTTTGCAAAAATAAATATTTCACCTCAGGTGGTCTAAATGACCACTACTTACCTTTAACCTCATGTGACCTAAATCACCGCTGCCTATCTTTTACAGCAATAACATAAATCACCTGAGATGCATTTTTGGCAAAAATAAATATATCACATCAGGCACCATAAAAGTCCACTGCAGACCTTTCACCCCTGCTCCATAAATCTCCTGGAACCCATTTTAGGCAAAAATGAAAATATCATCCCTGCAGACCGTTCATCCTGACTCCATAAATCACCTGGAACCAATTTCTGGTAAAAATAAAAATATTACTTCTCCTAGCCTAAATGGTCACTGCAGATCTTTTAATCAGGATCCATAAATTACCTGGAACCCATTTTTGTCAAAAGTACAAATATCACCTCAGGTGGCCTAAATGACAACATCAGCACTTTTACACCAGCTCCATTATTCACTTACATCCCACTTTTTCAAAAACTGAAAATATCATCTCAGGTGTCTTAATCGGCTGCCATGGACCTTTCACCCTAACTATAGATATCATCTGGAACTGATTTTATAGAAAAATAAAAATTTCACCTCAGCTGGCTTAAACAACCACTGCAATCTGTCACACTGACTCCATATATCACATAGAACCCATTTATGGCAAAAATAAAAATATTACCTCAGGTGGTCTAAATGACCACTGCTTACATTTTACCCCATGAGTCACCTGAAACCCGTTTTGCCAAAAATAAATATATGACATCAGGTAGCATAAATGTAAACCACAGATCTTTCACCCCTGCTCCATAAGTCACCTAGACCCATTTTGTGCAAAAACTAAAATTTCTCCTCAGGTGACCTAAATGACCACAGCATCACATTCACTACATAGATCACCTGGAACCCATTTTTGGCAAAAATAAAAATAGCAACCCTGGTGGCCTCAATGACCACTTTAGACATTTTACACTAGCTCCATCTATCACCTAGAAACTATTTTTAGCAAAAATAAAAAAAAAATCACTTCAGGTGGAATAAATGACCACCATTGATGTTTCACTCCAACTATTTAACTTACCAAAAACCCATTTTTGAAACAAATAAAACATTTCAACTCAGGTGGCTTAAAAAAACATGAATAAACTTTCAACCAGGCTCCATAGATCAGCTAGAGCATGTTTTTGGCAACAACTAAAAATATCTCCTCATGTGGCCTAAATGACCTCCACAGACCTTTTACCCCAGATTCATATCACCTGGAACAAATTCTAGCAAAAAGAATAATCACCTTCGGTGGCCTAAATGACCACTGAAGATTTTTTACTCTGGATACTTTGATTACCTGGATCACAGATTTGGGAGAAATACAAATATCACCTTAGGTGGCCAAACAACAATCTCAGACCTTTCATACCAGCTCCATTAATCACCTGTAATCCACCTTTAAAAAACTAAAAATATCACCATATGTTGCTTAAACAACCACTGTGCACATTTCACCTCAGCTCCAGATATCACCTGGAACCCATTGTTTGCAAAAATAGAATTTCACTTCTGCTGGCTTAAACAACCATTGCAGATTTTCACAATTACTCCATAGATTACCTGGAACCCATTTTTGGCAAACATAAAATTATCACTTCAGGTTTCCTAAATGACCACAACCTAAATTTAACCTCAGGTGACCTAAATGACCACTGCCTACCTTTTACCCTAATCCAATAAATCACCTGAAATGCATTTTTGGCAAAAATAAATATATCACTTCAGGTGGCTTAAACGACAATCTCAGACCTTTCAATCCAGCCTCATGAATGACCTGCAATCCATTTTCAGCAAATATATAAATTTCACCTCAGGTAGTGTAAACAACCACTGAGGAACTTTGAATCTGGCTCCATAGATCACCTGAAACCCATTTATGGCAACAAATGAAAATATCACCTTAGGTGGCATAAAGGACCTTTTACCCTTGCTCCATACATAACATGGAACCCATTTTTGGTAAAATTAAAAATGTTGCTTGAGGTGGCCTAAATGACTGCTGCATACCATTCAGCCTGGGTCCATAAATCACCTGAAAGAAAAATTTTTGAATAAATGAAAATATCACCCCTGGTGGCCTAAAGGTCCACTGCAGACCTTTTATCCAGGTGCCATTAATCACCTGGAACCAATTTCTGGCAAATAATGAATAGAAATGTCACCCAGGTGGCCAAAATGTCTACCACAGACCTTTCACCTTGGCTTCATAAATCACCTGGAATCAATTTTTAGTACAAATAAAAACATTACCTCTGGTGGCCTGAATGATCACTGCAATCTTTTACTCCAGATCCATAAATTACCTGGAACCCTAATTTGGTAAAATTAAAAATGTCACATCAAGTGTCCAAAAACAAACTCCTCAGACCTTTGACAATGTTTCCCTACATCACCTTGAACACAGTTTTGGCAAAAATAAAAATATCACCTTAGGTGGCCTAAACAACCACCTCACCCTACCTCCACAAATTACCTGGAACCAACTTTTTCAAAAACTAAAAATTTCACCTCAGGTGGCTTAAATGCCTACTGTAGACATTTCACCTCAGCCCCACACAACATCTGGAATTCATTTTTTGCAAAAATAAAAATTTCACCTCAGGTGGCTTAAACAATGATCATTGACTTTTCAGAATGACTCCATAGATCACCTGGAACCCATTTTTGGCTAAAATAAAAATATCACCTCCTGTGGCCTAAATGACTGCCACCTACATTTAACCTCATGTGACCTAAAAGACCGCTGCCTACATTTTACCACACTCACATAAATAACCTGAAATACATTTTAGGCAAAAATAAATAAATCACATCAAGTAGTGTAATAGTCCACTGAGGACCTTTCACCCCAGCTTCATAAGTCTCCTAGAACCCATTTTTGGCAAAAATGAAAATATCATCCCTGCAGACCTTTCACCCTGACTCCATAAATCACCTTAAACCAATTTCTGGTAAAAATAAAATTATTACATCTCCTGGCCTAAATGGCTCCTGCAGATATTTTACTCTGGATCCATAAATTACCTGGAACCCATTTCTAGCAAAAATACAAATATAATCTCAGGTGGCCTAAATGACAACCTCAGACCTTTTACATCTGCTCCATTAGTCATGTGCAACCCACTTTTTCAAAAACTTTAAATATCACCTAAGGTGTCTTAAACAGCTGCCATGGACCTTTCACTCCAAGTATAGATATAAACTGGAACCAATTTTATGAAAAAATAAAATGTTCACCTCACCTGGCTTTAACAACCACTGCAACCTTTCACAATGACTCCATAGATCACCTGGAACCCATTTGTGGCAAAAATAAAAATATTATCTCTGATGGGCTAAATGACCACTGCCTAGCTCTTTCCCCATAAATCACCTAACATCCGAACATGCAATATTTGGCCCGCAGATGAAGGTCTAGAAGTCTATCAAGTCTGCTTGAATGTGCAGCTAGCACCCCTTATTCTGCAGCAGCCCTTCCCTTCCACCCTTCCCCTTCTTTAACCCTCCCCCTTGTCCTGTCCCATCCCCTTTTGAAGCAGTCCACTGTTCTACTAGATACCACTTCTGTAGGTAATGCATTCCACCTAGCCACCACCCTCTCTGTAAAAAAGTGTCTCCTCATCTCCCTCCTGAAATCCCTTTTTGCCAAAAATAAATATATGACTTCAGGTAGCATAAATGTAAACCACAGATCTTTCATCCCTGCTCCATAAGTCACCTGGAACTCATTTTGTGAAAAAAATTAAATTTCACCCCAGGTGACCTAAATAACCACTGCATCACATTCACTCTATAGATCACCTGGAACCCATTTTTGGCAAAAATAAAAATTTCAACCATGG
The DNA here is from genome assembly GCA_016271365.2 of Neoceratodus forsteri. NCBI lineage: Eukaryota > Metazoa > Chordata > Ceratodontiformes > Ceratodontidae > Neoceratodus > Neoceratodus forsteri. The sequence continues at coordinate 1,586,843,238 of CM028130.1, forward strand.
TGGCCTCAATGACCACTTTGGACATTTTACACCAGCTCCATCAATCACCTAGAAATTATATTTGGCAAAACAAAACACCTCAGGTGGAATAAATGACCACCATTTATCTTTCACATCAGCTATTTAACTCACCAATCACCCATTTTTGAAACAAGTAAAAAAATTCAACTCGGGAGGCTTAAAGAATCATGAAGAATGTTTCAACCAGGCTTCTTAGATCACCTGGATAATGTTTTTGGTAAAAAGTAAAAATATCATCTCATGTGGCTTAAATGACCTCCACACACCTTTTATCTCAGGTTCATATCATCTGGAAAAAATTTTAGCAAGAAGAAATATCACCTCAGGTCACCTAAATGACCATTGCAGACATTTTCCTCTGGATCTTTCACACCAGCTCCATTAATCTCCTGCAACCCACTTTTTCAAAAACTAAAAATTTAACTTTGGGTGGCTTAAATGCCTACTGTGGACATTTCACCTCCACTCCAGACAACACCTGGAATCCATTTTTTGCAAAAATAAATATTTCACCTCAGGTGGCCTTAAACAACCATCATTGACTTTTCACAATGACTCCATAAATCATCTGAAACCCATTTTTGGCAAAAATAAAAATATTGCCTCAGGTGGTCTAAATGACCACCACTTACCTTTAACCTCATGTGACCTAAATGACCACTGCCTACCTTTTACAGCAATAACATAAATCACCTGAGATGCATTTTTGGCAAAAATAAATATATCACATCAGGCAGCATAAATGTCCACTGCAGACCTTTCACCTCTGCTCCATAAATCTCCTGGAACCCATTTTTGGCAAAAATGAAAATATCATCCCTGCAGACCTTTCACCCTGACTCCACAAATCACCTGGAACCAATTTCTGGTAAAATTAAAAATATTACTTCTCCTAGCCTAAATGGTCACTGCAGATCTTTTACTCAGGATCCATAAATTACCTGGAACCCATTTTTGTCAAAAATACAAATATCACCTCAGGTGGCCTAAATGACAACATCAGAACTTTTACACCAGCTCCATTATTCACTTACAACCCACTTTTCCAAAAACTGAAAATATCACCTCAGGTGTCTTAATCGGCTGCCATGGACCTTTCACCCTAACTATAGATATCATCTGGAACTGATTTTATAGAAAAATAAAAATTTCACCTCAGCTGGCTTAAACAACCACTGCAACCTGTCACAGTGACTCCATAGATCACATGGAACCCATTTGTGGCAAAAATAAAAATATTACCTCAGGTGGCCTAAATGAACACTGCTTACATTTTACTCCATAAGTCACCTGAAACCCATTTTGCCAAAAATAAATATATGACATCAGGTAGCAGAAATGTAAACCACAGATCTTTCACCCCTGCTCCATAAGTCACCTAGACCCATTTTGTGCAAAAACTAAAATTTCTCCTCAGGTGACCTAAATGACCACAGCGTCACATTCTCTACATAGATCACCTGGAACCCATTTTTGGCAAAAATAAAAAAAGCAACTCTGGTGGCCTCAATGACCACGTTGGACATTTTACACCAGCTCCATCAATCATCTAGAAATTATATTTGGCAAAAATAAAAAAAATCACCTCAGGAGGAATAAATGACCACCGTTGATTTTTCACTCCAACTGTTTTACTTACCAAAAACCCATTTTTGAAACAAATAAAACATTTCAACTCAGGTGGCTTAAGAAACCATGAATAAACTTTCAACCAGGCTCCATATATCAGCTGGAGCATGTTTTTGGCAACAACTAAAAATATCTCCTCATGTGGCCTAAATGACCTCCACAGACATTTTACCCCAGATTCATATTACCTGGAACAAATTTCAGCAAAAAGAATAATCACCTTCGGTGGCCTCAATGATCACTGAAGATCTTTTACTCTGGATACTTTGATTACCTGGGTCCCAAGTTTGGGAGAATTACTAATATCACCTTAGGTGGCCAAACAACAATCTCAGACCTTTCATACCAGCCCCATTAATCACCTGCAATCCACCTTAAAAAAAAAACTAAAAATATCACCATATGTTGCTTAAATGACCACTGTGCACATTTCACCTCAGCTCCAGATATCACCTGGAATCCACTGTTTGCAAAAATAAAATTTCACTTCAGGTGGCTTAAACAACCATTGTTTACTTTTCACAATTACTTCATAGATTACCTGGAACCAATTTTTGGCAAAAATGAAATTATCACTTCAGGTTTTCTAAATGACCACCATTTACCTTTAACCTCAGGTGACCTAAATGACCACTGCCTACCTTTTACCATAATCCAATAAATCACCTGAAATGCATTTTTGGCAAAAATAAATATATCACTTCAGGTGGCTTAAATGACAACCTCAGACCTTTCAATCCAGCCTCATAAATGACCTGCAACCCATTTTCAGCAAATATATAAATTTCACCTTAGGTGGCATAAACAACCACTGAGGAACTTTGAATCTGGCTCCATAGATCATCTGAAACCCATTTATGGCAACAAATGAAAATATCACCTTAGGTGGCATAAAGGACCTTTTACCCTTGCTCCATACATAACCTGGAACCCATTTTTGGCAAAAATTTAAATATTTCCTGAGGTGGCCTAAATGACTAGTGCATACCATTCAGCCTGGCTCCATAAATCACCTGAAAGAAAAATGTTTGAATAAATAAAAATATCACCCCTGGTGGCCTAAAGGTCCACTGCAGACCTTTTATCCAGATGCCATTAATCACCTGGAACCAATTTCTGGCAAATAATGAATAGAAATGTCACCGAGGTGGCCAAAATGACTACCACAGACCTTTCACCTCGGCTTCATAAATCACATGGAATCAATTTTTAGTAAAAATAAAAACGTTAACTCTGGTGGCCTGAATGACCACTGCAATCTTTTACTCCAGATCCATAAATTACCTGGAACCCTATTTTGGTAAAAACAAAAATGTCACATCAGGTGTCCAAAACAAACTCCTCAGACCTTTGACAATGTTTCCCTACATCACCCTGAACACAGTTTTGTCAAAAATAAAAATATCACCTCAGGTGGCCTAAACAACCACCTCACCCTACCTCCACAAATTACCTGGAACCAACTTTTTCAAAAACTAAAAATGTCACCTCAGGTAGCTTATATGCCTACCGTGGACATTTTACCTCAGTCCCACACATCATCTGGAATTCATTTTTTGCAAAAATAAAAAGTTCACCTCAGGTGGCTTAAACAATCATCACTGAATTTTCAGAATGACTCCATAGATCACCTGGAACCCATTTTTGTCTAAAATAAAAATATCACCTCCGGTAGCCTAAATGGCCACCACCTACCTTTAACTTCATGTGACCTAAATGACCGTTGCCTACATTTTACCCCACTCACGTAAATAACCTGAAATGCATTTTTGGCAAAAATAAATATATCACATCAAGTAGTGTAATAGTCCACTGCGGACCTTTCACCCCAGCTTCATAAGTCTCCTAGAACCCATTTTTGGCAAAAATGAAAATCTCATCCCTGCAGACCTTTCACCCTGACTCCATAAATCATCTTGAACCAATTTCTGGTAAAAATAAAATTATTACTTCTCCTGGCCTAAATGGCCCCTGCAGATATTTTACTCTGGATCCATAAATTACCTGGAACCCATTTCTAGCAAAAATATAAATATCCTCAGGTGGCCTAAATGACAACCTCAGACCTTTAACACTTGCTCCATTAGTCAGGTGCAACCCACTTTTCCAAAAACTTTAAATATCACCTAAGGTGTCTTAAACAGCTGCCATGGACCTTTCACTCCAAGTTTAGATATAAACTGGAACCAATTTTATGAAAAAATAAAATATTCACCTCAGCTGGCTTTAACAACCACTGCAACCTTTTACAATGACTCCATGGATCACCTGGAACCCATCTGTGGCAAAAATAAAAATATTATCTCTGATGGGCTAAATGACCACTGCCTAGCTCTTACCCCATAAATCACCTAACATACGAACATGCAAAATTTGCCAGCAGATAAAGGCCTAGAAGTCTATCAAGTCTGCTTGAATGTGCAGCTAGCACCCCTTATTATGCAGCTGCCCCTCCCTTCCACTCTTCCCCTTCATTAACCTGCCCCCTTGTCCTGTCCCATCCCCTTTTGAAGCAGTCCACTGTTCTACTGGATACCACTTCTGTAGGTAACGCATTCCACCCAGCTACCACCCTCTCTGTAAAATAGTGTCTCCTCATCTCCCTCCTGAATCCCCTTTTTGCCAAAAATAAATATATGACTTCAGGTTGCATAAATTTAAACCACAGATCTTTCATCCCTGCTCCATAAGTCACCTGGAACCCATTTTGTGCAAAAATTTAAATTTCTCCCCAGGTGACCTAAATTACCAGTGCATCACATTCACTCAAAAGATCACCTGGAACCCATTTTTGGCAAAATTAAAAATTATAACTGTGGTGGTCTCAATGACAACTTTGGACATTTTACACCAGCTCCATCAATCATCTAGAAATTATATTTGGCAAAACAAAACACCTCAGGTGGAATAAATGACCACCATTTATCTTTCACTGCAGCTATTTAACTCACCGAACACCCATTTTTGAAACAAATAAAAAAATTCAACTCGGGTGGCTTAAAGAACCATGAAGAAACTTTCAACCAGGCTCCATAGATCAGCTGGAGCTCATCTTTGGCAAAAACTAAAAATATCACCGCATTTTGCCAAAATGACCTCCACAGACCTTTTTTCCCCAGATTCATATCACCTGGAATAGATTTTAGCAAAAAGAAAAATCATCTCAGGTGGCCTAAATGACCACTGCAGATCTTTTACTCTGGATACATTAATTACCGGGATTCCAGTTTTGGGAAAATACAGATATTACCTCAGGTGGCCAAACAATATCCTCTGACCTTTCACATCAGCTCTATTAATCACCTGCAACCTACTTTAAAAAAAACTAAAAATTTCACCTCACGTGGCTTAAACAGCCACTGTGGACATTTCACCTGACCTCCAGATATCACCTGGAATCTAATGTTTGCAAAATTAAAAATTTCACCTCAGGTGCCTTAAACAGCCATCACGGACTTTTCACAATGGCTCCATATATCACCTGGAACTCATTTTTGACAAAAATAAAAATATCACCTCAGGTGGTCTAAATGACCACTGACTACTTTTCACCCCAGCTTCATAAATCACCTGCATCCCATTTTCAGCAAATATATAAATTTCACCTCAGCAACCACCTAAACAACCACTGAGGAACTTTGAATCTGGCTCCATATATCACCTGGAACCCATTTATTGCAAAAAAAAATATTGTCCCTGGTTGCCTAAAGGTCCTCTGCAGACCTTTCACCATGGCTTCATGAATCACTTGGAGCCAATTTCTTAAAAAAATGAAAATATCACTTCTCCTGGCCTAAATGACCACTGCAGATCTTTTACTCTGGATCCATGAATTACCTGGAACCCATTTTTGGAAAAAATAGATCACCACCTACCTTTAATCTCAGGTGGAGTAAATGACCAGTGCCAACCTTTTACCCTAATCCCATGAATCACCTGAATTGCATTTTTGGCAAAAATAAATATATCACCTCAGCTGGCCTAAACTACAACATCAGGCCTTTCACCCCAGCTCCATAAATCACCTGAAACCCATTTTCAGCAAATATAGATATTGCACCTCAGGTGGCCTAAACAACAGCTGAGAAACATTGTATCTGGCTCCATAGATCATCTGAAACCCATGTATGACAAAAAATAAAAACATCACCTCAGGTGGCATAAATGACCTTTTACCCATGCTCCATACATAACCTTAATCCCATTTTTGGTAAAAATGAAAATATTACCTCAGGTGGCCTAAATGACCACTGCATGCCATTCACTGTTTCTCCATAGATCACCTTGAACCATTTTTGGAATAAATGAAAGGTCCACGGTAGACTTTTTATCCAGGTGCCATAAATCACCTGGTACCAATTTCTGGCATAAAAGGTATAAAAATGTCACCCCAGGTGGCCTAGATGATCACTGCAGACCTTTCACCTTGGCTTCACAAATCACATGGAACCAAATTTTAATAAAAATAAAAACATTACCTCTGGTGACCTAAATGACAACTGCGGATCTTTTACTCCAGATCTATAAATTACCTGAACCCATTTTTGGTAAAAATAAAAATGACACATAGATCGCCTTGAACCCAGTTTTTGCAAAAATAAAAAAATTACACCTCGGGAAGCCTAAACAACCACCTTGTACCATTCACCCTAGCTCCACAGATTACATGGAACCCATTTTTGGCAAACAATTAAAATACCATCCATTGGGTCTTAAAAGTTCACTCTGTTTCCATAGATCACCTTGAACATAGCTTTGGCAAAAATAAGAATTTCACCTCAGGTGGCCAAAACAACCACCTCATACCATTCACCCAAGCTCCACAGATTATCTGGAACCCATTTTTGGCAAAAAATTTAAATATCATCCTTTGGTTCACTCTGGACCTTTTACCCCAGCACCATACATCAACTGGAACCAATTTTTGGTAAAGAAATTATATCACCTCAGGTGGCCTAAATGACCACACTGGACTTATTACTCCATAATATCACCTTGAAACTATTGTTGGCAAAAATAAGAACTATAACATCAGGAGGCTTAAATGGACATTTCACCTCAGCTTCAGATATCACCTGGAATCCATTGTTTGCAAAAAATAAAAATTTCAACTCAGGTGGCTTAAACAACCATTGTGGACTTTTCAAAATGACCCCATAAATCACCCGGAACCCATTTCAGCAAATATGTAAATTTCACCTCAGGTGTTTTAAACAACCACTGAGGACCTTTGAATCTGGCTTCATCTATCACCTAAAACCCATTTAAGGCAAAAATTAAAAATATCAACTCTGGTGGCATAAATGACCACTGCAGACCTTTTACTATAGATCATTAATTACCTGGAACCTATTTTATGTAAAAATAAAAATGTCACATCAGGTGTCCAAAACAAACACCTTGGACCTTTCACAATGTTTCCATAGATCACCTCGATCTCAATTTTGGTACAAATAAAATTTTCACCTCAGGTGGCTTAAACAACTGCATCACATTCTCCATGGCTCCATAGATCACCTGGAACCCATTTTTGTCAAAAAGAAAAATAGCATGCCTGGTGGTCTTAAGCTCTACTATGGATATTTTACCTCACCTCTATAAATTATCTAAAACCCATTTTTGGCAACAGCAAAAAAATATCACCTCTGGTAGTCTCAATGACCACTTCAGACTTTTTATACCAGCTCCATCAATCACCTAGAAACCATTTTGGCAAAAATAAATATAGCATATCAGCTAGCATAAAAGTCCACTGCCGACTTCTCTCCCCAGCTCCATAAATGTCCTGGAACCCATTTTTGGCAAAAATAAATATATCATCCCTGCAGACCTTGCACACTGACTCCATAAATCACCTGGAATCAATTTCTGGTAAAAATAAAAATATTACTTCTCCTGGCCTAAATGGCCACTGTAGATCTTTTACTCTGGATCCATAAATTACCTGTAACCCATTCTTGTCAGAAATACAAATATCACCTCAGGTGGCCTAAATGACAACCTCAGATCTTTTACACCAGCTCCATTAGTCACTTACAACCCACTTTTCCAAAAACTGAAAATATCACCTCAGGTGTCTTAAATGGCTGCCATGGGCCCTACTTCCAAACTATAGCTATCAACTGGATCAATTGGAACCGATTTTATGCAAAAATAAAAATTTCACAACTGGCTTAAACAACTACCTTTCACAACAACCTTTCACAATGACTCTATTGATTGCTTGGAACCCATTTGTGGTGAAAATAAAAATATTACCTCAGGTGGCCTAAATGACCACTGCCTACCTTTAACCCCATAAATCACCTGAAACCCGTTTTTGCCAAAAATAAATATATGACATCAGGTAGCATACATGTACACCACTGATCCTTCACCCTTGCTCCATAAGTCACCTGGAACCCATTTTGTACAAAAATTAAAATTTCACCCCAGGTGACCTCAATGACCACTTTGGAGGTGGAACTTTTATTTTTGTAAACAATGAATTCCAGGTGATATCTGGAGCTGAGGTGAAATGTCCTCGGTGGTCATTTAAGCCATTTGAGTGATATTTATAGTTTTTGATAAAGTGGGTTGCAGGTGATTAATGGAGCTGGTGTGAAAGCTCTGAGGTTGTTATTTAGGCCACCTGATGTGATTTTTCTTTTTGTTAAAATTTGTTCCAGGTGATATGAACCTGAGGTAATATGTCTGTGGAGGTCATTTAGGCCACATGAGGTAAAATTTTTACTTTTTGCCAAAAACATGCTCCAGGTGATCTATGGAGCCTGGTTGAAAGTTTCTTCATGGTTCTTTAAGAAACCTCAGGTGAAATTTTTATTTTTTTCAAAAATGGGTTTTTGGTGAGTTAAATAGTTGGAGTGAAAGATCAACACTTGTCTACATAACTGTTTGCTCTGCTCACCTGAGTGGTGGCCATACCTTTCAACCTTTTGTCCCCCAACTGTGCAACATTGCCTCTCAAAATGTGGAACAGCTGAGCAAAATGTGGAACACTTTATCAAAACTTTATCTCAGAAGCTCAGAACACTGTTATAATGTTTACAATTATGTTCAGAATGCCTGTTATTAATTGAATGATAGATTGTTTGCATCATTTACTATAGAGTTTTACTTTAAAATGTTCAATTCAATTCAAGTTTATTTATAAAGCACCTTTCAGAACCAAGGCGCTGTACAAAGATAGATAAAATGATAAAATCCAAACATTTAAAACAGCCATAACTAAGAAGAATAAGCCAAAGTAAAAAGATGTGTCTTTAAAGCAGTTTTGAAATTATCAACGGTTGGACATTCTCTCAACCAGCGAGGTAGAGAATTCCACAGGGTTGGTGCCAAAAGAGCAAAGGCACGAGATCCCAATAACTTCAATTGAACCCTGGGAATCTCTAGCAATCCCTCACTGGTGGAACGGAGAGGACAGAGTGGGCAATAGGGAATCAGAAGATATTTCAGGTAACTGGGTCCCTGGTCATGTAGAGCTTTAAAGGTTAGTAAACCAACCTTAAAGGTGATCTGCCACCAAACAGGCAGCCAATGCAGTTCACAAAGCACAGGCATAATATGACTGGTTCTAAGAGTCCCAGTGAAAAGCGTGGCTGCAGTGTTCTGCACCAGCTGAAGGTGGCGGATATCAACCCCTGGTAGCCCTAGATAGAAGGAATTGCAGTAGTCCAAATGGGTAGTGACAAAGGTGTGGACCAAAGTTGGAAGGTCCTCCTGGGGAATCAGATGTTTCACCTGGGTGATATTCCTCAGATGGTAAAAAGAGGATTTGACAACAGCTGACACCTGAGATTTCAGGGTCAGACCATCATCAAAAATAATGCCCAGATTTCACACCTGTCCAGAGGTAGAGAGTGGTACACCACCAAGTGATAAACCTGATGGCTGTCCAGCTCCCAAACCCACCTCTGATGACCTGGATCCACAACCAAAACCTCAGTCTTATCCAGATTGAGTCTCAACCAGCTCGAGCTCATCAAAAGTCTGATCTCATCAAAGCAATTATTAAGTACAGAGAGTGCATCACCCTGGTCGGGGAGAAAGGACAAATACAGCTGAGTATCATCTGCATAGCAGTGAAAACTCAGACTGTATCGCCTGATAATTTCTTCCAATGGCAGCATATACACTGCAAACAGCATGGGAACTAAGCTGGAGCCCTGTGGTACTCCACAAGGCAGGGAGTAAGCGTCAGAGGAATAAATTCCGGTGACAACTCTCTGAAACCTGCCTGTGAGGTAAGAATGAAACCAATTGAGGACTGTACCAGACAGCCTACAAAAGACCCGTATTCGCTCCAGCAGCGCTCCATGGTCTACAGTGTCAAATGCAGCAGATAGATTGAGAAGGACCAGAATGGTACAAGCCTTTCAATCTCTGGCCATTAGAAGGTTGCTCAATACCCGAACAAGGGCAGTCTCTGTGCTATGCCTTTTCCTGAAACCAGACTGGAGAGTATCATAGACATTATGAGATGTAAGATGATCATCCAATTGCAACACAACTGCATTTTCAATAACCTTACCAACAAATGACAGGTTAGAGATCGGCCAGTAGTTAGCTAGACAGTCTGGGTCCAGGGAGGATTTTTTAAGGAGTGGTCAAACTACTGCCTCCTTAAGGGGGTCAGAAAACCCCCCCTCTCCAAGGACTTCCAGACAATGTCTGCAAGGATTGGGTAGATAGCTTCTACACAACCTACTAGCAGCGGTGTAGGACTGGGATCCAAACTACAACTAGTTGGTTGCATTGTTTGGATGATCTTCACAATGTCCACAAATTCCGGGTGGTGAAAATCTAACCAGACAGACTGAGGACAAGACATCACCAATCGACCACCACAGTCCCCCATAGGAGAGGTCGGACCGATGCTGGACCTGATGCTGGTGATGTACCTGATGATGTTAACACTAAATGTGGGACAAGTCCTCACAATGTGGAACAGGGAGCTTTTGTAAACTAAAATGTGGACCGCTCCTCATAATGTGGTACAGTGGCTATTTAGGCCAGGAGAAGTAATATTTTTATTTTTACCAGAAATTGGTTCCAGATGATTTATGGAGTCAGTGTGAAAGGTCTGCAGGGATGATATTTTCATTTGTGCCAAAAATGGGTTCCAGGAGATTTATGGAACTGGGGTGGAAGGTATGCAGTGAACTGTTACACTACCTGATGTGATATATTTCTTTTTTCCAAAAATGCATTTCAGGTGAATTATGTGATTGGGATAAAAGGTAGGCAGTAGTAATTTAGGTCATCTGAGGTTAAAGGTAACTGGTTTCATTTAGGCCACCTGAGGTGATATTTTTGTTTTTGCCAAAAATGGGTTCCAGGTGATCTATGGAGTCATTATGAAAAGTCAATGATGGTTGTTTAAGGCTTCCTGAGGTGAAATTTTTATTTTTGCAAAAAATGGATTTCAGGTGTTGTCTGGAGCTGAGGTGAAATGTCCACGGTAGGCATTTAAGCCACCTGAAGTGACATTTTTAGGTTTTGAAAAAGTGGGTTGCTGGTGATTCATGGAGCTGGTGTGAAATATCCAGAGTTAAAGATCTGCAGTGGTCATATAGGCCTCCTGAGGTGATTTTTCTTTTTGCTAAAATTTGTTCCAGGTGATATTAACCTGGGGTAAAAGGTCTGTGGAGGTAATTTAGGCCACATAAGGTGATATTTTTTGATGTTGCCATAAACATACTCCAGGTGATCTATGAAGCCTGGTTGAAAGGTTCTTCGTGGTTCTTTAAGACACCTAAGGTGAAATTTTTATTTTTTTCAAAAATGTTTTTTTTTGTGAGTTAAATAGCTGGAAAGAAAAATCAACGGTGGTCATTTAGGCCACCTGAGATTCTATTTTTTAATTTTGCCAAAAATGTTTTTAGGTGTTTGATGGAGCTGGTGCAAAAAAAATTCAAAGTGGTAATTGAGGCCACCAGAGGTGATATTTTTTGGTTGTTGCCAAAAATGGGTTTTCAGTGATTTATGGTGGTGATGTAAAAGATCCACAGTACAGCATTAGGCCATCAGAGGTGCTATTTTTTTTTTAAATGGGTTCCAGGTTATCTATGGAGTCATTGTGAAAGGTCTGCAGTGGGTGTTTAAGCCAGCTGAGCTGAAAATGTTATTTTTGCAACAAATCAGTTGCTGCTGATATCTGGAATTGGGGTGAAAGGTCCATGGCAGTCATTTAAGATACCTAAGGTGATATTTTTACTGTTTGAAAAAGTGGGTTGTACGTGATTAATTGAGCTGGTGTGAGAGGTCGAAGGTTATAGTTTAGGCCACCTGAGGTGATATTTGTATTTTTGCCAAAAAATGGGTTCCGGGTGATCTATGGAGCCTGGTGGAATCTCCAGGTGATATACAGAGTCATTGTGAAAAGTCTGTGATGGTTGTTTAAGTCACCTGAGATGACATTTTATTTTTGCAAAAAATGGATTCAAGATGTTATCTGGAGCTGAGGTGAAATATCCACAGTGGTTGCTTAAGCCATGTGAGATGATATTTTTAGTTTTTGAAAAAGTGGGCTGTCAGTGATTAATGGAGCTGTTGTGAAAGGTCTGAGGTTGTTGTTTAGGCCACATGATGTAATATTTGTATTTTCCCAAAAATGGGTTCCAGGTAATTAATAGCTCCAGAGTAAAAGATCTGTAGTGGTCATTTAGGCCACTTTAGGTGATTTTGCTAAAATTTGTTCCAGGTGATATGAACCTTGGGTAAAATGTTTGAGAAGGTCACATTTAGGCCACATAAGGTGATATTTTTAGTTATTGCCAAAAATGTGCTGCTGGTGATCTCTGGAGCATGGTTGAATGTTTATTTGTGGTTCCTTAAGCCACCTAAGGTGACATTTTTATTTTTTTCAAAAGTGGGTTTTTGTTGAGTTAAATAGCTGGGGTGAAAGATCAGTGGTGGTTGTTTAGGCCACCTGAGGTGATTTTTTTTTTATTTTTCCCAAAAATGGTTTCTAGGTGATGATGGAGCTGGTGTAAAAAGTCCAAAGTGGTCATTGAGGCCACCAGAGGTGATATGTTTTCGTTGTTGCAAAAAATGGGTTTTAGGTGATTTAGGGAGGTGAGGTAAAATATCCACAGTAGAACTTTAGACCAACAGGGGTGCTATTTTTAATTTTTGAAAAAATGGGTTCCAAGTGATCTATGGAGCCACGGTGAATGTGATGCAGTGGTCGTTTAGGCCAGCTGGGGAGAAATTTTTATTTTTGGAAAAAATTAATTCCAGGTGATTTATGGAGCAGGGATGAAAGATTTGTTCTTTACATTTATACTACCTGATGTGATATTTGTATTTTTGCCAAAAATGGGTTTCAGTTGATTTATGGGGTTTGGGTAAAAGGTAGGAAGTAGTCATTTAGGCCATCTCAGGTAATAATTTTATTTTTGCCAGAAATGGGTTCCAGGTGATCTATGGAGTGAAAGGTCTGCAGTGGTTGTTTAAGCCAGCTGAGGTGAAATTTTTATTTTTGCAAAAAATCTGTTTGAGGTGATAGCTGGAGTTGGTGTTAAAGGTCTTTTGCAGCCATGTAAGACACCTGAGGTGATATTTATAGACTAATAATAATAAAACCATTGCTATACAGGACTTTAAAAATGACTTAGATATGCCTGCTAAAATGCATAGTTCAGAATTTAAAGAAGCACAAAAATGATATGTCACTAATGACATTTTTTTTCACAGGTGGGGAAAAAAGGTCCTGTGTTTAAAGTCATAAATGGTTCCAGGTGATCTATGGAGCCAGGGTAAAAGGTTTGTGGTGGTCGTTAAGACCACCTGATGTGACATTTCTATTTTTGCCAAAAAATGGGTTCCAGGTGATTTATGGAGGCAAAGTGAAAGGTATACAGTGGTGTTTTATGCTTCTTGAGGTTAAAGGTCGGCATTAGTCATTTAGGCCACCAAAGGTGATATTTTAATTTTTGCCAAAAATTGGCTCCATCTGATTTATGGAGTCAATGTAAAATGTCTGCACTGGTCATTTATGCTATCTGAGGCTAAAGATCCACAGTGATCATTTTGGCCACTTGAGGTAATATTTCTATTTTTGCCAAAAATGGGATCCAGTTGATTTATGAAGTACGGGTAAAAGGCAGGTAGTCATCATTTAGATCACTGTAACCCATTTTTGGTAATAATAAAAACATCACCTCAGGTAAACTAAATGACCACCACAAATCTTTTATTCTGGCTCTAAAAATTACATGGAAACCGTTCTTGGCAAAATTAAAAATATCAGCTCAGGTTGCCTTTAACCCCAGCTCCATAAATCATCTAGAACTCACTTTAGTAACAATACAAATATCACCTGAGGTGGCCTTAATGACCACTTCCTATGTTTAACATCAGGTGGCCTAAATTAGTACTGCCTACCTTTTACCCCACCTGCATAAATCAGCTGGACCACAAAAGCCTACAGTGGACATTTAGGCAAGCTGAGTTCATTTTTTTATTTTTGTCAAAAATGGGTTACAGGTGATATATGGAGCCTGGGTAAGAGGACTGCGAAGGTCATTTAAGCAAACTGAGGTGATAGTATTTTTGCCAAAAATTGGTTCCAGGTGATTTATGGATGTAGGATAAATGAAGGCGGTGGTCATGTAGGCCACCTGAGGTGATATTTATATTTTGGAAAAAAACAGGCTTCCAGGTGATCTAAAGGTCAGCAATAGTTGTTTAGGCCACCTGAGGTGAAAGTTTTATTTTTGCCAAAAATGGGTTCCAGATGATTTTTGGAGCTGGGGTAAAATGTCTGCGGTGGTGATTTAGGCCACCTAAGGAGTTATTTTTATTGTTGCCAGAAATTGTTTAATGGAGATTGATGGGGCCCTGGAAAAAGGGCCATGGTCATCATTTATGACACCTGAAGTAAAATTTTTATTTTTGTCAAAAATGGATCCAGGAGATTTATGGAGACAGGGTAAAACATCCACTGTGGTCCTTTAGGCTTCTTGAATTGATATTTTCATATTTGCCAAAAATGGGTTCCAGGTGATTTATAGAGGTTAAAAGGTCCACAGTGATCCTTTAGGCCCTGCCTTTTATCCCAGCTTTTTAACTCACCTAGAACCTATTTTAGGGAAAAATAAAAATATCATCTGATGTGGCCTAATAAGGCTTAAGAAATGTCAGTGGCTCAGCAAGTAGCACACTCGCTTCTGAGGCTGGAAGGTCAGATGGCTGTGGATTGTATCCCCACAGCTGTGTTGAATGGGTCCAAAGTTATTAACATGCAAAATTTTGAGTTTAACATAGAAGTGACCACTGAACCCTAACTATAGTGGCATGACCACAAAACTATAATATATGGTACGCGGATGTCATTTAGGCCATCTGAGGTGAAATTTTTATTTTTGCAAAACTGGGTTCCAAGTGATATATGAAGTTGGAGTGAAAGGTCTGTGGTGGTCATTTATACCATGTGAGGTGATATTTTTATTTTTGCAAACAAATGGGTTCCAGGTGATTAATGGAGCCTATGTAAAAGGTCCAAAGTGGTCATTTAGGTCACCTGAGGAAATATTTTTAGTTTTTGCCAAAAATGTGTTGCAGGTGATTAAAAGAGCTGGTGTGAAAATCAAAATAAAAATAACTCCACTGGTTGCCTAAACCACCACCACGGACATTTGACCCCAGCTCCATAAATCATCTGGAACCAATTTTTGGCAAAAATAAAACTTTCACCTCAGGTGGCCTAAACAACCATCGCTGACCTTTTATTAATTTTGTTTTTGCAATGTAAAGTTTATTTTTTTTTTGTCCACAATGCCAACAAAGCAGTCATGGATACAGACAAACCATTCACATTAGACATTCATAGATCTTAAGTCTGCTATATACCCTTCCCGTCCCACCCAACTCTCCCTTCCCCAGCATTCCCCACACCCTATCTGCTAGGACAATAAGAAAGTAATGTGACATGTTGAGATCTAACCCTTCAATGTCATCTAAGGGAGTTGCTAAGGCATACTGGATATAAACCTATCCTAAAGTGAGTAGAGGGCATAGAGGGTGTCCCATATCTTTTTATATGTAATCATAGTATTGCTCAAATTAGCAATAGCCTTCTCAGTGTGTAGATTTGCCAGGATTTCTGCTAACCATTCATTATAGAAACTCTCCTGCTGGTCCAGCCAATGTCGTAGGACCAACTTCTTAATGGACATTGCAATGAGAGTTATATAATATTTCCGATTATGAACTTTTATACCAGAAAGGTCCCCTAGGAGGCAAATTTCATGGGTAAATAAGTCATTAAGACCCAGAAGGGGATCCACAAGCTGCTTAATATTGTTCCACAGAGGGAGTATTTTTGGACATGTCCAGAAAATATGCAATAAGGTTCCTTCCTGTTGTTGACATCTTACACATAAGCTGGTATTCTTTAAACCCAATTTAACCAGTTTACGAGGAGTATAATACGCATTATGTAAAATAGAGAACTGCATTAGTCTTAATCTGTCCTGTTTGATGAAATGATGGCAGGTATGCCAAATAATCGTCCAGTTAATATTCCAGTCCTGGAAAAATGATTCCCATCACATGGTGGGTCCAAAACAGACGGGAAATTTCCAAAGGAACAATATGCTGTAAATTTTGGATATCACCTTAGGGCCACCACTCCATTTAAGTAATTCATTTCAGAATGGAATAGGATACCCAGTCCCAGGTTTGTGACCAAATGATCATACCAATGCGTGCCTGAGTTGAATTAATCTGAATGTATATTTATTAGAAATACCAAATTTGGCAGTGATTTACTGGATTGAAAGCCAAGTGTTATGATCATTAATCAACCCTGAGATCTCCAAATCCTTTAATAAAGGGAACCAGGATTGGAGAATCAGTTTGCCTGCTATTTTGAGGTTAAGATTGCCTACTATTGGTTGATTAAGATCTTTAGTGTAATCATACCTGAGGAAACGGTAAATCTGTGCGTGTATTTTTAAAGATGCAGAAATTGTCATATTTTTGAGTTTTATTGGGAGAAGACTCTCCCTAATATGTAGGAGTCCCTCAGGACTTAACCCAGACATCCGTATTAAGACCAGTTCGATTTTAAGCCAGACAGGAGTTGTGCGTAGCTACTCTTGAGATATCCATCACATGTACTTATTGACATGCGATGCCCAAAAGTAAAGACACACGTTAGGAAGCCTCAAACCCCCTTTATTCTTAGGGGCAGTCAAAGTATGATAAGCTATATTGGGAGACTTGTTTAACCAGAGAAATTTAGTAAACAGCGATCATAGTTTCTTGAACCAGGATAAAGGGAGCCAGATATCAAGCATAGAAAGAGGATATAGTAAGTGCGGGAATATGTTCATTTTAATTAAATTTACTCTTCCCCATAATGAAATAGATAGGGATGCCCATCTATTTAAATCTTGAGCGATATTATTTACCAAAACATCCAAATTTAACCTGATAATTTGATTGGAACTACGGGAAAACTCTAAACCAAGATATCTGAGGGAGTCTTGTTTCCAGTTAAGCCCACAAGTTGCAATATCTGATCTGAAAAGCCTATGATTAAGTGGGAACACCATCATTTTACCAGTATTTAATTTATCATTGGACATTCTACTGAAAGTATCAGTGACATCCAGCATATATGGTATAGATGAACTGGGATTAGCAATTTGGAGAAGTAGATCATCCGCGTAAGTGGAGACCTTTATCTCACAGGGATAGATAGGAATTCCCTGAATATTTGAGCAGCTTTGTAATCTTCTAATTAATGGCTCAAGATAAACATTAAATGGTAGTGGAGACAGAGGACATCCCTGCCTAGTACCAGAATAAAGAGCAACATTTTCAGAAATCACCCAGTTTCCTGAAACTCTCGCAGGCGGTAATTTGTACAATGCACGTATCCAGCTTGTAAAATCAGCTGGAAAACCAAAGACTTCTAACACCAGGAAAAGATAGTCCCAGGGTACTCTGTCAAATGCCTTCTCCGCATCCAGGGAGACCGATGCCGCAGGGTAGGGTGCATCGCTGGACACAAAGAAGACTTGCGACAGGGTCCTCAAGTGGTCGACTGGTGATCTGCCTTTCAGGAACCCGACCTGTTCTGAACCTATCAGAGTGTCCATTACATTTTCAAGTTGAATGGCCAATAATTTGTACAGGATTTTTATATCCTGATTTATTAACGATATAGGACGGTAATTGGTTACACACTCAGGAGGTCTGCCGGCTTTAGGGATCAGGACAATCATGGCCTTGAATAATGATGGATCCATGTCTGCACCCGATAGAATATACTGGTACAGGGAGATAAGCATTGGTATTAATTGAGTCTGGAATTTTTTATAAAATAAAGCCGAGTACCCATCTATCCCCGGGGTTTTGTGCAGTGGTAGGTCTTTAATAACTGCAGCAATTTCTGCAGCAGTTATCAGTGCCAGAAGTCTATTTTGTTGCTCTGGCAAAAGCCGAGGTAGACCTGAATCCTGTAAATAAGCCTGCAATTGTTGTATTGTAGTGGGGGATTTCATGGGGCTGTATAAGTCCTTATAGTAACTGGTGAACTCTCTTATAATGTCTTCTGGGTGTGTTTTAAGGGAGCCATCTTGCAAGGAGAGTATAGAGGTAATATAGTGAGATGATTCCATTTGTTTAACCCTAAGCACCAATACCCGACCAGCCTTTTCCCCTTGGTCAGTATACGAAGCTTGGTTTTTTTAAATTGAATAATCTGCCTTCTCATGAAGGAGTTCCATGTATGCAGCTCTCAACTTGATTAGATCCTGCCGGGAAACAAGAGAAAGATCTTCCTCTAGCATCTTCATCTGAGAGAGCAATTGGGTCAATCTGTGATTGGAAGTCTTTTTCCTGTGTGTGGATATGCTGATCAAGACCCCACGGAGGTATGCCTTGAAGGCCCCCCACAATATGTCTGGCCTACCTTGGGAATCATTATTGGACTGGCAGAAAATATTGATCTGCTCTTGTATCTGTTTGCTAAGAGAAGCATCTTTTAGTAATAGATCATTTAATTTCCACCTGGAACCTTGTTTTGGAAGGGAAGTCATTGAGACCATGCAAGAGACAATGGAGTGATCTGAAGGGGTCCCTGGTAGAATAGAGGAATCCAATGTTCCAGATATAAGAGAGTGGGAGAAAAATATATAATCGATCCTCGATGAGGATAAGTGGACTGGGGAAGCAAAAGTAAATTTCCTGTCCCAGGGATGTACAATCCACCAGATATCACATATTCTGGTCTGTTTGAGAAACTCCCAGAATGCCCTTTGGGCAGGAGAAAGCTGTTTTCTGTGGGTTCAATTGGTCAAAAATTGGATCATATACTAGATTAAAGTCTCCCCCTATATTTATAGGTATGGAGAGGTGGGGTTGTAAAACTTGTGTTAATTGGGTGAAAAACTCAGGTGTATCATTATTGGGTCCATACACACTACCCATCACTATTTCTTTGTTGTAAAGTATGCCTTGAACAAAAATATATCTGCCCCTTGGGTCCCTGAGAACATTAATGGCATTAAATGGGATTGCCCTACGAATGAGAAGCATTACTCCACAGCTGTTTGTAGTTCCCTCTGCACTGAAAAAATGGTCAAACTGTTGCCTACTAAACTGGGATGGTTCTGCATCCAACAGATGTGTTCTCTGAAGACAGACAATATCAATGTTCAATAACTTTAAATGATATAACACTTGGTATTGTTTCCTCCTCTTTCTGCCCCCTCTAATGTTCCATGTTGCAAAGCGTACACTGTTCACCATGTTAATTGAGTAATGAGGCCACAGTCTCCAAATCCTGAACCAGGAATCCTGTAAAGACCCAAATTCTGGTAGTCTCAGCATTAGTATGATCCTAGCAAATAACCGCCCCTCCCCACCATCCCCCCCCCTTCCTAATATATGATAACCAAAATTAAAACTAGAAAACATCCTCCTTAGAAACTCCTGACTTTTTCTCCCTCCTATCATTGGCATGTGGTACCGCTAGTCCTGCACCAGTCTCAAGTGTTCCCCCTCCCGCCACCCAGGATCTAGAACAAACAACCGTTATAATCCGGACTGAGAACGGTAACTGTATATAAATCCCAAACACCAAGGGCCATAAAAAGCAAAATTACACAGATGTGTGTGACCATACAGAAACTTTCACAGACTCCCCTAATTGTTCATATGGGGTTGCATAAGGAAGCCCCCTAAAGCTGTAAAAGTACACAATTTCCATCTCTCCGTGTCTTGCCCCCTCTGTGCCAGACCAGATGAGATCTTGTAAGGCATATCATTGAAATGCTGAGGTAACCTCTGCAGGCAGATAATCATCATTTCTTCCAGTATAGATAAGTGGAGAGTGCCATCTACTGGAAAGATCGTGTGACTGCACTTTCAATTTAACTGTAAAATATTAGCATTAACCCAAACCAAGTAATTAATAAATATCGCACCCACCCTCGTGATTAAACATACAAGAATAACAGAGGTAATTATCATTACAGGAAATAACCCCATCTGGTGGCAGGGGAGCCAAAAGAAAGTGTGAGGGTATACAGCACTCTGAGCAAACCCACAGGAAAATTTATGATTCCAGTCTTGCTGAAAAAGAAAATAAACATCCCTCAAATCCACGATGTAATGAGAAGATATACAAAAATGGCTTCAACAGATCTCAAGTGTCAAATTAAGCTTGCTTTGCAGCCCTTCATCCAAACACAGAGAAGCTCCAGTAATTCTTCCCAAAGTCACTTAAGGAGATCAGGGAGCTCCTTCTATAGTGCCTTTAAAGTGGGTTCAATTTCATCAAAGGACAACCAGGTACCCGAGCTCATAACTTGGAAATGAGCAGGGTACCCCATTCTAAACTTTATGCCCGCAGCAATGAGCTTCATTACAATGGGGTAGAAAATAGCCCACCTTTGCCTCACCGTAGCTGGGAGATCCTGAGTTATGCGTATCTTGTTTCCTTCTCAGAGCATCTGATCTAACTCCTTGATTTTGGCAAGAAGGAATTGCTTCTCTTGGAAGCTGAGGAATTTAAATATCAAAGGTTGGGGCGGTTGACCAGCAGCAGGCATCGGTCGTAATGCTGTATGAGCCCTTTTAATTATATAGGAGGCTCCAAAAGGAGAGGGGCCAGTGAGCTTTTCAATTAACTTCTGTACAAACAGCAGGGTATTATTGCCTTCTTCTTTTTACGGAATACCCAAAACCACAGTATTATTTCTACGACTTCTCCCCTCTAGATCTTCAACTTTCTGTTCCAGTTTCTTGATGTGCTGTCAATTTTCTACTGTAACGTTATCAATATGGTCTGCTTTCTTCTCCATAGAAATAAGCCGGGCCTCTGAATCCGCCATTCTTATTGAAAGATCTTCGAGTGCCCCCAACATTCGTTTAACTTCAGCAGCCACCAATTTCAGATCTTCTCTAAATGGTTGCATTTCTTTCAGGAGCAACTCTAGAGTGAGGGGAGTTGCATCTGGAATCGAGCTGTGGGAGGCCGTGGTAGTAGATTGCTTACCACTCCCTGTAGTCTGGGCCTGGCTTCTTTTACCGGGTTTCTCCATGGAGGCAGGCAGGGTATGTCGGGGGCATTGCAGCTCTCATTTCAGCTTCCATTGTTACCCCAAATCTCCAGCAGCAAGATCTAGACCTAAAATACTGGTTTAATGATTGTTCAGTTCTTGTTAGGAATTTGTTTAATAGAAATAAATGCCCTGAGAAGCGGGAGTCAGGCCCAAGTGCTGCTACACAGTCTGCTGCATCACGTGATCCCCATCGATGACCTTTTATAATGACTCAACAGATCACCTGGAACCCTGATTTTTTCAAAATTATAAATATCACCTCAGGTCACCTAAATGACCACTGTGGACATTTGTACCCAGCTCCATAAATCACCTGGAACCCATTTTTGGCAAAAGGAAAAACATCACACCTGGTGGCAAAAATGACCACTGTGGATCTTTTACCCAGGCTGCATAAATCACTGACATGAAAATCATTTTTGGCAAAAAAAAATATCAACTTAGGTGGCCTTAACGACCACTGCTGACCTTTCACCCCAGCTTCATAACTCATTGGCAACTAATTTTTGGAGAACAAATGAACATTTCACCTCAGGTGACCTAAACAACCATGGAGGAACTTTGAACCTGGCTCCATAGATCAGCTGGAACCCATTTGTGGCAAAAATACAACTCTTACCGCAGGTAACATAATGACCACCACCTACCTTTAACCTCAGGTGGCCTAAATGACCACTGCCAACCTTTTACCCTAATCCCATGAATCACCTAAATTGCATTTTTGGCAAAAATAAATATATCACCTCAGCTGGTCTAAACTACAACCTCAGACCTTTCACCCCAACTCCATAAATCGCCTGTAACCCATTTTCAGCAAATATGTAAATTGCACCTCAGATGGCCTAAACAACTACTGAGGAACATTGAATCTGGCTCCAAAGATCACCTGAAACCCATTTATGGCAAAAAATGATTATAATTTAAGGTGATTTATGGAGTCATTGTGAAAAGTCCAGAATGGCTGTTTAAGCCACCTGAGTTGAAATTTTAATTTTTGCAAACAATGGATTCCAGGAGACATCTGGAGCTGAGGTGAAATGTCCATGGTGGTCATTTAAGCCACCTGAGGTTATAGTTCTTATTTTTGCCAAAAATGATTTCAAGGTGATATTATGGAGAAAAAGTCCAGTGTGGTCATTTAGACCACCTGAGGTGATATCATTTCTTTACCAAAAATAGGTTCCAGTTGATTTATGGTGCTGGGGTAAAAGGTCCACAGTGAACTTTTAAGACACATTGGGTGATAATTAAATTTGTTGCCAAAAATGGGTTCCAGATAAACTGTGGAGCTAGGGTGAATGATATGAGGTGTTCATTTAAGCCACCTGAGGTGAAATTTTAATTTTTTTCTAAAATTGTGTTCAAGGTGATCTATGGAAACATTGCGAAAGGTCTGAGGAGTTTTTTTAGCCTACCTGAGGTGATTTTTCTTTTTGCTAAAATTTGTTCCAGGTTTCATGAACCTGAGGTTAAATGTCTGTGGAGGTCATTTAGGCCACATGCAATGAAATTTTTAGTTTTTGCCAAAAATTTTCTGTAGGTGATCCATGGAGCCTGGATGAAAGTTTCTTCATGGTTCTTTAAGTTACCTCAGGTTAAATTTTTATGTTTTTTAAAAAAATGTGTTTTTGGTGATTTAAATAGCTGGAGTGAAAGATCAACGGTGGTTGTTTAGGCCACCTGAGGTGCTTTTTTAAATTTTTGCCAGAAATGGGTTCCAGGTGATCATGGTGAATGTAATACAGTGGCTGTTTAGGCCACATGAGGTGAAATGTTTATTTTTGCCAATATTGGGTTCAAGGTGATCTATGGAAACATTGCGAAAGGTTGGAGGTGTTTGTTTTGGACACCTGATGTGACATTTTTATTTTTACCAAAAATAGGTTCCAAGTAATTAATGGATCTGGAGTAAAAGATCTGCAGTGGTCATTTAGGCCACCAGAGGTGATATTTTTATTTTTACTAAAAATTGGTTCCATGTTATGTATGGAGCAGGGGGAGGTCACGTGGGGCAGTGCTCTTAATGGCAGCTTAATTCCACAGCTCTCCCCTCTCAACCAGCCGATTCCGTTATCTACTGACTTCTGGATATTATTTTTTGAGTGCTCCTCGGTAATCGCAGTTCTCTACAGCCCACCATCACTTCATTTTGGCGTTTGAGTGATTTCTTAATGAGTTATGCTAAGGTGTGGTGGAGATTATGGAGGCCGAGATGAAGAGCGCTGGGGCCTGGCACACGCCGCCGAATACCCCTGAAAAAGCAGCCAAAAAGTCGAGAACCCTACCTATGGGTTCGGGTGCTAAATGTGGCTTCTCTAACATCTCCTCCAGCCCGCTAACAGAGGATCGGTTCCTTCAAGAGCTGATCCCATTCCGTGAAACCCTGCAGGAGATTTCTACTGAGCTTAAATCCATGCGCAGTGATCTAGCTTCTCTCACTACTCGAGTGGGCAACTCGGAGGCTCGTATTAGTTCCCTGGAATCCTGGAAGGGCAAGTGCGAACCCAAGATCATCACGCTCAGGCAACAAATTGCCAAATTAAAACTAAAGACAGAGAACCTCGAAGGACGCAATAGGAGGAACAACATCTTGATGCTGGGTCTACCGGAGGGGGAGGAAGGGCCTGATATCCTGTCTTTTGTGCAAAAACTGTTAACCAAGATTGTTGGCCCCTCGCCCATCTATCCCTCCTACCACATTGAGCATGCCCACAGATCCCTGAAGCCTAAACCTCCACCAGGCTCTACTCCTAGACCCATACTTATCAAGCTGCTTAGTTATCTTGAAAGGCAACACATCCTGTCTAAAATTAAGAGTCTACAGGCGGTCTTGTGGGAGAGTCACACCTTGAGAATATCCCAAGACCTACCATTTGAAACCCGACTGAGGAGATGAGAATTTCATCCAATTGTGACTAAGCTGATTGCTGCAGGGTTCAAGTTCCGCATGAATTATCCGGCTAGGCTGCAAGTTCATCTCGATAACGTCTGGCTTACCTTCGAGAATCCAGACCAAGCCAAAAGAGAACTCTCCCAGAGACTTCCTGACCTTTTTAAATCTGGCTGACTGCTCTGTATAAATACTAGTGTTAATCTTGCTTACCTCGGCTGAATGATTCTGGCTTCATGTTATGCCAGCATTTGTGTTCTTTTCTGGTGAGTTGGGTTGGGGGCTGACCGGCCTTCTGTGGGGGTTGGGGCGGCTTCGTTTGTCTGGTCGGGGTTGAGGCCTGGGCTTTCTCCATCTGAGGCATCTGCCTTATGGCCTGAGGGGGGGTTAGGATCCTTAGTTCCATTTGTGGTTTTCAGGCGGATTGTTTTCGCCGACGGACTGGCTGGGTCCCTACCAGTTTCCCTTCCCCTTCCCCTTTCCGGGTTAGGTGATGGCTAGCTCATGGGTTTGGAGCTCTGCTCCATTGCTTTAAATTTTGCTCCTGTCACTGTCACACTCGGAATCGAGTGAATGACGCAGCAATCAGCTGGGGTACCCCTTTCTCACCACAGTGAGTTTTTTCATGCCACGATGGTTCCGCTTAGCTTTCTGGAGCTGTGAGCCTTTATGTTCCCGTATTTGGGTGATCAGTGCACTGACTGTAGGGTAAGATGTAAGGATTTTGTCTGGCATTTACCTTAGGCTGGGGGGGTGGCTGGGAATGGAGAGCCTTGTGATGCAGCCTCGCATCCTGAACTGGGGGGTGGGACAGCAGTACCCTGTTTCTTTTTGCTATTCTGACCCATGTTGCTTTTTGTTAATGAGGATACCATTCAGGGATTTCTGACAGTTCGTCGTGGGCCTGCTAGTTCTGGGGACCGATCCCTTCACTGGTTACTTATTTGGTGTTTTCATGCTTCCCTGGTGTTGAAGGGATGGGTTGTAAATAGTTTCTGGGTGATTTCAGGGGTTTTCATAGGTTTTGTTACTCGGGGAGGCGGGGTTGGGGGGTTTGTCTTAATTTTTAGTCCAGTCATCCCTTGGTTTCGTCTCCCAGGTTTGGGGGTTCTCAGTGCTCACTTCATTTAAGTTTGTGGGTGACTTGGTCACTTTTTGCGGGTTATTCTTTTAGGGGTTAGGGAAGGGAGGGTGCCTCAGAGAGTTTCAATCCCTATGGCTATTATTACTATTGTCGGGCAAACTTGGAGTATTTCCTTTAATATCATCTGTAATGATGGGTTTGAAGTTCGTGTGTCTGGTTTACTCCTGTGTTAGCTACCATGGCCTCGAGAATGCTTAAAATTGCAAGTTGGAATGTCAGCGGCGTTAATGACTCTCTCAAGAGACAACAGGTCTTTCTGAATTGTTCCCTTCTTAACGTAGATATAGTTTTCTTGCAGGAAACCCACTTGGCTGCCTCAGAGGACAAGAAATTACGAAGGCTAGGGTTTACCCAAATTTTCACTGCCTCCTGCTCACAAGCTAGCAAGGGGGTAGTAATATTAATCAAACATCACGTCAGATTCGTAGTAGAGGACAGGGTTACTGACCATGAGGGTAGATACGTATTGGTCAAGGGCCAGCTTGATAACAGTAGTGTGGTTCTAGGGGCGATATATGCTCCAGTTGGAGGTGATCTGTCCTTTTTAATGTCCCTGGAAGATATCCTGAGCAGATTTCTGCCTTCCCTTCTCATCCTAGGGGGCGACTGGAATGTGGCTCCTTCCAGCGAGTTAGACAAAACTTATAGACCAATTAAGCCGATGTCCCCTGCACAACATGCCCTCTCTGATTTCACTAATCTGCTGGGTCTGTGTGACCCCTGGCATCTCCTTAACCCTGACAATCGACTCTATTCCTTTTACTCCCAGGTGCACCAGTCTTGGTCAAGAATTGACTATATTTTAATTAGCTTTTCTTTAATGAGTTGTACCCATCAAGCTGGCATCGAGCCAATAGTCATTTCGGATCACTCCCTGGTTTGAGTCAATATTTCCCCTGGTATTCAGGGACAAAGAGACACGTCGTGGAAACTTAATGCACAAATCCTGAAGGAAGAGCACACAGTTTCCCAAATCAGGGACATGATCCTTTCGTACTTTGACCTGAACCAGGGATCTGTACACTGAGAGGATTTACTGTGGTGTTCCTTCAAATGTTTTATCAGAGGGGAACTCATTAAGATTGCGGCCACTAGGAAAAGGGCAAGGGAGTCCAAAATCAATTCACTATCTAGTCTGCTGAGGGCAGCTGAAGACAACCTTCTCTCATTCAACTCCCCAGCTAATTTAACGGCTCTTAAACTCAGAAATGAGTACAACGATCTGACTCATGATAGAGCTGAATATGCATTGTTCAAGACCAGGACTAGATATATTGATCAGGGTGAAAAGTCGGGTCGGATGCTAGCTCTGAGATTGAAAGAAATAGAGAGTTCCCATATAATTCCAGCCCTCAAATCTCAGGACGGCACCACCAAAATGCTACCTAGGGAGATTGCCCAAATCTTTGAATCCTTTTATAAGGACATTTACAGTAGGAGCTCCAAACCATCACAAGCCCAGATGATAGAGCATTTCTTAGATGGTATCAAGCTCCCTTCCCTCCAGATTTATCATTGTGACATATTGTCTGCTCCCATCACTCTAGGTGAGGTAGAAGAGGCAATCAATGATTTGCCACTAGGGAAAGCCCCCGGGCCAGATGGTTACCCCCCAATCTTCTACAAGGTTTTTTGTAAAGAGCTATCCCCTCTATTGCTTAAGCTATATGAATATCTGTTTTCTGCAGATGTGATAGAGCTCTCTCTCCTAGAAGTGACAATAATTTTAATCCCCAAACCTGATAAACCCTTAGCTGATCCTGCCAGCTACCATCCAATATCGCTCTTAAATTATGATATCAAAATCCTATCTAAAATTTTATCGTTCAGAATTAAAAAGGTTTGGCAGCACTTGTTGAGCCCGGAACAGGCTGGTTTTGTTCAGGGTAGATCATCCGCTGATCACTTGAGAACCTTAGCCCATGTCTTTCAAGCAGCCCACACCTTGTTAGATCCCATGGTCCTAGTCACTCTTGATGCAGAAAAAGCTTTTGATCAAGTGAATTGGGACTTTTTGTGGGCTACTTTGAAGAGAATGGGCTTCCCTGATTCCTTTATCCATATGATTAAGGCAATATACAAGTCCCCCTCAGCTAAAGTCTACTGCAACGGGGTCTTTTCTTCCAGTTTTCCTTTATGCGCTGGCACTCATCAAGGGTGTCCTCTTTCCCCTCTACCTCTTCAACCTGTATTTGGAACCGCTGCTTGTTAATATTAAAAGTTCGTCACAAATTAGGGGTTGTACCATTGCTCAATTTCCCCTGACTGTATTGGTCTTTGCTGATGACATCTTGTTATACCTTACCAAACCCGAAACATCTTTAGCACATGTATTACAAATTATTGACCGTTTTGGCCAGATTTCTAATTACAGGTTGAATGTCTCCAAATCGGTTATTTTTCCGGTAAATTCTCTCACCTTTAAATCGGATTTTACACGTTTCGGAATGAAATGGTCTCCGGTCTCATTTAAATATTTGGGTATACATGTGGCCAGGGAGGTGGGAATGGTCAAGGAGCTCAATCTAGATAACGCTGTAACGAGAATCCAGAGAGACTTGGACCGATGGCAAAAGTTGCCACTAACCACTTGGGGGGTGAATCAATGTTATCAAAATGAACATCCTCCCCCGGTTATTTTACCCCCTGAGCCACCTTAATATATGGTTACCCAGGCAGTTCTTCAGCCAGGTAAACTCGATGCTATCCAACTTTGTTTGGAAGGGAAACAACCTCATAGAGCCTTTCTTAAACTCACTGCACCTAGAGACAAGGGTGGCCTCCATCTACCCAATCTCTTGCTATATTATTGGGCTAGTCATCTGGCTAGAGTAGGCAAGTGGTCCACTACTCAGTCTACCACGCCTGTACCCGTATGGCTACAGCTTGAATTAAACTTATTGGACCAAGTCAATTTGAGCCCCCCCGCATGTTTTTTGGCACCCATTCTCCACGTTACCCCCAGCCATTCGAGACTCTCCTATTGGCCTTTCTATTAGAGTTCTTTCTCAGTGTTGGAATTTTTTCAATTTGTCCCCGTCCAAGGATTCGGCTCAACCTCTCGTCTTAAATCCTAATATCAAAATTGGAGGTAGCTGGTTAACCTCTGATTGGCTCCTGCAGTTGCACAACTTTCCTGTGGAATCTCTGTATGAGCAAGGCACACTTCTTAAGTAGGATGAAATCTTAGTGTCCTTCAACATTCCCCAGAGGTATATTTTTAAAGTCTACCAATTGAGACACCTCATCTTCAAAATCCTTGGGCCGGCTCACTTCCCCTCTAAAATAAGGCCTTTCCTTGAGAAAATTCAGGAGGTGGCTGGCATGCGTGGGGGTATATCCAACTTATACAACAAACTGCTGGATGACCTTTTCCCTGTCTCCCTGGAGGGTTCCAAAATCTGGTCACTCCCTAATTTGATTTCCCCTCCTGCATGGGAATTAATTTGGAAAGATATGTATCATTACTTATCCCAAGATAATCATAGATTGACCCAATACTACATTTTAAATAATCTTTACTATACTCCAGTTAAGCTGGTCCAATTTGGCAAGCTTAAGTCGAGTATTTGCTCGAGATGTGGAGCCGTCGAAGGGAATTTGCTGCATATCCTTTGGGAATGCAATAAAGTGGCGCCTTTATGGAGCACTGTTAGAGACAGTTTAGACCCACTTTTAGGGCTTAAAGATCTATTTACCTTAGAAATTTGTATCTTGGGTGTCTACTCAAGCATTTCGGTCAAAGAATGCAGATATCACATGGCTCTCATCTCAATAGTCATTAAAAAGCTGGTCCTTAGGCATTGGTTGGATCAGGATATTATTACCTATCAGGAATGGCTTAAGGAGATGTCCCTCTGTCTCAGTACTGAGAAACTTATAGCTAGTTCTAGACATAATCTGGAGTCTTTTAATCAGAAATGGGGTAAATTAAATGTGCTCTATCTAGGGTAACCCTGACACTGGTAATATCCTAAGTTACTGATGTTGCACTAATACATCTAGCGTTATCAGGTCCCCTATTACAGATCTCCTTCTTATTGACCCGACATCTCTTTCACCTATGAAACCTCCGGTCGATGGGGGTGGGTTGGGAGGGCGGGGTGTCTTGTTTTGTTTTTTCTTTTGGGGTTATATTTTGTATTTCATTTTCGCATTTGGTTTTTCTTTTTGTTACTGTTCCTGTTTATATCATTGCGATTGTTTACATCTATATGTGCTTTATTCTGGTCTTGTGTACTCTATGTTCAGACAATCCCCCAACGTCTGTATTTGTACCTTGTTTTTTTTCTTTCTCTCTTTTTTCACTTATATATAAACTCAATAAACTTAAATTTCAAAAAAAAAAATGTATGGAGCAGGGTTAAAGGTAATTTATGCCATCTGAGATGACATTTTAATTTTTTGCTATAAATGGGTTTTAGGTGATATATGGAGCCAGATACTCAAAATAAAAATATTACCTCAGGTGGTCTTTTATGGCACCTGAGGTAATATTTTAATTTTTACCAAAAATGGGTTCCTGGTTATGTATGGAACAATGGTAACATTGTTCCAGGTGATCTATGGAACCAGGGTGAATGTTATGCAGTGGTCATTTAGGCCACCTGAGGTAATATGCAAGGGTAAAATGTCCTTTATGCCACCTGAGGTGATATTTTTATTTGTTGCCATAAATGGGTTTCAGGAGATCTATGGAACCAGATTCAAAGTTCCTCCATGGTTTTTTAGGCCACCTGAGGTGATATATTTATTTTTTGCCAAAGAAATCCTTCCCTTGGAATATTGGCAAAAGTTACGCCAACATTTAATCTCTTATGTTCAGAAGGCTCAGAGTAGATTAAACAACAGCAAATAAAACAAAAAGAATACTATGATAAAGGTACGGGACACAAAGAGTTTAATGAAGGGAACAAGGTTTTGTTACTATTAAAATCTTCAGAGCACAAATTGCTGATGAAATGGCAAGGGCCTTATGTTGTCACTCAAAGAACTGGTCCTGTAACCTATGAAATAGCAGTACCAGATAAGAAGGGTAAGAAACGCACATATCATGCGTATTTATTGAAAGCCTGGGTAGAGAGGCCAACCTCTTTGTCCAGTTATGTTCTCCCCAAGTCTAATAAGGAATTAGACATAGCATACCAATGTTTGGAAAATGTAGGGAAGATGACAGATCTGCTGATTAACCCTGATCTTACAGAAATCCAGAAAACTAACATAGAGAAGGAGTTGTCTAACTTTAAGGACACATTTACGGGTAATCCTGGCAGGATTAAAAATGTTAGTCACCACATCAGGGTACCAGGGGAAACAATCCCTTAATTATAAGACCTATAGACTTCCTGAAAGGGTAAGACAAGATGTAACCTGAAATCCATTTTTGGCAAGAAATAAAAATATCACCTCAGGTGGAATGAATGACCACTTCAGTCCCTTTACCCCTGCTCCATAACACACCTGGAAACACTATTTGGTAAACGTAAAAATATCACTTCAGGTGGCCTATATGACCACCACAGACCCTTTACAGAGGTTCCAATAAGCACCTGCATTCCATTTTTGCAAAAATAAAAATTTCACCTAAGGGGGCTTAAACAAATATCATTGACTTTTCACAATGACTCCATAGACCACAAGAAAACCCATTTCTGGCAAAAGAAAATATCACCTCAGGTGGCCTAAATGACCTCTCCCTACCTTTTTCAGGTAGCATAAATGTAAAAAACAGGTCTTTCACCCCTACTCCATAAATCACCTGGAACCCATTTTTTGCAAAAATAAAAATAGCACCCCTGGTGGTCTAAAACTCTACTGTGGATCTTTTTCCTCAATCCATAAATCACCTAAAACCCATTTTTGGCAACAACAGAAACATATCACCTCTGGTGGCCTCAATGACCACTTTGGACTTTTTACACCAGCTCCATCAGTCACATGGAAATCATTTTTGGCAAAAATATAAGAAATCACCTCAGGTGGCCTAAACGACCACAGCAGATCTTTCACCCCAGCTATTTAACTCAACAAAAAATGATTTTTGAAAAAAATAAAGATGTCATATCAGGTGGCTTAAAGAACCACAAAGAAACCTTCAACTAGGCTCCAGAGATCACCTGGAGCACATTTTTGGCAACAACTAATAATATCACCTTATGTGGCCTAAATGTGACCGCCACAGACATTTTACCCAAGGTTCATATCACCTGGAATGAATTTAAGCAAAATCACCTAAGGTGGCCTAAACGACCACTACAGGTCTTTTACTCCGGATCTATTAATTTTCTGGAACCCGTTTTGGGGAAAAATACAAATATTACCTCATGTGGCCTAAACGACAACATCAGACCTTTCACAACAGCTCCATTAATCACTGACAACCCACTTTTCAAACACCAAAAATATCACCTCACATGGCTTAAACAACCACTGTGGACATTTCACCTCAGCTCCAGATATCACCTGGAATCCATTTTTTGGAAAAATAAAAATTTCTCCTCAGGTGGCTTAAACAACCATTGTGGACTTTTCACAATGACTCAATATATCATCTGGAACCCATTTTTGGCAAAAATAAAATTATCACCTCAGGTGGTCTAAATGACCACTGACTACATTTTACCCCAGTCCCATAAAACACTTGAAACCCATTTTTGGCAAAAATAAATATATCACATCAGGTAGTATAAATGTCTCCTGCAGACCTTTAACTCCAGCACCATAAATCACATGGAACCCATTTTTGGCAAATATATACATTTCACCTTAGATGTCCTAAATGGCCACTGTGTACCATTCCACCAGGCTCCAGAGATCACCTGGAACACATTTTTGACAAAAATACAAATATCACCTCAGGTGGCCTAAACTACAACCTCCGATCTCTCACACCAGCTCAATTAATCACGTACAGCCCACTTTTTCAAAAAGTAAAAATATCACCTCAGGTGTCTTAAATGGCTGTCATGGACCTTTCACCCAAATTCCAGATATCAACAGCAACCGATTTTTTGCAAAAATGAAATTTTCACCTCAGCTTGCTTATGCAACCAATGTGGACCTTTCACAATGACTCCATAGACCACCTAGAACCCATTTTGTTTGGAAAATTAAAAATAGCACCTCTGATGACCTAAAGCTCTACTGTGGATCTTTTACCTCACCTCCATAAATCACTGAAAACCCATTTTTGGCAACAACCAAAAAAGATCACCTCTGGTTGCCTCAATGACCACTTCGGATTTTTTACACCAGCTCCATCAATCACCTAAAACCCATTTTTGGCAAAATGAAAAATCATTGTCTCAGGTGGCCTAAATGACCACCGTTGATTTTTCACTCCAACTATTTAACTCACAAAATAAATAAAAAAAATAAAAATGTCACCTCAGGTGGCTTAAAGAACCATGAAGAACCTTTCAACCAGGCTCCATAGATCACCTGGAGTACGTTTTTGGTAACAATAAAAATTTCATCTCATATGGCCTAAATGACCACTGCAGATCTTTTACTGTCGATCTTTCACACCAACTTGATTAAAAAATATCACTTCAGGGGCTTAAATGCCTACTGTGGACATTTCACCTCAGCCCCAGACATCACCTGGAATACATTTTTTGCAAAAATAAAAATTTCACCACAGGAGGCTTAAACAACCATCACCGACTTTTCACAATGACTCCATAGATCACCTGAAACCCATTTTTGGCAAAATTAAAAATATCCCCTCAGGTGGCCTAAATGACCACTGCCTACCTTTTACCCCAATCATATAAATCACCTGAAATGCATTTCTGGCAAAAATAAATATATCACATCAGGTAGTGCAAAAGTCCACTGCAGATCTTTCACCCCAGCTCCATAAATCACCTGGAACCAATTTCTGGTAAAAATAAAAATATTACTTCTCCTGGCCTAAATGGCCACTGCTGATCTTTTACTCTGGATCCATAAATTACCTGGAACGCATTTTTGGCAAAACTACAAATATCACCTCAGGAGGCCTAAATGACAACCTCAGGCCTGTTACAGCAGCTCCATTATTCACTTGCAACCCACTTTTTCAAAAACTGAAAATATCACCTCAGGTGTCTTAAATGGCTGCCATGGGTCTTTCACCCAATTATAGATATCAGCTGGAACTGATTTTATGCAGAAATAAAAATTTCACCTCAGCTGGCTTAAACAACCACTGCAACCTTTCACAATGACTCCATAGATCACCTGGAACAGATTTGTGGTGAAAATAAAAATATTACCTCAGATGACCTACATGACCACTGCCTACCTTTTATCCTTAAATCACTCGAATCCCATTTTTGCCAAAAATAAATATATGAAATCAGGTAGCATAAATGTAAACCACAGATCTTTCACCCCTACTCCATAGGTCAGTTGGAACCCATTTTCTACAAAAACTAAAATTTCAGCCCAGGTGACCTAAATGACCACTGCATCACATTTACTACATAGATCCCCTGGAACCCATTTTTGGCAAAATTAAAAATAGCAACCATGGTGGCTTCAATGACCACTTTTGACATTTTACACCAGCTGCTTCAATCACCTAGAAACCATTTTTGGCAAAAAAAAAATCACCTGATGCTATTTAACTCACCAAAAACCCAATTTTGAAACAAACAAATTTCAACTCAGGTGGCTTAAAGAATCATGAAGAAACTTTCAACTAGGCTCCGTAGATCAGCTGGAGCATGTTTTTGACAAAAACTAAACATATCACCTCATGTGGCCAAAATGACCTCCACAGACCATTTACTCCCGATTCATATCACCTGGAACAAATTTTAGCAAAAAGAAAAATCACCTTAGGTGGTCTAAATGACCACTGCAGATCTTTTACTCTGGATACATTAATTACCTGTATCCCAGTTTTGGGAAAAATACAAATATCACCTCAGCTGGCTAAACAACAACCTCAGACCTTTCACACCAGCTCCATTAATCACCTGCAACCCACTTAAAAAAACTAAAAATATCTCCTCACATGGCTTAAATGACCACCCTGGACATTTCACCTGAGCTCCAGATATTACCTGGAATCCATTGTTTGAAAAAATAAAAATGTCACTTTAGGTAGCCTAAACAACCATTGCAAACTTTTCACAATTACTCTATAGATCACCTGGAACCCATTTTTGGCAAAAATAAAATTATCACTTCAGGTGGCCTAAATGACCACCATCTACCTTTAACTTCAGGTGGCCTAAATGACTACTGCTTACCTTTTACAACAATCCCATAAATCACCTGAAATGCATTTTTGGGAAAAATTAATACATAACCTCAGGTGACCTAAACGACAACCTCAGACCTTTCACCCCATCTCCATAAATTGCCTGGAACCCATTTTTGGCAAATATATAAATTTTACCTCAGGTTGCCCAAACAACCACTGAGGAACTTTGAATCTGGCTCCATAGATCTCCTGAAACCCAATGATGGCAAACAATAAAAAAATCACCTCCCATGGCATACGAGACCTTTTACCCTTGCTACATACATAACTTGGAACCCATCTTTGGTAAACAAATAAAAATATTACCTCAGGTGGGCAAAGTGACCATTGCATACCATTCACACTGGCTCAATAGATCACCTGGAGCCATTTTTGGCAAAAATGAAAATAACACCCTGGTGGCCTAAATGACCACAGCAGATCTTTTACTCCAGATCAATAAATTAAGTGGAACCCATTTTTGGTAAAATTAAAAATGCCACATCAGGTGTCCAAAATAAACACCTCAGACCTTTCACAATGTTTCCATTGATCACCATGAACCCAGTTTTGGCAAAAATAAAAATTTCACCTCAGGTGGCCTAAACGACCACCTCGTAACATTCACCCTAGCTCCACAGATTAGCTGGAACCCATTTTTGGCAAAAAATAAACATATCACCCCTTGTGTCCTAAAAGTTCACTGTGGAACTATTAGCCCAACTCCATACATCACCTGGAAAATATTTTTTTGGCAAAAAAATGTATATCACCTCAGGTCATTACTTCATTTACACCTTGGGCATGTTAGTGCACTTGATATCTAGGCAGGCTATAACATTTTAAAAGAACCTCTGAGTTCTCTATATTTGTTTTTCTGTATTGTATTTTGCACCCTGCTATACCGATATGGGAAGTAGGAAGAGGCACCGTAGTCCTGTGGGAGCAAGTAGTGGGCTACAATTAGGTGCTAGTTCACTGTTATTTTAAAACAGAATCCAACAACCCTTTGTCTTGGTCATGCATGAGTGGCTGATGCGGAGAGAAGTGATTAAAAGTGAGCATTTTAAAATTAAAAATTTGGTTGCCTGTGTTACAGTGCCTCTGACCCCAATTAGATCTTCCAGGTCATATAGTGCTATGTAGCTCAGCCACGCTGCGAGTGGGGTGAGTGTGAGTGGGGTGTGGGTTGGTGCATGCAGAAATGTGCGGAAACATGTGCATTCCGGCATGTGTCAGCTGTGTCAGCTGTTGTCAATTGATAATCGGGAAATAAACTGTATAAATATGAATACGAATAGCAAGTATGTTGAGGTGTATTCAGTGTAGGATGTTTAAGATGGGGGAAGAAGCTGCAGATTATGTGTGCAGCCACTGTACAGAAATACAGCAACTCAAGGAGGAGATTGTGTCCCTTAAAAATAAATTACAGGTGCAGCTCGAGATTTCCTCACTTGAGCAATATATTGACTCAATGGTGGATGATATCAGGGAAGAGACCAAACATGAAACTGGAGACCAGATTGTTAATGAAACCCTTAATGGGGAAATGACAAATGAAAGGTATTGGTCATTAGTTACTGGAAAGCAAACTTTAAAAAGGGGTAGAAGGAACATTGGTGGAGTATCCAATATTTTAACCTGAAATAGATTCCAGGCCATTGTCCTTGAGGAGGATGTTGTGGCAAC
Source organism: Neoceratodus forsteri (assembly GCA_016271365.2). Lineage (NCBI taxonomy): Eukaryota > Metazoa > Chordata > Ceratodontiformes > Ceratodontidae > Neoceratodus > Neoceratodus forsteri. The sequence continues at coordinate 1,586,879,432 of CM028130.1, forward strand.
ACAGACAACAGACCAGGAATGTGACATTAGCCCATTAAGTAAAGTTTGCACAAGCATACAAAAAATAACCAGGAGCAGCCAAACTCAACCTGTGTCCCAGAGGAAAATAAAGATTTACTATTCATTGGAGACTCCATGTTACGAAATACAGATGGTATTTTGTATAAGCATCATAATGAATCTACAACTGTTAGTGTACTTCCTGGGGTTGACATTGGTGACATAATAAATCTTCTCCCAGGCCTACTTGATAACACTAATACACCAACTGCTGTACTACATGTGGGGGTAAATGATGTAGGAAAAAGAGAGATAACAGACATACAGAGGGATTTTGAAGAAGCAGGCATAGCATTAAAATATAGGGGATGTGAGGTTTGGCTTTCTGGGATTTTACCATTTCCTAGAGCAAGTAACAAAGTAAACCAAGAAATGTATAGATTAAATGGCCGGTTTAAAAGATGGACTATAAGAGAACGCTATTTCTATATTGATCACTGGCAGAAATTCCAGAGTAAACACTTATTTGGGAGGGATGGCTTACATCTTAATAAAATGGGTAAACAGGTACTGGCCCAACAATTAAAAGAGACCATTTACCATTATTTAAACTCCACAAGAGGGGGGATGAGGGGGTACCAAACCCAGATAATCTAGGCGCAAGGTGGAACTTTATGTCCCTAAATGCTCAGAGTTTAAATAATAAGTTTGATGAGTTGCAAGTATTATTAACTAGTCAGGATATCCACGTGTGTGCTATAGTAGAGACATGGTGGCAGCCTGAGGAAGCATGGGATAAACAAATTCAAGGGTATACGCTCTTTTTTTTTCAAATAACTTTATTTTCAATTTTATCAAATAGAAACATTACATAAAATCACAATACATAACATACAGATAAACAAAATCAAAATCCCCCCACAAATGCATTTTATACATAACATAGTCACCATGTAGAGGAGGGAAAGAGAAAAAAAAACAAAAAAAAAACAAAATCCAAACCCCATGGCAGCCACTAAATACCAAGTGTTACTTAATGGTCTAAAAATTCACCCTTCATCCTCATAAGAGGAGGGAGAGACAAGAAAACCAACCTGTCAGATAGCCAGTGACTATGCGACCAAGTGAATGGAAGAAGAGATGGCGCACCCCCCAAATGACTCCTAACAAAGTATCACTCCCAGTTACTTAAGGCAGATTCATTTCCCTTCACTAATTTTCCCTTTGAAACTTGAAAGAAACCCCCCAACATTCCTGAAATTTCTCAACAGAGTTGAAAAGGGTCATGACCGACCTTTCAGCATTTAACGCATTTAAAAATTCATCCCACCATTCTTTAAAGGAGGGTTCCCAACTGCCCTGCCAATGCCTAAGAATAATTAACTTAGTGACAAGAGTAACTACTGCCATTTCCAAGTTTTCCCCAGACCGAGTTGGGATTTGGGCATACATCCCTAATAAGCAAACATAAACATTGAAGAAGGCTGAAATCTTGCAATAAGGGGCCACCCATTGCTTTACCGAATCCCAAAGTTTTGCTACCTTGGGACACGCCCAAAGCTTATGATAAGTCATGGCCAGGGGGTCCCCACAGTCTGCGCACATAGGTGGAAAGGATCTGTGAATTCGGGAAAGCTTGGCTGGGGAAAGATGCAAATTATGCAGTATATTAAATTGAACATTCCTAAGTCTGTCCTGTTTACTATAAATATAAATATCCTCCCATATTCTCCCCCAAATGTCAGCAGACCATCCCCTAGCTAAGTTAGTTTCCCAATAATGGGCCGAAGGGGAAGCCTTGGGCAATGTACCAGACAATATAAATTTATAGGTCTTGGAAACTGCACCATGAGATGCAGCCAAATCTCTCAACCGTCTCAAAAAGGCACCGACTCTGTCGCTCCAAGGGCCTCCCCCCAAAAAGGAACTCACACTACACTGAATCTGGTAAAGTCTCAATAAGTTATTTTGTTCCACCCCAAATTTATTGGCCAGCTCCCTTGCAGAGATTAATGAGTTATCTGACAGAAAATCTGCCAGACACCACTTAGAAGAGTATGCCTATAGACCTGGTAATAGGCGGTTCCTACCTGAATATTGGGATTCTTAACAAAGGTTGCGTCAAGTCTTTTCAAAAGATAGATGGAGCAGCGAGTAGAGTTGGTGTAAGGCCTTAACATCCCACCCTAGCGGAGTATTTCTAACTTTATGAGAATTTGGACGAGGGGATATATGGAGGGATTCCAAATCTATATTAAATCTTTGGATAACCACTCGATCCAGACTGAGCCCCGAAAAAGAACTCGGGGTACCATCAGCTTCTGCTATCCACTGCGAACATCTTGTTGCATGAATAGCTAAATAATAGGCATAAAAATCTGGCACCTGTAACCCCCCTTCCTTCTTAAATCAGGTAAGCTTCGCATATGCCCGGTGAGGCGGCTTGCCTTTCCATAGAAAATCCGAGCAACACCTATGTAATAATTTAAAAAAGGATTTAGATAAATACATATTGAGATTAAGGAGAGGATAGAAAATTTTTGGTAGAACCATCATTTTCACAGTGTTGACCCTACCCCAGAATGATAAGGGTAGTTTAACCCACCTTTCTAAGTCCTCCTTAATATTTTTGAGTATAGGCCTGAAATTAAGGTTGACCAGACTAGAGAGATCATTTGAAATTTTGATGCCCAAGTATTCCAACGAATTACTCTGCCATTGTAGGCCTAAAGAGGAGCACCAGCCCTTCTGTAAGAAAGGAGATAACGAATATACCTTGGTTTTATTCTTATTCAATTTATAACCTGAAAAACACTAAAGGAAGAAATTACTTGAAGTAATTGGGGTAGCGAGTTCTTGCTATCTTTAACATGCATAAGCAGATCATCTGAAAAGCTGACAGTTTGTGCTCCTGCTCCCCAATACAGATTCCTGTATTTGATTATCCATCTTCAAAGTCCTTATTAGGGGTTCAATATATAGATTAAAAAGGAACGGGAGAGTGGACACCTGGACGTACTTTTAAGAGAGAAGAAAGGCTTTAGATGAGATTATTACACTGGATCCTAGCAGAGGGGCATAAATACAAAACCCGGATATAATCTATGAACTGTTGAGAGATACCAAATTTAGTCAATACAGCAAACATAAAACGCCACTGTACTCTATCAAATGCTTTTTCCGTGTCTAAGGATACCAGAGATACTTCCAAATCTGGAGCCTCAGCCACGGAAATTAAATAAAATAGCTTCCTAAAATGATCCGCTGAGGAGCGTCCTGCCACAAACCCGGCCTGCTCTGGGCTAAGAAGCCCCTCCCATGCCAATTTTAGCCTATTAGCCAAGATTTTAGCATATATTTTAACATCAATATTGAGGAAAGAGATGGGTCTATAACTACCCACTTCCTCTGGAGATTTCTCCGATTTAGGTAAAAGAATTATTCTTGCTTCAAATAGGGAATGATCTTTGACCCCAAAGGCTTGCCAATACGCATAAACTTGTTGCAACAAAGGGATTAACCACTTTTTAAAGGTTTTATAAAACGGACCTGTAAACCCATCTGGGCCAGGTGCTTTTTCCGGCTTTAAAGAATCAATAGTTTTGGAAATTTCTTCCCCTGTAATAGGAGTCTCTAGCATTGAATTAAACTCATCCGACATTTTCGGAAAAGAGATCTTATCTAGAAACTCCCACATTTTGGAACCCTGCACAGGAGTACTGGGCTCGCTTGTATAAAGTTTTTGGTAAAATTCCAAAAATAGATCTAATATACCTTCGGGGTCAACGACTAGGGCGTTCGTTTGAGGATGCCTTAAGGATGCCACCCATTTAGCGGCCGACCTCTGCTTTAATTGCCAGGCTAACAGTTTGCCTGCTTTATTACCCTGGCCAATATACGAGGCTTTCAGTGCAGAAGCTGCCCTCTCAACCGATTCTCTAGCAGCACTCACATAAAGGGCCCTCAGAGTGGAAAGTTCCTGTTCCTGCGAATAAGTAAGTGTACCACCCCCTTTACTTTCCAAATCTTTAATTTTGTTTAAACAGTCAGATAGGAAACAAATCCTTTTCTTTTTGCGTATCGAAGCTATACGGATAAGTTTGCCTCTCCAGGTGGTTTTAAGTGCTGCCCACACCTGGTCAGTTGCTGCAATGGACCCCCAATTAGAAGTAATTGAGTTAGATAAAAAATTTTGAAAATGGCCAACTATCTGGTCATCCAATAGTAATTTATTGTTAAGAGTCCAAGAATGAGATCTTGGTGGAATGGTTGAGAGCAGCCCCTTCAAAATGATAGGGGAATGGTCAGAAATTACCCGAACTAGTATATCAACCTCTACTATCCCTGGGACAACTTGCTGACTAACCAAAAAATAATCAAACCGGGAAAAACTTTTGTGAATTGGCAAAAAAAGTAAATTCCTTTACTAGAAGGATTAATTACTCTCCATGGGTCTACAAGGCCTAACGACGATATAAATTCCCATAAAGCTCTCTGAGATGGGGAGCTTTGTGTCCCTTTATAATAAGTACTATCCAAACGGTTTGATTGGACCAGGTTCCAATCTCCCCCTAAAATTATAGGTAAAGTTGCAAAAGGAGCTAATATCATAGCCAAATGTACAAAAAAGGATGGCGTATCCAAGTTAGGACCATATATAGAACTCACTACCAAATTAACATTACCGATTTTGGCCACCACTAAAATATATCTACCCTCCGGATCCGAAATAATATCTGTCGGTACAAACGGAATCCCCTTGGCCACCAAAATAGCTACTCCTTGTTTATTGGATGAGACCCCTGAACCAAATACCTGTCCTACCCATCTCTTTCGAAGATGGTGCACCTGCCCTGGAAGCAAGTGGGTCTCTTGAAGGAACACTATTGAAGGGTCGAACTGCGCCAGATGGTTTAATATAATATACTTCTTTTTATTGTCTCTCCCCCTGACGTTCCAAGACAAAAAATTCAGACTGTTAACCATGTAAATGCCATACTAAGCCTAATAGACCAGAATATGAGTGGCTGCCCCCTCCCAATCCATAAAATAGCAAACAAAGAAGAAACCCCTAACAATTCCCCACCCCACCCCAAACAAACTCCTAAAACTCCCCTCCACACCACCCGTACTACTGAACTCCCGGCTCTACGCCTACTCCAACTCATTTGGCCCGTGATACCCGCTAAGTGGGCTTACCTTCCCCCCATCAAAAATCCACTAATCATGGCATTGTCACAAGCCTACGAAAAGTCTAAGCCAACCCCCAACTACGCTACCTAAAACTCCCAATCTTACAACTACCTCTCGCTTAACTTATTCACTTCATACTAACAAACTATTAACTTAGTAGGACCCACTGCGGAGTTCACCATCTGGAAGTCCTTATATAGCGGTGAAATAGCCTAAAGACCCTAGACCAAATAATATAAAAAAGAAAAAAGAAAAATACCCAAAGTGCAGGCAAATAGAATGACACCGCATTGAAAAGGAAACAGAGTAATAATCACTCCTGCCACTATTAGGATTATGGGCCTGCTCCCCCCTTGATCGATTACTCCCTCTTCTCCTTCGAGGGATGGACTGCAGCTTTCAAAAGGCTAAAAAGAAAAAAACAAAATTATCAGCTACCCCTTAACCTATAGTAACAGTAGATTCTAGGTTGTAAAGGGACCAAGAAATATATCATGCTCCCGGGATACCAACACTTATGTAAAAAACCTATCTAGTTGGAGATTAATAAAGCAGAGGCAAAGCTTTAGGGCATATCCACCCTGGTACACTGTTTAAATATCCACACAAAAAAAAAAATGATTCCAGGGCAGAGAAGTTTTCCTACCCCTAACTCATGGGGGTATCTGTCAGTAAATTAACACATTGAGGGAAGTGTTTAACGTTTATTTATTGGTACCAGGCTCCCTCTAGTGGTCTCTTAACGCTGTTGCTCATTAGAATGTCCGAAAAAAAAAAACTAAGCCCTAATATCTCCAATACACAGGGGCCCAGTACAAGTCCAGAGCCAGAGTGGACAATCGCCCACTCAGAGACAAGGTTAGGCCACGTCATACTCTTGGAGCAAGCAACATCTTCCAGTCCCATAGCCGGCTTTCAAAATTCTTAGAACTGTAACTTTGACCACAAACCTGAAACAGTCAGAAAAACACTTTCCATGCTCTGAGAACACCAAAAAGCTCCCCATGGACTTTCTCCTCATCCCTTCGCAAACAAGTCCGGATAATAGCTCTTCAGTAGCTTTAAAGCTTCTTCCGGTGAGTTGAACCTTTTGGTGCCATCTCTCAATGCTACTTCCAATCTTGCAGGATAGAGCATACGATGTTTAATGCCAGCAGCCCAAAGTTTAGCAGTAATAGGGCGAAAGCTTGCCCTAAGCGAACGAGTTTTTAACGTCAGATCTGGCACCAATCTGAGCTTCTTCCCCTCCCAGAGGATGGCCGACAGCTTCCTGGCCTCCTTTAATATAAACTCGCAGTCCAGATAGTTCAAGAGTTTAAAGATGACTGGCCTGGGAGGGTTGGAGGCCGGTGGTTTGGCCTGCAATGAGCGATGCCCCCTTTCAATCATGTACTCTGGGGCATTCGGAGAGGGTCCAACGGTTGCCTTCAGGAATTTTTGCAGAAATGCTATAGTGTTAGGACCCTCATCCCCTTCAGGAAGGCCCAGCAGGATGAGGTTGTTCCTCCTATTCTTCCCTTCCAAATCTTCCAGGTGATCCTCTAATTTAGTGATAGCTCTTTTGCATTCCACCAAAGCAGGGCCATCTCTGTCCAACTTCCTCTCGACTGAAGAAATCCTCGCCTCGGTGTCCGTGACTCTCCTCGCCAGTTGTGTTAGGGCTGGCTTAAACTCCACAACCTCTTCAATCAGTTTAAACAGGGCGTCTTTGATTGTGGAAAGTTCAGAATATACCCAGGAGGGTGTTAAATCTTCATCCGGGCCTGCGGGGGATGAGCTGCGACGAGGCCGCTTGGCCTCCAGTTCCTGGGCTGGCTCCTCCATTTCTAGCCAAATAACCCACAAGCAAAACCTCCTGGAAGGCAGAAGACGTCTTCCCCCTGAAAATCCTTCAAGACAAAATTGTTTCTCGCGGTTTGAACTTCCAAAACGTAGGCTTGTACCGACGAGAGGAAGAGAGCCCACAGTCGAGCTGCTACTCTCTCGCATGCATCACGTGACTCCCGGGTATACGCTCTTTAATAAATATCGATCCAAAACCAAAGGGGGGGTGGCACTGTATATTAAGGACACCATAGTTACAGAACAAGTTGATATAACTAGCTGGCTGGACTTGGAAGCCCTCTGGGTTAAGATTAGCCCCCCTAAATCAGCCAATATAAATTTTGGGGTATTATAGAGGCCACCATCCATGAAGCTGAAAGAGGACAAGGATATCTTAGCTTTCATTAAACAGTTTTGTCTTTCAGGGAATGTCATTCTGGTGGGGGATTTTTGATCTCCCAGATATAAACTGGGAAATATTAGAAGTAAACTTGGGTATAGAATCAAGATATCTGGAAACTTTCAGCCTTGTCAGTATCAACCAATTTGTTGTCTCTGACACCAGGGGGCACCATATCCTGGATCTGGTGTCCATCTTCTTTCAAGTTGTGTACTGGGTGTGCTTTGAAACAACTGAGAAGCTGCGTGGGATGTACTATATTGGACTAGATATCTGTAACTAATCTCTCTCTCTCTTGCTTACATCTGAGAGAAGTTTTCCTCACTTTTACAGTGGTATTGCTTTGTGTTTAATTATTTTAGTTTTTAATTCAGGAAGGGGTTTTCAAAACTGCTTATCTTGTCAGCATCTTCAGAAGGGCTGAAATAACTGCATATTTGATTTTCCGTTGTGGCTAACTGGACTGATTACTAGAATTCTGTGACAATCTGCATCAATATATTTTGCAACATTTGGTGGGGTTGTGTGATTTAAAATAGCAAAGGCTGCAGTTTGTAATTGGATGTCAGACATAGCCTGAGGTGGGGGAAATTGTCTTCTCAAGTCAGAGGCCTGCATCACAGCCAATTGTCTAGCATGACCATTTCAGTATTGTTCAATTACTATAAACTACTGGTGTGATCCTGTTTGAGACAGAAGTCCATCTTCTTCCAAGTTGTGTACTGGGTGTGTTTTGAAACAACTGAAAAGCTGCATGGGATATACTATATTGGACTAGATATCTGTAACTAATCTCTCTCTCTCTTGCTTACATCTGAGAGAAGTTTTCCTCACTTTTACAGTGGTATTGCTTTGTGTTTAATTATTTTAGTTTTTAATTCAAGAAGGGTGTTTTCAAAACTGCTTATCTTGTCAGCATCTTCAGAAGGGCTGAAATAACTGCATATTTGATTTTCCTTTGTGGATAACAAACCACCAGGCTGTTTTGGGGCTGGAGAGGTTTACCTGTGTCTGACTTGAATGTCTGGATTTTTCTCTGTTTGATTAGCAGGGTACTTTCTCTGTCAAACTGTTGTGTAGGGTATCTTGCTGACAGGAAGGCACTCATCGCAGCAGTGGGTGAGAGCTTTTAGCTGATTATTTTGTGAGGGCACAGTTTAGGCCCAACCCCTTCCCACCCCTCACCCCATACACCCCTGGAAATAGTTCCTTTATACCTGAGGTTCTGACATCATTTCCTCAAGAGTGCAAGGTGCATATCACTGCCATATCCTCTCTAGCACACTGCACTGACAATATAAGCATACACATTGTATAATATATATATATTTCTATATAACAAACCAATCACACACACAAACACACACAAAAAAAGTAGATAAACATGTGGGGAGTAGTGCAATGTAATGGCTGTGGGGTAGCAGTCTTCCACGAGTCTTTCTGGAGGCTGAGATGCTGCCCTATTTGCAGACAACTATCTGCCCTGAGGGAGGAAGTTGCCCATCTTCAGGCTGCACTGGACGGTAGTAAGGAAAACTTCCCCCAGGCCACACTGGACAGTAGGAAGGGAACCTCCCCCATCCAGGGAGCACTAGCACCACCACCACTACCTCAGAGGTTGCAAAGAAAGCACAGCAGTTGGACCACAGTGGGCTCAGGGAGGGTGAGGATGGTGGAACAGAGGCACACCCAGTCAATTGTTCCACTCCACAATCCATACACCATTCTGGGGGAGCATAGCTCCCCTATGGATGCACCCACAGAGAAGACTGATGACAACTGTCACAAGGGAGGCCCACAGGAAGGAGACAGAGGACACCACAGGGAAAGGAAGCAGCTCCTGGTGGGGGACTCAATTATTAGGGGTATAGAACTGGGGGGAGCTGGGAAAACTGAAGTAAGGTGCCGGCCTGTTGCCATGGCTTGGAGGGACAGGAAGCGCATCCTGAGGATCACGAGAACAGCTGCAAGGGAGTCTGAGCTGGATGTAATTGTCCACCTAGGGACAAATGACTTGGCTTCATGAGATTAGAGTAGTGCAGGAGGAAATGGCAGAGTTGGGGAGGGGCCTAAGACAAGTAGCACACACAGTATCCTTCTCAGAGGTGCTACCTGTTAAAGGCATGGGGGAGGTGAGGGTAATTAGCACCATGCAGTTTATGAATGGTTGAAAAAATGGCATGGAGCACAGGGGTTTGGCTTCATTGGGGACTGGGGTTCCACCTGGAGGGACACCAGCCTATACTGGCAAGATGGTCTGCATCTGTCCAGGAAGGGAACAAGTCTTTTGAGCAATCAGTTTAAATGCTTCATTGGCAAGCTTTTAAGCTAATCAAAGGGGGAGGCACTGACAAGCAGCAGGAAAATCCCAGCTTCTCCCTACAAAACAGGGTACTAAATGAGAAAAAGATCGAGGTAGAATGGTCAGTGGGGGATGCTGCAACAGAAGGTAGAGCCATCAAAAAATGGAGAGCAATGAGTACCAATGCCTGTAGTAACAAGCTTCCTGAATTAGTGGCCTTGATGGAGGAGGAACATCTGGATATCATGGCAGTCACAGAAACATGGTACACACAAAACCATGACTGGGACGTAAACATGCCAGGATACACTATCTACAGGAGGGACAGGGAGGGTAAAAGAGGAGGAGGAGGAGGAGTAGCTCTTTACATAAGGGAAGGAATAAAAGCAACAGAACAAAAGGGTAAACAGGGAGGAGAAGAAGCACTGTGGGTAAATTTGGAGACAGGCAATGGCACCACAATCTGCACAGGGGTTGTATACAGACCCCCTTCTCAGGGGGAGGAAATGGACAAGGAAATGATAGAAAGTATACTTAGAATGGCAGAAAAAGGGGAGATATTGCTGATGGGTGATCTGAATATGCCAGATGTTAACTGGAGTGCAGTTGCAGCTGCCACTTTGGAGAGTGGAGTTATACTAGATGCCCTAGAGGGGGCATGCCTTAGACAACTAGTACTGGAGCCCACTCAAGAGGGAGCAATATTAGACTTGATTCTCTCAAATGGAGATGGAGAGAGGATCACAGATGTAGAAGTGGGTAGCCATCTGGGAACTAGCGACCATCGAACAGTACGGTTCACAATAAACACAGCAATAGAGTCAAGCCATACAAAGACAAAAGTACTGGACTTTAGGAGGGATGACTTTGCCAAAATGAGTGAGTGCCTAAGGAATGCACTAGCAAATGGGCAGGAAGGAGGGGTGGAAGAACAATGGGGAATAATAAAAACTGCCATCACAGAGGTAACGAGCCTTTGTGTGAAGCAAATAAACAAAACAAAATGATGTAAGAAACCACTATGGTTCTCAAAGGAAGTGGCAGTGAAGGTTCAAGAGAAAGAGAGCATTCAGGAAGTACAAGGAATCGCAGAAGAAGCAGGACAGAGAACTGTATCAGTTAAAGCAAAGGAGGCTGGGAAGGCAGTCAGAACAGCAAAGGCCCAAACGGAGGAAAGATAGCCAACTCAGTTAAGAAAGGGATAAAACCTTTATAGGTACATCAGGGAGCGAAGGAACACCAAAGGGAAGGATAGTGAGGCTTAATAAAGGGGAGGGAGGGTGGGCAGAGGTGACTGTGAAAAGGCAGAGATACTAAACAAATATTTTGCTCAGTATTTACAAATGAAGAGGGAGGTACATAAAACAAACAGTAGAAACACTCTGGATACAGAAGTTGATACCAGCCCATTTACAGAAGAAAGGGTTCTGAAAGAACTCTTAAAACTGAAGGTGGACAAAGAAATGGGGCCTGATGGAGTTCATCCCAGAATTCTAAAAGAACTAAGGGTAGAACTAGTGACACCACTGACTACCCTTTTAACAAATCATGGGAGGATGGGGTGGTACCCGAGGACTGGAGGAGGGCAGATGTGATTTCCCTTCACAAAAGTGGGAGCAAGGCAGAAGCAGGAAACTACAGACCTGTTAGTTTAACCTCAGTGATAGGGAAAATGATGGAATCACTTCTGAAGGAAAGAATTGTCGAGTATCTAGAGGCCAGAGGGGCACAGGACCCTAGGCAGCATGGATTAACAGCGGGAAGGTCATGCCAGATGAATCTGATTGATTTCTTTGACTGGGTGATCAAAGTAGTAGATCAGGGAGGGGCTGTGGACATGGCCTACCTAGACTTTAGCAAGGCATTTGACACAGTCCCACACAAAAGATTAATATACAAGTTAGCCAGCCTGGGAATGGGTCCCAAGATGACAGCCTGGGTAAAGAATTGGCTGGAGAATAGGACACAGAGAGTAATAGTAAATGGAGTCCACTCAGAAGAAAGGAGGATTACTAGTGGGGTACTGCAGGGTTCAGTATTAGGACCGGTCCTCTTCAATGTCTTTATAAGCGACATTGCAGAAGGACTGGAAGGAAAAGTATGTCTCTTTGCAGATGACACAAAGATCTGCAACAGAGTTGATGCACAGGGTGGGGTGGAAAGGATGAGAAGGGACTTGGCAAGGTTAGAGGAATGGTCAAATGTATGGCAGCTTAGATTCAATGCTAAGAAGTGCAAGGTAATGCACCTGGGAAACAAAACCCAGGGAAGAGTACACAGTGGGGGTGAGATACTAACAACAAAAAATGGAAAGGGACCTGGGGGTAATCATATCACATGACCTAAAGGTGGGCAAGCAATGTGAGAGGGCAGCAAGGAGGGCTGGGGGATACTGGGATGCATAGGGACAGGCATCACCAGTAGAAAACAGGAAGTTATTATCCCTCTGTACAGACAGCTGGTGAGACCCCATCTGGAGTACTGTGTGCAGTTCTGGAGACCCAATCTCTGCAAAGACATAGACAGGATGGAAGTTGTCCAGAGGAGGGCAACTAAAATGGTGCAGGGTCTGCACCGGAATACATATGAAGAGAGACAAAAGGAGCTTAATATGTATAGCCTCGAGGAAAGGAGGAAGAGGGGGACATGATAGAAACGTTCAAGTACCTCAAGGGAATCAACAAAGTCCAAGAGGGTAGCATCTTTCAAAAAAAGAGGTGTGCAAGAACAAGAGGGCACAATTTGAAGATGGGGCTCAGAGGTAATTTAAGGAAGTATTTTTTCACAGATAGGGTTGTGGATGCATGCAACGGCCTTCCAGAGGAGGTTGTGGAGTCAAAATCAGTGGTGGAATTCAAGCATGCATGGGACAGTCATAAGGCAATTCTAGGGGTTGGGGGTAGGAAGAAGTAGGCTACTGGTTAACTAGGATCTGCAGCTTATCCAGTAGGTAGGGAAATGGGCCGACTGGGTGGGCCAAGTGGTCCTTATCTGCCATCAAATTCTATGTTTCTATGTTTCTATGGCGCTAAGTTATTTGGGCGAGAACATTACGGACTGTAATGTAAATCCCTCCACTTGGATCTAGTGACCACTACATTATTAATTTTCAGTATGTAGAAGCAAACAGTAAATGTACAGGTACAACGGTACTTCAAAGGTACAACAGAGCAGATCTTGAATCCATGAGACATGTACTTGAAGTTTAGGATTGGAAAACCGATTTTGGTTCACAACCAGTTTCTGAAATATGGGGCAAATTAACTAACAAATTAACCAATTTGGCTCAAAGGTATGTGCCCGTTATTAATAAATATAATGGTGTAAATAAGAATGTCCCTACACCTTGGCTAACCCCATTAGTTAAAACACAAATTAAGGAGAATTACAGATGCTATCATTATGCTAAAAAGGCAAATACTGAGGAAAGCTGGGCGACATATAAAAAAAGTCAAAAATTGGCAAAAAAGGGCATCTTTACAGCAAAAAGAAAGTATGTGTATACTTTAGCTGCTAAAGTACAAGATCATTATAAATCCTTTTATACCTATATAAAGTGTAAAAAAGGGAAAAATACATCTATAGGACCCCTTAAAACTAGTAGTGGGAAGAACATAACCGATAATGTGACACTAGCTGAGGAATTTAATAATTACTTCTCTACAGGTTTTAATGTCTGTCTACTTTCTGGCCAGGATGTCACTGCCACAATACAACAAAATTCCAGCTATAAGATAGATAGAGCCAATGTACTCATAAGACTCAAGCAAGTTAAACAGAATAAGGCACAGGGTCCTCATGGAATCCATCCTAGGATGTTAAAGGAATTAGCGGAGGTCCTGGTAGATCCTGTGACATACTTGTTTCAAAGATCTATAGAAACAGGGGAGGTCCCAGATGTGTGGCGCCAAGCAGTATTAATCCCCATACATAAGAAAGGATCATGACAAGTGGGCTCAGAGATTCAAACTGTGCCCAAAAAGTGCGCAATAGCAGGAGCAAGCGCAAGTCCATTGCGCCCATGCGCAAGAGGCATGATATTCAAAAACTGAGCTGGCCAAACTGTGCCTACAGCCGATGACTGAATATCGCACCACCTGTGCCATAGTGAAACTAGGAGGGGAAGCTGAGCAGATCAGATGCGCCATAATGACACAAGGGATGTGCAGCTGAGCAGTCCAGAGGTGCCATAGTGACACCCCCCCAGAAGCAGGGTGGCAATGCAACTGCACAACCAGGGAGGTAGGGGCCCACCACCCATACCACAGATGGGCACAGGAACACACAGTAGAACAGACATCATCCCACCCACACCCCATACACTACACAACTGGGGGAGGGCTGGAATTACCACTGGCCCATGGAGATCAGCAACCAACCCACAGCAGGCCATGGTGCCTCATCACACCCCCAGCAAGCTGTGACAGGCACACAAGGAGAGCTGACCACCCCATGCCACACCATGCCCCCAATGCAGAGCACACCCTGGACTGTGACCCCTAGACACCCTGCCCAGGAGCAGCATCCACCACTGCAGGAAACCCCATGCATGCTACCTCCCCCACTGTGACACTACAACCCTGTGCACCATAGAACCATGCAAGGCAGCCCCACCACGAGCACCCATCAGTGGGTGGCAACACACAGTGATGCAACAATGGCATACACAGTGCCACCACGCACAGCCCCCCTGAGGTACTGCTGAGAGACCAACCATGCATCGGCACAAGAGGTACCCCACATGGGACATGGCATGTCCCGGACCCCACCACCAGTGGTACAGCACCCTGCACACTCTCCCAATGACACACATGGCCACAACAGCCAGTGCAGACACCCACAGTGGTGCATGGAAGCATGCACCACACTGGATGCCACACAGTGCATGGACAGATACCCCATGCACCACACTAGATGCCACACAGTGCATGGACAGATACCCACCCATACCCAAGGACCCAACAACACAGGCATGCAGTGGCGGGGCTACCAATCCCCCAGAATGGGCCCATGTAAACTGTGTTCACACAACCTGTAGTCCTCCATGGCACTGGAGTGCCAGCCATCCTTCACAGGCACTGTGGACCTGTACGCCACCAGCATTTTCCCGGAGCACACATCACAGACAGTGGTGCATATCACCTGCAACACACACAAGCCACAGCATGGAGGTGGGTCAACAACTGTAGAGGCCACAGTGTCGCCCGAGTCAGACATGGATCACACCAGTGACAGGAGGCAACCCAGCATTGTGATGGGTACAAGGGCTTCCCTGCATGGACAGCCACCACTGACATGCCAGTAGACCATGCAGGTCACAGACATGCATGGGTGTCAGCTGCACAGGCCATGGACAGGCTGACAGGGGTGCCATGGACATAGAGCACACAGCATGAACCACTGCACACAGTCATCCAGTGCACAGGGCACAACCCACATACCACAGACAGTGACTGATAGCTACCCCCGCACCATAGTCACCTCCACACAGACACACACACACACCCATGACTGCACCACCCCTGACGCCATGCACACCACTGCAGCTGAGCACCTATAGCCCACTGCAAATCAGAAACCACCACAATATTCATATCAAAATAACTATATTAAAACAACATATAAAAGGTAACTATGTACAACAATATATACAAGGTGGGGGGAGGGCCACAAACAAGGTGGGGGTGGGTAAGGGGCAGGGGTGGACAAATGGGACAGGAAAGGAGGGGTGTGAGGGTGGGTCCAGGGGGGAAGGGGATATCAGGGGCAGAGGGACTTTTAACAGGAGCCCTGCTCCCAGCTCTGGCTTCTCCGCTGACTGTGCTTCCTGAGGACCCCAGTCTTGTCTATCCGGTGAAGGATATCCAGGGATGCCCTCACCACCTGCAGGATCTTCTGCAGTGCCTCCCAGATGTCAGTGAGCTGGCGGATACCTAGGACAAGGGAGCACAGTCAATAGGTGTGAATGCACAGCCCTATACAGCCCATCCACTGTGCATGGCTTACGGCTGTGGGACATACCTCTATGATGGTGTGTGACCACCCACATTGATCACATCCACATGACCTGGCCACCTAGGCACATACAGCCCTGCAGAATGCTGCACACACCCACTACCCAAGTCATGCACATCACCACCATGGCCATTTAGTGACATGGCTATGTGGTGCAAAGGCACTGGCACAGCCATGTACCTGGTGCATGCAAGGACCACCATCGATGCACTCCCAGACATGCATTGCCACTGGACAGTGCCGACTGTAACAAGTTGCGTGCATGGAAGTGGTGTCTATGGATGGTGGCCATGCCCCACTGCACACCCTGTTACACAGCATGCAATAGTAATCATGGAGGTATGGCACTCACCATCATCAGGCCAGTCCCTTGGGTGCTGTGGACCCTTGCCCAGCCTTGCCTCCCTCTCCTCTGCATTGTGCCACAGCTCACAGACCAGGCACCGCTCCTCCGGGCCTGTGGTGCAAACATGGAGAGAGGAACATCAGTACAATCCTGTAGCAATCCCCCTGCCCCCAGGTGTGTGCCCTCCCTCCCACCCACCCAGACCCACCCACCCTACACCCTGATTACACCACCACAGCCAACACCGGATGGTCCCTCCCCATGTGCTGGACACATACAACCGTGATACCCATATGGAAGATAAAAGTGTGTTGATATAACACCTACCTGGCCGTGGCACCATGCCCCTCCTGGCACGTCATCACCACAGGCAGGGTTGCAGCTCTGGCTCCCTCCGCCACAGGTCCCCATACCTATGGCGGCACTGCTCAGCACTTTTCCCCATCCAGTGGCCTCCTCCGGTGCAGTGGCCACCACCTCCCACATCTGGCTCCTGGACCTGTCCAGGGGTTCCTCCCCAAACAGTGGTCCATGGTGGAGCCCACTATGGCTGCTAGGTTGGCCAGTTCCACCTGCATCCATTGAGCAGCCCTCCTGCGCACCATTCTCTCTGCTCAGTCTGCAAATATGGTGCTCTGCAGTGCAGATCTCCACCTGCAGATGCTGTGTGGTACAGCGCTGCCATTCCCTATCACACTGTCACCGAACAGCACGATAGTGGTGCACCCATGCCTGATGCATGGTGCCTAGGGGGCAAAGGTTGAGCACAGGGTCAAGGATCTCTGGTGCACAGACACGCACAGTGCCATTGGAACCCAATGCGTGTAGCACAATTGGCTGCCTTTGTGCTACCTCCAGCAACCTCCAGGCCACTGCCTACCATGCTGTTGCCCCAGTGCACCTATGATGGTCCAGTGCCACAATGCCATGTAGGTGAACATCGCTATAGTGCCACTGGCACAATGGCGGCTGTGCCCTGCATTGCTTCCCATGCACAGCACTTCAGCAGCGCAGCAGATGCCTGCATCAGCAACCCAGGCATGCGCAGTGAGGTGTGTACTACGCATGTCACAGAACTGCACCATTGGCTCAGCACGCTTAACACAATTGCACAAGGTGCAACAGCGCGATATTCAGTAGTCATATGCAAAACAGCTAATCAGCCATGCAATGGCGCAGCACTGCACTTTGCATCCACTTAAAGTTGCGCCTCACCTCATTTGCATGGGTTGCACTATAAAAGTGCAACATTGGGCTGCAGTGGCCATGGTCAGTTACTACAGTCTATTGGTGAGTTGCATGCTGTTTGGGAGTGTGGACTGTGAATTTAGGGACATGCATGGGACTGCACAGTCACAGGTAACAACTGCCATTCTTACAGGCTAAAAAATGACTGAGCAAGTTGTGGGAGAGGAGGAACACAGTGGTGGGAGGTGAAGGAGGCTTAATTTTACCAAGGCCATGACCAAAGCCCTGTTTGAGGCCTACCTGGATCAGGAGCCACTTCTCAGCAGACAGCAGGGAACACTTCAAGCCCGTGCTGCTGCATGGGAGGAGGTGGCATGTGCTGTGAATCTGCATGGCAACCACCAGCGTTCCATGCAGGAGTGCAAGAAGAAGATGGGCACTGACAGGAGGAGGATAAAGGAAAAGGTGGCTGCCATCAGGGCAGCATGAGCTGCGACAGGTGGGGGACAGTCGGAGGTGGTACACCTGACCCCACAGGAGGAGAGGATTTCTGGAAGCATGCAGCGTTGTGCCATTGAGGGTGTTCTGGGTGGTGACTTCCAGATGGGTAGTGGCCCACCACTGCATGGTAAGTCATGGTCTGTCTATGGGGGGCAGGGTAGGTCACATGCAGTAACACAACTTAGTTTTCCCTTACAGATACTGAGCACCTGCATGGGTCAGTGGTGGTGGGCCTGTCCACTGAGGACAGTCAGCTGGAGATGGAGGATGGCCCATCCACCTCCACAGGTATACGTGGCTCAGTGTGACAGTGGGCCCACCTGGCTGTCCACACTGATGTTGTTGTAACAGGTGCAGAGGAAGCCCTGCCTGTGTCCCAGCATGACAGCGTCCATGGATGCCAGCATGCTGTGACACGGGCCAGTGTGAGTCTGTCACCGATGATGATGTCACTAACGGCATGGGCACAGGATGGCCACACATCAGGTAACATCATGGCCATGGCTGTGGGTGGTGCTGCCATGGAGGCCTGCATGTCAGCACAGTCCCAGCCTGTGCCTGTCAGTGCCAGTTGGGCAGCACTGGTGTTTGTTCAGGACAGTGGAACTGTTGTGGCCACTGCGGTGGCACCACTGAGCCCTGGGGAGCAGCAGCCAGAAGGGTGGCATCAGTGGTCAGCCAATGGGCTTGGGGGTACAAGGTCCAGTGGTGGCATCTGTGCACCACCTGTGGACATGCCCAGACCTGGTCCTGGTGTGCAGTGCCCACCCTCAAGGGGTGCTGAGCATCAGGGCCATGCACACCCTGAGGGACAGGATGCTGAGGAGGCAGATAACCTCTTGGATGAGCACATCCACCTACTGCAAGCATCAGTCCAGCAGCAGATGTGGCTTGCAACATCGGTGGATGCACTGCATGTGGCTCTGGAGCAGGCAGAGGAGCGTCACTGCAGAGACACCACTCTGATCCTGGCAAGGATGGACTGGTTGCAGGAGGATGTGACTGCTGTCATTGACAGGCATGCACAGCCATTCACTGCAGTCATGGCCACAGTGGGCATACAGTCATGTGCCCATGCATTGCAGACACCATGCAGTGCACTGTCCATCCCCTGCTCCCAGCATCATGCAACACCCTCCCTGTCGACACCGGGTTCAGCTGTGGGCATCCCAAGCACACCTGGTGTAGGCATGTTCAGTGTGTTGCAGACCCCTGTGTGAGCACGGTCATGTTCATGCAGTGGAACCCTTGGGGGACCATCGGTGCCACTGCATGAGGCCAGTGGTCAGCCTGTCAGTGCTGGTGGGTCTCGGCAGGGTCACCCATGCATCCGTGGTGGCTGGGGCACTGTGTCATGTGACTGACCTGTCTCCCAATGTGGCTACTGTCTGGTGCTGCCTGTGTGCATTGTGTCTTTCAGTGGGCAGTGCATGGGTGGGTACCTGGCCCTGCATGCGGACACACAGTCCATCTGCATACCCTCCTGGCTGCTGTCCCCAGTTGCGTGTGCATGATGATGCCTGCATTGCACTGTACACCAATGTGCAATGGTGCTCAGCATCTGACACATGCACATGGACAGGCAGTAGGCGTGGTGGTCTGTGGACATGTGTGTGGCTAGGGGTGGCATTCTGGGTCGGTGTGCCTCCTACCCTTTGTGCAAGTTTGTGCATTGTGTGTGTGTGTGTGTGTGTGTGCATCCATCCGGGTGGCATGTTAGACCTCATCCATCCCTGGTTGTGTGTGTAGTTCCATGCCCTGCCACTTCCCTTGATGGCATGCACCCCTGATGAGTGTCCATGAGTGTTTGTGAGTTGTGCCTTAGCCACTGGTGGTTGCACATGGCCCCATGACTTATCTGGGTTGGCTGAAGTGCTCCTCTGTGATGGTGTCCCGGTGCAGCTGTGCCAGCCAGAGTAGTCAGGGGTCCCATCACCCAAGGGGGGACTGCCCATCACCATCATCACCAGCATCCTCATCATCCCCATCACTGTCCCCCTCTTCAACCTGTATGGCTATCCCACATTCGTTGGCCATGTTGTACAGGATGCAATAGGCCAGGAATAACCCACAGGCCTTTGAAGGGCTGTACTGTAGGGCACCGCCAGAGGTATCCAGGCAACAGAAACATGCCTTCAGCATCCTGAACACCCGTTCAATGACATTACGTGTGGTGGTGTGAGCCTTAATGTAGCGTTGCTGTGATGAGGTCGCGGGCCACCGGTATGGTGTGAGCAGCCAGGGACAGAGTGGGTATCTGCTGTCACCTGTGTGTAGAGGGTGGAGGTTAGTTTGGTGATCAGCATTGCCCTGCCCTGGGCCATGTAGGCCACTACCCATGTCACCTCTGACCATGCCCCCCCAGGCCCTATGATTGTCCATGTGGTTTGCATACTCACCCACTAGGTATCCAGTGGGGATATTCCCACTCTCAAATCTCTGGCACAGTGCTGACTGGTGCCAGATGAAGGCATCATGTGGTCCCCAAGGGTGCGTGGCACAGACATTGATTATGCACCCCCTGGCATCGCACACCACCTGGCAGTTGATGCTGGCATAGCCCTTGCGATTAATGTATGCAGCCCCCTTGAGGACAGGTGGTGTGTGGATGGCCACACGGGTACAGTCTATTGCCCCTAGCATGCCAGGCATAAGTGCAACCCTGTGGAATTCCTGTATGTTTGCTATGCACTCCACCTTTTACCTCAATCCCATAAATCTCCTGAATCTCAGTTTTGGCAAAAATAAATATATCACATCAGGTAGCATAAATGTTCACTGCAGACCTTTCACCCCAGCTCAATAAATAATCTAGAACCCATTTCTGACAAAGATATAAATTTCACCTAAGGTGTCCTAAATGACCACAGTGTACCATTAAGCCTAGATAAATAGATCTCTTGGAACCAATTTTTGGAAGAAATGAAAATATCACTCCTGTTGGCCCATAGGTGTACTATGGACCTTTTTCCTCAGCTCCATAAATAAACTGGAACTCAATTTTTAGCAAACAATAAATAATATTGCCTGAATGACTACCTTGAACTTAGGTGGCCTTAATGATCGCTGCTGACCTTTCACCCCAGCTTCATAACTCACCTGGAAGTCATTTTTAGAGAACAAATGAACATTTCACTTCAGGTGACTTACACAACCACTGAGGAACTTTGAACCTGGCTGCAAAGATCACTTGGAACCCATTTTTGGCAAAAAATAAAAATATCATCCCTGGTTGCCTAAAGTTCCTATGCAGACCTTTCAAAATGGATCTATAAATCACCTGGAGCCAATTACTGGTAACAATAAAAATATCTCCTATCCTGGCCTAAATGACCACTGCAGGTATTTTACTCTGGATCCATAAATTACCTGGAACCCATTTGGGTCAAAAATACCATTATCACCTCAGATGGCCTAATGGCCACCACCTACCCTTAACATTAGGTGGTCTAAATCACCACTGCCAACCTTTTACCCAAATCCCATGAATGACCTGCAACCCATTTTTGGAAAACATGTAAATTGCACCTCAGGTGGCCTAAACAACTACTTAGAAACATTGAGTCTGTCTCCCTAGATCACCTGAAACACATTTATTGCAAAAAATAAAAATATAATCTCAGGTGGCATAAATTACCTTTTACCCTTGCTCCATACTTAACCTGGTACCCATTTTTGGTAAAAATGAAAATATTACCTCAGGTGGCCTAAATGACCACTGCATTCAATTCACACTGGCTCAATAGATTACCTGAAACCATTTTTGTCAAAAATGAAAATATCACCCCTTGTTTCCTAAAGGTCCTTTTTTATCCTTTTATCCAGGCACCATAAATCATCTGGAACCTATTTCTGGCAAACAATGAATAAAAATATCACCCCACATGGCCTAAATGACCACCAAAGACCTTTCACCTTGGCTCCATAAATCACCTGGAACCAATTTTTAGTAAAAATAAAAATATCACCTCTGGTGGCCTAAATCACCACTGCAGATGTTTTACGCCAGATCCATAAATTACCTGATACCCATTTTTGTTAAAAAAAAAGTCACATCAGGTGTCCAAAAGAAACACCTCAGACCTTTCACAACATTTCCATAGATCAATTGAACACAGTTTTGGCAAAAATAAAAATTTCACCACAGGTGGCCTAAATGATCACTCTTTCTGCACAGATTACCTGGAACCCATTTTTGGCAAACAATGAAAATAAATCACCTCCTGCTTATAAAAGTTCACTGTGGAACTTTTACCCCAGTACTGTAATTCACCTGGAACCTATTTTTGGCAAAAAAAAATATATCACCTCAGGTGGCCCAAATGAGCACATTGGACATTTCACCTCAGCTCTAGTTATCACAAGGACTCAATTGTTTGCAGAAATTAAAATGTTACCTCAGGTGACATAAACAACTATTGTGGACTTTTCACAGTGACTCCACAGATCACCTGGAACACATTTTTGGCAAAAATGCCAATATTACCTAAGGTGGTCTAAATGACCATTTCAGTCCCGTTACCCCTGCTCCATAACTCACCTGGAACCACTTTTTGGTAAACATAAAAATATTACCTCAGGTGGCCTATATGACCACCACTGACTTATTACAAAGGTTCCATGAAGCACCTGGAACCCATTTTTGGCAAAAACAAAAATATTACATAAGGAGCCCAAATGAGCACTGTGGATATTTCACCTAAACGATTTTTGGCAAAAACTAAAAATATCACCACAGGTGACCTAAATGACACCCACCGATATTTTGCCCCAGGTACATAAATTACCTGGAACCCATTATTACAAAAAATATATATATATATAATCTCAGGTGGCCGAAATGACCACCATGTACCATTCACCCTATCTGCATAGATCACTAGGGACCCATTTTTGCCAAAAAATAAAATATCATCCCTCGTTGCCTAAAGGTCCTCTGTAGACCTTTCACCCTGGCTCCATAAATCACCTGGAACCAATTTCTCTTAAAAATAAAAATATCACCTCTCCTGGCCTAAATGACCCCTGCAGATATTTTACTGTGGATCCATAAATTACTGGGAACCCATTTTTGGCAAAAATACAAATATCACCTCAGGTGTTATAAATGACAACCTCAGACCATTTACACCAGCTCCATGAGTCACTTACAACCCACTTTTAAAAAACTAAAAATTTCACCTCAGGTGTCTTAAACGGCTGCCGTGGAACTTTCACCCCAACTCCAGATATCAACTGGAACCGATTTTTTGCAAAATTAAAAATTTCACCTCAGCTGGCTTAAACGACCACTGCAGACCCATCACAGTGACTCCATAGATCTCCTGGAAAACATTTCTGGCAAAAATAAAAATATCACCTCAGGTGGCCTAAATGACCACTGCCTACCCTTTTACCCAAACCCCATAAATCACCTGAAGCCCTTTTTGGCAAATATATGTGTATATCTATCTATCTATCTATCTATCTATCTATCTATCTATCTATCTATATCTATTAGTGTCAGTGGCTCAGTAGGTAGCACACTCACCTCTGAGGCCGGGAGATCAAAGGGCTGTGGGTTCAGTTCCCACATCTGGCATTTGGGTTAATATCCCAGTACTGACACTGTAGTGCAGCATGAGAGGGGTGCTGCACTTCTGAGGTGCCGTCTTTCGGATGAGACGTTAAACCGAGGTCCCATCTGCCTGGATTGGTGGTAGTTCAGGTGGATGTTAAAGATCCCATGGCACTTTTCGAAAAGAGAAGGGGAATTTCCCCGGTGACCTGGCCAAATTTCCCTCATTCACTAAAAATACCACCGTCAGCTTAATCTGGTTCAAGGTCAGTTGGCATTCATCTGTATCCCCCTCTCCCGGGTCGTGCCTGAAAATAGGCAGGATTTGTCTAGTGCACTTACCCGGTCAACAAAAGCTAAATAAATAAATATATATCACATCAGGTAGCATCATGGTAGGTGGTGGTCATTTAGGCCACCTGAAGTGATAATTTTGGCAAAATAAAAATATCACTCCTGTTGGCTCATAGGTCTACTACAGATCTTTATCCCCATTGGTACATTGGTAAAAAGCAGATAGTTCACCCCAGCTAGATAAATCACCTGGAACCTATTTATTGCAAAAATAAAAATGTCACCCCAGGTGGCCTAAACGACCACTGTATCATTTAGGCCACCTGAGGTGATATACAATTTGTTTGCCAAAAATAGGTTCAAGGTGATTTATGGCACTGGGTAATAGGTCCACAGTGAACGTTTAGGACACAAGGGGTGATATTTTAAATTTTTTGCCAAAAATGGGTTCCAGCTAATTTGTGGAGCTAGGGTGAATGGTATGAGGTGGCTGTTTAGGCCACCTGAGGTGAAATTTAGTTTTTTGCCAAAATTGGGTTCAATGCAGGTTTTATGCAGTGTCAGTGGCTCAGCAGGTAGCACACTCACCTCTGAGGACAGGAGATCAGAAGGCTGTGGGTTCTAGCCCCACATCAGGCACTTGGGTTATATCCCAATGCTGACACTGCAGAGGGGAGTGCCGTACTCCTGAGGTGCTGTCTTTCAGATGAGACGTTAAATCGAGATCCCATCTACCTGTCCTGGTGGTAGTTCAGGAGGATGTTAAAGATCCCATGGCACTTCTCGAAAAGAGTACGGGAATTTCCCTGGTGCCCTGGCCAAATTTCCCCCATTCACTAAAATACCACCAACAGCTTAATCTGGTTCAGAGTCCGTTGGCATTCATCTGTATCCCCCTCCCCTGGGTCATGCCTGAAAATAGGCAGGATTTGTCTAGTGCACTTACCCTATCAACAAATCTAAATAAAAAAAGGTGTTCTCTGGAAACATTGTGAATGGTCTGAGTGTTTGTTTTGGACACCTAATGTGACAGTTTTATTTTTACCAAAAGTGGGTTCCAGGTAATTTATGTATCTGGAGTAAAAGATCTGCTGTGGTCATTCAGCCCACCAGTGGTGATATTTTAATTTTTACTAAAAGTAGGTTCCAGGTGATTTCTGGAGGCAGGATGAATGGTATGCAGTGGCCATTTAGGTCACCTGAAGTAATATTTTAATTTTTTTACCAAAAATGGATTCCAGGTTATGTATGGAGCTAGAGTGAAAGGTCCTTTATGCCACCTGAGGTGATATTTGTATTCTTTGCAATCAATGGGTTTCATGTGATCTATGAAGCCAGATTCAAAGTTCTTCAGTGGCTGTTTAGGCCATCTGAGGTGAAATTTATATATTTGCTGAAAATGGGTTCCAAGTGATTTATGGAGCTGGGGTGAAAGGTCTAAGGTTATCGTTTTGGCCACCTGAGGTTATATATTTATTTTTTGTTAAAAATGTGTTTCATGTGATTTATGGGATTTGTGTAAAAAGTAGGCAATGGTCATTTAGGCTACCTCAGGTTAAAGGTAGGTGGTGTCATTTAGGCCACCTGAGATGATAATTTTATTTTTGCCAAAAATGGGCGCCTGGTGATCTATGGAGTCATAGTGAAAAGTCCGCGATGGTTGTTTAAGCCACCTGAGGTGGAATTTTTATTTTTGTAAACAATGGATTCCAGGAGATAACTGAAATGTCCACGGTGGTCATTTAAGCCATATCAGTTGATATTTATAGTTTTTGAAAAAATGGGTTGCAGGTGATTAATGGAGCAGGTGTGAAAGCTCTGTGGAGGTCATTTAGGCCACATGAGGTGATATTTTTTTCTTTTTGCCAAAAACATGCTCCAGGTGATCTAAGGAGCCTGGTTGAAAGTTTCTTCTTGGTTCTTTAAGAAACCTCTGGTGAAATTTTTATTATTTTCAAAAATGGGTTTTTGATGAGTCAAATAGCTGGAGTGAAAGAACAACACTTATCTACGTAACTGTTTGCTCTGCTCACCTGAGTGGTGGCCATACCTCTCAACCTTTTTGTCCCCCAGCTGTGGACATTGCCTCTCAAAATATGGAACAACTGAGCAAAATGTGGAACACTTAATCAAAACATTATCTCAGAAGCTCAGAACACCATTACAATGTTTGCATTTATGTTCAGAACATCTGTTTTTAATTGAATGATATATTGTTTGCATCGTTTACTATAGAGTTTTGCTTTAAAATGTTAACACTAAATGTGGGACAAGTCCTCACAATGTGGAACAGAGAAGTTTTGTGAAGTAAAATGAGGACTGTTCCTCATAATGTGGTACAGTTGAGGGGTATGGTGGTGGTCAACACACATCTCACACACCGTACCACATCACATCTTCACACAAGTGACTTCTACAGCAGCTACACAGATCGCACTGTACTGTATCTGCACTACCATTAAATGTTAAATTTACACATCCAGGGACTGTTAATATCATATTATCTGTCTGTGTGATGTTTACTCACCATCCACCCTGGGTTAGTGTCTCAATGATGCTGCTCCTGTGCATAATGGCCCAGCTGGCCATGCATGGATCCTGCCTCTCAAGTTTTACCAAAATAGGTTTCAGGTAATTTATGGATGTGGAGTAAAAGATCTGCAGTGGTCATTTAGGCCACCTGAGGTGATATTTTTATATTTACTAAAAATTGGTTCCATGTTATGTATGAAGCAAGGGTAAAAGGTCATTTATGCCACCTGAGGTGATATTTTAATGTTTTGCCATCAATGGGTTTCAGGTGATATATGGAGTCAGATTCAAACTTCCTCAGTGGTTGTTTAAGACACCTGAGGTGAAATTTATATACTTGCTGAAGTGGGTTGCAGGTGATTTATGGCATTGGAGTAAAAGGTCTGAGGTTGTTGTTTAGGCCACTTGAGGTGATATATTTATTTTTGCTAAAAATGCATTTCAGGTGATTTATGGGATTGGGGTAATGGATATGCAGTGGTCATTTAGGCCACCTGAGGTTAAACATAGGTGGTAGCCATTTAGTCCACCTGAAATGATAATTTTATTTTTGCCAAAAATGGGTTGCAGGTGATTTATGGAGTCATTGTGAAAAGTCCACACTGGTTGTTTAAGCCACCTGAGGTGAAATTGTTATTCTTGCAAACTATTTATTCCAGGTGATATCTGGAGCTGAGGTGAAATGTCCATGGTGGTCGTTTAAGCCATCTGAGGTTATAGTTCTTATTTTTGCCAAAAATGGTTTCAATGTGATATTATGGAGCAAATATTCCAGTGTGGTAATTTAGGGCACCTGAGGTGATATATTTTTTTTTTACCAAAAACAGGTTCCAGTTGATTAATTGAATGATATATTGTTTGCATTGTTTACTATAGAGTTTTGCTTTAAAATGTTGACACTAAATGTGGGACAAGTCCTCACAATGTGGAAAAAGGATGACAGTGAACTTTTAAGACACAAGGTGTCATTTTAATTTTTTGCCAAAAATGTGTTATAAGTAATCTGTGGAGATAGGGTGACTGGTACGTGGTGGTTGTTTAGGCCACCTGCGGTGAAATTTTTATTTTTGCCAAAACTGGGTTCAAGGTGATCTATGGAAACAATGTGAAAGGTCTAAGGAGTTTGTTTTGGACACCTGATGAGACATTTTTATTTTTACCAAAAATTGGTTCTAGGTGATTTATGGATCTGGAGTAAAAGATCTGCAGTTATCATTTAGGCCACCAGAGTTAAAGCTTTTATTTTCACTAAAAATTGGCTCCAGGTGATTTATGAAGCCGAGGTGAAAGGTCTGCAGTGGTGATTTAAGCCACCTGGGGTGACATTTTAATACATTTTATGCCAGAAATTGGTTTCAGGTGCTTTATGGTGCTTGGATAAAAGGTCTGCAGCAGACCTTTAGGCCACAGTTTCATTTGTGCCAATAATGGTTCCAGGTGATCTATGGAACCAGGGCAAATGGTATGCTGTGGTAATTTAGGGCCACCTGAGATAATATTTTCATTTTTACCAAAAATGGGTTTCAGGTTAGGTATGGAGCAAGGTTAAAAGGTCATTTATGCCACCTGAGGTGATATTTTTATTTTTTGCCACAATGGGCATAAGGTGATCAATGGAGACAAATTCAATGTTCCTCAGTAGTTGTTTAGGCCACCTGAGGTGCAATTTATATATTTGCCGAAAATGGGTTCAGGGTGATTTATGGAGCTGGGGTGAAAAGTCTGCGGTTGCAGTTCAGACCCACAAAGGTGATATATTTATTTTTGCAAAACGTGCAATTCCGGTGATTCATGGGATTTGGGTAAAAGCTTGGCACTGGTCATTTATTCATCCTGAGGTTAAAGGTTGGTGGCAGTCTATTTTTAACAAAAATGGGTTCCAGGTAATTCATGGATCCAGAGTAAAAGATCTGCAGTGGTCATTTAGGCCAGGAGAGGTGATATTTTTATTTTTATATTAAATTGGCTACAGGTGATTTATGGAGCCAGGGTAAAAGGTCTGCAGAGGACCTTTAGGCAACCAGGGATGTTTTTTTTTATTTTTTGCCAAAAATGGATTCCAGCTTATCTATGAAGCCGGGTTCAACGTTCCTCTGTGGTTGTTTAGGTTTCCTGAGGTGAAATGTTCATTTTGTTCTCCAAAAATGAGTTCCAGGTGAGTTATAATGCTAGGGTGAAAGGTCAGCAGTGGTTGTTAAGGCCACCAAAGAGCATTTTTCTTTTTTTGCCAAAAATGGTTTTCATGTGAGTTTTGTAGCCACTCTAAAAAGTTCAAAGTAGTCATTTAGGCAATATTATTTTTTGTTTTCCAAAAATTTAGGTTCCAGTTTATTTATGGAGCTGGATAACAAGGTCCGTAGTAGACCTATGGGAAAACAGGAGTGACTTTTTTATTTTTGCTAAAAATTGATTCCAGGAGATCTTTGGATCCAGGCTGAATGGTACACACTGGTCATTTAGGACACCTTAGGTGAAATTTATATCTTTGTCAAAAGATAAAATAAAAAAATCACTTCAGGTGGCCTAAATGACCACCACCTACCTTTATCCTCAGGTGGCCTAAATGACTACTTCCTACCTTTCACCCTGATCCCATAAATCACCTGAAAAGAATTTTTGGCAAAAATAAATATATCACCTCAGGTGGCCTAAACGACAACCTCAAACCTTTCACCCCAGCTTCATAAATCAACTGAAACCATTTTAAGTGAATATGTAAATTTAACCTCAGGTTGCCTAAACAACCACTGAGAAACTTTGAATCTAGCTCCATAGATCACCTAAAAGCCATTTATGGCAACAAATAAAAATATCACCTCAGGTGGCATAAAAGACGCTTTACCCTTGCTCCTTACATAACCTGGAAAACATTTTTTGGTAAAAATAAAAATATTACCTCAGGTGGCCTAAATTGCCACTGCATACCATTCACCCTGGCTCCATAGATCACCTGGAATCATTTTTGGCAAAAATGAAAGTATCACACTGGGTGGCCTAAAGGTCCTCTGCTGACCTTATATCCAGGTGCCATAAATCATCTGGAACCAATTTCTGGCAAAAAATGAATAAAAATGTCACCCCAGGTGGCATAAATGACTATCGCAGACCTTTCACCTCAACTCCGTAAATCACCTGGAACCAATTTTTTGTAAAAATAACTTTAAAAAAAAAATAACATTACCTCTGGTGGCCTAAATGATGACTGCAGATCTTTTACTCCAGATCCATAAATTAAATGAAACACATTTTTCGTAAAAATAAAAATGTCACATTAGGTGTCCAAAGCAAACTCCTCAGACCTTTCAAAATATTTCCATAGATTACCTTAGCCCAGTTTTGGCAAAAATAAAAATTTCTCCTCAGATGGCATAAACAACCACCTCGTACCATTCACCCTAGCTCCACAGATTACCTGGAACTTATTTTGGGCAAAAAATAAAAATATCACCCCTTGTGTCATAAAAGTTCACTGTAGACCTTTTACCCCAGTGCAATAAATCAACTGGAACCTATTTTTGGCAAAAAAGTGATATCACCTCAGTTGGCCTAAATGACCACACTGGACTTTTTACTCCACAATATCACCTTGAAACCTTTTTTGGCAAAAATAAGAACTATAACCTCAGGTGGCTTAAATGACCACCATGGACCTCAGCTCCTTATATCACCTGGAATAAATTGTTTGCAAAAATAAAAATTCCACCTCAGGTGACTGAAACAACCATTGTGGACTTTTCACAATGACTCCATAAATCACCTGGAAACCATTTTTGGCAAAAATAAAATTATCACCTCAGTTGGAATAAATGACCACCAAATATGTTTAACCTCAGGTGGCCTAAATGACCACTGCTTACCTTTTACCCCAATCCCATAAATCACCTGAAATGTATTTTTAGCAAAAATAAATATCTCACCTCAGGTGGCCTAAGCGACCACCTCAGACCTGTTACCCCAGCTCCATAAATCACCTGCAACCCATTTCAGCAAATATAGAAATTTCACCTAAGGTGTCTTAAACAACCACTGAGGAACTTTGAATCTGGCCCCATATATCACCTGAAACCCAATGATGGCAAAAATTAAAAATATCACCTCAGGTGCTGCACATGTGAGGCAAGGCCTCGCTGGTGTCTGGATGCACCCTGCTGTACTGATGTAATTGTCTCCCTCAGCACCTCAGCATGGGCCTGCACAGCAGTGGTAAGTCTACTAAAAACCATCCTCAATGGTGGCTAGGACACAGGTCATTTGCTCCTCTGACCACTGCTTGGCATGGACAAGGCCAGTGCCCACAGTTTCCTGCAGCTGTGACAACTAATGCCACAGCTCACTGCAGAGGCCATGCAGGTCCTGCTGGGGGCTCAGATGGAGTGATGAAGTGAGAGTGATGAATCATTGGTGGAGCAATCTGTGATGCTAGTGACAAGCCACAGTTATTTCATGCTCAGGTCTTGGTGAGTACCTTCACGTGGTGGGCCCTGTTTTAACAGAATCTCACCATGGCGATACTACTGTATAGACAATATATAGTATGGAAAGAGAGAAAAATGAAACTAAAAGCTGGGCGCACAGATCCCAGCATAAAAATGTGCCAACCCTAGCCTAGGCACTATGGCAAGTGTTGAATGATGTGATAGTGCTGCATTCTTGAGTAATAGTACCACCCCTGCCACAGTGTCAGACCATGGATGGCATTGTCCCACAGTGGCAGCAGAAGCCAACAAGTCACAAACAGTAAAAAGACTGATAGACCAGCCCAGAGGACTGCAAACAGTTAAGTGGACTTAAGAGGACAAACTAGAAATTATGTATTGTTATTATTATGTAACACATCCTGAATTTCCAGTAAGAGGATATACCATCAGACTTGGAGCAAATTGCAGCAGAGAGGAATAGTTGCCACAGACAAACTGAACAGTGTGACAGATGCTAACTTTAGATCCCTAATAGGACAAATAAAAACATAAATGTACATAGATGAGATTAACTTGGGCAGACTACAGAAGAAAGCAGGTGAAGAGGTAGCAAAAGAGAAGGAAGAGGTACCAGAGGCTTTCATAGCAGGAAGAAACATAGAACATAGAAACATAGACTTTGACGGCAGATAAGGACCGCTAGGCCCATCTAGTCTGCCCATTTCCCTACCTACAGGATAGGCCGCAGATCCTAGTTAACCAAAAGCCTATATCTTCCTGCCCCCCACAAGAATTGCCTTATGTCTGCAGATACCTGAGAAGCAGCAAAGAAAAGGGATCTGATATGGTGTAGCATTTATGCCAAAAAGGAAGCAGCTCTTACCAGCACAGCAACAAAAATTGCAGAAATATTCGAACAGACATATAGACAGAGACATCCAGATATGGCAAACATCACAAAGAAAAGAATAACCACACAAAAGTGGAATGTAATGAAAAGTGCACAGTTTAGTGATCTAGAAAGGCAACACATTGAAATAGAAGTCCTTGAACAGTTAAAGAAAGAAGGATTTGAGGTAGAGACTCAGCCTCCACCACTATCATCTGGAAAGCCGTTACAGCAGACAACTGCTCAGCCAATACTGGTACATGAAACGAAACAGGACACACCTCCTAAAGACACTCAGCAAAGTGCACATCAAGTGCCATATCCGAACAAAACAGCTGAAGTTCCAGTTCAACCCATACAGAGAGTGGAAGATCAGGCAATGCCAATTACAGGAACAACCCTAAACCAAGAGGAAGAAAACATGAGAGAAGACTTGCTGGACTTAATTGACATGGACAAATATATCCAAATACATCAAAGAGAAAGACTGCAAAAATTACACCTGACATACACAGTTAGGGAACACATAAAACAGATAAAGTAATTGGAACCATCCAGAGGGATCCATATGATGTCACTGAAATAAACAGAATACATTATTGTGCAGTGAGACTAATAACAAGTAGACCAGTGCCAAAAAAGCAAGGAATGAAGAACAAAAAGAGAGGGAAATTCAGCATACTACCATGGAAAAAGCAGCTAGAAGGGACAATTATGGAGCTAAGATCAAAAGTATCACTGCTGGAGGAGTTTAGAAAGGGTAATAGATCAATGAAAGTCATCAGGAAAGTAGGTGAAATCAAAGAAAAATGCTGTATTAAAACAGATCAGGACATAAATTTTACCATCTCAAATAACAAGCTTAAGATCTCTGCTCGAGCTGAGAAGCTCAGGAGATACGTAGAAAGGAACAATGAAAAAATACAAAATAGATGGTTTAGAGAAGACCCGAAGAAATTCTATAGGGAGCTGGGAAAGAAAACAGCCAACATAAAAACACCACCAGTAAAGAAAGAAATTGAGGAATTCTGGAGAAGTATTTATGAAGACCCAGTTGAACATAATAGGGATGCAAAGTGGATACAGCATAAAAATGGTACTACTAGAGATATGGAGTGGCCTGATATAACAGCTAAGGATATAGAAGTGAAGATAAGGAAGGCCTCCAACTGGAAAACCCAGGTCCAGATGCAGTACCCAACTTCTGGCTAAAAGTACTAACATCTTTGCACCAAGATTTAGCTACCTCAAAAAATTATTTATATGCACATCCTGACTTGACACTCATCTGGTTAATGACAGGGAATACCACACTTCTTATTAAATCTGAACTTGCCAGTCTCCCCAAGAACTATCGCCCAATAACCTGTTTACCAACAACATATAAACTATATACTGGAATCGATGCAGATAGAGTCTACAATCATTTAGACTGGAATAAACTCATGGCAATAGAACAAAAAGGTAATAAAAGAAAATCATATGGTACAAAGGACCATCTCCTGTTGAACAAAGCCATTATGGAGAGCTGCAAAAAATGCAGAAATCTTAGTGTAGCATGGATTGACTACAAAAAAGCATTTGACAGTATCCCACACTCCTGGATCACTGAGTGTTTATGGATCTACAGGATAAACTGATAAACTTCATCACAACAACAATGACAAAGTGGCAAACCACCCTGCAATTAAGTCATGAGAAAAGTCAAATCACCATCCCAAATATAAGTATCCAATGAGGGATATTTCAAGGTGACTTCTTGTCACCACTTCTGTTTTGCCTTGCCTTCAATCCCTTGAGTAGCCCAATCAACAGCCTAGGCTATGGATACAGCTTGAACCCCAGAAACAAAAACAATCAACAGCTAACATCTCACTTCTATTTGTAGATGACCTAAAACTTTATAGTTCATCTGACAAACATTTGAAAGAACAACTACAAATTGTTAAAACCTTTTCTGATGACATACGGATGACATTTGGCCTAGACAAATGTGCCAAAGCAACATTTGTAGCAGGAAAGTTAACTCATAAAGAAAACATGAATCTGGTGGAGGCTTGTGACATAAAAGAACTTGAGCATGAGGGAGTGTATAAATACCTGGGAATAGATGAAGGAGCAACAGTACAACATGAACAAATGAGAATAAAAGTAAGCAAGGAATATTTTAGAAGGTTAAAGCTAATTCTGAAAACTGCTTTGACAACATGAAATAAAGTGCAAGCTATAAATCAACTTGCCCTTCCAGTGATATCAAACAGCTTTGGTGTGATAGACTAGCCACAGAAAGTGTTGAACCAGCTAGATATAAAAACAAGAAAAATGCTTCATGCTCACCAATTAATATACAAAAATCAGTGCATGCCAAGATTATACATCCCAAGGGCAGAGGGAGGCATGGTCCTCTTTGAGATTGATTACACATATAGATCCACATTAGTGGGGCTACATACATATTTACTGACATCCTTGGACCAAAATATAGTCATGGTCTTGCATCATGAAGAAAATAAGCCTAAAATGACTTCACTCATCAAATTAGGAGAAGCCTTCAGAAGGATAGCAGAGAATGATGTCAATCCACAAGTAGATAAGGAATTGTCAGCAACCGAAAATGCAAAGAATCAGAAAAAGGAGTATAAGGATAAAGACCAACAGAAAAGGAAAAAACAATTGGAAAGCCCATAATTATAGTGGAAAATACAGGGAGCTACTGGAGTAACCACAGGTCGATCAAGCCCTGACCCATGAGTGGTTAAAAAGAGGTGAATTTAGGCCACGAGATGAGAGACTAATAATGGCAGCCCAAGATAGTGGGATACGCACAAGATGGTTCACAAAATCCATAGAAAAAACAGGAGAAACAGACAAGTGCAGGTTCTGTAGTACAGAATTAGAAACAGTTACGCATCTCATGGCTGGATGTGAAGTACTCATGGCAGAAGGCCTGTATACTGAAAGACATAACAATGTAGCAAGATTGATCCACTGGAAACTGTGCAAACACTATAACACACAGGTAGCAGAGAGACACTGGAAACATGAACCACAAAGAATCACAGAGAATGAGGAAGTAATGATCACATGGGATCACCCAATACCAACAGCCAAGGAAGTGGAAGCAAGAAAACCTGATATTGTAATACAAGAAAAGAGAACAAAGGTAGCATTACTGATTGAAATAGTCACACCTAGTGACCACAGTGTGCTGCATACAGAGACCCAAAATCATGAAATACCAAAATATGCAGTCAGAAACCAAACTGATGTGGAATAAGGACACACAAATTGTTCCAGTAGTGCTTGGAGCAATGGGACTAATCAAAAAGAACTTTCAGGCACATTTAAATACTCTACCAATACTTATGACACCTTATGAACTTCAAAAGGAAGCCATTTTGGGGACGTTGCGTGTGCTGAGAAGAGCTCTCTCAGCAAACATCAAAGATTAATGCAGTACTAATTTCTTGAGTTTTGACTATACCCTGGCTAAAGAATGGGGTCCATTCTTGCAACGGTATTAGAAATCCCTAAACATTTGGAGACACTAACCCTGACAAAGAGGTTGGTCTCTCTACCCAGGCTTTCAATAAATACACATGATATGCGTTTCTTAACCTTCTTATCTTCTACTGCTATTTCATAGGTTACAGGACCAGTTCTTTGAGTGACAACATAAGGGCCTTGTCATTTCATCAGCAATTTGGCTCTGAAGATTTTAACAGTAACAAAACCTTGTTTCCTTCATTAAACTCTTTATGTCCCGTACCTTTATCATAGTATTCTTTTTGTTTTATTTGCTGCTGTTTAATCTACTATGAGCCTTCTGAACATAAGAGATTAAATGTTGGTGTAACTTTTGCCAATATTCCAAGGGAAGGGTTTCTTTTGTTTATTGTCTTCCCACTGTTCTCTGATAATATTTAGTGGTCCTCTTGGGTTATGTCCAAATAGCAATTCAAAAGGGGAAAAACCTGTAGACACCAGTGGGACTTCTCTGTATGCAAACATAATGTAAGGAAGGTAGGTGTCCCATTTATTCCCTTCATCTATCATGAATTTCTTTAACATCTGCGTCATGGTCTGATTAAAGTGCTCTACCAGCCCATCAGTCTGGGGATGGTAGGGTGTTGTAAACAGAGCATCTATTCCCAAAGTCTGGTATAAATGTTTGAGCAGCGCTGAAGAAAAATTGGAACCCCGGTCTGTCAAGATTTCTCTGGGTATTAACACCCCACTGAAAATCTTCACTAATTCATCTGTTATTCTCTGGGCAGTTACAGTTCCTAATGGTATGGCCTCAGGGTATTGCGTAGCATAGCCTACAACTACTAAAGTGAATCTATTACCCCTTGAACATTTGGGCAAAGGTCCTATTATGTCCATTGCTATCCTTTCAAATGGTGTAGTTACCAATGGTAAGGGTAGAAAAGGAACCTTATCTTGATGCCCCAGTATGGCTACCTTCAGGCATGCTTCACAGGTTTTACAGTACTCCATAATCTGCTCACGGATGCTGGGCCAGAAAACCTATAAAGAAGGTGACTTAATGTATTGTCCCTTCCCAAATGTCCAGCCATGGGAATGTCATGAGCTATACCTAATAGTTGTTTTCTAAAAGGTTTTGGTACCATAAGTTGCTCTACTACTTCCCCGGTATGTACATTAGTACATACCCGGTGTAACAATCCATTTATGACTTTAAACACAGGACCTTTAGATCCATCACTGTTTCCCACCTGTGAAAAAAACGGGGTTAGTGACACATCATTTTTTTGTGCTTCTTTAAATTCTGAACTATGTATTTTAGCAGGAATATCGAAGTCATTTTTAAAGTCCTATATAGTAATGGTTTTATTATTATTAGTCCATAAATATTACCTCAGGTGCCTTAAATGGCTGCCATAGACCTCTAACCCAAACTCCAGATATCACCTTGAACCGATTGTTTGCAAAAATAAAAATTTCACCTCAGCTGGCAAAAACAACCACTGCGGGCCTTTCACAATGACTCCATAGATCACCTGGAATCCATTTCTGGCAAAAATGAAAATATCACCTAAGGTGGCCTAAATGACTACTGCCTACCTTTTACCCAAACCCCATAAATCAAATGAAACCCATTTTTGTCAAAAATACAAACATCACATCAGGTAGCATAAATGTTAAAAACAGATCTTTCACCACTACTCCATAAATCACCTGGAATCCATTTTTTGCAAAAGTAAAAATTTCACCCCAGGTGGCCTAAACGACCACTGCATCACATTCACAGTGGTTCCATAGATCACCTGCAGCCCATTTTTGGAAAAATGAAAATAGCACTCCTGGTCATCTAAAACTGTACTATGGATCTTTTATCTCACCTACATAGATCACCTAAATTCCATTTTTGGCAGCAACAAAAACATATCACCTCTGGTGGCCTCAATGACCACTTTGGGCTTTTTACACCAGCTCCATCAATTACCTAGAAACCATTTTTGGCAAAATTAAAAAAAAATCATCTCTGGTGGTCTAAACGACCACTGATCTTTCACTCCAGCTATTTAACTAAAAAAAAAAAAAACATTTTTGAAAAAATTAAAATGACACATCGGGTCTGGAGCCTTCAACCAGGCTCCAGAGATCACCTGGAGCACATTTTTGGCAACAACTAAAAATATCATCTTATGTGGCCTAAATGTGACCTACACAGACATTTTAGCAAAGGTTCATATCACCTGCAACAAATTTTATCAAAATCACCTCAGGAGGCCTAAACGACCACTACAGATCTTTTACTGTGGATCTATGAATTACCTAGAACCCATTTTGGGGAAAAACACCAATATTACCTCATGTGGCCTAAACGACAACCCCAGACCTTTCACAACAGCTCCATTAATCACTTATAACCCACTCTTTCAAAAACTAAAAATATCACCTCACATGGCTTAAACAACCACTGTGGACATTTCACCTCAGCTCCAGAAATCACCTGCAATCCATTTTTTGCAAAAATAAAAATTTCACATCAGCTTGCTTAAAGAACCATCATGGACTTTTCACAATGACTCCGTATCTCACATGGAACCCATTTTTGGCAAAAATAAATATATCCTATCAGGTAGTGTAAATGTCCCCTGCAGTCCTTTTGCGCCAGCACCATAAATCACATGGAACCCATTTTTGGCAAATATATCAATTTCACCTTAGATATCCTAAATGACCACTGTGTACTAAAAATATCACCTCACATGGCTTAAACAACCACTGTGGACATTTCACCTCAGCTCCAGAAATCACCTGCAATCCATTTTTTGCAAAAATAAAAATTTCACATCAGCTTGCTTAAAGAACCATCGTGGACTTTTCACAATGACTCCGTATCTCACATGGAACCCATTTTTGGCAAAAATAAATATATCCCATCAGGTAGTGTAAATGTCCCCTGCAGTCCTTTTGCGCCAGCACCATAGATCACCTGGAACCCATTTTTGGCAAAAATACAAATATCACCTCTCTGGCCTAAACTATAACCTGCAACCTCTCACACCAACTCAATTAATCACGTACAACCCACTTTTTCAAAAAGTAAAAATATCACCTCAGGTATCTTAAATGGCTGCCGTGGGCCTTTCACCCAAATTCCAGATTTCAACAACAACCGATTTTTTGCAAAAATAAAAGTTTCACCTCAACTGGCTTAAACAATTTTACCTCAACAGCATAAGTCACTGAAAACCCATTTTTTGGCGACAACCAAAAAATATCACCTCTGGTGGCCACATTGACCACTTTGGATTTTTTATACCAGCTCCATCAATTACCAAAAAACTGTTTTTGGCAAAATAAAAAAATATCTTCTCAGGTGGCCTAAATGACCACTGTTGATTTTTCACTCCAGCTATTTAACTCACGAAAAACTCATTTTTGAAAAATACAAAAATGTCACCTCAGGTGGCTTAAAGAACCATGAAGAACCTTTCAACCAGGCTTCATAGATCACCTGGAGTACGTTTTTGGCAACAAGTAAAAATATCATCTCATGTGGCCAAAATGACTTCCACAGAACTTTTACCCCAGGTTCATGTCACCTGGAACAAATTTTAGCAAAAAGAAAAATCACTTCAGGCGGCCTAAATGACCAGTGCAGATATTTTATTCTGGATCTTTCACACCAGCACCATTAATCCATCTTTCAGATGAGATGTTAAACCGAGGTCCCATCTGCCTGGATTGGTGGTAGTTCAGATGGATGTTAAAGATCCCATGGCACTTATCGAAAAGAGTAGGGGAATTTCCCCAGTGTCCTGGCCAAATTTCCCTCATTCACTAAAAAAATACCACCAACAGTTTCATCTGGTTCAAGGTCAGTTGGCATTCATCTGTATCCCCCCTGCCTGAAAATAAACAGGATTTGTTTAGTGCATTTACCCGATCAACAAAAGCTAAATAAATAAAATAAATAAATCACCTGCAACTAACTTTTTCAAAAACTAACAATATCGGCTCACGTGGCCTAAATGACCACCACCTACCTTTAACCTCATGTGACCTAAATGACCACTGCCTACCTTTTATCCCACTCACATAAATCACCTGAAATGCATTTTTGGCAAAAATAAATATATCACATCAGGTAGCGTAACAGTCCACTGCGGACCTTTCACCCCAGATCCATAAATCTCCTGGAACCCATTTTTGGCAAAAATGAAAATATCATCCCTGCAGATGTTTCACGCTGACTCCCATAAATTACCTGGAACCAATTTCTGGTAAAAATAAAAATATTACTTCCCCTAGCCTAAATGGCCACTGCAGAACTTTTACTCTGGATCCGTAAATAACCTGGGACCCATTTCTGGCAAAAATACAAATATAACCTCAGGTGGCCTAAATGACAACCTCAGTCCTTTTACACCAGCTCCATTAGTCACTTAATACCCACTTTTTTAAAAAATTACCTCAGGTGTCTTAAACAGCTGCCATGGACATTTCACCCCAAGTATAGATATCAACTGGAACCAATTTTATGCAAAATTAAAATGTTCACCTCAGCTGGCTTAAACAACCACTGCAACCTTTCACAATGACTCCTTAGATCACCTGGAACCCATTTGAGGCAAAAATAAAAATATTATCTCAGGTGGCCTAAATGACCACTGCCTACCTCTTACCCCATAAATCACCTAACATACAAACATACGAAATTTGTCAGCAGATAAAGGCCAAGAGGTCTATCAAGTCTGCTTGAATGTGCTGCTAGCACCCCTTATTCTGCAGCTGCCCCTCCCTTCCTCCCTTCCCCTTCATCAACCCTTCCCCTTGTCCTGTCCCATCCCCTTTTGAAGCAGTTCACTGTTCTACTGGATACCACTTCCGCAGGTAATGCATTCCAGCCAGTCAGCTCGGTAAAAAAGTGTCTCCTCATCTCCCTCCTGAAACCCGTTTTCACCAAAAATAAATATATGACTTCAGGTAGCATAAATGTAAACCACAGATCTTTCAGCCCTGCTCCATAAGTCACCTGAAACGCATTTTGTGCAAAAATTAAAATTTCACCCCAGCGACCTATATGACCACTGCATCACATTGACTACATAGATCACCTGGAACCCATTTTTGGCAAAAATAAAAATGACAACCCTCATGGCCTCAATGACCACTTTGGACATTTTATACCAGCTCCATCAATCACCTAGAAACTATTTTTGGCAAAAAAAAAACACCTCAAGAGGAATAAATGACCACCATTGATCTTTCATTCCAGCTATTTAACTCACCAAACACCAATTTGTGAAACACATAAAAAATTTCAACTCAGGTGGCTTAAATAACCATGAAGAAACTTTCAGCCAGGCTCCATAGATCAGCTGGAGCATGTTTTTGGCAAAAACTAAAAATAACATCTCATGTTTCCAAAATGACCTCCACAAACCTTTTACCCCAGATTCATATCACCTGGAACAAATTTTAGCAAAAAGAAAAGTCACCTAATGTGGCCTAAATGACCACTGCATGTCTTTTACTCTGGATACATTAATTACTTGGATCCCAGTTTTGGGAAAAATACAGATATTAACTCAGGTGGCCAAATAATAACCTGTGACCTTTCACATCAGCTCTATACATCACCTGCAACCTGCTTTTAAAAAAACTAAAAATATCACCTCACATGGCTTAAACAACCACTGTGGACATTTCACCTGAGCTCCAGATATCACCTGGAATCCACTATTTGCAAAAATAAAAATTTCACCTCAGGTTGCTTAAACAACCATCGAGGACTTTTCACAATGACTCCATATATCACCTGGAACTCATTTTTGGCAAAATTAAAAATATCACCTCAGCTGGTCTAAATGACCACTGACTACATTTCACCCCAGCTTCATAAATCACCTGCAACCCATTTTCAGCAAATATATAAATTTCACCTCAAGTGGCCTAAACAACCACTGAGGAACTTTGAATCTGGCTCCATAGATCACCTGGAACCCATTTTTGGCAAAAAGTAAAAATATTGTCCCTGGTTGCCTAAAGGTCCTCTGCAGACCTTTCACCCTGGCTTCATAAATCACTTGGAGCCAATTTCTGACAAAAATTAAAATATCACCCCTCCTGGCCTAAATGACCACTGCAGATCTTTTACTCTGGATCCATGAATTACCTGGAACCCATTTTTGGCAAAAATAGATCACCTTTAATCTCAGGTGGAGTAAATGACCAGTGCCAACCTTTTACCCCATCCCATGGATCACCTGAATTGCATTTTTATCAAAAATAAATACATCATCTCAGCTGTCCTAAACTACAACATCAGACCTTT
Organism: Neoceratodus forsteri; assembly: GCA_016271365.2. Taxonomy (NCBI): domain Eukaryota; kingdom Metazoa; phylum Chordata; order Ceratodontiformes; family Ceratodontidae; genus Neoceratodus; species Neoceratodus forsteri. The sequence goes on from CM028130.1 coordinate 1,586,920,705, forward strand.
CACGCCAGCTCCATAAATCACCTGGAACCCATTTTCGGCAAATACATAAACTGCGCATCAGGTGGCTTAAACAACAACTGAGAAACATTGAATCTGGCTCCATAGATCATCTGAAATCCATCTATGGCAAAAAATAAAAACATTACCTCAGGTGGCATAAATGATCTTTTACTCGTGCTCCATACATAACCTGGATCCCATTTTTGGTAAAAATGAAAATATTACCTCAGGTGGCCTAAATGACCACTGCATACCATTCACTCTGGCTGCATAGATCACCTGGAACCAGTTTTGAACAAATCAAAATATCACCCCTGGTGGCCTAAAGGTTCACTACAGACTTTTTATCCAGGTGCCATAAATCACCTGGAACCAATTCTGGCTTAAAAGGTATAACAATGTCACCCCAGGTGGCCTAAATGATCACCGCAGACCTTTCACCTTGGCTCCATAAATCACATGGAACCAATTTTTAGTAAAAATAAAAACATTACCTCTGGTGACCTAAATGATGACTGCAGATCTTTTACTCCAGATCCATAAATTACCTGAACCCATTTTTGGTAAAAATAAAAATGTCACATCAGGTGTCCAAAACAAACTCCTCAGACCTTTCACAATGTTTCCATAGATCACCTTGAACCCAGTTTTTGCAAAAATACAAAGTTACACCTCAGGAGGCCTAAACAACCACCTTGTACCAGTCACCCTAGCTCCACAGATTACATGGAACCCATTTTTGTCAAAACATTAAAATATCATCCCTTGGGTCTTAAAAGTTCACTCTGGACCTTTTTCCCCAGCACCATAAATCAACTGGAAACAATTTTTTGGTAAAGAAATGATATCACCTCAGGTGACCTAAATGACCACACTGGACTTATTACTCCATAATATCACCTTGAAACTATTGTTGGCAAAAATAAGAACTATAACCTCAGGAGGCTTAAATGACCACCATGGACATTTCACCTCAGCTCCAGATATCACCTGGAATCCATTGTTTGCAAAATTAAAAATTTCAACTCAGGTGGCTTAAATAACCATTGTCTTTTCACAATGACTCCATAAATCACCTGGAACCCATTTCAGCAAATATATAAATGTCACCTCAGGTGTTTTAAACAACCACTGAGGACCTTTGAATCTGGCTCCAGACCACTGCAGATCTTTTACTATAGATCATTAATTACCTGCAGCCTATTTTAGGTAAAAATAAAAATGTTACATCAGGTGTCCAAAACAAACACCTCGGACCTTTCACAATGTTTCCATAGATCACCTCGAACCCAATTTTGGCTAAAATAAAATTTTCACCTCAGGTGGCCTAAACAACAACTGCATCACATTCTCCATGGCTCCATAGATCACCTGGAACCCATTTTTGTCAAAAAGAAAAATAACATACCTGGTGGTCTTAAGCTCTACTGTGGATCTTTTACCTCACCTCAATAAATGATCTAAAACCCATTTTTGGCAACAACAAAAAAAATCACCTCTGGTAGCCTCAATGACCACTTTGGACTTTTTATACCAGCTCCATCAGTCACCTAGAAAATATTTTTGCAAAAATTAGTATAGCACATCAGGTTGCATAAAAGTCCACTGCAGTCCTCTCTCCCCAGCTCCATAAATGTCCTGGAACCAATTTTTGGCAAAACTGAATATATCATCCCTGCAGACCTTTCACACTGACTCCTTAAACCACCTGGAATCAATTTCTGGTAAAAATAAAAATATTACTTCCCCTGGCCTAAATAGCCACTGCAGATCTTTTACTCTGGATCCATAAATTACCTGGAACCCATTTTCAGCAAAAATACAAATATCACCTCAGGTGGCCTAAATGACAACCTCAGACCTTTTACACCAGCTCCATTAGTGACTTACAACCCACTTTTTCAAAAACTGAAAATATCACCTCAGATGTCTTAAACGGCTGCCATGGACCCTATACTCAAATTATAGCTATCAAATGGAACTGATTTTATGCAAAAATAAAAATGTCACCTCATCTGGCTTAAATAACCACTGCCTACCTTTTACCCCATAAATCACCTGAAACCTGTTTTTGCCAAAAATAAATATATGACATCAGGTAGCATAAATGTAAACCCCAGATCCTTCACCCATGCTTCATAAGTTACCTGGAGCCAATTTTGTGCAAAAATTAAAATTTCACCCCAGGTGACCTCAATGACCATTTTGGAGGTGGAATTTTTATTTTTGTAAACAGTGGATTCCAGGTGATATCTTGAGCTGAGGTGAAATGTCCACGGTGGTCATTTAAGCCATTTGAGTGATATTTATAGTTTTTGATAAAGTGGGTTGCAGGTGATTAATGGAGCTGGTGTGAAAGCTCTGAGGTTGTTATTTAGGCCACCTGAGGTGATTTTTCTTTTTGCTAAAATTTGTTCCAGGTGATATGAACCTGGGGTAATATGTCTGTGGATGTCATTTAGGCCACATGAGGTAATATTTTTACTTTTTGACAAAAACATGCTCCAGGTGATCTATGGAGCCTGGTTGAAAGTTTCTTCATGGTTCTTTAAGAAACCTCAGGTAAAATTTTTATTTTTTCCAAAAATGGGTTTTTGGTGAGTTAAATAGCTGGAGTGAAAGATCAACACTTGTCTACATAACTGTTTGCTCTGTGCACCTGAGTGGTGGCCATACCTCTCAACCTTTTTGTCCCCCAACAGTGGAACATTGCCTCTCAAAATGTGGAACACTTTATCAAAACTTTATCTCAGAAGCTCAGAACACTGTTACAGTGTTTGCATTTATGTTCAGAACATCTGTTAATTGAATGATATATTGTTTGCATCATTTACTATATAGTTTTGCTTTAAAATGTTAACACTAAATGTGGGACAAGTCCTCACAATGCGGAACAGGAAGCTTTTGTGAAGTAAAATGAAGATCACTCCTCATAATGTGGTACAGTGGCCATTTAGGCCAGGAGATGTAATATTTTTATTTTTACCAGAAATTGGTTCAAGGTGATTTATGGAGTCAGTGTGAAAGGTCTGCAGGGATAATATTTTCATTTTGGAAAAAATTGGGTTCCAGGAGATTTATGGAGCTGGGGTGAAAGGTCTGCAGTGGACTTTTACGCTACCTGATGTGATATATTTATTTTTTCCAAAAATGCATTTCAGGTGAATTATGTGATTGGGGTAAAAGGTAGGCAGTAGTCATTTAGGTCACCTGAGGTTAAAGGTAACTGGTGTCATTTAGGCCACCTGAGGTGATAATTTTGTTTTTGCCAAAAATGGTTCCAGGTGTTGTCTGGAGCTGAGGTGAAATGTCCACGGTAGGCATTTAAGCCTCCTGAAGTGATATTTTTAGGTTTTGAAAAAGTGGGTTGCTGGTGATTAATGGAGCTGGTGTGAAATATCCAGAGTTAAAGATCTGCAGTGGTCATATAGGCCTCCTGAGGTGATTTTTCTTTTTGCTAAAATTTGTTCCAGGTGATATTAACCTGGGGTAAAAGGTCTGTGGAGGTCATTTAGGCCACATGAGATGACATTTTTAGTTGTTGTCTTAAATGTACTCCTGGTGATCTATGAAGCCTGGTTGAAAGATTCTTCATGGTTCTTTAAGACACCTGAGGTGGAATTTTAATTTTTTTCAAAAATGTTTTTTTGTGAGTTAAATAGCTGGAATGAAAAATCAATGGTGGTCATTTAGGCCACCTGAGATGATATTTCTTTTATTTTGCCAAAAATGTTTTTTAGGTGTTTGATGGAGCTGGTGTAAAAAATCCAAAGTGGTCACTGCGGCCACCAGAGGTAATATTTTTTGGTTGTTGCCAAAAATGGGTTTTCAGTGATTTATGGTGGTGATGTAAAAGACCACAGTACAGTGTTAGGCCATCAGAGGTGCTATTTTTATTTTTGAAAAAAATGGGTTCCAGGTTATCTATGGAGTCATTGTGAAAGGTCCGCAGTGGTTGTTTAAGCCAGCTGAGGTTAAACTTTTATTTTTGCAAAAAAATCAGTTGCTGATGTTATCTGGGATTGGGGTGAAAGGTCCATGGCAGTCGTTTAAGATACCTAAAGTGATATTTTTGCTTTCTGAAAAAGTGGGTTGTATGTGATTAATTGAGCTGGTCTGAGAGGTCGGAGGTTGTAGTTTAGGCCACCTGAGGTGATATTTGTATTTTTGCCAAAAATGGGTTCCAGGTGATCTATGAAGCCTGGTGGAATGGTACACAGTGGCCATTTAGGACACCTAAGGTGAAATTTATATATTTGCCAGAAATAGGTTCCATGTCATGTATGGTGCTGGGGTGAAAGCTCTGCAGGGAACATTTACACTACCTGATGTGATATCTTTATTTTTGCCAAAAATGGGTTTCAATCGATTTACGGGACAGAGGTAAAATGTAGTCAGTGGTCATTTAGACCACCTGAGCTGATATTTTCATTTTTGACAGAAATGGGTTCCAGGTGATATACAGAGTCATTGTGAAAAGTCAGTGATGGTTGTTTAAGCCACCTGAGATGAAATTTTTATTTTGCAAAAAATGGATTCGATTGAGGTGATATTTTTAGTTTTTGAAAAAGTGGGCTGTAAGTGATTAATGGAGCTGTTGTGGAAGCTCTGAGGTTGTTGTTTAGGCCACATGAGGTAATATTTGTATTTTTCCTTAAAATGGGTTCCAGGTAATTAATAGATCCAGAGTAAAAGATCTGTAGTGGTTGATTAGGCCACCTGAGGTGATTTTGCTAAAATTTGTTCCAGGTGATATGAACCTTGGGTAAAATGTCTGAGAAGGTCACATTTAGGCCACATAAGGTGATATTTTTAGTTATTGTCAAAAATGTGCTCCAGGTGATCTCTGGAGCATGGTTGAAGGTTTCTTTGTGGTTCTTTAAGCCACCTGAGGTGACATTTTTATTTTTTCCAAAAATGGGGTTTTGTTAAGTTAAATAGCTGGAGTGAAAGATCAGTGGTGGTAATTTAGGCCACCTGGGGTGATTTATTTTTTTATTTTTGCCCAAAATGGTTTCTAGGTGATTGATGGAGCTGGTGTAAAAAGTCCAAAGTGGTCATTGAGGCCACCAGAGGTGATATTTTTTCATTGTTGCCAAAAATGGGTTTTATGTGATTTATGGAGGTAAGGTAATAGACCCACAGTACAGCTTTAGACCAACAGGGGTGCTATTTTTATTTTTGCAAAAAATGGGTTCCAGGTGATCTATGGAGCCATGGTGAATGTGATGCAGTGGTCATTTAGGCCACCTTGGGTGAAATTTTAATTTTTTGCAAAAAATGGGTTCCAGGTGATTTATGGAGCAGGGGTGAAAGATCTGTTTTTTACATTTATACTACCTGATGTGATGTTTGTAGTTTTGCCAAAAATGGGTTTCAGGTGATTTCTGGGGTTCAGGAAAAGGTAGGAAGCAGTCATTTAGGCCATCTCAGGTGACATTTTTATTTTTGCCAGAAATGGGTTCCAGGTGATCTATGGAATCATTGTGAAAGGTCTGCAGTGGTTGTTTAAGCCAACTGAGGTGAAATTTTTATGTTTGCAAAAAACTGGTTTGAGGTGATATCTGGAGTTGGGGTTAAAGGTCTTTTGCAGCTGTTTAAGACACCTGAGATGATATTTATAGACTAATAATAATCAAACCATTGCTACTCAGGACTTTAAAAATGACTTAGATATTCCTGCTAAAATGCATAGTTCAGAATTTAAAGAAGCACAAAAAAATGATGTGTCACTAACAACATTTTTTTCCACAGGTGGGAAAAAAGGTCCTGTGTTTAAAGTCATAAATGTTCCAGTTGATCTATGGAGCCAGGGTAAAAGGTTTGTGGTGTTCATTAAGACCACCTGATGTGACATTTCTATTTTTGACAAAAATGGGTTCCAGGTGATTTATGGAGGTAAAGTGAAAGGTCTACAGTGGTGTTTTATGCTTCTTGAGGTTAAAGGTCGGCATTAGTCATTTAGGCCACCTCAGGTGATATTTTTATTTTTGCCAAAAATTGGTTCCAGCTGATTTATGGAGGCAATGTAAAATGTCTGCACTGGTCATTTATACTATGTAAGGCTAAAGATCCATGGTGATCAATTTGGCCACCTGAGGTGATATTTCTATTTTTGCCAAAAGTGGGATCCAGGTGATTTTTGAAGTCAGGGTAAAAGGCAGGTAGTCATCATTTAGATCACTGTAACCCATTTTTGGCAATAATAAAAACATATCTTCAGGTAAAAAACTAAATGACCACCACAGATCTTTTATTCTGGCTCTATAAATTACATGGAAACCGTTCTTGGCAAAAATAAAAATATCAGCTCAGGTTGCCTAAATGAGCACCTCGGACCTTTTACCCTGGCTCCATAAATCATCTAGAACCCATTTTCTTAAAAATAAAAATATCACCTGAGGTGGCCTTAATGACCACCTCCTATGTTTAACATCAGGTGGCATAAATTAGTACTGCCTACCTTTTACCCCACCTGCATAAATAACCTGGACCACAAAGGCCGACAGTGGACATTTAGGCAAGCTCAGTTCATATTTTTATTTTTGTCAAAAATGGGTTACAGGTGATATATGGAGCCTGGGTAAAAGGGTTGTGAAGGTCATTTAGGCTAACTGAGGTGATATTTGTATTTTTGCCAAAAATTGGTTCCAGTGATTTATGGATGTAAGATAAAAGGAAGGTGGTGGTCATGTAGGCCACCTGAGGTGATATTTATATTTTTGAGAAAAACAGGGTTCTAAGTGATCTAAAGGTCAGCGATGGTTGTTTAGGTCACCTGAGGTGAAAGTTTTATTTTTGCCAAAATTGGATTCCAGATGATTTATGGAGCTGGGGTAAAATGTCTGCGGTCATGATTTAGGCCACCTAAGGAGTTATTTTTATTGTTGCCAGAAATTGTTTCCAGGAGACTGATGGAGCTCTGGAAAAAGGGCTGTGGTGGTCATTTATGACACCCGAAGTGATATTTTTTTTTGTCAAAAATGGATCCAGGAGATTTATGGAGACAGGGTAAAACATCCACTGTGGTCCTTTAGGCTTCTTGAATTGATATTTCCATATTTGCCAAAAATGGGTTCCAGGTGATTTGTAGAGTCAGGGTAAAAGGTCCACAGTGGTCCTTTATGCCACCAGAGGTAATGTAATTATTTTTGCAGGTGCACTGCAGAACATTCATTCTACAAAATAAAAGTATTACCCAGGTGGTCTAAATGTCCACAGTTGACCATTTGCCCTGTCTCTGTGAACCACCAGGAACAGAGTTTTGGCAAAATTAAAAATATCACATCAGTTGGCCTAAATGGCCACCACAGCTTGTTCACATTTTCTCCATTAATCAGCTGAAACCCATTTTTGGCCAAGAAAAAAATCACCTCAGGTAATCTAAATGGCCACCTACTACAATCTACCCTGGCTATAAATCATCTGTAATCCATTTTTGCTAAAATATAACATATCTCCTTATGTGGCCAAAGTGACCACTGCCAACCTTCTACCTGGGCTCTATTAAACACCTGGAACCCATTTTTGGCAAAATAAAAATATTGCCTCAGGTGGCCTAAAAGACCACTGCCTGCCTTTTATCCCAGCTTCATATATCACCTAGAGCCTATTTTTGGCAAAAATAAAAATATCATCTGATGTGGCCTAAATAAGGCTTAAGCAATGTCAGTGGCTCATCAAGTAGCACACTCGCTTCTGAGGCTGGACAGTCAGATGGCTGTGGGTTATATCTGCACTGCTGTGTTGAATGGGTCCAAAGTTATTAAAGTGCAAAATTTTGAGTTTAACATAGAAGTTACCACTGAACCCTCACTATAGTGGCATGACAGCAAAACTATAATATATGTTATGCTGTGGTCATTTAGTCCACCTAAGGTGACATTTTAATTTTTGCAAAACTGGGTTCCAACTGATATATGAACTTGGAGTGAAAGGTCTGTGGTGGTCATTTATGCCACCTGAGGTGATATTTTTATTTTTACAAAAAAATGGGTTCCAGGTGATTAATGCAGCCTGTTTAAAAGGACCAAAGTGGTCATTTAGGTCACCTGAAGAAATATTTTTAGTTTTTGCCAAAAATGTGTTGCAGGTGATTAATAGAGCTGGTGTGAAAGTCAAAATAAAAATAACTCCTCTGGTGGCCTAAACCACCACTGCAGACATTGGACCCCAGCTCCATAAATCATCTGGAACCAATTTTTGACAAAAATAAAACTTTCACCTCAGGTGGCCTAAACAACCATTGCTGACCTTTTATAATGATTCCACAGATCACCTGGAACCCTGTTTTTTTTTTCAAAAATATAAATATCACCTCAGGTCACTTAATTGACCACTGTGGACATTTGTACCCAGCTCCATATATCACCTGGAACCCAAAAGAAAAAACTTCACATCAGGTGGCAAAAATGACCAACGTGGACCTTTTACCCAAGCTCTACAAATCACCTCTAACCCATTTTTGACAAAAATAAAAATATTTATTCATTTATTTATTGAAAATGTTTCACCAGGAAAGGCACACTGAGCAAAAAGATGCTCATCTCATGGTGGGACCTGGGGGGGTTACAATGGAGGAAGGTATACATACTACAGTTGAAATTAGGAGTAGAGCAATACAGACAAATGGACATAATTAAGTGTGATTATTTTTGAACTTGTTACATGAGAACAGTACAAAACATGAGCCTCAAGGAAAGTGATATACATAACATGAGTACACATCTAGGGCAATACATGATTACATAAGTGCCAGAAACAGAACCTGAACTGAAGGGAAATGTACCAAGTTGGCAGTGGGAAATGGAAATCAGAGATATGGGGTAAAGGAGAGGTGGAAGGGCTGTCTAGTAGACACTAAGGTGACTGGGGGTGCTTTAGGGGAGACGGTGGGGGAAAGAGAAGGAAGATAGTAGCAGTGAATAAGACTGTAAGTGCGTAGGGTATTTAGGATGGTGGGGGAAAGAGAAGGGAGATAAAGCAGTGAATAAGACTGTAAGTGTGTAGGGTGTTTAAGGCAATGTATAAGCCAGACAATTAGGTAAAGGCTGAGCCACTGGTCAGACACATAAGGGGAAGGGGGGAAGAGAATCCATCAGTGGGTGGAAGATCAGGGACAATTACAGTCTGGTGCAAGGAATTTAGTGAGGGCAGAAGATAGAGAGTGTTTGGATGAAGAATGGCAGATTTGGGTTGGCAAGCCATTCCAGAGCTTAAGGAAGAGGTAAGAGTAAGCTGATTGGCCTGCAGAGGTCCTTTGGTGAGGAATGACTAATAGCCTAGAGTCAGTAGACCTGAGGGTGAGGGTGGGGCTAGATGAGGAAGATAGGGAGGATACAAGTTAGGGAGGGAGGGAACTGAGCCAGAAGTTGGAAACAAATTTAGCACTGTGAAGCAGGCGCCAGTTACTAAGGGATGGGAGGGCCAGAGAATGGTAGAGTTCACAGTGATGGGAGTGGGGGGCATCAAGGGAAAACCGGCAGAAAGCATTAAAGAGGGGCTCCAGTCTGGCTAAGGTGGTCTTAGAGGCAGAGCTGGAAACAACATCGCAGTAGTCAAAGGAGAGTAGAATCATTTTCTGGACTATTTCGCATCTCACTGGTAGTGGGAGACTAGCACAGCATCTAACGAGGTCAGCAAGTTTTGGGCACAGTTTTGATATGATGGCATGCACATGTGTGGAAAAGGAGAGGTGGTGATCAAGCCAAACCCCTAGGTACCTGAAGGAGGGCATGTCATCAAGGATGGTGTTATTTAGGGTACGGAAGATCATTGGGGATGCGAGTCTGGATAGACACTGTCTAGTGCTGAAAGACATAGAGGCAGATTTCTTGGCATTTAGGGGGAGTTGGTTGGAGTTGAACCAGTATTGTATTTTGTTGAAATCGGTCTGAAGATTAGAGGTGACTTCTTCATAGGTACGGCCGGAGGTAAAGAGGACCGTGCTGTCAGCATACATGTGGATTGCGGTAGTGGAGCAACAGTTAAGAAGATCAATAGAAGGATGGAGAAGAGGATGGGGCCAAGGACTGAGCCCTGGGGAACGCCGGTGGTAATAGGGAGGGGGGGAGTGTAGTCAGCTATTTTAGTGGATTGGGTTCTATTTTATAGGTAGGCACTGAACCAGTTTGTGGCAGACTCTGTTAACCCAGCCCCTGATAGGCAGGATAGTAGGAGGGAGTGGGATACTGTATCGAAAACTTTGGCTAGGTCAATGAAAATTGTGGCAGTAATTTGCCCCTTGTCCATCCCAGTGAGGATGGAGTCCATGAGTCTTAGTAGGGAGGTGGTGGTAGAGTGTTTTTTCTGAAACTGGCCTGAAATGGAGTGAAGAAGTTAGTTTCTGACAGAAAGTGGGAGAGTTGGGATAGTACTAGGTGTTCCTGGAATTTGGCAAGAGTGGGGAGAAGGGAGATGGGACAGTAGTTGGTTGTGGAATTAGGATCACCTCCTTTTGGTAGGGGTAGGATGATGGCATGCTTCCATTCAGAGGGGAGTGACTTGGTGATGAGTGAAAGATTTAGTAGGGCCATGAGGGGAGTAGTGATGGCAGGGGCAGATAGGAAGAGGAGTTTGTTATCGAGACCATTGGGGGATTTGCCATTGGAGGGGTTGAGGGAGTGAAGGGCACCTAGGGTTTCAATGGGGGAGATGTGTCTGAAGGAAAAGGGGTTCAGACCAGGCAGTAGGGGGATAGCTGTCTGTGGAGTGGGTGTGGTTACAGGAGGCAGGGAATCTAGGAGGTTCATAGCACAAGTAGTGAAGTAGGAATTAAACTTGGAGGCTACCTCCAGGGGCTCAGAGAGTAGAGTCCCTTTGGTGAGGAAGAGAGGTGAGGGATTTGCTGTTTGGGGGGAGAAAAGGGAGTTAATGACTTTCCAGAATTTAGATGGTCTCCCAAGATTTGTGTTTATGGTGTTGATAAAATATTCAGCCTTAGCTAAGCGGATGGCCTTTGTGCACTTGTTGCGGAGCATGCGGTAGGTGATATTGTCACTTGGGAGGAGCATGGATTTGTAAATGTGCCAGGCCTTGTCAAGGGCTAGTTGTCAAGCTATCAGCTCAGGTGATATCCAGGGCAGGTGAGACCCTCAGACTCCAGCTCATTGCAGGGGTGTGTGTGTTTGTCCCAGGCAGTAAGGAAGGTGTTTGGAAAGTGCGTAAGGGCAGAGTCCATGTTAGAGCAGCTTGAGCTCCGGTTCCAGTTAGAGTGAGCTAGATGTTCCAGGAGGGGGGAGAGGTTTAAGGATTTATATGACCATTGGAATATAAATTTGGGAGGGGATTTAACTCTGTGGATTTTTCGGACAAAGTAGATTAGGTGGCGGTCACTAATGGACTCAGGGAGGAGACCCAAGTGGAGGATGTGGTGTGAGTGGGATGTAAGCTCCCAGTAAAGAAGGGAGTGGTTTCCAGACTTATGGTTTGACTGTGTAGGTTCAGTAATGATTAGGTTAAGGTTGAGAGCAGTTATCTCAGTTCGGGTTTTGTTAAAGGTGGGTGCTAGCCAGTTGTGGTTAAAGTCACCCATAACATATAGTTCACCCAACTGGGCAAAAGACATGAGTTGGCACAGAAGGTTGATGACTGTGTGGTTGGCATGCTGGAAAGCAATAAATACCAGCCACAAAGATGGGTAATGAGGAGGGAGGGGATAATTTCACCATAAGAAGCGCCTAAGCTTTGGGTTCAGCTTTTGAAAGAGAGACAAAGAAGTGTAGGGCTGATCTGATGCAGACAGCCACCCTCCTCCTCTGGAGAGCTGGTCTTGCTGAGTGATGGTGAACCCTGGAATAGCGATGGTATAATCTTGGGGACTGGGGTTCAGCCAGGTCTTGGATAGGATGATTATGTCAGGGGCATGGTGGGTTGCTAGAACCTGGAGCTGATTGAGCTTAGGGACTAGGCTACGAATGTTTAGATGGAGGAGGCATAAGCCTCGGGGAAGGGAGCAAGAATGAGTGTCAGTGGTGGCCTTGGTTGAGGGGTTAGGCATGGGGTGGCCAGGGCCAGAAGTTGGAGATGGGCTGGGATTGGGGTATATCCTGCAGCCAGTAGTAATAGGGCAATGGTTAGGTGGTAGCATAGAATGCGGAGATACCAGGATTTTGCCATGAGCCATTTGGGGGTGGATGAAGGGCAGGCAGTGCAGAGGAAGTGGGTACTGGAATGGGAGAGAGAGAGACCAGGAGACAGCCAAAGAAATAGACAGAGGAGGGGCACATACAGAAATGGGACCAGATGGCAGCTGGGAGGGATGCTGTGGACTTAAAAAGGGCATTTGTAGGATGGGTCAGTACAGTGGGGGGAGGGGTGCAGGGTAGCAACTTAGAAGGGGAGTTAAAAGGGGAAGGGAGAGTAGAATGGAGAAGATCAGAAGTAGAAGGGTTATTGATTGTGCCATTTTACCAGGGACAGGAGGCACAGATATGGAGTGAGGAGAGGTCCAGGCTAGTGCGGGGTAATGTAGCTAGAGGGAGAAGTGGATAAGGTACGAGAAGCATTAGATAGAGTAGTTGAGTGGGGGAAGAGGGGAGGAGTAGAACTTGTAGAAGAGGGATTGGAGTAGGTATAAAGGGACAGGGTACGTAGTGTATTTAATGGGTGGCCTGGGAGGGTGGTGGCGGGACAAAATAGCCAGCAGAAAGAAGCACGAATCCCCAGGATAGCGGCTGCTCTGGTAATCCGGAAGGAGTGCTCCATGGGTCGGGTAGCAGCTTGGCTGGCTCGGCTGAGCAGGTGCTCCAATCAGAAAGAGAGGGCTGAATCTCCGGTCCAATCAGGGGCTGTCAACAGGGGTAGGCATGCCAGTCAGAGGAGGCACTAGAAGCTGTGTGGCTGAGAGTAAATTGTGGTGATTACCTTAGTGGTGAACTGGGAGGCAGGACCAGGAGGGTGGGAGGGAAGCATTGGGTACTGTCACTGAAGGTGGCACTGATGCCACCAGACTCCATGGGCACCGCTTGGGGCACGGTAAGCTCCTTAGTGCTGAACCATGAGGCAGGACCAGGAGGGCAGGAGGGAAGTGTCGGGTAGTGTTGCCGAAGGCAGAGCTGATGCTATCGGGCTCCGTGGATGTTGCTCGGGGTGCAGTAAGCTCCTGAGGGAGAAGCAAGGAGAGATTGCTCCATAAATCACCTGTAACCCATTTTTGACAAAAATAAAAATATGAACTCAGCTGGCCCAAATGTCAGGCATGGTGCTAACCCCCACTGTTCCCAAACAAATGGTGTCACTGGCCTATCCTATATCCGGCAAGGTGGGTTTTTCCTCTGCATCCCCTGAGCCATGGTCTCTTGTCACAGTCAAGATCAGCACCTGCTCTCCACTAAGATCCTCCAGTGTGGTAATTTAGGCCACCTGAGGTGATATCTTTATTTTTTACCTAAAATAGGTTCCAGTTGATTTATGGCACTAGGAAAAAGGTCCACAGTGAACTTTTAAGTCACGAGGGGTGACATTTTTATTTTCTACCAAAAATGGGTTAAATGGAATCTGTGGAGCTAGGGTGAATGATACGAGGTGGTTGCTTAGGGCTCCTGAGGTGTAATGTTTTATTTTTGCAAAAACTGGGTTCAGGGTGATCTATGGAAACATTGTGAAAGGTCTGAGGAGTTTGTTTTGGACAACTGATGTGACATTTTTATTTTTACCAAAATTGGGTTCAGGTAATTTACGGATCTGGAGTAAAAGATCTGCAGTCTCATTTAGGTCACCAGAGGTAATGTTTTTATTTTTACTAAAAATTGGTTTCAGCTGATTTATGGAGCCAAGGTGAAAGGTCTGCAGTAATCATTTAGGCCACCTGGGGTGACATTTTTATACATTGTATGCCAGAAATTGATTCCAGGTGATTTATGGCACCTGGATGAAAAGTCTGCAGTGGACCTTTAGGCCACCAGGGGTGATATTTTAATTTCTGCCAAAAATGGTTCCAGGTGAACTATGGAGCCTGGGTGAATGGTATGCAGTGGTAATTTAGGCCACCTGAGGTAATATTTTCATTTTTACCAAAAATGGAATCCAGGTTATGTATGCAGCATGAGTAAAAGGTCATTTATGCCACCTGAGGTGATGTTTTTATTTTTTGCCATAAATGGGTTTCAGATGTTCTATGGAGCCAGATTCAATGTTTCTCAGTGGTTCTTTAGGTCACCTGAGGTTCAATTTATATATTTGTTGAAAATGGGTTCCAGGTGATTTATGGAGCTGGGGTGAAAGTTCTGATGTAGTTTAGGCCAGCTGAGGTGATATATTTATTTTTGCCAAAAATGCAATTCAGGTGATTCTTGGGATGGGGTAAAAGGTTGGCACTGGTCATTTACTCCACCTGAGGTTAAAGGTAGGTGGTAATCTATTTTTACCAAAAATGGGTTCCAGGTAATTCATGGATCCAGAGTAAAAGAACTACAGTTGTCATTTAGGCCAGGAGAGGTGATATTTTCATTTTTTTCAGAAATTGGCTCCAAGTGATTGATGAAGCCAGGGTAAAAGGTCTGCAGAGGACCTTTAGGCAACCAGTGACAGTATTTTTATTTTTTGCCAAAAATGGGTTCCTGGTGATCTATGGACCCGATTCAAAGTTTCTCAGTGATTGTTTAGGCCACCTGAGGCTAAATTTATATATTTGCTGAAAATGGGTTGCAGGTGATTTATGAAGCTGGGGTGAAAGGCAGTCAGTGGTCATTTAGACCACCTGAGGTGATATTTTTATTTTTGCCAAAAATGAGTTCCAGGTGATACATGGAGTCATTGTGAAAAGTCTGTGATGGTTGTTTAAGCCACCTGAGGTGAAATTTCTATTTTTGCAAACAGTGGCTTCCAGGTGATACCTGGAGCTCAGGTGAAATGTCCACAGTGGTTGTTTAAGCCAAGTGAGGTGATATTTTCAGTTTTTTTAAAAGTGGGCTGCTGGTGATTAATAGAGTTGATGTGAAAGGTCAGAGGTTATTGTTTGGCCACCTGAGGTGATATCTGTATTTTTCCCAAAATTGGGATCCAGGTAATTAATGTACCCAGAGTAAAAGATATGCAGTGGTCATTTAGGCCACATTAAGTGATTTTCCTTTTTGCTAAGGTAATATGAATCTGGGATACAAGGTTTGTGGATGTCATTTTGGCCACATGAGGTGATATTTTTAGTTTCTACCAAAAACATGCTCCAGCTGATCTATGGAGCCTGGTTGAAAGTTTCTTTATGGTTTTTTAAGCCACCTGAGTTGAAATTTTTTTATTTGTTTCAAAAATTGGTGTTTGGTGAGTTAAATAGCTGCATTGAATGAACAACGGTGGTCATTTATTCCACCTAAGGTGATTTTTTTTGCCAAAAATGGTTTCTAGGAGGTTGATGGAGCTGGTGTAAAATGTCCAAAGTGGTCATTGAGGCCACCAGGGTTATAATTTTGATTTTTGCCAAAAATGGGTTCCAGGTGATCTATGGAGTGAATGTGATGCAGTAGTCATTTAGGACACCTGGGGTGAAATTTTAATTTTTGCACAAAATGGGTTCCAGGTGACTTATGGAGCAGGGCTGAAAGATCTGTGGTTTACATTTATGCTACCTGATGTCATATATTTATTCTTGGCAAAAATGGTTTCAGGAGGGAGATGAGGAGATACTTTTTTACAGAGAGGGTGGTGGCTGGGTGGAATGTGTTACCTGCAGAAGTGGTATTCAGGAAAACAATGGACTGCTTCAAAAGGGGATGGGACAGACAAGGGGGAGGTTTAATGAAGGGGAAGAGTGGAAGAGAGGGGTAGCTGCAGAATAAGGGGTGCTAGCTGCACATTCGAACAGACTTGATAGACCTCTAGGCCTTTTTCTGCTGGTGAATTTTGTATGTTAGGTGATTTATGGGGTAAGAGGCAGACTGTGGTCATTTAGGCCACCTGAGATAATATTTTTATTTTTGCCACAAAAGGGTTCCAGGTGATCTATGGAGTCATTGTGAAAGGTTGCAGTGGTTGTTTAAGCCAGCTGAGGTGAAAATTTAATTTTTGCATAAAATTGGTTCCAGTTGATATCTATACTTGGGGTGAAAGGTCCATGGCAGCTGTTTAAGACACCTGAGGTGATATTTAAAGTTTTGGAAAAAGTGGGTTGTAAGTGACTAATGGAGCTGGTGTAAAAGGTCTGAGGTTGTCATTTAGGCCACCCGAGGTTATATTTGTATTTTTGCCAAAAATGGGTTCCAGGTAATTTATGGATCCAGAGTAAAAGATCTGCAGGGGCCATTTAGGCTAGGAGAAGTAATACTTTTATTTTTACCAGAAACTGGTTCAAGGTGATTTATGGAATCAGGGTGAAAGGTCTGCAGGGATGATATTTTCATGTTTGCCAAAAATGGGTTCTAGAAGATTTATGAAGTTTGGATAAAATGTAGGCAGCGGTCATTTGGGCCACCTGAGGTGATATTTTTATTTTAGCCAAAAATGGGTTCCAGGTGATCTATGGAGTCATTCTGAAAAGTCAATGATTGTTGTTTAAGCCACCTGAGGTGAAATTTTTATTTTTGCAAAAAATGGATTCCAGGTGATATCTGGAGCTGAGGTGAAATGTACACGGTAGGCATTTAAGCCACCTGAGGTGAAAGTTATAGTTTTTGAAAAGGTTGGTTCTATGAGATCTGTGGAGGTAGGTTGAATGGTATGCGGTGGTTGTTTGGGCCACCTGAAGTGATATTTTTATTTTTCCAAAACAGTGTTCAAGGTGATGTAGGGAAACATTGTCAAAGATCTGAGGAGTTTGTTTTGGAGACCTGATGTGACATTTTTATGTTTACCAAAAGTGGGTTCCAGGTAATTTATTTATCTGGAGTAAAAGATCGCAGTGGTCATTTAGGACACCAGAGGTAATGTTTTTATTTTTACTAAAAAATGGTTCCAGGTGATTTATGAAGCTGAGGTGAAAGGTCTGTGGTAGTCATTTTGGCCACCTGGGTGACATTTCTATTCATTTTTTGCCTGAAATTGGTTCCAGGTGATTTATGGCAACTGGATACAAGGTCTGCAGTGGACTCTTAGGCAACGAGGGGTGATAATTTCATTTATTCCAAAAATTTTTTCAGGTGATTTATGGAGCCAGGCTGAATGGTATGCAGTGGTCATCTAGGCCTCCTGAAGCAATATTTTAATTTTTTACCAAAAATGGGTTCCGGGTGATCTATGGAGCCAGATTCAAAGTTCCTCAGGGGTTGTTTAGGCCACCTGAGGTGAAATTTATATATTTGCTGAAAATGAGTCTCAGGTGATTTATGAGGCTGGAGTGAAAGGTCTGAGGTTGTTGTTTAAGCCACCTGAGGTGATTTATTTATTTTTGCCAAAAATGCATTTCAGGTGATTTATTGGATTGGGGGTAAAAGATAGGCAGTTGTCATTTATGTCACCTTAGGTTAAAGGTAGGTTGTGGATATTTAGGCCACCTGAAGTGATAATTTTATTTTTGTCAAAAATGGGTTCCAGGTAACCTATGGAGTAATTGTGATAAGTCTGTAATGGTTGTTTAAGCCACCTGAAGAGAAATTTTTATTTTTGCAAGCAGTGGATTCCAGGTGATATCTGGAGCTGAGGTGACATGTCCACAGTGGTTGTTTAAGCCACATATGGTGATATTTTCAGTTTTTTGAAAGGTGGGTTGCAGGTGATTAATGGAGCTGGTGTGAAAGGTCTGAGATTGTTGTTTGGCCATCTGAGGTGATATTTGTATTTTTCCCAAAACTGGGATCCAGGTAATCAAAGTAGCCAGAGCAAAAGATCTGCAGTGGTTATTTAGGCCACCTGAGGTGATTTTGCTAAAATTTGTTCCAGATGATATGAACATGGGGTTAAATGTCTGTGGAGGTCACATTTAGGCCCACAATGTGCTCCAGGTGATATCTGGAGCCTGGCTGAAGGTTTCTTTGTGGTTCTTTAAGCCACCTGAGGTGACATTTTTGTTTTTTCTTCAAAAATGGGTTTTTGTTGAGTTAAATAGCTGGAGTAAAAGATCAGTGGTGGTTGTTTAGGCCACCTGAGGTGATTATTTTTAATTTTTGCCAAAAATGTTTTCTAGGTGATTGATGGAGCTGATGTAAAAAGTCCAAAGTGGCCATTGAGGCCACCAGAGGTGATATGTTTTTGTTGTTGCCAAAAATAGGTTTTAGGTGATTTATGGAGGTGAGGTAAAGATCTACAGTATAGCTTTAGACCACCAGAGGTGCTCATTTTATTTTTGCAAAAAATGGGTTCCAGATGTTTTATGGAGCAAGGGTGAAAGGCCTGTTTTTTACATTTATGCTTCCTGATGTGATGTATGTATTGTTGCCAAAAATGGGTTTCAGGTGATTTATGGGGTTTAGATAAAAGGTAGGCCATGGTCATTTAGGCCACCTGAGGTGATATTTTAATTTTTGCCAGAAATGGGGTCCAGGTGACCTATGGAATTCATTGTGAAAAGTCAATGACGGTTGTTTAAGCCATCTGAAGTGACATTTTTATATTTGCAAAAATGGGATCCAAGTGCTTAATGAAACCTTTGTAAAACATCTGTGGTGGTCATATAGGCCACCTGAGGTGATATTTCTATGTTTACCAAAAAGTGGTTCTGGGTGAGTTATGGAGCAAATGTAAAGGGACTGAAGCAGTCATTTATGCCACCTGAGGTGATATTTTTATTTCTTGCCAAAAATGGGTTTCAGGTTACATCTTGTCTTACCCTTTCAAGATGTCTATAGGGCTTCTGACTAAGGGGTTGTTTCTCTGTTACCCTGATGTGGTGACTAACACTTTTAATCCTGCCAGGAGTACCCGTAAATGTGTTCTTAAAGTTAGACAGCACCTTCTGTATGTCAGATTTCTGGATTTCTGTAAGATGAGGATTAATCAGCAGATCTGTCATCTTCCCTATACCTTCCAAACATTGGTATGCTATGTCTGATTCATTATTAGACTCAGGGAGAACATAACTGGACCAAAAGGTTGGTCTCTCTACCCAGACTTTCAATAAATTTGCATGATATATGCGTTTCTTACCCTTCTCATCTGGTACTGCTATTTTGTAGGTTACAGGACCAGTTCTTTGAGTGACAACATAAGCCCATCAGTCTGGGAATGGTTGGGTGTTGTAAACAGAGCTTCTATTCCCAAAGTCTGGTATAAACATTTGAGCAGTGCTGAGCAAAAATTGGAACCCTGTTCTGTGAAGATTTCTCTGGGTATTCCCACCTGACTGAAAATCTTCACTAATTTATCTGTCATTCTCTGGGCTGTAACAGTATGGCCTCAGGGTATTTTGTAGCATAGTCTACAACTACTAAAATGAATCTATTACCCCTTGAACTTTTGGGAAAAGGTCCTACTATGTCCATTGCTATCCTTTCAAATGGTGTGGTTACCAATTGTAAGGGTAGCATAGAAACCTTATGTTGACGCCCCAGTTTGGCTACCTTGTGGCATGCTTCATAGCTTTTACAGTACTCCATAACCTGCTCATGGATGCTGGGCCAGAAAAACCTATAAAGAAGGTGACTTAGTGTATGGTCCCTTCCCAAATGTCCAGCCATGGGAATGTGATGAGCTATACCTAATAGTTGTTTTCTAAAAGGTTGGGGTACCATTAGCTGCTCTACTACTTCCCTAGTTTGTACATTAGTACATACATGGTGTAACAATCCATTTATGACTTTAAACACAGGACCTTTAGATCCATCACCTTTTCCCACGTGTGAAATAAAATGTGATTAGTGACACATCATTTTTTTGTGTTTCTTTAAATTCTGTACTATGCATTTTAGAAGATATATCTAAGTAATTTTTAAAGTCCTGTATGGCAATGGTTTTATTATTATTAGTCCATAAATATCACCTCAGGTGTCTTAAATGGCTGCCAAAGACATTTAACCCCAACTCCAGATATCACCTTTCAATACAGGGAATCTGTCAAAATATTAAAAAACTAATCTTGGAAGCAAAAAGCAAACTAGAATTTCATATTGCACACACTAAAGACTCACATAAATCACTTTATGCCTATTTAAATAGTAAAAAGGGAAATATTAGAACAATAGACCCCTTAAAAATAAATAACACAATAATAACTTCTGACTTCACAACTGCTTCTACATTAAATAAATACTTTTTATCAGTATTTACTCATGATTCATCTCCAACTCCTTCTAATATACCTCCATCAAGCAATAAAAATCATATGGTGTTACAGGATGATATTTACAAATTATTATTAGCATTAAAAAATCCACAAGTCCTGGCCCTGATGATATCAGCTCTAAATTTATTTTGGGAGTTAAAGATACTATTACTCTACCACTTACTATCATTTTTAATAAATCTGTCCAAGAATCAAAGGTTCCCTCTGATTGGCTAACAGCAATAGCAACCCCAATTTTTAAACAGGGTTCCCATTCAAAAGTTGATAATTATTGTCCAATCAGTTTAACTTCAATTCCTTGTAAATTACTGGAAAAAGTAATTAAAACACTTCATGATATAGAAATAGAATCATTAAACATAACTGACATAACTCAGCATGGATTCAGTACTGGTTTATCTTGCACCACTAACCTGTTGTCATTCTATAATTCCATGAGCAAGAATCTCGACTTAAGTGTTCCCACTGATGTCATCTTATTATATTACAGCAAAGCCTTCAACAAAGTGTCAAATGCTATTTTGATTAATAAACTTATTCTTTTAGGATTTTCGACATCATTAGTACTATGGATAAAAAGCTGGCTGACTAATCAATCCCAGATGGTTAGGGTCAATGGCACCATGTCAGATTTGGGTCTAGTGATGAGTGGTGTTCCTCAGGGCTCAGTCATGGGACCCACCCTGTTTAATATTTTCATCAGCGATATGAAACTATCTTCCTCTAACATCCTTATGAAGTTTGCAGATGATACCAAACTGGGAGGTGCTGTGAGCAGTGTTGTTAACTTACAGTCAATATTAACTGATCTTGCATCAATTGAACATTGGGCTCTTACCAATAAAATGTTTTTTAATGTATCAAAATGTGCCGTTCTACACATGGGGAAAAATAACCCTAAACAGGTTAACACACTGAACAATATAAATATTAAGGTTTCCTGCATCAAAAAAGATCTGGGGATCCTAGTAAACAATAAACTCACCTCATTTTCTCATTGTAATAAAATTGCCAATCAAACCAATGCTCTTCTCCGAAGGATAAATAGTACATTTGTTTCCAAAGCTGAACAGTGTATTATTACCTTGTATAGGTCACACGTTATGCCCTATCTTGATTATGGCTCCCCCTTTTGGAGTCTTTACCTCATTAAGGATATAGATAGAATTGAAAGGATCTAGAAAAGAGCTACAAAAATTATTCCTCACTTAGCACATCTTGATTACGAGACCAGACTACAGAAGACAGGTTTACACTCTCTTAAACTGAGAAGAACAAGAGATGATTTACTACAACTCTTCAAGATTGTTAAGTCACCTATTTTGATGAAGCAATGTGGTATAACACTATCTTCCAGAACAATTGTACCTAGATTAAATAATAAACAACTTGAAATTGATAAATGTAATACTAACAAAAGACAAAACTTTTTCTCCATAAGAACTCCTAGATTATGGAATACCCTCCCACAAGATATTATTGATTCAATTACTGTTACGATGTTTAAAATCAAACTTGACAATTGGTTATCCAGATAGGAACAAAATAATGATCCACACATGTGGAGGACAGTCTCGATGGGCTACGGCCTTCTTTTGTCCTTCTAACCAAGTAACCACCTCAAACCGATTTTTTGCAAAAATAACATTTTCACCTCAGCTGGCTTAAGCAACCACTGTGAGCCTTTCACAATGACTCCATAGATCACAGGGAACCCATTTCTGGCAAAAATAAAAATATCACCTGAGGTGGCCTAAATGACTATGTCCTACCTTTTACCCGAATCCCATAAATCACCTGAAACCCATTTTTGGCAAAAATACAAACATCACATCAGGTAGTATAAATGTAAAAATCTGATCTTTCATCCCTGCTCCATAAATCACCTGGAACTCATTTTTTTGCAAAAATAAAAATGTCACCCCAGGTGGCCTGAATGACCACTGCATCACATTCACTGTGGCTCCATAGATTACTTGGAACTCATTTTTTGCAAAAATAAAAATAGCACCCCTGGTGGTCTAATGATCTACTGTTGGTCTTTTACCTCACCTCCATAAATCACCTAAAACCCATTTTTGGCAACAACAAAAACATATCACCTCTGGTGGCCTCAATGACCACTTTGGACTTTTTACCAGCTCCATCAATCACCTAGAAACCATTTTTGGCAAAAAAATCACCTCAGGTGGCCTAAACGACCACCACTGATCTTTCACTCCAGCTATTTAACTCAACAAAAACCCAGTTTTGAAAAAGATAAAAATGTCACCTCAGGTGGCTTAAAGAATCACAAAGAAACCTTCAACCATGCTCCAGAGATCACCTGGAGCACATTTTTTGCAACAACTAAAAATATGACCTAATGTGGCCTAAATGTCACCTACACAGACATTTTACCCCAGTTTCATATCACCTGGAACACATTTTAGCAAAATGACCTCAGGTGGACGAAACAACCATTACATATCTTTTACTCTGGATCTATTAATTACCTGGAACCCATTTTGGAGGAAAATACAAATATTACCTCATGTGGCCTAATCAACAACCTCAACCCTTTCACAACAGCTCCATTAATCACTTAGAACCCACTTTTTCAAAAACTAAAAATATCACCTCACATAGCTTAAACAACCACTGTGGATATTTCACCTCAGCTCTAGATAACACCTGGAATCCATTTTTTGAAAAAATAAAAATTTCACCTGAAGTGGCTTAAACAATCATTGCAGACTTTTTACAATAACTCTGTATATCACCTGGAACCCATTTTTGGCAAAAATAAAAATATCAGCTCAGGTGGTCTAAATGACCACTGACTACTACATTTTACCTCTGTACCATAAATTGCTTGAAACCCATTTTTGGCAAAAATAAAGATATCACATCAGGTAGTGTAAATGTCCCCTGCAGACCTTTCACCAAAGGACAATAAATCACATGGAACCCATTTTTAGAAAATATATAAACTTCACCTTAGGTGTCCTAAATGACCACTGTGTATCATTCCACCAGGCTCCATAGATCATCTGGAACCCATTTTTGGCAAAAATACAAATATCATCTCAGGTGGCCTAAACTACAACCTCTGACCTCTCACACCAGCTCAATTAATCACATAAAACCCACTTTCTCAAAAAGTAAAAATAACACCTCAGGCATCTTAAACAGCTGCCATGGACCTTTCACCCCAATTCCACATATCATCAGCAACTGATTTTTTGAAAAAAATAACATTTTCACCTCAGCTGGCTTAAACAACCACTGCAGACCTTTCACAATGACTCCATAGATCACCTGGAACCCATTTTTGGCAAAAATTAAAATTACAACCCTGGTGGCCTCAATGACCACTTTGGACATTTTACACCAGCTCTGTCAATCACCTAGAAATCATTTTTGGGAAAAAAAATTACCTCAGGTGGAATAAATGACCACCGTTGATCTTTCAATCTGGCTATTTAACTCACCAAACACCAATTTTTGAAACAAATAAAAAATTTCAACTCAGGTGGCTTAAAGAACCATGAAGAAACTTTCAATCAGGCTCCATAGATCTGCTGGAGCACATTTTTGGAAAAAACTAAAAATATCACCTCATGTAGCCAAAATGACCTCCACAAATCCACAAGACCACTGACTACCTCTCACCCCAGTTTCATAACTCTCCTGCAACCCATTTTCAGCAAATATATAAATTTCACCTCAGGTGTCCTAAACAACCACTGAGGAACTTTGAATCTGGCTCCATAGATCACCTGGAACCCATTTTTGGCAAAAAATAAAAATATTGTCCCTGGTTGCCTAAAGGTCCTCTCAAGACCTTTCACCCTGGCTTCATAAATCACTTGGAGCCAATTTCTGGAAAAAATGAAAATATCACCTCTCCTGGCCTAAATGACCACTGCAGATCTTTTACTCTGGATCCATGAATTACCTGGAACCCATTTTTGGCGCAAAAATGGATCACCACCTACCTTTAACCTCAGGTGGAGTAAATGACCAGTGCCAACCTTTTACCCCAAAGCCATGAATCACCTGAATTGCATTTTTGGCAAAAATAAATATATCACCTCAGCTGGCCTAAACTACAATATCAGAACTTTCACCCCAGCTCCATAAATCACCTGGAACCCATTTTCGGCAAATATGTAAATTGCACCTCAGGTGGCCTTAACAACAACTGAGAAACATTGACTCTGGCTCCATAGATCATCTGAAACCCATTTATGTCAAAAAATAAAAACATCACCTCAGGTGGCATAAATGACCTTTTACCTGTGCTCCATACATAACCTGGATCCCATTTTTAGTGAAAATGAAAATATTACCTCAGGTGGCCTAAATTACCACTGGCTCCATAGATCACCTGGAACCATTTTTGGCAAAAATGGAAGTATCACCCCGGGTAGCCTAAAGGTCCTCTGCAGACCTTATATCCAGGTGCCATAAATCACCTGGAACCAATTTATGGCATAAAATATATAAAAATGTCACCCCAGGTGGCCTAAATGATCACCACAGACCTTTCACCTTGGCTCCTTAAATCACCTGGAACCAATTTTTAGTAAAAATAAAAACATTACCTCTGGTGACCTAAATGATGACTGCAGATCTTTTACTCCAGATCCATAAACACCTGAACCCATTTTTAGTAAAAATAAAAATGTCACATCAGGTGTCCAAAACAAACTCCTCAGACCTTTCACAATGTTTCCATAGATCACCTTGAACCCAGTTTTTGCAAAATTAAAAAAATTTGTTTATTTATTGAAAATGTTTCACCAGGAAAGGCACACTGAGCAAAAAGATGCTCATCTCACGGTGTGACCTGGGGTAGAGGTTACAGAGGAGGCAGTTATACATACAAAAGTTGAATTTAGAAGTAGAGCAATACAGATAATGTACATAGTTGGGTGGGATTACATTTGAACTTGTTACATAAGGAGAACAGTACAGAACATGATCTTCAAGGACAGGGTATACATATCATGGGTACACATCGAGGACAATACATGATTACATAAGTGCCAGTAACAGAACTTAAGTGTCAGTAACAGAACTTGAGCTGAAGCGAGATGCATCAAGTTGACAGTAGGAGTTGGAGGGCAAAAACAGGGGGTAGAGGAGGAGTGGACTAGTAAACATTAGGTGTGTAGGGAGTGGTTTAGGTAAAGTGGGAGGAAGGAGAGGTGAGTGAGTAGCTGTGAGTAAGGCTGAAGAGCATAGGTTATTTAGGAAGGAGGGAGGGAAGGTAGATATTACACCTCAGGAGGCCTAAACAACCACCTCGTACCATTTACCCTAGCTATACAGATTACATGGAATCCATTTTTGGCAAAAAATAAAAATGTCACCCCTCGTGACTTAAAAGTTCACTGTGGACCTTTTTCCTAGTGCCATAAATCAGCTGGAACCTATTTTTGGTAAAAAAAAAATTATATCACCTCAGGTGGCCTAAATGACCACACTGGAGGATCTTAGAGGAGAGCAGGTGCTGATCTTGACTGTGATAAGTGACCATGGCTCAGGGGATGCAAAGGAAAATCCCACCCTGCCGGATATGGGACAGGTCAGTGGCACCATTGGTTTGGAAACAGTGGGGGTTAGCACCATGCCTGACATTTGGGCCAGCTGAGTACATATTTTTATTTTTGTCAAAAATAAGTTACAGGTGATTTATGGAGCAATCTCTCCTTGCTTCCCTCTCAGGAGCTTACCACGCCCCAAGCGGTGCCCACGGAGCCTGGCGGCATCAGCTCTGCCTTCAGCAACACTACCTGATGCTTCAAACCCACCATCCTGGTCCTGCCTAATGGTTCAGCACTAAGGAGCTTACCGCGGCCCGTGCGGCACCCACGGAGCCCGGCGGCATCAGCGCCATCTTCAGTGACACTACCCGATGCTTTTCTCCCACCCTCTAGGTCTTGCCTCCCAGTTAATCACTAAGGAGCTTCCCGCACCCAGAGCAACACCCAGCGGAGCACAGCAGCATCAGTGCCACCTTCAGCGACACTACCTGATGCTTCCTTCCAGCCCTCCTGGTCCTGCCTCCCGGTTCAGCATTAAGGTAATCACCACAATCTACTCTCAGCGCAAAGCTTCTAGTGCCTCCTCTGATTGGCATGCCTACCCCTGTTGATGGCCCCTACTTGGACCAGAGATTCAGCCCTCTCTTTCTGATTGGAGAACCTGCTCAGCCGAGCCAGCCAAGCTGCTACCCAACCCGTGGAGCACTTTTCAGAGCGGCTGCTAGCCTGGGGATTTGTGCTTCTTTCTGCTGGGCTATTTTTTGTCCTGCCCCCACCACCCCCTCCCAGGCCACCTATTAAATACATTACCTACCCTGTCCCTTTATACCTACTTCAATCCCTCTCCTACAAGTTCTACTCCTCCCCTCTTCCCCCACCCAGCAACTCTACCTAATGGTTCTCATGTTTATCCACTTCTCCCTCTAGCTACATTACCCCACACTAGCCTGGACCTCTCCTCACTCCATATCTGTGCCTCCTGTCCCTGGTAAAATGACACAATCAATAACCCTTCTACTTCTGATCTTCTCCATTCTACTCTCCCTTCCCTTTTTAACTCCTCTTTAAGTTGCTACCCTGCACCCCCCCACTGTACTGACCCATCCTTCAAATGCCCCCTATAAGTCCACAGCATCCCTCTCAGCTACCATCTGGTCCCGTTTCCCTATGTGACCCTCCTCCTGTGTCTATTCCTTTGGCCGCCTCCTGGTCTCTCTCTCCCATTCCAGTACCCACTTCCTCCACACTGCCTGCCCTTCAGCCACCCCCAGATGGCTCATGGCAAAATCCTGGTCCTTCCACATTCTAAGCTACCACCTAACCATTGCCCTATTACTACTGGCTACAGGGGATATACACCCCAATCCCGGACCATCTCCAACTTCTTGCCCCAGCTACCCCATGCCTAACCCCTCAACCAAGGCCACCACTGACACTCATTCTGGCTCTCTTCCCCGAGGCTTATGCCTCCTCCATCTAAACATTCATAGCCTAGCCCCTAAGTTTGATCAACTCCAGGTTCTAGCCACCCACCATGCCCCCAACATAATCATCCTATATGAGACCTGGCTGAACCCCAGTCTCCCAGATCATACCATTGCTATTCCAGGGATCACCATCACTCGGCAAGACTGGCCCTGCAGAGGAGAAGAGGTGGCTATCTACATCAGCTCAGCCCTACACTTCTCTGTCTCTCTTTCAAAAGCTGAACCCAAAGCTTATGAGCTTCTTATGGTGAAACTGTCCCCTTCCTCCTCATTACCCATCTTTGTGGCTGGTATTTATTGCTGTCCAGCATGCCAACTACAACAGTCACCTTCTGTGCCAACTCACGTCTTTTGCCCAGTTGGGTGAACTATATGGTATGGGTGACTTTAACCACAACTGGCTAGCACCCACCTTTAACAAAACCCGAACTGAGATAACTGCTCTCAACCATAGCCTAACCATTATGGAACCTACACGGTCAAACCACAAGTCTGGAAACCACTCCCTTCTTGACTGGGTGCTTACTTCCCACTCACACCGCATTGTCAGCTTGGGCTTCCTCCCTGAGTCAATTAGTGACCACCACCTAATCTACTTGGTCTGTAAAATCAACAGAGTTAAATCCCCTCCCAAATTTATATTTCAACAGTCATATAAATCCTTAAACCTCTCCTCCCTCCTGGAAGATCTAGCTCACTCTAACTGGGACCCGAGCTCAAGCTGCTCTAACATGTACTCTGCCCTATGCACTTTCAGAATACCTTCCTTACTGCCTGGGACAAACACCCCCCCCTGCGATGGGCTAGAATCCAGGGGTCTCACCTACCCTGGATATCACCTGAGCTGACAGCTTGCCATCTAGCCCATGACAAGGCCTGGCACATTTACAAATCCTCGCTCCTCCCAAGAGACAATGTCACCTGCCACATGCTCTGCAACAAGTGCACAAAGGCCATCCACTTAGCTAAGGCTGAATATTTTAGCAACACCATAAATGCAAATCTTAGGAGACCTTCTAAATTCTGGAAAGTCTTTAACTCCCATTTCTTCCCCCAAACAGCAAATCCCCCAACTCTCCTCCTCAACCAAGGGACTCTACACTCTGACCCACTGAAGGTAGCCTCTGAGTTTAATTCCTACTTCACTACTTGTGCTGCGACCCTCATAGATTCCCTACCTCCTGTAACCACACCCACTCCCAAGACAGCTATCCCCCTACTCCCTGGTCTGAACCCCTTTTCCTTCAGACACATCTCCCCCATCGAAACCCTAGATGCCCTTCGCTCCCTGGCCCCTCAAAAAGCCGTCCCTGATGGTCTAAATATGAAACTCCTCTTCCTAATCTGCCCCTGCCATCCATACTCCCTCATTGGCCCTACTAAATCTTTCATTCATCACTGAGTCACTCCTCTGAATGGAAGCATGCCACTGTCCTACCCCTACCAAAAGTAGGTGATCCTACCTCCACAACCAACTACCATCCCATCTCCCTTCTCCCCACTCTCACCAAACTCCAGGAACACCTAGTACTATCTCAACTCTCCCACTTTCTCCCAGAAACTAGCTTCTTCACTCCATTTCAATCTGGTATCAGAAAAAAACACTCTACCACCACCTCCCTACTAAGACTCACAGACTCCATCCTCACTGGGATGGACAAAGGGCAAATTACTGCCACTATTTTCATTGACCTAGCCAGTTTTTGATATGGTATCCCACTCCCTCCTACTATCCTGCCTATCAGGGGCTGGATTAGCAGTGTCCGCCACAAACTGGTTCAGTGCCTACCTACAAAATAGAACCCAATCCACTAAAATAGCTGACTACAACTTCCCCCTTCCCTACTACCACTGGCATTCCCCAGGGCTCTGTCCTTGGCCCCATCCTCTTCTTCATCCTTCTAAATGATCTGTTTAACTCTTGCTCCATTACCGCAATCCACATGTATGCTGACGACACGGTCCCCTTTACCTCCGGCCGTACCTATGAAGAAGTCACCTCTAATCCTCAGACCGATTTCAACAAAACACAACACTGGTTCAACTCCAACCAACTATCTCTAAATGCCATATATCACTTGGAACCCAGTTTTGCAGAAATAAAAATTTCACCTTAGGTGGCCTAAATGACCACCACGTACCATATATTATAGTTTTACAGTCATGCCAGTATAGTTAGGGTTCAGCGGTCACTTCTATGTTAAACTCAAAATGTTGCATGTTGATAACTTTGAACCCATTCAACACAGCTGTGGGGATACAACCCACAGCCATCTGGCCTCAGAAGCGAGTGTGCTACTTGCTGAGCCACTGACACTGCTTAAGCCTTATTTAAGCCACATCAGATTATATTTTTATTTTTGCCAAAAACAGGTGCTAGGTGAGTTATGAAGCTGGGATAAAAGGCAGACAGTGGTCTTTCAGGCCACCTAAAGTGACATCTTTATTTTTTCCAAGCCTGGGTTCCCAGAGATTTATGGAGTGGGAGCGAAAGGTCACTGGTGGTTATTTAGACCACCTGAGGTAATATTTTTATTTTTGCCAAAAATGGGTTCCAGGTGTTTAATAGAGCCCAGGTAGAAGTTGGGCAGTGGTCACTTTGGCCACATGCGGTGATATGTTAAATTTTAGCAAAAATGGATTACAGGTGATTTCTAGCCATGTAAGCCCCCTCCATTATAACTTCATATAAGGCCCTCCAACAATGTCACTGTCATCTCGTTACTTGGTCCAGAAAGGTGAGTTCACTATCGCTGCTCATAATCACCTTTTCGGACTTAAAATCAGCTTTTGGGACAGATTAATAAAACAGCAGTCCCAGCCTTCATGAGTGTAGGATGCAAAAGCCAGTTTTGAAAATGTGGCACAAAATACCCCAAAATGGCCGTCTTACAAGCGCGTGTTGTGCAGTTTCTAAGCAGGCTCATAACTTCACCAATTTGTACTATCTTCACTCCAGCTTTTCAGCGTTGCCATTTTTTTACACCTCCTATGAACGGTACAGCTGTCATTTCTCACATCCTGCCAGAAAGATATATTCACACCTCTGCCACAGAATGGCACGTCGCAGAGCAAAATCAACTTTCAGGATAAATTAACAAACTCACAGGGCCAGCTTTGATGAGAGGATTTCTAAGAGATCTCATGTTGAAGATTAGATTAAAAATTCTGAAAAATGTGCTCATTATGAGCGTGCGTTGTGCAGTTTCCATGCACATTCATAACCACCAATTTTTCATATTTTCCCTCCTGATTTTCAACATTACCCTTTTCCACATCTCCTCATAAACAGTATACAGCCATCATTTTTCACAGCCTGCTCAAAACTGGATTTTGCACTTCTGGCACAGAATGGCGCATTCGCTGTTCAAACTCAACTTTCGGGACAGAGTAATGAAATGACAGTGTCACTGTTCATGAGATTGACCCCTGAATTGCCATGCTGTAAAGTGGGTGTAAAAAATCCTAATAATGCCTGAGTTACATGTGTCCATTGAACTGTGGCACCGACGGCACCTGTAACTTGAAAACTATGTGAGATAGGGATTTGATCAACATTATCCCTGAGACGGTCTCACAGTCATGATTGCAATGACATTTGCATTGTGTTCATTACTGCTATGGTTGCTGAGATATTGGCAAATTAGTGTTACAAGTGTTGCTTGCCCTGTAGGGCTGCTGTGTAGTGCTGTAGTTATGTTCAAGTGGGAAGGCAGAGCCCAGAGCACCTGCACTCCCACACATGCATATTGTTACTCAGGAATGGGCAGCATGGTGGGAGTGTGGTACCCACCAACACAAGCTATTTGCTAGTTATGTTACACTTTTTCAAAAAATGAGGCAATTCATTGCAAAAAACTGTTGTCAATGCATCAGTAAGTGTTAAAATGACAAAAGTCAGAAAATGAGATGTTAGGGTAAAGCCCCTAACCCCCAACCACCCCATCTCCCCATCCTCCACAGGCCAACGGACTTTGGGGATTGCCATGGATAATGAGGCCAAACTCTCAGCCCATTCTCCTTTACTGTAGCAGGTCAACCTGCTTATACTTGGAATGGGGTTGAAAGTTGGACCTCGCTACCCAATGGCACACTCTGGTGTCTCTCACTCTATGGAGAACTGTGGTGGTGATGGGTTAGGGGCTCTTCCCTGACATCTAATTTCCCCACATTTGTTGGCTTAAGCCTAACTGAGGCATTACCAAGGTTTGGGCAGTGCATATTAATTACATAAAAAAGGTGAAGATGGGGCACCATCAAGTGTGTGGTGCTGACAAACTGCAGATGGGACAGCAGGCTGAAAAAAAGAAAAGAATGCAGGCCATTAAGGTGACTCTGATAAATTTAATACGCATCTCTAGTGGAACCAGGAGAAACAGAAGAGAGAAAAAAATGAGTGCATTAGCTAGGATTTGAACCGAGACTACCCGGAATTCTGTTCAGCTAATAAATGAAGAATATTCAAATGTTGTGATGTGGATATATTCATGCTTTTAACAGCCAGCAGCCCCTTCCATTGTTATTTGCATGTTTTACAAAGCAACATGCTCTTGAAGACAAGTCCAGTGATTTCACCAAGCTGCTCAGGTGGTACACTGAATGTCTCTTGGCTTTACAAGCAAAAAGGCAGGTGTTTGAACCTAGATGAGTGCACTGGTATACTGCCTTATCAAGGACACTCAGGAATTATGCAGTTCCTGTTATCATGGTTTCACCTTGCCCGTCCTGTTTTTACTTCCTTTAGTGTTCATACTTAAACCCCTAAGATAACTTAAAAAATATATATTGGCTGATTGTTAAGATCTGCAATGTAGCGCATAGGTTAGAACATTGGGTTATAAGAAAAAAGTCCTCATAGTCTAGGTTTGAATCTTACAAATACCAAATGAAGAATGCACCTGAATCAAAGACTGCCCAAGTCAGAGCATCTCATTTTGCCTCATAGTCAGCGTGCAAGCCCCACCTCTAAACTCACCATATATAAGCCCCACCTCCAATATCACCCCATATAAGCCCTGCCTCCACTATTACCCCATGTAAGCCCTGCCTCCAGTATCACCCCATATAAGCCCAGGCTCCAATATCACCCCATGTAAGCCTTGCCTCCAAAATCACTCCATGTAAACCCCACTTCCAATATCACACCATGTAAGCCCTTCCTCCTATGTCACCCCATGTAAACCCCACCTCCAATATCACCCCATGTAAGCCCCACCTCCATTATAACCTCATATAAGCCCTGCCTCCAACAATGTCACTGTCATCTCGTTACTTGGTCCAGAAAGGTGAGTTCACTACTGCTGCTCATAATCATCTTTTCGGACTTATTATCAGGTTTTGGGACTGATTAATAAAACAGCAGTCCAGGTCCTCATAAGTGGAGGATGCTAAAGCCAATTTTGAAAATGTGGCACAAAAATACACCAAAATGGACGTCTTACAAGCGTGCATTGCGCAGTTTCTACAGAGGCTTGTTACTTCACCAATTTGTACTATTTTCACTCCAGATTTTCAGCGTTGCCATTTTTTCACACCTACTCATGAACAGTACAGCTGTCACTTCTCATATCCTGCCAGAAATGTGTTTTCACACTTCTGCCACAAAATGATGCATCGCAGTGCGAAATCAACTTTCAGGATAAATTAACAAACTCACAAGATCAGCTTTGATGAGGGGATTTCCCAGAGATCTCATGTTGAACATTTGATTAAAAATTCTGAAAAATGTGCTCAATACGAGCTTGCGTTGTGCTGTTCCCACCCACGCTCGAAACCGCCAATTTTTCATATTTTCGCTCCTGATTTTCAACATTACCCTTTTCAGCATCTCCTCATGAACAGTATACAGCTATCATTTTTCACAGCCCGCCCAAAGCTTGATTTTGTTCCTCTGGCACAGAATGGTGCATTCGCTGAGCAAACTCAATTTTTTGGGACAGAGTAATGAAATGACATTGACATTGTTCATGAGATTCAGTCCCTGAATTGCCATGTTGTAAAGTGGATGGAAAAAATCCTAAAAATGCCTGAGTGACATTCGTCTGATGAACTGTGGCACCTGCGGCACCTGTAACTTGAAAACAATGGGAGATAGAGATTTTCTCGATCTTATCCCCCGAGAAGGTATCACTGTCATGATTGCAATAACATTTCAATTGTTTTCATAGCTACTGCAGTTGCTGAGATATTGACAAATTAGTGTTGCAAGTGTTGCTTGCCCTGTAGGGCTGCTGTATAGTGCTGTAGTTATGTTCAAGTGGGAGGGCAGAGCCCAGAGCACCTGCACTCCCACACATGCATATTGTTAATAAGGAATGGGCAGCATGGTGGGAGTGTGGGGCCCACCAACACATGCTATTTGCTAGTTTTATTACACTTTTTCAAAAAGTGAGGCACTTCATTGCAAATAACTGTTGTTAATGCATCAGTTAGGGTTAAACTGACAAAAGTCAGAAAATGAAATGTAAGGGTAGAGCCCCTAACCCCCAACAACTCCACCTCCCCATCCTCCACAGACTGACAGACTTTGGGGTTTGCCATGAGGTAATGAGGCCAAACTCTCAGCCCATTCTCTTTTACAGTAGATGTCAACCTGTTTATACTTGGAATGGGGTGAGAGTTTGGCCTCGCTACCCAATGCTACACTCTGGTATCTCTCACTGTATGGAGAACTGCTGTGGTGATGGGTTAGGGGCTCTTCCCTGATGTCTCATTTTCCCACTTTTGTCAGTTTAACCCTAAGATGCATTACCAAAGGTTTTGGCAGTGCATAATAATTATATGTAGAAGGTGTATTTATTTATTTATTTCTAAGAATCAGTTTACAACCTTTGAGCCAGAGGCTCATTTCCAAAGGTACTTCGTCACATAAAGACATACATTGTGTTTTTGGTTACATAGCAAATATTTGCAAAACAATAGGCGTTCAACAGAGGGCGCCACATCACATTGTGGTCAGACAAATACAATTGGGTACAGGGTACATGTAATTGATACCAGGTGTTACACAAGTTGGTTTCAAGTGAGCAATCTGGTTGGTAAACACTGAAACAGCTGGCACTAATAGGCCAGGTTAAACATAGGCATGGTGTACTGGGAAGTGGTGGAGGGGATGGCTGAGTGGAGAGCTGCCAGGGGGCATTGTCAAGAGAAGCAGAGGTGGAGGCTATGTTCAGAGACAGGAGCATTATGATAATGAAGATGTGGTTCAAGTGTGGTTTTGAACTTGGAGATGGTGGATGGCATTGATGATGGTGGCAGGGAGAGAGATTAAACCAGGTTGGGGCTCCATAGCAGAAGGACTCTGTGGGCCATGGCTGGTTCTTGATCAGGGGACCTTTAAGTGGTCTTGTAGGAAGACCATGTTGCAATAGTGGGAGGGCTCTGGTGGATGGATGCCGCTACCCCAGGGAGAGCCGAGTAGGGTTTTTGGTGAGGAGACAGGTTTGGCATTGGAGCCGTTCATCCAAGAGTAAGCTAGGTTAGCCCTCGACATACAGCTGACAGGTGTGTGGGAGCCTGGGGCACCAGTAAACAATCTGCAGGCTTTATTCAGGGTTAGGTGAATTTTGTTGAGTGCAGTGGTGTCGGCAGCACCATATACTGGTAGACCATAGTCTACAAGGGGCAGAACGGATGATGTAACAGCTAGCCAGAGAGCATTTGGGGGAAGGCAGGTTCTATGGTGGAATAGGATGCCAAGCTGTGTGTTAGTGGCGGATGTTAGGGCATTGATGTGGTTGTGAAATGTGAGGGCTGAGTCGAAGGTAACCCCAAGGTATTTGTAGGAGCAGACTTGTTCCAGTGGCTGATTGATACTTGGAAGGATATAGAGTGGGTGGTTGCTAGCTTTGTTTTGGGGGTGGGAAAAGAGCATAGCTTTGGTTTTCTTAAGATTGATGACGAGTCTGCGCTCCTTAAACCAGGCCTCAGCACTGTTGAAAGACTGCTGTAGGGAGTCCTGTAGGGAGTTGGGATTGAGTGTGGTGGCAAAAAGGACAGATCGCTATCTGCATACAGTAGAATTTTGCCAGGGCATGCACTGGGCAGGGTGTTCAGATACAGCGAGAAGAGAAGGGGCCCAGGGAATGGAGCCTTGGGGACCCCAGAGAGAATGGGACAGGTATCGGAGAGTGTGCATTAATTTCACACACTGAGATCGAGTAGCCAAGATAGCTAGCGCACCATGCCAGGGGGCCAGCTGAGAGAACCAGTGTGGCAGAGTGCATTCAGCAGAAGTGGATGGGGAGACAGTGTCGAAAGCCTTTGAGAGGTCGATGAACACTGCACCAGCTAGGGAGCTGGTATCCAAGGAGGAGTGTAGAAAGTTGGAGAATTCAATAAGGGCAGTGCTGGTACTGTGACCCGCATGGAAGCCATGTTGCTCTGGGCATAAAATGTTATGCTTAGCCAGATAATCAGTGATTTGAATGGCCACCACTTTCTCCAGGGCTTTAGAGAGGGGAGGGAGGATGGAGATTGGCGGTAGTTGTTGGCCAATGACCTGTCACCCTTTTTATGAATAGAGTGTGATAATAGGCTGTTTTCAAGCTGTGGGGAATTGTCCCAGGCAGAGTGACTGGTTAATAAAGCTTGTGAGTGGTGCAAGGACTTCATCTAGCACCAGTCTGAGGATGCTGGGGTCCAGTGAGTCACTGCCGGGATTGTTGCCATTGAGAGCTTTGATTAGGATGGGTCTGGCTTCCCGGGTGGAAATCTTTCAGCAGGTGGAAGCTGGGGTGCTGGAGGACAGGGGAGGTTGGCTGGGGGAGGGTCAAAGAAATTACTAGAGGACTGAGCTAAGGTCAGTGAAAGCGGTGTTGGAACCAGTTAGCTATGGTGGCAGGCCCGTGGAGGTGGTGCCATTTCTAGTGAGCTGGGATGGGGCAGAGGGAGCAAGCTTTACCATTGAGTTGCTTAACATTATCCCAGAAGGTCCGGGCTGAGCTCACCAGGAGGAGGTAAGGGAGGCCTGGTAATGGTCTGCCTTGGCTATCTGATGGCCCATAGGCACTTGTTCCGGGCTGCATTGTGGCTTGCTCTATCAGACAGATGACCTGTTTCAGTGGCAAGGTGCCAGAGGTTATCCCGTTTCTAAGTAATTGTAGGAGGGCTGGGCTAACCTAGGGTGCTCTGTTTTTGGACCGGATTTTGGTTAAGGTGCAAAGAGATCACAGGCCATGTTGCTGAAGTGTGAGGAAGAAGGTGAGGCAGTGTCAATGTTAATTGCATGCTGAATGGGGGACCAGTTTATCTGGGTGACGAGTGCTTTAAGTTTCTTCAGCCCACCAGGGCGGAGGTGCCTGCGGAGGGTGGTCTGGGCTTTGGGTTTGGGATTGGGGGCTACCCAATGAAATAGGATAGGGGAGTGGTCACTCAGGGAGTCTGGGAGGACCTGGATGTTTTGTATTTTATGGGGTCGGTTAGTTATAATAACATCCAGAAGGGTGCTGGTACCACTCTTAGGGTTAAGTCTTGTGGGCTGGGTGACAAGTTGCATCAGATCTTGGGCAGCAAATGAGTCTCTGGTTGTGGATGAGGAGGTGCTGAGCCAATTTACATTAAGGTCCCCCACTAGGATTTGTTCTGCCTTATGGTGGAGGGTGGCCAGGTAGTCTGTTAAAGATACCAGGGCTGGGTGCTGGTTCTTTGGGGGAATGTAGGCTGTGGTGAGATAGAGAGGGCTCCTAGAGGGGTCTGGGGTGAGTCTGAGGGTAAGGTCCTGGGCCCATTTATAAGGGCAGGGGTGGGAGGTGTGTCCAGGCATTGTGTCCTCTTGTGTAGGTTGCACAGCCTCCTTGTTTGCCTACCGGTCCTCCAGTATAAGGTATAGCCTGGAAACGGAGACAAATGAGTCAGAGTTGATTTGAACAGCCAGGTTTCAAACAAGGGCTATGATGTCTACAGTTGAGCCAAGGCCCAGCACTGTAGGGCGTCAAATTTCTTCAGCAGGCTGTAGATGTTCATGGAGGCTACTTGAAGATCACAGGGCTGAGAGGGTGGATGGGAGGCTCGCAGGCCTGGGTTGGGATGTATGTTCCTGTTAGAGTAGAAGGAGGAGAAGTGGTCTGGTCAGAGGGAGGCAGATGGAGAGTTTATGCCGGAGCGATAGAATGATGAAGGGGTTTAGCTGCACAAGGGTGGGTAGAGTAGCACAGGCAGAGAAGGCCTGAGTGATCAGAAGTGCAAGGGGCTGGGGGAGGACAGGTAATGTCTGGAAGGGAGGTGAGGGAGAGGGAGCATATGGATGTATGGAGGAGGAGGGAGGGGAGGGAGCAGAAAGGAAGAGGGAGGGCAGGGAGGGTAGGTAGGGGGAAACACTGGAGTAGTGAGGCTGAGGGTTAATAGGGATACTAGGGGTTGGTGGAAGGCAGGAAGGAGAAGGAGAAGAGATAGGCTGGTGAGCAAGGGATGCAGCTGCATAGTTGGGAAGGCTGGGGAGCTGAGGGGAGGGAAAGAATGGGGTACCAGGATGAAAGAGGGAGATAGTAGTGAGAGGTCACCTCTGAGCCCAGCTGCTGCTATGGTGTAGTGGCAGTGCATGTGTCTGAAGTGCACAGAGTACCAGGTTCAAGTCTTGACCAGGGCAGCAGAAGAGAGCTACACTAGTGGCTGTAGTAACAGGGAGTTGGATTCAAGGTTTGCAGAAGCATGTAGATAACACTTTAGTTGTGTCAGAGGGTTAGTGCGTTCTTTATAGTTTTTAGATCCTGCAGTAAAAAATAGGCAGGTGTTCTAGCTGAGTGGTAGAACTTTGGAAATAAGGGTGCAGAGTTCAAAGGCAGCAAGAAAGAAGAGGTAAACTTATATTTTGGCAGGTTAGGGGGGTAAGTGATTAAAAGGCTTAGAAAGTAGTAATAAAATAGGTAGGCAATGTGGTGCAGAGGTAGAGCAGCTGACTCTGACTGCAAGGGTACTGGGTGTGAACACAGCTCAGGGACAGAGTGTAGAAAGGCTTAATTTTAATTCAGAAAGGAGGGAGGAGGAAGGGTTAGGTATGAAAACAGAGGAAGTTGTTGGCCTGGTTCATTGGCTTAGAGGATAGTCTGTAGAGAGAAGTACCAGGTCTGATGCCAGCAGGTGCTTAGAGACAGGCTTGGATGCAGAGAAAGTAGGTAGAAGGATTCAAGGGAACCGCAGTGACCCTAGTGGACAACTGTGAAATGGTAGCCAGGAGGGGTATAGAGCTGGAGACAGCTAGAATGGAGTGCAGTGACCCCTGCTGTTGGTGTCTAAACCAGATGGAAGGGATGATAAAAAAAAAATGCAGGCAATTAAGGTAATCGATAACATCAATTAGCATCTCTAGTAGAACAAGGAAAACAGAGAAAAAAATAGTGCATAGCTACAATTTAAACCCAGGCCCCAGAATCTGTCAACCAATACTCAAATGTTGTGATGATATACTATTAGTTTAACAACCAGTAGCCTTCATTGCTATATGCATTTACTCCAAGCCACATACCTTAAAACTGAGACCAGCAATTCACCAAGCTCTGAGGTGGTACACTGATATCCTTGGCTTCACTAGCAAAAGGCCGAGGTCTGAACCTAGATGAAGGCACTGGTATCTCGCACATCAAGAGCACTAAGGAATTATACAGTCCCTGTTATCATGGTTTCACCTGCCTTCCTGCTTTTACTTCCTTTAATTCATCGAAAACCCCCCTGATTACCAAAAAAAAAATATTAGCTGAGTGTTAAGGTCTGCAATGTAGTGCAGAGGTTAGAACATTGAGTCATAAGCCAAAAGTCTTCATAGCCCTAGGTTTAAGTTTCACACATACCAGATGAACAATGCACCTGAATCAACCACTGCTCAAGTCAGAGCATCTCATTTTGCCTCATAGTCAGCATGCAAGACGCACCTCTAATCTCACCATATATATGCCCTGCTTCCATTATCACCCCATATAAGCCCTGCCTCCAATATTACAACATGTGAGCCCTGCCTATGATATCACCCCAAATAAGCCCAGCCTCCATCACCCCATGTAGCCCCACTCAATATCAACCATATAAACCCTCCTCAATATATCACCATATATAAGCCCAAATCCAGCATCACCTATATAAACCCCACCTCAATATCATCCATGTAAGCCCCAATCCTTAATAACCACATACAACCCGCCCCAACAAAGTCACTGTCATCTCATTACTTGTTGAAAGGTGAGTTAACATCGCCACTAATAATCACCTTTCCGACTTAAAATCACTCTTTGGGACTGATTAATAAAACAGCAGTCCCAACCTCTCATGATCACAGGGATGCAAAACCTACTTTGAAAAATGTGGGCAAGGTAATTTAGAATGGCCTTACAAGCATGTGTTGCGTGAGTTTCTACACAGGCCTGCTAACTTCACCAATTTGTAGTATTTTCACCCAGATTTTCAACATTGCCATATTTTCACATCTCCTCACAACGGTACAGCTGTCAGAAATGTGTTTTCACCCCTACCACAGAAGGCACGTCGCAGTGCGAAACGAACTCAGGACAAATTAATAAACTCACAGGGCCAGCTTTGACAGGGGATTAGAGATCCTGCTGAAAATCTGATTAAATAATTCTGAAAAATTTGCACATTGCCTGTCTCTGTGGGTTGCTGCACCAGTTGTTGAGGCCCTCCTGCAGGGAATCCACTATGAGTCTAGTTCTGCAGATGTTCCTGCTGGTGATTGACCAATCTGTATCTGGCATGTTGAAGTCTCCCATTATCAGACCTCCTTTAGCTGTCATGTTTTGTATATCTTCTAACAGTAATGTGTCTATGTTCTCCCTCTGGTCTGGGGCCTAGACAACCCCAGTTCTTATAGCTGTCCCATTCCTGTTCAGGGTGACCCACAGTTCTTCTGGCTCCTTATGTGTATTCTGAATTTCTGAGCTTTGATATTTCATTAACATACAGGCCTCCTCCCCCCCTTTTTACTCGGTCTCTTCTGAACAATACATAGCCAGGTATGAAGTCTCCCAAGTGTGTTGCTAGTAAACCATGTCACTAACTACTACTATGTCCAGTTTAGCCTCTGACATTATTGCCTGCAGGTCTGGGATCTTATTTCCCAGGCTGGCAGGCATTCGTGTACGTGATTTTCCATTGGCCAGATTTTGGTCACTTTTAAAAAAGTGAGAAATTCATTGCAAAACTTTTATTCATGCATCGGTTATGTTTAAACTGACAAAGTCAGAAAATGAGACTGTTAGGGTCAAGCCTCAACCCTCAACCACTCCATCTCCCCATCCTCCACAGACCCGACAAACTTTGGCTTTGCCATGGGGTAATGAGGCCAAACTCTCAGCCCATTCTCCTTTGCCAGCATGTCAGCCTGTTTACACTTGGAATAAGGTGAGAGTTGACCTCGCTACCCAATGGCACACTCTGGTGTCTCTTGTTGTATGGAGAATTGTGGTGGTAATGGGTTGAGGACTCTTCCCTGACATCTCACTTCCCCACTTATGTTGTTTAAAACTAACTGATGCATTACAAAGGGTTTTGGCAGTGCATATTAATTATATATAGAAGGTAAGATGAGGCAACCTCAAGTGTGTGGTGCCAACAAACTGCAGTTGAGAATTTGGGAAGATAAAAAAAAAAGAATGCAGGCAATTAAGGTGACTCGATAACATTATGCATCTCTATTGGAACCAGGGAGAAACAGAAGAGAGAAAAATTAGTGCATTAGCTAGAATGTGATCCCAGAGCTACCCAGAATTCTGTTCAACTAATAAATGAGCAATATTCAATTGTTGTGATGTGGGTATACCGTGCTTTTAACAGCCTTCAGTTCCTTCCATTTGCTATATGCATGTATTACAAAGCTACATGCTCTTAAAAGATGAGACCAGCAAGCTCCAAGCTCCTCAGGTGGTTCACTGGATGTCTCTTGGCTTAACAAGCAAAAAGGCAGAGGTTTGAACCTAAATGAGGGGAACTGGTATACTGCCTTATCAAATACACTCAGAATTATGCAGTTCCTGTTATCATGGTTTCACCTTGCCCTTCCTGTTTTTATTTCATTTACTTTTTACTTTAATCCCTAAACTACTTAAACAAAATATATATTGGCTGAGTGCTAAGATTTGCAATGACTTTGCAGAGGTTAAAACATTGAGTTATAAGCCAAAAGTCCCCATAGTCCTAGGACTGAATCTCACAAATACCAGATGAGCAATGCACCCTGAGTCAGCCACTGCCCAAGTCAGAGGATTTCATTTTGCCTCATAGTCAGCATGCAAGTCCCACCTCCAATCTCACCATATATAGCCCCACCTCCAATATCATCCCATATAAGCTATGCCTCCAATATCACCCCATGAAAGCCCTGCCTTCAATATCTCCCCATATAAACTGGCGCCTAATATCACCCCATGTAAGCCCTCACCTCCTATATCAAATTCCCCATATAAACCCCAATTCACATACCCTAAGTATGCCCGAAATCCATTATAACCTTTAAGACAATACCCGCTAACAATGTCACTGTCATCTAAGCACTTGGTCCAGAAGGTGAACGCTATATCTTCTAAATCAATTTCAGACTTATAATCAGTTTTGGGACTGATTGGTGAAACAGCAGTCCCAGCCTTCATGATTGCATTACACAAAAGCCGATTTTGAAAATGTTTAGCAAAATACCCCAAAATGGCTGTCTTACAGCGAGCATTAGCGCGGTTTCTGCACAGGCTTATAACACCAATTTGTACTATTTGCCTCCAGATTTTCAGCATTGTCATTTTTCACCCTTCTCATGAACGGTGCAACTGCCATTTCTTAAATCCTGCAGAAATGGGTAGTCAAACCTTGCCACAGAATGAAGAAAGTCGCGAAATCAACTTTCAGGATAAATTATCAAACTGACAGGGTCAGCTTTTGATGAGGGGATTTCCTGAGATCTCATGTTGAACATTTGATTAAAAATTTGAAAAAAGCGATTACGAGAGTGCATTGTGCACTCTTCCACACAACGCCGAGAACACGTAATTTTCATATATTTCCCTCCCGATTTTCCAACATTATCCTTTTCCCATATGTCCTCATGAACAGTATACAGCTATCATTTTCACAGCCTGCCCAAAAGCGATTTTGTACCTCTGGCCTTGAATGGCGCATTATAATGCAGATCGCAACTTTTGGGACAGAGTAAGACAAATGACAGTGACATTGTTCATGCGATTCAGTCCCTGAATTACCATGTTGTAAAGTGGGTTGAAAAAATCATAAAAATACCTGAGTTACATGCATCAAGTTGAACTGTCAGTCCCGTGGCACATTTAAGTTGAAAAGATGTGAGATAGAGAGTTCATCGACTTTATCACTCGAGAAGGCCCACTGTCACGAGTGCAATGACATTTGAATTGTTCTCATAGCCTACAGTTGCTGAGATATTGGCAAGTTAGAGTTACAAGTGTTCCTTGCCCTGCAGGACTGCTGTAGTGCACTATAGTTATGTTCAAGAGGGTGTGCAGAGCCCACAGCACCTGTACTCCCACACATGCATATCATTACTCCAGGAATGGGCAGCATGATGGGAGTGCGGGCCTACCAACACATGCTATTTGTTAGTTATATTACACTTTTCAAAAAGTGA
Organism: Neoceratodus forsteri; assembly: GCA_016271365.2. Lineage (NCBI taxonomy): Eukaryota > Metazoa > Chordata > Ceratodontiformes > Ceratodontidae > Neoceratodus > Neoceratodus forsteri. Next base: position 1,586,963,461 of record CM028130.1, read on the forward strand.
GACCAAGACATTCCAAAAACTGTTGTTAATGCAGCGGTTGGGTTAAACTGTACAAAGTCAGAAACTGAGATGATAGGGTGAGCCCTAACCCTAACCACCCCATAACTTCATCCTCCACAGACTGACGGACTTTGGGGGTTTGCCATTGGGTAATGAGGCCAAACTCTCATTCCATTCTCCTTTACTGTAGAATGTCAACCTGTTTATGCTTGGAATGGGGCAAGAGCTGGGCCTCACTCACCCAATGGCACACTCTGTGTCTCGGCTGTATGGAGGGTATTGTGGTGATGGGTTAGGGGCTATTCCCTGACATCTCATTTCCCACGTTTATCGGTTTAACCCTAACTGATACATTACCTAAGGTTTTAAGCAGTACATAATATTATATATAGAAGGTGGAAGATGGAGCACCATAAAGTGTGTGGTGCTGACAAATTACAGAGATGGGAAAGTGGGCTGATAAATAAAAAGAATGCAGGCAATTAGGGTGACTCTGTTAACATTAATATGCACCTCTAGTGGAACCAGGAGAAACAAGAGAAGAAAAAATTAGTGCATTAGCTAAGTTTGATCCCAGGCTGCCCAGAATTCTGTTCAACTAATAAATGAGCAATATTTAAATGTTGTGAGGTGGATATACTCATGCTTTTAACAGCCAAGTGCCCTTCCATTGCTATATGCATGTATTACAAAGCTACATACTCCTAAAGACAAGACCATCGATTTCACCAAGTTCCTCAGGTAGTACACTGGATGGTCGCTTAGGTATACAAGCAAAAAGGCAGAGGCATAAACCTAGATGAGGGCACTGGTATACTGCCTTATCAAATACACTCAGGAATTATGCAGTTCTTGTTATCATGGTTTCACCTTGCCCTTCCTGTTTTTACTTTCTTTAGTGTTCATTCTTAAACCCTACGATTACTTAAAAAAATTGACTGAGTGTTAAGGTCTTCAATGTTGCACAGAGGTTATAACATTGAGTTATAACCAAAAGCCCTCATAGTCCTAGAACTGAATCTCACAAATACCTGATGAACAATGCACATGAATCAGCCACTGCCTAAGTTAGAGCGTTCTCATTTTGCCTCATAGTCATGCATACAAACCCACCTCTAATCTCACCATATATAAGCCCCGCTTCCAATATCACCCATATAAAGCCATGCCGCAATATCACCCCACTTATAAACGACCTCAATATCACTCCATATAGCCCTTCCTCCATTATAACCTCATATAAGCCCAGCGATCCAGCAATGTCACTGTTATCTGGTTACTTGGTCCAGAAAGGTGAATTAAGCTATCCTCCTCATAATCACCTTTTTGGATTTAAATCAACTTTTGGGACTGATTTATAAAACAGCAGTCCCAGCCTTCATGAGCACAAGACACAAAAGCTAATTTGAAATGAGAATCAAAATTCTCCAAAATGGCCATCTTACAAGCATGCATTGTGCAGTTCTACTACAGGCTCATAACTTGACCAGTTTGCACTATTTTCACTACTGATTTTTAGCATTGCCATTTTTTCACACCTCCTCATGAACGCTGCAGCTGTCGTTTTCATATCCTTCCAGAATTGGTTTCACACCTCTGCAACGGTTTGGCACGTTGCAGTGCAAAATCAACTCGCAGGATAAATTAACAAGCTCACAGGGTCAGCCTTAATGAGGAGATTTCCCAGAGATCTCATGTTGAACATTTGATTAAAAATTCTGAAAAATGTGCTGATTACGAGCATGCATTGTGTGTGTGCACTTTCCGCATGCTTCGTAACTGCAAATTTTCATATTTTTCCCTCCTGATTTTCAACAGTGCCCTTTTTCACATCTCCTCATGAACAGTATAGAGCTATCATTTTTCACAGCCTGCCCAAAACTTGATTTTTACCTCTTGATGCAGAATGGCGCATCGCAGTCAAGAACTCAACTTTGGGATGGAGTAAAGAAATGACAGTGACATTGTTCATGATATTCGGTCCCTGAATTACAATGTTGTAAAAGTGGGTTGAAAAAATCATAAAAATGCCTGAGTTACATGCATCCGTTGAACTGTTGGTCCCGCGGCACCTGTAAATTGAAAACGATCTGAGAAGAGATTTTGTCAAATTTATCACTCAAGAAGGTCCCACTGTCATGATTGCAATGGCATTTGAATGTTCTTATATCTGCTACAGTTGCTGAGATATTGACAAATTAGTGTTACAAGTGTTGCTTCCATTGCAGGGCTGCTGTGTAGTGCCGTGGTTATGTTCCTAGTTGGAGGCAGAGTCCACAGCACCTGCACTCCCACACATCATATCTTTACGAGTAATGGGCAGCATGGTGGGAATTAATGGGGACCACTAACACATACTATTTGCTAGATATATTACACTTTTCAAAATGTGTGAGGCAAGTCATTGCAAAACTGTTTTAATGCACATCAGAGTTGAGGTTAAACTGACAAAAGTCAGAAAAATGAGATGTTATGGTGAGATTCCCTAACCCCCAACCAACCCCATCTCCCCATCCTTCACAGACCAATGGACTTTGGGGTTTGCCATGGGAATGAGCCAAGACTCTCAGCCCATTCTCCTTTACCGTATAATGTCAACCTGTTTTATACCTGGAATGTGGTAAGAGCTTGGCCTCGCTACCAATAGTACACTCTGGTGTCTCTGGCTGTATGGAGAAGTGTGCTGATGGGTTAGGGGCTCTTCCACGACGATCTCATTCCCCACTTTTGTCAGCTTAAACTTAACTGATGCATTACCAAAGTGTTTTGGCAGTGCATACTAATTATATATAGAAGCAGAAGATGGGGCACCCTCAAGTGTGTGGTGCCGACAAGCTGCAGATGGGTAGAGTGGGCTGATAAAAATAGAATACAGGCAATTAAGGTGACTCTGATAACATTTGTTCACATCCCTGGGTGGAACCAGGAGAAAGAGAGAAAGAAGAGAAAAATTAGTGCATTAGCTAGGATTTGAACCCAGAGCTACCCAGAATTCCTGTTCAACTAATAAATGAGCAATATTCAAATGTTGTGATATGTAGGTATACTGTGCTAACAGCCTGCAGTTCCTTCCATTGCTATATGTATGTATTGCAAAGCTATGAACTCTTAAAGATGAGACCAGTAATTTCAACAAAGCTCCTCAAGTGGTACAATTGGATGCCTTTGGCTACAAGCAAAAAGGCAGAGATTTGAACCTAAATGAGGGCACTGGTATACTACCTTATCAAGTACACTCGGAATTCTGCAGTCTCTGTTGTCATGGTTTCACCGTGCCTGTCCTGTTTTACTTCCTTTAGTGTTCATACTTAATCCCTAAGATTACTTAAAAAAAAAAAGAAAAATATTGGCTGAGTTTTAAGGTCTGCAATGCAGTGCAGAGGTTAGAACACTGAGTTATAAGACAAAAGCCCTCATAGTCCTAGGATTGAATCTGACAAATACCAGATGAACAATGCACCTGAATCAGCCACTGCCCAAGATTAGAGCATCTAATTTTGCCTCCTAGTTAGCAAGCAAGCCCTAACTCTAATCTCACCATATATAAACCCCACCAACATCACCCCATATAAACCCCCACCTCCAATATCACCCCATGTAAGCCCCACCTCCATGTTAACCTGCCTCCAACAATGTCACTGTCATCTAGTTACTTGGTCCAGAAAAGCTGAATTCGCTATCGCTCCTCATAATCAACTTTTTCAGACTTAAATTCACCTTTTGGGCTGATTAGTAAAACAGTCCCAGCCATCATAGGCGCAGGACACAAAGCCAATTTTTTAAAATATGGTGCAAAATATCAAATAGCCATCTTATAAAGCGTGCATTGTAGGATTTCTACAGGCTCATAACTGCACAATTTGTCTATTTTCACTCCAAATGTTCCAGCGTTGCCATTTTTCCCACCTCCTCACGAACTGTACAGCTGTCGTTTGTCATATCCTGCCAGAAATATTGTTTTACACCTCTGACACAGAATAGCGTGTCACAGTGTCGAAATCAACTTTCAGGATAAATTAACAAACATATAGGTCAACTTTGATGATTTCTGGAGATCTCCTGTTGAACATTTGATTAAAAATTCTGAAAAATGTGCTGATTCTGAGCACATTGTGCAATTTCCAATGCGTAAACGTAACCGTGAATTTTCACATTTCCCTCCTGATTTTCAACATTACCTTTTCCACATCTCCTCATGAGCAGTATACAGCTATTGTTTTCACAGCCTGCCCAAAACTTGATTTTGTACCTCTGACACAGAATGGCGCATTCACAGGATGAACTCAACTTTTGGGACAGAGTCATGAAATGACAGTGACATTGTTCATGAGATTCGGTCCCTGAAATGCCATGTTGTAAAGAAGGTTGAAAAAATCTTAAAAATGCCTGAGTTAAGTGCATCCGTTGAACTGTGGCCCCGATAGCACCTCTAACGAAAACGATGTGAGATAGAGATTTTTTGTCGACTTTATCACTCGAGAAGGTCTCACTGTCATGATCGCAATGACATTTGAATTGTTCTCATAGCTGTCTCATTTGCTGAGATATTGGAAAATTAGTGTTGCTTGACCTGTAGGGCTGCTGTAGTACATATTTATGTTCAAGTGGGAGGACAAATTACAACAGCACCTGTACTCCACACATGCATATCATTACTCCAGGAATGGGCAGCATAATTGGCAGTCGCGGGACGCAGCTACATGCTATTTGCTGGTTATACCACCTTTTCCAAAAGTGATTCAATTCATTACAAAAACTGTTGTTAAGGCATCGGTTGAGGGTTAAAGTGATGAAGTGCAAAATTAGATGTTGAGAGTCAGGCCTAACTTTAACCAGCCATCTCCCGTAATCCTCCACAGACCAGCGGAGTTTGGGGTTTGCCATGTGGGGTAATGAGGCCAAACTCTCAGCCCATTCTAATTTTACTGTAGAATGTCAACCTGTTTATACTTGGAATGGGGTGAGAGTTGGGCCTGCTACCATGGCACACTCTAGTGTCTCAGCTGTATGGAGAATTTTGGTGGTGATGGGTTAGGGCTTTAACCAGACATGTCATTTCCCCACTTTGTTGGTTTAACCTAATTCATGCATTATCAAGGTTTTGGAAGTGCATATTAATTATATAGAAGGTGAAGATAGGACACCCTTAAGTGTATGGTGCTGACAAACTGCAGATGGAAGAGTGGGCTGACAAAAAAAGAATTCAGGGAAATTAAGGTGACTCTGACAATATTAATGTGCATCTCTAGTGGAACCAGGAGGAAGCAGAAGAGAGAAAAAAATAGTGCATTGGCTGGGATTTGAAACCAGCCTGCAGAATTCTGTTCAATTGATAAATTAGCAATATTCAAACTCAGTGATGAGCGTTTAACAGCCTGCAGCATGTTCCATTGCTATAAGCATGTATTACAAAGCTACATGCTCTTAGAGATGAGGACAACGATTTCACCAAGCTGCTCAGCTGGTACACTGGATGTCTCTTTGCTTTACAAGCAAAAGGCAGAGGTCTGAACCCTAAATGAGGAACACTGATATACTGCCTTATCAAGTACACTCAGGAATTCTGCAGTCCATGTTATCATGGTTTCACCTTGCAATTCCTGTTTTTACTTCTTTTAGTGTTCATTCTTAAATCTAAAGATTACTAAAAAATATTGGCTGAGTGTTAAGGTCTGCAATGTAGCACAAAGGTTTAGAACCTTGAGTTATATGTCAAAACTCTTCTTAGTCCTAGGTTTGAATCCTACAAATACCAGATGAACAATGCACCTGAATAAGCCACTGCCAACTCAGAGCATCACATTTTTCCTCATAGTCCAGCATGCAAGCCCCACCTCTAATCTCACCATATATAAGCCCCACATCCAATATCACCCCATATAAGCACTGCCTCCAATATCAACCTATTTAAGCCCTGCCTACTATAATCACCCCATGTAAGCCCCACCTCCATTATAACCTCATATAAGCCCTGCTTCCAACAATGTCACTGTCATCTCATTACATGGTCCAGAAAGGTGAGTTCGCTATAGCTGCTCATGATCAACTTTTGAGTTTAAAAATCAACTTTTGGGACTGATTAATAAAACAGCAGTCCTACTTCATGAGAACAGGACACAAAGCCAATTTTGAAAATGTGGGAAAACTACCCCAAAATGGCTGTCTTCACAAGAGTGTTCTGCAGTTTCTGTGCAGGCATGTAACTTTGGCAATTTGTACAATTTTCACTCCAGATTTTCAATTGCATTCTTTCACCTCCTCATCAACAGTACAGCTGGCGTTTCTCTGTATCCTGTCAGAAATGTGTTTCACACCTCTGCCACAGAATGGTAATGTCTGATGTGAAATCAGCTTTCAGGATAAATTAACAAACTCACAGGGTCAGCTTTGATAAGGAGTTTCCCAGAGATCTCATGTTGAACATTTGATTAAAAATTCTAAAACATTTATTGATTCACGAGTGTGCATTGTGCAGGTTTACACACATGCTGGTAACTGCCAATTTTTCATATTTTCCTCCTGATTTTCAACATTACCCTTTTCCACATCTCCTCATGAACAATATACTATCATTTTCACAGCCTTCCAAAACTTGATTTTGTACCTCTGGTGCAGAATGGTGCATTCAGATGTGATCTCAACTTTTGGGACAGAGTAATGAAATGACAGTGACATTGTTCACCAATTCAAGCCCTAATTTCCAAGTCATAAAGGGGTGGAAAAAAATCACTAAATGCTTGAGTTACATGTGTCCTGGATCTGTGGCCCCACGGCACCTGTAACTTTAAACCATGAGTGAGATAGAGATTTTGTCCACTTTACCCTGGAGAAGGTCTCCTGTCATGATTGCAATGTCATCTGAATTGTTCTCACAGCTGCTACGGTTGCTGAGATATTGGCAAATTAGTGTTACAAGTGTTGCTTGCCCTGAAAGGTGGCTGTGGTGCTGTTTATGTTCCAAGTGGGGAGGCAGGCCCAGAGCACCTGCACTCCCACATGCATATGGTGCTCGGGCAAGCATCATGGTGGGAGTGGACGCCCACCAGCACATGCTGTTTGCTAGTTATATTACACTTTTTAAAAGTGAGCAATTCATTATAAAAACACTGTTGTTAATGCATTGGTTGATTAATGATAAAAGTCAGAAAATTAGATGTTGAAGATGGGCTCCTAACCCCCAACCACCCATCTCCCCATCCTCCACAGACTGGCGGACCTTGGGGTTTGCCATGGGGTAATGAGGCCAAACTCTCAGCCTATTCTCCTTTACTGTAGCATGTCAACCTATTTATACTTGGAATGGGGTGAGTTGGGCCTCGCTAACAAATGGCACAATCTGGTGTCTCGCTATATGGAGAGTAGGGTGGTGATGTTTAGGGCTCTTCCCTGAGGTCTCATTTACCAATTTTGTCAGTTTAACCTAAGTGATGCATTACTAAAAGGTTCGGTGCATCATAATTATATATAGGAGCGTGAAGATGGGGCACCCTCAAGTGTGTGGTACGACAAACTCAGAAAAGGAAAAGTGAGCTGATAAAAAAGAATGTAGGAAATTAAGGTGACTCCAATAACATTAACGATCTCTGGAACCAGGAAAAAAGAAGAGAAAAAATAGTGCATTAGCTAGATTTGAACCCAAACTACCCAGAATTCTGTTCAACTAATAAATGAGCAATATTCAAATATTGTGATGTCGGTATACTCATACTTTTAACAGCCTGCAGACCCTTTCATTGCTATATGCATGTATTACTAAGTAATATGTTCTTAAGGATGATTCCAGCAATTTCACCAAGCTCCTCAGGTGGTACACTGGATGTCTCTTGGCTTTACAAGTAAAAGGCAGAGGTATAAACCTAAATGAGGAACTGGTATACTGCCTTATCAAGTACACTCAGAATTCTGCAGTCTCTGTTATCATGGTTTCACCGTGCCCTGTCCTGTTTTTACTTCTTTAGTGTTCATGCCTAAATCCCTAAGATTACTTAAAAAAATTATAAAAATTTTGGCTGAGTGTTAGGGTCTGCAATGCAGTGCAGAGTTAGAACATTGAGTTATAAGACAAAGTCCTCATAGTCCTCGGATTGAATCTGACAAATACCAGATGAGACAATGCACCTGAATCAGCCACTGCCCAAGTTAGAGCATCTAATTTTGCCTCATAGTCAGCATACAAGCCCCAACTCTAATCTCACCATATATAAGCCCCATTCAACATCACCCCATATAAACCACCTCAATATCACCCCATGTAAGCCCACCTCCATGTTAACCTGCCTCCAACAATGTCACTGTCATCTAGTTACTTAGTCCAAGCTGAATTCGCATATCGCTCCTCATAATCAACTTTTCAGACTTAAATTCACCTTTTAGGGCTGATTAGTAAAACAGCAGTCCCAGCCATCATGAGCGCAGGACACAACAAGATTTTAAAATATAGTGTAAAATACCCAAAATGGCCATCTTATAAGCATGCATTGTGAAGTTTTCTACAGGCTCATAACTGCATCAATTTGTCCTATTTTCACTCCAAATGTTCAGCGTTGCCATTTTTCCCCTCATCATGAACTGTACAGCTGTCGTTTGTCATATCCTGCCAGAAATGTGTTTATACCTCTGACACAGAATAGCGTGTCTGATGTGAAATCAACTTTCAGGATAAATTTAACAAACATATAGGGTCAGCTTTGATGATTGAATTTCTCGGAGATCTCCTATTTGAACATTTGATTAAAAATTCTGAAAAATGTACTGGATTCTGACGCACATTGTGCAATTCCACGACGCTTGTAAATCGTGAATTTTCACATTTTCCTCCTGATTTTCAACATTACCTTCACATCTCCTCATGAGCAGTATACAGCTATTGTTTTTCTCACATGCCCAAAACTTGATTTTGTACCTCTGACACAGAATGGCGCATTCACAGGATGAACTCAACTTTTGGGACAGAGTCATGAAATAACAGTGACATTGTTCATGGATTGATCCTGAAATGCCATGTTGTAAAGAAGGTTGAAAAATCTTAAAAATGCCTGAGTTAAAGTGCATCCATTGAACTGTGGCCCCATAGCACCTCTAACTTGAAAAGCGATGTGAGATAGAGATTTTGTCGACTTTATCACTCGAGAAGGTCTCACTGTCATGATCGCAATGACATTTGAATTATTCTCATAGCTGCTACGGTTGCTGAGATATTGGAAAATTAGTTTTGCTTGCCCTGTAGGGCTGCTGTGTAGTGCCATATTTATGTTCAAGTGGGAGGACAGAGCCCACAGCACCTGTACTCCCATGCATATCATTACTCAGGAATGGGCGAGCATGGTGGCAGTACAGGGCCCACCAACACATGCTATTTGCTAGTTATACTACATTTTTCCAAAAGTGATTCAATTCATGCAAAAACTGTTGTTAAGGCATCGGTTAGGGTTAAACTGACGAAAGTCACAAAATTAGATGTTAGGTTCGAGCCCACCTTTAACCCCCATCTCCCAATCCTCCACAGACCAGCAGGTTTGGGGTTTGCCATGTGGTAATGAGCCAAACTCTCAGCCCATTCTAATTTACTGTAGAATGTCAACCTGTTTATACTTGGAATGGGGTGAGTTGGGCCTGCTACCATAGCACACTCTGGTGTCTCTCGCTGTATGGAGAATTTTGGTGGTGATGGGTTAGGGTTTTAACCAGACATGTCATTTCCCCACTTTTGTTGGTTTAACTCTAATTGATGCTTACAAAGATTTTGAAGTGCATATTAATTGTATATAGAAGGTGAAGATAGGATACCCTTAAGTGTATGGTGCTGACAAACTGCAGATGGAAAGTGGGCTGACAAAAAAAAAAAAATTCAGGAAATTAAGGTGACTCTGACAATATTAATGTGCATCTCTAGTGGAACCAGGAGAAACAGAAGAGAGAAAAATAGTGCATGGCTAGGATTTGAAAACCAGCCTACCCAGAATTCTGTTCAATTGATAAATTAGCAATATTCAAATTTTGTGATGAGCGTTTAACAGCCTACATGCACGTTCCATTGCTATAAGCATGTATTACAAGCTACATGCTCTTAGAGATGAGAACAATGATTTCACCAAGCTGCTCAGCTGGTACACTGGATGTCTCTTTGCTTTACAAGCAAAAGGCAGAGGTCTGAACCTAAATGAGGACACTGATATACTGCCTTATCAAGTACACTCAAGATTCTGCAGTCCATGTTATCATGGTTTCACCTTGCAATTCCTGTTTTTACTTCTTTTAGTGTTCATTCTTAAATCTCTAAGATTACTTAAAAAATATTGGCTGAGTGTTAAGGTCTGCAATGTAGCACAAAGGTTAGAACATTGAGTTATATGTCAAAACTCTTCTTAGTCCTAGGTTTGAATCTTAAATACCAGATGAACAATGCACCTGAATAAGCCACTGCCAACTCAGAGCATCACATTTTTTCCTCATAGTCAGCATGCAAGCCCACCTCTAATCTCACCATATATAAGCCCCACATCCAATATCACCCCATATAAGCACTGCCTCCAATATCAACCTATGTAAGCCCTGCCTACTATATCACAATGCAAGCCCCACCTCCATTATAACCTCCTTATAAGCCCTGCCTCCAACAATGTCACTGTCATCTCATTACATGGTCCAGAAAGGTGAGTTCGCTATAGCTGCTCATAATCAACTTTTCCGGTTTAAAATCAACTTTTGGGACTGATTAATAAAACAGCAGTCCTAGCCTTCATGAGCACAGGACACAAAATCCAATTTGAAAATGTGGTGAAAACTACCCAAAATGGCTGTCTTACAAGCGTCGTTCTGCAGTTTCTGTGCGGGCATGTAACTTTGGCAATTTGTACAATTTTCCTCCAGATTTTCAGTGCTGCCATTCTTTCACACCTCCTCATCAACAGTACAGCTGGCATTTCTCTTATCCTGTCAGAAATGTGTTTTCACACCTCTGCCACAGAATGGTGCGTCAGAGTGCTTGAAATCAACTTTCAGGATAAATTAACAAACTCACAGGGTCAGCTTTGATAAGGGATTTCCCAGAGATCTCATGTTGAACATTTGATTAAAAATTCTAAAACATTTATTGATTATGAGTGTGCATTGTGCAGTTTACACAATGCTGGTAACTGCCAATTTTCATATTTTCCCTCCTGATTTTCAACATTACCCTTTTCCACATCTCCTCATGAACAATATACTATCATTTTTCACAGCCTTTCCAAAACTTGATTTTGTACCTCTGGTGCAGAATGGTGCACTTCGCAGTGTGATCTCAACTTTTGGGACAGAGTAATGAAATGACAGTGACATTGTTCATGAGATTCGAATCCCTAATTTCCAAGTCATAAAGTGGGTGGAAAAAAATCATAAAAATGCTTGAGTTACATGTGTCCATTGATCTGTGGCTCCACGGCACCTGTAACTTTGAAACGATGTGAGATAGAGATTTTGTCGACTTTACCCTGGAGAAGGTCTCACTGTCATGATTGCAATGTCATCTGAATTGTTCTCATAGCTGCTACGGTTGCTGAGATATTGGCAAATTAGTGTTACAGTATTGCTTGCCCTGAAAGGTGGCTGTGTAGTGCTGTATTTATGTTCAAGTGGGAGGCAGAGCCAGAGCACCTGCACTCCCACACATGCATATCGTTACTCGGAATAAGCATCATGGTGGGGTCGGTCCCCACCAACACATGCTGTTTGCTAGTTATATTACACTTTTCAAAAAGTGAGCAATTCATTGCCAAAACACTGTTGTTAATGCATTGGTTGGGTTAAACTGATAAAGTCAGAAAATTAGATGTTAGGGTAGAGCTCCTAACTCCCAACCACCCCATCTCCCCATCCTCCACAGACTGATGGACCTTGGGGTTTGCCATAGGGTAATGAGGCCAAACTCTCAGCCTATTCTCCCTTACTGTAGCATGTCAACCTATTTATACTTGGAATGGGGTGAGAGTTGGGCCTCGCTAACAAATGGCACAATCTGGTGTCTCTCGCTATATGGAGAATTGGGGTGGTGATGTTTTAGGGCTCTTCCTGAGGTCTCATTTACCCACTTTTGTCAGTTTAACCCTAAGTGATGCATTACTAAAGGTTTTGGTGCATCTTAATTATATATAGGACGTGAAGATGGGGCACCCTCAAGTGTGTGGTGCTGACAAACTCCAGAAAGGAAAGTGGGCTGATAAAAAAAAGAATGTAGGCAATTAAGGTGACTCCAATAACATTAATACGCATCTCTAGTGGAACCAGGAAAAACAGAAGAGAGAAAAATTAGTGCATTAGCTAGGATTTGAACCCAGGCTACCAGAATTCTGTTCAACTAATAAATGAGCAATATTCAAATGTTTGACGTGGGTATACTCATGCTTTTAACAGCCTGCAGACCTTTCATTGCTATATGCATGTATTACTAAGCAATATGTTCTTAAGGATGATTCCAGCAATTTCTCCAAGCTCCTCAGGTGGTACACTGGATGTCTCTTGGCTTTACAAGTAAAAGGCAGAGTATACTGCCTTATCAAGTACACTCAGGAATTCTGCAGTCCCTGTTATCATGGTCTCACCTTGCCCTTCCTGTTTTTACTTCCTTCAGTGTTCATACTTAAATCCCAAAGATTATTTCAAAAAATAATAAAAATATTGGCTCAGTGTTAAGGTCTGTAGAGGTTAGAACATTGAGTTATAAGTCAAAAGGCCTTATAGTCCTAGGACTGAATCTCACAAATACCAGATGAACAATGCACCTGAATCAGCCACTCCCCAAGTCTGAGCATCTCATTTTGCCTCATAGTCAGCATGCAAGCCCCACCTCTAATCTCACCATATATAAGCCCGCCTTCAATATCATCCCAAATAAGCCCTGTCTCCAATATCACCCCATGTAATCCCTGCCTCAATATCACCCAAATAAACCCCACCTCAATATTAATCTAGGTATGCCCCACCTCCATTATAACCTCAAAGAAACTCCACCTCCAACAATGTCACTGTCATCTCGTTACTTGGTCCAGAAAGGTGAATTGCTATCACTCTTCAAACCTTTTTGGACTTGTAATCAGCTTATGGGACTGATTAGTAAAACAGCAGTCATGGCCTTCATGAGCGCAGGACACAAAACAATTTTGAAAATGTGGAGCAAAATGGCTGCCTTACCAGTATGCATTGTGCAGTTTCTACAGGCTCATAACTTCACCAATTTGTACTATTTTCACTCCAGATTTTCAAGCGTTGCCATTTTGTCACACCTCCTCATGAGCGGTACAGCTGTCGTTTCTAATATCCTGCCTGAAATGTGTTTCCACACCTCTGCCACAGAATGGCGTGTCGCAGTGCAAAATCAACTTTCAGGATAAATTAACAGACTCACAGGGTCAGCTTTGATGGTGGATTTCCCAGAGATCTCATGTTGAACTTGTGATTAAAAATTTGAAAAATGTGCTCATTATGAGCGTGCATCGTGCAAGTTTCCACACAGGCTATTAACAAATTTTTCATATTTCCTCCTGATTTTCAACATTATCCTTTCCATATCCTCCTGAATAGTATACAGCTATCATTTTCGCAGCCTGCCCAAAATTTGATTTTGTACATCTGACGTAGAATGGCACATTCGCTGTGCAAACTCAACCTTTGTGACAGAGTAATGAAATGACAGTGACATTGTTCATGAGTTTCAATCCCTGAATAACCATGTTGTAAAGTGAGTTGAAAATATCCTAATAATGCCTGAGTTACGGGCATCCATTGAACTGTGGCTCCTGTGGCACCTGTAACTGAAAATGATGTGAGATAGAGATTTCGACAACTTTAGCACTCAAGAAGGTCCACTGTCATGATTGCAATGACATTTGAATTGTTCTCCATAGCTACTACAGTTGCTGAGATATTGACAAATTAGTGTTACAAGTGTTGTCTGCACTGCAGAGCTGCTGTGTAGTGCTGTAGTTATGTTCAAGTGGGAGGGCAGAGCCCACAGCACTTATACTCCACACATGCATATCGTTACTAAGGAATGGGCAGCAGGGGGTGTAGGGGACCACCAACACATGCTATTTGATAGTTATATTACACTTTTTCAGAAAGTGAGGCAATTCATTGCAAGAAATTATTGTTAATACATCAATTAGGGTTAAAATACCAAATGTCAGAAAGTGAGATGTTGGGTAGAGCCCTACTAACAACCCATCTCCCATCATCCACAGACAGCCGGACTTTAGGGTTTGCCATAGGGTAAAAAGGCCAAACTCTCAGCCAATTCTCCTTTATGCAGACTGTCACCCTGTTTATACTTGAATGGGGTGAGGTTGGGCCTCACTTCCCAATGTACACACAGGTGTCTCTCAGTATATGGAGAATTGTGGTGGTGATGGTTAGTGCCTCTTCCTGACATCTCATTTCCCCACTTTTGTCGATTTAACCCTAACTGATGCATTACCAAAGGTTTTGGCAGTGCATATTAATTATATTTAGAAGGTGAATATGAGCACCCTCAAGTGTGTGGTGCTGACAAACAGCAGATGGGAAAGTGGGCTGATAAAATAAAGAATGCAGGCAATTAAGGTGACTCTGATAACATTAATATGCATCTCCAGTGGAACCAGCAAAACAGAAGAGAAAAAAATTGGTACATTGGCTAGATTTCCAACCCAGGCTACCCAGAATTCTGTTCAACTAATAAATGAGCAATATTCAAATGTTGTGATGTGGATATACTCGTGCTTTTAACAGTCAGTAGCCTTCCATTGCTATATGCATGTATTACAAAGCTACATGCTCTTAAAGATGAGACCTGTGATTTCACCAAGCTCCTCAAGTGGTGCACTGGATGTTTCTTGGCTTTACAAGCAAAAACGCAGAGGTTTGCACCTAGATGAGGTCACAGGTATACTGTCTTATCAAGTACACTCAGGAATTATGCAGTTCTGTTATCAAGGTTTCACCTTGCCCTTCCTGTTTTACTTCCTTTACTGTTCATACTTAAACCCCTATGAATACTTAAAAAAAAAAATTGGCTGGGTGTTAAGGTCTGTAATTTGTGCAGAGGTTAGAACATTGAGTTATAAGCCAAAAGTCCTCATAGTCCTAGGTTTGAATTATGCAATTACCAGATGAACATGGCACCGAATCAGCCACTGCCCAAGTCAGAGCATCTCATTTTGCCTCATAGTGAACATGCAAGACTCACTTCTAATCTCACCATACATAAGCCTCTGCTCCAATATCATGTCATATAAGTCCTGCCTCCATTATCACCCCATATAAGCCCTCCTCCATTATAACCCCTATTTAAGCCCACCTCATTATAACCTCATATAAGCCCCACCTTCAAGCAATGTCACTGACATCTCGTTACTTAGTCCAGAAAGGTGAGTTCGCTATCACTGCTCATAATCACCTTTTCGGACTTAAAATCAACTTTGGGACTGATTAATAAAACAGCAGTCACAGTCTTCATAAGCACAAGATGCAAAGCCAATTTTGAAAATGTGGTGCAAAATACCCCAAAATGCGTCCTTAAGCGCAGCGTGAGTGCAATTTCTCACGCAGGATCGCAACCGCCAATTTGTACTATTTTCACTCCAGATTTTCAGCATTGATATTCTTTCACACCTCCTCATAAGCAGTGCACCTGTTGTTTCATATCCTGCCAGAAAGGTGTTTCATACCTCTGCCACAGAATGTCACGCAGTGTGAAACCAACTCTCAGGATAAATTAACAAACTCACAGGGTCAGCTTTGATGAGGGATTTCCCAGAGATCTCATGTTGAACATTTGATTGAAAATGTGCTGATTACGAGTGCATTGTGCAGTTTCCACGCAGGCTTGCAACCCAAATTTTCTTATTTTCCTCCTGATTTTCAACATTACCCTTTTCCATATCTCCCATGAACATTATACAGTATCCTTTTTCACAGCCTGCCCAAATCTTGATTTTGTACCTATGACACAGAATGGTGCATTCCCAGTGTGAACTCAACTTTTGGGACACAGTAATGAAATGACAGTGACATTGTTCATGAGATTCAGTCCCTGAATTGCCATGTTGTAAAGTGGCTGGAAAAAAATCCTAAAAGGTCTGAATTACATGCGTCCATTGAACTGTGGCTCCCAGCACCTGTAACTTGAAAACAGTATGAGATAGAGATTTCATTGACTTTATCACTCAAGACAGTCTCACTGTCATGATTGCAATGACATCTGAGTTGTTCTCATAGCTGCTACAGTTGCTGAGATATTGACAAATTAGTGCTACAAGTGTTGTATACTCATGCTTTTAACAGCCTGCAGCCCCTTCCATTGCTATATGCACATATTACAAAAGCTACATGCTCATAAAGACGATTCCAGAAATTTCACCAAGCTCCTCAGGTGGTACACTGGATGTCTCTTGGCTTTACAAGTAAAAAGGCAGAGGCCTGAACCTAAATCAGGGCACTAGTATACTGCCTTATCAAGTACACTCAGGAATTCTGCAGTCCCTGTTATGGTTTCACCTTGCTCTTCCTGTTTTTACTTCCTTTAGCGTTCATACTTAAATCCCTAAGATTACTTAAAAATAATAGTAAAAATATTGCTGAGTGTTAATGTCTGCAATGTGGCGCAGAGGGTAGAACATTGAGTTATAAACCAAAGTCCTTATAGTCCTATTACTGAATCTCACAAATACCAGATGAACAATGCACCTGAATCAGCCACTACCCAAGTCTGAGCATCTCATTTTGGCTCATAGTCAGCATGCAAGCCCCACTCTAATCTCACCATATATAGCCGCCTCAATATCAGCCCATATAAGCCCTGCTTCCAATATCACCCCATATTGGCCCCACCTATAATTTCACCCCAAGTAATCCCCACCTCCAATATCACCCCATATAAACCCCACCTCCAACATTACCCTAGGTAAGCCCACCTCCATTAAAACCTTGTATAAGCTCCGCCTCCAACAATATCACTGTCATCTCATTACTTGATCCAGAATGGTGAATTTGCTATCGCTCCTCATAATCACCTTTTGGACTTATTATCAGCTTTGGGACTGATCAGTAAAACAGCATTCACAGCCTTCATAAGCGCCAAAACACAAAGCTAATTTTGAAAATGTCGAGCAAAATTCCCAAAATGTCTGCCTTACAAGTATGCATTACACAGGTTTCTACACAGGTTCGTAACTTCACCAATTTGTTCTATTTTCACTCCAGATTTTCAACGTTGCCATTTTTTTCACACCGTGAACTTGCACAGCTGTCGTTTCTATTTCCTGCCAGAAATGTATTTCACACCTCTGCCACAGAGTGGTGCGGCCCCAGTGTGAAATCAACTTTCAGGATAAATTAACAGACTCACAGGGTCAGCTTTGATGAAGGGATTCACAGAGATCTCAAGTTGAACATTTGATTAAAAATTCTGAAAAATGTCTGATTATGAGCGTGCTTTGTTAAGTTTCCACACAGGCTCATAACCATGAATTTTCCATATTTTCCCACTTGATTTTCAACATTACCCTTTTCCACATCTCTCATGAACAGTATACAGCTATAATTTTCACAGCCTGCTCAAAATTTGATTTTGTACCTCTGACGCAGAATGGTGCATTCGCAGTGTGAACTCAACTTTTGGGACAGAGTAATGAAATGACAGTGACATTGTTCATGAGAATCGGTCCCTGAATCACCATGTTGTAAAGTGGATTGAAAAATCCTAATAATGCCTGAGTTACGAGCATCCATTGAACTGTGCCTCCCACGCACTGTAACTGAAATGATGTGAGAAAGAGATTTCATCAACTTTATCTCTAGAGAAGGTCCCACTGTCATGATTGCAATGACATTTGAATTGTTCTCATATCTGCTACAGTTGCTGAGATATTGACAAATTAGAGTTACAATTGTTGCCTGCCCCACAGGGCTGCTATGTAGTGCCGTAGTTATGTTCAAGTTGGAGGCATGAGACAATAGCACCTGTCCCCACACATGCATATCGTTACTAAGGAAGGGCAGCATGGTCAGAGTGCAGTGCCCATGAACACATGTTATTTGACAGTTATATTACACTTTTTCAGAAAGTGAGGCAATTCATTGCAGGAAACTATTGTTAATACATCAGTTAGGGTTAAAGTGACAAATGTCAGAAAATGAGATGTTAGGGTAGAACCCCTAACCCCAAAACCCCATCTCCCATCATCCACAGACCAATGGACTTTGGGGTTTGCCATGGGAAAGAGGCCAAACTCTCAGCCCAAGGTGAGAGCTGGGCCTCGCTTACAATGGCATACTCTGGTGTCTCTCGCTGTATTGGGAATTGTGGTGGTGATGGGTTAAGTCTCTTCCTGACTTCTCATTTCCCCACTTTTGTTGGTTTAACTCAAACTGATGCATTACCAAAGGTTTTGGCAGTGCATATTAATTATATATAGAAGGTGAAGATGGGGCACCCTCAAGTGTGTAGTGCAGACAAACTGCAGATGGGAAAGTGGGCTCATGAAAATAAAAGAATGCTGGCAATTAAGGTTACTCCGATAACATTAATATGCATCTCTAGTGGAACAGGTGTAACAGAGAGAAAACAATAGTGCATCAGCTAGGATTTGAACCCAGGCTACCCAGAATTCTGTTCAACTAATAAATGAGCCATATTCAAATGTTGTGATGTTTATATACTTGTGCTTTTAAACAGTCAGCAGCCCCATCCATTGCTATATGCATGTATTAAAAAGCTACATGCTGTTAAAGACGAGACCAGAGATTTCACCAAGCTCCTCAGGTGGTACACTGGATGTCTCTTTGCTTTACAAGCAAAAGGCAGAGGTTTGAACCTTGATGAGGGCACTGGTATACTGCCTTATCAAGGACACTCAGGAATTATGCAGTCCCTGTTATCATTGTATCACCTTGCCCTTCCTCTTTTTACTTCCTTTAGTGTTAATACTTAAACCCTACGATTACTTAAAAAAATACTGGCTGAGTGTTAAGGTCTTCAATATAGCCCAGAGGTTAGAACATTGAGTTATAAGCCGAAAGTCCTCATAGTCCTAGGTCTGAATCTCACAAATACCAGATGAACAGTGCACCTGAATGAGCCACTGCCCAAGTCAGATCATCTCATTTTGCCTCATAGTCAGCATGCAGGCCCCACCTTTATCTTACCATATATAAGCCCCACCTCCAATATCACCCCATGTAAGCCCTGCCTCCAATATCACCCCATATAACCCCACTTCCCATACCACCACATGGAAGCCCCAACTCCATTATAACCAAAAATAAGCCCCACCTAAAACAATGTCACTGTCATCTCATTACTTGGTACAGAAAGGTCAGTTTCGCTATCGCTGCTCATAATCACCTTTTCGGACTTAAATCAGCTTTTGGGGCTGATTAATTAAACAACAGTCCCAATCTTCATGAGCACAGGATGTAAAAGCCAATTTTGAAAAATGGCACAAAATACCTCAAAATGGCCGTCTTACAAGTGTGCATTAGCAGTTTCTATGCAGGCTTGTAACTTCACCAGTTTGTGCTATTTTCACTTCAGAGTTTCAGTGTTGCCATTTTTCACACCTCCCATGAACAGTACAGCTGTTATTTCTCACATCCTGCCAGAAATGTGGTGCAAAATATCTCATAATGGCCATCTTACAAGTGTGCATTGCAGATTTCTCACATGAGCTTGTAACTTCACCAATTTGTACTATTTTCACTCTAGATTTTCAGTGTTGTCATTTCTTGCACCTCCTCATATGTGCTCATTACTAGCATTCGTTGTGCAGTTTCCATGCACACTCGTATCCGTCAATTTTTCATATTTCCTCCTGATTTTCAACATTACCCTTTTCCATATGTCCTCATGAACAGTATACAGCCACCATTTTTCACAGCCTCCCAAAATGTGATTTTGTACCTCTGGCACATTATAGCGCATTGCTGTGCGAACTCAACTTCGGGACTGAGTAATGAAATGACAGTGACATTGTTCATGAGATTCGGTCTCTGAATTGCCATGTTGTAAGTGGGTGGAAAAATCCTAAAATGCCTGAGTCATGTGTGTCCGTTGAACTGTGGCACTCGCAGCACCTGTAACTTGAAAACGATGTGAGAAAGAGATTGTGTCGATGTTATCCCCAAGAAGGTCTCACTATCATGATTGCAATGATATTTTAATTGTTTTCATTGCTGCTACAGTTGCTGAGATATTGGCAAATTAGTGGTACAAGTATTGCTCGCCCAGTAGGGCTGCTGCATAGTGCTGTAGTTATATTCAAGTGGGATGGCAGAGCCAAGCACCTCACTCCCACACATGCATATAGATTTACTCAGGAATGGGCAGCATGGTGTAAGTCACAGGCCACCAACATGCTGTTAACTAGTTATTTCACACTTTTTCAAAAAGTGAATCAATTCATTGCAAAAAAACTGTTGTTAATCCATCGGTTAAGGTTAAACTAACAAAGTCAGAAAATGAGATGTTAGGGTAGTGCCCCAACCCCAACCACCCAATCTCTGAATCCTCCACAGACCGATGGACTTTGGGGTTTGCCATGGTTTAATAAGGCCAAACTCTCAGCACATTTCCTTTACTGTAGCTTGTCAACCTGCTTATACTTGGAATGGGGTGAGAGTTGGGCCTCCACAATGGCACACTCTGGTGCCTCTCGCTGTAGGATGAATTTTCTTGGTGATGGGTTAGGGCTCTTCCTGACATCACATTTCCTCACTTTTGTCAGTTTAACCCTAACTGATGCATTCCCAAAGGATTTCACAGTGCATATTAATTATATATAGAAGGTGAAGATGGGGCACCCTCAAGTGTGTGGTGCAGACAAACTGCAGATGGGAAAGTGGGCTGATAAAATAAAAGAGAATGCAGCTAATTAAGGTGACTCCTATAACATTAAAATGTATCTCTAGTGGAACCAGGAGAAATTGAAGAGAGAAAAAGTAGTGCATTAGGCTGGGATGTGAACCCAGGCTACCCAGAATTCTGTTCAACTAATAAATGAGCAATATTCAAATGTTGTGGTGTGGATATACTTGTGCTTTTCACAGTCAGCAGCCCTCCCATTGCTATATGCATGTATTACAAAGCAACATGCTCTTGAAGACAAGACCAGCAATTTCACAAAGCTCTTCAGGTGGTACACTGGATGTCTCTTTGCTTTACAAGCAAAAAGTCAGAGGTTTGAACCTAGATCTCGGTACTGGTGTACTGCCGTATCAAGGACACTCAGGAATTATGCAGTCAGTGTTATCATGATTTCACCTTGCCCTTCCTGTTTTGACTTCCTTTAGTGTTCATACTTAAACCCCTATGATTACTTAAAAAAATATTGGCAGAGTGTTATGCTGTGCAATATAGTGCTGAGCTTAGAACATTGAGTTATAAGCCAAAGTCCTCACAGTCCTAGGTCTGAATCTCACAAATACCAGATGAACTGTGCACCAGAATCAGCCACTGCCCAAGTCAGAGCTACTCATTTTTCCTCACAGTCAGCATGCAGGCCCCACCTCTAATCTCACCATATATGGCCCGCCTCCAATATCACCATATTTAAGCCCTGCTTCCAATATCACCCCAAATAAGTCCCGCACCAAAATCACCCCATTTAAGCCCCGCCTCCAATATCACCCCGGTAAGCCCCTTCCAATATCACCCCATGTAGGCCCTGCCTCTTATATCACTCCATGTGAAGTTCCACCTCAAATATCACCCCAGATAAACCGCACCACCAATATCACTCCATGTAAACCTGCCTCCAACATCACCCCATAAAATCCCTGCCTCCAATATCTCCCCAAGGAATCCCCATCTCCATTATAACCTCAAATAAGCCCCGCTCCAACAATGTCACTGTCATCCCATGGCTTGGTCCAGACAGGTGAGTTTGCTTCCGCTCCTCATAATCACCTTTCGACTTAAAATCAGCTTTGGGGCTGACTAATAAAACAACAGTCCCAGCCTTCATGAGCGCAGGATGTAAAAGCCAATTTTGAAAAAGTGATGAAAATACCTCATAGAGGCTGTCTTACAAGTGTGTGTTGCGCAGTTTCTACTCAGGCTTGTAACTTCACCAATTTGTACTATTTTCACCCAGATTTTCAGTGTTGCCATTTTTCACACCTCCTCATGAACTGTACAGCTGCCGTTTCTCACATCCTGCCAGAAATGTGTTTGAAAACCTCTGCCACAGAATGGCACGTCAAGAGTGTAAAACCAACTTTAAGGATAAATTAACAAACTGACAGGTCCTGCTTGATGAGAGGATTTCCAGAGATCTCATGTTGAAACTTTGATTAAAAAATTCTGAAAATGTGCTCATTACCAGCGTCGTTGTGCAGTTTCCATGCATGCTCGTAACCACCAATTTTTCATATTTTCCCTCCTGATTTTCAAGATTACTCTACCACATGTCCTCATGAACAGTATAATGCCATCATTTTTCACAGCCTGCCCAAAACATGATTTTGTACCTCTGGCGAGAATAGCACATTACATGTGCGAACTCAACTTTTGGGACTGAGTAATGAAATGACAGTGACACTGTTCATGAGATTCAGTCCTGAATTGCCATGTTGCAAAGTGGGTGGAAAAATCCTAAAATGCCTGAGTTATGTGTGTCCACTGAACTGTGGCACCAGGTGCCTGTAACTTGATAACGATGTGAGATACATCTTTGTCAATTTTATCCCAGAAGGTTTCACTGTCATGATTGCAATTACATTTTAATTGTTTTCATAGCTGCTATGGTTGCTGAGATATTGTCAAATTAGTGGTACAAGTGTTGCTTGCCCTGTAGGGCTGCTGTATAGTGCCGTAGTTATGTTCAAGTAGGATGGCTCAGCCCAGAGCACCTACACTCCCACACATGCATATCATTACTCAGGAATGTTCAGCATGCTGGGAGTGCAGGGCCCACCAATACATGCTATTGGCTATTTATATTACACTTACTCAAAAGTGAATCAATTCATTGCAAAAACTGTTGTTAATGCATCAGTTAAGGTTAAACTAACAAAGTCAGAAAATGAGATGTTAGGGTAGTGCCCAATCCCCAACCACCACATCTCCCATCCTCCACAGACAGACGGATTTTGAGGTTTGCCATGGTGTAATGAAGCCAAACTCTCAGAACATTCTCCTTACTGTAGCATGTAAACCTGTTTATACTTGGAATGGGTGAGGGTTGGCCTCGCTACCCAATGGCACACTCTGGTGTCTCTCTGTATGGAGAATTGTGAGGGTGATGGGTTAGGGTCTCTTCCTGACATCTCATTTATCCACTTTTGTCAGTTTAACCTAACTGATCGATTACAAAAGGATTTGGCAGTGCATATTAATTATATATAGAAGGGAAGATGGGGCACCCTCAAGTGCGTGTGCAGACAAACCTGCAGATGGGAAATCGGGCTGATAAAAATAAAAAAGAATGCAGGCAATTAAGATGACTCCAATAACATTAAATGCATCTCTAGTGGAACCAGGAGAAACAGAAGAGAAAAAAACAGTGCATTAGCTGGGATTCGAACCCAGGCTACCCAGAATTCTATTCAACTAATAAATTAGCAATATTTAAATGTTGTGGTGTGGATATACTCATATTTTAACAATCAGCAACCCCTTCCATTGCTATATGCATGTATTACAAAGCTACATTTATGCTCTTGTAGATGAGACGAGCGATTTCACCAAGCTCCTCAGGTGTTTCACGGATGTCTCTTTGCTTTACAAGCAAAAAGGCAGAGGTTTGAACCTAGATGAGGGTATTGGTATACTGCCTTATCAAGGACACTCAGGAATTATTCAGTGAGTGTTACCATGGTTTCACCTTCCCTTCCTGTTTTTACTTCCATACTTAAACCCCGATTAACTGAGAAAAAATATTGGCTGAGTGTTAAGCTCTGCAAAATAGCGCAGAGGTTAGAACATTGAGTTATAAGCAAAAGTCCTCATAGTCCTAGGTCTGAATCACACATACCAAATGAACAGTGCACCAGAATCAGCCACTGCCAAAGTCAGAGCAACTCATTTTGCCTCATAGTCAGCATGCAAGCCCCATCTCTAATCTCACCATATATAAGCCCCACCTCCAATATCACCATATTTAATCCCAGCCTCCAATATCACCACAAATAAGTCCCCAATATCACCCCATTTAAACCCTGCCTAAAATATCCCCCATGTAAGACCCACCTCCAATATCACCCCATATAAGCCCCACCTCCAATATCACCCCATGTAAGTTCCACCTGAAATATCACCCCATACACTACAGGCAGTAAAACAGGAAGGGCAAGTGTCTCTGCCTCTGTCTCTGTCTCTCTGTCTCTGTCTTTGTCTCTCTGTCTCTGTCTCTCTCTTTCTCTGTCTCTCTGTCTCTGTCTCTGTCTATCTGTCTCTGTGTCTGTCTCTTCTCTCTGTCTCTTTCTCTCTGTCTCTCTGTCTCTCTGTCTCTACTCTCTGTCTCTCCTGTATCTGTCTCTCTTCTCTGTCTCTCAGTCTCTCTCATCTGTCTCTCTGTCTCTGTCTTTGTGTCCATCTGTCTCTGTCTTTTTCCTCTGTCTCTGTCTCTCTCTGTCTCATCTCTATCTCTCTCTGTCTCTGTCTCTGTCTCTCAGTCTCTCTGTCTCTGTCTCTCTGTCTCTCTCTGTTTCTCTATCTCTGTCTGTGTCTCTGTCTCTCTTTCTCTCTCTCTCTGTCTCTCTCTCTCTATCTCTGTCTGTGTCTCTGTCTCTCTGTCTCTGTCCTCTGTCTCTGTCTCTCTGTCTCTGTCTCTCTTTCTCTGTCTCTCTGTCTCTGTCTCTCAATCTGTCTCTGTTTCTGTCTCTCTGTCTCTCTGTCTCTACCTTTGTCTCTGACTCTGTCTCTGTCTCTCTGTCTCTGTCTCTCTGTCTCTCTGTCTCTGTCTTTGTCTCTCTGTCACTGTCTCTGTTTCTCTTTCTTTGTCTCTCTGTCTCAGTCTCTCTGTCTCTCTGTCTTACTGTCTCTGACTCTCTGTCTCTCTGTCTCTCTGTCTCTTTCAGTGTCTCTCAGTCTCTCTGTCTCTGTCTCTCTGTCTCTGTCTCTCTCTCTGTCTCTGTCTCCGTCTCTGTCTCTCTGTCTCTCTGTCTCTGTCTCAGTCTCTGTCTCTGTCTCGGTCTCATTGTCTCTCTGTCTCTGTCTCTAGTTCACTGTCTCTCAGTCTCTGTCTGTCTCTGTCTCTCTGTCTCTGTCTCTCTGTCTCTGTCTCTGTCTCTCTGTCTCTCTGTTTCTGTCTTTCTGTCTCTCACTGTCTCTCTGTCTCTCTGTCTCTGTCTCTGTCTCTGTCACTCTGTCTCTGTCTCTCTGACTCTCTTTCTCTGCCTCTCTGTCTTTGTCTCTCTGTCTCTGTCTCTCTGTCTCTGTCTCCTTCTCTGTCTCTCAGTCTTTCTGTCTCTGTCTCTGTCTCGAGTCTTTGTCTCTCTGTCTCTCTGTCTCTGTCTCTCTCTGTCTCACTGTCTCTGTCTCTCTGTCTCTGTCTTTGCTCTCTGTCTCTGTCTCTCTGTTTCTCTGTCTCTGTCTCTCTGTCTCTGTCTATCTGTCTCGTCTCTGTCTCTGTCTCTCTGTCTCTGTCTCTCTGTTTCTCTGTCTCTGTCCTCTGTCTCAGCTCTCTGTCTCTGTCTCTGTCTCTTCTGTCACGGTCTTGTCTCTTTCTCTCTCAGTCTCCGTCTCCCTGTAGCTCTGTCTCTCTCTCTCTGACTCTCTGTCTCTCAGTCTCTGTCTCTGTCTCTATATCTCTGTCTCTGTCTCTGTGTCTCTCAGTCTCTGTCTCTATCTCTGTCTCTCTGACTCTCTGTCTATTTGTCTCTGTCTCTGTCTTGTCTCTGTCTCTCTGTCTCTGTCACTCTGTCTCTGTCACCTGTCTCTGTCTCTCTGTCTCTGTCTCCTGTCTCTGCCTTTGTCTCTGACTCTGTCTCTGTTTCTCTTTCTTTATCTCTCTGTCTCCAGTCTCTCTGTCTCTCTGTCTTACTGTCTCTGACTCTCTGTCTCTCTGTCTCTCTGTATCTGTCTAGTCTCCCTGTCTCTCTGTCTCTCTCTCTCTCTCCCTGTCTCTGTCTGAGTATCTGTCTTTCTGTCTCTGTCTGTTTGTCTCTCTGTCTCTGTCTCTGTCTCTCTCTCTCTGTCTCTCTGTCACTGTCTGTGACTCTGTCTCTGTTTCTGTCTCTCTGTCTCTGTCTCTCTGTCTCTCTGTCTTTGTCTCTCTGTCTCGTCTCTCTCTGTTTCTTTCTCTGTCTCTCTGTCTCTGTCTATCTGTCTCTGTGTTCTGTCTCTGTCACTCTGTCTCTGTCTTTCTGTCTCTCTGTCTCTGTCTCTAACACTCTGTCTCTCTCTGTGCCTCTCAGACTCTCTGTCTCTTCTCTGTCTCTCTGTCTCTTTTCTCTGTCTCTGTCTCTCTGTCTCTGTCTCTCTCTGTCTCTGTCTCTCTGTCTCTATCTCTCTGTCTCTCTGTATCTGTCTCTTTTTCTTGTCTCTCAGTCTCTATGTCAGTCTCTCTGTCTCTGTCTGTCTCTGTCTC